>CM074589.1:2447500-3936666 GCA_037305975.1 Chrysolophus pictus
CCCAACCTCGACTCCGGTTCGGGATCCCCGAGATGAGACACGGCACCGTTTGGGGGCTGGAAAGCACAGCCCTCTCCCGGGGCTCCACGCTTCCCCCCCCCCCCCTTTCCCCGTCTTCATCCTTTTATTTTATTATTATTATTTTTTTTTCTGAGCTCTTGCTTAACTCCCTGGACCCAGCCCTGATTTCATTCTGGTTATTAGACAGCTACCAGTGACTGTCTGCACTCCGCGTCTTTCCTGCTAATTATCACCTTATGAAAAGTGTTTCATTAAGAAACTCTGCTTTTGATTAATTATCGACAGAATGCTGACCAGAAAGAAATGAAATTAGTCGCTGACCCCGTCTGAGTAACACTGAAAATTCATCACCTATCCTTTTAATATTGAAACGCACAGTAGAATTTTAATAGAAAATATTGTTTTTTCCAAACCTTTCAGTCTTTATTAATGCCCCTGGGCAAGGAATGATATTGCTGGCAATATAGCAGCCTTTGTTCATTTTAAATTTATTAAACATAATGCACTTCATTTTCAAATATTTTACTGTTTCTTTTTAATTTCGCTCACTGTAAGTACAGAATAAACCCTTTTTAAACATTTAAGACGCTGCTCGGGGGGGTGGGGTCCTCCGCCCTCCCCAGCCAGGCGGTGTCCCGTAGAGGCTGCGCCGTCGGGTCCTTGGGAAGAGAAGGGCTGTGATTTCAGCTGGCGTTCCCCGGCCGTGCGGACACTCGCGCTGTCCCCGCGAGGCCCAGGATAGGAGGAGGGGAAGTCGGGGCAGCTCGAGCCCTTTCCCACAAGGGGCTGAGCCCCGACGGGGAGGTGCAGGAGGCTGCTTGTCCGAGGCGCCCGGCAGAGCCGTGCCCGCCTTTCCCCGACGGCTGAGGCATGGCGACTCACGGAGGGTTCCGGCTTGGAGGGGGGATCCTCCCAGTCCCCATCCCCAAAAGGAGGCACCGTGCGGCCACCCTCGGGGTCCGGGCCTCTCCCGGCAGCTGTGACCACCCCCCCCCCCTCCGGCCTGAGGCCGCCCTCCCTCCTGTCCCCCTCCCCCTTTCCCAAGGAATCCGAGACCTGCGATTAATGAGACGTGAAGTGTGAAAAACTTCCTGAGCGGGGCGGCCCTAACGATGTTCCCAGATGTGCGGCGGGGCCGTCCCTTCTCCGCCGCAGTCCCCCCCTTCCCCTGGGAACGGCCCCGGCAGCCCGGCGGGATGGGGCACTGCGGGGTAACGGGGCTCGACCCCCCCCTGTGGGACTCGGGCGGCTACACCTTCAGCCTAAGGTAGAGGGGAGGAGGACGCTGCCCTCCGTGCGCACCATCGGGGCTGCTGCCCGAGCCCCGGCTGCTCTCCAGCCCCGCCGGTCCCTCCGCCTCGACGTGAGAGACCAACCGGGTAGGGGAACCCGGCAGTGCTTTCCTGGCCTGAGCAGCGGGAGTTGCTCCGGGGGCAGGGAATAAAGCAGCCCCGGAGCCGGGATGCTGCTCCCCCTTTCCCGCCCCATCCTACCCCATCGCACCCGCAGCGATCGCACTCTTTCCCTTCGCATTTCTTCCCCCAAAAGCCGTGCCACACGCGCGGCCCTGGATGGTCGGGCAAACAAATAAATAAACGCCACCCTCCCGCTTTTATGAGCCATTTAACTCCAAACTAGACCTCCAGTATCTAGTCCCCGCGCTGGATTTCCATATCCAGTCACTCAGCCCTGCTTATCTTCATGTATGGCTGCCTCATGTTTAACACACAATTACATTTTCTCCCTCCAATTCCATTACAAATGGAATCGGGGAGGCATTGTTTGAAGAAATGTACTGCTTCAGTTCTAGTTATGTTGTACAATGCACGGAACACTGGAAAAAATCTAGACACCAAAGAGTCAACACACACACACACACACGCTGGGAGCCGGCTGGGAGCGCACCCGCACCCTTATTTACCGCAACGCAACGCGGAGGGGCTGCGGGGAAGGGGCCGGGGCAGAGATAACCAAGCGATGGGAAGTTAATTAATTGCATTAAACTATTGACTAACTACCTAGCTCGATCGTAATTCATTTAGAGAATATTAAAATCTGAGGAACAATAATAAAATTGATGCCGATTCCCAGCGGAAGGAGATGGCCAGCAAATTGGATACTTTTCTTAATCTGGCGTAAATAATAACACGTCTGTTCCCACTCCCTCTCAGGCCAATTCCCCTATCATTTATTCCAGGCTCAAAAGCCTGCTTCCATAATTGATATCAGTTACTCAATGAGCGCTTCTTGCATTTGTTCTCGTTAGCCATTATAATTACAAAGTTCAGCCCAGGTGCTGGGGAGGGGGTCGGATGGATTGCCGGAGGCCGATGGGAGCAGGCCGGGGGGTACACAGGACCCCGGGGCCACGGTGCTGGTGGAGGATGGACGGGACCGGGCATTGCACTGCCAGGGGCTGCGGTACGCCGCTCAGCTCCCACCTCAGGGCAATGCCCCCAGGGAGCCACCGTGGGGATGGGGGCACGGGGGTCCCCGCCTCTTCCCATCCCCTTTCCCCGGCTCTGCCGTCGCGCCGAGCTCCCACTAGCGCAGATATTACTATTTCGTTATTTATTCACTTATTTATTCATTTATAAAGTGTTTACTTAGCTCGGTGCAGATGTAACATCTCATTTACAGGTTGGCCCCGGGGCAGAGAAACGATTGGCAACAGAGGAGGGAAAAAAAAAAAAAGAAAAAAAAAGAAAAAAAAAGAAAAAAAAACCCAACAACTCGGGAGAATAAAGAGGGAGAGAGAAGGGAAGGAACCGCCGTGTGCGAGCCCGGCTCTTCCTCACCCCTCCTCGGGCTCCCGGCACCCCCAGCCCGGCAGGCGGACCCAGGGGAAACTGAGGCACGGGGATGTGCGTCGGAGGGCACTGGCATCGCGTTCCCAGCGGCAATTCGGAGGATCCGATGCTTTCCTCACCCCGCAGCAGCGCCGGGGGGCGAACTGCCGGAGGAGGGAATCGAACCCGCGACCCTCGGAGGGCCGTTGCCCCGCAGCCGGGCCGAGAGCGGCGTCCCCTGGGGTGGGCGGCCCCGCGCATCCCTTCGCACGGGCGCTGACGGGCGGCAGCTGCTGATTGTTTAAACGAGGAGTTGGTTGCTTAGCAACCCGGAGGAGGCTCATTACCGAAGCCACAGTGATTAACAAAAAAGGGTATGAAAGTAAAATGGATTAATTATTTAATTAACTAATTGATGATCAACTTCTTTTTAATTATTCACTTAATTAAAGAAGTGTAACTACAACACTGCCCTTATCAAGCGTGTTGATATACTGACAAGATTTCAAAGACAAAAAAGAAGAAGAAGGAAATTAAAAAAATAAAAAATATTTCTTCCCTACTGTTGGTGCAGTGCTGCGCTCTGGGCCCGGGGCCTCCCTGCTTCCAGGGACCCCAGAACTGCCCAGGAAGGGGTTTCTGTCACCTCCATGCCATGCAGGGCAGTGCTGGCACTCCATGCTTTGCTGCCATAGAACTTAAATCCAACCTCCAGGGGAGAGTTTTGGAGGCCTCAGTGCCTACACAGTCCAGGCCAGTCCTTCCCTCTTTGCTCGTTGGTGGGTGATCAGATCCAGCAGGTGGGTTATGGATGGATGTGGACTCCTCCACTGCTGTGTTTGTTGGGTGAAGGATTTGGATGGCCCTGGAGTGAAGTGCTTGGGGCATCTTGTTGGCCTCAGTGCTATGGCATGAGCCTGGCACACATCAGAGCAATGCCACAAAGCGTCTTGGCCATGGGGACAACTCAGTGTGAGAGGTTGGCCTCAGGGTCCTGTGCCCATAGCATGGTGAGGGTTTTCTTTTGGAGAGATTTGTCCTCTCTGTTCTGCCCATGCCTGGCTCTCCCTTCACTACACTAATTTTGTTTCCTTCTTTTTTTTCTTTTTTCCCAAAGTAAACAGTGCGGCTTGCTGAAAACATTCACCTCTTGATTAATTTAGCCCTAATGACAAAGCTGGCTCTGCAGTCAGCAGGTAAACGCGGGAGTGGAATCTGCCCGGTGCTCCCAGTTAGTGCAGCCGATGGGAAAGGGACGAGAGAGGCAGTGCTGCAGGGCCCGATCGATCCTATTTACCCATCCAGGGAGTGATCGGATTTATTGTCAGTGGGAGGAAGACAAACGGATCACTTCTGCTCCGTGCAGCATTGGTGGCTGTGTGATCAGGAGGGGGACATTGGAGCAGTTAGGTTGGGTTTAACACTTCTCTAAAGCTCCTCTCCTTCATCCTCCATGTGCAGGGCCATATGGGGGTGGATGAGGGATCCCCTGCTCCCTTGCTCGGTTCCCTGTTCATCTGGCAGCTTTTAGGAACAACAACCAAACCTTCCCCAATGTTTAAATCACGCACCTAATCCCCTCGCTCTCTTAATTAAACAGAGGGAAGTTTAAATTGTTCTGACCATCTTTGGGGGGATTATGTATTTCAATCATCATTATGGTATGGCTATTTGTGATACCAGGAGATAGATAGGTATATCCATTGTACGATCAGGCATACAAATTATAATCCCCCCACAGACATTTAAATAACAATTTAAAATACTGACAGCAAGGCAGAGGGCATGGGGAGATCAGGAGGTGATGCAGGGTGTGGGTGAGCCCCTGCCTGCAGCTCCTGCCTTGGGCTATGGGTGATGGTGGGTGTGAAGGGGCTCAATCCCAGGGTCCTTTCCATGCAATAGGGCTCGGGGTGTGCTGGGTGCCCTCCCTGCCCGCACTGAGGTCCTCATCACCTCTGCTTTGGGTGTGCAGGAGGGCAGGACGTGGTCTGGAGCTGTCTCATTTTCAGGGGGCTGCACATGGGGGTTCCCACTGCTATTAATGGGAGCTGCTGAAGCACAGTGAGAGGAGAGGAGATGCTGCAAGCACTCACTCTAGCTGCTCAGGGGCGTGTGTGTGTAACTGTGAAATCAGCCCCTTTTAGAGCATGGATTATTGACTGAGCAGATCTAGCCAGCTCCTTTAGGGCCATTAGTCCTCACACACACTTTGTTATTTTACACTGAAAACATACAGGGGAGGTTGTATCCTTTTGAGGCTGGGGGTGGCGAGGAGGAGGAATTCTGTTCTTAAGGAGTAAGTGGAAATGACAGCTTGAGACCAACTGCAACAAAAAGAGACACATGTCTGAGGGAATAAACCCACTTTCTGACTTGACAGCAATAAGATTGCAGGCTAAATTCTAACCCGGTGCATTTTTGTAGATTGGATTTGAATTGCAAAGAACTTAAAACCTATGCCTTAAGTGGAAGGACACAAAAATCTTCAAATCTGTGCCAGGGAAACATTAAAAGTTCAAATAAATGGGCTTGGCTGGTGTCATCCTTTGGAGCAAGGGCAGCCCAGCTGAAAAACTGATTTCTTCTTCTGTTTTTCAACACAGAGATCTTGTTTTCTGCTTCATCAAATACGCAGAAATATTATTATTATTTGCGTTATGACTTTGGTACAGGCAGCAAACGCAGTGCAGTGGCAGAGGAGCATCCCCTTCCCTTCCTGCAATCAGGGCTGCATCCCCGCAATGTGACAGGGGAGAACCAGGAGAGATGTGGCTCTTGCTAAAGCAGGAGAGAAATGGTTTATGCTCTTTGTTATGAACACCAAAGTCATAGAATTATAGAAATAATGAAGTTGGGGAAGACCTCTAAGATCCCCAAGTCCAACCCCAACCCACCCCTCTGTGCCCCCTAACCACATCCCTCAGTGCCACATCTCCTGGTCCTGGAACACCTCCATGACAGTGACCCCACAGCTCCCCATGCAGCAATGCCAGTTCTGCACCACTCCTTATGGTTGTCCCAAAGATTTGCCCTCTCTTCACGTGGAGATGGCTGTGAGTCCCATTTCTGTATCAAGGAGGACCTCATGCTGGGATCCAGGTGGGGGATCAGACACTGCAGTGATGAATCAATGGCACCAGCGTGCGGAGGACCTGGTGCTGCTGGTGTCACTAAGCTGGCTGAGATGCTGCCCCTGACTCTGAGCCCCTAAATCACCTTCAGCTCACAGTTCTGTGCTCATCTCCTGCCCTGGGAACCCCCTCATCAAAGGCAGGCAGGGGAAAGCACAGCACTGACTGCTCTGAACCATCCTCAGTGCTGTGATTAGAGGATCCAGAAACTGCTTTTCCAGAGCTCGCCAACTTCACGAAGGATCTCCGGGGAATTTCTCTCTGGGGGAACCTTATATTTCCTTGCTGATTTTTAAAAGTCTACTGTTAACACTGCGAGAGGTTTTTTAGCACCAAACTCTTGATGGATGCCGGGTTTGTAGGAGCTGTAAATGTAAATTGTTTTTCCTCTGGCCACTTGTGTTTTATTTGAAACGTACAAAATCTGAGTGTGTAGTTCCTGAGAGCTGGCCTAGAGAACAGCAGCACTCCCAAGTAGTTTGTCTCCTATCAAACGGCATTAATAATTTAGTCTCTAATTAAAAGTGAGGTCAAACAATGAAAAATGACTGAGCTAAATAGTTACGCCGTGATGTATTAAAGTGACTGGTGGGTTTTAATGGATGGAAGGAGCGTTGTTGTTTGTTTATGTACAAAACGCTTTCAGTCAAAGGCAGTCCCCAGGAAATGTATTTAACTGGGATCTGTTACAGGTTACTGAGTCAATGGCTCAAACAGACAATTTTTACACACCTTCTATTTCCACCAGGTACCTGGAAAAACAGCTTCTCTTAGTGATGAGGGGAGAGAAAACACCCGCTTGGGTGCCTCTTGGGCATGTGGTGATATGTCTGGGATGCTCACAGGGGATGTTGGCTCCCATTTACACAATTCCAAGGTTAAGACATCAGATGCTGTATAGACCTACTCTTCCACTACACTACATGGCTAAGAAGAGAGCATGGCTAAGAAGACAGCGATTGACTTTTCCTGGTTGGGGTAGGCAAAGCCAGGACATGCCATCACAACCTGGACCCAGAGGTGCAATGTGAGAAGCCCAGATTTCTTTACTGTACTGCATGCAAACCAAAAAAAGAAAAAAAAAAATAGAAAAGAAACCAGAAGTCCCTACACCTAAATATTTAGCCTTTATATACTTAGATTTTCAGCTGGCAATCTTTATGTAAAAAAAGACAGGAAGTTGGAGTTTTGCACCTATTTCATTTAACACCACTTAACTCCTGGCACTGGCCCAATATGTCTCCATTAAGAGGAGACTTTACAAAAATTGTCCCAATTAAGCAGCAGCATTGCGATTTGCTGTTGTTAGGCTAAACTGGTTCCCTGGGAGATGTCCTAATGAGGTATCCATCTTGATTAAGTGCAGACCCGTGAAGTGCTTCCCAATTAAAGGACAGAGTATGCAAGTATATTATCCAAAATTCTTAAAAACAGTCACTTGAGGTATCTCCTGTGGGGCTCAGTGCCCAGTGGCAGCAGCAATGTTTGCTTTGACACTGGGGGATGCTGACCAGACACAAGTGATCACATGCTGTGAGCACTGGGTTCTTTCTATGTAGATCCCAGGGCTCAGAGTGGCCAAGGAGGATGGCTCAATGGGTGAGAGCCCAACCAGATGGAGCTGTCGTTACTATGGGTCTTCACAGCCTTTTTCCTACATGTTTTCTTTGGGATTTTAGGCAAATGCCTTGTGCTCTCTGTCTCAGGCCACCTTTATGAAGCACTGGAGCTGAGATAAGTGCACTGCAAGTAGGAAGGGCTCAGATACCAGTTTTTACCTGGGCATGCTGGGTGTGTGCTTGCAGTGGCCCACAGAGGAACAGACTATAAGGGGAGGGATGGTGGATCTTCCTGCCCTCCATCTCCCTGCCCCAACTGCTGCTGGGCTGTACAGCAGGAGGGCAGGAGGTGGAAGCCTGAGTAGCAATAGAAAGTGGCCAGTGCATTAAGGAAAACAATCTCAACCTTTTCTCATGAGTCTGGTGCAGGTTGTGAAGTCTCCATCTGTGGAATTTTGAGAAAGCTGGTCTAGATCTGGAGTTAGTGGGCACTGCCTGGACAGGAGGCTGGGTGTAGGGCTCCAAGGCTGGGTGTAGGGCTCCAAGGCTGGGTGTGGGGCTCCAAGGCTGGGTGTAGGGCTCCAAGGCTGGGTGTAGGGCTCCAACGCTGGGTGTAGGGCTCCAACACTGGGTGTAGGGCTCCAAGGCTGGCTGTTTGACACTGAGGCTGGGGTTTTCATCCTCCTGGCTGCACCCAACCATTGCAGAACAGCGGGGTCTGCCTGCAGCAGTCACTGGGCTCTGAGTGATGGGGGATGTGAGTGAGGAGGGGTGGCAAAGAGGGCACTGCCATAGAACCACACCTGGGGCTTTGAGAAGGGAGAAACCACATGAAAGTGAGTTTCTTCTCTAGGAAATAAGAGCACTCCTTCTTTCTTTTCAATAACTTTCACTTTAGTTTAAACCAACAAAAGTCCATTTGTCAAGTGTTAATATTCACCCAATGTCCAGAGGACATACCTTCAAAGTTATTTATAACAGCTTTTTTTTTTTTTCCCCCCCAAGGAAACAGTGTTCTCATTCCATATTTCTTCTCCGCTACAGAATTACCAATCAACTGTTTTGGAGTCATTTTAAATACAATTATAAAGAATGTGATTAGGACAAGTGCAAAAGAAGTTAAACATCATCAATTCCTCAGTGCTGCCGTGTGGTTTACATTTTAGTATCATTTAAGGGGATTTGTGCCAACCTTTTGTAGTAGATTAAAGACAGATATTTTGTTTGTTACAATCAAACCTATGATTTCGGTTTTATAAATTTTTAAAATATTAATTATAGTTTGAAAAGTACACGGAGGTGAATACATTAACCAGTTTCCTGCTTAGATAGCAACTATTTGGTGTTTGGCATTAGATTAGCAAGGAGCAGGTTGGGAATTTTAATCCACCTTGTTAAGTTATTAAATTTTCTTTATTTACACACAGATCTTACTTTCATTAACATTGTAACAGGTGCTCATTAACAATTTATCATTTGCAAGGCAGAAACAAAAAGAGATTTTGCTACAAAGTTTTCTCTTCTGCTTGTCTCAATTATACTATGCAGGAAGGCTAAAACAATTGCAAATATTGTTTTATGCCACCACTCAAAACTTGGGCCCATGTGGAAAAATTGACAATCTCTGAATATTTCCCCGATTGGAATTCCATTCTACATAGTTGCACACACATCCTCCTTTCTCTTTTTGAAAATTGGGGTATTTTCATTCTGAAAATCGCACCTCATGACGAATATTTGGGTTCATGGAAGTGTGGACCCGTTATTCCACTGCACTCATTCACATCTTCAGCAAAGACTATTAGAATTTTAATATGATCCGTAATCACACTAAAAACTGTGGTTCAAAATTCCTGAGCATCACTTCAGTGCTATTGAACAGCCCTGGATCTCATTAGCATAATCGTTTGCAGAGCCCTTGGAGTCCTATTTTCACAACCTTTTTATATTCTGAAAACAGGGGGTTTACAGTTTCTTTCCATGTATTTTTGGCATGAGAGCAGGGCACAGCACAATTCCCCCCTTCTCCCTCCTCCCCCTGTCCTCCCAGGTGTTTGTGTCACACATGCCATCCCCAGCTGGTGCCGGGGCTGTGAACCCAGCCTGGCTGCCTTGGGGACAGCTGTATGCACTGGAAACCTTCATGTCTTAAACCTTCATGTCCTTCATGCCTAAAACCCACATGGTCAGCATGCCCACCTCTCTCGTTCTCAATGCCATTTTCTGTTGGAAGAAGGTGAGCCTCTATCTGCCATCACCATTGCCATCCTTTCTATATCCATTCCCCCATCCTCTTCTCCATCCCCATTCCCATTCCCATCCCCATCCCCATCCCCATCCCCATTCCCATCCCATCTCTATCTCCATCCCCATCCCCATCCTCATCCCCACTTCTGCTTGGTGCATGGATCTCCCCAAATGCACTGTCCTGGCTTGGTGCATGGATTGCAGTGCTCTTGGCACTGCTCTTTATTTTGCAAGATAAAGCCCTCATTGGAGCTCCTCCCATTTGCAAGACTTCCAGCAGCCCTGGTGCACAGTGATGAACTGTACCCCATGGGTGTTTAATAGTGTTCCTTAGGCTTCCAGCTCTTGCTGCACCTAAGAATTCAAAATGGGATTGCTTTTCCCAGTGTTAGTGGAGTTGTGCATAACTCAGGCTGCGTGAAGCTCCATGGGGAGCACAAAAAGTAGCTTCATCATTCTTTGAGCACAAGATGTGCTCCAGGACAGCTCCTGCCTTGCACGATGCTGACTGTGTGTGCAGTGAAAATAACCTTAACGCTTCATTCTTTGGCACAAAAATGTCTTAAGCACATCCCACTACTGCTGCTCAGCATCATTCTCACCGCTGTGGCTTACAGAGCTTCCTAAGCTGTGGTTTAGAGGAGATGCTTCAATACAAGGCGACTTGTGTTGCCAGACCCTAACGCCCCTCATTCTCATTTCTGCTTGATTTCACATAGGCACAGCAGAACCAGGGGAACTCATCACCTCATTCATCTCCCCAGAGCTGCTTGCATGGACCTCATCTGCAGGAACAAGGGGCAGGAAAGGTCACCCATGGGAAAACCCATGCTGCTGGGCTGCTCCGTGAGCAGCCACGGCTGCAAACACAATCAAGCTCCAAATAGGATCACAAATACAATCAAGCTCCTTTGGCTTCTCCTGTATACGTACAGCAGGTGTCCGGTGGTGGTGGTTTCAGTGCCTGCCTCAGTGCTGATGTTGCTCCATGCCCACCCCCACTCCTGGTGCTTGCTGCATTCCCAGAGCATCACTTTATTCCATGCTGCAAAGTGCTTCTCCCCTCTGTGACATGGGAACTTCTGTGGCCTGAACATCAAAGCAGGCTGAGATTCTCACTCTGCCTCTCAAGACAGATCCCTGCAATTACAGTTTTCCTAAATCCTTTTTAATTTACCACTGCTCTCACAACCCCTGGCTGCAGTGCTGGATTCCCCACTGCCCCAACTCCCCTGCTCCAGCACTCTTCCTTGCCCTGGTGATGGAGGACCAGGGGTGGGGAGGGATGGGGGACACACCTCTGAGGAGACAGACACCTGCAGCAGCGTTTTGTTTAAATAGATACCAAAATGAATGCCTAGAAAAGATAGTAAAAAGGACACGGCCAGAACGCCTCCCTGCTCCTGCTGCTCTTCTCTTCCCTCCATCCATTTGGTGGAAGCTCTGAATTGCTTCACTCTAACCAAATCTCTATGCAGCAAAAACGTCTTTGATGGCGTTCTTTTAAAAAGTAATTTCCCCCACCCCAGAAAGTTTTTATCTCCAGCCTTTTTTATTTTCTCATTGGCTGACACAACCCAGTCTGTCTCTTTCTCAGAGTAAAATAGACAGTGCCTTTATTTATCCTGGTAGTACTTTAAACTACAATAAGATAAATGGGCACAATTATAGATGTGTACCAGAATAGGAACATGTGTTCTAGCATATGTGATGCTAACCTAAGCAGACATCTAAATGTACTTCTCAGATAACAAACATCACACACACACATATTTATTAAACTCGGCAACAGCCTATGCCATCCTTTTCAGCTACTTTTAAACAGCTGGTGAACTGTCAAAATCACGTTAAATATTTTAACAAACAAGTTAAATATTTTTAGTTGTTTCTGCGGCGGTAGTAAAAAGGCAGGGTGGTGTAAATCTGCCTGCTTGGAGGCAAAGCTGGGAGCGCTCTGCTGGGCTGCAAGTTCCAAACCCCTTTCCCTGTGCAGCAGGGGCAGCAGATCTGGCCTTGCTGGTGTGCAGGAGGAACCCACCTGGACCCCCTACGGCTGCCTTTATCATGGATTAACACAGTGAATTTAGTGTTGGGGAGCTGGTAGACATCTATTTGTGGCACCTGGAGGCTCGTGATGCTCTACAGCTCTATCCTTCTGCACAGAGCTGTTCCAGAGCCCACAGAGCATCACTTGGCAGCTGCGCAGAGCTCCGACGCTTTGGGGCAGGCAGGGGATGCCCACAGCCACCATTCCTATTCTGACAGCCCGGGGGGGATTGGCAAACACACTGCTCTGTTGTTATTTCAGTGAAACAGAGAAAATCCGCAGTGAAACGGCACAGGGCAAGAGCCCTTTGTTTTTAATACACGTAAGGAAGGTGAGCATTACAACGTGTGAGCGGGAGATAATGACAGGTGAATAGAAGGAAAGACAGCGGCACATCCAGCAAAGTGTCAGATTGATGAATAAATGAACAAAGACAGGAGAATAAAAGGCTGTTATGAAATATATCAAATCCGATCTGATACGGATCGTGTTGTGGGAAGTTCAGTCTTCCTTTGCTGAGACAGGAGTCAAGGACAAACAGTTTGTCTGTGATTACGAGCTGTCCAGGCTGGAGAAATAAATGCACGTGGAGATCTGTTCGGTCCTTCCATGGCTGCGGTTTGTTTGGTGGGGTGTTTCTATGCAGAACCCTGAGCGGGTTGTGGGCTCTCCTGGAAAGCTAACGGAGAAAGAAAGTGCAGCTCAGGCTGCGCCCACAGATCTGGGCTGGAGGAAGCAGAGCTGAGATGCCGAAGGGTGAGGTTGTGTTTGTTCTATTGGAGAAATGTTGGACTAAGCAGAAAGCAGCGACCTGGGCTGGAGCTGGAGGGAGAAACAAGCCATGGAGATGTGATGGATCTTGGAGATAGATCTCAGCATCCTGAGCAGCTTGTTACAGAGCTCCTTCATCACGCCAAGCTGTGCTGGTACAGGGAGCGGGGCAGGGAGGGGTATTGCAAAACTGAAACTGTGTGGTGGGTGTATGGAGCTGCCTGGAGGAGCAGGACTGAAGTCACTGAGAGGGAAAGAACAACAAAGACACTCTGAGGTGCCCCTGGGCTGGCCATGGCAAGGGCTGAGTGCAGCTGAATTGGGCTGGGAATACCCAGGAGCAAAGCCTGTCCCCAGGGCATGCAGAGAAGGGCTGAACAAACAGAAGACATTTTTGCTACAGAGCTTTCTTTTGTCAAGATGACTTTTTTTTTTTTTTTTCCGAACAAGAGGAATAACAAACTTACAGGTTGTCCAGGCAGAACTTAAAGCAAGGCTTTGGAAAGCCACTCAGGACAGCTGCAGCCTCTCCAGCAGCGATGGAGCCTAGAAAAAAGCTCACATCTCACCGCTCTCAGATGGATGCTGCACGAGGAGACTCAGTGCAAAAATGTCTTTTTGTGTCCGTGGGCCTCAGCTGCCTCCTCTGCAAGGACTGCTTTTGGTGTCCAACGCCTTGTCACGGCAAAGAGGGGCTGAATGTTATTCGTTAAGTCTTAGATCAACCTGCAGAAGCTGAGATGTAATGGAAAAACCTGGCGCTGGAAATTCTGGAGTCGTTATCACAATTTATACTTAAAAGAGCTCCGGTTTTATAGCAGAAGAAAAAAAAATCCATTCATTTTCATCATTTCAAAGCTTATTAAAAGGTTTTGAATATTATTTATTGCAATTCAGTACCAGCTCTAATTCACTCATTAATTCTATTCATCTTGAAACTAATTTTAAAGTTTGAAAATTTACCATAGCATTTTGAAAAGTTAAAGTAACTTTCAAGATGAATAGAATTAATGTTTTCTTTCCCTCCTCACAAACTGCTTTCACCTTCAAATGCAGACCATGACCACAGCGTGCTAATAGCTGGAAATGTATTCTCTGTTTAAGGTTTCAAAGCCATTACCCAATAACTGATGTGGAACACCATTCCCTGATACCAGTCCTGTTTGCAGTGAGGGGTGGTGCAGGAGCTGCAGCCATCACCGCTCATCCAAACGCATTTCTGCAGCTGAGGATGGGGAGTGACACTTCTACATTTTTCCTTCAGTTTCCTAGCATATATCTGCTGTTTGCTCTGCTTTTCCTCTGACCAAAGACTGTGATAGGTCTGTAAAGCCTGACAGGGCTGTTACAAAATTTGACACCTTTCTGCATGGGGAACATCTGGTTCTGGAGAAAACGCAGTGTTATTCTCGTGATGGCTGTGGGAGGATGTCTGGGTTTCATCCACCTGTGAGGGCTGCTTATTTTTGAAGCTTCGTACCAACACATGGGATGTGCTGTTTCCTGGAGCCCGTGGCAGAGCAGCAGCTTCAGCATTGCCAAAACCAGCCTTCACTTCCTAAATTCCTCTGGTTATAAGAAGCTCCTCTCTTTCTCGCTAAGTCTCTGCAGGACCTGATGCAGCAGGCATGGCTCTTTCACTGAGCGATCCCAAATTCCTTCCTGCAATGAGGCAAGAATGGAAAAACCTCAACAGAAAAAGAACTCATTGTAGAGCTGGTGAATGGGCTGCTCTCAGGTTTGCATCGCTGGGGCACACCGAGCCAGGGCTGTGCTGTGGGGAAGGCAAATACCTTCCTCTGAGGGCTCACTGCGTTTGTGCAGTGATTGCTTTCATCTGGAGATGCTAAAGGTCCTCCCTATCAACTCAGTTTTCTGATAAACATCACGCCTCCTTTCTTCTGGCAGTGAAGCTGCCTGAGATTATTTGCAATAAGTGTTCCTGAAGCTTTGGGTGCTTTATTTTGATGTTCTGAAGTGATGATGTGTCTGTAGCAAAAAGCAGCGAGAGCTTATTTCTGAGCAGCTCCAGGTGTGTACAAGAGTGGTCGAAGATGTATCAGTTATTTGGAAAGGTCTGCTGGTGAAACATAGCTGAGAAACGGTGCTTGATTTGGATTCTGTAAGGTCATTGCTGTGCTCAAGCCAGGTTCTCATCTTTGCTGCAGTGCAGAGTGAAGAGGGGAGATGTGTTGTGAGCATGGATCTGGAGAGATGTCCTTGATGTGCCTTTACCATCTGAACCCTGGAGAGGCTATTATATATTTATATACGTGTTTATTGTTGAGAGTGACTTGGCATTTTTGCAGAACCCTTCTGGTTTTCCAGAGGTCCAGTGACAGTGCTGGGGTAGGTTCCCTTGGATGGCCGAGGGCATTTGGAAACGATGAGGAAACCTTTTGCCATCTGAAAATCACAGAAGCAGGATAGTTTGGGCAGAGCTTCCTTTTGCATCCTAGGATACACCCTTAGACTTGGTCTGAAGTCAGGAAGAATTACAGAATCCTGAATGTTGGAGAAGACCTCCAAGATCCCCAAGCCCAACCCTAACCCACCCCACAGTGCCCACTGACCACATCCCTCAGTGCCACACCCCCACAGTTCTGCAGCACCTTCAGGGATGGTGACCTCAACACTTCCCCAGCCAGGCTGTGCCACTGCATCACTCCTCTTTCTGAGAAGAAATTGCTCCTGCTACCCAACCTGATTCTCCTCTGTCACAATCAGAAGCCAACACCTCTCACCCTATCGCTGTTACCTGGGAGCAGAGGCTGACCCCCACCTTGCCACAGGAAACTACAGGGCAATGAAGTCTCTCCTGAGCCCTCTCTTCTCCAAAAAGAAAACCTGAGCTAAGCAATAGAGTGCAATGAGAAGGCCCAGGCTCAGTATGGCTGCGGTCAACCAGCTCCCAAACCCACCAGAAATCTGAGACACAGCAGAGCCATCATCAGTCCTGGGCATGGCTCTGCTGTTGGGGCAGAGCTCTCCGGGGCTGTCTCTGCAGGAGGTCCCTTGGGCTCCTTTCCCCACATAGTGGCTGTGGATATAAGGATGGCAGTTTATTGGTTGAAATCTCTTCAGACAGGGACAGGCCCTGTTTCTCCTTGCGGTACTGGAGTGCTTGACACCTAAGCTGCACCGCAGCAAAGCATAACTCACTTTTATGCTGGTGGTCACTTGCCTCTATTTTATATGTGGCAAGACTGGCAGCGTGGATAAAGTGCAGAAGCCCGCAGTAGTGTCAGGGAAAGTGTCTGAGTGCAGCGTTTTATGGCTTGGCTGGATTTATTTCCTGGCTGGAACATTTCCACCGCCTTCCTTTGGCTGCACCTGAGACTCCAGCCTGTGGTTTCCTGGTTTTTCTTCCCCTTAAGGCTACCAGCTCTACTCGGAGGAAGGAGGGAGTGCAGGGGAGAGCTGCTCCAGTGCTTTCTGCATTTTGGAGATGAAAGCCGCTCTCTGCTTCTCCAGGAGAGGAGGGGATGGAGCAGATTGCCTTCAGCACTGAGCTTACATGGATCCCAAAAGCAGCTGTCACAAAATTCATTCCCAGGAAAGGAAATACAGGTCTAACATGAGCGAGCACACCTGAGCCAACTGAGCCCAGCTGGCATGGAGACAGAGCTATGGAGATGTGGTGGACGGGCTCCAGCAGGACAAGATACCAGGTCAGTTCCTTTCCCTGCCTTTCTGTCTCTGCTCCAGGTGCAGCCCGTGAGCACTATGAGGAGTTCAGGTGGAAAACAAACTCAACTGAGGCTCAGCCTCCAACCTGAAAAAGCTGGATAACAGCTAAGGAGATGAAGGCTTTTTTCTTTCCTTCCTCTTCTCTACTTCTACGTGCCAAAATATTTTTGTAGCTGGTGACTGAGCTCAGTGCTGGTGCTAATGTTGGTTTACCTGTCTCTTTCCTGCACAGTGCACGCATCCACTAGGAGGACGAATGCCACCTCTTCTGAATTTTGTAAGTCTAAATGTTGGTGTTGCACTCAGAGGTCTGCTCCCACCACACAAGCATCTGTTGTAAAGCTGAATATCTGCAAGGTGTTTGCAATGGGTTGCAGGAGCTGGCAGCCTGGGCAGCAGAGGTGCTGCTGCATTGAGAAATGGGGCTCCAGCTTTATGGCTAATTGGGAAGTTTGAAAAAAATATAATAGTAAGAAGGGATTAGGGTGCTGTGAATGAAGCCAAAAACGCGAATGGTAATTCAGACGTGAGGAAAGCTGTCATCACAGGCGGCAGAAGAAGGAAAGCAGCCAGGGAAAGGCAGTGCTGTGTGCTGAAGGTAACCCAGGGAAGAGCCTTGGAGCAGCTTTCTGGCATCTGCCAGGTCAAGAAAAGCTACCAACCGACTTCCAGAGGCTTTGGATGGGCTCCAGAGTGAAATCTGCACCTGATCCCTAAGCTGCTGGGTAGCTGAGGGGGCTTTATAAGTCAGGATAGCCTTTGCAGTTTAAAGTGTTGGCATTGAGAGTTAAACGTAGTTGAGCCGGTTGATGCATTTTGTATTTCAGTTTCTTATTTCAATTACAAATACTGGCTTAATACAACCATTACCAAAGTAAAGCCTTTAAAATTCAAAGTTTCCAAAATGGAATGAATTGATCTGCCACTCAGACTGGCTGACTGTCCAACAGATCAGTCCTAAGCCAAAAGGCAGAACAACCTGAACCTTGAGGTTTGTATTTCTGAAAGAAAGGTAAAAACAATCGCCTAATGCTCTTTAAAGAGCAGCAATAGAAAATAGGACTTAACTTTTGATGAGAAGTCAATGGGAACTGCTTGGGTTATAGTGCAGGAGAAGGGAATTGAGAAGATAGGAACAAAGTTTGGGTGACGGAGCTGGTAGATAACTCATATTGGATTTGTGGCTTCCTTCTGTTTAAGAAATGTGGTCCTTATTGGGCCATTGGTTTTGAAGCAAAGCTCTCCATTGATTTCAGAGGGGTGTCCTGCCTGAAAATCAATGGCAGGAGATGTCTTCACGTGTTTACCTACTCTGATTTGACTATTGATCATTAATAACTTTACAGATACCAGCAAAACAAAAAAAACCAACAAGACAGAGCTTCTGTGAATTTAAGCCAGGAATTCCCTGGCTGGTTTTGCAGTGACACCCCATGCTGTGCTGACCTCCTCTCTTCAGGTGAGCAGATACTTGTGTTTTTTTCTGGGTGATCCATGAGGGAACTGGGGCTGGGAGGGTTGTGGGGCAGGGGCCTGCTGAGCTGCCTGCTGTCTGTAAGCTCCTGTAGGTAGGAGTCCTCAGCATTTTGTCTTGCATAACAGTTCTGTCCTGCATATCAGCTATCTCGTAGAACAGTTTCAGGATGCTCACTGAGTTAGAAGGCTGATTTATGGGTCGATATTTCAGCCAATTGCAAAGTGCTGCAAAGCTTTGGACCCAGGCTGAGTGAGCCAGCCACCTGATGAACAAGTAAACCTGTGCTTTTAATTAAAACAAATAATAAAAAAAAAAATACATGGTCTGATTATTTGCCAACAAGAAAAATACACCCCAGAGATCTCAAAATGTAATTACCCTCTCTGAATGGCTAAAATGACTGGTTTTGCTGCAGACTGTAGTTCTCTCTGATGCTGCTGCAAGGTCGTGGCCACTCCTTCACCTGCCCCACTCATGCAGAGCCATGTGTCTGCCCCAGGGCATCGCTCCAGCACAGCTATCAGGGATTTCTAGCTCCCACCCCATCACTCCATCCAACTGAAATGTGCCCAATAATGGTGTTCCACTTGTAGAAACTGGCTACCTGCTGCCTTTACAAGCCAGAGATAAGGCAGTGCCCTTTGCTGCCTGGCAGGTCTCAGGGCTTGTGCTCTGTTCTGACAAGGAGAGAAGTGGCATCCCTCTGTCGAGCCTTTGAGCAGGCAGTGGTACATTTATAAACTGTACACCATAACCTCTGAAAACAGCCCTTTGAAATTGAACCCTGAGAAGTGCAAACTGCCTTAGACAAAAGGGATTTGCCTTGGTCATGTTGGTAGGGAAGGAGGAATTTCCATTGTTGGGAATGATAGTGCAGTGACCCGACTCATCCAAAAGCTTGGGTGGGAAAGGAGCCCTGCTGGTCCCCGCAGAGCCTTTGCTGCTGCCTTGGCCAGCAGTGCATTTCCTTTCCTAATGGGATGAGCATCTCAGCTCTGCCGCGGCTCTGGCTGTCGCAGGCATTGTGTACGGACTGTCACAGCACTGAGAACCAGGATTTTAATACACTCCACGCACGGTGTCACCCTACTGGAAAGAGGCTCATCAGAACATGGCATGTCAGTTGTCACTTCACGGGGAGCAGATGAAACCCTATTATCAGTACACTGTCTACAGGCTTCCACCGCGTCAGAAAGCAGCTCGTCAGGGCGGTGTGTACAAAGATGTCACTGCTTGCTGTTGAACCACACGTGCGTGGCAGGGAGCAGTGGGATTAGTGTGTAGGGGCAGGGGGTGAGGGAGCAGCCTGGGGCTTCGCTGGGAGCGTCCTATGTGCATGGGGTAGCAGGGAATAGGGCTTGTCCCACGGCTGAGGGCTGTTGGTCTCTCTCATAACTGGAGGATGCCAAGCCCAGACAAGCTGCATGGCAGAGGCTGAAGGAGGTCAAAGATCCCAAGAATCTATGGGGCGCTACGCTCTTCCTAAGCACTGGGTTTGCCCGTTGTTGCCATGCAGAACACGTTGCCCAAAGTCTGAGTCCTGCAGCTCAGCCCAGAGCTGGTACCAAGCATCTCAGGCTCTACAGTTAGCACCATTCCTTGGAGGGAGCTCTGCCTGCCTGCTGCAGCCACGCTGTGCAGGCACTTCCCATGTGCCCCTGCCCCCAGCACCACTCGGCCCATCCCTCGCATGGGACGCACTGATCCTTCCTTCCTCAGAGAGCTGCTTTCCCCAAAGCAGCCTCAGAAACCCAGGTGCTGCCCCCCCTTCCTCCCAGCCCACAGAAAAGAGATGGCGAACGCCTTGCTCTTGATTGTGTCGATGGGAGATGATTTTCAAGGTGAAATTTCTAGTTCAGTTGAGTCACTTTCATTCAAGGCGATGAGCAAAATGTCACCCCCACACTGAACCACACTCAATGCGCCGTTCTCCTATTGCATTTAAATTTACTCCACTTTTCCTTTCTGACACCTGTTTAAATCAATATCTTCCTCTCCAGGTCGTGGGCAGAATGTGCCTGGTCTCTCCGCACAGCGCTTCTCAAATCCACTAAAATCAACACAATAATTGAAATATTTTCAAGCTGATTACACCGCTGCCTGAGGCTAGGCTGGTTGCTAAGGGTAAGCTCCCTGGTTGCTAGGGGGAGTAAATCATCTTGCATTATTTGATTTTTGTTATAGATATGAAACCGCTACTCCCTCGATTAAATGTCTCTCAGTCTAACACCTATGGGACCTGGGGAAAGAGAAAAGAAAAGCAGCAACCTTGACCCTGTCAAATAAATATCTCTAACTTTTCCTGTCCTCCGGCTTCCAAACCAAACCTGTCTGCTGATTTTTCTTTTTTTTTTTTGATTTTTTTTTTTTTTTTAACCTGACTTTAAATAACAAAGCTGTGGGGACAAGCAGATGAAGAGAGGAAGAACTGTCTGTTCCATTAGAGGATCTCTCAGCTTGGCTAAACACTCTCTATTTACTCCAAACACAGCATGATGGGGAACTACAAGGATCTAATAGCCTTGAAGATGTAGAATTCCACCAATTACAGTTCCTCCCCAGTCTGTGTCTCATGAAGCACCGGCTGGCATCACAGGGCCAAATCCTGCTGCTGTATCCAGAGACTGCAAATCGAGGGGGTTTTCATTGCAGAGGAGGAGAAATCCTAGCACAGAGAAGCTCTGCCATGTGCATTACTCACAGGAAAGAAATGTGTGGGGTAGGTGAGCGTGCTGTGGGGGTTTTTAAGAGCCTCAGCTCTTGCTTTCACCCTGGTTAGCTGTGCTATTATTGCTGTAGGTCACCCCATCAAAAAATGCTCAGAAATGACTGTACCAGTAAATCTGTCCCAACCCATTGTGCAGGTAGAGGTGCGAGTGTCTCTCCTGCCATTTGGGCTGGAAACAACCTGCAGCCCAGCATGCTGTTGGAACACGAGGGGAGCAGACTTGGCACAAAGCCTTTTCCACCCCTAAGACTTCATGCTGCTCCTCACGCCTGCACTTGGCTTTCCCCGCACTGCCTGATGTTCTGCTCTCTGAGAAAACTGAGGCATAAAGTGGTAGTGCAGCTCTTTGCCTGAGATCATGCAACCAGTGGAGGTCCTACTGAGATGATTGTATCCCCCCATTGCTGGCCGGTGACGCTGCATCAAAACAGGCTGCCCAGGGTCCCTTCCAGCCTGGCCTTCCTCCAGGTATGGGGCATCCACAGCCTCTCTGGGCAACCTGTTCCAGTGCCTCACCACCCTCTGAGTAAAGAACTTCTTCCCAACATCTCACCTAAATCTACCCTCTTCTAGTTTAAAGCCATCCCCCTTTGTCAAGAGAGGGTTGTTAATGCCCTTGCTGCAAACCCTGCCAAGGGAGAGGCCAATGACACATGGTTTTGTTAGCATGGGGATGCTATGCAGCCAATGCAGGGACCAGCCGATGAGTCAGACTGGTCCCTGCATTGGCTGTGGAGAGCATCTGTGTTAAACACATTCAGCTCTGTTTGCTCTGAGCTGTGCCAGTCCCAGTGGGGCTTGGGGGGCTGTTGGTCAATGGATGGAAGCATGCAGCGTATGGAGGAATGGGGTGATCTGGTAATCCTTGTAAGCCTGGAGAACGTGCTCCTTCCAACCTGGCTTTGTGTTTGTCTCCTTATTTCCCAAAGTTTGCAGGCAGGATTCCTCTGTGGGGCACCCGCACCTGTGTCATGCATTTAATGGGAAGTGCCTGTAGCATTAAGAGCACTGCAATCGAAATTATTAATTGTTTAATATATTGCAAGCTGGTTCCCTTTCCTGGATTTACCATGTAACAAATGGCATCAGCTGATATCTCACTTTGGTGAGCTCCTTGTCTGAGTTTTCGCCAATGGTCTGAGCTTAGAGATGCAGCCTGGGCAGGACATGGGGCTTCAACAGCAGGATGGGAGCAAAGCCATGGAGAGGAGAGCCAGTGCCAGGGGGTGGCAAGGACAGGATGCCCTGGGGCAGGGGAGCACAGCTGGGAGGAGGGGATGTTCCTCCTCAAAGCTGTGATGTGTTTGTAGTGGGCCTGCAAAGACTTGAAATAAAGCCAGAAGTGACGAGCACACGTAGGGCATACGGTGCGGTGTTTCATTTACACGTGTAACTTACTTAAAAATCCATATTAAGTATAATTTCTATTTCAATATTATACAGGTCACACTTTATGCTAAGGTTCCATTTATAAATAGTTTATAAAGATTAATAGATGTTTTAATCGATAGCTAATCAATAGCTTAGTGACAGGAAAGCCCAGCAGAGGGAATTGCCCCAAGGGCTGCAGGCATTTTGCTTCAGCTGGCTGATGTTTGGCCCTTCTTCTGGATGGGGATGGAAGAGTGGTGCTGTTGGTATTGGCTGGATGCAACGCTGCTCCCACTGCCAATGGTGGGCACCACGGGGCTCTGGTAACCCATGTCACTATGGGGATGTTCGTCCCTGCATCTAGGGGAAGGCTTGACAGTAAATCATTGTATGGCATGGGAAGGGCAGTCGTCAGACACCTCACAGGTTTCCTTTCCATTCAGAGAAATATAAAGAAATTTTTGAAGTATAAAATGGGCATCGTATACTTTCAGAGTTGTGCCCACAAGGACACTAGAATAAAATCTAATTCTATTTAAAGGGAGACAAATAGTAATGTACAAATTGATCTGCCCAAGGTTTCCAAAGCAGGGAGATACGTGTCTGTTCCTGCTGAACTTCTGGAGTTTGGTGTCTGATTCACTTCCAAGTCAAAATCTTGGAGACACTTTCCAGAGCAGACTCTATAATTGAATATTAAGTGATCTCTTCATGAATTCTTCCCATTATCCTGATAATGCAGCTAGCAATGCTGAAATGGCAGAACAAGCCCTCAGCTCCTTGACTGCCCTGGAAACCCAACTGAAGCCATGTAGCAAAGCCCAGAGCCAGTGCCTCAGCTCCCAAAACCGTCTCTGCATGTGAGCCTTTGAAGAAGTTTTCCATTTTTAATGGCCAGAAATATCTGCCTGCTAAACTTTAACTACAACTGTACCCAAAGCCCGTCTGTCTAGCAGCAGGTGGGCTAGTGAGAGTCACAGTCCTGCTGGGATACAGCCAGCTGTTCCCAGGAATGAATCTCAAGTAAATTAACAAACACCACACAAACCTGTCAATTGAATCATTCTTGATTACTGTAAATGCTGGGCTACCCGTTGAGGAGCTTCTCCCTACATGCAGAGGGAGTTCTGTATGTGCTGTGTATGTAAGTGGGATGGTGATGCCCTGTCCTCCACGTGGAGGCTCCTTTGGTGCCCGAAGGTGCACCTGACTTGGTCCTATGGACTGAAGTGCTGGAGAGGTATAAAGTGATTTCCTCACATCTCTGAAAGTTCTGTGGACTGGCAAATGGCTCATGAATGATTTCGGGACAAGTCAGAGCATCCATCATCCTGTACCAAGCTAGAAATGGCACAGATTGATTCTTTTTTTTTTGGAGGCTTCTTCTTGGTATCAGCATGGCCACTGAGTGGCTCAAAGTTCAACAGACCCTCCAGGAGTCCACACATGAAGCAGAGGACTACATCATGTTCATGGAGGTGAGAGCTGGAAACACACTGTACTGAAGGCTGGAGAGTTTCTGGTACCAGGTAACAGCAGATTGCAGTGGCCCGTAGGCACTGTATGGCAGTCATGGTGCTGGTGAGAAGCAGAGGGCCTTGGTTCAACACCCGTTTGTCTTGTTTGCTTTTGTGCTTGAGCTTTGATGGTACATCCAAGCCCACCTAGCAACGTTAGGGACCTTGTGACTGCCAGCAAAGTTACAGCAGAACACAGCCAGCGCCATCAGCTGTTACTACCTGGGGTTGGGGGTGTCCTGGTGTTGGGAGGTGGGCAGCTGGAGCTTTCCAATGGCAGGGGAAGCAGCAAGGGGACTGGGGCTGAAGGGCTAATTGGGTGAGAGCAAGCGGTGGAGGAACATGGGAGCAGGGAGATGTGAGACGGCTGCAGGTGACTGCTGTGAATAACAACAGCTTGGAAACAAAGCAAGGGAAGGAAAAAACACACTAAGAGAGAAAATGGACTGTTAAGAGAGAGCAGACTGAGCAAAGCTAAGGTGTAGGCAACATGATGAAGATGTAGGCTGGTGGAGGACCTGCTGGGGAAGGGCTGTTAGTGCCAAGGGTGGAGGATGGACACAAAAAAGACCATCCTGGTCCCAGAGCAAGTGCTTTGAGCCTGAGTATGCCCTTCCCCTGCCTGAACAGAAGCCAACAGTGATGTCTCCTCTTTGTGCTGTACAGAACATGGCCCGAGCAGCCACTGGGTGAGCTGGGGCAGTGGGTGGACCTGCACAGAGCAGCACTGGGTAGCTCTGCAGGACAGTGCTGCATGCAGCCTGACTGTTGGCTGTCTTCAAACTAGAAATATCCTTAAAACTGGTAACCTGCATAGCTTTGGTCGTGTTTTGCTTGGTGTTCCTCTTCGTGCTTGCAGCTGGTAATGGAAGGTGCCAGGAGGAGCAGCACAGCATCATGTCAATCCCATGTAATATCTCCTCGATCCCATGCAGCAAAACACATTGGGATGAATCAGGCTTCTTCCACAGAGAAAACACCCCTGAAACCAGAAAAACTTCACCCAAGCCTCCTCCCTGGGGTTGCTGGAAGAATGTCACATGGTGCACAGCAGTGGGGGAACCCATGGCAAAGGCTGTGACATGCGCAGAGCTAATGGTGCCCGTCCCCATCCGGATCCAGCCCTGACCCTTTGCCAGGGTCTCTTAGGGAGTGTCAGCACTGGCACCAGTTCGTTCAGCTTTGGGCAGCCTGGGAATATGCGCTTGACACATCCCTAATTGACAATTGAACCTCAATTTGATTCTGTGCAAGTCAGCAGACAGAGCACCTGGTTTCTGCTTGTGTGAGATTGCAGCGTGCACCGCACCGCCCGCAGGGCCTGCAACCAGAGCAGCAGGATTGGTCCTGGGGAGGAGGTTTGGAGCGTGGGAGAGGGAGCGTGGCCATAACCTCATCAGTGTAAATCTCTGGCTGCGTGGATATTAGCAACGTGTTCCCCCAGCTGCGTCAGTGTATGTGTTTGTGTATACAGACTCAATTTATGTCATTTTGTAAGCAGAGAAGCGTTTGCACCAGACTCTGTGTGATTTTTTGAGAGACGTGCTTACATGTTTGGATAGATTTAATAACAGCACGCGTGTGCCTGGGTTTATATTTAGCCAGGCTGGCAGGGAGGGCTCGGTGGCCAGCAGCTTGGGGTGCCCCGGCCAGCAGTGCTGAGCTCTATGGGCAGAATGGAGCTGGCTCTGTCCCTGCCCACAGTGGCTGCTCCTTGCCCTGTGGTGCTCCTGTGCATGAAGGGGGTGAGAGCTGAAGTTGGGCTGGGTGTCAGACAGCACGTGCTTAATTTTTGTCGATGCCTCAGGAGGATGCATTTGGGTAGATACAAAAGAATTATGTTTATGGGACTACAACTCTGTCCTTTTGTACCCTATGAAATTTTGTATGGTGCTGGTGGTGTGGGCATAAATGCACAGATGAGTGTGAATTATGGATGTAGGAGGCACCAACATATGTATGGTCTTTGTGCTGTCCCAACCTGATCCTGCAGCCCATGGCACACCCCAGGCAGTGCCCCAGCACCTCCCAGCCCAGATTTGAGCAGTGCAGCAAAGCCATCTCACCCAGAGCTCACCCAGAGTCCTTGCAGCCATCACTGTTCAACGCCGCGCGCAGTCGCACCGCCTAGTAGAGGTGAAATACCACCTTCCCAAGAAACACCCACGTTTGACATACCTGGCCTCATCTCCCAGTGTCTCAGCATCACACGATATCCTCACGGTGGGCTTGCTTGTGGGGTGCCGGTGGCACAGGGCTGCCCATCGCCTTTGTGCGTCACGCTTTGGTGCTCAAGCCCTGCTGAGCGCTGGCTGGGTCCCAGCCCTGACTTTTGTCCTGCCGTTTGACATCTGTGACTTTCAAGGGGACGCATCCCCAGCGCCCGGCCTGGCCCCTCCACCCTGGGCCGCCATCCAGCAGCATCTGCCAGCCCCGTCCCCGTCCCCGTCCCCGTCCCCATCCCGCTGCCGTGCAGACGGGCGGGCAGCGCGCGGGATCAATAAGACACCTCCGACTCCTCTATTTACAAACTAGCTGCCTTCAGCAGCCAGGCTGTTTAAGCACTTCATTCCCATTCAGGAGGGCCATCTGCTGCCTTTTGCTGTAAGTCTCTCTGAAAACCTCAGCCTTGACAAGCTCGAGATATGTCAGCGCAGTTATCAGCGGAAAGCAACATCTGCCGTGCCTGACACCCACTATTGTAGGCCATTTAATCTGTCCCCCTCCTCCCTTTAACTGCAGACAACAGCTCCCTATATTATATTTTCCCACTCAATTAGCACTATCATCCTGCTGAAATAGAGGCCAATTTACCTTTAATGACATCATTGTTAGGAGAGTGGCAGCGCTGGCCGGTGGCTGCGGGAGGCATTGGGCTCAGTGCGCGGCGGGCGCGCGGGCAGCCTATCGGCGCTGCCTTCACCCCGACCGCAGACATTGTTTCCGACAGTTCGCAGAGGCAGTGTGGCGGAAAATTGAGTCCAGATTCATTAGTTTTTTTTTTTCCCCCCCCCCTCCTCCTTTTTTTTTTTTTTTTTTTTTTTTTTTTTTTTTGCCCGCGCGCTGCTCAAGTCAGTTAAATTGATACATTTCCTAACAAAATTGAAGTGCTTTGTGCTGCCAGCGGAAAGCCTGGTGACCCTGCGCGGCCCACCGAGCAGCCAAAACGAGTTGATGGATCCATTAGGCCGCGCAGAATGCCTTCCCCCTCTGCCTCCGCTCCTGAGTGACACTGTAAATCTGAACCAATTTCAGTCCCTAATCATCATTACAAACCCCTCCACTGTTCATTTATTACTCTACAATTCTAATACAGCACACGGCTGGGTCAGTGCGCGGGGAGCTGCGGAGGAAGGCTTACAGAGACCAGAATCTGTGCTGGGTTTTACTGGGGATGCAAACCCGATGTGTTCCCCCTTACAGTGTGCTGCTCCACATGCAGCCCGGAGATGGGGATCCTCTGTGGGATGTGAGAAGTGTTCAGGGTGAACTCCCTCAAAGTGGGGTCCAGTGGGAGGGCTGGGGATGCATAGGAGTCTGGTGGGTGCTGGGGTTGTGCAGAACAACTGTGCAAAATGCGTGTTTGGGGATGAGAATTGTTAGCGTGTGCATGGGAAGGGGCTTCAGGCTGGAGGAGAGTGTTAAGCCGGGTTTATTGACTTTCTCCATCAGTTTGGTTAAAAAAAAACAAGCAGATATCTTTCTGCAGGTGGGAAGCCTCCATGAGTATCCAGAAGAGATGGTCCCTGCAGGCATGCAGGGTAGCTCAGCCCACGCTGCTGGAACCCCAGTAATTAAAGAATTTTAAAAACAGACATAGTAAATAATTAGATTAATGACATGATGAGGCATGGCTTGCTGGCACCTGGGATTGCTTCTGGTGAGATCAGCAGTCACCGGAGCCCTCACTGCTGGTGCAGGATGGGACATGTGCAAAGGAACAGCTGTTGCAGGGCTGGAGCACCACAATCAGAGTGCAGGTGCAGGCAATGAGGGCCCTGAGTGCAATCAGAGACCAAGCAGGAAGGTGCAGAACCAAGAAACTCCTTGCTGAGGTGCCCCCTCTCCTCCCAGTTGAGTTTCACCCATGTGGGATTTGCTGTGGAGGGTTATGTCTTATCTCAGTGGGAAACAGTAGACCTGAATAGGACTGTGATGGACAAAATCCCTTTTTGTAGCTTGCTCCTTCAATGAAAGATGCATGCTCAGGCAGCAGGACACTGGAGGCAGTCCTCACTCAGAGAAGCAGCAGAGTTCATCATAAAAATGAAACAGAATTAATAAATACATATATCACAAAGCAGACCTGAAGGCAGGGAAAGTTGGATATGGAGTTTTCTGCCAACAGGGATTAGCCTAGGGTGAAAAACTTGCTTGAAAAATATGCCTTCCATCTCCTGCCTTAGCCCCAAATCATCACTGGGGCTGGATCAGCCCATTTCCAACCTGGAAAGGAGGGCAGCACCACGACAGTGATGACACCACTCCCTGTGGGATGTGTCCATCCAAGTCCTTACCTTGTCCATCTGCAGCTGAGTGTCTCCCCATCACCTCCACGTTCCTGCAGATATCTCTGTGGCCCTGAGCCCAGCGCCAGCCCCATGGCACAGCTCCCTTGTGTCGATACGCAGCTCTTGGTGTTTGCTCTCTGTTTACAGCCCGCTGGATGCCTCTCAATCCACACTGTTGTTAAGGCTCATATCTAAGGCAGTCTGGATTAGTTTCTCAAGTAGCATTTTACAAGGATCAATATCAAATGCTCTGCTGAAGTCTGGATGCATTACATCTTCTGTATGGACTTTCATCCACTAATTTTGTAATTTGATCCAAAAAAGAAAAGAAAGAAAAAAGCTATCGGTTTGGCCTGGCATGACTTGTTCTTTATAAACCAATGTTGTTTATTGCTTGTGGTTTGGTTATCCTCTAGGTGCTTTCAAACATGCACTGAGCAGCCTATTAACGGCTTCTGTGACACTTGGGGTTTGAGGAAACCCAGCCGAACCTGCTGCTGGTGTGACTGGGTCTGAGCACAGCTCCATGGCAGCTGCAGGGACATATGTTTGCGGCGTGCACCAAGGGCCCAATCCATCTCGCACCGATGTACAGCAGGAGGAGTGAACTCAGCAGCGAGCTCGGGCATCCAGGGGCAGGTTTGGTGCAGCAGATGTTGTGCTGCTGGGGCAGGCAGCTTTCCTGAGTTTGCTTTGACCTGCTGCTTCCCACTGTAACATGTAGGATCAGAGGGAAGGGTGCTTCTCAGGGAGCAGGGTGGGAAGCGTTGGCTACAGGGCGGCTGTTCATGCAGCTCAGCCCTTGGGTGGCTCATTCAGATGCTGGGATAAATACATTTGGCTGAGTCCTTGTCAGTCCTGGTGGAGTATGACAGCTCAGGAGGCTTTTGAGGGATATGGCACACAAGAGCGAATATCCAAAGTATTGCATGGGCTTGCATGAGTTGCATGGCTTGCATTGCTCCCAGCTGATCCCATAGACTTGTGCCACACTGCAATAATTGTAAAATAAAGTAAAATAAACTCATTTACAGTGTGATGCTCAACTCAGGCAGACTAGAGGAAAGCAGGACACCCTGCTGGCCAGGAAGCCTGGCTGCAGCTCATGCTCTGAAGCTCACTATTGCTCACACTTAAGCCAAGGAAAAGATTAATGGGACTTGTTGTAATCTCCTCCTGCATCCCCAGAGATTAAAACAGTTTGTTTCACTGCTGGAGCATAATCTTGAGAAGGGGAGAATTAGCTTAAGGAAGAGCATGGTGAAGGGTCTGTAGCAAAGTTGTTTAGAAGGTTCACCTGATGTGGGATGCTGATGATCCAGCTGTAGTTGAAAATCCACTGCCAGACACACTACTTTGTCCTCTTTCCACCCTGCAGTTGGATCTTTGGGTGGATTTCAAGGAAACAAAAGGCAACCAGACCCCATTCACTGGGCATGAAGACAATGTAAAAATGGAGACACCACTGCAAAGCTCGGAGACTTTTCCATACGTTTCCCTTCAGACCTGCATTTTCTCCTTGGGAGGAAGGATGCACTGGATCCAATCCTAACTCACTCAGAAATTCCAGGAGCCTTTCAGAGACTGTGAATTTCTGGAAGGGCAAATCTCTTGCATGTGTGAACACCAGCATATCCAAGTGTTGCATGACAATGGCAAGCAATAACCAGCGTCTCGCCCTATAAAACAGAGGCGAGAGAATGATAATATGACCTTCATTCATCGTTAAAAGCGTTTGTCATGCATTAGCCCTCAAATGGTGTCTTAAGCTCATCCTTTTCCCAGTGGAAGGTCTTACTGGCCATGCTTTGGTGTGGGCATGGGTGGCTATCCAAGGCAACTGTGCTTGAGCAGGGAATGTGTATGGATGGCTCTGCTCATGTGTACCCTAAGAGCTGCCTAAAAGAGATGCATGGAGCACTGGGAAAGGAAGGCTGATGTAAGATGTGCCAAAAGAGAGGAGATATTGCAACACCCTGGAGTGGGTGATGGTAGAAAGGCAGTGTCGGGTGCTGTGTGGTGAGCATGGGGCTCTCCCTCGGAGCTCAGGAGGGAGATGCAGGGCATCAACACCACAAAATTAACCCCTGTGGACAGGTAACCACTTGTTTACACAGCAGAGATGAGCTAGGATGGAAATTTATTGTGTCACTATGAGAACTTCTCACCTAGTATACAGGGAAAGAGGGAAGAGGCAGCAATATTTTCTACTGAAAGGAGGAGCGAAAGCTCTTAACAAATCAATACCCTTATTTAGTCAATAAACCCCCAAAACAACCCCTCCAGGGGAAAAACGTGGAGAAAATTCACAGCTTGAAAAGAAGCAGGCTCCAGTTTTGGCTTTGACAGGGCCAATGCAGCAATGTATGGCTGCAGAGAGCTCCGCATGGAGCTGATTTTGGGGAGCATGGAGGTCTGGGGGGGGCTTGGGCTGAATCTGTGCAGAGAGGTGAAGGGTCCAGCAGCTAACGGATCAGTGTCTCTCCTCTACAGGGTGCATGGAGCTAAGGGAAGCAGGAACAGGGCCTGGGCTGGGCTGCTGCAGGATGGAAGCACACCAGGGAGAATCTCAGAGTGAAATATATGAAAGCTCTCCTGGCAGAAGTGCATCTCACCTTGCAGCGCAGTTTGCAGGGCTGCAGACTTCTGGCAGCCAACAGCTGGAGCCAGGAGCTCATGGCCTGAGCCTCGATGTGCAAAATGTTGAGAAATTCATTGGAAAGGCATTCTTTTTTTAAATTTTTTTTCCTAGATATACATATTTATTTTCGGTTATCTCAAAGACTTTACATTTTCAAGTTTTCTCCATGAGCACGAACCAGGGATGTGCTTGGAAGAAATCCATATTGTTCTCTTATTCACAGGATTTCAAGAGCTGGAGCCTTGGGAAAAACCATCTGGCTGGATCAGGCTGTGGGAGTGCATCCTGGCTGTGCTGGCCATGACCTGCCTGTCTGATCTGCTGAGAGCTTGTGGCTGAAATAGAAACTTTGGACCAAGACTTGCAGGGGTGAAAAACTGGGGAAATTCAAGTACAGACAATGGCTTTCTGTAGTGCCATCCAAGAGCTTTTTGTCATGATGGGGCAGAGAATTGTTCCCTGTTGGGTCTGTGATTTTCTCCACAATATGGCTGCAGACCATAGCTTGTGTTAAAAGGGAGACATCCTCAGCCAGGGCCCACCAACGGCACTCCACTGAGCTGTGAGATGCTCAGATTTCATTCCGCCAAGACCTGGGCCAATATATGTGTTTCATATTTGTCTTTTCTTCTCCTCTTTCCTCTGACACTGTTCACAAAGCAAGGCATCCATCAAGAAATGAAGTCTGTCAAGAAACGAAGTGCGTTTTAGTATGCAGTAGCACCTGTCCTCTTGTGCTTTTGAGAAAGTTCATGCTTGAAGAGCAGCCAGAGGTTGAGTTATAGGCAATACCTGAGTGGTTTAGTTCAAATTTAGTGGTTTAGTTCCTAATTATGTTCTGGATCTAGACATTCACAGCCAGGATATCTCCTGCCTAATTTTATCTATGCTCTGACAAAATGCATGAATTCCAGAATTTATTAGTTCTGTATTTTGGCTTCTGTTAAGGATGTGGGAGGTTCTCTGACATACTTGTGTCAGATTCAGCAGATCCATTCTGACTTTAGACGTGAAAGGAGCATGGTATGGGTATCTTGCATGAGAATTTGTATCCAAAGCTGCGTGTCTCCTGCACAAACTTGGACTTGTAGCATGAAGCTGATGGAAAGAGCCACCAAGATCTCACTAGGGCTCTCCTTGCTTTTGGAGAAGGGGCTCAGAAATTCAGACAGGAAGAAGCCATTTAATAAGGAGGAATAAACATGGGGAATATCTTCGTATCTATATTCCTCACAAACCCATGTCTCCAAAATGAGTACGTGGGTCCAGATGGCCCAAAGTCAACCTTGGCTGGAGGGGCCAGACCCCTGTCTCAGCTCCAGAGCATTCCTACCAAAGTGCTGAGATCTACACCAGCAGAGCTGGGGTTGAATTCATGCCCCAACCAACTAATGCTCTGGTAATTGGATGCAAACCCATGGGGGTAGGGAAGACGTGGAGGGATTCGGGAAGACAAAGGCACCTCAAATATGCTACACAGACAATCTGTGTTTCCTAAAAGAGAGACATCTGTATCTCTAAATTTAGAAATGCTACTTTCTTTCCAGCAGGCAATAAACCAGCGAGCGCTGTACATATTTTTTTTCTATTTTGAATTCTGTTAACTGACAATTTAACCTAAAATCCCTCGTATTTTCTACTTGTTCAGCTGTAAATAGAGACTGACAGTTTATTTTCAAACATCCTGGTTTAAAAAAAAAAAAAAAAGAAAAAAAAGAAAAGAAAGCAAAGAAGAACCACCAACATTTGAAATAAATACTTATGAGCCCATGACAGACTACAGACGTGCAGTCAATGCTCCGCTGCAATCTCTCGGAGCTGTCACACTCCGTGATCAGTCTTTTACAAACACAAACACTGTTGATTTCTTATCAAATGTAAAACCTCCGCAGCTCTTTCGTAAGTGGTTACGGCGAGCATGAAATCGACATTGTGAATCACATGTGACACTGCCTTGTCTGCTTGTAATTGAGCCGCGCCGTGCCGGCACCGTGCTCTGCACCTCCAAGAGGGAGGATGAGTTGGTCTGGAGGGGTGGTGGGCTTGTTTGCTGCCTTATTTACGGCAGTAAGGGCTGAATCCTCCCCCACGGGTGGTGAGTTTGGGTTCTGTGTGCACGTTGTCACGCATGGGGATGTGCTGCTGTTGTCTTTGGGGGATGAGGGGTTTGTTTTATTTATTTATTTATTTTTGGAGACAGGCTTGGGGTAGGAGGTTGTATAGGAATTGGGTTCTGGGCGCTGTCTGTGCCATCCTGAGCACGGCAGGAAGGAAAGCAGGGCTGCCATGATAACAGGATCCTGTTTGGCTAAGCAAATGCCTCCTGAGACCCAGAAGCTTGTCAGAATGTTGATGCACATGGCCCAGATGAAGGCTGTGGGTTCCAACCTCAGCTCAGACCTGTTGGCATAGTCAGATGTCCCCTCCAGCAGTGCTGGGATCCCTCTCAGTTTCTGACCATGCACTGGGAACTGCATGGCACTTCCCAGTTTCTCCGTGCCATCTCAGATGGGTCAAGTAGAAGCCATCCTCTCCCTTCCCTGTCTCTGCTACTTTTCAGCCTTGGCCAAATGAGTAATTCCTTGGGTGACAATGCCCAGGCATCCCTCCACAATCCAGCTTCAGTCATTACTCTGCCACGTCAGACACATGGAAGGATCTGTTCTCTGATCTCCTTGACTTTGGGTCCAACTGGACAGCTCAAAAATATTCTCCTCTTTCCATGGGCAAATTATCTAGCTCAGATTGGTACAATTGGGTGACAACCTGTTAAAATAAAACACAGAGATACAACAGAGTTATGAAACATTTACATAGAAACATTTTCTGCATCTCTATCTATAAATAAAACTATGTCCTATTAACCAGGAGGTGGAAGATGAGTAGAAATAGAGTGGTCTATCTATTTATATAATGATATAATCTATCTAAATAAAAGTAATCTATTTTTCATGCCGTCTATTTCTCTAATCTAAAATATACTCGTTACCATGGAGCAATGATGTCACTAAAATGAATGACACCCATAAATGCAGACGAGCTGTAGTTATTCTGATGATCCAGGACTTCTCTCTTTGCTCATTTGCTTAATTTTACACATGTGAGGAGTAGCTTGGAGCTAAATGGGATCGCACCAGCAGCCAGCAGAGCAATGTTCCTGCTGACTGCAGTCTCAGGGCCATGATGCACACAGCTGATGCAATATTGTGTTCATGAGTGTGCCATGAGAAGGGCAAACAGACTTTCTTCCACAGATCAGTGTTTCCTCTGTTCTGGATAGCTGCTGCTTTATTTATCAGTGTTTGGGAGCAGTGTAAGTTTAGGTGCTGCATGTGTTGTCCATTGCAAGAAGTTTAGCTTAATGCAATGTTGCATTTAATTTATGGAAAGCAGCCTGTTGCTATGGCATTGAGAACATTAAAAAAACAATCAATAAATAAGTGAGATTGGCGTCAATGGGAATATTGTACAAAGATGAGCAGTAGAGTATGACTTCTAATTTAGAAAGTCAAATATACAATTTCTTTCACCCTTTCTGGATGTAGTTTAACCCCCTCTTCTTTGGAGACGTGTGTTTCCTGACCAAGAATTATGTCTGTATTGACTTTATTTAAGAATAATAAAAAAATGTTTTCCTTTCGCTGAATTTATGGAGACCTTTGGCATTCCAGGACAGGATCTTCATATTCAAGACTACAACCTACAATCTGGAGCATCCAAAGGAAATGAAGTTGTGTATCAGTATGACATACACATTCATGGGCAAGTCTTTTACAATGCAAATAGCGATTACTCAGTGTGGCGGGCAGGCTGGGGCAAATAGGAATGTTCTGGTATGCAAGATTCACAGAAGTGGTCAAAAATGCCAGAGTGCTGTGTCCTGTTAGAGCGGCCTGTTTGCAAAGGTTTGCCAACAAGGTCGGTTTTCCTCCCCAGGATGTTCTTAAAGCAGATGCTAACTCAGCAAAGTCACGCTGGCTCCTCTCTGTGCAAAGATCAGGGGAAAAATGAGTGTGTGAAAAGCACAAACCCAAGGAATGAAGTTAGGTTGCGTGACCAGAGTAAACATAGAGTCATGAAGGTTGGAAAAAATGTCTCAGATCACCAAGCCCAATCCCAACCCATCCCCACCATGTCCTCTAACCACATCCCTCAGTGCCACATCTCCAAGGTTCTGGAACACCTCCAGGGACAGTGAGCCATCACTCACCACCCGCTCACCAGCCAGGCTTCAGCACCTGAAGACCAACCAGAGGAGATTTGCCCTGAGTTCTGTGTTTAAGGTTCCTTCCATTTCTCATTGCCTTTAGTTTTTCATCCTGCCTTTGAGGAGGCTGAAGCTGTGACAGATGCACTGATTACCCTAAGTCCAGCTGCTGGTGCTGCACCCGGCTCAGATGTTGCTGCCAGGACAGCCTCCATCATCCTCACCAGCACTCCTCTCTATGTATGTGTCATCTCAGAGAGCCATGAGAACTCCCAGCGATGTCTTATTTCAGAGGAAGGGCTTCTCCCGAGCTGCTGAGGGCGGCAGCAGGCTTGTGGGGGGTCTCTGAGGGTCTCCTGCTCCCTGCCATGCCCCTGGGCATCCCATGGGGTGAGGATGGGAGGAGGCAGCCCACGTGGAGAGCAGAGCGACAGCCCCTGGCTAGCCCCTGAATGAGAGGGGAGGGAAAAAAATCAAAACTTTAAGGTATATGAACTGTGAAATTAAATCGAAATACTCAAATAAGGAATCACATAACAACATAAGCAAAGATGTTTACCAGGGCTTGAAGTTAAATACAGATTTTTTCATAAACCCTTACACCAGATGCAATAAAGTTCTCTGGAATGTTAAATATAATTTACAGGGGAAAAAATGTGCCCTGCTGCCATGAAGCATCTCGTGCAGCTCCCTTTCCAGAGACCAGTCCAGGAGCAGAAGGGAGCACACACTGCGATGCCTCGCTCAGGATTTCCCTATCCAAATTCATCATGGGGTGAGAGAACAGCCCCTCCTAAACCCACATCCAATGAACAGGAGCTAATTAATCCACTATGCTGCTCCAGCCAAGGGCCTGCCCGGAGCGGAAGCGTGGCTCAGGCTCTGTGCTGATGCGGTCTCGGAGCCCTTCATTGCCCATCTGGAGCTCGTGGTGCCTGCATCAGGCTCAGTCTCAGGAACACTGCGGTCTCACAGGATGCTTATTACTTGCCTATTGCCCTCCTCTCTCCCCCGGCGGATCTGACATTAACGCCCCAAACTGACAGCACAAAGGCGGCATCTGGATAGCATAGCCTGTGGCTCTGGAGTCACGGCTGGTGGACTTGTGGTATATCCAGATATATTCATTAAAACACTAATCAAGCAGAAGCTCATTTGTGGAATTGTCTTTGAATTTAAAGGGGAAAAGGATGGTCAAACTGCAAAGTCTCTGCAGTCCAGAAGCGCTCTCTCCATAAAAGACTGTCAGCAGCCCAGGCCATCTAATGCCAGCCCGCTCCTGGATGCCCATAAGGGTTTGCCAGACCCTATCGAAGTGCCAGAGAGTGACAATTCAGGCACCGTGGTGGCAAACTGGGAACAAAGAGCCCCTCTGGCATGCTGTGAGCTGCTCCCATGCATCTACATGCAGAGGATGGTCTGAGCGTGCTTCTACATGGGCAGTTCTGCTGGGATCATATTAGCACGCGGCAACCATCAGAGCAAAGAACAGAAATACGCACTGTGCCCCCTTTGAGTGTAATGTTGGTGGGTCTTTTCAAATTTTGAAATGCAAGAAGTGGCTGGTATCACATTCCCAACGTACAGCTTCAGCAATCACCTCAATTTCTAAGGAATAGATCCTTCATAAGGGCAAGAAAGAGCTGACACAGACATGGGACATAAACCCTAGGCTTGGCACATCTATTCCTGGGCCAGTGGCAGCTTTAAGCAATGGATGTATTTTCCTAGAGTTTTAAGGCTGGAAATGAGAAGTATCATCTGAAAGAGCCCCCAGATCCAGCTCCTCTTCCTCTGTGGGGTTAGATCCAGAGTCCTTGACACCACTGGGATAGGTTCCAAGAAATGACCAGAAAGAGAAGGTGCATCTTGTGGCTGTGGACCTCAAGCTGATGAGCCGTGATATAGAGCTGAGACTAATCTCAGGCTTGGATTCAGAAACTAGAACAGACCCTGCTCCAAAGGATGTAGGGACACATTGCTGGAGACAAATGTTTATGTTCCAGGGAGTTTTCCCCTAAGGACAAGTCACTGAGGCTTGTTTCCACTGCAGCTGAGGACAAAACCCCACCTTGATGTCAAGAGGGTCCCTGGGCTGTTTGGGACTCTGATGTCCGGAGGGGACATTCAGCATTGGGGTCCAGGTCTTGAGGACAACAGCAACAAAAAAACCCAAAGCCAAAATCTAAAGCCCCAAAACCTCACAGGAGACCAAGTGCCCTCAGGACTAGCTCCCCAGCAGCAACTTGGTTGGAGAAGAAGATACGTCTGCTCTAAAACTAAACTAATTTTCAGCCTCTTGGAGGGAACAAAATGACTGTTGCTGTTATGGTGTAGCGTGAAAGCCTGGGTCACGGGGGGACGGGAGACAATCCTTTGTTCCAGCAGTCCCAGGTGCATCATGTACTGGGCAGAACTTTAGCTTACAATTTGGGATTAAAGTAAATCCTAGTATTTTTCTGCATGCCTGCCCGCTCCCTGGCTCCCAGAGACTGCTGGGTAACTGCCTATTATCCCGTGGTTCCACTTCAGTGCCCTCCCCAATAAAACTTTTCATATCCTTATAAACGAACTAGATTGCCGTGTTATAAACATTTACACTGTGCTAACAGATCATCTCCGCACATCAGAATTGGCTAAATTCCCTTTTCCAGATGAATATATTGAAGGAGATTAGAGATATGATAGCTTTTCAGATTGCTGAACCCAGAGAAATTAGTTTAGTGAGCATTTACAGAGGCTAAATTGGAACCATTAAATAGTGGATTAAATTGATGGTACTTTCATTGTCTGTCCTTCGGTACTGCTGTAAAATCAATTAGCCGTCACTATTCCATTCTCCATATAGTGAGATTGTCAGCCTGGCTAGGAGCTGCAGAGCCTCACAGCAGTAGCAAGCAGTGTGAAAATACACCTATTAGGTGATGTGGCATGAAATAACATCATAGGGCAGAATGTCCCAGTGAGATTTATCCCAGCCTTATCTCTACTTTAACAGAGAGGGGACAGACAATAGACTCTGGTGACACTCTTATCCTCTGAACATGTGCACCAGGATGCTCTCTGGACTGACAATTATTGCATTGCCTCTCAACTGTCCTGAATTTTGCATCGGAAATCCCTGCTTTGCCCCACTCTTAAACTGGCAGTGTCCACATTAAGAGCAGAGGATTGGAGCAGAGTAGATTTGCATCTTACTTGGGACAAAAAAAAAAAAAAAAAAAATCCAACTTTCTCTCACTTGCTTCTGTTACAGCAGCTCCCAGTTCATTAGCTGGCTGATTTAGGCTCATGTCCCAGCATGTCCTAAAATTAATGAGAGCATGGCACAGTCCGGAGTACTGAGTCATGTGTCCAGAGCATCACTCTAAGAGGTCTTAACCAGCCCTTCTCAGCAGCAGTTCCTTGCTTTGTTCCCATTCTGATGTGGGAGAAAAAGCATGGAAGGTTCAATCCCTCGTTCCCAGGTCATGGGGTGATGTCAGTGAGATTCTTGGTCCTCAGCCCATCTGCTTCCCACCACTGCTCTGCCAGGAGGAGAGCAAGGCACTGCAGTACCACATGTACCCACTGCACGCAGTGACCTCCAAAGGGGGAAAATTGAAATATTCCCCCAATTTGTGCCATTAAACTCTTCTTTTAAAGTGTGAAATTAAAAAGTAATGAGGAAAACAAGTCTCCTAAATTTAAGCTTCAACCTTTTGACCTTACTCCAGTGGGTTTTGCTCCCAGGGGAGGTCTCAGCCCTGGTTTGAAAAGCAGTTGTCCCCATTTCCAGCCTTAGGGTGAACTGAGGGAGATTTTCCATCCCCTGAGAGCTTTCCTCCCAGTGTTTAAGTTTTCTATTGAACCTGGAAATGGAAAAAAAGAAAACCCTTCACATTTCCAATAAAGCAACATCCTGTTCCAATTTCTTGAATTGACGTGGCAAAGTTTTTAAATCCCTTGTCAACGTCTTAGTTATGCTTCATGAAGGAAACATCTGGAGCTGCTGGCCCTTGTATTAAACATTTGCTAGGCTTGTGGTATGGAGACTTCCCTCTGTTCTCAGCAACATTTCACTTTGTTGATTGTCCTGGAGCCAGAGGATGCTTGAATTTCCCTTTATCCTGAGCAGGATATGGGGTAAGATAGGGATTTCAGCACAGTTGTGTTTTATGCTGTGCTCTTCTGCCTAAGCTAATCTTTCGTTTTAGGTAAAGACAGAGCATCATGTCTGTCAGGTTGTGTAAGACACCATACAAGGTCCCTGCAAGAGTTTGTTCCCCAAATCTCCATCTCTCAAGCCCCAAAATGATTTCTCCTCAGTGGAGACCACACAGAGAATGTGTGTTTATGCTCTCACGTGTTCTCAGCCCAGGGAAGCAAGAAGAGCATGCAGGATGATCATTAATTCCATCCCAATGGTTTGCCTGGGATTTGTCCGTGTTTACAAAGACATTCTCCAGCACTCCCCTGATCAGTTCTCACTCTCCTCCAGCTGAGCAGAGTTTCGTTATCACTGGAATCTCATCATTAAATGAGATCTGAGAAACTCTATTTCCTGGACATCTCATGCATGGTGGGGGCACCACCTTTCACAAATATATCATGTCATCACCTGTTTGGCATCATTCCCCTTTGCTGAGGGCTGTGGATCACAACAGCAATGCTTGTTTTCTCAAAGCCACTGCTCAAGCTTTCCTTCACCCCCTGGCCACACACAGCTCTCTCTCTTCAGATCGAGATTCCCAAAGTGATCTCTGTTGTCAGTCCTGGAGTGAGTTTGTCATTCTGTGGGCAGCTGTGTACGTGCAATAGCAATTCTCCCATCTAAATCCATATATTGACACCTGCGTGGTTTTTTTTTAATGCACAACATCTCCACTTTTTGCAATCCCTCAACTCTTTCTCTTGTCCCTTCTACAGTCACCACCCTACTTTTCAAGTCTTGCCCATGATGCTAACCCTAACATGCAACACAGCTGCATCGTAGCAACAGCTTTGCCTTGGATTGGTACAGTTTGGCAATGCTTCCTAAAGGTCTCAGCCTCATATCCGTAGACCTCAGTGATTCCCTGTGGATCCCATAGCAGATTGTAACAAGTTACACTTTCTGACACAGGAGTTCACCCCTTGTTGCTGGTGAAGGGTGCTGTACCTCAATCAACAGAGAGCTTCTGCAATCAGCCTGCAAGATAGATCTAACTGCTTCTATCATTGCCCCATTTATCTTCATTTCCATTTTTGCGTTGATGGGTATCATACACCACAAAGAGCCAGCCCAGCCGTGAAATGACACCGGACTGGCAACCTCATAATTATCCGGGCTCACGTATCAATTCCCTTCAATCCCTTTGTGACACTCCATTGCTTCCTCATAACTTCCTCATCTGACAGATCAGCACTGTGCACCCGAACCGCCTGAGAGCCCCGGGTAATAGCCTTAGGGACAAATTTAGCCCTGGCAGAAGTGGGCAAAGAAGCTTGTTGGCTTCAGCGTGAGCTTTGCTTGCTTTGTGCCAGGCCTGAATTTTCTGCAGACTCTCTTCCCTGCACACAAAGACCCAAACTCCTTTATCTGCTCTACAGCAAGACTCAGGGGCTGCTGCAGCTTACAGATGCACGCCTGGCTCATGCAGGAATTGGTGTTGGGGTGGCTCCTCCTCTGTGCTTCAGGTATTCCTGTCTCCAGGCACGTTTATATTTTTCCTCCATATTTCATACTAAGACAACAGTGGAAGGTCTCCCAGGGCTGGGGTTGGCATGGAGCAGCCAGCTTATTGATAAAGCACAGGAAGCCTGTACTCCATCAGCCCCTGCTTACCCAGCAATGCCACCACGGCTCTCTCTGAGGTGCTCACTGACCCCTGAGCCTCAGCATGGACCATTGGGTACGCCCTATTCTGGGTATTCCTGTTAATCTCAGCTTCAGGTGCAATTAAGTAACTCAACTCTGTCACTAAAGAAAATGTGGTGATCCATAGACAGGAATTCTAAAACAGTGTTTTCATCCATCATTCATCAAGTGCAAAACTCTTGGGAAGAGATAAATATTCTGTGGGAGGCACCAGGCTCTACCACATGGCCGTGTTTGCAAGGAAAGGTTTGAATAACATTTAGAAACAGATTCTCAGTGTGGGATGAAAATATTTTCCCCAGGGGCTGGAGATGCCCAGGATGCATTCACCTCCACTACACAGCATCTATACACAGGACGACAGCCATGGCAATGGAGAGAAGCCACCAACCTACAGGCTGGGGCAGAAACTGAACATTGTGCCAAGGCTTTTATTGGAGTTGCTGTCTATCCATAGGTATTTTCCTAATTTTGAATGAAAGGCCAGAAAGCAGCACATTTTATACCTGCCTATTGGCAACATGGCTCTGGTTCTCACTAAGCGAGACCTGCCTGCATGGGCTGCTCTCTGGGACAGAAGTGCAGCTTGGCAAGAACCCATTTAAATCCTGAGTTGTAGGGCCTCCTCTTTGCCCAGAGAGCCCTGGGGATGGCATGGCTTGATGCTTCCTTTTTCCTCTCTTTGGGATGCACTTCAAAGTCTCTGTTTGTCCAAATGGATTGTACCGTGGATCAGGTGAACATATGAAGATTTCAGGGGTCATGGAACTATGTTTATTTCCTCTATGTAATCTGATTGTTTCTCCCAGACCATTTCCCCTGTTTTGGAGCAAACAGATTGCAGGACGAACTACAGCCACGGGATAAACTCTGCAAGGAGGCTAGGGCACCTGGCCCATCTCTTTCAAACAGACCACAACCCTACCATCCCCTCGGAGATGTTCCCATCCCCAGCACCCAGGCAAAGCTCATGGACAGTCCCTGCCACAGAGGCAGGAGGAGAGGGGATGCTGGGCAGAGAGCTGGCAGCCGGTCCCCAGAGAAGGGGGGGATTTCCATCCCTGCTACCGCAGCCCCTCCTGCTCCAGGCAACTGCTTCCCTTGTCCCAGCTCGGGCCCCTTCTGCCCATCAGCCATGCACAGCGTGTGGCTCTGAGATGGGAGGACGGATCCTGCTGACGGGGGGAAGAAGGAGGCTGGGGAGGCTGCACACGGCCGGATGCGGAGCCGTTGGAGCCGGGGAGAGCCTCGCCACTGGTTTTTAATTTGCTTTGGATCGTGGCCATTATCATTAGAATAATCTCCAGCAGGTGATAGGCAGGAGTAAATTAATTCTGAATAAAGGCGTCTGGGGGTGGGTGCCAGGGAAAGGCAGGGCTGGGCAGCGGGCACAGCCTGCACTCGGGTCAGAGGGGAGATTTGGTGGCAAAGAGGTCTATGCCTCCTCTTGCAAAGAGCATATTTCGCCTCTGATGTGACATTTCTTTCTGCTAAATATACCCAGATTGGAAATGCACAAGACAGAGTTCCACAACAGTGTAGAGGGTGGCAGGAGCGGGGTTATTCATGCAATTTTATTTTTAATTCTCCCTGTCCACTGAAATCATGTGTATGAAAACAATTGAAAATAAATTATCTCCCATCTCCAGAAAGAACCTTTTGCTGTTGTTCCTGGAGCCACCAGGACACGCAAACAATTAATCCTCGGCTCCGGACCCAAGTGACTCAACCAATAAAACAGCTGTCAGCTGCCGGTCCTGGGGAGGTGCTGCCTAATATCCCAGGAGAGGATAATTATTCTTATCTGATTTGGCTCTGGAATGAAATCATAAAAAGCCTCGTCCCATTCTGTAAATTCAGTTCTTCTTAGCAGGTTAAGCAGAGCCCAAATGACTAACATTTCTGTCAGCACTGACTCTGGCTAAGGGCTAATATACCATGAAGAATAACCCAATAATAAATCTTATTATAGGGAAGGAAAAAAAAAAAAAAAGATAGAGGGAGTGCACAAGAGTGTGAAACCGAGGAGGGTGCAAGGCAATTTAAGTGGCTGACAAAAGTGGTTTCAGATGGCAGTGATGCAGAGGAAAATTTCAGAATAATTTATTAAAAATTCCCAAAAATGCCAACTCAGATTTCGGTGTTTTGAGTGGAACTGTTTCTGGAGTCAGAATTTTTTTGTCTTTTGGAGGTTCATCTTTGCTACAACTGATGCCTCTTGGTGTGGAATGAGCAGATATTGTGATGAAACCACAGATGCTTTGAAGAAAGGGCAGGTAGACCAGGGTAGTCCCATAAGAAGGGACAGCCCAGGGCTGGGTCCTTTGGTGGCAAAGCAGCAAAAGATGAAGCCTGGGATGGGCTAGGGCTTCACAAACAAGTATGTAAGACTCTCCCACGGGTGAACACAGGCTCTGATGCTGAAGTAGATGTCTGGGAAGTGATGAGTTCTCCCTCATCGCAGCAAGATTTACGGCCAGGGTGGAAAGTGCTTTGGCGGGGGGATGGGGAGGGGTGTTGGGTTTAAAGTTCAGAATGACCTTTGTTGTTGCCTTTCATACCTCTGATCAAGAGGCTCCTGGAAATTATGACCGTGCAACTCAATCTGATGATGTCCCTGGGTCTCTGCTTCCACTGGTGCCCTCGGCAGGCAGTTCCCAGGAGAACAGGTTGGTGTGGTGGGATGTGTGGATGGCTGGGGAGGGAGACTGAGGGGTGTGGGGGATCCTGGGTTTGGGAAACTGCTGGGCTGTCTGGTGAGGGGGGGCTCAGCAGAAGATTGATAGCAGAGCTCTGGTGCCTCCAAAGTGCTCCTCCAGCACCTGGGAATGACGTTAGGGAAGAGCAGGGATCTTGTGGCCAAGACGGGCTGGAGAGGAGCTCAGGGAAACCCCAGCTGCGGCCACACAAATCACATCCAGTTCTGCTCTTTGGTTTGTTGCTTCATCCTGGCAGCTGTTGGATGCTGGTGGAGGATGGGAACAGCCACAAAGAGCAGGGAGAGAGCTAAGGAGATGCCCCAACCCCAGAGGGCCTCGAGGCCCATCTCAGTTTCCCCAGGGATGCCTGGCACACCATGACGCTGCCCTTGCAAGGAAGGTGCAACCATGCCCAAGGCAAGAGGGCTGCAACAAGGGGTCATTCATCAGCGTGCTGACCAACAGCAGATATTGAGAGCAGGAGGGACAGAGCCCTCAGGTGTCACCTGGACACAAGGTCTCCTCTTGTCCCTCCTGGGCAGAGACGTCAGCTTTTATATCTCTTTCCTCTGTGGAGCTGCCCACTGCCGTTGTGCTGGGAGCGAGGGCTCAGAGAAAGGCAATACAAATACCACGCATCGCCGCCTGCATCCCGAGCACCTCACAGCCAGGCAGACCAAATCTCTAAAAAGGTGGACAAATATTTGCTGAGAAAGGCTCTTCCAGGCCTGGCTTGGGCTCAGGCTGATGGGTGAATTATATGTATAATCCGAATCAGCAAGGCTTGGGATCTGGATTTTTTTTTTTTTAAGAGATTTATCTGTTTATGGAAGAAATGTTAGGCCAGCTACAATGTGCTATAATCCCTCATAAATGGGTGTAAATGTAGCATGGAAATATAGTATATAAATTTCTATAAATCATACATTCTTCGCTACAATCTGGGTACAATTAGACGATGCTACACTAATAAAGCTCTATACCATTCATTTTCATTCTTAAAAATGCTCTGAAATTCTGTTTCTGGAACAACTTTGGCTCATGCCTCATTTTCCTTCCCCGCCCAGCCAAGGGACGCATGGGAACAACAGCATCAGCTGGGGGTAAGCTTTATTATTATTATATGAAGATCTAGACAGAGGGAGACAACTGGTGATGCACCTTGGGACAGTAAGGATATTCCAACTTCTCCCCCTGCAAAGTCAGATATTTACATGCACATTGAATAAATTTACCCATGAGAGATCTTGGTCCCATGTAGCTTTGAAAGTGTTCAGACCCAATTACCTTATTAAGACCAATGTACATTTTTAGCCTCTATCCGTTGACAGTGTCACGCTCCAAACTGTACCCAGCTTAGCTTTTATTTCAGAGTCTGCTGGCCAAACAGCCTGGAAAAGGTGGCACAGTAACTTCTTCCAATGAAAATTAAAAGCGGAGGTTTCTCTGGCCAAGGGAAGCAATCAGTCACCGAAATCAAAAGATCCGTCATCAAAGTCGAAGGCAAGGAACGAATAGCCTCCTAAATCAGTCAAACAATTTAAACATCCCTTTTGTAATTGGCAATTTTGTAATATTTATTCACAACAGATCTGATTGCCGGATTCCCACTGGCTCCCCTCAGGAGGGTTTGCGTGAAATCAGTTTGAAATGGTGTGTCAATTTTTTTCTGAAGTCACCATCTGGCTGATAGACTTGAGTCTGTTCTAATACACTGACCCAGTGAATCGCTGCTAAACAATTCCCGGGGGTCCCGCTCCTCTCGCAGGCAATCCAGGAGAGCGCTGCCGGGAGGGAGCGAGCCTGGCAGGCACATCTGAATGCGTTGTGTTGAGGGATTGTAGAAGAATTTTGATTTATGTAAAGAAACAGAAATCTTGGGATGGTCCTGTTTGCTCCTGAGCTCTTGTGATGGTTTCAAATGGGAAGGGAGGTTTGGGCTCAGCTTTAATGACTTGAAGCCACCTGAAATTTTGCTGGGAGGGGGGAGGGAAAAATAAATAAATAAATACCTCACCTCCCCCTCCAAAAGAACTCCAACAAACCAAACCACACCACAAAGCCCAAACCCTCTCAGATCCACGGCAAGGAACACAAACACTTGAAAGCAGCAAACTCTACAGCCTGAGTGGCAAGAATAAATCCTGGATCCATTACATCGTGCATCTATTTCAAATATGTGATAGCATATAGATGATGCAGGAGTACTGCAAAGTCAGCCCCTCTCTGTGTCAGCAGCAGTCCCTGGGATGAAATATTGTCAGATCTTCTGTGCTCAAAGACAGCTCAGTTTAACCTATAATGTGAAATTAGGCCTCTACGTACGTGCTTTGTGTGCTTTCCTCCAGGTCAGTGATGAGTTCCTACGGCACATGTTGATAATGAGATGCTTCCTCTCACCATCCCTCTGCAAAGGACTGCTGCCACTGCTGTGAATTGTATTTGCTGCCATGTGAGAGCCTCTTTCTCACTGCATTCCCAGACCCAGAGCACATGTGTACACACTGTGGGACAGGCATAAAATTGTGTGCACTTGCACATGTGTGTTGGTGTACGGATCCACACACACTAAGCATGTTTCTGCACACTTAGGATGACTAATTTTTTTGACAGGTGAGTACATCATCATTACAGCATTTGTTTTTTTTCCATTCCCATCAATCATTATTGTATGTGTGATCGAGCAGAATTTGTCTCTGGCTGCTTAAAATTTTCTTGATCATTTTTCAAGGCTAAATATCATCTCCAGATAAATAACGCTTACTGTAATAACCTACCTGCTAAAGAGATGATCCCAACCCCACTGAAATCACATGGACAATATTGGCTTGATGGACATTGATTTAAATCCTAAAGAATCATTTGCTTCCCAATAGAACTTCATTAAAGACTGAACATGGCAAGTGTTCCACAGGGCTTGACCAGGGCACCAAGAATGGGAAAACAAGTGTGGACAAGTGCAGGAACTCCAGGATGTCTCTCCTTACTGCTGTATTTAAGGGATCTGGGGGTGCCCCCAAACATTCCATCCCCATTGATGTCTCTCCACTCCATGTCTGCCCACCTTTGTTGCTGCAGGGCCAGGCAGGATAGTCACTGCATGCCCCGCAGACCACAGACAGCTGCAGGACAGAAGGACAATCTCCTGTCCCCCACCACCCATCCCCACAGCCAGGTGCCCAGGTCGGTGCTTTGCCAGCTTTTCCCAGGTTGGATCCAAAGAGAAAAGCATTTTTTCTCAGGAATAGGCTTTTCGTCCTTGAAGGATTCTGCTGTTGTCTCCTTACTTCTCTTAATTATATAACCCCAAGGTATGCCTCAGATTTACACAGCCCAAATCCAGCCTTATTTGGCCGTATTTGTCATTATTCCAATTAATTGTGCATCAGCTAATTGTGTAACATGGCTATTTGCATGCCAAACCAGGGTCCTCATGCTGTTCTTTGCAGTGTAATTGCTCTGCCTAAGTGAATACCAGGAATATTCCTGAGGTTTCAGCCATTAATCAAGGTCTGTTGAAAGGAATATTAGCACTCTGGGAAATAATAATAAAAAAAAATTAAAAAAGAAAGAAAGATGCAAAATATCAATGAGATTTTTAAAATTATAAAGAAGTCGTAAATGCAACAATGTGAGTCTGAAGGCCAGGAAGGTCTGGCCAAGGTTGCAAAGGCCGCATCCTGTGGGGGTCTGGAGGCTCAGGAGGTGCTTACTGATAAATGAAGGCACAATGGTTGAGCTTTCTCTCCTTGGTGCTCATTTTAGGGGTGTCTGGGCAGTGTTGCAAATAGCAACAGGACTGTGTATGGTGCAGGGAGCCCAGGTGTCAGTGGGATGGTCTTTTAGAGACGGACGTCTTGAGGAATCAAAGTGTGGGCTATCCAGGACAACTACACCAAAGTGGGGAAATAGCTGATTGTTGTGGCCATGGGGAGGTGAGGTGCTGCTGCAGGGAAGGGCTGCATTAGGACAGCAGGAGAGCAGAGGCACCCGGTGATGAATGGTTCCTTTGCTTTGGGCAAAGGAGGATTTTTATTGTCAGCATTGTTTGATGGATATAAGGTTGTCTTGGGAGAAACTAACTCAAGGCTGCAATGATGGAAAAGATTATTAATGATGAACTACTCCTTGGTGAACTACCACTAACTTAGTCAATGACTTAGGGACAGACTGGTGCAGAAACTCAGCCATTCCTCTGTTCCTGACCTGCAACTGGTCCGTCACATTTTGCTCCCCGACATTACACAGAAAAAAAAAGTCCTGCTTAAGGATTTTAGCAGCAATTAGAGGACATAACCTTAGACAGCATTAAGGACATAACCAGGATCCTCGAGGACGTAACAAGGATTCCCAGTGGTACAACCAAGATAGCATTCCCCATCAGAAGGTGGTTTGCAAGACATGCTTTCAGCCACAGTTCATTACCCATCCCAAGCTGAATGGGAGCCCTACAGAAGCCCACGGTCCCATGCTTGGCTTGTTCAACCCAGGCTCCTCGAGGGCTCGGGGCTCCTGCTCAGCTGCTCCCCATCCCTCACACTGCGATGGGCTGCGGTTCTCATTTCTGCCGCTCTCCACCGAGGATGAAGTGAAAGCAAAGCTGGGGTTTGGCTGCTGTTTGCAAACAGAGATGAAGACAAACAGATGAGTTCAAGCTGCTGGAAGGAAAACAACCCTCTCTTAATGGTGGGAACATGAAAGGGTAAACAAAACCCTGGGCAGGTCCTCCTCATTCCCACCGCCCCTTGGAGTCCACTGGTGTTTTTCAGTCTTTACCTCCTGGAACTGATTGATTTTGTGCCAGCCTGTATCTCTGCTGGTGTTGTGGCTGTTTCAGAGGCAGCCAGGTGCTGTGGGCAGAGAAAGAGCTCCCAGTGCTGGGACCGCTCCTGCTCCTGTTCTCCCAGAGCTGGAGGTCCCTGCAGGGGAAGCCTTGGGTTCCCTCCCCCATTGCTGCTTTTCTACTACTGGGTCTGTGACCATCCTGTACCTGCAGGTCTGCCCAAGCACAAAGATGCACACGAGGTCTTTGATAACTGCATTTCAGCACTGATTCCCAATACCTTCAGCAACATTATGAGATGTCCTACCCCCTTGAAACTCAGCGAAAAGCAGCGTTATTCCAAAAAATTTCTGTGAGAAGGTGTGAGCCTCTCTTATCAAGCCAAACTCCCCTCAGACTGCATTGCTGGCTCTTGGCTTGGCAGGCTGCTGCGTTCTTCCCCATGTGTCAAGTCAGAGAAGTGAACGCAGTATCTCAGTTCTTTTTTTTTTCCCCCTTAATTAGCATGAGATTTGACGAAATTCGCCAAGGCAGCCATCCATCTGTTTTGCTGACTTTCAGCAACAATATTTATCATTGCGGAAGTGTCAAAACAATAAAACCAGATGACGTTTTATGCAAAGGACTCCAAACTACTTAAAAAAAGGCCCCAACCTTGAAAGCCTCCTGCAGGATTTTGCCGGGAATTGTTTGCAGACACAAAGCTGAGAGTGATTCCTTCTGTACCAGCATAAATATTTAAAATAAACTGCAGAAGAATTTTCCAAGGGAGGCACGAGGATGGCAGATGCTTCTCTGTAGCAACTTTGTTCCAAGCAGCCAGGCGAGAAAAAAAGAAATCCCCCACCCTGATGTGTTTTCCTGGTTTCACCCAAAAGATCAATATTAATTTTTGGTGAATGCTTTTCACATTTCAAAGGAATGCTACGTGTATTGGTTCGTGCCGGTGGTTCTCCTTAAGAGTTTTAACCTGATCTGCCATGCAGCAAGAAAGGGGAATTTAAAAAACATCTACTTGTTTAACTTTATGCTATTTAAATCAATATACAAGTGAGGATTGATAAATCCATGCTCCCCATTGTCAGCACTGGTTGATTGCAGCGCTGCGGAGCCCTGCCAAAGGGTGCGTGCATGTATTCAAATCCTCCATAATGAATTTACCTAATGAATTCAAGTGTGGCTGCACTCTTCCCTTGTCAGAGCTGCTCTGGCTGTGGGCACCCAGCGGGAGCCGAAACCCTGTTTTGTGGGTGATGGCTGATGCTTTTTTCTGGGGAAAGTGGCTTTGTTCAGATGTGGATGCGCTCAGCTCACACTTGGGTTGAACATTGGTGCCCATTTTTATCCTCTGTCAATCTGGGATTTCAAAGTCATTTTGTTCTGGCAGAATAATTTCTGCGGATTCTGACCCCACATCTCTTGGCCCCTTGGTGCTAAGGGATCTTAAAGGACATGTGGGTGTCAGATCCAACAGGGAGCAGGATGAGGAGTGCTGCGGCATATTTGGGTACCGCCCCCAGTTTGGGTTCATGTAAGAGCATCCCAGCAAGCAGTGAGCAAAGCCTGCAGGCAAATCTGATCCCAAAGAAGCTTCATCCTCAGCACTAGGACTGGCGTGAGCCCACGCATCCTGCCTCAAAGGGGCAGGAGAGCCTGAACCCCGCAGAGCTGGGCTGAGCTTGGCGCTGATTGCAGGCATCTGTCTTCTCCTGACAGCTCTGCCTGTTAGTGGAGTGAGTCTGCTGCTTAATTTACCTGACTTGTTAACAGCTCCCTGTTTTGAAGTTGTAGGAAGTGGCTGATTTCACATTTACAGTTGAAGCACTGGACTCCTATTGGGCGGCTACAATTCACAAATAATCTGATGATTTGTCCGCTGCCATGGGAGCCCATGGGGGCACTGATCAGTGTGTATCATGGTGTGTACCACTGCGTTTGGGTGGAAAGATTGATGAGAAAAAAGAGTGTGAAGCTGGCTGGCCATGGGCCAGGAGCCCTACAAACAGAAGCTCTGAAGGAAATCTATGCCAAAGAAAGAAGGGATGGGAGCTTGCACAGCCCCATGGAGGGGTGCAAGGGGCTTGTTCCATGCACCGCTGCTTGCAAGAAGCTCCAGCACCGTGTTGCTGCCATTTGTGGCTGGGAGAGAAGCAGAGTGCTGTGACAGGGTGGGCTGGTTTGTATATTCCAGCCTTGGATCCCTCAGTTGTCTTGGGTATGGCCCCATCCTGACAGCAAGGGCTTAGGAAGATGCAGAGCAGAGCAGGTTGAGCACAATCACTACAACATACATCTCTGGTAGGGAAATTGGCTCTCAGGAGCTCTGGCACAGGCAGAGATCACACCCAATAGCAGCAAACAGAGTAACAAATCTTGGGAGTCTCTCGTCATTAATTGCCCACCAACCCCCATGCCACCCAATACATCAATAACCAGCAGCCCGGGGAACTGTAAGAGAGGAAAACACAGCTTGTGCACCTGGGCCATCCCCAAACACCCCACGTGTGAAGAGCAGGTTCACCATCCCTCACACAACCCATGGAGGAGCCCTAGGAAGCTGCTGGTCTTCTGCTGTTCTCAAACCCCTTCCCCAACTGCCTGCCCCCGCCGCACCACAGGCTTTGAAGACCTGCCCAAATGCAAGAGTAAAAAGGACCATGTCAACAAGTGAATGGACACATGGAATCAGAGTGAAGGGAGGACAACCACACTGAGGAATAGCCCCCGTGGTTCTGCCCAGCCAGGCTTGCACACAGGCCAGCACTGGGCTTGGCTGCGTTGTGCTCTCCCTTCCATTAACTACTGTTGTGTGCTATCATGTAATGCATATTGTTTTTATTGTTCTTGTTGTAAATACACCTAGAGGCATCTTATAAGTGGAATTAATTAGAGTTGTTTAATTCATCAGTTAAGTGCATAACACAGGCTGTCTGCTCACTGGGGACGTGTGGATGGCTGTGGTCAGGGCAGTGCATGGTGTACACATCAATGTGTGGTCACGTTTACTGTGCTGTGCTCACAGCACCAGCTCTCCAGATCTCCAGTTCTTGGCTTCAACCTCAGCACTTCCCTTTTCCTCAAAAGTTCATCTCAAAATTAATCATTTGCAAGAAAAGTTTGGAGAGGTTTGCCTAGGAGAGGACAGCAGAGTGGAGCAGGTCGGATGCAGGGCTTGCAGCTGAGGTTTATGAGCTCCTCCAGCCCAGGCTGCCCTGGCTGGAGGCTGCACCACAACTGAACAAACACAGCAGGTCAATACATCACAGGGCCTGCACATGAAAGGGAAGGGGAATAAACGTCCTGTCAGCAGTGCAGGGCAAACCCTTGATGTTCAGGACATCTCCAGGGCTGGGAACTTTCCTGTTTTGAGGATGATGTTGTTTGCTCAGAGCCTTGCTAAAGCATGGGGGAAGTGAGAAAAAAGTGAAACAACTCCATGGAGAGCAGTGGTTATTACCATAGGCACCCACAGGCACAGCCAGAGAGAGTACTGAGATTCTCTGCTGCTGGGGCACGGCTGGCACCAGCCACAGCCCTGTGTACAACACAGCGGTGATGGAGCAACTGGGAAGGAGATCCAGGGCAGGAGCAGCCAGGCTTGGGAGGGAAACATTTCCCACAATCCTTCTCCACAGCTGCAGCAGCAGCAAAGGGATCGTTTTTCTCCCCAGCCATCACGGCTGCTAAATCACAACTTGAAGGACTTCCCAGGAATGTAAATCGCCCCATCAATCCCAGCCCCTCTCCCACCCACCGCGCTGCTGGCTGGCCCTGGGATGGGTCCTCACCCACTGCCTGTGCTGGGGACTGCTCCCCACATGATGATGATGCTCAAAAAGCTATGGGGATCCCAAGCCATGGTGTGCTTGGGCATGGACCAATGCAAACCTGCAATGAAAGCCACTGGGTGCCAGTCCATGGTCCTTGAAGACCCTGGTCTAAATGCTGATGTTCCCATGAGTTGCAGCATCTCCATTGTCCCCCTTCCAGAAGAGGAGCTATCAGGATGAAGTCCGAGCTGGGATGTGAGTGCCTCACTATGAGAAGCTCATTTGTGGTCATCAGGCCTTGTTCTGAATTAAACCCATCTGGATGGAGCAAAAAAAAAAAAAAAAAAGATAGCATGATGTAGATGGCATAGGGCTGGGGTAGTAGTTTAAAGAGCACCCCACCTTTCACCCATCCCAAGGACATCACAAGCATCTTCAGAAGGTGATGTTACATCCTTCTGCAGGCAGCTGCCATCAGTCAGTGCAGAACGGGAAACATTCCCAACAAGATGGGAAAAAAATAATAATCGAAGAAAACCCAGCGAAGCCCCATGTGATAATAAAGGCTGACTCTAACTAACAGTTGCTATTCAGACATCGTTAATGATATTATAAGCACTACCATGTGCTAGGCAAGCTGTGACACGCACCCCGGTGGACATATGGATAATAAGATCACATGCCTATTTCAATCAAAGCCATAAGTACGAACTTGATCTGAATCAGAAGAAAGCCCAAGCAAGTGGTAGCTTTGGGAAAGCAAGCTCCTGCTCGATTTCCTGGTGATTTAGCTCTTGCTGGAGCTGCTACGGACCGAGGGGCTTGGATGCTTTACCTTGATTCACCTCCCTTGCACAGCAAGTTGCTCCAGCCCACACCTGAGCAGAGCCAAAATCACGGGCAGCTCACTGTCATTAGAAACACTGAACATAATCACCAAATTTAATGCCTTTATCGCTGCTCAATGGATCAGCGAACAGAGGAGCTGAAAGAAAGACAATTAGAAGCGTCAGTCTATGCTAAATTTTTCTTCTCTTGCCTTGCTTTTGTCTAAAGAGTTATTCATTCCCTAATTGCGAAATGTAATTTTGTTTGGAGGCTTTTCTTCTATTTGTTTTGTCGTGTGGCTAATGCAGTTATTTGCTGCACACAGCCTCTTTTCTCCTCTTCAGCCCGTTTAATGGAATTCTTCAGCAGCTTTGATTTAAAACCATTTTGCTTTAGTGACCAGCGCATTTCTGGAAGGGGGAATCAGATTGTTCATATTTTGCCAGGCAAGGTTCACTTCTTTAAATGCATGTTTTCACAAAGGCCTTTAATCCAGCAGTTTTAGCTTCTGTGGAGACAAATCTCAGCAAGAAGCAGCACCTTCTCCCCATTCCTACTCTGTGCTGGGCCACAGGCAGTGACAGACGTTCCCTGCTTTGTTCAGAGAGCCCCACGTCGTGCCTCGGGAAGGGCTGCACATGGACGGACCCCCAGGAGCTGTTTTCAGTACGTCCTAAAACACACCTGAAAGTTGTTTTTTCCACTCCTAGTGTTTAACTCGAAGGCCTCCTACAGCTCCAGAGCCCTGCTGAGCCTGAATGGCAATGCAGGGAGTGAGTAAATTGCCCTTTTAGCACGTTCTCACCAACAAGAGGATTTTCAGTCCCAGCTCCCTCCCACATCACGAAATCCAGAGCGAAGGGAGGCTGATTTAAAACCAATCACTAACACTTAGACGGAGCCCTTCGTTCGACCATCCCAAGCCTCGTCTTAGACTATTGAATCAATCCCGTCTCCACTTTTCCCTTTGCTAAGTAACAAACTAAATCAGACGGCAGCACGGTCTGCTCTAATTGACTGAGCTGCACGAGCGTAGCCATGCCGCAGGATGTGGCCATCAGCTGTGCTGCACAGGGAAGACAAAGTGTGTGAAGCTATTGATAAATCCCAGTCTGAAGAAGGGAGAGAGCAGGACTGGACCTGGGCATTGAGGTCTAGGGGCCTCTATAGGGAGTGCAGCTTGTGGGTGGCACCTAGGATGGGTGGCCAGAGGTTGGTTTCTTTGTGCCAAGACCATGTGTGGATTTTTGGACTCACCCTGTATGGACCTGAGACCACACGTGGAACAGGTCAGCTTGTCTTTAGAATGCATCTGAAAAGCACTGGGATTCATCTGATCTTAAAAGCTATTTCCACTCCAAAGTTATTTCATTTCCCTGAGAGATGGAATTTCCAACTCAGTTGTGTTGGGGTCAGTGAAAACACCTCCATGTGCTGTCTGTCCATCTGGTTTTCAGTGCCCACCTGTCTCCCCAGTACAGCCACTCCAGCTCCCTTGAACCACACTGTTTCCAAGGTAAGCAAACCCATTTCCACACCAATCCCACCCCAGCTCCTTCTTGCCTTTTCCCTTTGGTCTTTTGAAGATGGGCTTTCAGGCTCCTGACCATGTGTTGAAGACATGCTTACAAACAGTGCATCTCTAGAAAGAGGAGGTAAGGGGAAAGTGGGGAGAGATAATCAGGAGGCAGAATGGGTCAGTGGTTGGACTAGAGGATCTTAGTGGTTCTTTCCAACCTCAGTGATTCTATGATTCCAGGAGTAAAAGCCAAATAGAGCAAGCATCCTTATAGATGCATTTACCCAGCAGAACCTGAATTATGCAGCATTTGCTGTGGTCACACAAGGCAGGGGCCACTGAGCCTGGATTTCTGGCTTGTCTGGAGGGAGCTGGCTGGGGGGAGCTCTACTAGGGGGCTGTGGGGCTGGGCAGGGCTGGAGCCACTCAACTGGGGACCATGTTTTGGTTTTTTCCCTTTGCAAAGCTGAACCAAAGCATTTCCAATTTTGGAGCCTCTGCAACAGCCCCCGGGTCTCTGTAGTGGCTTTAACCCCTGCAGAGCCATGCTTCTGAGGAGTGAAGAGCTGCCTGTCCATCTCCCTCGGGCTGCTGCTACAAAGCCTTGGCTTCTCCAGGAGGAGAAGGGAAATCACTTACTGGTTTGGCTGGGAACAGGTGTGTGAAAATCAGCACCCAGGCACCCGCTCCAACAACGTTGTTTTTTCCTTGCGTTCCATAAATCAGTGCTCTAATCTTTCACTGTCCGGCGAGGTCTCTCACTGGGAGGGTGATAAATTGCCCTCCAGCCCCTGACAGCTGCTGGGAAATCACTCACGGCCTGAGACAAACCTCTAAATCTGACATTATAGAGTGTTGAAAGGAAGAATGTCTGTTTTTATAACCTACCTCAGTTATAATAAATATTTAAAATCCACATTAACATCCTCTTATAGTTACAATCTGCCCTCTATGGAACAGTGTCCAACTTAGATTTAATTAGCAACTGAACCTTTCCAGCCCAAGCTCCCAGTTAGGCTGAAGACCCAAATCTCCAGTGAGAAGCCTCTGTTTTCTTAAACTACCTGCACTGTAATAAATATCAGCCATGTCGCCAGGCAGCCCTGCTGGAGACAGTGCTCCTTTTGTCTTCTCAAAGGCCAACATTTAATTTAAATGATAAGGTCTTTCCAGACTCCGAGGGGAATTTCTTTCCTGCTCTCCTGAAACTTTGCCATACTTCGCCTCTGAGCACCAGGAGGATGCAGGAATGGAAACACCTCAGTGCAGGTATGGGATGGGGAGTGAGGCAGTGGCAATAGTAAATCCAGACGACTCCTCTGGCAGCTGGCTGTGGACCCACATGGAGCAAGGTTTCCTTCATCCCACACCTGGTCCTGCTGAATTTCAGTGCTTCTCTCCCACTACTGCCTATCTGCTGCTGTGTCAGAGGGAAGGGGCAGTGCTATGGCCAGGAATCAGCCAGATCCCAAGAGCAGCTTTGGGACCAATGCCAGGGGAAGGCTTGCTAAGAGTCTGGAGACAGCAGCCACCCTGCACCCTCTGCTGGGAGCCCAGCTGCTGCTTGCATCATGAGCAGTGCCTCAATCCAGTCATCCCAAAGCTGTTCTCCCAAAAACAAGCAGACATTTTCCTTCTGCTTGTCACAGAAAGCCACAAAGGGCTCCCAGCACTGTCTGGATTAAGGGTGAAAGGGACATCACATCTTAGGCTGTGCCATCAGACGTAGGTTATGGAAATCAAGTGTCCCCTGCACCCTGCTCCTCCTGCCAGCTGTTTGCACAACCTGCTTGCTGTGAGCCTTGCTCAAGTTTGTAGAGATAGCATCACCCCCCTCGGAGGCAGCTGGTATGTTGTACCAGGAAGCCTGCTGCTCTACACAGGGCTTACCACCATGGATCTGCCTCTGAAAGAAGTTACATTCTTGGGCATTCAAAGTTTGTTTTTTGATTACGTGGGAAGTGGTGTGAATGGAAGTCACAGAGTCCTCAAGGGAGAGAGGTAACATGAATCCCTGGCAGCTTTCTTAACCTTTGCTTTTGCAGATGTTCTCAACTTTGCACGAGGAGATCCCAAGAAGCCTCAGCTGCAGAGCACATGGGGTGAGAGTTGCCCAGATGCCTATGCTTCACTCAGAGCCTGCATAGAGCAGGGATCCTCTTCTTCTGCCCACCCCAAGGAGCAAAGTGGGGGTGCACAGTAGTTTTGGGGTGAACAGGAGGAACTGGAGGAAAATGCTCTCAAAGCTGTAGTACCCTAAAGGAAGAGGAGGGTTTTCCAGCTCTTCCTAGTCACCAAAATGCTATTTCATACAGAATTGGTATTGGAGGACATTCCCCATGCGTGCATGAATCAGTGGGAAAAGAGTCTGCTGGAGAGGATGGGGAAGGCTGCAGGACCACATCCAGGCAGCCTCAGCTCCCCTGAGCTGCCATGTTGAGCACTGCCCTGTGGGGCTCAGAACCCCTTGGAAGGTCTTGGAGCAATGGGTTGTGCCCTGTGTGGTCCACTGAGGAGGGACAAGGACTTGGGTGGTGCTCAGGTCTCCAGGATATGTCTGGGGTCTCTTAGGATGACGGACATGAATAGTTAGACTCCTGAAGGAATTAAGGTCCCCTGCAGCTCTTTGCCATCTTTCAGTTCCTGCCAATGGTCTAAGAGCAGCTAATGCCTCCTCTAGCTTGTGCCATTGCCTGCAGGAGCTCAGGGAGAAGCTGAAACCACAAAGTGAAGAAGAAAAAGCAGCTTTTCTGGCTAAAGAGCTGCACCATCTTCCTAAGTGCCAGCGCAGTGTCCAAAACCAGCACCAGCTCACACAGAGGTCTGTCCCCGAGCATGGAGGTGTCCAGAATGTCCATCTGGGGGCAAAGCCAAACTGCCAGCTGGACCCAGGCGTGTAGGCAAGGAGCAAGCAGAGGTGAGGGATAGCACTGAGGCCGCCACATGCGCCCCGCCAATTTGATGTCTGAAAGCATCTTGCACTCAGCCAGCACCTCGCTCGCTGCGAACACTGCTGCTCAGTTCCCTTATATACAGCCATTCCCTGCAGACTGTAGTGAGCAGAGCAGCCCGCCGGCAGGACGGAGCTGTGCGCCGTCATTAATCAACGTCATGCTTTGGGAGAGACGTTGAGTTCATTCTCATGTGTCTCTGCAGACCTCTGGGGACCGTGCTGTCTCTATCCGGGGCTGGTAGTCACCTGGAACAGTTTTCCAGCCCCCCTAAGCAGCAGGAGTGTCCATTAACTACCACGGATCGGTGGGGATGGTTTGTAAACTCCGGATACATACAGAGGGGCCCGGGCTCGTATTGGCTGATGCTTTCCGCTCTCAGAAATGGGTCATTTAAACAGAAAACTGTGAAGTGTTCATACCTCTGAATGCAGGGAAACTATCAAAACAAGCTCCTGTCTCCATGCCACAGACCCAGCATTCAAACAGAGATTTGGGGCATGTTGGACGGGAATGAACCAAGTGCTCCCAGCAGATTCCTTTCCTTTTTCTGATGTTTCACACAATAAACATTTCAGCTCTCCAGCACAAGAGCAGACCTACCCCAATTACCAGGACAGCTTGTTTTTGTTTGGAGTAATGGTTAAGGGTCCCATCCTGCATCAGTGGAGCCAGAGAGAAAGCTCTCTTTGCTCCCAGTGGGCCTGAATCCAAGAGAGCCCCATGGTACGTTGGAGACGTGGCTGTTACTAGAGGGGTATTTTGCCTTTCCTTAGGGAAGCAAAACCAGTTCAAGCAAACTCTGCACGGCTCCACCTACACAAAGGTGGAGACATGGAGGCTTCCCAATGAGACTCGAGGCATCACCAAAGGATGCTGCTATAGGCTGAGCAGTGACAGCAGGCCACCAGCTTCACGGTGTCCTACAGCTGAGTGACCTTTTGTCTGTGTCACTTGGACATCTGCAAACCAGAGAGCTGTGCTGCAGTCCCTGGGGCCTCAGAAATCACTGCTCTGCAGGGCTATGTCTCAGAAAGGTGGAGGGGGGAGGAGGTAGAAAGGGACTGGAGGCCTTGGAGATTTGGAAATGAATGCACGCTAGGAAAAGGATTGGATTTATTCAATGAGATTTGAATAAAAACAGATCATCAGTAATTGTTATGTTCAGTGTGGGCATGATACAAAGTTGGATTGTTTTTCCCAGTGCAGTAAGGGGTGCACGCCTGGGAGGCTTAGTGGTATGGAGCAGTGAGCTGCCTGAGCATCCCAGCACAAGGAGACATGGCTGCAGACTCACGGGCTCACCAGGAACCACTTCCTCTGCCTGAGCAGGGACCTAGGGGAGGGAGAACGTGGAGGAAATGCAGAGACAGGAGCCCAGAAAGAACACACATCATGGTGGGTCATTACCCAGCCCTCCTGCAGTGTGTGGCAGTAAAGGGGCCAGACTTGAAGGTTCTCAATGCCAAACAGAGTGCAAAGGCCTTGGAGAGTTGCAAAGGAGAAACAAGCAGCTAGAACTGCTGTGCCAGATGACCCAGTACACTGGGAGACCTTTGTGAAGTGCCTGCAGGTTATACAGTCTCCAGGGCTATGCAGACTCCATCTTTACCTTGTCAGAAGGCTCTGGTGAAGCCCATCAGCTCACTCATTTACCTTGTTAAATGCCATCTGTGCATTATCAACCATGTGTCACATCCAGTTATTCTTACCAGCTCCATCACTGCACTCAGGAAAGGTACATCTATAGCTGAATATTCACGAGCAGGATGATGTCCATCTGCCAGTGCTACCAATATAGAATAGCTTGTCAAGATGTTCCTGTATAAGCCCAACATCATGGAAGTGATTTCATCCTCAAAGTAATCTGGTTTACCATACTATGGTATTCAGAAGTAACCACTTCGAGAAGAATGGTATCAAAAGAGAATAGCTAGTTCTAGGCTGTCAGAGTGCCTCAGTGCGGAGGGATGTCAGGATTTGCTCCCTGTCCTTGCAGCTCTGAGAATATCCCAAATGTGCACAAATGTAGCCCTGCAGGATCCCACCTCGCCAGGCAGAGGCCTCAGCAGCTCTGATGTGGAAGTAATCTATCATTGAGCATCTTTCTGATCCTGCTCTGATTTCAGATTGGTACCTGGATGGATAAACAAATATCACAAAGAGCTGATGCACTGAATATTGATAGAGGTCGTTGCATTGTGCTACGAAGTGTCTGCCGGATGCCTCTGGAGTCTCAGTGTTCCATCAGGGCCACAGGGCTGGCACTTTGAGATGAAGGGATAAGCACATTTCCAGGAAGAGATAAATAATGTAAAATAAATAAGAAAGTAACAAAAATATTTCTATTATTTCTCCCCAACATCTTCTTTTTTTTTTTTCCGGGAAAGGACTATTTGTCAAAATTCACTCCATAACGACAAGTGTTTCTGAACATCCTCCAGTGACATTCCTACCTGAATCCATTATTTCCAGGAACACACACGTCTCTGCAGAGGTGCCCATGCCACCAAGCTGGGTGGGAGGGGAGATCCCAACCTGAAACACCATGTGGTTTCATGCCATTCGAACTTTGACTTTAGCACGGAACTCCTTTGTGCCAACAGCCAGAATGTGGGATTTAATCCATGCATTGCCTCCACCCTCCCACCCTTGACGAGGCATCAACCAGCCTCTAGTCAGTGGGTGGGTCCTAAAAGTCTCTGAATGCATGAAACCCAAGGTGTCCTAATAGAACATAAACCCTACAGTGTGCCCACTCTGGGGCCTTTCCTGCTTATTTTCCACTGCAAAGCAATTCTTCCCGTGGTCTGGCTTGCAGCTTGCTGCATTGCTGCTGCTTTCTCCTTTCATCATGTGTGCTTCATGGTGGGTATGCCAGGATGTGGGGCATCCCCTTGTGTCCTGAAGCCCATCACCTGCCCAGGAGGACAAACCCCACAGCTCATGTCAAAGCAAAGGGGCTGAGAGCTGTGAGCCGTCAGTCATTCTATCTGCCTGGATCTGTCTGCCTTTGTGCACCTTTCCTTGCAAGCAGCAATTTCTGACAGCTAATATTTCACAGAAACCGGAGCCAGCTCCCTCCCTCCCTCCTTTTTCCCCTCTCTCTCTCTTCTGTTTATGAAGCTGAGGGTAAGTGTTTAATTAGTTGCCTAATTGCCTGGGTAATTGGTAGACATACTCAGCTCTCCAAGTAATCAGTCTGAACAGGCCTTGAAAATATCTGGCCCAATATTCATTAGTGCAGTTAAATCGTTAAACAGTTACTGTGTTTGGTTCCTGACAAAGCCCCGCCAACGGCTGCACTGCGGCTCTGCAGGACTGGGATGGCACTGGGGAGAGGAAGGGGGGACATCAGGGTGCAGCTCCATCCCAGTGATGTGGGCAGAGGTGGAAGTGATGGGGAGGGGGTGATGGGCTGATGGATGTCGGCAATGCCTTGTTGCAGAGGGATGGGGTGGGGATGCTTCCTTTCTCTGCTCGTCCTCTTGCTTCAGCATCCTCCTGTAGGGATGGGAGCAGGTTTTGCCATTAGCCCTGGGATCAATGTGAATACAGGCTGCTCTCAACAGAACAACTCATTAAAGAGTTCTCAGAAGGTCCTGCTGCTGCTTGGTACAAAGGCACTGTTCTGTGAGCACTGCCAACCCACTGCCTGTCCATTCGTCCATCCATCCTGCCTGCTGGCTCCTCTCCTCAACACTCAGACTTCAGTTGGGGTCTAACAGTCACAGAGCAAATTTTAGGTGCAAATCCCCGCACAGCAACCTAGCAAAGGAGGGAGGCATCGACTCAGCTGGCTTTTGGGACAAAAGATTCGAGATGTAAAGAAAGCAAAAGGAGGAAGCAGCTTCCCTCTACCTGCTGTGATAGATTTTTGGATGGCACAAGGTGCTGCAGAAGAAACCGAGGTCCTGGGCAGTGGCAGAGAGGGAGATGGCAGCATCCAGGCCAGCAAATTCTTCATCAGATCCCACACCTTGGTTTCTGCCAGGCGAACAGTTGGGCTCCTGGCAGATGGGATGTCGACCTGAAAATGAGCACGGGACACACTCTGCCCACACCGGTGCTGCCAAGGCCCAGCCCTGCTGTCAGGGTGGGATCTGGGGCAGGGGTAGAAGGGAGATGGAGGAAGGCACAGTAAAGGTCAGAAGGCAGCGACAGACAGAGAAGGGACTGTTTGGACTTAGGCTTAGACCCAGAGGTGAAAGGGAAAATTGGAGATGGTGAATTAAAAAGAGAAAGGATGTCAAAAAGAGATGTTTGTTCCCATGCAGGAGATGCTGACAGCTAAAGGAGAAAACCTGAGAAGGTGACATAAGTTTTTAAGGGGAAGGTAATACACTCTTTGTGCAGGAAACAGAGATGTGCATGTACCCAGGCAGCTGCTAAGCCCTGAAGCTGCCAAAGCACGGGGCTCCCTGTATTGTTGGAGGATGTGTGTAAGGACAGGGATCAGGCCCTGCCCAAGGGAAGGCTTTGGGGCACAGGGGAGCCCCAGTGAGCCTCCTGGGGAAGAGGGAGAGCAGGTGAGGGTGGGCAGTGTCAGAGGTGACTCAGAAATAGGTCTCCATCCATTACACTGCTGGGCGGCCCTTTCGAGTCACTGGCTGGCTTTGTTCCCACCAACATCTGTAAGAGATTACGGATGACTTTCTAGCTCAGGACATGGATGGGATCTATAAATATCCACAGCCAGGGGATGCTGCTGTCAGAGCGAGCTCTGCCTGGGTGGCCTGGAGGCCAGAGCGGGCAGCAGGAACGCAGGCTATGTCCCTGCAGGGGTGCTGGAAAATGGGACAGGAGCAGGCTGGTAGCACCACAGCAAGGGTCTTCCCAAGGCTGAGCCGATGCTGAAGGCACTAGCTGAATTCTCCAGTGACTAATTGCCTGAGCACCTCTTTGTTCACACAGCTTTTCCCACCTAAAAAAGATCCTGATGCTGTTTGAAGCCCAGAGATCCAGCCCTGCACGAGCATGCTGTTAGCCACAGTTATCGCCTTCCTAACAGTGAATTCCTGACTCGAGTTTCTGCATATTTATCTTCGGAGTGCTCCCAGCCTGGCTTTGTTTCTCAAGGTCAAGAATTGCATTTCTTTGGATTCACTTCCCATCCTAGACATAGATTACCTGGCAGGAGAGCACCAGGGAGCTGAGGCTGCTGGAAGCACTGAGCCCTCCAAATACTGCTCAGCATCTACCAGACATGTGCCAGACGTGGCACAGGCTTTGTGGGCTTGGCTGGTAGATGGGCAGCTTCCAGAGATTCCAAATGTTTGGGTTGAAAAGCAGGGATCCCCTCCACATCCCTTAACCAGGGTGGGTGTGGGCAGAGACTTCAGCACAAAGCAAAATTCCAGTTCCAGGAGCTCCGGAGCTCCTCATGTCCTCCCTGGGGGCCCTGTCCTATTTGCCATTTTGGGAGAAGTGGACTTAGGCAGGAGGGAATATTTCATGGAGGAACTCTGGCTGCTCTCCCCTGATGATTCCTCCATTAAAAAAAAAAAAAAAAGAGAGAGAAGAAGAAGAAGAAAAGGAAAAAATAATTACTTCTCAGCCTCTAACCTTTCCAGCAAGTGACTTTGTAATAAATAATCCACATGTCTCTCCAGTGCAATCCATCAGCAGGAGCTCCTAATTACTTTAGACTCACTTTGAAAACCCTTCCAGTGCCACTTTCAGATAAATAAAAAATTAGTGTGCAACTACAGCAGTAACCCAGAGAAAGTTTCCTCGCTCTCCCTCAGCCCTCTCCAAAGCTGGGCTGATGTCTGGGAGGCTCAGTGCCCAAAGACAGCTTCCCAACTTGTGCCGAAAGTGAGGGAGCTGGGAGCACAGGGAATGCAGCCATGGGGTGTCCATGGGAAAGCCCTGCTCCAAATGTGGAGGTGCTTGGGGAAATGGCTGGAGACAGTCCCAGTGCAACTCCTGCGTAAAGGAGATTTCTTTTCCTGAATCCTCCTCCTTGGGAGGCATCTGTTATTACGTTCTTAGAAACAAGTAGATTGTGACTCCATGACTGTGCCTGGGCACACTGCTGCTTGAAGGCTGCAAAGAAGGGATGGGAACTGGAGAAATTATTTCCTTAGTGGGTCTGTCCCCGTCCCTCCAGTCTTCCTGGCCCCTTTCCAGATGCCGTATCTGCATCAGTCGTGGCACGGAGGGATGAGTGCACAAACACAAATGTGCTGTTCTTTGCTAACGAGCGCAGCCAACTGCTGCAGCCAGCAGCATTCAGAACGGAGCTGGGCACCAACGGGCAGCACTTCTGGGGGGGTTCTTTGGAATAAAAGAACAAAATTAATATCAAAACTCTGCGCCTGAATTTCATGTTGCAAAGACTAAAAGTCTCGTGCTTTTGGCAGCTGAAGGTTGGAGCTTTCTAAGGAGGCTTCGCCCACCTCTTCCTCTTCTTTCCACCTCGCTTCTGTGCTCCCTCTCTTCTCTTCACCTCTCATCTCTGTGCTTAGAGCCTTGGGCAATACCCAACAAACAAACACACACACACACACACAAAAGCATCAAAAAATGAAGCAAAATTAAATATCTGAGAAACACAGGCCCAGAACCAATAAGGCCTGATTTCACTGCAGCGTGTGTCAGGGGAGGAAGATGCTTGAAAAACCTCCACTGGAGAATTAATTAAACGAATTTCACTCTGCCAATTGTTTGTTATTTTTGCTGACCTCACCAAGTGGATTAATATTTAATTAGCCTTTAGGAGAAGTGGAAAGCACTTATTAACCTGTTATGTCAATCTGTCAGGCCTGGGGTCTCAGGACAGGTGCTGTTACCACGGAACAATAGAAATATCAAGGTCTGTTCTCTGCAGCATGGCTGATGTCCCCATTGGAGAGCGAGGGGATGGATGGACCAGCACCTTATTGAGGGGTGTCTGACAGTGGGTCCCCAAATCCTTGCTTGTGCAGAGATTGGAGCAAGAGCTGGGAAAGCCAAATGGTGCAGGTGGGAAGCACCTCTTAGGCTTGGGTTGGATCTCTGCTGATGTGAAGCTGGTGTCTAGGGGAAGGTTTGGGGTTTCCTTCATTTTTGTTGTTTAAAAGCTCTGTCTCTCTCCCTCATGGTGTGCTTACAGTTATAGTTCAAGAGGTGTTAAAGTTGATGTCGACACATCCTCATCTGTGGGGAGATGCAATGGGACCCTGCAAGATGCAGAGCTCCCAGGTGAGTCTCCATCAAAGAAAGGCTCTGAAACAGAAAATAGGATGAGTGGAGACAGCAGAATGAGAAACCTGGCCACGCAGGTGGCAAAGACTGAGGGGTCCCCAGCCAGCATCCAAACTGTGGGGTCTCACTGGGGTTACAGCAATGTCTGCCTGTTGCAGGGCTGGGGCTGGCCCAAAAGAAATAAAACCTGAAGCAGAATGAAGCCCTTAGGAGCCATCCTCAGCAAAGCAGTGAGATGAATGTTGTGTATAACTTAACGAGACTGGGAGGAGCTTGGAAAGAGATGGTGGCTAAAGTGCTCAAGTGGCTGAAAATCTTTTTGTGGAGACTCTTGCAGTGTCAGTTATTAGCTGGTATGTTAGCTGACTGCTGAGAAACCAAAGCACAATGTCATGTCCAAACCTCCACAAGTCCTGCTGGCCCCAAGGATCACATCCAGCTCTGGATCTGCACTTTGGCCTTGGCCTCACGAGCCAAAAGCAAACCTCAAATTTAAAATAAAGCCACATCCACACCCCGGTGCTATTGGCTATTGGGGACACCACAGTGATGCCAGGAACATTGCCCACAGGGCCATCCTGCCCACCTGGGTCCTGCACCTGGACTGGGAGCTGCTGCTGCCATTCTGTGACAGGCCATATCATTTATTTATTATTATTTTTTTAAATTAAAATCCTCCTGAGCTTTATTAAATAGGGATGCTGATAGGTAATTAAATCACAACTTAATTAAATCTGTCTGCTCAATCTAGCTGTGGCACACTGGCTACTTTTCAGTCCCTGTGAGAGGTGCTGCTGACTGGGAACAACCACAAGAATTAAGGGCAGCATCACACTCAGCACCGCTGGGCACAGCCAGGACTTCTCCCATAGTGTGACCCATAGAAATAGGTGTCCCAAAGTGCCCACCTCCAGGCTTCCCCCAAATCTGCAGCCTGGGATCCAGCACCTGAGTGCCCTCCAGGTCCCCCTGCAATCCCCTAGGAGGAGAAGGAAGTAAAGGAAAGAAGGAAGAAAACTTCAAAAAAAGCTCAAAGGGCAGCAGCATCTGATGAAAGGCAAAGCACCGAAGAGATGAATGAGATACGGATGAGCTGCAGGGAGTTGATTCCAGGGTCTGATTTCACACGGTCAGCTCAGGAGAGCAAATCCCTAATCTATGTCTGCTTCAGAGGTGGGACAACGCAAGTCCTACCAGGATTAATGTTTAATGCTTGGGTTGGCAGGCCATGCCTTCGGTCGGGATGCTTGGGTTCCCTACACTGTGGTTGAAAGAGGCTGGCACATGAGCTCAACCAGCAGCCATCCCGGATATTGGGGATGACCCTACACTCAGGCAAGGGTCAAGGAGGCGCTGCCAAGTTCATGATTCCCCACATCATTTGCTTAGCATTACAAAGTGCTGTGCACTGGGGCTGCAATAACAGATGAGTTGTCCTGTCTGTATCTACTGGGGCATGGGAAACTTCAAACCTTCTAATTGTTTTAGGGCCACTGAGGTGAGCTGCTGGAACACAGCATCTGGGAGGGCAGAGCATTCCCACCACTGAGTTTGCATTACTGCTCCTGATGAGGACATAGGTGACCTCATCACAGGTGACTACAGGGAACAGCTCTGCTGGAAGTCCACACACGGCAGCCACGGCTTCCACGTTCCCTGCTGGGGGATACAGGGATGAAGAAGAGGTCACCTGCATAGAGAGAGATGGAGAGATGGGGAAGGACCATCACAGAGAGACAGGCACAGGCAGACCTCAGGACGTATAGACAAGCACCTTCTGAAACAAACTTCATGCTAAGAGTGCCACCCATGGAGAAGACTTGATTTTCTCTTCTCCTCTGCCACCAGGACAAAAACGAGTTGGTCATACTCCAGGACTCTTTCATGCACGCTGGAACATCATCTTGGCAGATACTTACAGATATGCTGGTTTTGCTTACTCATGAAAAAGGTCTGCTCTGAGTAGGTGCCCTACAGTGCTTTGAACTTCTGGGAGATACTGATGATGAAACTGGTGATGAACCTTCTTCTACCTCTTGAGAACAGAGGTGTGTAGAATGGCTCGGATCTCCAGGTGGTGAAACAGAGAGATGAATAAGCTGTAGATGTTTGCTGAACTTTACAGCCACAGGTTTTTTGAAAACAGGGTGCCCAAGTCACATTTTTGGAATGAGAAAGTTCTGATCTGCACCTAAATGCCACCACTGTCTCATCATGACAGAGGGCAAATGTATGAAGGGCTGACCCAAGAGCCTGGAGAATTAGAGTTTAGGTGCAGAAAATAATCTACATTTTGCGGTGTAGCCCTTCTCTTCTTTGAAATGTTGACAGATTGCTTGGTTTTCACTTTTTTATGTGTCCCGGGTCGTGCTGGGACATGTCAGACCACAGGGTAGCTTGTAGTTATGGGACAAACCATAGGTAATTTGGCAGGATAACGTTAAAAAGCAAGAGGAGGAAACTATAAATTCAGAGTGTAACCACCATAAAGTATTCTCTTAATTCCCAGCCAACCTCTTAAAACCACAGATAGCTCTTCCCCTTGCCCATAAGATGACTTTCCCTCCCCGTAGGATGTTGTGCTACGGCACAGACAACAAAGCACTGCAGGAGCAGTGGTGCTGATGGATTTCAGATGTGTTTCAAGACCTGATGGAGGTTCTGCCCTTTCGCATGCTGGACCTTCCTCCTGTGCAGCAGCAAAGGTTTGGTGTCTCATAGCCCTGTTTCATTTCTCAGTGTTTTCTAGAGGACTTCATGTCATTCCTCCTCTTCCCTTTTGATTGCAGAGGACAAGCCATGTGCCTTGAGAGGTGGATATGAATCATAACTCAGAGTCAACAGCAACTCCCATGGCAACATCCAAGAACATTTACCAGGCTCGTTTCTGGGAAAATAACAAATATGTGCTACATGTGAGCCTGAGGTCTGCTTTCCAGTAAGTCAGAAACGGCAAAGTGTCCTAAACTTTCCTTTCCCCTACTACAAAGAATTCATACTATAGTTCTGTATTCAGTCCTCTTAGCCAGCAGTGAAGCTCTGCACCAAAACAACACTGAAGTGCCTAAACCACATTTTTAGAGATTCAGAAGAATTTATGAACCCAAATCGCATTGATTTCCTTCCAAACCATTACCCCAACAATGCCCTTTTCTCCCAGCTAGGCCAGTCTCACCTCATTTGCACTTTACTCTCTCTCCATTTACCCCCTCTCTATTATCTTTTAACTAAGGATCGTTGCAGATTCTCATTCCTGCTTTAAGGGCCAGCATTTTCTCTGCAAGGAGGAGCAGGAAGCACTCGGGCCTCATCCATCTGTAGCTGGTGGATGCTCTGTCCCCTTTTTTCAAGACCACTCCACTTATCTATCTTATCCTACTTACAGAATACTGCTGGTGAGCCTCCTATTTCTGCTTTGGGGCCTGTTTATCTGAACTGCTGCCCTTACAGGCAAACACCTCTGATGAGGATTTAGTTCCAGTTGAAGTTTAGTTCACATTTAAAGTTTTCTTTTAAAGGCACAGCTATTTTAAATGTACTCATATAGCTGAGGGGAAGTTTTCTGATATCAAATATTAGCTTACATTACGGAGCTGAGAATTTACATAGGGAACACCAGAAAAAAAGAAGAAAGTCAGGGAAGAGCAAATGGAAAAGGACCTTTTTGAAAGGCAGAAACAGCTGGAGCCAAGCTCAAAGAGCAGGAAGACAGTAGTGCAGGTAAAATAGAGGACAAGGTGAGAATGGGCAAAGGAAAATTGAGAAGGGGAGCTGATAGACTGAGGAGGGGTGAAGACAGAGAGAGAGCGAGAGCAAATGGACAGAATAGCTAGGAAAAAAAAAAAAAGAAAGAAAATAAAGAGCAAATCCAATATTTAGTGATTTTGGAGAACGGTAACATTTGCTTTTTGCAAAGTTTTGGGGGTTTTTTGAATGTAGAAATGTCACAGAGGACTGTAGGAGAAGGCAGAATGTCTGAGCGCTACCAGTGAAGTGAAGGAGTTGTAGATAGATGGATATTACACACATAGAGGTGTCTGCATCTTGAGGTCCCAAAGCACACTGGAGCCTCGCATCTCCTGCAGCTGGTGTTGCCTGCTGCCATCAATGATTTTGGTGGTTCTGAGCCCTGCTTGCAATAGGAACTACCAGGTGTGTGGAGCACAATGTCTCACAGGCCCTGAAAAACACAGAGGTCTCTCTGTGAGCACGAAGCATGCTCCTTCTCCAACACTAATCCCAAGGGAAACAGCCAAGAGGAACTCCGGAAGGTGAAAATGCAATTAAAACCAATGAGATGTTCTGCTATTTAATGGGTGCGGAAGAAAGAAGGTCTGCCTCCTGGGTCATTCCTTTCCCACCCACAATGAGCACAACAGACCCTCAGCCCTTGCTCCATCCCATTGCACCTCTCATGGCCCTCATCGTTCACAACACCACCCCTTCTGATGTCCATGTCCAGCAATTCAAAGACAATTAGGTAAATGCACAAGTTTGGAGGGGAGGGGATTTACACCTCCTGTTGCCCTTGCAATGAATTACCAGGGCTGGTAATGGGCTGCTGCCCCAGTGCCTCGTAAATCGTGCGACTGAGGCCATGCAGTGATGGGTGGCTTTGATCAGGACACGCTGCCCTGCCACAAACAGGAAAAGGAAGAGGTGATTTTTCATGGGTTACTACTCACTTCGGCCTCCAAGTTTTCCACTCTGTTGAAACTTTGACAGTGCCTAATAATCCATCAGCAAGGCTTTCCCTGCTCTGCTTCCACTCCATTACCACCTTCATGTTCCCGTTTCACTTCTTTCACACGGACCCCGGAAAGGCTGACCATGTCCCACCATCCCAAAGCAGCCCTGAGGATGGGGGAAAGGGCAGGGGTCCCTCCATGCATTTCCCATGAGGAAAGGAATCAAAAAGCAGGAGCCGACACAAAGGGAAGGAGTTCCTGAGTGACCACAGACCTACCTCTGAATCCCTGCACCTGAAGAGGAGCAGTGAGGCTCCAGGGGACAACTTGGGACCCCAAACCAGATGTTGCTCTTGGTGGTGAAGCCCTGAAGTGCCTCAGAAGAAAGGCAGACAAGAGGTTACCTTCAGTGCTAAGCTGATTTCTGAGGGTTAGAACTCTTGGGGTCCATCCAAGATGCTCTAGAGCACTTGCTGGAAGAGTACGGGTTTTCTCCAGGTCTGTTCTCACACCTGCCAGCCATGCCTGCTGTCTCAGATACCTCATGATGCTTCAAGTAGCACAGTACATTTGGGTACCTGAGCACAGTCCTTCGTTTCCATGTGTTTTCACAAAACTTTGCTGCTTAGATTTATCCTCCAGACTCATCCCTTCTCTTCACAAGTCACTCCTTGTGTCTCCTATATATTAGAGCAACACGTTGTGTGCGTTCAATTTTACACATTCTGCATTCTGAATCGAACAAAATCCTCAGAACTGCACTGTTTTCTTAGACTAATGAATTCTTTTCAAGGGGTAAAAATCACCTCAGTAATAAATCCAAACTGTGAAGGCTTGATGTATCTGTTTTTCTGTTCGCCTCCACTGCTGCTAGACAGAATTAGCCCTCACCTAATACAGAGTGCAGACTTGATACAACCTTGTTTAGCACAATTGGTTTGAATCCATTATATTGACAATATCAATTTGTGTAATTCCTGCATTAGGATTTTCTGCTAAACTGTATTTGAAAGGAGCTGTTGACCTTGATTAGCTCTTTAATTGTGGTTAAAATCCAAAGTAATTCAGATACCAGCCTTGACTGTGGAAGGGAAGGGCCATGCCATGTGATGGCAGAGTCAATAACTGCTGCGTTCCCCACGGGCAGAGCTCCCATGTTGTATTGGCTGTGGGTCTCATTGCTGCCACAGTGCATCTATTTGCCTTCACTCTGACCGAAGCCTCTGGGCTTCACCTCTTGGGCTGCATTGCAAGAGCAGGCACTCCAGGTACAGACTGCTGGAAAGCTTCCAGTCAAGCCATCCATGCAGCTCACAACACCTCTGCTTTAGCATGCAGCTGGGATTCCTCCTCATCTCCCATCCTGGAGCTGTAACAGCGCTGGGTTCTACAAGGGCTGCTCAGAAAGGGTCTGGACCCCTCTGTCTACACAGTTAATCTCGATTGCAAATACTGCCTTTCTCAATTAGTGGTCTCTTAGCAGTGAAAAATAAAAGATACACCAAAAAAAGAGTGTTATTAGAACACGTTAAGGAGCCCACGATTGTTGGTGCCCAGATATCTGCATGGTGTGCTTGTAGTGCTATGGGCACCCAGGGCAGGCTGGCTGGTGCTCTGCCAGCACCCAACTCTGCCTTAGCAGGAGCTGCGTGCCACTTCTCCGGGTTGTAGGGAAAAGTCATCTGTGTGCTGTGAGCTCTGCATTCATGCAAGTGTTCTGGGTGAAAAATGCCAGGCATAAGGAAAGGCCATTTCCAGGACTGCCATGTGCTGAAGGGGAAAATGGGTGGGATGAAGCCTAGGGGAGAACCCTTTTCAGTCAGTAAGGAATTGTGCCAGAAAACAGCAGAAGGAGCAGTTCAGCAGGAATTACAGAGAAGAAAAAATATGTATATCTGGCAAGAGACACAGCTTGAAAGATGGAGCACTTCATTTTGGGCAAACCAAATGTTTCAATTAAAAATGACAGAGCTACGGCCCTTTAAAAGCAGTCAGATCTTAATACATTTTTCGTGACTGGAAGCAGCCCATCTCCTGAAGATCTGACAAGCTCTCCGCTCTTTGGAGATTGTGTTTCCTCCTGGATCTCTGTCTTCCTGGCACCAGACAGCATTGCCAGACATGGATCATAGAGAGAAGGCACAAAAAGGCGCGCCAGGCATCTTGTGCTACATATGTGTGGAACGACACGTGCTGCAAGGAGCAGGATGGCTGCTGATGGGGGAAGGGCTTCCAGGGAAGGAAGAGGAAAGCAGGAGTGCAGGAGAGGACACAGAGATGAAAGGCCGTGAAGAAGGAGACAACCAAGGAGGAGAGGAGTGGGTGCAGCAGAGGAGTTTGTGAAAGACCAGAGTAGGGCTGTGAAGGTGGAGAAGAGAGGGAGGGAGCGGGGGGAGGCACGTCTGCTATGTGCCTGGGAAAAAGACAATGAAAGCTGCGGACTCCTGTCACGCAGGACAAGCCCAGCACTATTTACTGTTTGCTCATTTAACCTGGTTAATTTTTAATAATGTTGAAATTTTCATTTTAATAATTTAGGTAAATTATTTATTAAACCACAGGATAAAGGGATCATAGCAATTATGAATTGACAGTGTTACCTGAGGCTCATGAAAAGGTAAGGGGTTTTGCAAAGTCCTTGTTATTGGATAAACATTAAATTAGCAACAACTTCACATCCAATTTAAATTACCTTCTTCCAAGTCGAAGGTTGCTTGCTCTCCTGGGAAAGAGCACGGTGAGCAGAGCAGAGCCACGGCTGCCCTGAATGGGACTGGGGTGGTCCCCCAGCTGTGCCCCAGGCAGCCACGAGGCCATCTTTCCTTCTGAAGAGTCAGCAAGGTGACATTCACTGCTCTGGTAATGTAGAAACCGCAAAGCTTTTAAGAAAGAATATGTTAGTAAGAAAATGGGTCCTGCCTGGCTCTGCTTAGCAGAGAGCTGATGGCCTTCCTGGTATTGAAAATGCCAACAGAACTGTGCTTGCACTTCCTACCTTTTGCAGAGCTCTTTCTCATTGCATTTTGGTGACCACACAGCCCCAGATCAGCTCACTGACTGCAGGAACAGTGTGATGCTGACTGCCTTCAGAAAGGGCTCTCGAGGAAATGCAGAACCACTGCTGGGAGATGCCAAGGGCGTTCTGGAGAAGTCTGTGTAGAAATCTTCAGGCCGTCTCTTGAGCAAAGCAACCATTTCTGAGCAGAAATTGGTGCTCTGCTCTGGGATAGTTCACTGAAAATAATGGTACAGGTGCCGAGAAGGCATTAAATATCTGAATGAGTGGAACTGCAGTGGCTTAAAAACATTTAGGGAACGTAGCATCCAGATAGTGGCTGAGACAGGATCATACAATCATAGAATGGCCTGTGTTGAATAATGATCATCTAGTTCCAACTCCTCTGCTATGTGCAGGGTCACCGACCAGTAGACCAGGCTGCCCAGATCCAGCCTGGCCTTGAATGCCTCCAGAAAGGATGGGGCAGGATTTGCTTTCAATTAGAAATTTCAATGGAATATGGAGAGAGATGGGAAAGTGGAGAACAAGGATGGGACGTGAAACCTGGTGGTCTCAGACAGAACAGGGCTGCAGCCATTGCCCCACTTCCAGCATTCATACAGACCTGTGGAAATCAAACCGACCATCCAGAGCTTGAACAGCAGTCCCAGGTTTTAAGCTGTGTAATGAATCAGAGCCGAGTTTGCATTTTCATATTTTGGGATGTTTAATTTCCGAGCATTTTGTTTTAATTACCAGTTTCCAATCATTTTTATGTTAGCTCTGAGTGCCTTTCCTACATTTTCTTCTCAATAATTAAAACTTTTTAATAACAATACTTTCAATCAAAGGATTTCAATTTATCTTCTAACTTAGTTCTATCCTAATAAGATTTTGTCCCTGGGAATTTCCTAACTCGCAGTAAAGGAAATAAGCATTTCTAAAGAGTTATTTTATTTCCTTCCAACATATTGAGAGCTCAGATCTCTTGAAAACTTCAGAAAAGCATCAGGACACATTCAGAGCCCCAAATACTCAGACGTGGGATGACTCAGGATACAAATCTGTTCTTCCATCTTTTTGGTTAACCAGCAACAGCCACCGACCGCTGTGCAAAACAAGGTGCTAAACAAATGTGTCCCAAGGACTTGAAAAAACTCACTCTTAGATTTGAAATCTGTTTAATCATGTTTTTGTGGCATGCCTTACAGGTGAGAAAATAGAGCCTATTACACAGCAGTCAACAAATGCTTAATCCACAATTCATTGGTGTCTCTAAGCTCCATGTGAATCCAAACTTGCCCATCTCCAGAGTTTATTAATTGCCAGAGTTTATAATCTGCAGAGAGCCTCTCCAAGGGATGCACATTCTGTACAAATGAAGTCACAGAGAAACTTTAGGAACTTGTAGGTAGAGACAGGAGGTAAATATGAATCACTGCATTCTCACCTGTATGCTCAGCACCCATTGGCACTGTGGACAGTCCATTATACCTGAATCAATGTTACCCTGAGAATATCATATTAACTACAAACGAACAAATCAGCAAAGTGCTTCCCATGGGCATCTCAGCTCACCTCCTTCCTTTGCCCTCAGTCTCCCCTCCAATTCTTCCATCAGGAGATCAAGTGATTTAAAGTAAAGAGCAAAACTTTTTTGTTACCGTGAGCCAGTGATAAAGAGGAGATATCAGAGCTGAGTGCCACAGCTAGGCAGACTTTCACTAGCAAATGCTAATTCCACAAAAGCAAGGAGTTTGCTGTGTATCTATCAGCGGGCTGAACTTTCCAGTGAAAGCTGATCAGAATCCTTTATTCTCCATAAACCAAGCCCACAATGAGAACGGTGTTACAGCCTGAAGCGGAAGCTCTGGAAGCAACTCATGACTCCAGAAGAACCCAAGGGCCAACCCTCTGAAACCCAGCTGGTTTGCTGTATGGTTATTCACCGCCTCTTTAACTTCCTTTTTCTAAAACTTCCAATCCATCTAAATGAAGACAATTCAGTTTGTGTGTTCCCCAGGGCTGGGACTAATTTCCCACAGGACAGCTAACGAGCCAGGCTGTAATTAGCTGCCCGTTGGGTGGAAGCACCCATCCCACGTGCTCATCCTCTCAGGGAATGTGTGGCAGGCACCCCAAGGTGGCTGCAAACAGAAGGGTTTTGCAGCTTGCAGCTCTGACTGAATGCATTCTATTAACAGACATCTTTTCTGCTGCACAGCAAAGCCCACACTAAGATGAACGCAGCGGTGCAGGAAGCAAGGAAGCAATTAATAACAATGTCTGAGTACTTGGAGCGGCTCTTCCCAAACTCCTCCTTTGCTCGCGGTAACAAAGGCCCCCTCTGGTGCTCTTCCATCTCCCATCACTGCTGCGATCGCTCCCAGACACCTCTGTTAATGGTTATGATTTTTCAGGGACGGGCTCTGATCCAACACCTAACTGCAGAGGAGAGGAACCATCCAATGGACAGCAGCGAGCTTTGGCTCAGTCCTGTGGGCAGGAGCAGGGAAACAGAGAAATTCAGATGCACGGAGCCCACATTGAGGAGCAGTACACCCAGGGGCCGAGGCCAGGCTGTGCTGCCAAGACCCTCCTGGTGACCCCAGGAGAGGAGCCCTGCTGCATCCCACCACCCAAATGCTCAGAATGCAGCCCCGTCCTCCGCCTTCCCTTCATCCCTTACTCGGGAAGGCCAGCAAGGACGCTGAGCATGTTTGTCTCTATTGTAAGTTGCCAACCCTCCCCCCCCTCTTTTTTTTTTTTTTTTTTTTTTGTTATTACATTTTTTTTTTCAAAATGGAAAAAGAGATCCCTCCCCCTTCCTTGTCCCTCCCTGCCACGTTCCCAAGGTGCCAACTAATCTCCAATGCCCAGCTTGTACACAGCCACCTCTAATTGCTCCTGCATTTTCATCTGGTGTAAGTTCAGCCATCGCTACAGCTGCCCCTCCTCCCCCCGGGAATTCACACCTTCATTATCACTCTTTACTGCAGAGCCGTCCGCAGGCTCCCGGCTCCGAACAGCAGCTCCGATAAAAAATAGAGCAGCTTTTCAGTGGTTTCAATTTTAATTACCAGCATCAAGGCAGCTCGCATTCTCACCAGGCTGTTTCGCACTAATTAAAGTGAGGAGGAGTTTATGGAAGGGACACCAACTCCACTTCACTCCCTCATCTATTATTTACAGACAGTAATACAAATAATTTCCAATTTAAACAGTCTGAGCTGGCCAGCAAAGAGGAGGGAGAGGTGGGGAGAACGCTAAGCAAGGAGAAACTCAAATAAAGAGCTGAAATTCCACGAGGGGATAGAAAATCGACTCCCAGTGCCCTCTAGTGGGGTGATTTCTTCGGGGTCCCGAGGTCGGAGGTGTGAACAAGCCCAGGACGACCAGCCAAGTGCCAGATGCTGGTTTTTCCTAGCCTGACCTCACTGGTGACCTTCAAGATGGGACCAAGATGCAGCAAAGGATGATTTTGGCCAAGCGTCCAGCTTGTGTGGGTGCTCCCCCCACCTGAAGGCACCATCTGTGGTGGGGTGCCAGGGAAACGTTGAGCTGAAGGTCTGAGATAGCATGGGGAGGCTTCTCCCATCTTGGAGATGGGCTGTCTATGTGATGATAAACTCATCCACCAAGAGATGCAGTTTCCCAAGACCAGGATTGCTTTTCTGCCCTCCTGTTGGATGGAAAATGATCTCCATCTCCCAGTCAATCTCGCAGTGCAATGCATGCCAAGCCTGGGAATTTCATGGATTTGCAGAGAAGAAACCCCACAGATAGGCCAGCGTGGAGGTGTGTGGTTCCTACCTCGATGAAAACACTTCCTGTAATCATGGAACATTTAAGATTTTTCCATGTCAATTAACCAGGATGCAACAGCAACTCTACCACTGTGCTGTGCTTGTTTTTGGAACAGATGAGGCAACTGACACCACGAGCTTGTGTTATGGCTCTGATCTCTGCAAGGCCCTGAAATGGTGTCATCTGTGGGTCACATTCGGATTTCATTTAAACCAGTGCTGATCAGGAATAACTCCAATAAGAACAGGGTTACCCCGGATTTACACCAGGCTAAGGCAGATAAGCCTGAAGATCAGTGACTGAAGGAGATGAAGTTTCAGCATAAATGATATTACTAGAGAAAAGTAGCTTGATTGAAGCACAGGTGTTGAATGTTAATCGCTGTAGGCTTGATCCAGCGTCTGTGTAAGTCAAAAGCAATATCCCATTTACAGCAGCATCTCGGAATTAGATCAACGGCAGGTAAATACTCAGAGACTAATTCATCTTTCTCTCGTATCACCTCTGGAGTCTGTGAAGTGCCTGCAACTTCAGCAAAAGCATTCATGACTTCTGCTAGGGTGCACTGGAGAACTGGGCTGCCTGCTCTGCTTCAAGGCTGAGTGGCTCTCACACTTGGGGACAGGTCAGTGGGTGTTGCTGGGCCTCAGGATCAGTCCTATAGGACTTCTGCTCCACATCTGGCTGTGTCTGTCTGCACAGAGGGGAATGGACTTGCTCACATGCCATGGGCAGGTTGGACCGTATGGTCCAATGCAGCTGGAACACAAACCATACCATGACTGTGGGTGTTCCTGGCTGCTCCGGTGTAAAAATAGAGTAAATAACCAACCAATACAAACAGCCACAAAGCCATAAACGTTTGACAGCTGTTAAATTGTGGATGCAGACAAAACCCCAAGCCCTGGCCCCATGCAATGAGCCTGGCCTGGCTCAGAGGGGCGAGCAGCCGGGAGGTGGGGGTTTATGGCCAGGCTGGTGGATAAGCATCCACGTGACTGGGTCAAGAACGGGCTGCTCAGCACAGATCACAGGGACCCCCTTCACGGAGCTGGAATGCCTTTGCACCAGGCCTCTCATTCCCAGCCAGAGAGTCTGTCTCTCTCCGATGAGAACAGGGGTTTTCTAATTTATTGCTTTTATGGGATTGTTCCTCCACAGAGGCACAAATAGCAGCATATCAATAAAGCCAGTCGTTTGAAGTTGGATATTTCCACCTCTGTCACAGCAAAATAATTAAAAAAGGATTCACAAGATCATAAATTACATGTCACCAAGGACACAGCCTCTTTAACCCTTCAAATGCCAGGCTGTGCCCACCCGAGCCGCATCCTACTCAAGTCAAGAAGCCACATTTGTCATTTTTAGCTTTTTGGCCACTGGTGCTTTCCTGTCTGAAAGGAGACACACTGAGGACCTGTCTGCACTGGGGATGGCTGGCAGGAGCTCAGCCCAGCTCCAGGATGAGAATGCTCATATTGGTTTGATTTTCAGCCAGACCAACAAGGAGTTGTGCTGCAGACTGCAAGAGCTGAACGTTTAGTCACATTGAAGTTGAAACATTTACAAACACATCAGGCTTTGGGAAAAACACCTTCAAACATATTTGAAGAGTAGCAGCATGGAAAGGGCCTGAAAAACATTTGTTCTCCTTTAAAAGCTCCTCTGGCTCCAGCGAGATGATAAAAAGAATGGAGCCCATCTGAGTTGGAAAGTCCCGTTATCATGCTGATCCCTCCCCAGCACAGACACAGCCAGAGCATCCAGGAAAAGGAATGTAAATGCAAAAGAAAACCAATGAATATTATTTTCCAAGCAAGTGGCCACTTAGCTCCTGATATGACAGCCAGCTCGTGCTCTGGTCTAATTTGATCACAGTCAAGGTTAACAACCATTGTTAAACTCTGCAGGTCAAATCCTGCCCTCTTGTAAATCCAGGGGAACTCCACGGGAAAGTGTAAATCTCTGGGTCTGAGTCTCCATGGCAGGTGGGAAGGGGGTTCTCCAGCACAGCAGGGCTGAGGATAGGGGCACAGACTGCAACCTGTGTGTGCTGGGCCAAGGGCAGGGCAACGAGCTGGTGTGAGTCGGTGGAGGGGAGCCCACTCTGGGCAGATGGCTTCAAAAAGACCCCTCTCTGTGTCCCATGGGGGTCTGCAGCCCTGGGAGAAGTCCCACTGGAGCTGGATTTGTGCGAAAGGCAGTGCAGATAAGTGGGGTTTATGGCAGGGCTGTGCATTGCATATATCCTGTGGCTGTATCTGCTATGAACAGCGTGCCGTGGAGGCATGTGGGTTTGTCTGCATTGACTTATGAGAACCTCACATCCTCCTGATTCAAGACAAAACCCCTGAAAAAAGGTGTTTTTGTCCTTTTTGTTATCCCAGCAAGAGCATGGCACGAAGAGTAAAGGATGGCCACGGTTTGCTTAGGCTGAAGCTCATGTTTAAGTGCCTTAGGGAAAGTTAAGAACAAAACTCTTCTGCTATCCCCTCCTGGTAAAGCAACCTAAAAGCTTACATCTGGATTACTTACATCTGGTTGCTTCTGGAAAAGCAAGATGTGGGGGTCGTTACTCCACTTTGAGAAGCTCAGGCAGCAGTGACACCCAGCTCCAAAGTGACATCAGCTCCAAAGTGACACCAACACCAACAGCAGCCCTTGCTGCAGACTGTGTGTGCAGCTCTGCAGTGAGCTGTGCAGCCCCAGACCCAAGGTGTTGAAATGCCCATAAAACCAATGGGATTCCTGCTTGCTCATGCTCTGTACCACCACAAGTGATAGCAAGGCTAGGTTCAGAGGGGAGAAGGAAGGGGCCTGATGTTCGAAGCCAAACACACTCAAACATTCTCCTTAAATGCCACAAGACATAAAAATTACGCACTGTTTGAGATTATATGTGGTGCAGAGAGTCTAAAGCTGATTCCATCCAGGTACAGGATTACTTCCCCTATTACAGACTCAGAAAGTCAGATGAGCTCAGTGTATTTAAGCCAAAACAGCATCAATTAAGTAATGACCGTGAACAAACACAATAACATTAAAATCTTAAGCCTGGATGCTGGGAGGAGGAAAGCAGATGCAGAATAGCAGCACGGCCGATGGCGCTGGGTTTCAATAACCTTTCCCAGTCCTTTTACACATCCACACAGCAGACTGCAAGGGCAGCAAGGGGAAGGGGCTCAGCCTTTGCAGGAGCCTTTCCCATCAGAAGCTGACCCCGGCCCTGGGGAGCCCTGCCCTGTCTCTGTGCCCAATGGTACATGACACCAGATTAGGACCCTTCAGAGCTGAGCTGCAAACCAGGCAGACAGAGCTAAACGGCCCCTGGGTGCGGGATTACAGGGGTCTGCAGAGGGATGGGGAAACGGCAGCTCCTTCCCCACCGAGGGGGGGGCGGGGGGGAGAAGATGAGGACGTGCATATGGAGCAGGGCAGCAGCTGAGCCCCTGTCAGAGCTCCCTGGAGGAACTGGAGGAGGCAGAGCAGGGGCTGCACAGCAGCGCTCGGAGCAGGACTGATAAATGCATGCTCATCACGCAGGGAGAAAGTGCCTAGCGTGTGGCTGTGGGTAAACAGCAACAACAGAGACAGAAGAGAGGACTTCTCTTAGGACTGGCACCAAATGTCTGCAGAAATGGCTGTTTTTGCTGACTCAGCCCTATGCCATGGGCAGGTTTGTTGAGCATTAGGAGTCCTACAGCGGCAACAAACCCATTTCCCTCAGCCATCCCTGTGGTTTCTGAATGGTGGCCTGCAGACCCCTGTGGGCTGTGAAATGAGGGCTGTGGAAGGCCGTGAAAGGAAGCAAAATCTTTCATGCTCCAGTGAAAGCACAAAGAAGTCTGTGCCTCTGCTGAAAAACTTTGTTTAGCAGCCCACAAACTGAAATAAATCAAAATCACAGTTTTATTCCTAAATGGTAGGAATATATAACTGCCCTTTATACAATTTTTCTATTATCTATCCAAAATAAATTGTGTAGATAAGTAATGAGATCTTACAGTACCTATCAGTGTTGCTATAATAAACATTTTGAGTCGAGCACTGCGAGATGAAATGATGTCTTATTAGAAGAGCTGAAGGTGTGAAACTTGCCACCAGCACCAAGGCATAGAGGTGCTCCTATGACATCTGGCTCTTACTGTTTATTATCAAATTGATGGTTAATGGAACCAGAACCTTCATGTCATCACTCAGCTGTCACTGGTGCTTGTATGCTCCATCTCCATAGCATCCAGTGCCTCTCTGGCTCTAGCATCTCTGCAGCATGCCCACGAGGAGCAGCAGGATGGCTGTTTCTGGAGAACACACATAATCCATACCTGAGCCTTTGGGCCAGTGGGGAAAAGGTCTGAGGGAGGGGAAATCCTTCTTTTCCATGCAGGCCTTGATGGAGCAGTTGACCTGAACACTTGGGGGCCTCTGAGCTGAGTCCCAATCCTGCCAAAATCGGTTGTCTGGGGGGAAGGTTCCCTGTATTCACACTGCAACAGCAACAAGCAGACCGTGTGGGCACAGAGGGGTCTGAGGAAATCTGCAGGAGGTAAATGGAAATAAATCGGAGGGGATCTGTCTCTCCATAGGCTGCATCCCTGAAGGGTAATCTTTGGTCTTGGGCAGACAAGGGTAAGGGGGTTTTGCTGTGGCCTTCCTGACACCAGTCTTGACCCCCTATCAATGCTCTGTGGCACGTGGAAACCCCAGAAGCCAAAGCAGAAGAGGAGGCGTTGTGGCACCCACCTGGTGCAGCAGCAACAGGAGCGAGTGGCTGAATCCTTGGCAGTGAATCTCACAGCTGTGGACACCCAGCTGGGATTTCTCCAGGTTGGTGAGGATCTTGGTGGTGGGCACAGTGACATCTGCATCAAATTAGAAAGGTCAGGGTGCAAGAAGAGGGGCTTGGATAGCAGCACTGCCCCAGCCATCCTCACCTGGCCACCAAAGCTGCAGCCCCCTCCTCCCCTCCAAGCCCACCATCAGCACACTTATTAACCCCCTTTTAATTTAAGAATTAGCAAATGCTGTTGTAACACAGCAAATATCAACCAATTTCTTCCAGCAGCCTGCCATTCGGGATCATGGAGGGAGGGAGGGAGGCAGAAAAGCTGTAGGAAATAACTTACCTAGTCCATGGAGCACACCGTTTCCCTAACTTCAACCTCAGCACCCAAGGGAGCCAAGAGCAGAGCTCCCCTTGCCTCACTCAGCCCTGGGGGGGGAGGCAACGAAACATCATTTTCTCCCTCCAATCTTTTGAACTGTACTCCTGAGTAGAGAGAAGACAAGGGAAAATAAAAGGGGGAAATTAATTCCAGGCAGTTGAGTGCATTCCCTGCTCTAGCTCAGTTTGGAGTAGGTACACATAATAACAACTTTTTAATAATAATTTAATTTATAATGTGCCCCCCTGCCTAGGCACTCAAGGCGCTACGCAAACAATTAAAATATGATTATAATAAATAAACAACAATAATTAAAACATCATAAAACAGACAATATTAGAGCCAAACCAAACACCAAAAAGCAAAACAAAGCAGCATCTTCGGAGGAAGGAGATCCTTGCACAATTCATCTTCCAAATCTCCTGTTGATGTTAGATTGAAATTCTCCTGCGAAGCTATTTCTGCATCTGCAAAGATTTTGGCAGTGTCATAGTCATTAAAAAAAAATGGATTTCACACCACTGTAAATTAACTGGGGTTTTGCAAGGCTGTAATAACGCAACGTTCACTTCTGTCTCTAAATTCAAACGCTCGGTTTACTCAGGAACTCAGTTTATGGCACCGAGTTTGTGTTGACTGCCCCGAGTTTGGGAAGAGCACGCATTCATTTCGTTCTCAGCTCATAAAACGTGCCTCATTACAGTCGTAAGAATGCTTCCGTAGGCACAAGGATGGCGTGTGAAGACTTAAAACCAAGCCCAAATCTGAACAGCAGACAGCCCAGCCCGCCCCTGGCCATAAGCTCTTTGGAGCCAATGGGATCGCCTTGTCCCAGTTTACACAACTGGAACCAAAAGACCTCAACTAACAAAAGAAGCAATCTTCCTCCAAAACAAATGAAATCCCAACTTGTGCCAGGAGAAAGCCGTGCACTGAACTCTAATGATTAAAGGAGACAGGCTCTGTCAAGGCAGAGGTGGAACTGAAACCCAGCCAGTCGGGCCCTCTTCTGACAAAACCTGGCCACCAGCCCTCAGACAATTACATCCAGGATCCGTTCACTCGAGTGCCTCGGCTGATCTCAGTCGTTGTGGCAGCGCATGAAGGGAAAATCCTTCTTGCAAACCCAAACCACGCGGGGATTTCTCCATTTTAGAAAAAAAAAACCATGAACAAAATGCGTTAGGAAGATGAAGCCAGCGGTTTTCTTCCAGCACATGGAACCAGGAGGATGTTTTCCGTTCCGATCTGTCCGAGGTTTTGTACTCACAGGTCTTATGTGGAGCTTCATATCTAAGCGGATCTTCAAAATCAAAAGGATGACAAATGAAACCATGTGGTTCTCACACACAAAGCCATCTTTTGGCCAGGATTCATTCAAAAAATATCCCTCAGAAGGGCTCATGAACCTTAACTTAGCATAATTTCACATTTTTCAGACCAGATAAGATGCCTTCAGCTGGAGAAAACCCTACAAAATTTGGACACAGAGAGGACGCTTTCATTCATTTCTATTCTCCCCTAACAGGACACTTTCTTAAAAATGAACTGAAGCACAGACTGCTGGTTCACACAGATTTCCTCCAAAGAGGTTGAAGTTCATGCTCTTGGGGATGCTCCACAGAAGCAGATTGGGTCTGCCCCCTCCAGGAGACACGCCATGGGCAGCAGAGTTTGCACTGCACCTCCCTGCATATGGTTTTTATTCTCCTTGGGGAAGGGATGCACTGAGATGTGAGCAGCTCCTACAAGCCTTCTGTGCTCCCTCCTGCCAGGTCATATTTTGAGTAAAAGATTCTGATTCTGGGATGAATTGCAGAAAATTTGCATCCAGTTTTCTGTACCACCTTTTTACCATTGTCCTTCGTGACCTTGAACAGCTGAATCAGAGTCACACCATGAAAAATATCAGAAAATTGCCTCACTCTTGTTTTTAAAGAGAAGAAAGCATTTAAGTGCCTTGGAGGATCTGGGTCAGAGCTTTGTGCCTCAGCTTCCCCATGTGCTTTCCTACCTTTCAGGGCAGATTGGACAGTGAAGAGAATGGGACATGTGTCAAAATAGCCAGAAGGGACCCACTGAGTACACCCTCACTCACTTCACCATCTCTCTTTTCAAATTAGCTCTGGGCAATCACCAAGTGTTGATTCTACACCATCACATGCCATCATATCAAAGATCCCTCCCGGGGCTCTCCAGGTCCTCCAGGGCTGGGCTGTGCAGCACCAGGGCTGGGAAAGCGTCAGGAGCTGCTGCAGGAGAACACAGGCTGGCACTTGAGAGCAGAAATGAGAAGATCGAGGTGGCAGAATATATTTTATGACAAATCCTAAAAGGAAATTATGCAAAGTAATAAAATAAAGAAGAATTGTAAATGAGGACAAGAAATGGGTGAAATATAGAATAAATTATAGGAAGACAGGAAGGTGCGGGAGGAGAATCGAAGGCAGAAGTGCTGAGTTAAAGGATAGTTATTAGTAACTGGCTGGTAGACAGAAGGGGAGTTTGGTTAGGGGGGATGGCACCAGAGGGACTCGTGCTGTACCAGAGCTGTGTGGTGTTGTGCAGTGCCAGCAGCAAGCCCTGCTAGAGGCATCCTGGGGGGGGTATGGGACAACAGATACCATCCATTACTGGGGTGTGAGCCCAGCTATCCGGGCAGAAGGCTGCCCCTGCTTCCACCTGCTGTCAAAGCAAAATCAAACACGGGGAAAGGAGTCCTGCAAACAGCGGTGCAACCTCAGCTCTCCCCACCAGCCTCCTGCAGCCACTAGGATGGGGTATCCCCAAGCCCTGGTCGAGGTTCCCAGGCTCTGGGCTGCTCCCGGTTGTGTCTCGGGAACACTTTGCAGAGCCTTCGGGCCCCAGGTGCGGGAAGGGACGAGGGAAGCCCTCGCACAGGGCAGGGACCCTCAGTGGGTGCAGCCGATGGCAGGAGGAGCTGGTCCCAGGCCCGCGGCCCCAGCTGTCAGTCTGAGCGATGAATTACATGCTATAAGAAGGTGTTGACAGGAGCAGCTGGACATCAGAGAGTGATGAAAAGGGAACAAAATTCATTCCGAGTTCAGACAGACTGGCTCGTTAGGGGCACCGGCGGCAGAGGCCACAGAAACACTGCTCCATCTCCTGGACATCCACAGAACCGGCTCCCGAAAATCCCCCAAAGCACGCGGAGCCCCTTCCCCATATAGGAGCAGCCGCCCTGGGGTGCTCCGGGGAACACAGCACATCCCAAACCCGCAGCACCGCCACCGCATGGGCTTCCATTCGGATATCTTCAAAAGAAACCAAATCAAAGGGGGTTTTGTCCCTCTTGTTTAAGGCTGTAATTTGTATAAACTGTACGAAGAGCACTGGGGGTTGGGGGGCGGTGTGGGGAGGGAACGGGAGCATTTGGCATCAAAACAATTATCTCCATTTTAATGCAAACTAAACGACATGCTAAAGGGGAATTGTTCCCTACATATGTACAGCAAGCGAACATTAAACCATACGGCTAATAATTAACCGGCTCGGCATTGCCCTTGCTGTGTTAAATACAAGGGTGTTCCCTTGCATTTAATGTGCGGAGAAGTTTGAGGACGTGGAGGTCCCGTATGAGATTATTCCTAAAGCTGTGAGAATAGCGAAGAGATTTTTTTTTTTTTTTTTAAGCCAAACTACTTCTTGGCATTCTGAAAAGTTGGCAGAGAGAAAAAAGTGTGGGTCCTCCCCCCACCTCCTCCTCCCTCCCTCCCTCCTCCTTTCCTCCCTTCCCTCCCTTCCACCTCTTTCTGCTGCCGGAGAAAAAGAATAGCAAATTCAGAGAAAATTTCATTGAGGTTATTCAAAGAGTTTTTCATGGATTATTTACACAAGTGCTGTTCAAACAGCCTTTGTCTGAACATCCCTTGAAATCTGCACCCAATCCTTTCAGATTCAAAGCAATAGCTCAGGGGAGACAAAGGGGAGCGGCTGACATGGGTTTCCTCTGCAAGTGAATGAGAGGTCTGGCTAAACACAGAAGGGCTTTGGGATCACAAGCGTCCTTTCAGCCTGGAAAATAAACACTAAGCTGAAGCCGGGCAGCTGTAGCTCCGGGCAGCCTGGCTCGTCCAACACCGTGCGAGGGGATGGGGAGGCAGAGGGCTGGAGCAGCACCCCATCCTGCATCCCCAGCCCCAGAACTGTTGCCTCAGTGATGGAGACATGGTGACCCGGTGTCCTGGGCCACCACGTGCCTGCACTTCCAGCCATGGCACACGTGGACACGCATGACACATCTCCTTCTTCCTTTCAGGTCTCTCTCATCCTCCCCACCGGTTTTCACACTGCCTCTGCAAAACCAATCTCTTCCTCCTCTGCCTAATTCTCCTCCTCTTCCCATCTCACCGCTCTCATCCTATTCTGGAAGCCACCACAGGTGTATGCATGAACAGAAGCACAGCACTCTACTGCAAAGTGGGGATAACACAGCCCTGTTTCCAGGTTCCCCAGTCAGTACTGGTGGGTTGGCTGAGTCCTGGTACCCAGAAATACTCCACTCTTTGCTCTTTCTTCTTTAAAATATTGATTATTGTTAAGATTAACATTCATAATATTTTATTAATACTGACACTTGGAATGTAGCTATCCATACAAATGCCCAACCTCTACTTGAGCCCTGTTGAGCTCACAGCCATCACTACAGAGCAGCCGCTTCCCGCCACAAAGATGTGATCACGTTTTATTTCTCATCAGCTCGGAACTGACCAGGTTTTCCAGCTCCATCCATCACTAGGAGACAGAGGAAAGAGATCTCCCTGCAAGTCTGTTTTATCCCTCCTTGAGTCCCACACAATCCTTGAGTCTTATTGAATTATCACTTTTAACTTTCCCGGAGCGATGCTGCTTGTGAGTCACCTTTAGTACTGAAGAAGTAGCCTCTCCTAGCAAGAAGATTAAAATCCCATTACTTGTTATTCATGTGTTATTTAATGATATTTTTTTCCATTATGTATTTATTTATTTTTAAGTTGCTCGCTTTGAATCTCGAGTTGGCGTTTCTAATATTAAGTGTAGTTTCTAGTTTGCTCTCCTAATTAGAACAAAAGAAAAGTAGAATGGAATTTTAGAGTGTGTATTTTTATGCTTATTAAAGGAATGACAAAAAGCAAACCCCAACAACCAACAACCAAACCCCAACAGGGCACCTGTTCAGGATAACAGCAGCAAGGCAGCACCTTTACTGATGGAAACAAAGAAAATGGAACTAAAGACAGCTCTGTAGTTCAACTAAATACCAACAACACTCAGATTCCACAGTGTGCCTTGCTGAAGCCCATTACCTCTCTTGCAATGATTTGGCATCCAGGTGGTCGCAGATTTGACCATGCCTTGAGGACAGGTTCCTCCTCTTCTTATACAGCTGTTTCCTCATCCGTGGGGAAGATGGGATGAGAGGAGATCTGCAGGTTCCATGAGTTTTTTGGCTCTGGCAATCTCCAGTTTGAGGGAGGACATCTCTTCTTGGTGAGCAGACAGATCTGAAGATGCGCTGCCATGTCCACATCCAACAGAGATCTCACACCACGAGAACATTCCTCCAAGGTAACGCAACCAAGGCCTGAATGGAAACCTGAGAAAAATGGCTGTTATTGGTGAGATGAAAAGCAAAATGGAAGCTGGGAGAAAGGGCAAGATAAGATAAGAGAGAGAAGAAAGAGAAATCTACAGTAGGAAGATGAATGGTGGAGATACCAGAAAGATAGATTATGGCAGAGTTGGAGAAGTGGCAGGGAGCCAGATGGAAGAGTCAGAAGAAAAAGTGCTGCAGAAAAGAGAAGGCATGTACGGGAGGAGGAGGAAAAGACTGATGGGGAGGGAGCAGGAGGACACACATAGCGTGGAAAGAGGGTTGGAGAGAGAAAGAAAGCAAGGAGGAGGGTGGAGAACAAAACTTTCCCCAAAGTGTAGTGCAGCAATCCTCTTGCATCTCTTGGATGCACGTAGAAGGGGCTTGGAAGAATCTTCATTTATCAGGAATTCAATTAAGTGGAATAGTCATTATTAATTTTATAGGAATTATTTGTGCAGGAAAGCCTGGAGCGAGGAAAAAACTCCTGGAGCCATTTCTCCTGTCAGTGCCCCAGGTCAGGTAGGCACTGGCAGCGCAGTCTCACCAGTTGAGATATTAATGAGATGCCTCAAGGTGCAAATGATAGTTTAATAGGTGTTACTTAACGGGAGTGCCCCTCGCCTGCGCACGCCAGCGCGCGGCTCCTGACGAGGCTGCCTCCTTGTTAGGATAAGTAATTAGAATGTAGGAACACTCACTTTGACACTTTAATAAAGTGTCAGCCATCATCAATTTAGTATTTAATAAAAATAAAATTAAATATTTACTAGATTTTTATAGCATCGCATTTAAAATACATATTCCTCAAATTTAGGTGATTTAAAATGAGGTCCTGCTAGAACTCTGGCCTCAGAAAATAAGTCCCATGATTTCTTTCTTGGGCTTTACCTTCCATGGGGAGGAGGGACTTTCTTATGGACATCAAACCCAGCAGCACATGAAGTGTTGCTGAAAGGGGTGGAGAAAAGGTTTTTTCCTTTGTTCTCTGGGCATCCATGTGCTGTTTGGAGGCTGATGATGAACTGAGTTGAGCAAATCTACCCCTGAAATCACCAGGGCTGGTGGGACATGGTGAGGCAGCCCAGCAGGAGCTGGTCCCTCCGTGCTCAGCATGAATGTTCCATCTCAGCACAGCCAAACCTACTGCATCTCACTGGGATGGACTTCCCCCTTCACAGCTCTTCCCTTGGATGTGGGAACTTGGGCTGGGGATGTTAGACTGCCCTACCAAGGCATGGGGGAAAGTACAGCTTCATTCCTATTTTGTTGCAAAGCAAAGCCTTTCAAATCTGATGTTGGAAAGAAAACAGAAGAATACCCCGAAGGTTAAAGCATGCCTTAAGCTTCGAGGGAAAGTGAGAACTAAAATAGCTTGAGTTTGTTCCCTGCCCATCTGACCATTCCAAATTCTCTTTCCTAGGGGTGCCTACCTGGCCAAGGACAGCCCAACATCTCCCTGCCATGCCGGGCCCCCAACATGCCAAGGACATCCAGGTGACAAAAGGCCACAGGTAACCCCCAAGACACCCGGTGGCACAGCCAGATATCTGCATGCGGACCTTCCCCAGCCTCTCCTGTCTCTTGAAACAGAGCCCTTTCGGGGCACGCAGAGCTCAGCTCCATGCACGTACACCCTGCCCATGTTTTGGAAAACAAATGGAAGCAGCAGGAGGAGATGCAGGTCCCTCTGGTCGAGGCGCCTGGCAACACGGGGCGGGTGTTCCCCAGATAGCCCCTGCTAACAAGATATCCTGTCTCGGAGGCCGTGAGTCAGCGCTGAAACCCCGGCAACAATTCTTTCCATGGGAGCTGCAACCCTGAGCTGCGAGCGGTGCTGGCACCTGCTTTGGGGGATGGCACATCCCGACACGCGTCTTCTGATGATGATGGTGGTGAACCCGGCGCTGCTCGGTCTGCTGCGGGTCGGAGCGCGATGCTTCGCTCAGAGCCTGGAAGGAGAAGCGGCAGCGGGGGCCGAAGCCGGACCCGAGAGGGCGAGCGGGGCCAGGGAGCCCCGGGGCGGCCGTGGAGCCGGCGGGGACGAGGAAGCCCGTGGGCTCCGGGCGCGGTGCTGCGGAGAAGAGTGCCACGCAGTGTCCGTGCCGGGCCTTACAGCGGGCAGGCAGCGCTGCGAGCCTCGCGGCTGCTCTCATGTTGTCTTTTTGCTCCCCAACGCTCACGGCTCCGCGAGGACACCCACCAGCTCTGCTCGAGGCTCGAGGCTCCCCACGCTGCGTTTCCTTTCGCCCGTCTGAGCTGTGCTATCCCAATGCACGGAGGTTGCCTGCTGCTTCCTCGGGTGACCGCAGCCCGTCCCTACCCAAATATAAAGAAACATCTTTACGTTTTAAAAAACAGGGCTCACCCAGTTGCCCCCAGTAGCACCTGTCATTTGGCAGCCTGTGGGGCTGCTCTGGCCTCAAACACCTTCCGTGAAGTTCACTGAAAGCCCGTCTGATAAAGGAGAAGCAATTAGGGAATGGCTTGGAGCTCAGGCTGACTTCAAAGGCTCCCTGTGAAGCACGAAGCAACACCCAGAGCTTCTGAAGAACCTGGACCCGCAACATACCAACAGCCCTCACTGGGAGCCCGCACTGCCCACCTGCAAGTGAGACCTGCAGTGCTCTGCTTTGCAGGACCAGCCTCCTCGTGCAGAGCTCCTGGGCCGAAATGCAGCCCTTGACAGCCTCAGCGAGGTGTCAGCACGATGCAGAGGCCATGGGAGTTCCAAAGGGTGGCAGAAGATGGCTGTGCTGCCCATGCTTGGTTTGCAAAGCATCACCGAGGGAGCACCCAGCTTTGCCTGATGATGCTGGCAGCCCCGCATTCACGTTTTCACAGGCAAACCCCCACACTGACCTCCTTCATGAAACGCGAGGCAAATGCATGCAGTCTGATTTACATCTGCCACGGGATCCTGTTACATTCGGAACAACCCCTGTCAACGCTGAATCTGTAACAATCAATAAAGAGAGAGGGTTTGTTTATTCCGTGTTGGGTTGTTGGTTGTTGTTTTTTTTAAAAATGTTTTCTCATCTCTAATAGTGTTATTTTGCTGCTCCAAGTTTTGCAAGTTTTGTGCTCGCCCCCCCCCTCCCCTCCTTGTTTTCTTTCAGGACAAGCTGTCATCTTCTCGCATCTTTTCACCCGGCCACTGCAAATGTAAAACTGTAAATTGCGGGATTGTGCAAATAGCACTAATAGCATTTGCATAAAAATTGGTTGCAAAGAGCAATTAGCACTTCATTAATAATCAATGAAGGGCCAATTTACACATTGCCCAAAAGCAAATTGTAAATTCAATTTTGTCTATAATTGAGCATTTGGTGCTGGGCAACAGCACGCCGGTGCCAGAAGAAACCCACACAGCAGTGTGAGGGTCAAACCTCCATTAGTTCAGGTTTCAGGTAACTCCCAGCCCGGCTCCTAGGGCCCCAGTGAGGTCTTAGGACCTCACTGACAAAGGAAGGATGCTCCATGAGGCCCAGTGGTTTCAGCTTTCACAGAGAACACATCTCAGCCTATTGCCATCCCTGCTCACCTGCAGCCCTATTGCAAGGAGCACGGATGCTGCTTACAGGGCAGAGGTCCTACTCCTGTCCCAGCACATCCTGTGGTGCAGCTGTGGAGAAAGGGAGATGTCTGAAGGACGTGGGAGATGAGACATCACTGCTGTGGTCCATAGACCTGCACATCTTCCTGCTGCAGTGTCAGCCAACGCCTTATAAGTGACACCAGAGCTCACCCAGAGGTAAAGGTCTAATGTGGGCCTGATGGGTTAAGTGAACACTGTCCCAGTTCACTCAGTCTGCCCTTTGTTACTGCCATCCACACACGACCTTTCTGAGATATCCCAAATGTGTGCAGCTGCTAGGATGCAAAAAACTCATTCATCCTTGCTTCTCCTCTTTGATTTCAGCATCACTGATGTTCCTGGGTCTCATTTGGCCAGCGGGAGGTGTAGCCCTCAGTTCCCCCTCTAGCAGCATCCACAAAACCAGGCAGCTCACCCAGGGCTACAACTTCCCCAGTCCCAAATTCACTGCTATCTCATCCTCCACTTAAAAGGCACAGCCAGCTCTGCTTCCCGAGCGGAGTCTGACTCTAAACCACTTGACATCTGAGGTTTTCTTATCACATTTTACGTGGATCTCATGAATCTGGTGAAAAGCCCGACGATCATTTAGCAGGGGTTGGTCGCTTTATCTATTTTCCATAATAATTTGAATATTATTACAATGGCACCTTTCATCTGGGGATATACATGCACTTTACATATGTTACATTAATTTCACCGATGAGCTGGGGAAGCACTCCTTATCCCTATTGTGTGGGTGAGGAAATGGAAGCACAGAGATGATATACCGCTTGCCCAGTATCACGCAGGAAGTCTCTGACAGAGCCAGGAATAGAAATCACATCTCCCATGTCTTATGCAGAGGAATATCCTCATGTCCCTGCCCAGTAACTGAGCCCTTAATCCAGACTAAGGCACCCACACAGGACCTGCTTTGCAAGAGCAGCACAGCGCCGGCGATGCTCTGCTCTGAGACATCTCCCAAATTTCCCACACCTTGAAGGTCCTCTGTGAGCAGCAGCTCTGGGTGCTCAGGGGGAGGGAGGACGGCTCTGGGAGCAGTTTCCATCTGAAGTGGATGTTATTGCTTGCTGTAAGCAGATGCTCGACGTGGGATGCTCAGGACTTCTCAGCTTTCACCCCATGCTGTCCCAGCTCCCTTTCTCCTTGCCTGTTCAATCCACCTCTACCGAGAGATTGAATTTACAGTGGACTCGAACACATTTAAATCCATTTATTGCAAAATTACTTTTCAATAATTACATCACTGTGCTGACTGTCTTGCATAATGAAATTAGCATGAGAGATATTAGGAAGAATATAAAATTATAAAAAATATTGAAATACCTCTTTCCCCGTCTGCCTTAGCACAGCCCATAGCTTAACTGGAAAACGACCATTGCTCCTAGATGGGATTTAAATGCACCAAGTGTAATTTTATAATGTCTTTTATATAAATTAATTATAATGGTTATTGCTGCTTTACATTATTAGATTGAAATTTGCCTCCACTCCAGCGCGTTAAAAGAAAGCTGCACCCATCAGCTCAGCTGTGCTGTGGAGGTTCCCATGGCATGGAGCCATTCTCCCCACGTTGACACCACTGACAGGTTTGAGGTTTGGAGCTTTGGGAGTGTGTTGGCATCGCAAATCCTTCAGCCCCAAACCCAACCCAAGGCCCCGGGCAGTGCTGGCATCCCATGGGGACCTCTGGCTGACACCCATAGCAAAGCTTGCTTTTCTGCACTTCAGTAATACGGGTGCGTAGGCTGGGTTAAGCAATCCCACCCAAAAGCTGTATAAGAGCTAGATGTGGTAAAGGAGCTTCATTTTGCCTATCCCCACTTTTCCATGCGGTCGATGCATTTCTGTTCTAATATCTGGGTTATCACACACAAAAAAAAAACACCAGCATGGAAAGAAGGCACTGAGCTCCCAGGAGGCTAACGAGCTGCTTGATAGGCTGCACAAAACACCGTTGTGCAAAGCAGAACGAAGACACAGCAATGTGCGTTTACTGCCGCTTAGTACTCAATAGAAGTCCAGTAATATTCAATTTGTGACGTTATTTGCACATTGAATTAATCCAGAAGCTAAAGGGCTAATGAGTTATGGAAAGTAGCACATAGCTTAATTGTAACAACAAGGGCTGTTGGGCTATGCTCAGTCCTGGATAAAAATAACATTTTGCATCCAGTATTGCACAGCAGATGGGCAGGTCCTAAGGAAGTTGAGAAGTCCTGGCAAGCAGCAAACTGAACATTGCAAGCTATCGGAAAACCTGTTCTTTAAATACCCAAAGTTGCCCCTTTTTTTCACTCATATTCCTCCCAAAACACCACAATGTTTGATAAGCAAAGCTCAGAAACGCCATGATGACCAATGGGAAGAAAAAGAAAAAGAAAAAAATGGACCTTGTGCAGCTCTCTGAGAAAGTGATTGTGCCGTTTCCGACTTCAGAGGGAAACTTTCTTCCCTTCCCTGGGAAGAAAAGCCACGGAGGATCCCATCTTCTGCATGGCCTCGTGGATCCTGCTCCTTCCCTGAGTCCTTGGTGTAACGTCATGATGTGGACAGCTTCCTGAGATCGCCTTGAATCATTAAATCATAGGGTCACGGAATATCCTGAGTTGGAAGGGATCCATAAGCAGCACTGAGCCCAACTCCTGGCTCTAGACAGAATCACTCAAAATCTGACCTAGGCAAAGAAGGCAAACGTGGAAAGTGACATAACCAGCAAACTCAGCCCCAGCACCCCCAGCTGGATTACACCAGCTGTCCTGCTCTTCTTCCCAGCACTGCTTTCCCCAGCTCCTGGAACGAGCATGGAGCTGGCAGGAGGAGGGCTGGAGCCCTGAGCCTCAGACAGGGCCATGCTAGGGTCAGGAGCTCAAGAGGTTGCACCATGTAATAGAAAAAGTGAATAAATCTAAACAGCACTTAATTTATTGACGAAATAAGAAAGACTGTTTAATGTGGAAAACATAAGCAAGATCAATAGCAGAGAACGCAAATAACTAAAGCTATTGACACTTAAGTATTTTAAGCCTAATTGCAGGCATATGCACTTTCTAAGGGTATCTCACCTTCTAATAGCACCCTTGAGATTACGGGGTTAATTGATGCAGCTGTTTACTCCTGGCTCACGTGGTCTGGATTGGGATTCCCCGGAGGATGCTATTAAACTAAAGTGTTTAATGAAGTGCTAAAGAGTGGAGCTTCTAATATTCTCCCCTCGAATGAAATTGAAAGGAAACCGGAGCAAACTTCTCTTCCCCAGGTGGGAACAGCAGCTCACGTTGGAGAACATCACCCTATGGTCCTCATGGAGGGAGGCTCACGTGCAAGGGCCAAAGGGTTGCTCGGGCTTCTTTAGACTGAGGCCATGGGAATGCACTTTGGTTATTTCCTCCTATGTCACAGGTAGGAGAACAGACCCACCTACATGCTCTGTATTTCACGGGTGCATCAATTTGATAATGGTGAGGCAAACCAAGACTGCCAGAAAAGAGGCTCTTAGAACCACAGAATCATTAAGGTAGGAGAAGACCTCTAAGAACCCCAACCCATCCCACGGTGCCCACTGATCATGTCCCCCAGTGCCACATCTCTGCAATTGTGGAACACCTCCATGATGGTGAGCCCACCGCTCCCTGGGCAGCAGTGCCAGTGCATCACAGCTCTTCCTGAGAAGAAATTGTTCCTACTATCCACCCTGACCCTCCCCAGCACAACTTGAGGCCATCACCTCTCGTCTGCCAGCTAAGCACCATGAAGGCAGGTTTAAGCTAAGCTCTTTTATTTCACAAACAGAGCGTACAGATAGCAGGGCTCTGCTGGTGTGTGCTAACTCATTAAATGACAGCAATTTAATTGCCTTCAATTGTCTGTCCAGCCCCTCCACCCCACGCTGGCTGCTGTCCCCCCTGGAGCCACTCCTCAGCCCTATGGGGACGGTGTGAGAGCACCGCAGCCCCTGACGCCAGTCCTGCAGTGCCAACAGCCAGGATGGAAAAATGGGGAGAGAGGAAAATTAGCAGAGAAACACGCAGCCAGCCTCAATGCCGATTCACTAAAGAATAATTATTGTCCTCTCACACGTCTTGCTTGTCCTTCTGACAAATAGAATATTTCTGAAAGAGCGCATCTCCCTTTAGCACCGCTGTCTCTCGCGCCCTTCCTCTGTCTCGCTAGCTCCGTCTCTGCCTCCCTGATACCAACTCTGACAAACCGTGCGATTCTGATGGAAAATTCATTAGTCGTCCTCTTTTTTTTTTCCCTTTCCCATTTTCCCAGTCAGCTTCGCGCCTGATCTGTCAGCCTCTTCCATCCTGATTATCTGGAGACGCCAATTTCAAAGAGACATCTTAATAGTGATGTCAACGAATTAATTAGATGTGTTAATGAGCTAAAAGCAACCCAAATTAAATTAATGCAGTAATAAGCACAGACAGCAAAATTAGCTCCAATTTCTGTAAATGATTCTGAACTGTACACAACATCTCATCCTGCTAGAACATTACCATCCCCCAAAGCTAATCAAGAACTCCAGTGCAATTAACTGCTTAATTACAAAACACACACACAGCTCATAGATCCAGCAGCAGGAGGGGTGCGCCGTGCTACCGAGTGAGCGGGGAAATTCTCTGCAACCAACACCATGCATCAATCCTGCAGGAAAGGCTGTGTCCCAGACAAGAGAACCCCAAGGAGCCCCAAAATGGGGTTATTCAGAGCCAGGGCAGGGGATGGGGCAAGCGTGGGGCAGGGATGGTGCGTGTGGCCAAGGATGCTCGTTGGCCAACCGCTCAGTGTTGGGTATTGTGTTGATCAGAGCAGGGGCTGCACGGCAAAGCCTAATTGTCCAGCTCTGCTCATGTCCCCTGGGATGAGGTGGGAGCCACTAATAACATTGCGGAGCTGCTCAGGTATCTGATTAGTGCTAATTGCAGGCGGGAAAAGAAAGGGAAGGAGCGGATAGGGCTGCGATGGAGGGAAGGGGGATGAGGATGGTGGAAAGAGGGAATCACTGAAGGGGACTGATGGGAATCCTCAGGATGGGTAAAGGAGAGCTGAGGAGGGGAATGATGGATGTAAACAGAAGGAAAAAAAAAAGGAAAGAAAAATCATGCAAACAAAGAACCAGAGCCAGAAACAAAAGGAAGGAAGGTGAGACAAAAGGGCCATGTGCTGCCAGGACCCACGGATCAGTGGACAGGAGGGTGATGGGGACATTCAGTCAGCCCTGTCCCAGCCCTGCCATGCTGGTGGCACTGGGCATAGTGGGAAATGCTGGTGGGTGATACTGTTGGTGCAGAGATTGTGGAGTCATCAGCTCCCGAGCAAAGGAGGAATATTGCTGATAAAGAGGAGGATAGCTCCCTATGCCTTTCTGAAATACCTGTTGATATGGGTCTCTTGTGCTTTCTACAGACCATTAACGTTCTTCTTGCCTTTTCCTTCTGATAGCACTCATGCCATTTCACAACAATCTAATCATTTCCCTGGGGCAGATAAACCAGAACTGTCAACCACTTGAAGAGCAAAGCCAAAAATTGTATCACACCAGAATAGGCGCTATGCAAACAGAACCCCATGGGCTGTGATCTCCATAACTGGGTTTGAAAGGAGATGCAGACTGTGGCAGCAAGAAATGGAGAGGCTCTTGGCTTTCTCTGCACCGTCCTCCCAGTGTGTTGGGGTCCCATGCTTTGGCACAACAGCCACAATCGTCGAGTCTTGGAGAAGAAAAAGCTCACAAAGATGTTGGTTTTGCTGGCAATGAGAAAAGAAGAGCTAAAGTTGGGCTAAAAACGGCACATAATGGAACATACTAAAAGCTCTATACCTGGCCAATTCCTTACAGCTCTCACTTTGATTTTAATAATTGGAGTTATTTTTTAGGACAAATAATGCACTTTCATGGGGATATTAAGGATGCTATTGCAGACTCTGGAGGCTTCATACCGTGGCAGTGACAGACAAATTTCTTGCTCTCTGCTCCTGACATATAACTAAGGACCTACCTAATGGAAGAGCCTAATAAAAATAAGATGTTTCAGAAAGCACATGCTGAAACGATCTTCTGGAATTGGGCCTAATAGCAAGTCCTCTGTGCCAGGAATATGCAGCTCATCTTCATGCCGTTTCCTCTCTTCCCAACTTTATAAATGGGTAATACGATGCACTCTCCAACTAGAAAAATCAATGGAGCCTTCCTTGGCCAGGAGCCCCATGGACAGTCTGCAGCAGTGCAGGACAAGTCCAAGAGGGGGAGACTCGTCTGTAATGCCACAAATTAACCACACTTTAAAAGGCTGGTCCTTGACATGTCAGCATATTTCTGAAGAATCTACAGTGGACTTGGCAGGTGGCTGTGATATAGCGAGTACTCCGTAGGAGAAACACTTCTGAAACAGAAGTTAATATTTTCCAGGAGAACAAGGAAATAATTGTGTCAAAACAAGCCTTAATCACTGAATTTTACCTGTTTCTCAGTGCACACGAGTTTGCAAACATGATTCCCATCAAAGCAAACGAGAAACACGGTCGGTGTGCCTTGAGAAGAAAATACTTTTCACAGGTGCCTTCTTGGGACTGCTATCTCCTTTTATTTATTCATGATTTTTTAAACTACTGCAGCAATATTGACACTAAATACAGCTTTGGCTTATTTTTTTTCCATTCATTTGTATTTTAAGTTGGCTTTATCGACTTCCCCTTGGCTTATTGTTTGTGCTCCGACACACATAACCCACGTTTCCTTCCCAACTCCTTACTTCTGCTCCAGGTAACCACAGCACAGTCATTTTCTGCTCCCAGTGCAGTGGATGAGCTGATTTAAGACCCCGTTGACCAAGATGGGTATGGCACATTGTATAACTCAAGACAGGCAAGGGTTAACTCTATTTGTCCCCTTTTCTATCTCGTTGCTCCCACAATGCCATGCCTGGCTGGCGCTGTGCAGCCACCTCTACCTTCCACCCATCCCTTCTCAAACTTCAGCTCATCAAGAGAAGGATGGTGCTTGCCCTGCTCTCCAGCTATCTTCCTTTTTCTCTTTCTCTTCCCCATCCCCATCACGGGTTCATACTCCTCCCTCCTTGTGCTCTGCTCCCTGATCACTGCTTCCCCTCTTGTCATATTCCTCACGGAGAAACAACCTGTCACACTCGTAACCTCTTTGCACCAAAAGTGTTCTTTGATCTCTGCAAACTACATTTGATGCTGAAATCCTCGATATTAATATCTTTTGTTTGTGTGTCAATGTTCTCTAGAATCTAATTAAGCAATGTTTTGAGAGCATTATATATGTTTGAACAATTTGGCAGAGCAGACAATATGAGCTATTGACCTGCAAGGATAAATTGTGCTTGCGGATTCGGAGAACTCACACGTGCCTGCTTCTGCATGCCATTTCTTCTGAAATATGTGCATTTGTAAAAAGGCCTTTTTTTGTAATAATCTCCACAAGGCTTAATCAAGGAATTTCCCCTGCTCTTTGCTGCAATTGCAGCAGCAGATTCAGCAGGACAGAATAGCAGCAGGTTGCAGCCAGCGAAAACAATAATAAAATAAAGCAGAGCGAGTTCCACCCAAACGCTAATAACAGAGATTATTCAATCAATAGGCTCTTGTTATGAATGAGCAGGCTAAATTGCCTTTGAATGATGTAAAGATTGACAAGGTATAGGTCAGTGTAATACAACCACTTACCCTAATTTGACTTCAGCAGTCTGAATGGCAGCACGGGGTGGCAGTGGGGTCAGGACCATGGAGTGATGCTCAGCATGGCCTCTAGGGATGCTGGTGGCAAGTTGGTGGATGGGACCTGGAGAGGGACTCAGAAGAGGGAAGGAAGAAGAGCAATGGCAGAACGTGTTTCTGAGCTTCTCCCACCTCAACAGCAAAGCCTGGTCAGATGTAGTTGCTGGGTTAGAGTTGGCCCTTTGTTAAGGAGAGCAGCACATCGATGGTGATGCTGAGAGATACCCACAGGAAGGGCTGGCAACACTGGGCTCTAAGAGGCATCCCAAGACTGGGTTGGACATGCTGTAGAGATGCAGCCCAGAGAACAGCAGAGGGGAAAACTCATGCTGTACCACACTTCTGGACCTGCCAGGAGGCACAGCCCATCACTGGAGCTGCTGATGTGCCTCTGCTCCCAGCAAAGCTCCAGGACAGGTAGAACAAAAGTCTTACCCATCCAGCACAGCAAATGTAGCAGAAATTCTGCCAACCTGAGCAAGGCAGGGGCCAAGTCTGTGTCTTGGTTTCCCTTCCCAGGAGGCGCAGCCAACACAACTGTCCCATGTGCAGAACCCTTCCTAAGCAGCACATGAAAGGCCTTACACAAGTAGTTATTAATATTAATAATAATAATTGTTGTTGTTACTAAGCCAACTACAAAAATAATTTTTCAGAGAAACAAAGTGCCCTGTCTCCCGGTGATAGATGGCAATGATGTTAGAAATTACTCACAGTGTGAATCTGGTTTCCAGTCTGGTTCCTTTCAATAAATTACAGACTCGAGCCTGGAGTGTGCACGGTTTTAAAGTAAATACAAAGTAGGCAGGAAGTCTATTCCCCCATCAATTTTGCTCGTGGTCATTTGGGGTTTTCTCCAAATATCCCCCAGCAATTCTCGGCACATTTAGCTGGGGCTGGTGGGCCTGTGCACGGGCAAATGGGGGTCCTGGTGAAAACTGGGGTGCTGGTGCAAACGCGGGCATTGCCTGGCCACCTCAGCCCAGCACCGTGGCACCTCTCCCTGCTGTTTCCGACTCCCTCTGCACACTCTTCAATTTTACACTTAAAAAAAAAGAATGTTGGGGGTTTCACCGCTGTTGTTTATCCGTTAATTTCCTTCCAGATGGGGCTGTGCTTTTCCTCCTTCCTTTACGCCGGCAGCGCGCAGCGGCTGCCCACCAGCAGGTGTAGGGCTGGGCGCAGCATATGCCGTGGGTTTGGCAGAGCCGGCTGCCCGGCAGCTCCTGCGTGCATCTCGCCGGGCAGCACTCAGCTGGGACCTGGAGCTCCTCACAAACACCATCTGGCCTTGGCAGGCCCGTGGAGCCCTTCCCAGAGCTGGCAGCCTGTGCAGATGGATGGATAGATGGATGGATGGACAGATGGATGGATGGATAGACGGATGGAGGGACGAATGGATAGACCGATGGAGGGATGAAAGGATGGATATATGGATGGAGAGACAAATGAACGGACAGATGGATGGGGATAGATAGATGGACAGAGGGACAGATGGACGGACGTATGGGTGGATGGATGACTGGACAGATGGATGGACAGAGGGACAGCTGGACAGACAAATGGACGGACGTATGGGTGGATGCATGGTTGGACAGATGGACAGACAGACAGATGGAGAGATGGATGGATGGACAGACAAATGGATGGATGGACAAATGGATGGACAGATGGATGAATGGACAAACTGATGAGTTGATGGATGGACCGATAGATGGACAGAAGGATGGATGGATGGAAAGATTGCAAGCACTCAAAAAATAATGAACAGCAGAGGAAAGCAGAGGGAGACTCACAGGAAGAACTGCTTCTTTTCCACTGTTTGTACCAAGGGATCATTCCCACACACCAGAACAGCCTCTGCAAAGCCAGCACAGTGAGACAGGAATGGGCAAATCTTTCCAGAATGCTCTTGGCTTGCAAACAACTTGGAAAAAAAAGGTTTGCTCGCTCCCTCAGAAGCTCTCCATGGTCAAATAGCAACAGATACTTCAACAGATATCCCTGGGAACATCAGTGGGCAGTATTCCTGAGAGTAGCAAAAGACTCATTTTTACTCTGATTCTGCAGGTGAAGAGGTGTTATGGGTCCACAGCTCAGCAGTCTATCATTGCCTGCCTCCATTCCAGCACTTCTTCCATCTCCCATGAAAATTTCATTTCTTCTAGTCAGGTCCACCAGAAACTGACTCATCAGTACAAGCAGCTTGCATCCACACAGAGACATCAGCTGTTCAAGACACTTGTGACTGAATGGCTTGAGCCCTGGAATCCAGCAGTCTTACAGGAAACAGTTTTCATCTGGAACTGCACAAAGAACAGAATCATAGAACCACTGAGGTTGGAAAAGACCTCTGGGGTCATCGAGTCCAACCCCAGTCCATCCCACCACGATACCAAACTATGGCACTGAGTGCAACATCTCTGCACTTTGGAACACCTCCAGGGATGGTTACCCCACCTCTTCCTGGGTAACAGAGCCATTCCTTCTGAAAATAAATTGTTCCTACTATCCAATCTGACCATCCTCTGGTGCAACTTGAAGCCATCACCTCTCATCCTGTCACTAAATACGGAGCAGATGAAGTCCCCATTGCAGCAGAGCAGAGCATCTCACCACATCCAACTCCTGCTGCTGCCCAGCAAACCCTGGTGGCAGTCACACTGACATGAAGTGTCTCAAAGACAAGTGTTGGTGACACTGCACTGAGCCTCACCAACACATCAGCCAACAGAGCCAGAGCCCCTTCTTACAACCCTCTCTCTTTTGAACAGGAAACCATCTGCCTTCTTCCCTGCCACATCCCACTCCCCAAACTCAAACCAAATGGATTTGTTGAAGTATCCAAACCTGTGAACCCACCCCACAAAGCACAAAACATTGCGTTTCCCACCCAGCCACTTGAGCATTGCTGATTTATACAGAGGCATGCAGCACTGATGTAGTATTTCACCAGATATACATCTCCATTCTGCAGTTATTTCACACGTGAAGCAGTGTCAGGACAGACTGACCTCCCACCTCCCTGCATGGGGCTGTCCCCTGGGTGCTGCCAGTCTGACAGGGCACCGACAGAGGAGGAGGAGGAGAGACAGATGCTTCCCAGGCAAACAGAAAGGGACAAGGGGAGAAGAGAGCCAACAGGGACAGAAAGGAGCATGCATACACACAAAGGCAGGCAGACAAAGGGAGTGCAGGGACAGGAGCTGCAGAAAGGACTCAGCTCAGCGAGGGCTGCTCTGGGAGCTCTGTGCAGAATGCAGCCAAGCAGCATCCTGACACAGCCCTGTGATAAATATTTATTGTGCCTGGATCTATGGCTTCAGTTTCCACCAGGTTCACCTCAATTCTTGCAGAAAAAGTGCCCCAGTGTCCCTCACACTTCTCTGGCCTTCCTCCTCCTGATCTCCCATGGCCCCACTCCCGTGCAGCAAAGGAGAGAATTCTCTCTCATCAATCAGGACTGTGTTTCTCCCATGCCACGTAAATAATTTAGAAGCACAAGCATCCATGGCACTGCTTATGTGCAGCCCAAACCCAGTGCCAGGAATCTTGGGAAAAGGGCCCAATAATATTGTACCAGTCCAGAGTAATTAAAGTGCATCATTACATATAAATTTGTAATTAAACACTTTAACGTAATCATCCCGCACAGCACGATTCCTGATGAATTAATTAAAAGAACTCCAGAAATTAATGTTTTACTTGTCACCATTGTTGTGCTAGCTGTAGCCATCTCCCTGACTATTCCTGCAGCATGTTGTGAAGTAATTATGTCATTACTGGGGAACGGAAAGGCTCAAAGTCCCAAAAGAGGAGAAACTTGAAACAAAGTGCAGATAGCAACCACAGAAGGCAGAAGTGGAGAAGCACCAGCACAGGATGGGAGCACCTTGCTGACTCCCACGTGTGTGCAATGTGTGAGGGTGCTCCCATGCTCATTCAGGACAGGTCACTGCCTCCCAGATCCCTCCCTTATACCTCACGTTACACTGCATTGCATGTTCTGCTTCAAACATATTGGGCAATTCAGAGCCCTCAGGACCAGCCACGTCCTCCCATCCTGATGGAGACGATCCCCAGGATGCACCCCCAGCATCATCTGCTGGGATTAAGGGGTTAGAGCTGAACCTAAATGGAATTGCTGGATGCAGCAGGCATTGCTGTCCATCTATCTGTCTGTGTGTGTGCGCACGCATACATCTGCACGCAGTGTGCAGCCCTGTGCCAAAAATTCTGCCTGAGGCTGCAGGGTGCTACCACCAGCCAGAGCCCAGGCACTGACTGCCATGGCAAGGAAAATGTAAGAAAAGAAAAGAAAAAAAAAGGAGAGGAGAGGAGAGGAGAGGAGAGGAGAGGAGAGGAGAGGAGAGGAGAGGAGAGGAGAGGAGAGGAGAGGAGAGGAGAGGAGAGGAGAGGAGAGGAGAGGAGAGGAGAGGAGAGGAGAGGGAGCCTATAAATATGCTCCAGGACAGACTGCCAGCCAGTTGCATTGAGTCACCCATGGCTGCAGCACTCCCTATCCATATTTACACACTCTCAGTAAGGAAAAGATTTTCCCACAGTGTATTTCCCATGAATTATATTCCCAGTGCAGGTTACTATCGCTTCTCATCCTCCAGGAATACCCTGGGCATCATCTCAGTCTCACTCTGGTCTCACTCTGGTTTTCTACCCATGCAAAGCCCTGAAGTGCTCACAGCTCAGCTTGCCAGGGAGGTGCAGAATAAGTGTGGCATTTTTGGGGTGAAGTGTGGGCAGAAAGCCGGCACCTCCACACTGACTCGGTTTCCCCAACTAGAGATTACGTTTAACTGAGGCTGCATTAGTTAACATTTGTGCAGCTCTTTGAAAAAGAAAACGCTTGAGGCTTTAAACACTGCCAGTGGGAACAGATCAACAAGATTTCTAACCCTTCTGAAAAATTAAAGCTTTTGCCAATTAAGCTGGCAAATGCGTGGATGTGAATCTAAAAACTTCTCAAGCTCGAGACCAAGATGGGTGCCTCCTGAGAGCAGCTCTCCTGCTGCTCCTCGTGCTCACCATGTGGGAGATGGAGCAGGGAGCCCAGCCACGCACTGCCCAGCAGCCACACGCCTGCAGCAGAGATCTGCCTGCACAGAGCTGCTGCTCCTCACGTCGCCACGTACAGCAGGAACGTGCCGATAACGTTGCCTCCTAGATTGCTTCAACTGACATTGCAAAAATGTCATCGTAAAGCATAATTTCCTTTAATTTTTCAATTAGCCCTCTAATTTGGGTTGCAGCTCCGATGCCACGAGCTACCAGGGATCTCCACATATATTCACGCCAGTGTATGTGTTGCCTACATTTGGGTGATGTCTATGGCTTCAGTGATTAAATCTCCTCATCAGCGCTGGAGCAGCCCAAAGAACACCGTGATGGATGGCAAAGCAAAATGTGTGACACCTGAACATCCCCACCCCCTCCTGGCTTGCCCTGCTGACCAGTGCCCAGCTGCAGTAGGACACCCCATCACTGCATGCTTGAGATGCAGCCTTGTGCAAATCCCTGGACAGGGGACACATGGAAAGGATAAAACCCACATGTGTAAGCACAGAAAGCATATAGGTATCACCCATCTGCACAGCCTGGGCTGGACAAGGGCAAACACCCACATCATTGCAGGAACCGAAAACCAGAAGCCTCCAGCACCACTGAGTGCATGCAATGCACTGATGGATGTAGCACCAGGCACACATGCTATGATGCATGGCCTGAGCACAGGTACCCAAAGAAACCCACCTCCGGGCACCTGGATGAAAGCATTTATCCCATCACCTGCAGTGGCCACTCAGTCCTTCAGTGCCACCGCAGGGATGGGGCAACCACAGCCCCACTCACCCCACACACACACTTGCCCCAGGCAGGGTCCAGCTTGCAGTGCTGGGAGCTCTTCCTCACCCTTCCTCATCCCTATAGGAAAGCCTTACCTTTCGGAGCAAGTCCAAGATATTAATTAAGATAAATCTACCTCAATTTTGAGATTCTCTTATCATGTAATTTATCAAAATTATGTTAATTATTTCTGTAGGGCAGCAAAATTATTACCTCTTCCGTGTCTGATTTGTATTAATATTCATAATTTAATAATTCAGCATCCAAGCCATCTGGTTTGGGGAGCCACGCTCCTTCCCCTCCCTCTGCCGAAGCCAAACTGCTGCAGCCTCACCGCTCTCCAGTGTTCCCCCACCCAAAATGCAGCACCATCTCTGCCATTGCCATCCCCTGGTGTGGCCGTGGAGCCATGTGGGTTCCACAGCCCGGAGAGCAGAGCAGCCCCTGCCCTGTGCTGGGCTGAGCCTCTGTCACCGGCGCTGTCTCAGCCCGGCAGGTGAGCTCAGCTGAATTGACATTTTCCACACTTTGTGATTTTTACACTGTAATTTGACATAATTAATGCCTACATTACTGCTGATAATTTAGCTAGTTAATTAAACTCGGAGGAGATAATTAAGGAGAGGCTACTGCTTGGACTGCTAATTGTTTTTGTCATTATTTTAGGGGCCCGACAGCTGCCGGCTGAGTCATCCTCCCCATCAGCTGACGGCCGCACGTGAGCGGTGCTGCGGGCGCAGGGCTGGGGGCAAAGCGGTGCGTGCAGATGGCGAGGGGCTCTGCGGTGTGCAGCCCCATGGCTGAGGGCAGGCGGCGTGGTTTTGTGCTGGAAAGCAAAGGAAAGTTGTCAAGAGGTGGATAGCAGTCAAGCATTGGAATGGGATGCCCAGGGAGGCGGTGGGCTCATCGTCCCTGAAAGAGTTCCAGAACTGAGGAGATGTGGCGCTGAGGAATGGCTGGTAGGCATGGTGGGATGAGCTGGGTTGGGCTTGGGGATCTTACAGCTCTTTCCCAAGCTTAAGGATTCTGTGATTCTACAATTCTACGATTCTACAATAGTATGTCCAATGTCTTCTTCCTCCACGTCACTGGACCATGGAACACCCTGTGTGCCATCAGCTCGTGGTGCACAGGGCACACTTTGGGGCTCACATGGAGCTGAAGCACTCACTGCCTGGCCTGCCAGTGAGCAGAAGCCTGCAATTCCCTGTGTATCTGTGCCATGTCCTCATCCTGGACATAAGGAGAACTAATCCTTACCCTTACCCTCCTGCACTAGCAGCACTGTGTGGCTTGGCAGCACGAGATTTCTCACTTTTGGGAGCTCTGACCTCATCTTCATCTGCGGATAAATCCCTAGTCAAAGCAGAAGCAGATGGGTGACAGCCCCACCTGGTCCCCAAAGAGAAAAGCACATCATCGGCACCGTGTCCCTACTCTCTGTGCTCTTTGTCTTGCAGAGCCCTGTGCCAGCCCCACATCAGCACCCCATATACCCCCCTGCACCTCTCTGCTGTCCCACACACTGCTGCACGCCTCCCCCACTGCCTGGCTCCCTCTGTGCTTTGCACCATGATCCTGACTTCTCAATCCAGAGATGGGGAAGGAGAATGGTGACGGCAGATGCCCCTCAAATAATTTGATTAATCACCTTAGCCGCATTCAGTGCTGTTGGCATCCTCCAAATCAAAGCTTCTCTTGCAATGCTGTGTCAAAAAACCATGGAGCTGCTGGAAGGGTTCAGCCAAGCATGGACCAAAGCAGGAGCCGTACTCCAGGGGCTGTGCATGGAGTTGGCAAAATGCTCCCTCTAATATCTCGGCAATCAGAGACACGAGACGTGTAACAAATCTGACAAGGACCATTTTGCATCTCTCTGTGTTAGGAGGAGACACTTTGATTTTCTTTCCGCGTTTCTATTTATCCCAGTGCAAAAAAAAGAAAAAAAAATGTGCCAAGAGGATTCATAGAATCATAGAATCACAAAGTTGGAAAGGACCTACAAGATCATCCAGTCCAACCACCCTCCCATCACCACTGCTACCACAAGCACTAAACCAGATCTCATAGCTCCTCACCCAGGTGCCTCTTGAACACTGCCAGGGATGGCGACTCCACCACCTCCCTGTGCAGCCATTCCAGTGCCTGACCACTCTCTGAGAGAAAAAGATTTTCCTCATGTCTAAACCTCCTCTGGTACAACTTGTGGCCATTTCCTGAATTTGATATTTTCTCACTCCTTATTTTCTCACTCCTCTTGCCCAACCATCTCTCAGTCTGTGCCTTGCAAGGCGCCATGCACACACATTGCCCCACACAGCATTTATCTGTGGGCTCAGCACCGCTCTCCTCTGCACTCAGAACGCACTGCTGGGGCTGAGCCTGAGCTCCTGGAGCCCAGGATTTGTGCTGCCAGCTCTCAGAGTTCTGTTGCTGCTGTTCCATCCCCAGTGCCCCCCTGCCAGAAGGACCACGGTGGCAATGTCAGAAAGCAGAGCTGTGCCATGGTCACCGTGGCCCACATGGCTGGCGTTGGGTGTCAGTCCCTACTGTTGCTGCTTCCTTGCTTACAGCCAACATTTCTGCCTCTCTGCATCTCCAACAGCAACTCCAGCCCCGACGTTCTGCACTGGTTGACTTCTGGTGGAACCTAAAGATCCTCTGCACGAGGGACTGCACAGACAGCACCACGGAGCACCTCAGCCCAAACAGGACCATACGTGTAGGCTGCTCCGAAAGTAGTGCCTCCTATTTATCTCCACAGAAATTACAGCAGCTACAAAGAGCACAACAGCACTAATTGATGGAGCAAATTCTCAACTACAAAGCACTATTTTTCATCATTGTTAGCCACGAATTTTCACCAGCAATGAACAAGAACCTGCGTGTTGCTCTTGTAGATATCTGCACCGAGCAGAACTGTTGTCACAGCTGAAATGCAGCACCCACCAGCCCAAGCTGGGATTTGTCCCCCAGAGCTGCCCACATGGCAGCTTGAAGGCGCTCGTGGTGGGGATGTATGCAATGCACACGGAGACCTACAGCTGAGCAGAGCCTGTGGCTGAAATGCAACAGAATTTCACGCTGCCCTTTCACCTCTCTTCCTGCTATCTCCCAGCAAAATGAATCTCTCAGCTCCGACAAGCTCAGCATCACCATTCCTCAGAGCCAACCTGCCTCCTCTGAGCCCATCCTCAGCACACGCAGGAACGGTGCCCTTAGCACTGGAGGGAGCGAGACGCAAAGGAAGAGCATTAGGTGGAGTGAGAGATAGCAAGAGCATGGCCGTATCAGACGTCTCCAGGCAAGATAACACGATAAATAATCAATCAATCCCTACAAAATCCTTAAGTGCTTGATGTATCCTCCTGCAAATTGAATCACTTCTCCTACCAGGAAGTTCTCTCTTGTAAATAAATGAGAGCAGAAATGGCCCATATTGAAAAATAATGTTGTTAAAACCACTGATTAAGTTTTACACAAGCATATGAGAGGAAACTAAAAGGTTTTAGCTTTTTAATTTAAGAAATGAGGAATATGATATAATTTCAATTTGTGATGAGATAAGATGTTCTCGATATTGTGGCTTCAATTGGATTATATCCTAATGTACTTTTATAAAGTGTCAGGCTAGCTGCAGATTAAGGTATGTGTGTAATATTCTTTATTAACAATTTAATGGACTTGCTTTCACTCTATCCATCTTAATCAGTGTTTCCAGTCCACCTGGGAGATCTAGTTAGTGCAGAACCTGAAACTCCAACCTGATGAAAGAGGGAACTCAGTGATCCGTCAGTGTCAAAAACAAGAGGGAAGCACTGATAAAAGACTGCTGAGGATCATCTTTAACCTCCTGTCATCAGCTCCACTCCAAAAGCGCTCAACCAACGCTCTTGGAGTCACTCAATGAGACAAATGCCCTCCTCAGCCCCACGTCCTTCCCCTGCCAGAATATTAAAGGGCCTTTTGGCAACTCGCAGGACTTGCTGTGTCACCAAACTCAGCGGCCTGATCCAGAGCAATTCACTCCATAATCCCATTTTACACTCAAGCAGTGGTGTGAGAGCAGCCTGGCTGTGTGGGCTCTCCAGCGCTCACCCACAGCCCTGCCTTGGTTGGAGGCTTCCAGCTCATTTCGTTCTGAAATTTATTCATGGCAGGTTTATATCTGCACGTGCTGGTATCAATATTGGCCTTTAGCTTAACTAGCTCTTCTCTCTCCCTCCTGTTTATCTGCCTGTGCAATCACATCTCTCAGCCTTCATTTGGTTAGGCTGCATCAGCCTTGCTTGTTCAGCCACCTCAGAGGGACATCCTGACACCTTCCCCACTCTCTGCATCTCTTCCTCTTTTCCAGAGGTGCCGTCTCTGCACACAGCTCCCAGCACCTTTCCCATGCTTTTATTGAGCAACCTCTCACTCCAGCATGGCACTCAGGAAAGGCAAAGCCAGGGCAGCCTCTAGGCATCCTCCTCTAGGCAAAGGGCATAAGATCTTGGCACAAACAGCCCCCAGCACGGCCACAAACTCAGACAACGCCCAATGACCTCTATTTGGGCTGCAGCACAACTGGAGCCTGGCTATCAGCAGCCACCTGGCTGGTAGCCCCTTTTCCTGCTGCCTGCACTGCCATGCACACACACAGCCATCACCTGACGCACGGAGCAGCAGCCTGGTAAATAATGGTCCATCAGGAAAGAAGTGTCTATACATCTCATCTCCTTTAATTCACTTGCAACGCGGTGATTCAGTGAGGGTGGGTCGGTTGTAGCTGCAGGTGCTCCCGGACCGGGGAGGAGCACAAAAATGAAGTTGTTTGTGGCTTTTGATTCCATCCCTGGAATTATTTACAGCTGCAGGCAATATTAAACTATGTAGAGCAAGTGTCCTCATTTACATGCTAATTCATTTATACCCTCTGGATTGATTTCTCCAATTCATTTTCAGCCCACTAACTCTTCTGATATGAATTATATTATCACCTCCAGAACGGCAGCAGGGAAATGTGACGAAGCCACCCTGGCTCTTCTGATCTCTAATTGCCCTCGCTGCTCGGAGCTGGCGTGGCTGGCTGCAGCTCCACTCCCTGCCCATGGGCACCCACATCTGCTCCATGCCAGCAGACAAAGGCTGTGCTCAGACAGTCCCACCTCCAGGGCTCAGACCTGGGGAAGGACTCAGACCTCAGGCTTGCTGCTGCCTCTGGAAACTCCTTTTTTCTGCCCAGGAAGAGCATTTCAGAGAGCAAAAACTAAAGTGTGTACACGTCCTCCTCCAGCAGACAGACCTGGAATTAATTCTAGATTTCATGAGGCCTCTCTGAGGCTTCTCGTCAGCCTCAAATCACAACAGATGGATGACACATCCCCAATTCTCCCTGCCTTGGGAATGAAGCACTCACATTGAGAGGACATATCATCATCATAGCATCACAGAATCACAAGGTTGGAAACAACCTGCAAGATCATCTAGTCCAATCATCCTCCCATCACCATTGCTATCACAAGCTACTAAACCATATCTTGTAGCTCCTCATCTAGATGCCTCCTGAACACTGCCAGGGACGATGACTCCACCACCCCCCTGGGCAGCCATTCCAGTGCCTGACCATTTAGGGGCTGGAGAAGAGCAGGGGCTGCCATAAGAAGCAGCAGGACTTGTCAGTGTCCCTGATGGACGGGTGTGGTTGAGACATCCTTCTCCAGGTGGCAAATCCAACAGCTGGACTCACTTCTCTGGAAAACCTGACTGAGATGTCAAGGTGACAGCGAGGAAGGGAACCACGTCCTTGCAGTGACCTGTGAGCCTGCAGGACACCAGCCTGCCACCAGGGAAGGAGGAGAAGCCAGCAGCCAATGGGGGAAGGTGTGACCAGCAAGGTCCCTTCCAACCCAAACCGCCCTATGACTCTATGAGGAGTGCTGCAGGGTGCAGGGCAGGTTTTCCCTTCTCCCTTACAATAGCAGTGAAGTTCTGTAGAAGTTTAAATCTCAGCTTCCGTAACCAGGTGGATTTCATCAGAACAGATGCCACACTGACTACCTGCGACATCATTTTTAATCCTGCACCAAATGTACAGAGCAGACTGCTCAGGAAATCCAGTGAAATCCTACCCCTTCTCACAGCAGGCCTTTCACTGTTATTGCTGATGATGGGGCACCTTCTGCAATACGCTGTTCTCATAGTGCTGCCTTGGACCTCATACATACAGAGAGCTGCCAGCCCAAAGCACTGAGCTACAGATGGCTTAAAGGCAAGGTGAGCATCCCCATTCCATCTCCCAAAAGAAAGAGGAAGGCTGGGTTTAACATTTTGTTTCAAGCTCAGAAGCATTCAGTGCTCAGAATGAGGTGATTTGGAGAACTGTGCTTTTACGTCCTTAACTTGGCCATCAGGAAAACTATATCAAGAGTTCTGACAGCCTACAGAGTGCAGGACAGCATCCTTTCACTATGTAACATCTCATTGTTCAAAAACATCGTGTGTTTACAAACATGACAAAATAAACGTGGGATTTAGCACAACTGGGATCATTGTCCCTCCATGTGGAGCATGGGCTGGTGTTCCTGTAGCACAGTTTGCTCTCTGATCCCGTGTTTCAGCATTGCTTACCTTGCTGTTATGGGTGAATTCACAGTAAGGAACTGGTGATGCTCTCATGCAGGGCGCTTGCACATCCTCCGCCTTGCAGTCAGATTTGGGTGTGTTAGTCCTGTAGAGGGGGAATCCGCCTCCTGCAGTTGGAGTGAGCTGTAGTCAGATGCACTGACATAAGCCCTTCAGAGCCCATTGCAGTGTTTCACAGCTGTTGGTTGACCATGTCGGAGACTGGAGTCCAGCACCTGTGCAAGTCAGCAGCTAAGGAACTCAGCAAGAAGAAAACACTCAGCTGGCCAATGTGGCTGTGTTCAGACAGCGACAGGTTGGATGCCACACACTGAGGCTGATACAGACACATCCAAACTGGACACACAGACACACACACACAAACACACACGATGTTTGGTGTTTTGAAGGCTTGCAGAAACCTGCTTTCAACAGCCTAACTCCTTCCTTGCTCTCGCATCTTGCATGAGCAGCACGCAGCTCTCTGCTGCAGCTGGGCAGGCGTGCCAGAGGGACCAAAACCAAAAGGTCCAGGCTCATTGAAAGTTAAACAAAACCACTTCTCCTCCAAATTCCACTGCAAAATGAAAGCTACAGGGAAATTAAGACATTTCTGCTGGCTGGCAGGGAAAGGACAGCTCTTTGTTCCTGATTTACACCATCTGAAACAATTAACTTGTAAAGCTGAGATACCGCTCCCCCTTGGCATCCCCTGTTTGTTATGCCTCAGACCATTTCAAATGAGCACTTGAGAAAGGAGAGAGCCCCTCTGCCTCCCGTCACTTGAGGGAGGGGGAAAGTTGTCCTAAGTGGAACAATAGCCTGTCCCTTCTTAATGCCACTTCAAAGCTCCTCGGCCAGGAAAATTGATAATTGCGTCAAGCGCAGTTTTTCTAAACTTCATCATTTAGCACTGAAAACTGGGCTATTGAATTCATATAGTTCTTTGATCAAGACCAGTTAATTAAGTTATTCCCTTGATATGGCTCTTATCATTTTAGTGCCAGACCTACATCACACTTACGCAATTCCCATACTAGCTTTGATATACATCATGTAAGCTTCCCAGACCATCATCGCTGGGTTTCTACAGAGTCACCGCTACCTTACCAGTTCCACCTAGCAAATGGGGTCAGCCTCGGAGTTATTAAATGAGAGATTCTACAGCCCAGAAGGCTCCTGGACACTGTGCCAAGGGAAGTCATCCATGGGCTGAAACCAGAGCGGCAATTTCTCCCAGAGCTTGCAATTTCCAATTAGCACTTTGAGTTCAAAACTCCTGTCGTTCCTTCACACCTGATTCCTCCCGATCCTGCCTCTTCTCTGAGCTCCTCCATCCCACCCAACCGTCCAGGCCTCGTTCAGCAAATCCTCTTCCTCCGCATTCCTGCTTTCCATGGAAGAGTGACAAGCTCCAATTTAGGTCTCCACAGTTTTTCTTGGGCTTATCCCCTTAAACCGGATTAGTGAACGTCTTAATGCCAGTGACACCAGTCACAGCTCACCATCTGATCCTGCCTTTCAGGATTTGCTGCATCTCTGCACTTTCCTCTGCTGAAGGAGATCCTGTGATCTCTCCTTGCAATGCCTCCAGCTCCTCACCACCAGCAGCCTCCCACCCCACTGTATTCCTCTCATCTCGTAGATGTCCAAATATCCTCATTTTCTCACCTGGCCCCTCTAGGGTCTCTTTTGGCACCTGAAAGCCTTTGTGCTTTTCTGGTTTTGATACCTCCTCCAAGCAGTCTTCTTCAAGATGCAGCCCTGCTGGAAAACTCACAGCTTCCTTCCTTACATCTCATTTTCCTTCACTATCAGATACAAAACACTGAGGCAAACAACTCAAGGTTGTGTTTCCATTCTTCTGATCCATTCCCGTATTGAGTCTGCCTGTGGCCTCCCATCTCCCATTAGGACTCCAACAGCCCCTGACACCTCGTCCCTTGGGCTCTGCCTGCCCTCCTCAGCTCAGCTTTCTTCCCCACTGCCCTTCACACAGACCAGCCCACATGGTGACTTCCTCTTGCTTCTCCTCAACCCCCTCTATAGACGAATGTTCCTCCCATGCTGCTGCTCACACTCCATTCCCATCCATCTCCACCATGATGAGGTAACACTGCTGCAGCACTCTCCCACTTGCAACTGTGGGGAAGAGATGGGGCGAGCTGCAGCTTGATCCTTCCATGGATATGACAGAGGAACCCCTGTGAGCAGCATGGAGGTAAGACAAGCCCTGGTGGGCTCCAGCTCTGTCTGCCCACCTTCGTCTCTCATCCCTGTGCTCCCCAGCATACCACAACCAGCTCACCATGAGATGCATCGTCTCCATCAGCACAAGTTCCCTCTGTCCCCTCAGAACAAAACCCCAGCAGAGCAGAGCCACCAGCTGGAGTTCAATTTCCGACTCCAAGGCGTATCTGGAGCCAATTTGCAATGTGCTTACTCCAAAAATCGCCCTCCCCTGTGATGTGCGACAGCTCCAGACCACAGTCCTGCGCACGGCTCCGAAGGAAAAATGTTTTAATTTGTCACAAACCAATTATAGCGTCTCATCTATCCCTGAATTACTCATCTTGGCTACAGTATAGGACAAAGGGCCCCTCTGAGAGGAGATTAGACATGGATATTAACAAGAGAAAAAGTGTCCACTGTCTCACCTTGCTGGGGACGCGGCTTCGACAAGACAGGAAAAGGAAACCCCTCCTGACTGACAGCTGGAGGGAGGGCTGCCATCCCGCCGCAAATCCCTCGCTTCACGCAGAAGAATAGTCACGACAAACTCCGTATTACTGCGCATTCAAATAATATTCATGCATGGCAGATAACAGAGTCACGGCTGGCAGAGCTGCCACATGAATATAAATAACCTGTGCTCCTCTGGTTGCTATCGGAGATGCTCTGCCACTGTGTTGGAGCATGAGTGACCGGGCTGCCAGTGCAGTGTGCGGGGACCCGAGGGCTACGGATGCTTACATGGGTGCTTTGGCTTCATCTGAGGGCACACCAGCAGCCCTGAGCCTGTGCTTCGTGCCAAACCTAGTTCTCAAGGACCCAAAGCCTTCCACACATCAATGCTCCATCCCTCCCTTCCCTACAGTGCTGGCCTCAGGCATCACCCTTCATCCTGAGGTCAAAGACAAGGGTGGCACCTCCCAAGAATCACATATGGTTGGGTTGGAAGGGACCTCAAACACTCTCTTGTTCCAACCTTTCTGCAGTGGGTAGGGTTGCCAGCCATTAAATAAGGCACAAGCTGAGACCCAGATTTGCAGGTGGTTTTGGTCACTTCGAACACCGAAAAGTATTGCCTGAAGCTCCCATATTCAAAAGGCACTTTACATTTACAGCTCCAGCTGTGGCCAGCCCTGGCCACTTAGCTCAGCAGCAGGTCTGCCCTCTGGCAGCTGGATGAACAGGAGTGCTCACTGCTCTGTGTCAAGTTGATTCAAGGCATCCAAGGGCAGCCTATTACAGATCATCTTCTTCCTTGGTGGAGAGGGAGCTGATGAAAGCCAATTTCCCTTTGTACTCATCACGAATAATTTGGAGAATTCCCCTTGTTTACTCAGAACTGTTAATGATGCGTCAGAAATTACCTCTGAGATTGTAATTAAAGAAAACGGCAGAAGAGAGAGACACACACACACATACACACAGAGAGCCTCGTCACAGCTTCATCTGCAAGTCAAGAAGTGCTGGAGCAGGCAGCCACCTCCCCTGATCCCAAGCCCACAAAAGGATCCCCCAGACAGCCTTAAATGGCAGAGACTCAGAAGCGCAGCCCCCAGACCCAGTGCAGCCCCCACTCACCTCCATTTCTGCTATGAACAAAGCAGCTGCAGTACTCCTGGGTATCCAGGAACCAGCGAGGCCATGAACCCAAACAGGGAATGAGTAGGAAACTCATTCCTCCTAAAAGTGGAGCAGCTGACCTAGAGGAGCAATTGAGCTCTCAGTCATTACCAAAATGCAGACACCCACATGAGTACAGCAACCATCAGGCAGCCCCCTGCCAGCCTGACCTCGGGTCTCAGCGTCTGGTGGGGTTTGAATGGAGCACAGACAGCCCTCTCCCACGGAGACAGGAGAGGAATTTGATTCCTGTTTGATTGCAGGAAGGTGCTCAAATTGCCCAATTACTCAGGGATGACCATTGCGGGGGAGAGGCAGCAAGAGCTGGTTACCCAACTCCCCACTCGGTCCTGAGTAGTGAGTGCCTGTTTTCTGGCAGCAGTTGGCCATCTCACAAAACCAAACCCTATAGGAGGTCATCGGTTTGTAACTTAAACACCCAGTGATCACATTCCTGTGCAGCTCCAGTTCCTGCCTGCCTTCAAGATAGGTGAATGTTCAGCTGAAGATGGAGGGCTTGCATGATGATTTTGCCACTTCCAAACTTGCATACGCTAAATTTCTTGAGACTAAGGAATCAGCCTGAAAAGACAAAAGCAGAGCAAGAACGACAGCCCAGGCTGAGACAGTCACAAGAAAGGAAGAGCTTCACAAAAAGCACAGCAGTCCCTGTGGTCAGAACATCCCCCAAGCCCACCTCATCCTCCTCTCTGGGTGAGCACAGGCTAGCACGGGGCACACAGGGATAGAGATGAATCTGCAGCTCAGCCAGTCGAGCCACCAGTATGGCTGTGTTGGGGTACTGCAAGGCTTGGGGATGTGTGTGATCCTAAAGCAGCAAGGGAGAAAGTAAATGTACTTATCCATCTGGGAGCCAGGGGGAGTTGGGCATGTAAAGGACATCATGAAGGAAGCTCTTGGCTCTGCTGCTCTCCTAGGACCTGCAGCTGGTCTGTGAGCTCAGGAAGGGATGCTATTCCATCACAGGTGTGCAGAGCAGGACCAGCTCTCCTGCGTGTCCCCTGCTACCACCAGTGGCTCCAGACATCCTCATCCCCAGGGAGTGAGTCAGTGTTTGTGGCAAGAGGGACAACCCACAGCTGTAACCCACCCCTAAACTCACACTGGGACTCCGAGATGTGCACCAGCAGCTCTTTATTGGACAAAAACATAGGCAGGCACAGGGCGTCCCAGAGCATACACGCACTGTGGGCAGCGATAAACCCCTTGTGCCCTGGGCACCCCACCGAGATCACCCCTGCGGTGCCCAGGGCAAACTGCCTCGGACGGAGAGTCCCACTGCCACCTCGTGGGTGAGGGACGCATCGCCTCTGCTCTGCCACCGGGCAAAGCAGGCAGCAAATCCCCCCGCTGAAAAATCCCAGGCCCTGCTGGAGAACAGGACACAGGGAAATCGTGAAGTACCCTGGCACGGAGGGAGGAAGGAAGCACGAGGGAGCGCACACTAGAGCTAGAGGCATCATGAATTGTTCTCATCTTTCCCTGCCAATCTCTATCCCTGCTCCAGAGGTTGACTGTGCAAAGGCTGATGCCATGTAGGGCAGCTGTCTGGCTGCAGTCACTCTAGGGTGAGCGTGGAGGAGAAAGACACACTGCCAGCAGCCCAGCGCCTACTTTGCACTGCTCATTACTGCCCTGGTTCCACCAAGGTGAACCATGGCAACCCCTGAGGGCTGGATGTCCAGGGACAAAGACTCAGGTGATGAATGCTTGTCCCACACGAAAAGCTGGTGGGCAAGACAAACCCAGTTATGCACTTCTGCTCCCTGTTAGCATAAGGCTGTTAAAAGCAAACTTCTGTTTGTCTTCAGCATGGTGGGCCACAAGCAATGAAAACCATGCTTTGCTGCGCAGTGAAACAAGCAGTTAAAAATCTCCCCCATAGAGGGAATGAAGCAGTGAGCAGCCCTTCATGGCTCTGAGAAACCAGCCTACAGCAACTCCCACAGGGAGGTCTGGAAACAACACTATTGCTTGATATGTCTGGGTCTAGGACATCCCACCCCACAGGTAATTCTGGTGTCTGCTTCCCCTGGCTGTGGGGGCTGAAACTCCAGTTTGCATGGGTGTAAATAAGGGGGAGACCATTGATCACTCGTGACCCATAGTATCTCTCTTTCTGCCAAAGGAGATGCAGTGAGGGAGAAAAAACTACCATTTTGGAAACCAGCACAGTACCCTTGGCATAGCCGTGGCTGATGTGAGGTGGCACACAGTGCCATGCTACCTGATTCAGGTCTGTAATGACCTAAGCAGTGGATGGGCAAACTGAGTTCCGTCCTGCTGAGCTGCCAACAAGGCTGAAGCCAGCTCTGAGCTAGATTCAAAGAAGGAAAATCTTCTGGGAAAGGTGTGCCTCACACCAGTGAGAGAGGACTCGCACTGTCCCTTTGATCTGCAAACCTACAGTCTCCGTATCAGAGAGGAAAGAAGCCTCGTCACCATCCCGCACAAGTCCTGGAAAGCAGCAGCAAGAAAAGAACATCCCTTTGACAGTCCTCTCTGCACCAGCATGCAGAGTAACATCACTCCTGAGTTTAACTCTTATTTTTCTGCTTCCATATTTTGGACAAGCGGAACTTGTTCTTCTTCTTCTCTGATTCCTGGCCCTCGAGAGATCCATCTACAGGAGAGGGAGCAGATGCAAAGAACGTTGAGACCCACAGCCCTAGTGTTATCTAGTGCTGCTTCTTAACAGCAGAAAGGGTCCTTACCCAACTTCCGGATCATGTCTGCCAGCATCTGGTCCTCCTCTTTTTCTCTGTAAAGGAAGAGCATGGCATTAGAAAACTACTTTGTCTCATGACAAGGTGCTAGACACTGCAAAACATGTAGAATCACAGCTACTGTCATTCCCACGGTCAGAACAACTGACTGAGCAACTCCCTGAGGGCAGGAAAAAAAGTTAAATTCCTAGACATAAGCAAATTACTTCTGGCCCTCTTTAAAGCAATAAAGAGTGTGGGGATTTCCAGATCACAGAGGTCCATTGCTACAGCAGCCAGGCCCTCCCTCAGCTGGTATGAGAGTCATCTGAGTTCACTGCGTTGTGAGGCAACACCACACCCTAGGAGATGAATAAAGGTTGGGACACCAGCAGCCCACAGCGCTGCAGAGGTGCTCACACCAAAACACTGCTGTCAAAAACACTCTGCTACTTCCTAGAGCCTGGGCAAGGCCAGAGCGGAAAGTCAGGGCATTACTGGAACCCTCAAGGTAGAGCTGCTACCCAAAGGCAAGAAATGGAAACTGCTCTCAGCAACAGGAGACACACTTCCTACTACTTGACACGGCAGCCTTCATTTGAACTTGGAGAAGATCCAACTCTAAGCACAATGCTTACAGCTGTTCTTTTGCTTTAGCAGACGAACACACACATCGCTTCATGCTCCCACAGTCCTCCTGGGGTTCCCATGCTGCTTCCACCTCCCCATCTCTAGCTTTTCTTTCTCTTTCCTCTGCCTTATACTTTTTCATGGCCCTTGCCCTCAGAGCAGTATTTGCTTGAGAGAGCACTGAATATGACTGCAGACCTGACTGCAGTTTTCTAACAGCTGACAAGGAAGCAACGGCAGCAGCATTTAAGACAAGATGTTTGGTGACAGGTCACCACCCACCTCTCATGGAACAGATGAATGGATAATAGCCATTCATCCAACCCTGCAGTCTGGACAGTAGAGCAAGTACAAGTGCAGACCACTCCTTGTGTTGGCTCATCCCCTGCCACCCAAGCGCCCTCACCTGATTCTGTCCTCATCCAGGCACTCCACAATATTATTCCGATCATTGACTGTGTTCAGATATGAATCCAGCAGCTCCTTTTCACGTTCCTTCTCTCTGCGTGTCTTCAGATACTCTGCACAAGACAAGAGAAGTCTGTCTCACAGCTACAGGTTGGTACCTTCCCCCCCATGGCTCTGCCCCCTCCCTGCTCCATCAAGTCCCTCTCAAAGGTCTGAATTCAATTATCCTTACACTCGGGAGTAAATCCTACATCCCTCAGAAAATGTGAGTGGGTTGGATGTTATGGGGAGCCTGCACCTGACAGCTTAGCCAGGAGAGTTTCCCAGTGAAGCTTTGATACCTGGCAAGCAGTCATTCAGATCTGAAGGAGATCCTAGGGCTAGGTGCATAGAGTGCAGCACTCTGCACGGCCAGGGACCAACAGAACTCTCAGTACAGCTCATTCTCACCTGGCTTGTCCACGAGACGTCTCAGCTCCAATTCAATGTTCCACTGCTGCTCCTCCAGATTCTGCTGTTTCATCCTGGAAGAGTCCACAGAAGTGAATTATGCCTTCCACAACCTTATGCCCTTCCACAACCCAGGGCTGGATTCTTCTCATGTCATGCTAAAGCTTCATCTCTGCATGGTCACCACCTGGGTAGGAGTTGATGGACTGGGAGAAACCTGTCTCCATCTCATCTGTAAGGTTTCCCTTCCCATAAGCTCATCACAGTCACTGAGGGCTTGTCTATCCATTCAGTGCTCAAAGGCCCATCAGCTAATACCTCAGGATGCTGGCAGCTCTCCTCCAGCCCTCCTCATCCCACCAGCTAGCACATAATTTTGTGGCCTGTCACATTTCCTTTCCTTCACTGCTTACAGCTCACAGGTGAAGAGTGTGGAGAGAGGTGAATTTTGGTTCTGCTTACTTGTACATCAGCTCTGATTCCTGTCTCAGCAGCAGCTGTTTCTCATGGATCAGTTTGAACCAATCCACCATGAGGGCATCCTCGGACTCATCTGTGAAGATGACAAAGAGTGAAATAAATCCAAAAGCTGGATCAGCTCAGTTCCTTCTGGCACAAACACACAATCACTTAAAGGAGAACCCAGAATAACTAGTATGAGCCATAGGCAACCTCCACTGAAAACAACTAATCTTTGGTACTCTGAGATACAAAGGAAAGGCAGCACACCACCCCCTGTAGATTCAAGGAAGCTGCTCACAGATACTCTGTCATAGGGCACGCAGTTCATTTGCCATGTGGCTGGCTCAGCTTTGCTATTCTGCATCCACACAGAACTGGAGCCAATCGTGACAGTCAGTCTGGCTTGGTATTCAAAAACCAGATCAATAGCAGTCTTCTACTCCCCAAACTCCCTGTTCTTCAGCCAAATACACACAAGCTCAAACAATAGAATAGGAAACAGCCCCGAATGGGTTCAAAATTCCCAAGGCTTTATCTTGCTCTACCAGTTACTTTTGGTAACTTGGTGTCTCATCTGTAGTATGAGCTTCTAGAAGCAGAGCCAAGAATGCCCAGGGGTAGGATGTGAGCCTAACACCTCTCCACAGTAACAGAGCTGGCCCTCCCATTTCTTTTACCTCCTTCACAGCCACGCAGCTGCTTCTCCAGATCCACTCCTTTCAATTCCAGCACATCCAGCTGCTTCTCAATGTCACGTACCTTCTTCTGGATTTCCTCCTCAGAGATGTAGTCTGGGTGCAGCTAGGAAAGCAAATACATCTTAGTGCCCTCCAACTGCCTCTTAAAGGCACAGCCCCAATAGAAATAGGAAACAACATAAGCAGCAAAACTGAAGAGCCATGCCCTGGAAGGGCCAAGTAAGCAGACGTGCAGAGCTGGCTGTTCACAACACTGTGGTGGCCACTGAAACATTACAGTGGTATGCTCCATTCTTTGGATGGTATCTACCCACACTTGTCAACGCACAGGCATTCTCCCCCCTTCTTTGTTGAAGCAGACTGTGCCCACCAGAGTTTTATTACTTATGGCTCTGTCTTGTTCCAGCCTCTACTGTCCCCTTGCACAGGAGATAACTGGCAATCTCTCCTGCTCATCTCTATCACAGAATCAAATTGCCTGAGAATTCAAATAAACCTTCAAAAGAAGACAACCTGTATCCTGGCAATCACATCAGCAGGATAACCAGCAACACCATTCTGTGCCCATTACACCTGGTTTCCAGCCGTACCTTGATTGGTGACACTGCTTCAATGCTCTGGATGCTTTTTGGAACAGAGGATTCAACTAGAAGGAAAAAAAGACAGAAAAAGTAAGAAAGCCCACATCAAGCTTTAAATAATTTTGTGCTGAGGGACAGTACCTACACCACGTGAGAGCACAACGGGTCCCTTCCACCCAACAGAGGGCTCTGGCAATATACTTGCTTTGGCAAACCCTGACTAAGGTGAGAGATGTATCCTCAGGAAACATCACAGCCCAATTTACTCCTTGCTGCTGGACTCACTCCATGATCCCAGGGCACTGCTTTCCTCCTTGGGGCACTGGCAAAACACATCCCTTATTATGCTTTGAAAGGACAGAAAAGATGTATTGGGTTACTGCCACTAGAAACAACAAGTTATATTTTAAAATGCCCTCCAGTGCTCTTGTACAAATAAGTATCAAATAAATACTAATGAAACAAAGATAGTCTAGGGGAACTTATCCTAGGCATCAGGAAACTAAGGTTCAATTCCTTCCACAAAACACTTCCTAGGTGAGAAGTCCCTATGGCCCAGTTACACAGCATTATTTAGGCCCTGGACACCTATTAAAATCAATCCTTAAGCAATGTGTGTTTGTTCCACTGTGCCTCAGCTTCCTCTGCCCACCTGTGCTGCAAGGATAACTACAGGAGAGTGTGAGGTATTTGGATACCCAAGGGGCTGGGCTGGATAATTACCATAGAGAGAGAATAAAGGCATATGTAGATGATGTGATAGGAAGGAAAACTGCAGTATTAAAAGAGCAGACCTGCAAAAAAGCAGTGGAGATGAAACAAACACAAGGAGAAACACAGGACAGACAGGCCAGGGAGCCTCCTGAGAGTCTCTCTCTACCACGCTGACTGCTGCTGATGAGAAACTCGTGGAAGAGCTCAAGGACATCTCACAGATTGACCAGTCCTTGTTCTAGCAGGCTTTCTAGAAGACTGCAAAAGAAGGAAAAGATGCTGGGTACTGAAGTGCTGTGTTGTGGCTCACTTCCTGAGAAAAGATTTACTGCTGAGCCTTGCGGCAGCGGAGGCATACTGAACTTCTAAAATAGACAACACAATTGGAGCTTCAGTGCATCTTAGATGTCAGATGTGAAGGCCAAAGACAGTGCTAATCAGCTAACAAATACTAACACGAGACCACCAAGCCACGTGGAACCATCTTGCCTGCTCCAAGACAAAGATCAGCCAGAGCTGAGCCCTGCTCTGAGGACCTTCTAGTCCAAATAGGTAAGACAGAGACAGACAGGGTAAGGAAAGTAGATAAACAAGCTGAGCACACAGACCAGCAGCAAATATATGGAATGTTAGCTCCATAAGATCTCACTGGCATTATGGTGAACTAAGTAAGAGGGAAAGCAGCAAGCACTTCAGGGTAAAGGTATACAGTAGCACTGAGGTAAAACAAACAAGAGAAAGAAACTGGATTAAGAGTAAGGACAAACGGCTCAGAACTGGTTGGGGCGTCTTTGAACGTCCCAGAAGCAGCAGCCCTGGCTGCTTCCACAGTGGGACCCACCAGCTGGAGTCTCTTGCTGACAGTTCTCCGCATTCCTTTCCTTTTCCAAAGCCACTTATTTGGAAAGGAACAGAGACATCAACTAGATCCCAGTTCCTCAAATCAGGAGACGGTACTCTTCATAGCTTTGAGTCAGTGACACTGAAAAGTCCTTATTTTAATTTCTTCCCTTCCCACTGAATTCCTTGGCCTGGCTGCTTCCTGGTTAATAAAAAAACTATTGACACAAATTTCCTCCCATGACAACAGTTACAGGTTTGGACACAGAAAACTCTGGGACATGCTTCCCACACTGACCACTGAGGTTGTCCCCTGGCAATGCAGAGCAGAGAATGGCTTTAAGTAGGTAGAAGAGATCTTACATGTAACAGTGTTTTGGTTCAACTGGTGGTTGCCCTCTTCCTCCTTCTTGGCAGAAACCCCATAATCTTTCCAGCCTTGAAAGTTCATAAGATCTGAGCTGGGGATCAACTTCTTCTTAAGGATTCCACCAGAGGAAGCTAAATTAAGAAGCACAGACAGGTCTTGGGCAAGAAACTTCAAGCCTCACCTCACAAAAATCCCTGTATCACCCACAGTCTCTGGCATTCACCACTAGCTGACATCATTTCTAGTCCTAACCCTCCTCTCTTGATAACACTGAGGGGCGCAACCTGAGGAAAACAGGGAGAAATCACCAATCAGAAGACCACAGTATGAAAGAAAGGTGGAAGAGATGAAAGAAAGGTGAGGAAGTATCAACAAGATCTCTCACCGTTATATATTTATGCAAGGCAGAATAAGTGAAATCTTGCTAGCTGTCTTGCAGAAGAGGAGCATACTGTGAAGACAAAGACCCTCTCCTTGGGGAAGGACAGCTCTCCAAATAAAAGCAGAGCCAAGGCAGGTGTAGAGAGCAAAAAATCCCAGAAACCAAGGCACTGTCTTGACCACCATATTCCTCACCCCTCTGTATATTGCAGTACTAATGCTTGTCCCCTCCCTGACCAGCAAAATGAAGGCAAAGCTTGTATCCTTCGTACCGGACTCCTGCTTTGCTGATGGAACAACTAATGGAGTTGGCTTTTTCTCCTTCTGTGTTGGGCTCCCTGTTCCCACCTGTGAGTGATCAGTAGGCTTCTTAGAGCCAGCCTGGTCTCTGCAAAGAAGAAAGACAAAAGTAGGAAACCATGCCTCTAGCAGACAGGTCCATAATAAGATTTCTGGACATCCTGGGCTGGGAACTCCAGCCAGGATGGTCACACCCTTCTAACCAGAGTCCAGCAACTTGAAATGTGCTCTCCCTTCCCCAGAAATGAGTGTCTTTGACTTTTCGTTCAAGTAGTTGAAAATAGAAGCATTTAAACACAAGAACTTGTCCCTCCTACATGCACACAGACCTTCAGCATCAAATACAGCCTGCAGACATGGACATTCCCCTACAGTTCTCACAGAGACCCACAGACTTGAAGACACTCACTTGTTGGCCACAGGCTTCAACCGAGATCTCCAGTCTGCTGGGCTCTCAGACTTATCCTCACCAGCATTCACAGTTCCTAAATGAAGACACATGCAAGATAATATCAAATTCAATAGAAAGATACCAGCCAGATCTGCATCTCAGAAGGAAGAGGTAAGCTATGCACACAGGTAGATGCTACAGTGTCTCTGCAGCAAACTAGCACCAATTCAATAAGTTCAACATGGACAGATTCATATACAATTAATTGTAAATAACCTCGGTGCCGTTTTGCCTCTTTCAACTCAAATGCTCTAAAATCTATGCAGCTACAGAAACACAGTAGCAGTAGAAATGAAGACATTTTTGAAAGCAATACAACAAAATCAGCTCAGATCTTAGAGAGCAAAAGATGGAGGAGGGGGAAGACAGAAAACAACAAACACAGAGTCACATCAATCTCCATACAAATACTGCACTCAGCACTGCCCCCCTCAAAAACAGGCCATAAGGAAGTGGCTGAGACTCTAAACGTTCCCAGAACAACATCCCTTGGCCTATTGCTCAATCACCATGATGGAAGATCAGCTCAAAACAGACAAGGAGGCTTGGAAAGCCCCAGCTGCAGCCACAAAATCATCCTGAAGTTGTGGCAGAGTCTTCCATCTGAAAAGTCTGCGTAAGCCTCAGAAATGACAATCTCAACACGTGATGACAGCTAATACAAATTCAAATACCTGGAGGTCATCTGAGAAGAAAGAATTGCCATGCTAGAGGGAGCAATTGGACAGGGACAAATAGAAGTGCGTCAATCTCCAGAAGACAGTAAACCCTTACGTGGTAATACAGCAAGGAAGTAGAGGAGCCACAGACAGATTCATTGCAATGGCCCAAGAGAAGGGCACAAATTTGGCTTACTGTGTCCAGGCAGAGCTGTATGCAAATCAGTCATTCTCACCTTTGAGGCCTTTTGACTCTGGCTTGTGCACAGATTCAACAGGTTTGCTGGTAGTCTGACTCTTGGGCAGAGGTTCTGTGATCTTTTCCTGTTTAGGTGCTGTGTAGCCTGTTTTGCTGGTCTGTGCTTTTGGAGCTGGACTCTGTGATTGGGAACTGGAAGGAGAAAAGTTGCTACTGCAGAAAAAGAATGATCTAATGAATTTTGAAAGTCTGTTCTATTTGAAAGGGTAGGCTTTTGTTACCGAATGCTGTTTCCAAAGACTCGGATGAGTCATTTTATTTGTCTTTAAATCCTATCCAAAAAAGCAGTCAGGGAAAGGGAAGAAACATGCAGAGACTTTCCCAAGTTATTCCAAGGTCACCTTGGGAATAAAGAAGGAAAGGGAAATAGTACCTACCTACTTGATGCTGAAGAACCAGTGGAACTGAGTCCTCCTGGCCTGCTTGGAGAGGTGTTTGATCCAGCCAAAGCTTGTATAATGTGGTTACGTGCCTGAGCCTTCTCGGTCTTCGCTGGAGTGACCCCAGCAGCAGTTCTGCCAGAGGAAATTTTACCAGAGCTATGAGAAGGGTCGTGGTTTTTAGCATCAGAGGTTTTATTGCTGAAGGACTCTAATGACTGAAAAAAATTTTCACGGGCCTGCTGTGTTTTTGTTTTGGAGGTTGTCCAAAGAGGTCCTGATGTGGTACCTTCACGATGATCCGTTTTATTTCCCAATGGAGTACCTTTGCAGTCTTCTGATTTATTTACAGCTGAAGACGACCATGGAGTATTTAGACTTCTGAAGCCAGAGCTTCCAGAAGACGAAACAGATGGCTTGGTTGAATTAGCAAGGCCTTCCTGGCTCGGTTTCTTCAACACCTGCTCCTGTTTCTTGGGTTCTGCTGCTTTCTGGAATGCTCTGGCACTACTAGGGGCTGGGGTGCTCTCAGGTTTGTTCCGGGTGCTGCTGAGCCCAGAGATCTGGACGTTGTCTGGCTGCTGGTGGCTGGTACAGATGAACGTACCGGGCTCAGGCCCAGCTTTGTAGCTTCCAGGAAGAAGCACATTCCAACACTCCCTGCACCTGTGGGTAAGAAAGTCTCAGAACACATCCTTCAGAGGATGAGAAGGTCATTGACACAGCTGAGAGTGCAGGCACAATCCCACTGCCAGCACAGAGAGGACAAAGTCAGCACACTGGCAGTGAGCAGGCTCCTGTATGCATGTTTGTAAGGCACCAAAACAGGAGCTGCCAATTACAAATGACCTGAAGCAGGAAAGGTGTGGCTGAAAAACAAATTGCACAAAGAATTCCCTTATGCACAGCTCAAGAGAAGGCCCAGGCTGCCTCCACTCTGACGGAAATGTTTTCCGTGCCTCACATCTCTCCCTCCAACCCCAAAGCAACAGGATTGCCCCAGAGAAACCCACAGGCCTGTACACTTTGAAGAGCCATACCTGAAGCAATTCCTGTGATAGAGCTTCCCATCAACCAAGTGACGCTGTACCAGGTGGACATGGTTCCCACAGATACCACAGCAGCTGCTACGGATGTTCCCACTCTCTGTCAGGACACCCTTCTGTAGGAAGAAGCAGTCGTGAGCAGGCAGCGCTCACATACACCCAAGAATCTCCCACACAATCAAGTGTTTGACCACAGCCAGTTGCTGGGACAGAGAAGGGATAAAAGCAAAATCCTTGCTCTGGCTAACCCCTATTTTATACAACATGGAACCAGGGTGTTAGTTTGCATGCAGGAAACTGAAGTTCAAAGGCCTCTGAATTTAAATGGCTGGAAAACGTCTTTTCTCTAGTAAGAGAGAAGCTTCCTTTCTTCCACTCTGATTTCATCCCTATTTTGCTTTGAAACTATTTCTAAGAAATTATTCAGTGTTTTCTAGAAAAAAAAAAAAAAGCCACCCACAACTACTATTAGAAATCCCCATCCCCATGGTCTACTGGCTAGAAACAACACAGCCATGTCCTAAGATACCCATCTCTTATTCACCACCAGATGATTCACAGCTCGCTGATGTCTTCCCAATGACTCCCACCTGAATATGTGCAGTATCCAGACCTCCGGATTAAATCCTCCATGCAGAGGAGTTAGAGTCAGAGTTAGAGGAGCAGAAAGTTAGAGACTGAGTACTGACAACTAGCTGCCTTGAAATGGCATAATACTCCCAAGTTCATTGAACAGATTAAAGACGGAAGGAATAACTCAAAATCTTACTGTGGTGACTGGGGAGGCTTCTTTTGGCTTGGCTTTGGCTGGAGGATGTGCAGAAGGCAGTTTTGGAGACACTGGCTTAGGAGGCTCTGGAACAGCTTTCTTCCCAGCAGGCTGTTCCTGATGTTCAGAAGAAGAACGCTTGATTCCAGCCATACCTCCAACTGGAAGAAAGGAAAGAGGGAAGATTTAAAAGGAACATAAAGAAAACCTATGAACTTAGGAGTTATCTACAATAGAAGAGCCAGAAGTGCCTGATGGATAACCTGCAAATGCCATACAAGGAGACACAGGCTTTCTTTTTAAGCAGTCTGCAGTGGAACAAGAGACAAGAGGCAAAAAGTGAGCTTTATCGACACATGCAGGAATAATTTGGCAGATTAAACTGCTACTTTTTTTTCCTTCTGAGAGAAATTCCATAAAAAATATAAAACGCTGCCCTTTAACAGTGTGAACAAGACCTGTTTGTTCCCGTGTTTGTACCTGGTTCACAGTTTGGTTGCATTTAATCACCACCAAAGCGGGCCCTGCTTTTCCACACCACAACTAAAGCAGCAAAGTACGAAGGGTTTTATTTCACTCAAGTTGCTGCACTCCAGACTTCCCACACATCCTCACCCCTCGCTGCTGTGGGTGTGCAGCCCACGTCCCAGCTGGGGCACTCACTGAACAGACAGACTCGTCAGAGAAGTCTGACCTCTAAACATGGCTAATTCTGCAACAACAGACACTTGGATGTGTCGTGGCCATGCTGATGCAGAAACCAACATGACTTGCCACAAAAAGCCTGCAAATGCCCAATTCTTTCTTCACTGCAGATTAAAGACAATCCCTCTAAATTCACAACAAGCTGAGAAAAGAGAATCACCATTACACTTCAGCCGTCAGCCCAGCATGAATTCCCCATGCTCTGGGAAATGAAGGTAGACTTCCCAGGGAAATAAGGTTTCATGCACAGCTCTGACTGACAAGACTCCTCATTTGTCTCACTGAAATGTTATTTTTGTGCCACTTCCCATTCTGAATGTCACTGCATTCCTTGTGGGAACTCAGCAGTTATCTGAGCCATAGCTTTGCTTTAAGAGCAACCAACTAAATGACCACCTATCTGAAAACAGATTATACCCTTCCCAGTGAATACAAGGGGAGTCTGTGCAGGCTGTAGGGAGCAGACAGGAAGCCCAGTTCTTAGCAGACTTCTCTCAGCTATCCAAATCAAAACCCAGGGCTCTTCTAACATAGAGCCAAATCGGACTGGTGACACCAGAACCAGTAAACATGTTAGCCTTAGTTTGTGGTCTCATTGCCTGCTTGTTCCACACATACCGAGCTCCCAAAGCCTGGCACAAAGATGGGTGGCTTCAGCTCAACTCTTCTATAAATGTCTGACTTCAATAAAATATTGGCTGCTCACCCTTTCTGGCCTGCATCTTGCTTATTTCATGGTCCTGCCTGAACCCATCCGGAGGGCAAAGCTGTAGTATTAGGAGCCCGCTTAGTGTCAGAGGGCACATTCCTGCCTGGGCTCATTTTCAGACACACACATTCACCCCAGCAACAGGAATGCAATCAGAGCATTTTGTTAGACACTAGAGAGTATAAAAATGTGCTGTGCTTGACAACGTGGTAGGCAAGATGCTGGGAGGGAGGGAGCAAAGACCCCAGACTGACCCAGATTCCCACAACTTGGCACAAACACGATGGAATTTGTTTCAGCATGATTTCAAAACATGAAATAAAAAAAATGAAGGGGGGAAGGGAAGAGGTTGTGGTGGGAAAGAGAAAGCCTGCTTAATTGTATGAAAACATGGAGAAGGGAAAAGAGCTTACATACAAAAGACAGCTCTCAAGAGTGAATTATGCTTTCTTTCTAAGATGTAAGATGTTTTCGTATTTCTCTCCTCCATCTAGATTCACCTTAACCACTTAAGTCATTCATGTTCTTAGATCAAACTCACGCTTAAAGCCAAATATAAACCAAGCCTACAACAGCACTCCTGTGAGCCCAGATAAACTCTCCAGTACATGGATACAATGTCTTGGCAGCTCCGTGGCCTGTTTTATGCTTGAAAGTATTGCTACTGCAATTATGCCAGTTGAGGGAATCATTTTTTTCTGCCTCCTATACCAGTCTGCTCTGCTGTACAGTCTCCACTGTGGATGCTGTTTCGTTGGCAGAGACTCCAGGCAGGCTCAGCATTGTTAGACTCCATGTTCTTTCCAGTGTGGCAAGGACTAGAGCAGTGATGGAGCTGCTCAAGAAAGGAAAGCTGTGGTGTCGATCACGGAGTTGAACTTTCCGTGCTCCTATCTGGCTGTACCATAAGAAATTTTGGATCATATTTTAAATTTTAAAGCACAAGTTTTGAAGATGAAGCACAGCTCTGTGCCCTTCCAAAAGCACTGTGCTACTCCAATGAGTACAGAGGTCAGATCCCTCTAATGAAACAGTTCTGGTACCAAAATACTTCTGAGCGGTCTGTTTTGCCTTTCTGTGTTTGTTAGGAGGCAAGGAAAAGCACAAAATTAATCCCCAGTCCTGCCCACCTCTACATGGTGTATGGTACTTACTAGGAGAACGTCCATGGAAGTAGTTATAATACTGGGAAACGTAGGTAATGATGCTCAGCCTGTCTGGTACCCTCAGAGCAACCATATCCTCTGCATCCAGCAAGGCTGGGATCCCCAGCTGCTCTGATGCCACTTGAAATGCCTAGGGAAGGAAGAAAACAAAGAAGTGGGGGGTTCTTGTCCAACCCAGGCAGCAGAGCTGCTCTGCATCGAAAGAAACTGTGCGGCATTCAGTCTCATTCAAATAATAACTCTACTGGGGAACAGCTGCACCAGTTTAACTCCTACATCGTACGGCCGTTACAGGAACCAACAGAGTCGTGGCTTCCAGCCACCGCGTTGAGAAATTCAGGCAGGGAGCCAAAAATCTGGCCTGGCAAGCTGGCCGTAGCTCATTGCACAGGAACTCACCTGGGCTTCCCCTGCTCTTCCTCCAGCCTGCTTCTGTCTGCATGCGCACAGCTGCAGTGAACGAGGCCTGGCAGAAGGGGCCGTGTCAGTCCGGGCTGGCAGGCGTGCAGCCAGGCTTCCAGCCCAACCTGGGGTGCTCTCCAATTAACGGTGAGCTGGTAGGTGTTTGCAGGCAGCTTTCTATCTCAGAGTGCTGCGCAAATGTTAACGCTTCCTGCTAGCACATGTTTTTCCCCCATTTGAAAGTAGGGAAATCTGTTTTTGGGTAGGAAACCATCTCTCCCAGACTAGAGAGTGAGAAGAGAAGAAGAAAGAAGAATTCCTGATACCTAGCTCTCTCTCAGCTTAACCATTTCCATGCTGACACAGCACGTACTGGGGGCAAATACTCCTCTTTGTGGTCTGAAACTGCAGGATCAAAGTCAGACAAAGGACAGAAAAGCTATTTTGTTTTGCCACTGAAGGAGAGCCTTTTCTAGAGGACACACAAACAAACAAAGCAGCATCCCTAAAGCAATGGTGCCTTTGCCTAATTCACCATAGGGCTTTTGTTAGAGACCTTCGCCAGTCCTCTTCCTTCCTGACTTATGAGAGAAAATCCTTTCCCTCCCCCTTCGGAGCAGTCCTTTGGAAATGCCAACAGAGCAAAGGGAAACAGCACCTTCAGGAGCAGATGCACAAAGAAGGCGACCACTGAAACCCACAGTGAAACAGTTAAAGCAAGACTTGAACATATTAAACCCCTCCACATCTGACCTCTGGCACGGACACACAACAGAGTTGGTGCACACGCCAACAACTCCCGCTTAGAAGAAACAAACAGGCACTATTATTTAGCAAGATAATTACCATTTTTTTCCATTGGGTGTCCCAGTAAAAATGTAACTAGGCTGACATTAAGCACGCTTTCAGCCAGTCACCTCCGGCTGTGTCATTCCGGCTGCCAGCCCAGCCTGGCACTTGCTTGTCTTGTAACCTGGTACTTAATACATTCCGTGGAACACATCCTATCACGTTGGCTGCCCTACAGCTCTGACCAGTGGGGTTTTCCTGTTCCTGAGAACTGCTCTTGCCTGGAGATCTAACATCCCTGCCACCCAGCTTTGCTCTACCTCTTGCACCAGGCTGACCTCTAAAGAAGCAACAACATTTTTCACCAGTGCAGCTCCAAGGTCATACATAGGAGGCAAGCACCACTGCTTCCATTTCACAAAGGCCATAGAGGAGGCAAAATAAGGCCATCTGAGCAGGTCAGCCACAGCTTTCCCCTGCTGTATGCACTGTACCATGCCATCATCCATTAGCACTAAAGAAACTGGATGTCAAGTCTCTAGAAACCTTTCTCACATTTATACATGAGAAAAAAGCCACCAACAGTAATTTCCTTCTTTTTTTCTTTTTCTTCCTTCTTTTTTTTTTTTTTTTTTTGGCACTTGAGGAGTGACACATTCTTTCTTGGCAAAATGACCTCATAAGACAAGTTGCAGCCTGGACAAGATATTTTTTTGTTGAGTAATAGGGCCCTTGAAAAAAAGATACTGAACAGTGTGTGGCATAAAGGAAGGTCTGAACAACAGCAGAGGAAAAGTGCTGGGAGAAATCAGACTGCTCACATCCCAAGGAGACCAGCCCAGGAACCCAGTGCTGTGGGGAGCTGGAGGAGAAATCTCACGTAGGTGCCAGGCCAGCAGGAGTCCAGCAGTGAAAGGGTAACACAAACAAGTCATCCTCCAGCAGAACAAGGGAGAGAAAGCAAAATAAAGGACACAAAGCAAGGAATGGAGGAAAGAAAGGGAAAGAAACATAGTCTGACTTAAGAGTTTAGCAACTGTTTTTTATGAGAGGCACAAAGGAGCTTTTCATTAGGAAAAGCAGTGGAGGTCGGTTGTACAGCTCATTTCCCAGAGAAAAACAAAGTCACCAGCAGAACAGACACCACCAGGCAGGCGTGGGGAAGGAGCAGCACTCAGGGCTCACAGCACTCAGTCCAGGACAAAGAGGCCCTCATGCCTCCCAAATATCAAAAGAACAATGGCAAAAGCAGTCTGAACCTCACCTAGAGGAGAAAAATGTGCAGGACTGAACCCAACTGCTGAACCTGACCAGGGCTGAAAGGAAGCTGAAGCAAAGGAGTGCCTGGAGGAGCACAATGCACACAGGATCACTGCTTTTAGCTCTCCTGGAATCAAAGAGCACCTCAGGCAGCTCACTGTGTCAGAAGATATCATTGCTCCAGTCCAGACAGGAGGAAGCTGCAGGCAGTTCCTTTACTGCCTGAGCTCTGGCCAAGCAGCCACGAAGCTGTGTGGAGTGATGCCAAGGGAAGAAGTGTTTTAATCGGCTGTTTCTATCCTTGCAAGAGAGAGAGAGAGAGAGAGAGAGAGAGAGAGAGAGAGAGAAAATCCTTTTGTGGAGCACAAAGCCTGTGTTCAAATTCAGTGCAGGAGTGGGTTGGCCTGAACAGCTTTCTTTGTGAAGAGATAAAAGAGAAACTGAAAACCCATCCTGGAGTGATGTGGGAAGACAGAAGTTAGAACTTCTACACTTTGCAGAAGCAATTTCCTGCGCTAGAAGCAAGAAGTGGGGGAACCCCTTACCTTCCTTTCTTGCACCATCTCCTGCTCTATCTCTCATCATGCACACAACATGTCCACATCTACGTTCTGACCTCTACCATCTGCAGCCAACTCCAGCCAGGCAGAGGGATACAAGAAACCAAGCTCACTGCCTGGGCCAGCTGTCTACTCCTCCTCCTTGTCAACAGCAATTCTTTCAATACCATTTCCCTAAATCCTGTTATCAAACTACCTCCCCTTCCTTTGTTATTCTCACTACTGAGGTTATGGTATGAGAATGTCAACCATTCTACCAAAAGTAAAGCATTAAAAGCCACTTACCAACTTGTTGTTCTCGTACACATTTTCTTTACTGAGGGAACTGAAGTTTCTGAAACACAGAAGGAAAAATTTCAGGTGGTGACAGAACAAGCTGCTTCACTTCCAGCTTCTCAAACCTCTCTGAGCCCCACTCACGTGGGGGACAGAGCACCTTCTCCCACTCTTCCTTTCCAGAGATGCAGCAGAGGGAGCAGTGTGGCAGATCCCCATCTGAGCCTGCAGACGGCCGCAGATCTGCTGCACCTCCTGGGGCAGGGGTGGGCAGGAGACCCAGCAGGCACAGCCATCTGCCCACGGGCAGCACAACACATTTTTGGCACAGCTACCCTTGCAGGGCTGACTTCCGCAGCCTCCTGCAGACAGGACATGCCGATGCCCTGCAGATTCAGGGAGGTTGCTGAAACAGCCAGTAGCAAATTCTAACTCGTGCTTTTGTTTTTTCTTTCTTCCCCCCCCTCCTCCCCCCGCAGAAAGCCTTGCTTCTTTCTCACCCCAAGAGAGAGAGGATAAAACTATGGCTGCCAGACAGACTTGCAACACTATTTCCCTAGAAATACTTTCCAAACAGACACATCCAAACTGCCTCCAGTTTGTCTTCCCACGGGTTGATCTCACACACTGGAGAAGGGCTGGGTACCTCCAGTGCTGCATGCATCTCACGCTCCTTCAATGCGCTCATGTCCTCTGATCTCAGGTGCTGCTGGTTCCACCAGTACACAAGTTCTGGCTTCAAATCCTCTTCTGCATGAAAAATACCTTTGCCCACAACACAGTCCTGCAATTGGTTACATCAAAGTTGCTTGTAAAAATCTAGTTCTCCTCTCCCTGGGTCTGTCACCTTTGATTTGTAATCATAACCATTAACCAAAAAGGAAGAGAGAATTACTGTCTGCAGTTACAAGCCAAAGTCAACAATCCTCCTGCTCTTTCACTGGCTCTGGACATCACCTCCCTTTTCCTGTCTCCACCACTTGCTCCCCCCCAACACGTGCTCTCTGGTCCCATGCAGGTGCCACCAGGCTATGTCTGGAACTTGAAAACAGGGAACTGGAAGGAGCATGAGGTGCCCTGGAAGCAGAGCCCACTCAGCATGCTTTCTCACTCACAGCAAAGCGTGTCCATTTCTTAGGAAACGTTCACCATCAGCTTGTTTTAAACTTATCGTGACTGCTAACCTGGGGCTACATACTGACTTCTGCTTCCAACACTGCTTCCTCCTGCCCAGGCAATGCATAAGGTCAGCTCCTTTCCAATAATCCAGTTTTGCTTTACAATCCTTGTACTTGTTGGCACAAAGCTGAGTGCAAGGCTTTTATCAGCAAGGAAACTCTCACTGACAAACAAGTGCTACACCACCAACTTTGCAGGTTTGTATGCAGTCCTTCCGTAACTGATGCTGTTTCACCTCTGCTGGCCTCACCTCCAGAAGAGTGTGGGTAGCAGTGCTAAAGCCAGGGCAGAGCCGGCTCACAGCAATCTATTCATGAGGCAAACACATGATCCGCAGTGCAGCAGGGGAACTTTTTCCACTACTTGTAACAGCAAGGACCGAGCCAGGTGCTTTATCTACTTCATATAGAAAGTGGAGCATTACATTATAAAGGCAGCACCTACAAATCTCATGCACAGCCCAGTACACCTCCCCTGCTTCCCACATTGGGGGCTGTTATGCTGGATAAAAAGAGAACAAACAGGAAGCAGCAGAGCAGACCCAGAGGTCAGACTCCCCCAAGAAGCACATGAAGACAAGGCACATCCCAGCTTTAAATCACATACTCTTATCCTGTGCAAATGCAAAGGGACTCACAGAGGCTTTTCACCAAGCAGTGATCCTGCCACAAGACTTCCCTTCCCTTGCCTGTGATAACGGATGAAAATAACTACAAGACAAAAAGTTTCATGGAAACAATAGATACAATCACTCTGTTTTGTGTCAGGCAAGAAAATCAGCTTTTTTAAGAGCCAGCTAAAGGAAGTATTGGAGCTCTCTGTCTCACTGCCGGTACCGCTGCCAATGAAGCCTCTACAGCACGAACATCCTGAGCACAGGAAAACACCTGCAAGGAGCTGCAGCTTGCTCAGCCATGCAGAGGTGTAACACAGCACCAAGGGAGGAGAGGAGGGCAGGACTGGGAGTAGAGCACACAGCTAGGGGCTGGAAACACAATGCCACAGCAGGTCGTGGCTCTGCTCTGCATCAGCACATCGAAATGCAGATGTGGGACAGGCCTGAAGGAGATCCGTGCCAGCTCAGTGACAGCAGTGACCTATTTATTGCCAGTCTGTGGCCCTCACACCTTGCTGAACGCTGCTTGCAATAGGATTGTTTGTTCAGTCTCCCACTTGTGTGGAACAGAACAGGGACCTAAAAACCTGACTGTCTGATGGTGAACACTTGAAATCCCCTCCTGCTCGCCAAGGAGAGTGCAAACAACCAGATCCCTTGGTCAATTCAAGAGCTTTGTGCCCTTACAGCTTCTCTGCTTCCCTGGCTATTTGGGTGAATAGTTTGCATGCAGTATTTCTTCTGGAAGTTGATCTTGCTGGTGCACCCCCTATCTTGGAATATCAAAGCTCTCCAAACCAATGTAATTCTAAGAAAGCAAAGCTAATAGAAATGGAGAAGTAGGAGTTCTCCGCTGAGGAAACACAGGCAACTGAATTAATTGGAAGAGGTGAGAAACATAAACCTGACCCAGGAGAGTGCCTCCAGTGCTGGAAACAAATCAGAGTGGAGTTCACCAGCAAAGGAATAGAAGTTAAGTTTTTAGCTCTCTAGAAAGTCCATCTCAGCAAAAAGTGGCCAAGCATTTCCTGCACCCAAAAATCTCTGCGACCACCCACTGCTCCAGCTGTGCAGACTCAGTGCTCACAAAGCATGCCACAGACCTCTGCAAGCACGTGTGCTTCCTCTGTGTTGATGCTGCACTCACTAAGAGCCTTCACCTTGCAGCAGACTGAGAAGGGAAAGTCCAGAGGCTATCAACTCCCTGGCCATACTGGCAGCTCACAGCTTCATCCTGCCTGGCTGAGCTGACAGCAACCCAGAAAATGCTGCTGGAAGAACGGGTGCACACAGCTGCTCTGTTCTGGCCACCAAACATGCATGCCCAAGCGTACAGCTGTCAAGGGGGATTTCACAACCATCCCATTCCCAGAACGCTGAGCTAAACACTGCCAGCACTCTGGGAACAAGCAGGATCCAGGATGAAGAGAAGGAGCTTAATCAAAACCTTTACTTGACATCTGGCATCGATAACAGAGTGAGTGTGGGCGGCTCCCCTGCTGCTTTTAACTCATTTTTCGGATGGGGAGCTGAGAAACCTCCAGCCAGAGCTGGCTCAGCCAGGGCCATCACACCTAGCAGCTGCAGAGCAGGGCACACTGCTGTGAGGCTGTGTGACCTCTGACCAAGGCACTTCAGTGCTCTGCCACCATTCCCAGAAAATGGGCTCACACCCATGGCAGGGTACCACGCACACTTCATCTGGGATGAAAGAGAAACAGATTTCCATGGTGATTCAGCGTGTGCCTCCGCTCCCCCAGAGCTCGGTCTGTCCGCGCATCCCTGGGTGAGTGGGAAATGAATTGGAAATGGGTTTCTAATTTTACACAGCCTGCCCTGCACACTGATAACATACAGAATTGGCTAAGTCTGAGAGGAGTTATCACATTGTCCGTATGTTTCCTGGCAAGAAAACAAGAACAGGGAAGAGCCCTGCACCAACCTGCCCTCTGACCCATGGAACCCACAAGAGAAGCACATGATTATTACCAGACTTTCTAATTGCTTCAAGTTTTCCTGTGAATTTCTCAGGCTCTTTCAAGGAGAAATCACCTCTCCATATCGTGCACTCCTCAGCCTAAGAATGTAAACCAAGATGGAAAACACACTGTTACAAAACTCTGCTTCCATGACCGCACCATGTCCTGCAAGCAATTTATATACAAGAGCTGCAGCAAACACTGCCTCTCCAAACACCAGTTACTCAATTCTGGTTTTGTTTTCAGTATGATGCATTTAATCCTCAACTTTTCTAGGAGCAAGGAGGAGCTCAGGACAAACCACTTTGAGCCCCCAGGAAGCAAAAATCACAGCCACGTGTACACCCAGCTGCCAAACTGCCAAAAGGGCTTTTATGGATTTCCAAGGAAGCTGCACAAATACTCAGCCCTGGGAGCTGAGGTACACGTGACAGCCTGAAATGATACTATTTGAAAGTCTAATTTACTTTCAGCAGGACTTTGTCCAGCCAAGGGTATACCTGGTGATTTCCTACATTGCACCACTGACAATGAGGAGGGAAGTCATACCGAAAGCTTCTCTTACTTTCACTCCCAGGCAGCCTTGCTGAGCTGGCCCAAGTTAAAAAGGGTTTCTGCAAAGTCCTTCAGGATTTCCAGTGCGAGAGGAGTTCAGCAGGATCAGAGATGCTGCAGGGATCCTTTCCCCTCTCCAGCACAGAAACATTTACTTCAGGTATGTCTATCTACAACCCTCAGCGCACACTTGTAGGACTGTAACAACCCACTAAAGAGGGTCAGCTTTATGATCCCAGTTCCCGAGCTGCTGAGCCCTGCTCACACCCACGTTCTGGATGGGCTGGCAGCAGAGCTGCCCAGGAAGCAGCCCCAGGCTTTCCATGAGCACCTCCCACCACATCAGCCTTTCTGCTCTGATATTTCATACCTTTGGGACTGTGAATGAATGGAAGGAAGGGAAATATCTAGAGCCACATGGATGTGACAGCATGCCAGGAAGCCACACACAGCAACACCATGGTGACAGCCAAGCATGGGCAGGGAAGGAAAGGCAGAGCGGGCATGCAGAAGTTCCTGCAGCCCCTTCCAAGTTTCAAAGCTATAGAGAGGAGTGAGTGCCAAACAGCAGCTTCTCCTCATGCTTCCACCAGCAGTAAGGCACCTAGAAAAGATCTCTACACATAAGGAGGTGGCAGGCTGCACTGGGAGACCAAGGGAAGGCGGAATTCAAGAAACAACTGGAAAACTCCAGTACAGAACACACACCCCAGTCAGCCACGTCTCGCTGGGAATGACCTAATGCTTAAACCAACACACCTGGGCTGTGCTGCTGTTGCCTGTTCCCTCCTCAATCCCTCACCCCAAAGTGCAATGAGACAAAAAGAAAAAAAAAAAAAGACGACAAAAACTAGGATGCTTCCTAGTCATTTTCCAATTTCCTTTAACAATTCTCATACCCAGACGTTACGTTTGGGGCAGAGGCGGGTCAAAACCCACCGGACGACAGCGAAGGAAGCAGCAAAGGCTGGCAGCGCTTCACCTCCCACGGCCAGAACCGCGGCTGGGAAAACGGGAGGACGCAGCGCCCGGCCGTGTGCCCGCTTAGCCAGGACTCAACAAACACAGACAGCGAAGAACGAAACCCCAAAGCGGTGCGTGAAGACTTTGTGCGACGGAAAGGACGTTTTTAAAAGGTTTATCGTACAGCCGCAGCTCCCTGCAGGAGGAGGGAAGGAGGGAAAGCGGCTCGCTGCTCGCAGACTCTCAGCGTCGGTGCTAACGGAGCGAGGAGCGGCTGAAGGGATGGGGCGGACGGACGGGACGGGACGGGCTGCGCCCTGCGGTGCCGGTACTCACATGAGGTCGGGGCGGTGGCGGTGCAGGATGGCGCAGAAGGCCAGCCCGTCGCGGAACGACGTGGTCATGTTGGTGATGCTGACATCGCGGTAGCCCTCGCACTGCTGCTTGCACCACAGCTGCAGGTTCTGGATGGCAGCCATGGCGCGGACCCGGGCCGTGCCGCCTGCGGGAGCCACGGGCGAGCGGTGGACGGAGGGAGGAGGAGGAGGAGGAGGAGGCGGGGAAAGGGGCGGGAGGCGGCGGCTCCAGACGGCCGCCCTCAGCCGGGCCCGCCTCAGCCGCCGTGCGGGGCAGACGGACGGAGCGGCTCGGCCACGCGCTGATGTCGCGTCGGGCGCTGTGTGGGGAGAACGCGGCCCGATGGGCGCGAGGAGCCGCGATCCGCGCTGCAGTGTGAAATCAGTGCGCGGACACGGCGGGCGCTGCGGCTGCATCTGCCGAGCCCAGCAACACCCCGGCCATAGAACTAAAGAGGGCAGGTTTAGCGAGATATAAGGAAAACGTTTGTTACGCTGAGAGCGGTGAGGCCGTGGCACAGGGTGCGCAGAGCAGCGCTCCATCCCTGCGCACAGCCCAGCTGAGGAGACCGATGTGAGCCCTGATGGAGCTCGGTGGGACCGAAGGGTTCGCATCCCTCCCAGCTCAGAGCATTCCTTGAAAGACCAAAAGACAGCTCGAGGAAAGCCTGTGGTGACCTCAGCGTGGCTGAATTGAGGCTGTGGAGAGGCAGGAGTGGGGCAGCTTGGTGATGCTGCCCAGGTGGCACAGCTGGGGAAGAACCACCACGGCGAATTTATACCATCACCCACATCCAAATAATAACTCACCAGATAGACTCGCACGTGGCTGCGGAAGAGACGAGGTAACGCTTTAGAAGCTGCCTATAAATCGGGTAAAAATAATTAATAATACATATAATATAATATATTAATGGTATTTCTATGACATGATATGGATAATATACATTAATATATAAATACCTTACAAATAATTCAGTGTGTTTCCATTTCATCAACAATCACTGGCCAATGTATTTACTTTATGGTAAGGATTATACATTTCATTATAAATGGCTTGCTGGGCATGTCAGCAACTTTTACATCTCCATTCACTTTATTATTAATGGTTTCCTGAACAGTAACGGCATAATAACGCACACAATGCAGCATGAATATTTGATGTGGCATCTATAGTCTCCCATTTATCATTTATAACAGGCTACAAAAACATTATAAAACATTTATTACAAATTTATAGATCACTTTATACTAAAACAAAGTTGTGTTATAAATACATTATTAATCCTTTATGCCATTTATAGGAATCTCTTGTAATAAGGCCTTAGCATATGTTGCCACACAACTGCAACAATAACAGAGCAATGAGGCAAGTAGGAAATCCAGCACAGTAAGCCTGCTCTCGAGTACTGCGTGTATTCTGGGAAGGATGGGACAAACATCTGCACTCAAAATTAATCAGGCTGCCAAGGGACCAATCTAAAGAAAAGTGAGGTTCACTCAGAATAGTTTCTTTTTCTTCCCCCTCAGAAAAAAAAAAAAAAAAAAAAAAAAAAAAAAAAAAGAGGCTTGCTTTCTCACAAGTTGGAAACTACTGTGCTGGAACACTGAAAGCTGAGCTGTCCTGGTTTGTTTCCAAACCACCTTTTCATTAGATTGATGAAACTTCATGAAAAGCAAGCTGGCTAACGATGGGCAGATGGGTCCTTCCTATCCTCTGTCATCAGGTCACTGATGGAAGGGGCCTTGTGAGAAATAAAAAGGAGGTGGTGAGCTCAGGAAATGCATTTGGGGGGTTTCTCTTGTTTAAAGTCCCAAATACTGGTTTTGTTTAGCAGTCTGCATCCTCCTGCTGTGCTTGCAACCTAAATAGAGCAGCACTGGGAAAAGAGGAGACAAAATTGATGTTTGGAAATTGAGTTGTTGCCAATCAGTGGTGGAAATCAGCTTCTGAGCCTCACTTTGACACAGCTGTAGTTGCCCCTTTCAGATTTAATGGCCCAGATGGGGCACAGCACAGCGAATGATATGGGTTTTTTTTTTTTTTTTAATATATTTGTTTAACATGACAATCTGTCTTCTAACAAACCCTTAATGAGTCGATGTGGTCAGTGCCTTCTCATTACCTTGCACTTTGGGAAGGGGCAGCTGGGGCTGGGTGGCAGGGGACACAGATCCACAGAGCGGAAAGCCAGGCTGGACTATGAGAGCAGCTGCTATTTTCTGTATGTCACAGGACACTACATGTCACCTCACTCCTCGTACTGAGCCCGGTCATCTGTGTTTGACCGAGGCAAACCTATCAGAAAGGCATCCAGGCTTGCAGACACCAAAAGAAGAATCTGTTAGTCATTGGCTTCAGGCTGTGCATCCCAAGAGAGCAAGGCTGGGGACACAGCCCTTGCTATACCAAAAGAAGCGGGTTATGCTAAGGTGATTAAAATGACATTGCTGAACAAGTTAGTGAAAGCAGTAATAGTATTATTACTGCCCCAATAATGGCTTTTCAAAATACAGACATCAGCAACTTGTGCGGTGTTCTTAGTTGGTGATTAAGAAGAGCTCTGCAGGAGTTTATAGCTATGATGAGGCTTTAATGTACCAACAGGTAAACTAACAACCACTAGAGAGAGGAACTGGGGAGGACGGGAGCAGAACGGTCTTACAGCTGCTTACCCATTACCAACAACTGCTGTTCTCACAGGACATTCCTTGCGGAATGAAGCTCACAAACGTTCACTCTGGATTGCATTCTTCCCTTTTATGTGTTTTCCTTGGAGGTGGCTTACATGTCCTCATCCCCATTTTGTGCACCTTGCCTTCATGCCTTGCAAGGTGTGTTCAGACGCTTTTGGAGCACAGTAGGCCACAGATAAGGAGTGATTTATTCTTCTGTACTTTCAGACATTTTTTCCTTCCCTCTCACTCCTTTTCAGCTCTCTTCCTAGATACTGAACTACAGCAAGAAATGCTGAGTGCTTTTCGGCAGTCGTTAAGACTAGTGGTGATCGCTCTCTGATACCAGCCCTGACATTTATCCTGGCTCCCATATGCAGTACCCTGGGTTTTACCATTAGTAGAGAAGGAGCTTAATATATGACAAGAACAACCCTAAAGCCCGATGAAAAACAAGCCAACATTTGTTACTTTGAGGACCCGAGGAAGAAGAAAAGGGTTGATTCCTCATATCAGACAGCACGGGGCCTCAGCTCACACTTTTCATAAGAGCGCACGTCATAGGCTGAAAAAGCACATCTTTTAACTATTGTGGGAAATCAGTAGATCAAATTGAGCTACTTCATAATTTTGCTGCAGGCTGTACACAGGGCTGTTCACTCCCAACAATAGGAAGTACGTGCTGTAGCCAAGAGCTCTCATACATTCCCCTGCCAATGGCTTACATTAAATTGAGGGATTCAAAACAAGAAGGAAAAAGCACACGTCTCATCAGTAACATGCCTCATCAGCTCTCTCTTCCCAGAAGGCAGCCAGGCTGACTCCACAGAGACAGAGAGGCCCAAACCAAAGGAAAGGAAGCTTCTACAATTTCACAGCTACTAACACAGAAATGCTTCTGCATGATACTGCCTCTCCATGGAGCCTGGCTAGCTTGACCTGTACTGCAAGAGAAGAAAATTATTAAAAAATTCAAGTCTGAGCACGAATTTCCACTGAAAGAAGATGAAAGTGAAACATGAAGTTGCAGAGAAGGGCACTTTGGTAAATCTCTCCGCAACACATGCCACTGAGAAACCTGTAAACGGTATATCCATTATCTTAAATCCTCAAAACATCAGAAACACAGCATCAGGGCAAAGTGTGTTCTGCCACCCAGGTGAAACACAATACCTGACTAAAAAAATCCACCACCAAGTCTCTCTATTATCCATTACTGGCAAGCTGGCTTGTTGGCTTTCCTGTCCGCAGCACAGAAAGGCGAGGGACAAGCAAGAAATCCATCTCAGAAAGTCATTGCCAAGCAGTAAGGATAGGAAACTACCCAAAACCACCCACCTGCTGCATCCTTCCCACCAGGTGAGAAGGAAAAATGGAGAGAGAGAACAACTGCTTTTAGGGCACCAGTGAAGTTCGGGGAACTGAAAGCAGTGCACAGACAAACAGGGATGGTGTCAGAAGGTGACCTTCCCTCCTCTTCAGAGAAAGCTGAAACGGCCAGTGGTGATCTGCGACCCTCACACAGCTGTGACAAAATGCAATTCTCCAAGAGCCACAAACTTCACTGCTTTTATCAGAAAGTGAAAGTAAAGGTGTTTGGGATCCTAAGATTGTGTGAGGTGAACCATCTCTGTCACGGCATCACCATGGGAGCAGGACCCGCCCTGGAGCAGGACCTGGCTTGGCAGCTTTGAAATGCTGTGTTTTATCAGCAGGGCAGAATTTAAAGCCCGGAAACACGATAATATTTGTTAGTGATTAACAGTGTTAATCACTCTTAGCAAAGAAGCCCTTTGCCTCTTTCAAGCTCCTTGCAGACACAAGAAAATAAGCCTCCATTTCACGATGGCGTGGGCAAACAAAGCTTTATACTTGTTCTCCTGGAAAACAAAGCCATGTTTTCAGCATGCTGCTTAGAGCTGAGCTCTGAAATCCATCAGGTTCCTTACCAGGAAGAGAGGCCAGCTCTTACTTCAGGTTTCCAGCTGGGGAGAAAACCCTTGAAATAAAATAATTTTAAAGGCCAAGACTTTCCACTTTCACCCGAGATTGGTATGCAAGGCTACCATCTGCCTCACTTCCACCCAGACCAAACCTGAAGCCCCACATTTTATCTGGGGGACAACGGGTTGCACAAAGCCAGACGTGCTGTAGGAAGCCTGTGAGAATGCAAAATTCAGACTGTTTACCCAGCCCTGCTCTAGCTCTGAGACCACCATGTGCCCTTGGCCCTTATGTGCCCCCAGGCTGCTGCTGGCTGCCCATGTGGGTGCAGAGCAGGGGACACAGCCTGGCACTGTGGCTGTAATGTGGTTCAAGATGTTCCATCACCCTGTGCAGAGTGCCATTAGTGGTCTCACTCCTCTCCAAAGACATCCCCAATAAACTCCAGAGAGCAAATCTGCAAACATTGCCTCAGTTTTTAAAGCTCATTATTGATTAAAAAAAAAAAAAAAGAGGTAATTTTATTACTTTTATGGTATGTTTTCTGTTATTTGCATAATTGTTCAATGCTAATAAGACAATTAGCAATTCTTACAGCTTAATAATTACCCAGTGATGACTGGCCTATTGCAGCTTAATGAATTTTTTAATTGTTGCTGGGGGTCTTGACGTTCTTTTGTCCAATATCTCCTTCACTTAGAGATGCTGTTCACGCAAACAGGGCGAGGCGAAAGGCAAGACAACACCAGCTACGCAGGACAAGCAGAGATGTTATTATTAAGATCTCTTCAATTTAAAAGGAGGAGAAAATACAAACTCTATTTTCTGCTGCTTTAGGGTGGTGTTATTTAAATGCATGGAAAGGCAAAGCAGAGGTTTAAACATCAATCCACCTTAGGCAAATGCTACCTCTATAGAATCCAGGCTGCTTAGCTGGTGTGGGGCTGGCCTTGACATACACAAAGCTAACAAAAGTCTTAACATTTTTACCTTTCAGTGAATAACTCCTTGACTTAAGTGTGAATCGTGCTGTTTTGAACTGCAGTGTGACCAGAGGGAAGTTAATTGAGATCAGACGGGGCCAAAACTGTAGCTGTCACCAACTGAGGCCACAGATGAAATTGGCTGAAGAAGATGGCGAGGCACCAGGGAGCAGTCATAGGTAGTCTCCTCAGCCCACATTTACCCATACACAATAAGTAATGGAGATGGACTTTTTCTCTCTCTTTCTTTTGCACGAAGATTCTTGCATGCTGCTGCTTGCAGAGCAAAGTCTCTCTTTCCTTCCTCTAATTCTAAAGGCTGGCAAAACATTGATGCCTCTGTCCATGAAAGCCTTTTTGCTAGCAGTTACCTGGAGACCCTCTGCCTCTCCCTGCCTTTCTATTGCCAACAGCAGGTCAGGCAGATTTGCCTCTGAGGTCAGTGCTGGGTCTCTTCCAGTTCCCCATTGTAATCCGTTCCCCAGGGGCAGCTGCCACTGAGTCAGCAGCAGGCAAGCAACTCCCCTGTTAGTCACACCCTGCTCTCAGCCAAACCAGCACCACTGCCCCTGCCCTGCAGCACCAGCATGCATGGGACCATGCTGTTGCCACATCAGACTCTATCCAGCTCAGCCTCAATAAATTCCTTCCAGCTACCGTGTGCCTGGATGGCTACTCTTGCTTCTGCTGTCTGACAGGAGGAGTACTTGCATGTGGTGAGGCTTCGTGCTGGGTGAGTAAAAGGACTTGAAAGGCACCACCTCCATCCTCTTCCCAAAGGGGAAAAAAGGGGAAGTCTTGTGACTCCCAGTCCAAAGTTACGAAGTGTAATAATCAGCTCAAATAATAGGGATCTTCTCTGCTCCCTCTCATACATTCCTGCTAGTGTACTGGTGTACTTTTCCGGTGCTGTTCTTGTGAATTTCCACTGCGTACTTTATGTACACCTGACTTTCTCAGGATCGTGCTCTTGGTATGGATCATTAGATATGAATGTGGGCTCATATAACATTTCCACCATGGCTAACTCTCCCAAATAGCAGATGCCTTTTTCCATAGCAGTCCATTTCTTCAACCCAGACATCAGATCTTCTTCACAGATCTTCTTCCCAGATATGGTTCTACCTCACATCTACTGACGTATTTGCATTGGCAGTTGTTGTCCAAGCAGAAAATGGAACAGTGATTGCATCCTTCCAGGTCTCCAAGACTCCACAGGCTGAAACCTAGGGAGTGCCCACCCTTTTTCCTATGAAAGTTGTCTGCTATTGCTACAGCAGACATCATCTTTCAGAGAAGCACTTCAAAAGCAAAGCGAAAGCCTTCCAGGTCCAGGAGAGCCAAGAGTAAGAGCCATGGTAGGTTCAGCTCTACAGGAGAAGGAACAAGCCAGCCCTGAACCCCCACTCTGGGCAGTGGGGGGCGTGGAAAAAGCCCCACTCAGGGGTGTGCTGGGAGAATCACTATGAAGCATATTAATGGTGTTCCTACCCTGTCATCATCTATCTGTGCTTAGTGGAAGGGCCCTGCAGCCCCTCTTTGCTCCTCTACCATCTCCATCCAGCAGGCACTCAGACGAGAAGAGCTGCTGCCAGCACGGTATGGTGCAGCCACAGGATGAAGAACAAGCCAGCAGACAGCGTTTACTTCCCCTAGAGCTGCATGGGATTCCCAGGATATTCTAGGACACCAGCACTGGTTTGGGAGTAGGCTTGACACCATCTCTGGCAGACCCCAATTCACCTAGGAAGCTTTCAACTGCAGCATCTTGTGGCACAGAGCATCCAAATGATCTTGCCACTTTGGGGCATGTCCTCTGACAGCCAGCCAGCAGCAGCAGCAATTTCCACTGGGTCAGTCTTGTGAGCTCCCCTGGGCTCAGATAGGAGCAATGCTGCAAACCCTCTCCTCACTCCTCTTCTGAGTGAGTCAACATCTCTGAAAGATGCAGAACATGGCTCCGGCCCCCAGGAGGAGCCCAGCAGACCTGCTAAGGATAACGCTGTCAGCTCAACAGGGATGGGAGGAGAGAAGGTGCTCAGCCAGGCAGAGATGAAAGTTACAGAGTGCTGATTAAAAGGCGGGCAAGTGTCAGAGCATCTGTAATGCTATCGCTAACCATTTCAGAGCTGTCACAGCTGCTAAGGATGGGCTCCCACAGCACTCCTGCCCTGAGCTGTCTCCTCACATCCAGGCACCTCAGCTGCCCCCTCTCCTCTCAGCCATGATCTGGTTTCAGTGGCATGCTTCAAGCCAGGGCAGCCTGCTCAGCTCCACTGCATTCAAGCAGAGGATGATAACAGAGCAAATGCATAGCAGGAACTTTCAATTTAGCAGAAAACAGGCAGGGAAACAAATCACAGATGATGCTTTTTCTATTGGGAGATTAGTAGAAATACCTTGCTCTACAGCACAGCTTCTACCCTCTTACAAACTTTTGAATTTGTTTCTTCCTCCCAAAAGAGATGAGCTCTTGATGATAAAGATGCTGTTTCTACCTTCTCCAGCACACCTTGTTCCCCACTGCTCTGCAAAGCCTAGCTATCCAACAGTGAGAGGTGTTTAAACAGTTCAGTCACCATCCAAGTGTCCTCTTCTCCTCTAAACTTGGCCTCCAGGCAGACATCATAGAATTTGAGGCCAGCCACACCATTCCTTTTTACCTGTTTGTAGTTAAAGCCCTGGAGCAGGATTTCTGGAAAGCCCCATCCAGAGGGAGGCTCTTCAGCAAAGAACCACTACTTTGATTCTGTTTTTGCTGTGATAACAGTCCTGCAACATTTTTATTTCTCCTTAGTTCAAAGTCCTGTGAAAAGCCCTTTCCCAGCCAGTCCCATAAGTTCCCAGTGGCTGTGGGCACACGGCAGCACCAAGAGAAATACTTCCCTGCTCTGACAAACTGAGCAGTGTTTTAATGATGCCTGATAAGAGACTACAGCGAGAGGAGCCAGTAATCTCACTGGGAACCCTTTAGACAGGCGTTAATCCTGCTGTCATTGAGCCCCTCAGGAAAACCATTTCACTGACTTGATCTTCTTCAGCTGTTCCTCCACATAATTTATATCTAGCTAATTGCCACAGTAGTGACTCTGGATACGAAGCAGATGCTGCTGAGGAAGAAAGCATGTTGCATCCTTAAGCAATAGCTCTAATCTATTTAAAGGCAAGGCGAGGCTACTTAACAGTGGTTGGGAAGTTCATCTCTCTCCCTTTTCTCCTCCAATTCTCTGCAAAGCAAGCAATTCATACAGCATAAGCATTCAATCATAGCATTTCTTGTTTGCAAGAATGGACAATACTTCTTCATCTTGCCACCCACGAGGTCACAACTGTTTCTCACAAAAGGGAAAGAGACAAGTGATGTGAAGGCAAGCCAGTGAATACAGTAAGACTATGAAATGGGCAGTGAATTCTCTGCAGCAGAGGGATGGCAGCCATCACCTTTTCTGTTCTCCCATGACAGCTGGCAGTAAACAATCACATCAATAAGCAGACAAGAACCAGGAGAAGAATCACAAGGAGAAACTGGCAGATGCCAAAGAGGATGGGAAAGCTAGAAATAGAAAACTTGTGAAGGTATATAAGGTATATAATGTGAGAACTTGTAAAAAAATGATTTGGGTCGCTCACATCTGAGTCCGTGCATCAGACACTGCAGGGCTCTGCCTACATTTGGCCACAGAGACAGGTCTTTCAGAGAAGCTGTAGCTAGAATAACAAGACAATGAAAAACAGGGAGAGGAGGATGTCAGGCTACACCAATGGCAGCACAAAGCAGAAAGAGGCACAATGGAAACAAAAGAATTTTAATTGGAGGAAAAAAAAACAACTTCACCCCCCACCCTCCAAAAAAAAACCAAACTATCAAAACATTATATGGTCTCTCCCCCTGCACATATTCACATTTTTTTCCAACATAAAGTGCAGAGACTTCAACTGAAAGGGCCAACACTCCCTTCTGCTCTCCCAGCAGCTCTGCCCTCTTGGAGGAAAAAAAAAAAAGAACAAACAAACAAAATAAGTGTCAGCCACTGCCCTAAGAGTCCATGACAAAACTGGTCCCTGTTTGGCACAATATTCAGGAGATTTTCTCCCCACAGCAATGGCAACTTAGTCAGACAGATCTGTCCTTGCCCCCTCCTGATCTTCATGTGGCCTGTTACATCATCTCTTTGATCCTTCAGGACATTGGTTGAAATACAGTGCCTTCTTACAGGGCCTCAATGCAGCTGTTGGGTCCAGTTCAATTCCACTGAAAGTGAAGCTCCCAGAACCACGTGTTCAGATTGTAGCCTCCATGTGCAGGACCTTCAAGGCCTCAGAGATTTGAGAGCTGGTGTCAATCTGGCTGTACATCCCCACCAGGAAGGCCCTGTGCAGTAACACTGCAGCATGTTCTGTGAAAGAGAGAGACAGCGTGAGGAGTGGCCTGAGAGCAGCAATCTGCCAGTGAACACCTGGATGAATGCTTGTAGCCGTGCAAGAAGTTCCACCTTCTGTTATGACTGAACAGGGCTTAATTCACCCTGTAATGGCCCTGAGGGTTTGTGATTATGTGAGGGATCACAACTCAGAGAGGAAGATCGTAAAGGAGCAAATCTGCTTTAAGGAAACCTCCCTTATCTCTATGCAAGTCTCCTCTCTGTGATGCTCAGACCGAAGCTGCTACTGATACAGATGACCTACATGTTTGACAGACTATTCTAGGCAATGCTGACTCTTAGCAACTTCCCAAGGAGGCTACTTTCATAACAAGAGCTCAATTTTGACCTTTGGCCACCATGCATGCACCCTAGAGGAGGCAGATACTGACTTACCTTGGCAAAGGAGGGTGTACTCAGGCAGGTTCCTCAGTGCTGTCTGCACCACCTCAAAGTCTCGGCTGCCAAGGCAGTACATGAAGGTAGGAAGGAAGTCCGCAGCAATGCTGGAAATAAAACATCACAGCATCAGTACAGCCCAGTTCACCATCAACAGCCACGCACAGTGGGCAGCCAGTGCTCCTCAGTGACTCACAATATCCTGAGTTCCCACGGTCCTCACCTAGGGTTGTTCTGAATGGAGCGTAAAGCCAGACTAAAGGCCAGATTTCGGCAGGACTCCTCTGATGAGCTCATCAGCTTCTGTAGGTTTGTCTGAGAGAAGATACACAAATAAGGATCACAGGGCCATATAAGGATCAGAACTGTGCAGACTTGCATTGCTACCCCTCCAGCATCAATCCAGCAGGTACTGGCTGAGACAGGAAATCCCTCTGTAACAAGGATTATCCTGTTTTGAATGCTTTAAAGCACCCTTCTGTAATCTTATGGTGTGTGGGACAGCTGAATTTTCCCTGCATTCCTGTGTGGTTTTTTCAGGGAGCTGTTCTGCTTTCTCCTAGTCCCATTATTGTGAAGGGGACAGAAGGTTACTACTTCCTCAGATATAAACAGAAGTTCAAGGGGATGATGGAACTATTATGCAATGGAGAGAAGACAGTAGGAAGGTACCTACTGCCTGCTGTAAGAAAGCCTAATGGAAAGTGCAGCATCTTAGGGGAAATGTAATACCACCCTCCCCCCCAAAAGCAGAGAAGAAAAGCAATTAAGCAGGCTGTACAACACACTGGTGAACAGAATCTTTGACTTTCAGTGGCATTTAGAGATGTCATACTCACAGCAAAAAAGGAAAGAATTTCTGGCCTCCGTCTGGACATCTCATCAATGTCTGTCAGCACCTCCAAAATGTCTGGTGGAAGACACACATTAAAAGGAATGACTGAAATTCACTGATTCAGCAAAGGACCTACAAACCCAGCCTCCCAACCGGTCAAGTTTTACTACTTGCACACAGAGCTAGAGTAATAAAGACAGTTATTGAAAAAGGAAGGATGAGAACAGGCAGCTCACTTGCTAGATCAACATATCTCAAACTGCCCAAGCAGGGATCATGACATGGGCAGGGGAAGGAGTGGAGTAGGGCATAATGTTTCAACTCCAGAGTACTTTTTTCTTCACCAAGTTTCTAAGGTGGAAGGACAACTGTCACCCCAATACTACAACTTATGTATGATATGAACACTGGACACTTGTCATTTCAGCACACTTCAGGAGAAGCAGCATGTTGTTGCCATATGCCAGGTTAATGTGATTTTCCTTTGTGAAGGTCATCTGGGATTTCAAACAAAATCATGCTTCTAATCAGTTTGGTATTTTTATTGTATTAAATAAAATGGCACTCCTATCAGTACTCCAGAGCAGAGTCACTGGATCAGAGCTGGCTGAATGTGGACTGTAACACTCCATGAGTTACTCATGCAAATTCCCAGAGCACCTTCAAGATACCAAGAAGAGGCAGTTGCAGCACTGCTGTACTAAGTGACACAGCATCATAGGAAGCCTCTGTCACAGAACCACAGAAAATTATGGACAAGTCATCCAAAACAAAATCACATCCTAACTGCTGGAGACTTCTAGGAAACAAACCTGTAGCTGACAGCTGAGGAACAGGGTTGGCACGTGCAGCATTTGTCCTATGTTCTTGCACTTACCCTCAACTGTTTGGCCTCGAGAGAGCCTCTTCATGTATGGGGCCATTTCAGCTGGTGTGAGAGGAGTGAAGAGAGAGACGCTGACAAGGGGGAGTGAGCCAGCTGCTGCTTCATCTGGTACAGAATGAGAACAGGTCACTTTTGACAGTCTACACAGTTTTAACAGGGAGACAAATCCAGTGTTCCCTACCAGCCATCAGCTGAGCAGCAATGCTTCCCAGCTCTCACAGCCTCCTGTCTCACTGCAACTCCTGGTAGCCCTTGCTGATGTAAAGAAAACAAACCTTCCTAGCACTATTTTATACTGAATACTTATCACACACAAGTTGCAAAGAGAGAGGAGAATGTACCTAGGGTCTCCTGATGGGTTAATCCTGAAGTGAGGCTTTGGAAGATAAAATTCACAGTAATGAAAATCACCCTAAAAGCTTTTCTTCTGCACCAGCAGTGGTACCACTGACAGCAAAACAAACCAACCCATTCCAGATACTGATTTCAAACAGCTGAGCATACGAATGCCATTCCCCATTCTAAATACCTTTCACTAGGAGTAGGAGAAACATTGCATATAGCACACAAAAACATCTGCACTCCATGAAGCACTGCAGGTTTGCCAGCTAGATTTACTCTTGCATCCTAGTCAGACTCACCATCCTTCTCTTCTTCAGAGCCTCTGTCCAAGATGCTGCTCTTACTAGGCAGACTCAGCCCAGCCAGGAGGGACTTCAGCATTGCTAGGTCACTGTTGTCTGATGACAGGTCACTAGTGGAACAGATGGCATGTTTAAATAGAAGTAAAGGCATGAGGACAACTAACAGCACATAAATTAAACATGGTAGGAACAGTTTCTCAGAAGCAAGATTTTCCCATTCAGTGTTAACTACAGGGGTTGCTCCAAAATTAATGCCTTCCATTTTATTAAGTTGGCCTACAGTATCACAGATGGATGTTGGTGGTATGGCAGTAGAGGCTGAACTTTCTGCCAGTTTTCTGTTGCATGTTGTTGCTGTGTGACAGATGGCAATAGAGGGGCAGTTTGACAAAATGGCATCTGACATGGAAGTGCAGATGAAGCAGGGGGGAGAAACTGAATTTCTCCATGTGGAAAAAACAGCACCCATTAACTGATGATTTCTGAACATTTATGGAGACCAAATAGTGGATGTGAGCACAGTGAGACGGTGTGTGGAAATAAATAGGAGGCATAACTTTCAGAGTGACCTATTAGAACTCAAATAAGTTTGTCCCTGTATCTGCAGCTGTGATCCTGCTGTTATTGCTCCAGGTAAAGACTCTGCTGCTGGCTCTCCGGAAATAACTGCAGAGCACTACAATACATTATCTGGGCATTTAATTCGTTATGTGAGTTCAGATTATCACCCAACTTTGTCAGGTTCTGTTTTCACCTATAAAAAGGGAGATGCTGTTCATATCAATAGACATTTAAGCAAGCAAGGGTGAAAAAGTGCCACATTAACCAACTGTTGTCACATTATCTTGCTGTCCCCTGCCTGATTATCTCACAGCACCTTGCCTGAGCAAGCTCTCCATGAACTAATCCATGGGCTAACTGGACTAAGAAAGCTTACTGTAGAGGATCCGAGTGCTTCTGCAAGAAGGAGACAGCTGCTTGTGCATTGCACGTGATGTACTTCTGGATAAACTGGACATATTTGCTGATGAAGGCAGCCAGGTGTCGTGAGGATTTCCTGTAGTTCTGAGATAGGGTAGGGATGATGAGTTAACAAAAACAGCAATGATTCATTGCTCCATCCTGCACCTCTGGGGCCCAGGAATTAGATTACTGATCGCTGGCCTCCCCTATTATAATCTCTCCAAGGTACTCTATATATCTTTTGGCTCTTCAGGTACACGAAGGTTCTCCCTTCGCATAGCAGAATGTTGGGCTGGCCCTATGTTACATTAGCTTCTCCCTCTAGTGGCTGGCAGCCCGCACACACTGTGCAGCAAGGACTTTGCCTACCAGCAGCAGACGGATGAAGGAGAGCAGACAGTCCCATAGTGCCGCCTGGTGCTCATTCTGGAAGACCTGTGGCTGAAGCAGCTCCAGGATCCCCAGGACGTGTATGAAGAAGGTCAAGTGATTCTGCTGCCTGAACTCCTGGAAGTTGAGGTGAACACGGCCATGCAGCAGAGCTGCAATCATCGGCAAGTGTCTGAAACACCAAACAGAAGAACATCCAGCTCTAGTCTCTTCCTAAATAGAATTACATGTTGTTACATCCCAGTGGCTTTAAGTGTCCCTCAAACTCTCCCAGGGTTTTGGGTTTGACCCCATATCCATGGAAACAGCAGTCACCATTTCCCACCCATTTTCTGTTCTGTTGGCTGCAATTCTACGAGGATTGTTTCTTGACAAACAAGGAGCCAAAAACAGTGCTGCTTCCTTATAAAAGATATGGCTTTGCTGCCCTTTCTTGTAGGTTTCATAAACGAACACAGATTCTGCACAGTCTACGTGACTGTGCCAAGCCTGCCCCCCACTTCTATGGCAAAGGTTGATGCTTTTCAGTAAACTCAGTCTTACGGATGGTGAAAGAAGAGAGTTGTACCTGAGAAGGAGGATGGGATGAGCCACAGCTAGCTTCCTGCATGCCATGTTGGCATCCCACACGCGGCTTTCTGATGACTTGGAGTCACTGGTGTCTGCAAGGAGGTTAATGAATCTGTGAACCAGGGCATCAAGCTAGAAAGAAAAGTAGTGAGTAAATAGTTAAAGTTTAAAGCACCACAAGCCTGTGGCTCTTCAGCAGCTTTTCTCAAATACTTTCCAACTACAGATGAGGTTAACAGAAATTATTCCCAGGTAGAACCTGCAAGCAGATGCAGCATTCCAGCTGGCATAGGATCTGAAGTCCACAGTCCCTACAGACATCAAAGCAGGATCAGACGCCTGCACACTTGCGCTTTACGGAAGCCTTTGGCACACAGAAATTTATAAAATCAGAGCTTAAAGTATTTGATAGAGAGACAATGAAAAATAAATCATACCTAAACTTTGCTCCTGAGCGTGAAGACTCACTGAGGGAAGGGGCAACTGAAGAGTGAGGTTAAGAAACAAAAATGACAGAACCAACGCTCTCCAGTTCTCTCCTTTTAGTCTGAGCATCAACACAGCATTCGCTCCAGGTGCACACTTGGAAAAAGGGGCTTTTCTGCAATTTTCTATTTACCTTGCAAGTGCTGCTGTCTCTGGCTCCTTCACTGGTGAGAAGCATCTCAGGCAGAGGCACAAGTTGCTCGGGTAGTTGCAGGTATATCTGAAGCAGAAGGTCCTGGCAGCATTTTCCCACAGAGCTGGAAGAAAAAGGAAGAGGCGAGCCTCTGGTCACTGCTTTAGCTCAACCAGCAGACATCACAGACCCATCAGATTATTAAAAGATTTCTCGTATATGTGATAAACAACTCTGCACAGTAGTCAACACTAATCTGAACAGTGTTTATTCAGTCTGTGTTTCTTTCTGAACTACTCTCAAAGCATGCACAGTCCACAGGGATCCATGATCTGCAGGGATCCACCATGAGGCCGTTTCCAGTGCTGGAGTTAGAAAATTGGTTACAGAGTTACCCCTGGATATAGGAAAGAAAAGCCTGGCTTCCATCTCCAGTGAGCAGAATTCCTCTGTGTAGTACTCATCAACATCTCAAAAAAGTCAGTCAGAAGTGCAACTATTCAGACTAGCCTGTTTCTCAATTAGCACACCTGCCTGAGATGCATTACCATGCAATAGCAACTGAAATTACTAGGCATCTTTTCTATTACCATAAATGAAGTTAAAATTAGGTCAATTTGCTCCACTGACACAAAGACACTATCTTCTGCTTTCCCAACAGTGCTAACACAGCTGTTAGAAAACAATCATAATGATCAGCACAGTTTGCATTATAAGCAATGATTCAAGGCATGAGTAGACAAGAAATTCTACATTAGAAACTGGTAATTAAGAACAACAACTGACTTACAAGAAAAAAAAAAAAAGGAATGTTGAACATTTTATGCCAAAATTCCTGAAAGAAAACATGCTCTGCAATTTCACTTTTAAGGTGACCTTCTTGGTTCTAGTAACACTTCAGAGTGACATTTTATTCTCCTAAACTAAGAAGTCTGGGAAGATAATGTGTGGGAAGCACTTGTTCTAGAGCCCATATAACGCTTACTAATGAAGACATGCTGTCAAGTCTCATCATTACCTGGCTGCCTGTGCCCAAGTAACTACAATTAGAGTAGGCAGTGCTTTCCATTTGCGACCCCCACCTGCTACCCCATTGCTGGATGCAGCTGGTCAAATACTCCGTTACTTTTTTCATGCTCTCAAGGTCCCCATGAGAACAACTGAGCAACAGAGGCAGTCGAGACTGGATGAGTGTGCAGGAAGCCTCTTCTGTGTTCTGGTATCTGGTTTCTGCTTCAGCCAGGATCAGCTCCACCATGCTGATCAATTCTGATGCCTTTAGATGGAGCACAAATTCCTCACGGCGCTTCTGCAATGCAGAACACAAAATTAATCCCAGCTGAATCCCTAGATCCTTAGTTCTAGTCACACTTCCCCCAGAAGGACAGGAGCATCTCTTAAGATGAGACTTAAGTAATGTGGAAACCCAAAAAGAGATTAAACTGCCTTTTCATGGCAAAGTGGGAATTATCTCATGCTGGGTTTTAGCTTGCTCACTGTTGTAGCCTTTTCACTAGATCTTTAATAGATATTGTAGCAACTCTGCAGGAGCTGGAGAGGAAATGTCAAGGGGGCAAACTTATGTGCACTCAAATGAGCTTTTTGAACCCCAAATTGCCATTGTAATATATAATAGAGTAGAGCAGCTAAGCAACCAGCTGAGGTACAGGCAGCAAATTTGGCACGCTGCATCTGTATCACTCCAGTTGCCTCTTGGCCATGACAAGTCATGCAATATGAAAGTATCACCTCTCACTCCATCCAGACAGGAAACTTGGAAGAACTGAGCCACTACCTGAGGAGTTCTTTGGTCCCTTCCCTGCCAGATCCGAGGGATATGAATACAGGCCCACAAGAAATCCAACGAAGCAGTTGGATCAAACCTGCCAGAAGACAAAAGAAGACAGATTTGCAATTAGAGTCAACGCAGCCCTCAGGCAGCATGCAAACACATGGTACTGTCTCTAAACATCACAAGTACTGTGAAGGAAAAACATCTGCAAAATGTAAAAATAGGATCCATTAAGTCCCAAGAAGGGGCTTGGTTCTGTTCCCAGATTATGACTAAATATTTGTTGCAGTAAGCACAACACAGGTATGGTGCCCAACAAATGGCATTCAGCAGCAGTACAGTGGCTGCACAGTCATGCACCACAAGGCCAAAAGTCTGTCACAAACGTAAACAGTTGATACAAGAAGATCAGTGATCTTCATGTTGCAGCGTGCAGAACATCCTGCCTGCTATCCTGGACTGCAGAAATTAAATTGTTAGTGAGCAGATCAATAAAGAAATTGCAGGAAACAAATATTGCTAGCTTTAGAAATACTGTTAGTTTAATCATGCCCTGCCTCGCTACTTACTAGCTGTTAGTGCGTTCTGGTCTACAAGTGTAAGAAATTTAAGCAAGATACTACTACTACAATAAAATTCCAGTATCTGAAAGCAACATACAGGAGCTGAGAGCTAGGGTGCTCCCAAGATCAGAACTGGGCTAGAGAAAGACTGGTAATGGAGTTTAGTACAAGCAATGGATCCAGCAGAGCCTGCCCATTGGTTTGCTATCCAAGCCATCTTTCAATCCCCGTGTTCATAAAGATTATCAACAAGGGCAATGCTAGATGGATTACCTAAATGATTAGTATTTCCTATTTAAAACACGGCCAAATCTTTATGTGCTCTTTCCATCAAACAGCAGGTAATATTTAAATCAAGGTACACAAATCAGCATGACTGAAATCAGCATCCTTCTCACAAAGCCTGTTTTTGGCTGAGCTACATCTCTTGGCACACGCACCGTGGAACTCAGCAGCTCTTGTTCACAGCTTCTGATTGTTCTCTCTCAGACAGCAAATTGCCCAACTGAAAACTCTGCTAGGCTCAGAAAAAACCACCACTAAGACTCACCTCTGCTCTCGGTTTCTGCAAAGCAGAAGCTTGATGCACTGGTGCAGCGTAGTCCAGCTGGACTGATGAGTGAGAAGAGCCAAGAGATACGGGCGGAAGGAGGGCACTTGGGATCCTGCCTGAAAGGACCAAAAATTGAGATGTATAAACAGATTCTTGCTGTGAGGTGGATACAAGAGACAATGATGGCAATCCAAGCAAGCAGACAGCACATAAGAGAACATGTGGATTGAGGATTTGAACTGCAGTACTGTTTAAAACATGGCAGAAGTCATGACATTCAGCTTTAGCCTTAGCTTTGGTATAGCACTTCTGGGCAGGCCACTTAATTGTCTTCAAAAATACACATGAAAACACAGAGTGCTAGGTTATTATTATTAGGCTATTATGGGACTACATTGTGTCTATAATACTCTTTGAAGTCCTAAAAAGAATAGGGCTGAAGAAATACAAAGATAAGATGAAAACGTGCCTCATACTGAGAAGGATACACCAGAATCTCTAGACTGCGCTGCTCTCAAACAGCTATAGTAACATGTGGCAAAACATAAAACTCCCCCATAACCCTTTTTCAAGGGTTATGCACCCCATAAAGGTGGTTTTAGCACAGCAGTCTACCCAACAACTCCTACCTTGTTCCAGGAGAACAGTAGTTTCTGCTGGAGATCAGGGCAGCTGCTGATCACCTCTGGGTCCAACATCTCCAGCCAGTCATTCAAAAGGCCAGAGGATGGCCCCAGCCAAGCAGTTTCAGTACTGAAGAGAAAACAAAGCCAGTATCAGAGATGATACCAGGAAACCAGACCTCTCATTGAGTTCCCATCGTTGCGTAGGCTCACCTGCAACTATCCAGCTCTTTCTTCACTGTTGTCTCTTCCTTGTCCTGGAGCAACAAGGAGCTCACCACAGCAATTGGTTTCATGGCAGGAAATCTGGCAGTGGTCTCAACAGTAGCTGAGAAGAGGACTGTGAGGAGTTCCTCCAAGTACGGAGAGTGAGTTTCAATCAGGCCCTGAAGGACTAGCAGAGGTAAAAAGATGTCGCTAACCTCAATGTGTGGTCAAAGCTATGAAACGTTCTAAGTGTCTCATGAAGGCAATCAATCAGTCCAGAATTCCCCAGAGAATGGCTCAGTAAGGAAGAGAGAAACCACTTCTATCTGTAACAGCAGACTTCTATTTCTTATTAGGTTAGCAGAAACTGACAGTTTGCTGTCAGACAACTCCAGTCCTGGGTCACAGTTTACAAACCCACATACCAGCACAGGGAAAGGAGGTGATATAAGATAGGCCACATTTATATCAGTTTGCATTTTCCTGCTTTTCACTGCCTATATATGAGGTACTCCCTTGCTATGCTGGAATTTCAACCTGCTGCTGCAATAGAGAGGAGAGCAGGAAGACAATCATACCTTTGCTGATGAGCTCTGGCTCCACATTACCCTTCTCTCCCGATTTCAGGGTTGCAATAATGGCGCGTACCGTGGAGCTGATCAAGTCAGGGTCATGACGGAAAGTCAGAGCTTCTGTGAGGTGCAAGAAACCACCTCGAACTGCAAAGAAATCACAGCATTGAGGGACAAGCAACAACAGGTCTCTCTTCTACAGAGGCACCAAGTTGTAGTGGCACACAACCACTCAAACATACACACCCACAGCATCCCACTGTCATTCTACTCCCTCCACAGCTCTTTACAGCTCTCAGGGACAATATGGATTGAATGAATCTTGACCTCTCAGGGACAGTGTGGATTAAGAGAATACTTTATAGCCACAAACTCATTTCCCTGATGAAGTTCTTGGTGACAGCCTCCTCCCAACAGATGGCAGATGACAATAACTACAAGTCATGACATGACCTTGTTCCATGAGCATTCTTGCATGCTCATCTTCCAGGTCTACAGCTAGCATGGAATTTCTTACCTGAGCAAATGGAAGTTTTCCCTGAGAAATCTGCTCTGCTTACTGGGATGCTAACAAACGTCTACTGCAAGCTAGCTTTGTTTCTGTCCCTTTCTTAACCCACTTGGTCCACTCAGAACCCCACAAGCTGCACAACGCCAGTACCGTCACTGATCCTGTGCCTTGAGGAGTACTGCACAGCAAAACCCTTCAGCTGAGCACGCAGAGGACCATCTTCCACTGCAGGGCTGTCCAACCACTGCAGCATCTGCATGAGGACTTTGAAGAAGAGGGAGGAGAAGGCAGTGTCTTGTGGCATGCAGCGCTGGGGAGAGCAGCAAAAAACACCTGCTTACACTTCAAGAATAAAACAAAGATAGCAGAAGGGGCAGACAGTGGCACATACTGCCATGAATACATAGAGTACGCCAATTCTGTTGGATCAGACCTCACTGAAATCAAGGCAGCAGCTTCTAATGTAGAAATGCAAGGCAGAAAACATCAGTCACAAATAAAATACCTCTCCAAGCATAATTAAGGGTAGCTTTGTGCCTTCTTCCATCATGAAAGGAATGAGATATTTTACTGGTAACTCTTAGCCTGCCCTGGAGTTCTCTTTAAGGAATTAAGGACTTCCCTCCATAAACTGTCTGCAGATGCTCTGGCTTACAAGACGTGTCCATGCTACACAGCAGCACAGACTGGAGATTCCGAAACAGGGGACTCACAGCTGCAAACTCACAGTGCCACAGTTACTATATTGCTTCAGGTTCACCTAGCCCTGAAGGTAAGGCCCAACTCTCAGCAGTGCTAGGCTAACGTGGCCAATGTGCATTCAGCTGTCTTACGTTCAAACAACCTAAGTCCCTTTGTATTATGCTCCCAGGCTGTGTTTCTAGCATTTCACAGGTAGGAAATCTGCACACAACAGAGTAGATGCACAGCAGACTTAGTTTTCTCCCCAGCCTACTTTGTTCAATGCTACGAAGATTCTTATCCAACACCACTCACCTGATACTGGTACAGCTGGCGCATCAGCGGGCAGGAGATGAAGTGGTTACGATGCATAGCCATCACCAGTGCACCACTGTGTGGTGAGTTCATCAGTGCAGCTACTGCCTGCAGAAGTTGTGCTGTGATCCCGGACACTTGTGTGTTTCCCTGGCGGATTTGAGCCAGCTCCTGCCCCAGGGCCTGCTGTAATGCCAGGGCAAGTGGGCGCAGGTTTGAATTCTGCCATCGTGGGTCTGGATTTAGTGGGAAAAGCTGGTAGGATGCAGAACAGAATATGTCTATGAAAGCAAATGAAAGGACTTTCCATACCATAAAGTACCCCGAGGCAGAGGATCAATCTACCTTGTATGATCATACTGACTATGAACCAACGAGAACCTTTAATACAGCTTTTTCAATATTCTAGTGCCTGGTACAGGAACAGCATCTATGCAACACCAACCTGACTGTCAACACTGACACCATGGGGGAAATCACTGCACTACCCAAATGCAGGCGATCAACTTGTCCAATTAATTCCCTGAAGGTTTGTTTTGAAGTCAACAGAGAGAGGAAGGCTCTGCTAGCAGACATGCCAAAGCACAAAAGCTGTTTACATATAGCTTTGTTGCCAAGGCCCTGTGAGCATTTCACAAATCCTCCATGCACTGCTGAGACGAAAGGCACTATACACAGAACAAACAAGAAGCAGAGATGTAACATGCTAGTAGGCACTGACAGTATTAGGCATGATCAAAAGCCACATCACGTTCAGACTACATGAAAAAATAAGTCCATCCAACATCAACTCCGCCAGACTGTAACAGCACAGCCTTACTCTATGCAGGGCTTTCCTATTTCCTGCCTACAAACACTGCAGGAAGAATGGAGCAAATAAACAATACGGATTTTGCAAAGGTGCTGCAAGAAAGGAGGTGATGGACAACCAGCTTGAGGCTATACCAGTACCTGCAGGAAGATGCCTGCTAGATCATCTTCTGGGCCCAGAACCCGAACCTGACTTAAGGCCCGGATTCGGCTCTGGCCTTGATTGCTCTCAGGGCTAGATTTTGACTTTGCAGTCTCAGCACTGTCTGCAGTTAGAATAAAAGAAAAGAAAGAAGAAAATTGTTACGATAAGTAGCATCTGGAGCCCCAGTACTGAGTCATCTTCAGTTTCACTGTCTCTAAGTACTGAGAAATCCAGTAGCTTTTCCCTCAAGGCAAAGCAATACCTACTTTTCTGTACTACTCAGAACAAATAACTATAGAAAAACTCCAATAATACTGGAATTCCTCCCTCAAGCAGCAGAGAAAAGACATTTGAAAGACAAGTTGGATATTCTGAAGTTTAAGCTATCCTGGACAGTACCTCGGCGGGCTGGTAAGGAGGCTGTGAGCAGGGAGTGGAAAGTCTGGCCTCCTGTTGCTCCTCTTTCATGCTGAACCTCCACAAGGTGAGCCATGTAGTCTGAAAAAAGGACAAGATAAGAATACGTTACTTTTTCCTCTTTAGTAAAGCAGTGCAGAATTGGTTGCTGTTTGTGTAGCTACCACAGTGAAGACAAAAAGCAGCAAAGTTCATTTGGACTTCGTAAACACGATACAAATGAGCCCTATTTCTTTTACAATTTAGCCTCCAGACTATTTATAGACTTCACACAATCCAGTTCAGAAAAACCCTTCTCTTCTATGGGAAATACAGTCAAGGGCCATCTAGAAAGAACTAGGGAGGTCTCTACAGAGACAACGAGCCACCAAAGCAGCTGGCACAGAATCCAGTGAACTAGTTTGGATTTTACACAAGGAAGTCACAGGATGTACTCACAATGACTGCTTAAGACAAAGTAAAATGTCTAGTTAATCTCATACAAAGCTCTTACTCTTGTCCATAATGTTCTGCTCCAGTGTCTGTGGGTCATGAGATACTGCTTGATCCAGGTACTGCAGAAGTTTGCTCATGCTAGAAACTGGGATTCCAAAAGACTGAACAAAGAGAAGCAGCTGCTGCGGCTCCAGGTCCTGCAGGGCTGAAATAAAAAAACACCAACTTCTCAGACCACCAAATTGCTTATAGATGGTCACCTTTATTACCCGGTATTGTACTTTTGGCTGGACCAAGCAACACATTAATGACAGGACTGCAGAGAGCCTAAAGCCAGAAGTCTGACAGCTGCCTACATTGCTCTGCAAATCACTGCCTTCTTACTGCATCTTTCAGTTAATTCACTCACTGACTAATTTGATCTTCTGTTTAATTTGATCAAAACCTCAGGAACTCAATCATCCATATTAAAAAAAACTTCCACCCTATCTGTTGATGGCTGCAGGCAGGAATTATTGAATAATTCAATCACTGGCTATAGAGAGCTGTCATTTAATTAGTAAGAAAGGGACAAAGCTCTGAACACCAGGAAGAAAGACAGCACTGATAAGCTGTGCAAGGACAGAAGCAACTACAGATATAGCTTACATTCTTCAGCCACTGCTCTCCACATTGCAAGCACACCACATCCTATGGAAGCAAAGCTGTGCCTGTTGTCTGATGATCGCGTTCTTGAATTTGAGCTGAATTGTTATAATGTAGATAGTATCCAAATAATAGTCACATATTTCCTTTAAAGTACACAGAAAACACAGAAGCTGTACAAGCTCTCCCCGCTTTAGAAGTAATAGTCACCACCTATAAAAGCCATCACTGAGCTGCATACAAAAGCAGCTCACTGCAAGGTCTGCCCTGATAAAAGCATCTGTGTAGCACAGTTGGACATACAGAAAACTGAGCAGAAAAGACTATCTTCCCTACAGGAGGGTCTGAAACACCAGCAAATATCCCACCAGCTCACCTGCATCCACGAGCCGCGGGACCTCAGAGCGGATCATGCGCAGCTTTAGCCAGTCAGGGAGCAGCAGGGCCTCCTCTGAGGTGTCAACCAGAAAAGCAGTAGGAAGGGGCTTTTTCTCCGGGAACCATATATCCAATAACGTGTAAAAATCACCATCCCCTGCTTAAGAGCAGACACAAAAATCTTTCTTATGAACATAAGGACCTAGCATATTCTATCCTTCTCTGTACAAATCAATCCACCAAAACATTTCCTTGTTCAAAGGCTAGAAACAACTTAGGAATAAACACTATGAAATAGAAATGTGACCTATGTATTTGAGTGCCCAGTTCTCATCCCACAATAATCTATGAGGTCTTTGTTTAGCAGGGAGGAACACACCATTTCAATATTTTCTGCTCTCTGCAGAAGGCAGCAAATAAGCCTGCAAATCCTTCATTCAATGCAGCACTATCTATTAGAATATCACAGCTGTAAGCAAATGTTGCAAAGGACAACTCTGCACTGACCTAACTCTGTTACACACATAGAGGCTCTCTGTACAGTCCACCACCCCTTGAACAAATCTGAATATAGTTACTAACCTTGAGGTGGCCCTAGAGTCAGGAGAATAACCATGGCATGCACCACTAGGATATGCATAGTAGCTGTTTCACCACTAGTCCAACGAAGGAATACCTGATCCTGTGACTCCGACTGAAAAAAAAAAAGGAGAAAAACAAGCAGATGAGCTATGATGGGGGAAACAACAAAACATGAGTACTGTGAGAAGCAGGCGAAAGGAGACCATAAGAATGGACAAGTCTGTTCAGAACAAAGTTCAATCTAGCCCCAGTATCTTCAACAGTGGCAAAAGAAGATAAAGAAGGAAAACAAAGTGATTTTTATGTACACACACACACAAGCACTTGGTTTTGATACTATATCAACCTCCAACTATTCTCAGATCAGGAAGTTTTTGAACCAGACACAACTTCTACATTTTCAGCAGCCCACATGGGCATATTTTGTGTTAACTCAACATTCTAATATCTGCCTAGGAAAGGTAGGGAGGAACTCACCCATCTGTACACCTCCTCGCCTTCCTTACTCTGGCGCATGCATTTGATGTAGCGAGAAAAGATGGAGAGAAGAGCAACAAGTACTGCATCTGACTCAGCACAGTATGAGAGCTTGGAGAAGAGGTGAGACATGATGGTAGAGCGCTCCACTATGAGCCGGGCTACATCCTGCAAGAGAAGAAACATCTGGGAGGTCTTTACAGAAGTAACACAGATAGGACCTCCTGCCTTACTATGCCACATCCTCCAGTTTCCATCACCAGCCCAGTTAACATGATTCTGGAGACCAACACATGCAGTCAAGACAGGAATCATCAAATTAGGAAGACCAAGCGATTTGCACACATCTTGTGAAAACTTAGTGTCCCAAGCTGCAGCACAGATGCTTTCTAATGCATCCCATGAAAAGGGAGCATTTACCAGTCTTTACATAGTAAGAACAGTGTTTCTTTAAACATTTAGCAATACCCACATATTTAAAAGCATCTACAAAAAGCTGAAAGAGCCTTTGAATCTCTAGATCCATGCAACTGAGTCTCCAGAAGACTGTTACAAAGGACGTTGGTCAATGGACTTACAAAGCAATGAAAAAAGCGCCCAGAGTGAGAACAATTAATAACTACTGTATATCAGCCAACCATCCCAAAATCACCAGACTTGAACAAGAAAAAAAATGAGTCAGAAATTCAATTTCAGTTACAGAAGAGTGAATATCCCACCACTGAAGTTCCTGACTTTCCATTCTCTCTCCAGATACATGCAGGCTTAACACCTGCTTACTTGAGACATGCTGCCAGATGGTAACATTTCCTTCAAATCACTATCTGCTCTTGCATTTCCCATACTATCTGAGATGGGCTGCTAAACTGGAGATCATGACTCTGATTTTCTGTTTGAATATGAAACCAAACACACAAGTTGCCCTCAACATATCCAGAAACTACGCAGTTATCAATTTCACACGCTCCCAAAAACCCCATCCCACTGGTACAGCAAGCTACCACTGCCCTAGGCAACAAGTTCAACATATCAGGCCTTCCTGTGCAATCCCTCTGTCTTTGCAACCCTGTCTCTCACCAGAGCGAGGTCATTATGCTGTCCCTGCTCCTCCACGGGGGCGTGCTGGGAGAGGTACACCAGGTAAGCACTGATGGTCTGGGGATCTGTCTCCATATGGATGGCCTAGAATGACGCAGTTCTCATTAGAGATCAGGAAGCCATGAAAATAAGCACCAGAAGAAAGTATGTTCTTTTGCAAGAATATAAAAATGACAATATCACAGCCACACAGTTTGCTCAGATCTGTTTTAGCATGAGTAGGATAAAGAATCATTTGCCCAGGAGCTGGTCACTTATCCCTTCCAGGTAACACATACCTGCTGTAAGGCAACAGCTGTTGTTGCTCTAACACTGTCAAATAGTGGCAGCCTTGGGAGGTCTCTCAGTAGCCACTGATAACCCTGCAGCAGTTCAGAATCACCAGAATCTTCTTCCATGGGGTGATCTTTCTCTTCTCCATCCCGCAGTCCTCCTTCTGATAGCACCAAAGACAAGCCCTGCAGAAATCACATAAACACAGCCTGTGCATATGAAGCCACAGTTGGACCCACCAGTTTCATACTAGTGAATAGAATAGAAACAAGCTTCAGACATCAGGGAATGATCCAACCGCCATGCACACAACCTACAACATATAACTTGTCTGCTTGACAGCTACCCTGCTTAAAGTTTCAGTCCTCTGTAAGCATAATCTTCAACTCTGCAATTCTGCCTGCTTTGACTATGCTCTAGAGCACCAGGCATTTACTAATTTACATTCCCCATGGAAAACAGCTGCTGCCAATTACTCCTTGTACTTCACAATCTGCTGAGTCTACACCTGAACTTCACAGGAAACAGCAAAATCCAGCTTTCTCTTAAAAAGGTACTACTTGGCTGTTGGACAGAGAAGATTCTGAACAGCAGGAAGCAGAAGTGCATTTGATGGGGCCTGGAGACTGAGATGAGTTAGCAAAGAAGGATGATACAAAATACTGCTCTCAACCCTCAGCTTCTGATAAGCTCTAGTTGAAAAGATTTTTCTTTTGCTCACCTTCATGGCCAGGACCCGTGAAGCCACCTGGGAGGAACTCAGGCGTCGCAGGAAATAGTCAAGCACCTCACAGGTTGTCTGTTCATCTGCCTTGGGACCCAAAAGCAAGTCTTGCAACCGTCCAAGCAGCTGCCTTTGTTTCTGTTGTCTCTGTGGAGCGAGAAGTTGACCTTTCCAGTGAAAACAAACCCAGGATATGCTGAAAGCAGGTAACAGAACTGAGCCCCAGAGACCACTCACCTGGCGTTTCTTGGCACGCTGCTCTTTACTCTCACCCTCCTCCTCTTCTTCACCTGAGGTTGACTCATCAGCAGCATCATGAAGCAAGAATTCACAAAGGCACTGCACAGGTAAGACATCCAAGGAGCCCTCACTGGACTGAACCAGATCTGCCAGCCATGGCATTGATTGCGATGAAGCCTATGAAGCAGGAGAATGACAATGCAGGATCAGCAGAACATTGATGCAGCACTAATCATTTTACTCCTGAGCAATAAACCACCTTCTCCCACACCATACTCAGCTCCCTCCTGTCCCTCACTCTGCTTAAGCTTTAGAGAGAAGAGATCAGATCCTAACTTTGCCAATCCATCAGTGGAGCTTACCTGTCTTTGAATGATGTTGAGAAGAAAGTCAGGATGACGACTTCGACACAGGAGGTGGCCCAAGCGAAGAGACTGGTTCAGGCTTTTCACCTGCTCCAGGACATGTGGTGGAGGCCTGCGTGGAGGGCCCCTGCCAAAGAAACAAGAAGTTAATCATAGACAAGGCACAGTTTCATTGTGGTGATCAACCAGTTCAGCAGTGCACGAAGGCTACATACAATTTGCAACACATATCCTATGTGTCCTATCCCCACCAACCTCCTTATTAGCAGCAGGAGTTCCCGACCAGGATTAACTGGAATTTCCCAATACCAACAGACTAGAGTATAAGGGTACTCACTGAGGGTCCAGACTTGTCAGCTGGGATAGCAAGAGGCTGCTGCTCTCTGTTATGGTTTGTTTTGTGGATGCGGCAGCCAGATGACCCTCAAATGCAAGAATCTCCTGTTTTTCCCTCTGGGAGATTTGAAGCTCACGATTAATCATCTCTGTGCGTGTCTCCTCATCCGTCAAGGTACATTGAGGATAGGAATAATTACTGAGAAAACAAGCAAAAAAACCCAGTTATCTTGCCCCATTTAAAATTTATGAAACAAGCAATGTCCCCGTGTTATTAGCTCTATTAGAGAAAACACACACACAAAAAAACACAGCTTCCCAACAGTGCCAGGGAGACTGAGAACCTTTCAGCAAATTTACATCACAGTCACCCCTTGCTGGTTATATTCTCCTGGGGGAAAACTCCTTTCCCACACGAACAGCAGCACTACTGCCAGCTCTACTGAAAAGGAAGAAGCCAATAGACATGAGCTGAATTCAGAAATATGCGATTTATAGAGGGATCTAGACATACTAACTTTGTCATGACCATTTCCATGAGCATCTTCAGAGAGGGGTACTCCTCCCATGCAGCCAGACCTACAGCACAGAAGAAAAAGGTATTCAGGAAACCAGGAACAAGTCAGAGCTTTTACAGAGATTCTATCACAATCCAAGTCATGGAGAAGACAAGCTTACTTTGGAACATCCCACCACATTCAGGGCACAGACACTGATTCCAGACTCATTCCAGTCCAAACCCCATACTTTTTATTTCTGCACACATAAGGAGCACGCAGCACAGCACAACTTGCCAGTTTTTGCAGCAGAACTGGTACCCTGAAAAATGTTCACACTCACCAATGTTTTCAGGATTGAATGCAGCCACTACAAGCAGGAGAGGCCAGGCCTTCCAGTACAGGGTAGAAATAGCTAGATTTGGAGGCTGGTACCTACAAAAGCCATCAACAGACACAAGCAACTTGGTTACTGGAAGCCACTACAAAACTGTTCTACTTAATCATACACTGTTTGGATTTGGTAACACCAGTTCAGTAGTTTTCAGAAAAAAAAAAATCTCTTGCAAGTGTGACAGCGGAGTTCAGCTGCAGATTTCTAGAGCAGAAAGACTAGAGCTCTTGCAAAGAAAAGTCCATTCCGTGACTCAGAACTATCTCTGCCTAGGAGAAATTCTCACCAGAACACAACATTGAAAAGATTTCTCTGGGATTTCATTACAAAAAATTTTAACTGGAAAAAGCATCCTGAAGTCTATGAACTAGGACTGCCAGTCATAAAGTGAAAATGAACTAGATCACACTGAGATTATCTATGTGATAAACCTTACCCTGGGGGTAACTGAATATTTTCTGGGTGGTGGTAGGTGCACAGATTTAAGACAGCATCAATCAGCTGGATTCTCTCTACCCTGAGGACCTCAACATCTGGGGGAGAGGAAAAGACAAAGCAAGTTATTGACCAGTCTACCTTGCTGAATGTCCTTCAAGAAAACCAACAAAGCAAAAAAAAAAATTTCAAGCAACTATGCCATTGTGGTTTTGTTCTCATGATATTACAGGATTAAAAAAACCACAACTCAAAAAGCAGCAACACATAAAACAAGCCATAAGGATATTGAGACATAAATGAGAAGACCACAGAACACATAGGCTAATTTCTTTAACTTCCAATGTTTTCACTTCTGAATGGACTAAAAAATTTCTGTTCATTTTATTGTCTGGATTAAGGACTGAATTGAATTTAGAAATGGTAGCTCAAATCTCTGGGTGGCAAATCACAGCCTCTCATCCTCAACAAAACCAGTATTTCCCAGACACCCCACTGTCTGATGATTAGTAACGGGCAGAAACAGTAGGAGAAAATAAGAACCTTCTCCAGTGAGAAAGCAACAGCAATATACATCTGGCTCTGAGCCAAATGCTTTGCCATCAAGATTAAAACATGCTCTGAGTGATGCAAAGGCTCTTCGAAATATGGTAGGAGCTGCCTCAGCTCTGAGCAGTGCTAAGCAGATACAGACAGAAGGAACCACTTGCTGGCTGAAGCTCTGTACAATCTTACCATCTGCTTGCACAGCTGCAGCACGCTTCACCAAGTGGTCGGCAAGTTCCATGGCATCCGCAGGGCCAAGAGGAAGGTCCCGTGACAAACCAATCACAAGGATCCGCATCAGCGTGTCTTCAAGGATGGGCACCTCGGAGCACAGGCGAAGGAAGAAGCTGCATGAGACAAGAGACAATCAATCATGCTTCTCTTGACAGCAGCACGAGGATTGCTGAAACCCTCCACAGACCCTACAGCTCACCTGAGCAGAAAATAAAGCACAGTTTAGCTTCCAACCATTTTCCTGGTCTCCAGGTCCAAATGCAACTATCTGAAACAAATTGCTTGCATTGCTTTGTACCTCTACACTTCAGTCTGTGCAAATCTGAGCTCCCTAACATTACACCAGTACAAGCCATACAGTACAGGGCTGTCCTTCTCACCATTACAGCATTAAGATACAGGACAGCTTGGCACAAGGAAAAAGAATCAAGGAAGAAGAACAGACAGACTGGAGCAACAGTCGCCAATTTTAGGCAGCATAACAGATGATGAAAAAACAAGCACAGTTCCAAGCCTTTCCAACACAGAGCTACATAAAGAAGTGTCAGAAAACACCAGTTCCTTTGCCTCTAGTTACAGTAACTCTGCCTCTGTACCCAGCTACAGATAGAGCATACACTCACTTGCGGTCGCTCTCAGGGGGCCAGTTGTCCCACTTGTAGTAGGTCTCCGGCTGTTCTGTGAAAAGCACCTTGTGGAGGCTGTCAGAATGAAGAGGACAGTAAATATAATCCGTGTGAGTCTCAAGAACACAATCAACAGTTCATTTTCCACAATGAAAAGACATCAGACGGATAACAAGGGATCCACAGTAATCATTTGTGATCAGATAACTTGGTTCCACAAGGAATTTCCAAAGGACACATGCAAGGGCCTTTACAACGTGCCATATGCTTTTGGAAAAGGGACTGGATATGCACAATAGGTTCCCAAGTAACTCTCTTACCAGTGCACATAGTCCTTTGGAGCCAGCTTGCTAATAGATGGAACAACTGTATGAAGCCACCAGACAGCATCTCGTTGGATAGCAGCAATTTGGTTCTGGAAAGAGCGCAGCACTTCCAAGTCTGAAAGACAGCCAGATTACAAAACTACACACATACAAGAATGCCATGCAGAGCAAAGCAGGAAATGGCAGATGTTTTAAGACCAGATAGTAACCAATGCTCTGAACATTAAGTAAACTGGGAAGAAGTCAGAATCTTTAGCACCGACAGCACACATGCTTCACCTTCTGATGCATACTGCAACAAAATCCCAAAATGTAGTACAGATGAACAAAGACCATGAGAAGACATCTCAGCAGTCACTTCAGTGCTATCTCAAAAGCTCTGCCACCAGAAACATGTACTTGGTAATCCTTACTGCTGCTCCCCCAGACATGATCTTGTCCCACAGTAGGCACCCATCTATTCAGCCAACATGCAAATGCCACATCTACATACAATTCTGTTGGCCGTGGGATAACAGCATGCAGCCCCATACCTCTATTCAGAACACTGGCATACGCTCCTAATTCTAGCTGTAACACTCACTCAGCACTACCTGGAGATATTTAACAAAATATCCATCTTCAGAAGGAATCTAGATTTTTATGCTTACTCTTTTTCTCTCCTTTGTCCCAGGCAATTCCAGCCTCTTTCACCTGGGCTGTGATACCAAGCATCATGGAGACAGCTAGAAGATCAGTTATGTGGATGACAAACCGCTCCTGAAAACAAAAGCGAACCAAATTACAGCCATCTTTTGAAGTGTTTCATCATAAAAAGATGAAGTCATAACTGTCTGGAAATGGAATATGGAAGATCTGCTATGAATCACAAGAAACAATACTGAGTCAAATATTATATCCAAATAATAAGGGAAAAAGAAACACCTGTCAGGAAAAACAAACAAATAAACCAAACAGATACAGAAAAGCCCAGCACACCTCTGGTACCATCCAGCAATACATGGAGCAAACAAAGTGCTACCTTGAATTCCATTTCTGCATATTGGGCCTCCTTTCGTTCCTGCATAAGACCCAGGCAGAAGGCCTGGAAGTTGATTTCATGTTTTGTTTGTTTGATGATCTCTCGCAGCAGTGCCCGTGAAGCCCGCAGGTAGTCATCCTTAGTAGTCAAAAGATCCTGGAACACCATTGCTAGGTACTGAGGGAAAACAGGACTTTCAGTGCACTGTAATTATCAGCACTTACAAAACAAAAAGCATGTTGTTTGTCATTCAGACACCAGTGAGCTATAATATGTGTCTCCAATGAAATTTCATTGCCACAAGTTTGGTCACTCTGAATGTATGAGCATCTTCAGGCTCCCACACATTTATTCATAACAAGTTAAACAAGGTGATTTCAAAACAGTATGATACATTCTGCACAGCTGTCTGTGGGAAGATTTCGTTTGAGCCACAGTTCAGCTAAAACTCTCAGGCAGGGATCTGGGCCCACCAGTAGTCACACAAGACACTACACCTACCTTTGGTGCTTGCTCTGAGCTGTGCTGAAGAACAGTATACAGGATCTGCATATTATTGGGATTTCTTGCATTTGAAAGTTCATTGAAAATCACAAACTTAATCGTAGTTCCCAGGTTATCCCTGTGTGCATTCAGCAGCTCTCTGCAAGGGAAGACCAAAGGTTGTAAGCTTAGACTTCACCTAGATTCATGTTCTGATTTTTCTTGAAGCGTTTAATACACAAAAATAAAGGAAATGCAACAGTAAGCATGTTCAGAGATGCTAAAGGATCACTGAAGGGTTTCCATACCAATGAAATTAATATGAATGTGACACAATCTCCCATGGCCAAAGCCGATATTTAACAAATCTATCCAGAGCCAAGGCCCTGGACACATCTTCCAGACGGAGTCACTCACTCACCTGACACATAGCATGTAGTGGTTGAGAAGGACCTTTGGCTTGAGACGAATTTTGATCAGGTTGGAGATAACTTCCATGTCCTCTGAGCTGTGAGTGTTGCAGTTCATACAAACAGACATCAGCAAGTCCTGTGCTGGCTTGGTCAACTGCAGAGGAAGAACAGGAAAACTGCAGCCACTGGCCAACACAGAACAGAAATGTAACTCGCCTTACTGGCTGAATTTCAGACCAGGTCCAAAAAATTCAAGGTCCAGCAGTCTCCATCCTTACCTTTGGATTCTGCAGCCACATCTCCAGCCTTTGCACAGCCATCTGTCGCACCTCTTTGTAGCCACAAGTTGCTGTCAGCAGACGAAGGAGGTTTCTGGACACGTTATCCATGGGCTGGCGCCGGTTGAGTTGATCCCGCAGCATGTCCAGAACATACTCCTCCACACTCTCTGCAAGGTCGTCATACCTGGGCCATACAAACTGCATTTTATTCACTTTCTCCCAAGCCAGCTCTAGCACACTACACTGTGTCCAGAGATCAGCATTCTTTCTTGTTCATGATAAAGACTACAAAAACAAATCTACTCATTTCTTCTGATGTTCAACATTCTCTAGCAAATGTCATGGGACAGCTCATGCAGAGAGGGAGCTTTCTGCCACAGTACTTCAGGAGTGGGTGAGCACAGACAGATCTGTCACATGGCTGCACCAGGAAAGGAAAGCGCTTTACCTGGGCATGAGCTGGCCCTCCTGTTCTGGGCTCATTTTCTCCTCTGCAATCAGCAGCTCACTCTGGCTGTCTTCCTCCTCTGTCATGGAAGGGTGCGGGCTACTTCCTATGAGAGATCAGCACAAAGCACACATCACGAGACAACTCTCTCCACCACTTACCACTCACACATCACATACAAGCGCATTATTTGAGTCTTTCACTGCTTGCCCTCAAAATGAAGGGCACCAAAGAAGGGAAAAGCAATGCCAGAAACTCAATATCTGCTCTAGAGGACTCCATCAAGTAACGCACTGTTTACATCTGTTTGTAAGCCCTTGCTACTATTTTTTAAACATACACTTACCAGCACTAATGTCCCCACCACTACGACCAACTTCCCCATGCAAGAGCATGCTCTTAGGAGGCATCTTTGTGTTAAAAGCTGTTTGGATGTTATCCACAAATGTCTTGCAGTGAGGGCTGTCCACCCAGATGCGCTCTCCAAGGGAGTCCTCAATGTAAACCTACAGGAAAGAAAGCAGCAGAGAACACAAACCACACTCAAACTTTTTCATACAGCTTGCCCACCACTGCCTCAGCCCCCAAAAAAACACCCTTTGTTCAACAACCTTGACAAAGATCTCTGGCCAGTTCTCATCCTCTTCGTAAGCTGCCATGAGAAGGTTGCAGGCCAAGACAGACACAAGGCTATTCCCTTTAGCTTTGAAATTAATAGAGGCATCTCTTCGGAGCAGGCTACACAATGCCTGGAAAATTATATAAAAAAAAGAACAAACAAAAAATTTAAATTATGTACCCACAAATCATATAGAAAAGCTTTAGAAAAAAAGCTACAAATCTCAGTAATTTGCCACAAAACTGCAGTATTTACAAAGGCATGCTAACTACTTTCTGGCCAGACAGCAGCTACAATTATACTCGTGATGTGGCAGGAACCCCAAAATTATACTTCAGAAACATACAGTAAGATGCTTCAGGAAGTCCAGGAGTCCCCATGTGACACAGCTCTCACCTCGATAACTCCTTCAGTGGCAAATATATTTGGTTTGATTTTTGCCAGGTACATGAGGCTCAGGTACAGCGTGGTATCAGGTTTGGCTCGGTTCATTTTCAGCTGCTTGGCCGCTCCACACAGCACCCCCTCAATGCGGTCATCGTTACCTTCCGCCTCTGCTGCCTCAATTTCATCCAGCAGCACCGTGGGGACAACTGCAACAACCAACACACAGGCACCAGTGTTTACCCTCATGCAAAACAACCTGCCCTGACATGCTGCCAGGATCAGCCCCCAGGAAAGCAAAACATCAAATACTGTGCTCAGTTTTGGGCCATCCCTTCCCTCCCCTTGAAGGTGGGATGTGACAGGACTCCTAATACAAGAGGCCCTGGAGCATGTATGAAAAAGGGCAAGGAAGCTGTGAAGGATCTGAAACACAAATCTTGCAGGGAGAGGCTGAGGGAATTGGAATTGTTCACTCTGAAGAAGGCTCTCTACAATCACAGAATGGCCAGGGTTGGAAAGGACCTCAAGGATCATGAACCTCCAACCCTCCTGCCACATGCAGGGCCACCAATCTCCCCATTTAGTTCTAGACCAGGCTGCCCAGGGCTCCATCCAACCTGGCTGCAAACACCTCCAGTGACGGGGCATCCACAGCCTCTGTGGGCAGCTGTTCCAGCACCTCACCACTCTCTCTGTAAAGAACTTGAAATTGTGACTTTGGCCCCCTATCCAGCAGGGGAAAGCCTTAAGGACAGCACAGAAAGGCACCGCACGGGCTAAGAGAAAGGCTTCTGGCAAACTGAACCCCAAGACAAAGCTGTGCCCCGCTGTGACGGCGCACAGCGGCCCTTACCTTCGATGGGGATGACGGACGGCTCCTTGATAGAGGGCGAGATGGCCCGCTTCTCCGCCACGGCCGCCTCGGCCAGGCGTCCCAGGGCGCTGAGGGGCGGCGTGGCAGACAGCTTGGGCCGCTTGCTCAGCCCGCCCAGCCCCGCGGGGCCCGACAGCGCGGCGGCCGCGTCCCGTTTGCGCTCCGAGGGCAGCCCGGCGGGCGCCGGCTTCAGCAGGGTGACGGCGGCCTTGCCATCGCCGCCCTGCCCCTTGGAGCCCAGCGCGATGAAGTCTCCCGGCGGCGGGTGAGCTGCAACGGACGACAACCGTGATGGGGACCGCGACGGCAAGCGGGACGGCCCCCGCCCCGGCCTCTCGGGCGCGGCCTCAGACTCACCGGAGGGCTTGGGCGCGGCGCTGGGCCGCCGCACGGCCGCCGCCTTCGGTCGGTTCATAGTGCCGCACGGCGCGGACCCCGACACCGGCACACCGCCCCCGCGGCCCGGAAGCGGAAGTTCCCCCCCCCGACCCTGCCCTAAAGGCGGAAGCGAAGCGTGCGCTCCCGCTGCCGAGGCGGTATCAGCGAGCGGCCCCTCCCGCCCCGCCCTGGGTGAGCAGAGATCGCGCCCCCTGGTGGTGGGAGGACGCGGAGCGGGGGAGGTTGGGGGACGGTGTGAGGCGCCACCCTGCGGGCTGGAGTGGAACTGCAGTTCTCAGGTCATGGGGGATCGGGAACGGGGGCGGGAATTGGAGAGTTTGGGGAACAGGGAGACACGGTGAAGAATAAAGGGGAATTGTGGGACATAAGGGTGAACTGGGGAACAAAAGGGATCGGGGAGCATGGGGGAGAATTGTGGGATGTGTGAGGACAGAAGGACAACCAGACACCAAGCTCTCCGCGTGCCTTTATTGCAGTTGGGGCTGTGGGCGCACACCCCTGACCCCACAGTGATGACACAGCATGGAGCCCCACCCCATCCCCACATCCCCTGCCCCCATCTGCAGCAGCGGGTGATGACAGATGACAGTCCCTGGCGCTGTGCTACCATCCTGGCTTTGAAGGCTGGAGCAGGGATGTGCACAGTAGGTCATGGCAAGGCAGGGCAGCCCCGTGCCCCCCCAGCTCACAGCCACTGCAGGGAGAAGCCCTGGCTGAGCCTGAGGCCGAGGCCGCTGACGGTGAGGACCTGCAGGACATGAGGGGACAGCATGGCTGAGCTCCTCCAGCTCTTATACAATGACCTCAACCCTCCACACAGCACAAGAGCAACATCCTTGCCCTCCTGCCCCCCACCAATGAGGGCTGGGAGAGGAGGCGTGGACACCCCCAGGACAGAGCACGCCAACACAAAGCCATACCTGGTTGTCCAGGTAGGAGAAGGGCTTCTCCTGCCCATCTAGGAGGACCTTGCTGGGCGGCTCCTGCACTCCATAGAAGCTCACTGCATCAATGGTGACGTAGGTGGCCTCGGTGCTGGCATGGAGGACGTTGGAGGTGAAGATGTTCTGCAGAAGGGGATGGTGTGAGCACGAGGTGTCCTGGACACCCCTCTGCCCTCCCCACCATGTCCCACCTCTGTGGCATTGAACACCAGGTAGGAGTAGTTGCCCCTCTCGAAGGTGTCCAGGCTCTCGCCGTCATCCCAGAAGAGGTCCCCCCAAGCAGTGGTACGTGGGGAAAGGGCCACAATGAGACGCAGCGGGTTCCCTCGGGTGGCCTTGCTGGTGGTCGCGGGTTTCTGGATTTCAAAGGAAGCTGTGAGGCTGTGTGCCCGGTATGGGGCAGGGAAGGTTGTGACATGCTGAGGACTGAGGAGGGACACATTGTGGAGCAGGAGACTCCTCTGAGACCGTCCCCAGCCCAGGGAGGTGGCAGCAGGGAGCTCACCTGTGTGGGCAGGATGGAACCCTCCCGGAGATGGAGGTTGAGGTGGTCCAGAGGGGCTGACAGCTTCAACATCTCCCCACTGCTGTTCACAGAGGAGCCCTGGAAGGGGGCAAAGGACAAAGGGGGGTCAGGGACACAGTGATGGGCTCAGGCGTGGGACCAGGGAGCAGCTCCTCAGGTAGCAAGCCCCACAGCTGGTGATGCTCCAACACTTTGGCATCCCCTGAGAGCCTCGTCTAAATCATCCAAAACCTGAATGTGAGTGCCATTGTGCTCCTCACCGTGTAGAAGTCGTACCACACGCCTTGGGGGAAATAGCCCAACACCGAGTCTGCTCCTGGCTCCAGCACCGGTGTCACCAGCAAGCTCTGGCCCCACAGGAACTGCCTGTCCAACCCATATGTGGCCACATCCCAGGGGAACCTGCAGTGGGATGGAGGCAAAGCTGCCATCAGCTGCTCCTTCACCACCCAACCACAGCCAGCATCTCACCAGCTCCCATCAGGGCGCTCTTACTCAAAGAACAAAGGTCGGGTGACAGTTTCCCCTTGCAGGTGGGCACGGTGGAAAAGTGTGTAGAGGAAGGGCAGGAGGGAGTAGCGGGTGAGCAGTACGTCCTTCATGGCTGTCCTCGCCAAGGGGCTGAAAGCCGTGGGGTCCTGGGCCTGGAGGATACACAAATGAGAGTCAGCAAATGCCCCACCCTCACCCAAATCTCCATCTCTATGGGGCAAATGTGCCTGCATCCCCCTGCATTCTACCTTCTACATCCCACATCTCATACTCTAAATCCAGCATCCTGTATCCAACATCCCAAATCCCACATCTGGCATCCCATATCCCCCATCCTGCCCAAGACCTTCTCGTTCTGGGTGTTGTGGTTGCGGGAGAAGGGGTAGAAGGCCCCGAGCTGCATCCAGCGGGTGCACAGCTCCTCCGAGGTGCTGCCGGAGAAGCCGCAAATGTCGGCCCCCACCAGAGGGATCCCAAACAGGCTGAAGCTCAGCATCCCTGCAGACAGGTGGGCAGAGATGCTCAGCAAAGTATGGGGAGTTTTGCGGCCTCCACCACCTCCCAAATGTAGGATGAAAGAAAATCCCAGCAGTGCTGAGGTGCCTTCTGGGGAAGGATGGGGCTGTGAGACAGTACCACCCACCTGGGATGGAGTAATACATGTCCTTCCATTGGCTCCGGTTGTCACCCAGCCAGTGTCCCGAGTACCGGCCCTGGCTGGGGAAGGTGGAGCGGGAGATGACAAAGGGACGCTTTCCTCGGATCTGGATCAAAGCACTGGAAGGCAATGGGGAGACCCAGGAGCAGGAGGTGAGAGCTGCCCTGAGGAGCCTCCTTACCCCTTAAATGTCTACAGACAGCTCTGGGAGTATGAGTAACATAGTCCCTGGGCTTGGAACAGGACCAGCTTTATCCTCCCTCCTCTCCTCGTTCCTCTGGGCAAGGCTGTGAGCAGCCACAGCATCTCCCTTTGGCTCAGGCACTCAAACCCCACTTCTTTTCCTACACTGACGTGCCTGAGCAGCACGGTTTCACCCATCCTATCCCCAGGGTGCTCAGGTACCTCGCCGTCGCTTCGGCTTCCTTCAGCCCGTAGAGGTTGTGCAGGTTGTAGTGCACCGAGGCGTTCTGCTTCGCTGAGGCACACACCGTCTTGGCGGACAGGGAATTGCCCAGCACAGCTGCCGGGAGGGACAGCCACCATTGGCATTCGGTGGAGACGGTGAGGGGCACAAAGCCACCCATGCTGCAAATTGAGCTCCCACAGCAACTCCCACCCCGTGCCCCAGTACAGCCACAAGCGTGCAATGCTCAGGTATGGAGATTGGCACATGAAAGCGGGGATGGACACGTTCAGGGTACGGAACAAAGATGTGATGTTTTGGAAGAATGGTTTTCCTCCACAGCACTCAGTTTTCAGCATCATGAGAGCACGTGGTACCTACCAGCGCAGCCTGCATCTCACCGCCCTCCTTACCCGGCGTGTACGGGGGGCTGTCGAGCTCTCCGGGTGGGCAGCCCTCTTCAGACCCATCCATGAAGTTGGATGGCTCATTCATGTCCTATGAAAACCACAGAGCAGTGCGAAGGGGGAGCTGTTAGGGATCAGTGATGTATAAGGGCGGCACAAGAGGGGTGTGCTGGAACCCACAGGCTTTCTCCCACACCACCAGAACCATTGAGCCCCTTTGCCCAGCACACACAGATGGTTACATATGCGGAGTGGTGTCCTGCCAAAACGCAATGACACCAGAAAAGCAGCACTCGGGCAATGGCTGTTGCTCCCAGGAGCAGAGAGATGGCACCAGCCAACAGGGAGCACTTACGATCCAGAGGCCATCGAAGGGCACGTGGGTGTGGAAACGCTGCAGGTTCTCCAGCCACCACTGGTGTGTGTCTGTGTTGGAGAAGTCGGGGAAGGCAGTGTAGCCAGGCCAGACCTGCAGGGAAGCCACAGAGCAGTGGTTCAGCAGGGCAGAACGCTAAGAGGAAGGGATACCTTGAGGCTGTGAGCATGCTGAAGGACCCAGGGCTAAAACAGGCAATAAAACCAATGGTAAAATCCAGGCTGACTGCTTCAAGGGCTGGATGCTGCGTGTGCAGCATTCCCCCCGAGCATCTCAGGGTGAGTTGGAGAGCAGAGTCTGTCTGCATGTGCCAGTGATGGGGAAGAGCTGTGATTTCTCTGTTTCACCTCACTCCAGGAATTACTGTGTTGGAATTACAGAGTTGGGTCACTTTTCTCCTTTGTTTTAGACTGTTAAAAGTTTCAGTAGGAGAGAGAGAGCCAGGAGGAGCAAGTGGCTGTGAATGGGTAACAAACTGTCTGCGGGTCTGGAGTAGATTGCAGGCACTTGAGCATCACAGGCAACCTCTTCCCACCTCAAAAACAGGAAGGGAGAGGATCAGATGATTGGCCTCAGGCAGAACCACCAACCCCGCTGCACTCATATGACTGCCTGGGTGCCTCTGCCGGGACAGGAGCTGGCTCTGGAGGCGGGTGGAAATGCCACAAGGTGAAATGTGGAAAACTGAGAGCAGGACCGGACCCTGGCAATCAGCCACCTGCCTTCTCCTCCAGCAGGAGTGAAGAAATCTCAGCCCGACTCCTGCAAAGCCCCCAGGATTTCCCCCAGTTCCTCACCTGCCCAATCAGTGGCTGCCCCTGGGTGGTGTTTAGGAACAAACCGCGTCTCAAGCCTTCATCGAAAGGCCAGTAGGAGCCACGTGGGCTGGTGCTGCTGATGCCAGGGTCCTGGGGATGGAGCAGAGTCAGTATCTCTCGGCCCCTTCCCCTGCAATGCCAGTGTGATTCAGAGAGCACAGTCAAGGCAGGGTCAGCCAAAGCCCAGACATGGCGACTGTTTCAACCAAGAGGAACAGAAACTTGCTTCAACACTTCCAGGCTCATTTTCTAAAATGTCACTTCTGCAAGTCCCGAGGACCCGTTATGGGGTTTTGGGGTGGGGGGGATAAATATAAGAAATCATGAACTTACGCAAGAAGCATCAGGTCACAGCTTGGGCTATGAAGGGGACTTCAATCTATCTGGGGCAACCCAACATCCCCTCCCAGGGTCCGTTTGCACCCCAGGAGCCCCAGCCCTTGCTGCCCACAGTGAGCAGAACCACATCCCATTTCCTGGCAGTGGGACATCACCGCGGGGTCACGAGAGCTCAGCACTGGTGAGGAAGTGGGGATTCCTGTGTCGAGCACCCACGAGTTGAACCCAGACTTGGTCACAGTCCCTCTGCGCATGAGGATGAGGAGCCCACCTCCCTGTGCTCCCGCAGCAGATGGGAGCATAGTGCAATAACCTGGCCCATATCTCAGCACTCCCTGCCCTTACAGGGGATTTCCAATGGCAGATTGCACGCTGACAAAAATCCCCAGTCCTGGAGCTGGCTAAGACCATCCAGGCAATGGAGGGGGCCATGAGCTGCCCCCAGTCCCTTGTCCCCATTGGCCTTGCAGCCACCAAGCCCAGCTTCGGGGAGTGACAGCCCTAAGCATGAGTGAGGCAAGTACCAAGATCATCACGTAGTGTTGCCCGTGCTTGTGGAGATCTTCCACCAGTGAAGGGAGAGAGGCAAATTTCTGGGGATCGAAGGTGAAGTCCCGATACCCATCCATGTAATCAATGTCGTTCCATTGCGCATCCTGCGAGGAATGGGCTCAGAGCAGGCAGCAGCACATAGCCCCCATCCCTCCCTCCTTCCTTGGGGTACCTGTGGGATCTGGAAGTTCCTCATGGCCCTTGCAGTCTGCCAGGTCTCATTGCTGGAGCCGTAGCCCCAGCGGCAGAGGTGGAAGCCGAGCGCCCAGAGCGGCGGCATGGCTGGGAAACCTGCAGTGTGTCCAAAAGCAATGTCAGCATGGCAAAGGGATGGGAGAGGAAGGGAGTAGAAGAGGAAAAGAAAAGGGGAGATGGAGTATGGGGTGACCAGACGGTGTTCCTGGAAGGATGGGGATGGGGTGATGCAGGCACAGAGACAAAGGGAGGAGCACTTAATGGTGTGTGTGCTTACCTATCACCTCCTGGTACTGCTGGATGACCATGTTGGGGTCAGGCCCCAGGAAGATGTAGAAGTCCAGCACACCTCCAATGGTCCTCCAAGTCAGGCCCGGGGCAGGCTGCAGGGCCACCTCTTTGCACAGTGGGGAAAAAAGCACAATGAGACCTGGGGAGCATCCCAGCATGGGGCCAGGCAGCACCACCATGATGCAGGAAAGGAGAAATCCCTGTGGGTGTCCAGGGCTTACACCATCACAGGCTGGGCAGATCACTGGTTAATACATGGAGAAAGCTCTCTATGAACACACTCTTCAGGTTGAAAGCTGTACCCTCTGTTGGCCCCCACTTAAAAACCAAACGCATGCCTTCCTCCAGTGCACACGAGTCAGGATGATCTTGGGTTTTTTACATGGCTGAGTCCTCAAACCTCAGCTGTGTGATGCATTTCCCTGTGCTCTGCCCCACGCTCACACTGGGAAGCAGAACTGCATTGAAGCTGAGCACAGCTGGAGCCCTGCTCTGAGCAGCACGGTCCCAGATGGCTACTGGGGGGGGGGGACGGGTGACCGCCAGTGCCATCCTGGCAAAGCAGGACCCTGTGGGGCTACCAGCAGGAGGGTGCTGCAGGGCACAGGTGGCACAGCTGGGGACAGCTGGGGACAGCACAGGCAGCATCCCTGTCTGGGCAGGAATCGCACACCCTGACAGCCTCAGGGCAAGGCTGCTTTGGGCAGATGGGAAATGGGCACAGAGCTGCATGTGAAGGACTCGCTTTTCCGACAGCAATTCAGCAGCTGGGCGTGTGGTTAAACTGCTCGGCAGTTGCTAAAGAGCCTCGCTTCAGCCAGGAAACAGATGGCTCAGCTCAATAACGGAGCTATCGGACCACATCTTTTCCCTTTTATGGCTTCCTCTTGCCCCAAGATCCCGAATCAACGCCACACACCTACCCATGGCATTGCTGTTGAGGAGGAAAACCCCGTGGGCATCGCCGCCCTCCTCCATCAGCAGATAGAAGGGGTGAGCGCCGTACAGGTTGAAGGATTCCTGCAAGCAGGGATTGCCTAGTGAGAGAGCAGCTCCCGGGCAGAGCAGCTCAGCTCAGAGCCATGAGACTTGGGCTAACCAATGTTCCCAAGTCACATCAGCTGCCACCACCCAGCCAAGCATCTGTCACCCCACGGAGGGCATGGCAGGGAGGTGAGGACAGTTTTGGAGCTGGCAGCCACAGGAGAGCTGCTTCTCCCTTGGACACCGCTGAGCTGTGCCCAGGGCAGCCACACCACAACCTGCTGCTCGGACCAGAAAAGCGCTCAGGGCCATGAGGACGTATATTTTGCAATTGCACTGAAATCCTCCCCGTGACCACTCCCTGCCCCAGGGGTACCGTGGGGGCCACATCACGGGCCCAGAGGGTGAGGGTGTTCCAGTCGAGGCTGTGCAACAGCGTGCTGCGGTGCTCCCCCAACCCATACAGGAACCTGGAGGGCAGCGTGGTGGAGATCTGCAGGAACTGATCGGCGAAGATCAGGGGAGCCACGGTGGTGTTGAGCCTGCCGGGTGACACAGTGAGAGAAGGTCACCAGGGGATGGTAATCCCCTCACAGTGACATGCCCTTCCCTCTAGAAGCATCTCGATGGCAGCAAAGCAGTGCATCCCATCCCATTTCCAGTCCTGTTAGGGCAGACTGGGGTCTGGGCACATCCTGACCCCAACCAGCCCAACCCAGCACAGCCATTCATTTGACACCAGCAGTTTCCACTCCGGTTATAATTAACCACTGAGGCGATGCAGCCGGGGAGTTCTCTGCCTGCCCTTGCTGATAAGCAGCTCCTGAGGAAAAGACAGACCACAGGGCCCAAAACGGAAGGAGGAGGACAGGACAGGATCTGAGGGAGTGCTGGGACACCCTGCCCTACACTGAGCACTGCAGCTCCCTGTGGCTCAGCACGGGCAAAGCCACGGGGAAGACCAGAAGCACTACAGTGAATCCACTGGTGTTTCTTTCCCCAAAAGCCTGAACCCAGCACTTGCTGGGGAGTTCCCACACCATAGACAGCTCTCTGGAGAACCCCAAAAGCAAGGCCAAGCAGGCAGAGCTGCGGCCCTTTGCTGGTCCTTTCCCCAAGCCACCGGATCCATCCCTGGGGATGGACACACTGGGGACCCGCATCCCAGGGCTGTGCCTCACTCAAGACACAGTTTGGAGCTGCTCCATGACACCAGTGGGGATTTGGGGTACTGCGCTGGTTTGGGAATATGACCCCACCCACTCCTGCAGGGCCAGAAAGCCACGTGCTGCTGCATCCCCATGTGAGCACCAGAGTTTGCAGCAAAGATGAAAGCAATGATAACTAATGGATTAAGATGCATAGGTGTGTTTTTCCTTAAGGAAAACCCTCCGAGAGACACGCTGAATCCCACTGAGGGAAGGACAGATAGAGAAGGTGGGCTCTTACAGCACTGTCCCTGTCCCTTGGCGCCGCAGCAGCACCCCAAAGGGGTCCTGGGAGAATTCCAGGCTGTAGATGGGGTTTTCTGCTCTCTTCATCACTCGGGGAACTTCCAGGGGCACCTCATACCGGGGCTTGGCTGCATCAGTTATCTGCAAAGGGGAGAAAGGACACCATGAATACCAGCAAAACAGGAGGACAAAGGGCTGGAGAAGCTCACTGAAGACACACGGGTTCACGCCAGGAGCAAAGCAGCTGCCAGCCTCTCTCTGAGCAAGGGATGTCACCTACAGACGTGGGACAGAGTGCAGAGCTCTGGAAGAGAGCTGGAAGCAAGCTCACCTTGATGCGCAGCCGTGTGTTTGTCTGGAACTCCACATCCATCCTCAGCACCTGGATGTCCTTAGGGTAATAGGCCTTCTCCCTGCGCACCAGCAGCCCCGTCATGCCCAGCGCCGTCTGGTTGAGGCTCTGCACCACGTAGCTGGGGAAGTTGGGTGGGTAGAAGCACCAGGGCACCCCCCGCTTGCCCCCCACTGCAGGGAGGGTCTCGATGAAGCAGCACCCCCGGCTCTCGCACAGCTCCTGGGTCACCACCACGCTCCTCTCGGGGTAGCAGTCATAGCGGTGGCTCTCAGGGACCAGGTAGCATTGGGAAGGTGGTGCAGGGCCATGCCAGCCCCTGGACACTTGTCGCAGCACCCAGACGGTGATGGTGCTCAGCAGCACAGCGGTGATCAGCAGCCCGCTGCCCACCCACCATGGGGCCAGCTTGCTGCGGCCAGCACGTGTTGAGGTGGTCGCATTCTCATCCTCCTCCTCCTCCTCCTCCTGGCTCAGTACCAGCTGTGGCACTGCCGCCCTCAGCTTCTGGTACGACCTCATTGTCCTGGGGCTGGAGCGAGGGGAGAGAGATGAAGAGTGCATGGTTATGGGAAGTGGCCAGGGGAAGTTCATGCAAGGCTTCCCTGTGCCTGATGTAGAGCTTTCTGCATTGGTTGAGATGTGCTCTGCAAACTTATGGCACTGAGGATGGCTTTGCCTGGAGCTGCCCATGCCCAGCCCCACTACAGTATAGAGGCAGCCATGATGCTCTGCTGCAGCCCCAAGGACCACCAGACCGAACTCCACGTGCTCTGGGTCTGGGGTGGTGGCAGTGTTCCTGCAAAGAGTTTTGCCCAGGTTTGAATGTATGGGCTGTAGCATTTCCAGAAGATGGCAAGCAAAAGCGAGCCCCTACCCACCCACTGGGGCAGTCACAGTGTTGGGAGCTGTGAGGTGCAGAGCATCCTCTGCTCTGAGCATCCTCTGCTCGTGCCCAAAGCCCTGAGTCAGACCTTTCAGCCTAGGGAGAGCTGGACAGCAGGGACTATGCCGTCAGTGTTTGCCTCCCACTGATAACATATGATTTTAGAAACTTCTCAGGCAAACGTCTTCCAGACTGCAAGCGAAGCAGAGCCCCCGCTCCTGCTGCCTGCAGGGCGCATTCCCATAGCTATAAACAAGGACGCAACTTTCTCCTTCCCACCTCCAGCCAAAGCGCCCAGACCTCACTCTCCTCATCTGCACAAGCTCAGCGCGGTGCCTCTCGCTGCAGAACGGATTTTATCCCCATCGGCCCTCCCCTGGCCCTGCACCAAAATGGCTCACCCCGCTCAGCACCCATCCCGTGCCGTGGGGCTGCTGGTGGGGATGGGACGCAGCGGACACCCTCACACCCTGCATGCAGACCCGACCAACTCGGCACATCGATCCCAACCTCCTCGGCATGCCACCTGCCCGGCCACGCATGCTCGTGCCAGGCCACCCCGACGCAACAATGGCCTTTCGGGCAGAGGGCGCAGAGCCAGCCCTGCCAAAAAGTGCAAGGACGGATGCGGAGCCCCAGCCCAGCACGGGGGGCACAACCCAGGCCGTGCCGGGCGCTTACATACACGTGTCTCCTCTTGATACTGTGGCTGCAGGCGGCAGTGCGGGCAGCACGGGCTCAGGGCTCCCAGCACCGCAGCCCTGCCTGCTCCGCCGTAAAACTCCGAGCAATCGCCCAGCGCCTACCGCTCCTCTCTAATAGCAGCGCCTGCTGACGCGCCTCTCAGCTGACTTGTCAGCCGCTCTCTCGTCTGGTTTGCTTCGCTGTGCATTTTTATTGCGTCTGTATATATCGATAGGTCCACGCTCAATGCTGCTCCAAAGTCCCGTGGTGGAGAATACGGGAGATGAATGATTTGTTTTCAATTTTCCTATGTATACATTGGGTCTCAAGACTCCGCACATTCATATTTCCACTCTCCCCTTTTCAGGATCAGAGCGCTTCAGCCCAAGCAGAGGGTGGAAGAGATGCCTGTGCTGAGCACTCCATGGTGCCTGACCTGTTCTGAGCACACAGCAGGAGGGTTGCCCCACAGCTCCCCACACCCCCAAAGCAAGGCCCCTTTTGTCCCCTTATTTTTCACCAAGTGCACTTTCTGCCATGCGCTCACACTCTCCTGGCTAAGAAGTGTGTGTGTGTGCATGCTCCCAGCCAGGTTTGCACTCTCAGGGGATCAGAGCCACTCGTTTGCTGCTGAAGGCCACTGCAGTCTAAAGGTCAGCAGCAAAGGACAACAAACCTTTGGAGCAAAGCTGCTTTCTCCGGGAATGAAAACAAAAATCCAGATCTGTTGTGAATGGCCAATTCACCCAGAAGCTGAATTTCAACAACTCCCCTCCCAAGCCGTACACAATATGTTCAATCCCATCCTTGCAAAGCCAGGGGAGAATGTCCCAGTTTGGGTCACCGCAAAAGGTGAGACCACACGTAAGACACAGCCACCAGCTGAGGGAGAAACCCTGGATGCAACCAGGACCTCCGTGGCCCCACCACCACCTGCAGAGCACAGCAGGGTGGGTAGCCGCAGTGGGGATACTGGTGGCCACGGGTCTCCTGTCCTTTGTTTGTGAGCTGGAAAGGGAGATGAGGATACAAAACACATCCAGAGCTCAGCAGGGAGCACAGGGCTGGCTCGGACCTGCCCTTGAACCCTGAGCCCAGCACGATTCAACCAGAGGGCCAGATTTTAACCAGAGTCTGGAAATACGGAAGAGGTGAAGCCAGCAGCACTGCAGCTCTGTGCCATCGCCTGGAAGCTTTAACCAACTTTGTTAGTTCGGTCCCAGCACAGGGGGTTTCCAACAGCCCACTTTGCCCCACTCTCTCCTGCTGTGCTCTACGTGGGGCTCCCCACGTTGTGCAAAAGGGGTGGCGGAAGGTGAAACCTTACGCAAGGTCTGACAGCGGCCCTCAGCTGTGGCTATTTGAGGAGGTTTGGCCCTGAGGCTGGAAAACACAAACTGCAAGAAGCCAGTGCCGGCTTCGCAATGCAGCCGTAAATAGCCCTGCACATGAACGCAATGGGAGTCCAGTTTCGACGGAGGTTGTTGGGTTTGCTCAGCCACCTGTGTTGACCTCACATTGCAACGGGGGAGGGTCAGGTTGGATCTTAGAAGTTTCTTCTCAGAAGGAGCGGTGATGCAATAGCACTGCTGCACAGGGAGCGGCGGGCCGATGGTCCTGGAGGTGTTGTAAAGCGTGGCACTGAGGGACGCGGTTTGGTGCCCACGGTGGGGACGGGCTGTGGTCGGGCTTGGTAATCTTTGAGGTCTTTCCCAACCGTAATGACACTCCGATTTTCTGATCTTTGGGCCATTTTTCTTTCTGTTGGATGTTACGGTGATTTGAAACGCCATCGGGACGGCTCTGCGGGCACGGCAGCTCCCCAGAGAGGACTGGTGCGGAGCGGTGCGGCTCAGGCTCACTGCGAACGGAGGCCCGGCCAGGAGCCGCCCCGGAGGCACCACGGCCGCCTCGCTCCGTCCCCGCAGCTCCGCGCCCGCCGCCCGACCGCCCGACGCGCGGGGCGCGGCGCTACGCAGCGCGGCAGCGAGCGAGGGGGCGTGGCCTCGTGACGTCACCCACCCCCCTTCCTTCCCCATCCATGAATGAACCGCGTGGGCGGGGCCGGCGGTGACGCGGCGGAGCGGCCGGGGCGGAGCGAGGCGGGGCGGGCCGGGGGTGACGCGCGCGGTGACGCGCCATGCCGGAAGCGGCGGGGGCGCTGGTTGGTCGGCGGCGCGGCGGGGGGGAGGGGGCCGCCCCGCGCTTGTTGTTGTCCGCGGGACTGGCGCGCAGGGAGGCAGCGAGCCCCAGCAGCGCCCCCGCCGCCGCCCCCCGCCGCACGCCGCCGCCCCCCCCGCCCCGGGCGCGCGCGCGCTCCCGCCGGCACGCAGGTGAGCACCGGGCGCGGGCACGGCGGCGGGGTGGGGCCGGGGGGTGGGGGGGCCGCGCGGCTCTGCCTCCGCCGCCACTCGCGATCGGGGAAGGAGGGGGGGGGGTGGGTATGAAGGTATTGCGAGGCTGGGGAGGGGGGAACCGGCGCGGCGCGGCCCCGCCGTGCCCGTTCGGTGCCGTCCGGGCGGGGTCGCGCCCGCGGAGACTGAGCGGAAAGTGCTGAGTCACCACCGCGCCGGCACGTGGGGCCGCCGCCCCGCGCGGGCCGCGCAGCACCGGGCCCGGCGGCACGTGGCGGGGGGAGGTGCGGGTCCTCCCCGCTCCCCTCCGCCGAAAGAAAGTTACCGCGAGTCGGGGCCGCGGAGCACGCGCTCAGTGCCGCGTTTTGATCCGCGAACGCCGCTTAAAATAGAGCGGGCTCAACCTGTTGTGGTGACGGCGGGCGGTTGGAAATACCGCGCAGTGCCGCGCCTGGAGGCTGGCAGCGCGAGCCGGCCCTCAGCCCACGGCCACGCGCAGCGCTGCGGGGATCCGTGCGGGGCCGTGCGGGGATCCGCGACCCGCAGCATCCTCCTCGTGTGACCCGCCGTTGCGCGGGACGGCTGGGGGTTTTATTATGATGGTGATGATAATGATGATGATGATGATGTGTTGTTATTGCTCAGAAACGGGGCTGGGGGAAAACCCGTTCCGAGCTCTTCGTGGAGATGGGGAGGATGAGAGCCGGAGAGCAGCGTGGGGCCGCCGGGGAGGGGAACCGAGAGCAGAGCTGCAGGAGTGCCGCCCTCCTCCCGCTCCTCTCCCGCGGGGCTGTCCCAGAGCTCCGCCAAAAGCAGGCCACCAGGTCCCGAATTGGGAACGGGCCCATTGGGCAGCGCTGTCACAGAAAGCTACAGGGCCTCTATATTGCTGTCACCTGCCCCTGCCTTCTGAGCGCAGCCGGCAGCCCGAGCAGGGCTGGGAACGGGCACAGCCGTCGGGAGGGATGTGCTGGAGGGCAGCTCTGTGCCATCGCTGCCATCAATGCCATCCATGCACCCCGGCACTCTGCAGCATTCATTACCTGGCAGTGTCCGCTCGCAGCGCTGCGTGTCGGTGTTTTTCCCTCTCCTTCCGCGTCCCCCAGCACAGCACAGCACAGCTCCTTCCCCGCGCAGTCACTTCCTCGCTGTGATGGACGCTGCTGCTGCCCAATGGCGCTGCGCAGGGCCGGCAGGCAGCACAGTTAACTCTGCCTGCACCTGACGGGGTGCTGGGCGCTAATTAATTGTCGTCACAATCACCACGAGGATGGGGCACGGCAGCTCTCCATAGCTGGCGGCTCATCTTGGCACATTACATGTCTATACCTATGCTGGTACAAGCTCACGCCTCTCTTCGGAGGTGTTTCTGAGCCAGGTGGCCAATTGTCAGCTTTTTGCTCTCCCCTCACTCTGCTTTGTTGTGTTTCATCCCATTCCCGTGCTCCCTCGGCAATCTGTTGCAGCTCACAGTTGGGTTGGTGCCGTGCGTGTGCCTTCCGAAAGGGAAAGCTCAGAGCAGCACAATATGCCCCGTGTGTTGGGAAGTGATTAATGGCGTGGAATGCGCTGTGAAACTGGGCGGTGTGAGAGTGGGCAGCGTGAGGCTCTCGCTGTGTTTGGGCAGCAGGAGGGGACAGCTGGGAGCTTTGGCCCGGCAGCACTTGGGGGCTGTTGGCTGAGCTGGCCGTGCTGTAAACATCCAGCTGTGAAGTGCTCGAGCGGCGCGAGCACTTTCAATTCTCAGGAAGTCTCCAGCTCAGCACCCTGTCGAGATGAGCCGGCAGTTTCCACTTCTGTCTGAGCTATTGTTTCAGGCTATCTTCAAACCCGAGCAGAGAGCCTTCCAAGCATGAAGCAAGCTCAAAGCCATGCAGCTCCACGGCCATAAACACGAGGGCTGGGGGAGAGGCGGGAGCCGTCCCACTGCTGCTGAGCTCCCGAGCAGTGGGATAGCAGGCGTAGCAAATCCCTGCTCTGTGCTGCGGCAGGACCTGAATGCCACGCTGCTGTGCAGCAGGTGAAGGTGTTCAACCTGCTGGCTGGCCATGGCATGGGAACACTGGGGATTCTGACCTGTCCTTCATTGCTCTTTGTATGGGTGAGCTGGCTGCTGCTTGCAGGCTCAGCTTGCCTGAGATAGCGATGCTGAGATGTGACTCTGGTGTAGCTCTGCCGCTGCCCCCTGTATGATGGAAAAAGTGCTGCATCCTGTGGTTGGTGAACACCAGCTCTGTCTGTTGCATACCTGCCCCCTTTGGCCACCTCCTCCCCGAGGTCCCAGTTGTGATGTGGTGCAGAGTGCTGTGCCCTCCTGGTGCTCTGCTCGCTGACCGCAGGCTCTGCAGCATCTGACGAGGCTGTTTACCCAACCACCAAGGGCTGTCTGATCTCCGTCCAGGCTTCCCCAGAGAGCGCCTCATAGCGCCGTGTTCTGGCAGCTCTCGCCTTTGCTCTGAAGGTTCGTGAAGCTCCTCTCTGCTGCTGGATGCTGGTTCTGATCCATAAGGGAAATGGAAAGCTGGCCAGCTGGGCGAGGGCTGTGCGGAGCTCCTCTAGAACAGTAAACAGTGACTCACCCCTCCGTGTGTCTTCTCTCTGTTCATGTCAAATATATTGCCTTGCATATGCTCCTGCTGTCTGATTCACACCCGGAGCGCAGCCCTCCTCTCTCTCCTTACAAATGAATGACAAGCATCAGTCTTCCCTATAGAGTGCATGAAGACTGTAGGAGTGGGGAAAGGGTTGAAGGCTGAGGGATGGGGCTGTGCAGCACACTGGTCCGCATGGTGCCACGGGGGTGTGGAGATGAGAACTGGAGTTGCCTTCTCCTGTTGGCTCTGGAGGTGCCCTCAGTAAATGCTGCTGGAGCTGAGGATAACTTGGGGGTAAACCTGATATTTGGGTGACTTGCTGGAGCAGCTGCCTAGGAATCCGGTCCCAGCATTTGGGAATGAGAGGAGTATTCCCACATAACTCAGCTCTGCAGTGAGGTTCGATGGCGGAGATCCCTGCTGCTGCTGCTTGAGCACTTCGCTGTTTTTCTGCCCTCTGGAAGTTGTTGCTGGCCCAGCTGAAGGTGAGGGCTGCGTGTTTTCAGTTTGCTGTGCTTGTCTCAGGATGGAAGCTAAACACCAGCAGGGCTGCCTGCCAGGCCCTCGTGTTCTGGCCAGGCTTTTCGTGCGGCGTAGAAAGAGCTTTAAAACTGGAGTTCATCCTCAGTCGTTGGGTGTCGGCATTGACTTTATGGTAATCCCTCAGTGCGTAACGCGCTGTGAGAGCCCCGTAGCGTGGAAAGTCTGAAGTTGCACTCTGGCATGTTTCCTTTCTCCTTAATTGTGAACCTCACATGGTTCTCTCTGCCTCTGCTCTGCCTCAGCTTTCTGCTGCCTTCCCCTTCAGAGCACTGCGATCATGAGGTGCTCTGAGCTGAGACCCTCAGCATCGAGACGCTGCGGTGCCTCATTTCTGGGAGATGCTGCCAATGGCACAGGAGTCTGAGAGAGGGCGAGGGCGTTGGCAAGGCTGCTGATGGATAACTTTATTGCAGAATTACAAGGGCTCTTTATGTAACCCACAGTCAAAACACTGGCTGTGGATCCAAAGCCTTTGCACGTACCGTTGGTGTATTACTACTCACTGCTTTATTTATGTAGTGTCCTAAGTGTGTCACGCTGCTTACAGGATAAAGATGTAATGCAGTCCTTGTTCCAAAAAGCTGAGCTCCTAATTTGAGACATGATGCAGCAAATGCAATTAAGGAAAGATGAGCAGCAATAGGGTAAAGACTAAAAGGGTTGTAGTAATCAAATTGCAGGGGGTGTCCCAGCAGACCCCAAAGCAGCGTGGTTGGGGGACACCACCCAGTGTCTGTGGGGTGATTGGCTGTTACCTGGGGCTTTTGCCTTGTAACTCTGGGGATGCCTTGTCACTGGGAGCTGAACAATGCAGGTGGTACCTGTGGGCATGGTTTGGTCAGTGCAGAGATGTGTTTCTGTGCCAGGACCTGAGGGAGTGGTGCAGAGCTGCCAGGGGAGGGGCAGCTGGGGATCGGGGAAGGGTGGTGGGCACGGCCTGAGCTGCCGGAGCTGAGGAGCACTGGGACACTGCTGTCAGCCATAGGGGTTGGGTTTGGGATTGGGTTTGAGAGGCCCTGTGTGGAGCTGGGAGTTGGACTCAGTGATCCACGTGGGTTCCTACGGCTTGGTACATCCCCTGCTTCCGTGGCTCGCCCAAGGTGATGTGGTGTCAGGAGCACACCAGCAGCTCCACCAGCCGCAGGCGGCACGCGCTCCCGTCCATGTTTGAAGAGAGCCATTCCCCGCCGTGCCCACCCGCCTTCCAGCCCCGGTGCCAGCAGCAGCTCTGGCACATGGCACAGCACGGTGACGGGTCTTTCCGGAGTGCCGTCCAGGACGAGGCGCAGGACGAGGCCTCGCTCTTCAGCGCTGCTCTGATGTCACGGGGTGACAGGTGGCAGAATGGCCGCCCCAGCACGGGGCTCCCACCTCTGCCCGCTTCTGTTCCACGGTGCACCGCACGTCTCCATCGCCTCACGCCCCATTCAGTTTTTCCGTCGGCGCTTTGAAGCCCCGCTGGGTGCAGATCAAAGGCCTTTCTGTGCAGCCGCCCCACTTCAGCCTGCCCGCCCGCTCAGCCTTCCCTTTTCCGGCTGCGCCGCGCACCCCATCCTTGTAGGGCCGGGGGGCGGCGAGGGAGGGGGGGGATACCGAGGGGAGGAAGAGTTCCTGATGCTGTGGGAATGCGAGCTGTGCTCTGTAAACAGCTGGTGACTCACTGCATAACTATGGCACCAAGTGCCTGCGCGGCGTGCAGGGAGGGGGCTGCCGGCCGCTTCCTTTACGCACTGGCAGCGCTCGGCTCCCCTCGGCCGTCCGAGCTTTTCCTTCCTCCTCCGTGCCTGCCTGGACATAGGGGTGGGCGGCGGAGGGGAAGCCATGAGGAGGAGGAGGACGGGCGGAGGGCAGCGCTGAGGTCTGAAGGCAAAGCCTGGTGCAGGTCAGTGAGGTGCCAGGCGATGGAGGGGTCTGTGGGGCCTGTGGGGATTGGTGCCGTACGGAGGGGCTGCTGGAGCCGTGTGCGGGGAGGAGAGCAGAGCGGGGCTCAGGGAGGTGCTGTGTGCCGGTTGCTCCAAGCTCCATTCATCGCAGAGCAGGGCTGGGGGACGTGGCTGTCCTCGGCCCTCTGGCAGATGTGCGACACTGGGCTGTCTCATGCTGGAAAAGAGAGGAGGAACCGAAATGCACGCCCCGACAGCTGGGGTGGCATCTTGCAGCCTCACTGCCCACCTTGGAACCCCGCTCCCTCCGCCCCCCGTTCGCAGCTATGAATGAGTTTGTTTACTCTCCGCCGACTTGGTGATGTCTTTGCACAGACATGACCTGAAGTCATTATTGCTTTTGGGCTTCTCTGTTGCCATGACGACTGTCTCGGGGTTGGCTACTTTCCCAAGGTCACCATGGCAACTATCAGACGGGAATCATGCTTGGGATGCTTTGGCTGGATTTTTCATGAATGATTAGGATGTGTGACACGACGCAGACGTGAAAATGGGGAGGGTTTGGGCCCGGCTGGGTAGGGGTGGGGAGAGGGGGAGAGAGAAGGAGAGGACTCCGGCAGACAGACGCGGTGCCGCCGGCTGCGCAGCCCTCGGAGCCGCGCGTCGGGGCGGACCGGCGCGGCGTGGAGCCCTGCCGGCTGGGAGAGACAGGCGGAGGCGGTGATGGTGGAACGGCTGAGCCCGCCCCTCCCGGGGTAGGTACCCCGGTACCTGCTGTGCGCCGTGCCGTAGGGTGATGGTTTTAGGGGAGGACGTTGCTGAGCTGCGGCTGGGTGTTGTCCTCGGCTAAGGTGAGCGTGAAGGGCAGCGCCTTGGCGGAGGATGCTGTCGGTGGACACGCGCCCGCCTCGCCAGACAGCATCAGGCTGCTGGGCTGTGAGCATCATCAGGCGGCGGGAGAGCCGAGCTGCTGCCGTGCTTTGTCATCACGGGGGGCTTTTGTTTCTGGTGTTTGGGTTTTCTGGGAGCGCTGGGTGGGGACGGTGCTGGGAGCAGGTGATGAACCAGGCAGCTTATTTCTGTCTTGCTGATTCAGTGTCAAGCTGGGTTAATAAGCATCGAAATGAGAATGGAGTTGTTGTCTTGTGGCTTTTCGGTGCCTTTTATGAGCAGAGTTAACTCTTCAATCAGTCCCTAATAGGGCGTCCAGAGTGTCTGGATGCCTCTGGAGGGAGGTGAGCCAGCGGGGCCTGGGCAGTGCATGGCTGCCTGCACAGCTGCGGCGTGAGCCACGTCCTTCCCTCCCTGCCCTGTCCTCGCTGTGCTTAAAAACAAAATATAAGGGCTTGAGCATTAAGCAGCAACGTGACTATCAGTACAGATCTTTCCTTCTTACACCTATACGGGGTGGACTGATGTCTGAATCCTTCCTTGTGTGGTTTTATTTCCTTTGGTGGGGTTTTGGAGTTGGGGTTCTGAACTGCTATTCTGTTAACTTACCTTCACGTCTGAGATTTGTCTAACCCAAAAATCTTGTTTTGTGTTTTCCAGTTGCAATTTCTGAGCGGTTTTGTCCAGAAGACTGTGCTCAGGTTATGACGACTAATCCCAAACCGAACAAGGCATTAAAGGTAGGGAAGAGGCCGTGCTGGGGATGCTGGGTGTTGGGGCAGGCTGCCGCAGAGCCGTGCTCCATGCGGTGACTGTCGTACATGGCATGCCTCTTCTTTTCTTCTTCTGGGAGGCTCCCACAAATGGGCACTAATATAATTTCCTATTCTCTACAGAGAAGTTCTTAGGGAGATAGGTAGAAGAGCATTGGTTGTGCTTAGAAGTCTGAGTTCTCTGCAGGAGCGTAGGATCAGATCGGCCCATCTGCTGCCCCAGAGACCTCTGGCCGTTGGCAGCATCCTGAAAGCAGTGCTCCAGGCCTGACAGCGCAGCACTTCTCTCAGTGTAAAGATGCACTGAGGAGAGGAAGCTCCCACCTGTTTTCTCACAGATCCAGCAGACAGTAAATGCTTTGGGTATAGCTGCTGTACGGTGGACCACATGTGCATTGTTCGTGCTCTGCTGTAGTTTTTCTTGTGTCCTGGCTCTTCGTTCCAGGTATCTGCAGTCTGTGAAGAGGCAGAATAATAGTGTCTGAAATGTTCTGAAAATAGCTGTGGTAGCAAACGTGCTTCAGAGAAAAGCATGAGCCCTTGGTATTTCTCTGTGTGCCTTCAGAGTCAGGACAACCAAGTCAGACCAAGTGAAGCCAAGCAGGCTTGGTTTTGTTCAACACTCAGATGAGCAGCCTTCAATGAAAAGCCACAAAATGTGGAATGAAACCCTGCACACGAGTGGCTATTCTGCTTGTGAGACTACTGCACTAGTGTCCCAGCACGGTGCTGATAAAAGGTGTCCCCTTTAGGGTTCAGTGTGAATTCCTGACAAAGGAACGCAGAAGCCTTCTGTGTTCTTTTATTTCCTTAAAAATCTCACTGTTCAGTTCAAAGTGAGTTTCACTCAGAGGGTGGTGAGGCACTGGAACAGGTTGCCCAAGGAGGCTGTGGATGCCCCATCCCTGGAGGCATTCAAGGCCAGGCTGGATGTGGCTCTGGGCAGCCTGGTCTGCTGGTTGGTGACCCTGCACATAGCAGGGGGTTGGAACTGGATGAGCACTGAGGTCCTTTTCAACCCAGGCCATTCTATGCTCCTGCACTCCTGTAAGGCTCACTGCTCTCCTTGACTTGAGAGGGTGACCCGAACCCAGATGGAAGCAGTGCTTGCATCTCAGCCATGTGTCACGCCACCGTGGCAGTGTCTGAGCAAAGCACAAGCTCTCTGAGGTGCTTTGGGGCATTTCCAGTAGGGTGCTGAGGGGAAACCTCTGCCATCCCCATCATCAGCCTGTCCTGCAGGGCCGCCGCTACCCCTGTGCCGTTGGTGTTTGCAGGTAAAGGAGGAGTCGGGAGAGAATGCCCCAGTGCTGAGCGATGATGAACTCGTGTCAATGTCCGTACGGGAGCTGAACCAGCACCTGCGGGGTCTCACCAAAGAGGAGGTCATCCGTCTGAAGCAGCGGAGGCGCACGCTGAAGAACCGGGGCTACGCCGCCAGCTGCCGCATCAAGCGCGTGACTCAGAAAGAGGAGCTGGAGAGGCAGCGGGTTGAGCTGCAGCAAGAGGTGGAGAAGCTGGCCAGAGAAAACAGCAGCATGAAGCTAGAGCTGGACGCCTTGCGCTCCAAGTACGAAGCACTCCAGACCTTTGCTCGTACTGTGGCGCGAGGGCCTATTACCCCGACCAAAGTTGCCACCACCAGTGTCATCACCATTGTGAAATCAGCCGAAATCTCATCCAGTTCCGTGCCGTTCTCAGCAGCGTCCTAGTGCCCTCGGTGGGGGAACTAGCAGCCTTTCAAAGGGGGGGGGAAGAGGCTCTTATGCATTGTTCCGGAGTTCTTGGTCGCGTCAAGAATTGGCATCTTAACAACTCTCTTCCAAAAGTGCAAAAAAAAAAAAAAAAAAAAAAATTAAATAAATTAAATAAGTAAGGAAGAAAATAGAAAAGAAAAAAATACCTACAAAGGGAACTTAACTGGCTGCTTCTCTCTGGACTCGGTGGCTCCATCAACCCCTCGTGTCCAGGATTTGAGCTCTGTCTGCAGTACAAGTTGCAAGATCTACTTCTTTGTCCCTGCCTCCTTGAGCCCCTCGCAGCCGTGGGCAGTGTTCCAGCGGGGAGAAGATACCCGAGGAGCCTCCAGAGCCTTCGTGAATGATGCTCAAGAGCCAGGAAACAGATGGACCGTAGAAATCATCGTGTGAGATGAATGTATGGAAAAGAGTTTCCTTTAGTGGCATCCTACTCCTTGTCAGAAGGGTCTTCCCTTCCCTCCCCACTTCCATCTGCTGTTCCGAGGGCAGGGAAATAGGCATTTTGGTTTGAATTTCATCCTGCTACGAGTGGATGGGAGTGGGAGGATGATGGAGATTAATGCTTGGGTCTGACCACACCCACTAGGAATAACCTTTTGTTTTCAATCCATGCTGTTAAAATATGGAAAAATATATATTTTACATATTTTAATACGCCTCACTACCTGTGTGGCCTGTGAAAAACTACATTGCAGCCTCCTTTATTCCAAGCCCATGTTTCCCAATAGCTCCTTCCCTAAGGTGTCCTGTGAATTGGGTATATTTATGCAGTGTATTTCTTCCAAATGATCCAGTCTTGAAATAGCGGCTTATTTTATTTTATTTTTTTCTGGATTCCCTGAAGCTTAAGGGAAGGAGGTGCGGTAGATGCTGTGAAGAGCAGTGTGGTGGGGAGGAGAAGGGGAGAGGAGGAAGAAGAACGCTGGAAGTATTACCGGGTGGAGGCGGAACTGACTGCAAGGCGGAGGGGCTGTTCTGCTGGGATCAGCACTATGAGAAGGGGTTTGAGCAGAAGGTTTGGGAGAGATGTTTTTGAAGCACTGAAGTGTAACTAGAGGGCCATAGCGCAGACAGGAGGAATTAGAGCCTCCTCTTTGGTGGAAGCGTTGGTAGGTGAGCAAGGAGCGTCCCTGCTGCAGGGCTGGGCTCACTGGGCTCTGTTTGACCAGGGAAGGGATGTGGGGAGGTTGTCTGGGAGCTGCATGAGTCCATTCTGCAGTGTTCAGTCAACCTGTGTGGATGTGACCCCGATGTGACTTGATGCTTCCTCTTGGGAATGTGTGAACTGCCCCAGGAGACGCGCAGAGGGCAGGATGGAAATCCGTGTGCGTAGGGAATGGAAGAGTTGGGACCGAGAAGTCGTGCGTGTGGCTCTGAGCAGTGGTTTGGGAGAGGGATTTCTGGCCCGGCGATGGGCAGGAAGTGGGAAACCAAGAGGAGGAATTCTGCTGTCACACAGCAGCGCTGAAAAGATGAATGTGTCCAGGTCACTGTAAAAAAAAAATAGCTATGTTGGTGTTTGTGTGTTCTGTTGTGTTTTATTTTTAATTTTCTGTTTGAAGTAGGAAAGAAAAAGGGACTGTGAGTTTTGCAGGGCAGAGACTTGTGGGATGGACGATGCCTGTTGTCGCGCAGGTGAGAAGAGAATGAGGCTGGTGATGGATGAGGTGAGGAGCAGAGCTTAGAGGACTTGGGCTGTGGAACAGAAGCCAGAGGTGGCGGGGAGCTCACCAGTGTTTTGGACTGAAAGAGAACTAATCGAGTGCTGCCGCTGTTGCAAAGGAGACAGTATGCTGGCATCCACCGCCCTGCAGGATTTGTTGTTTGGGGGCGTGTAGACTTCCAGTAAAGCCCTCTTTGTCTTTGGAAGAAGTTAGCTTGCTTTTTCTTTTCTTTTTTTTTTTTCCACCTTGTCATTGGAGTCTCTGGATTCCCCAAGAGGGTTCTTTGTGAAATAGGTTAATGAAGAGAGGAGCTCAGCCTCGGTTCTTGTTCAGTCCTCGACACCTATGCTCATGACCTTACGGAGCTGGGAAGGGGCAGGTGAGCCTCCTCCTGAAGGCTTCTTACCCCTGCCAGAGCCGCGTGTGCCGGAGGGGAGCAGGGAGTTTCCTTCAAGTGATTTTCCAACGCGTAGAGTTTGGATGACACTTAGCGTTACCTCATTTCTCCTCCACTCCCTCCCTATCTCCTAACAGGCAGATTGATGTCCTGTGTATCAGTACCAGTTATTGACTCCCACAGCAGAAGCTGAGGAAGAGAAAAATGTTACTGTCATTTCCCGGTCCTCTCATGTTCTCCAGCTCACAAACATTGGAAACTTTCCCAGACCTTACAGGTGCCTCCGAAAACAGGCAAAATGGAGACTCCTGGCACTGTTGGGGCTTTAAATGGAAACTTTAACGAAAAAAAAGGCCAGTTGACTTGTAAATGCCCAAATGCTTCCAGTCTTTAGAACAGCTCCAGAGCTCCATGACATTCCTGGCTAGATGGGAACACCCTCGGGCTGCCCTTGGCCCCTGCCAGGGAAATCAGACCAGTGGCACGGAGGGGGATGGAGGTTGAACTTTGTTCCGTGGGGGTCTTCTTGCTGTCGAGAAACATATCTTTATGTGGCACTTCCCTTGTGGCCAAGTATTTCTTTTTTTTTTTTTCCAGTTCTTGGAAGGGTGCCAAAGGCTTGTCCAAGTGATTGCTAGTTTGGTGCTGGTAGGCACTTCAATCTCTGGTCACTCGATTAAGAACAAGAGGCCTGGGTGTTGTTAAAGCTGTTGATACCATAGCCATGGTAGGTAATCCATATTGGATATCCATAAGGACCACGTGGAAATATTTAAAGAGAGAGAAATATATATATAAATATATAATTATATACATTTTATCGTACAGATTTTTCGTAAAAAAAGAAAAAAAAAAAGATAATTTTTTTTCCAAGTTTGATACTGTAAATCTTTATTAAAAGAAATCGCCGGTCCAGGGCTCCCTCCCTGGGTGGTGACCTGGAGGGGAATGAAATGTCCTGGCTAAACTTCCACAGAGGGATCAGAATTGCAAGGTAACGTGGAGGGAGGAATGACCCGAAAGCTGTTGACCACCATGGAGACCCAACTCCTCCACCCTCCGCCCCGGAGGGCCCTCCAGCTTGGGGTTGTCGCATTGCATTCCTCTGGGGTTTGGTTTGTTTCCGTTTGTTATTTTTTTTTGTTGTTATTCTGTTTTGTTTCTCTCCGTCCTGCCCTTGCAAGCCTGACACCCAGGGTGAGCGTGGCGTGGGGAGCCGGCTGCTGCCGCGGGGTCACCGGGTGCTCCCTGCCGCGTCAATTCGCTGCGGTATTTGGATGCTGGGCTCCCTTCTCTGCCCCTCCTTGTTCCCCAAGGTGCAGGGGCACCGAGGCCGAGCGCTGGGATCCTCTCCCCCGGGCCTTTCTTCCCCCTGAGCAGCACGATGTGGGTACCTTGGGATGCTGGAAACAGCCCGACGCATCCACCCGGGTACCTCGGGGCAGCGCCGGGAGGGACGTCCTTGGTCTCTTAGGTGTCTTTGCTGAGCTCTCCAGTGGCAGTGGGGAAACCTTTCCCTCCGGGGCACCTTCAGACCCCCCCACAGCAAGTCGGCATCTCAGCTCTCGCCCAGCTCTGCCATCTGATGGAGGAGACCGCGGTGCCCCGGCTGACAGTGCAGCAGGGCTGGGCTGCGGCACGGCTCGGACCCGGGGAGGAGGAGAAAGTGGCATTTATTTTATTTTATTTCTTCCTCTCTCGAATCATTTAAACTTTGTCGTCATGATTGTTTTTATTTAAAACAAAGAAACAAACAAAAAGGAAAAAAAACAAAAAACAAAAAAACAAAAAACCGAAAAACTTTTGTAACGTGGATTTGTTTTCCTTCGTCTGTATTTCAGTCTGCTGGGGTGTTTCCGTAGATGGTGGATACTTGCTTTCATTTTTTTAATGATAGAAGTCTTCTGTTTTAAGTTGTTTTTTTTTTTTTTGTTTTTTTTTTTATCACCAGCTCATTCTATCCTCTGTGGTTACTCAGTAATTTCATTTCAATATTTATTTTTGTGCTGCTTTTTTATTATAAAATAAATTATTGATATACCAAGCAATGTGGATTCCTGTTTGTAAGGCGAGTAGCCCTGTGTATGTGTCCATTACTTTCTCTTGACAGCCACAACGTAATTTATTGCTGTAAATTTAGCTGCAGTGACTGGTTTTTTTGTACCTTTCCAATAAAGCATTTTCTGGTTTCAGACTTGCCCTGGTGTATGGTCAGCGTTTTGGAGCTCACATTGATTTTCAGGGGCGTTTTCCTTGCTCATCACCTGAGCAGCTGGCTGCAGTGGTTTAGAGATGCAGGCTGAGTGTTGATGCTCCAGCAAGTGGCTGAGTTCGACCACCTCCCAGCCCCGCTGTGCTGCTGTTCCCATGCGTTTGGGCCGTGCTGTGGTCCAAGCTGCTGCTCCCACAGGGCTCACGCTTATCGTGTTTCCTGGTGTGTGTTTGTGCTCTCTGCCCAGAGCACGTGGGAGCTGCCGCGGTGGCGGTGCTGGGAGCGCCCCGTGGGACTTGGCTTGGAGACCTTGTGCTGTGAAACAGGTCACGGTGCTGGAGGGAGCCGCTCCCCTCGCCGTGGAGTTATGAAATAATCCTTCAGTGCTTCCTGTGCAACTGCTGGTGAATAAACAGCTTTAACTCCTTCGATCGATATTTCATCGTTCTCTTTTTCCCTATCGGTTCATCCAAGCTTTAAAGCAGTGGGAGAGCTGGGAGCCACCTGGGCTTTGATCCCCTACCATGGGCAGCCCTTGTTTTTAGGGGCAGCTAAAGGGAGAAATGTGCACTGCGCTGGGCCAAGGCAGCGTGTTGCATGGATGTGGCCAGTGACAGAAGTAGGGCAGTGTATGGCTGAGCAGTGGGATGGTGATGTGCGGTGGTCATTGGGTGCTACAGGTGGGGCTGGCTGCCTCCTCACCCAGCTCCTGGGCATGGAGTAGGGGATGCAGGGCCAGCATCGTTCTGCAGGCTTGGGTGCCTCACCGCTGGTTTGGTGCTTTCTTTTTTCTTCCATGTTTTGCTTGTGAGAAAGACCTGTTTTACATATAATACAGTAATCAGGACTTGACATAAATAGGCAGTTGTTACCGTCTGCAGTGGGAATTGCACCTGCTGGCAAGAGCAATGAATGCAGCCCATTATGTGCTGGAGTTGATCATTTGTTCAGTGAAGTACAGCCGCGCTTCTTGCTGTGTTCTTATGCCAGTCTGCATCCCGCGAGCACGCTGGCAGATGCCCCATCATCACCTCGCAGTCTGTCCTCACCAGGGGGTGAAGCAGCCTCCGTCCCCGCAGCTGCAGCACAGAGGGGCTCAGAAGATGGAGTTGTTTGCTGAGATGTGGCCCTGCTTCCCTATCAGGCTTGCGCCCATGTCAAGCCTTGTTGGTGGCAGCTCCTGGATGTGCCAATTGCTTGGCTCTTGTTTACAGGCCGGCTGACACAAAACAAGGCAACCTCATGGGCTGGGCAGGTACAGGCAGCAGATCTCCAGAGCAGAGAGCTTACAAGACTGGCTCAGCCATAGCCTGCCTGTGTTGACTCCACGTTTCCAGCATGATAAGATACTTCTGATAATAATACATAGATCTGGTTGTTGCTGCTGGGCTTGGCTCGGCTGCAGAGGACCCAGCAGCTCGGAACTGCTGCATCCACAGCTTTGGAGGAGGTGCAGTGCACGGGGGGGACACACTGCTTGTGGAGGGAGAGCGATGAGCGTGAGCCCTGTGGGAACGTTGGCGTGTGGAGGATGCTGTGTGTGCAGGTATTTCTGCTGGGCCAGCACCAAGGGGCAGGGAGGACGTGCAGCTTAAGAGCATCAGCATTAGAGCAGGAGCGGGCAGAGTGTGGGCTCTGCTCGCTGAGCTAAGTGAAAACGCTCATTCAGCCCATGGTAGAAATTGCTGTTTATTAGAAAAAAAAAATCATAAATAATTTCCTCTTGCAATTTACACTTTGCAGCTTGAGAGCAGGGAATAAAACAACACTAGGAGCTGTAAAACAGCTATAAGCCTCACCCGTAGGCTTGTTTGCCATGTGACTGCAAATCAAAGGCTCCAGACTTGCCCTTGTCCTTCCACTGCCCAGCTTCCACCCCAACAAACAGCTAGCTGGTGCTCAGAGAAGTTCCCAAAGGGATCATCTGATTAACAGCAGGGGAACAGAAATAGGAGAAAATAAAACTGGAGAGGAAGTTTAGCAGAAGGACAGAGAAAATCTGTCGGACTCAGCCCCACGTGCCTTCTCAGAGCCCAGGCAGGGTGATGGATTTGTGGGATGCTGTGGTGCTCTGGGAAACGGCTCACACAGCCCTCATGCTGCTGAGCTCCCCAGGGCCTCCAGCGTCCGCTGATTCTGGTCTTGCAGCACTTGCTTCTTGCATGCAGGGTAGGAACAGGGGATGGAGAGGAGTTAGGAGGAACAGACAGTTCCCAGTCGGTGCATTCCTACCACCACCAGTCACAGTCTGGTTCCCTAATAATGGCTCTGATAAGAAAGCTGGAATCCCTTTTAACTCGTGATCTGCTTGCAGATAAATGGGTTCAGACATAAACAAGCTCCTCTGTCACTGCAGCTTTCAGGAATGCAGCTGCAGGACCGTGCGGTGAGGTCCAGGAGAGGTCCCACTGCTCATCCCAGGAGATCTGGTCCGGCAGCTGCAACCCCATCTGGAGGCCAAGGAGGATGAGCTGCTCTTCTTCCTGGTAAAGGGCTCCTGCACAACTCTGTGGGCTTTTTGAGGGGAAGTAGAGAGGAAAACATAAAAATAAGGCATGATGTCTTTCAAATGTTACCAGGTTTTGAGGTGAATTGAAGTCACCTTCCTGCACTGCTTTTCTCCACGGGGCCCTGGAGATCATTTTTTACCCAAATCAGGAGAAACTAGAGCAGAACTGTGCTGAGAAAAGCATTTTTGTCAGGCCTCGGTGCTGTTTGCAGGTAAGAGCAGGGTGAGGAGGCCAGTCTGTCCAACGGCACAGGGGTGGTCCTGGCTCACTGGGAACCCAGCAGGGGTCTGGGCACAGGGCTGGCACCCAGACTGGCAGTGAAGCAAACAGCACAATCCCTAACACCTCGGAGACGAGTCAGAAGCTGGCACTACTTTAACCTTTCCCTGGTTATTGCATCTTCCCTTTTAGGGACTGGCATTATGAGTAGAGTTCCTGGCTCTCCTCCTTCCAGCATGCCAACATGACCAGGTTGTCACAGCCTCGAGAGTCCCCCCTTCCTTGCATTTAAGCCTCTCCAATGTCTCTGTCCCCTCGGATATCTCCTACAGCTCCTCGTCCGACAGGATCAGCACTCTCTTCTCGATGTTTTTGCTCTTCCTGCCTCCTGCTCCCTCTGCCCTGCAGGCCACGTGCCCGTTCTCGCCCGGCGCCTTGCGCTCTGCCTCCTGCATGGCCTGCTGGGTGTACTGCTGGTAGGTGGGCGAGAAGTTGTGGATGGCATCCTGCACGATGTCCTGTGGGCTCATCGTCTCCTTCAGCCCGCTCGAGATGCTCTGCATCGGGGCAACGTTTGCTGAAAAACAGAGCAGGAGGTGATGGGGCATCAGATGGCCAATAGCCCGAGTGCTTTAAGACTGCAGTGATGTATTTCCCTAGAAATTCAAGATCGTGGCCTCACCGTGGACCACGTCTCACTGTGGGACAAGGGAGCTTACAGTGGTGAGCACCAAGGAGGAGGAAGGCAAATCCAGCCCTATGTTTCAAAGAGGGTGGATCCTCTCCAGCAGTGTGTGCTGTAATACCAAAATCCCCTAATTCTGCCTATCCACACCGAGGTATCTTCTCCTGTCACAAGCAGTTGAGGGAGAAGAAACTCATGGAGCACAGGAGGAGGCTCCTTTACTGTTTTTTACCATCCCATTATAGTGCTACAAGAGGTTGTCCTTTCCCTACCCATTGGTGAAAGAAGGCAGAAGAGAGGAACAGTTACCTGTTGAGTTTTCTTTCTTCTCTCTGTACACCTGGCAGCTAAAAGCATAGCGCAGGGCAATGGAAGCAAAGAGCATCTCAATGCAGATGATGAAGTTCTGGTATCCAGCAGCCACTGTCCCAGCTCCCACCTCCTTCCCGTCGATGATCTGAACTTCAGGGATCACCCCACATTTCTCTAGGATTGCCAGCAGTGTCCCTGTGCAGGGGAAGGGAGAGGGATCAGCTCCGGACCACCCCCTTGGCTGCATGGTGCTGCAATAAGGATGGGACTCACCTTGCCAGAAGGAGAGGAAGATGACAGCCTTGATGGTGATGAACTTGAGGACTGGCTCAAAAGGGCGCAGCAGGTCCATGGTGGCGAAGTAGAAGAGGAAGAGGGCATAAAGAGCCAGGCTGACAGAGAAGTTGTAGATGATGGTGATGTAGAGATAGCCGCTTCGGACACTGCGGGGGGAGAGCAAGCTGTTGAGTGAGCACAGCTAGGGGCAAAGAGGGAAGGAGGGGAACAGGGGGCTGTGGGGGATGTGCATGGCTGTGCCATAGGGGCAGCCCAGCCCAGCCCAGCCCAACTGAGGAAGGGTGATGGGGGAAACAGAGGCTTTCACTTTTGTATTTTGGCCCTCTGATGGAGCAGAGACCATCCAGCCCCATTCCCCCAGAAGATGCCCTCCTCCCAGCCCCACCCAGCATCCTCACTTGAAGTCCCCGTCGTGGTACTTCCCAAACGCCTGCAGGATGATGGTGACAATTGCCATGAGGGGTTTCACAATGCAGAACTGAAGCGTGGCCTGCACAGGATGGAAACACCATGAACAGTGCAGTAGCGACCTCCTGCCCCCGCACCCCCATCACAGCCAACTCTTTGCTGCTGGGATGAAGGAGCAAGTGCTTCTCCATTGCAGGAATGATCTGAACCAGCAGACAGGAGGGAGCAAGGCTGTGCACCCTGAGCGCTCCCAAAAATCAGCATAGCCACTCCAAAGAAGGGGTGGCTCAGGGCCAGAATGGTGCCTCCAGCCTGCAGCGCAGCACTGGGCAGTCAGGGAGCCGGCCAGCCAACCTGAGACTAGGCAGAGATAAAAATCTCAGCGCTGCAGTGGGAGGGGACCCTGACTCAGCAGTGAGTCAGAGCAAGGACAGCAAGCGCAGCGCCCTGCTGCTGGCCAGGTGCCGACAGAGAGAAAAATAATGAGCATCTGGGTGAGATTTGCCTTTAGGTAAGGGACTTACTGCAACACAGCCCCAGGTGCCCCCATCCCTTGCTGCGGAGGGGAGTTGCAGTGCTTCCCACTGGGTACCCACCTGCTTGCAGAAGCGCAGGAACCCAATGGAGTAGGACATGCCCTGAAGGCAGCAGGTCCCATACAAGCAGCTAGACCTGGAAGCAGAAGCCAAGGAGATGCTGCTGGGCAACAGGATGGGGAAAACGGCAGAGGGCTGAGGAGTTGGTGGTGTGCCAACACTTACGCAATGGGTTTCCCTCGGATCTCAGTCATGATGGTGCTCTCCCCACCGAGGTACTCAAAGCACAGGCTCAAGAAGCTGTAAATCACGAAAGCTGGCAAGGATAGGGCAGACATGGTTAGCAGGGCTGGTGGTAGAGATTGAGGGGGCCTTACATTTAACCTCCCTTCTTGCTCAGATGTCTACTCATCCACCCAGCATGTTATCAGGGTTTGGGACAATGTTGTAGGTGTGTAGAAGGCCACCAGCAAGTTGAATCCACCTGAGCCAGATGCACTGTGCCACGTCTACAGAGTGAATGTGTTTTGCTGCAGACACAGCAGCTCCACCATGCACAAACAACTCCTGCATGCAGAGAATGTGGTGGGCATAGGATGTACTGGCAGCACCCAAGGATGCACATCTGAGCATGTGCAGGAGGAGGGTGATGGTCAAAGATCTTCATGGAAGGACATTAAACTCAACTCACAAGCTCTCTCTGCACCTCAAAACATCCCAACTGCCTGATTTCAGGCAAGTCTGCCTTTTCCTTTGGAAAAACTGTTTTTCTACCTCAAAGGTAGGCAGAAATCCTTTCCCCTGGGATTGTGGCCAGATGCTGGGCTCTCAGAGCCTGCAGGTGCCCCATGGCCCTCCTCTCCCTGCTGCAGATGGAGCAGGAAAGGGGAAAGCTCCAAATGGTGGCGGGGAGAGCTGAAAGCAAAAACAATGGAGATCCGGCACTGTGTGCAAGCCAGGATGCTCCAGAGACACAGGGCAGAGGAGGAGAGCCCTGCTCTGCTGTTAGCATCCCTGCTGACGTAGCTGCCCTGTGCTCACCCTCATAGCAGTCGCGCACTGAGTCGAAGTAGACATAGTACTGGTGGCTGCCAAGGAGCAGGAGGCTGAGCCACGAGTCGAAGGCATAGATGGGCACGATGAAAAGGATGCGGATGATGTAGCGCTGCTCCTTTGGGATGGTGTAGTTCTTCAAGTGCATGTAGATCTGTAAGGGAGAGCATGCTTTTGTGCATAGCTGTGGCTAGGACCGATGAGTCTGGGCTTAATTTACTGCTCTGAGGCAGTGGCTCACTCCGGGGCAGCCCCAGCACTGTGGGTCTGTGCAGCATCGCAGAATGTGCCTACTGATGGGGTGCTGCAAGGCTGCGTGCCCAAAGGCACAGCTGTGCAGTGCTAGATGAGCTCTCACTGGGTGCTGCCTTGTGCCTCTCCCAGCTCCAGCAGCCACAGGGTAAAGTCCACCCTCCCGATGCAGAGATTTCCCCTCCACCAGCTGCAGAGGAAACACCCACCTGGGGGTAAGGATTTGCAGTGAGATGGTGGGAAACAATGGTTTTGCCCCAGCACTAACCCAGAGCTGTGACTCCATCCTGCCCATACCTGGTGGAAGGTGACGATGAGCGCTGACCACACGAAGATGCCGGAGATGACCCGTGCTGTTGTTGTGGTCAGGAAGAGCTGCTGGCCATCCTGGGAGTCGTTGTGGGCAGCTGTGAGCAGGGTTAGGGCTGGGGATGGGGTGGCGGAGGCCAGCCTGGCAGCTGTGCCCGGCCCTGGGGAGCTGGGTGCCGCAGGAGAGGGCCAAGCATGGGTGGCATTACTCATCTGTGGGAGGGAGAGGCACGGGGAGTAGCGTGGGATGGAGGTGAACTGGTGAGGGGGAAGGTCCCAGCAAATTTCCCAGCCCACAAATCTCTGGTGAGCTTTTCTCCTCCCCACGCCTTTTTCAGGGTGGCCCTCACCCAAGCCAGCCTTTTCTCCATGGTCAGGGCTGCTTCTCTCAGCAGGAAAATGCAAATGTTCACAAGCAGATCCTTGTGTCCGCAAGGAGGTGTCTGTAGTCCCCATATCCCCCAAAACACACACTTCTTCCTCCCAGTCACACTCCCTCTGTTTTTTTCTGAGGTCACCATCCCTTGGGAAACTAAAAGATCTGCCCACACTCTTGCTCTCAGGTATTCATACCTGTAGCTCAGGACCTCTCCCACTGGGCTTAAGCATTAATATCACCTCCTTCCATGATTAAAACCATCCCCTTATCAACAAGCTGTCAGGATACTAACATCCCTATGGACAGTGTGTGCACATCATTATCTTGGGAGCCCAGAGAACATTGAGGTCCTTGTGGTCCATCCCCACATTTGGCTTCTTTCCTTCTGAGTGACCTGCTAGTGGCCAGCTCCAGGGTTCATCAGAAGAAGGAGGTTTGGCATCACCCAGGGCGTTCAGCCAGGCAGCAAACCTCAGCCATCTCAAGGTCCTGGTGTGCCAGCCCAGGCAGCAGCCCAGGCAGCAGCACAGGGTTTGGGGGATGCTGGAGCACTCCTGCATCTCTGCAGGATCCTTGTGGCAGCTCTGCCCTCCTCAAAGACTCTCACCCCAGCATTCCCAGCACAGAGCACTCTGCAGCTCAGCCAGCAAGGACCAAACTAATAATACACTCTTATTTATAGGGCAGCTTCATATCTCAAGGCCAACAGATGCACAGACTGCCATGTTTGGCCTCTCTTTGAGCTATCTATGGAAACCTGCTTTTTCCACACGTATAACAACAGCAGTTTAAAAAAAAAAAAAAAAAGCAGCAAGCAGAGCTCTAACAATGTAGACACTCCTCAGCACACTGTTAAAAAACAAAGATTTTAGCTGCTGGGTAACTATCGCCCAGAGGAAAACCTGTAAGTACAGACTGGTGAGAGGCAAGAAAACATCTGCCAGAGATAAGCATGGTAGGGGACAACCTTGATCCACTTAAACACAGCAAACAACCCAAAGCCCAGCTCGCCTGGCGGCTCCCTCTCCACAAACCCCAACCTCTAGGGGAGGAAACTCGGCTGGTGTCAGGTCGGCAGCCCTAAAAATACCTCCCCCAAACCCCTCCCGCTGTCCGTAAGTGGAGATGCCCAGTGCTGGGTGCTGCGGGTGGCCGGGTCCCAGGGTGTACCTGCAGCTGCAGTGGGCTCTCAGGGCAGCAGGAGCAGAGGGTTTTCCTTTGTGCAGCTGTCGTCACCCTGCCCAGGCCGGCAGGAAGCAGGATCCCGGGGAGGGATCTGTTCTTTGGACAGCCCTTGTAAACATTAACAGGAGGCCGGGGAGAGCTGGCGGTACAGGCAGGAGGGAGGAAGCCGTGTTGGGACCCTTCCGTGGCAAGACCCTTCCCCACAGCTTGTTTTGGGGATGCCCTATGTTAGGTTTGGCAGTTTTCACCCTGCTCAAGCTTTGTGCTAGGGAAGAGCACGATCTGGCTTGCTCCGTGGGACAGGGCAGAGAGCTGTGTTCAGCTCCAGACCCATTTATTCTGCCTTCAGCCCGGCGCCGTGCCACAGATGCTTGGCCCAAGCTGTCTCAGCTCCTATTAGCTTTCACAGCCCGGCTGTGCAGCAAGCAGCGCGGCACCAGCGGCCTTCCTGGCAGGCTCTCCTGCATTGTAAAACTCTTAACGCGTCGCAGCAAGTCATTAAAAACAAAAGCCTCAGTGCCACTCAGAGACAGGGCTCCCAGCTCCAGAGGTAACCAGATCCCGGCCGTGCAAGGTAGCCGGGCAACTCAATGCAGCCAAGGGCCCATTTGCTTCCAAAACAAAGGCAGCCAGGAGGTGCGAGGGTAATTTTAGCCCCAAAACTCAGCTCGACAGGATGGCACATCCCAACAGGCAGCTCTCAGACATGGGGCAGACACCTGCTGTGCTCCGACTGCCTGCTCTGCTCAGTTCCTGGATGCTGGAGGTTCTCAGTGAAAGCTGAGCCGAAAACCATGGACAGTGCACTGGGTCTGGGCAGGCTGTCTGCGGGATCGCTCTGTCCAGGCCACGCTGCTGCTGAGGGGAGATGGCTGACCTGCACCCAGGGATGGGAGCGGCCAGACTGTGTCCTGCCAGCACCAGGCACTCCTTTCCTGCTGATGGCATCCAGATAAAGCCCGGCTCGGGGCTGTTTATGAGCAGCCTCTCTATACCACCCCCACACCAGGAGGAAGCACCTATAGCACATATAACCAAGGCAGAGCAGCACCCAGCCCTCTGTCAAGCCCGTATCACAGGCTCTGCCCCACCACCCACAGGTGTACGGGGCCAACCTCTGCCCTGCTGGCCGAACCCCACCCGGGCACCGTGCCCCGATCCCGAGGCCCCACTCACCCTGCGGGGCTCCTCCAGTTGCAGGCCGTGGCTGCGTCCCGCTGTGCACCTGCCTCCGCATCCCCTGCGCCCTCCTCCAGCACAGACTCCTCCTCCAGGCACCTTCCCAGCAGGACACCGCCAGCCCTTCTCCCTCACTGCACCCCAAGGGGCTCAGCACCAGCCCTCTGTGCCCTCCCCATAGAGGCTGGGGCAGCAGGTAGGGTTTTACATCCTGCAGAAAAGCTGCCAAACGTACCTTTCCAGTCTGCCCCGTTTTGCACTCACGCCCGGAAAGCAAACAGGGCTGGAAGGCTCCAGAGCTGCTGCCCTGCGTTTGTGGTGAGCGCTGCCTGGGTGGCAAAAGCAGTTCTTGTTGCGATTGAGAATTAATTCCTCCTGGAGGATAGCGATGACTAAAAGGCAGACAGCTGGTTGTACAAGCAGCCAGGCTGGGGAGGCTGTTTTTTGGGGCAGGCCTTCCCTGGGTTTACTGCAGAACAGAGCAAACTTGAAGGACCAGCTGCTCGTGGTCTGACTTATCGCCTGCAGAAAGGCAGCCAGATGAGATGTTGTGGCTCTGAGCATCAAATGGGAGATAGCGCTACGTCTTTTCTTTGCTCACCACCGCGTGCAGACCTGGTTGCAAAAAAGAACAAGCAAAGCATGGTAGTAAACCAGGGTCAGCTTTCAGGTATTGACACATGAGGTTTTCAGGGCACAGAAGCAGTGAGGCAGCATATCACCACAGTGGAAGATGTGGTTTACATTGAATTTGCCAACTCATATATGGTTTATAAAGTCATGGAGCTAAGGGCATCATAGGAGCAGCAGGAGTCGGGAAACAGACTGCATTTTGGATTGGGAAGAGATCTCCACTAGCAAAGATCAACGTTAACAAATTCCACATGGCTCTCTCAGCCCTCCTAGGCTGAAAAAAAAAAAGAAAAAAAAGAAAAAAAAAAGAAGAAATGTAAAAGAGGGAAAATTTGGAGTTCTGACAGATGCAAATCTTTGATTCTTGGAAGCACAGTTTGGAAAATTATTTTTAGATGAAATTTCTGTCAAGGGCAGCTGCAAGCCTGCAGTTTTTGAATGTACTCTTAAAAAAATGTTTCATTTCTCATTATCCTTTAAAATACTGTAAAAACCATTACTTCAGAGGAAAAAGTCCTTTTGAAATGCATTTTTTGCTTTTGTACTTTTATGGGATTTTTTTTTAGCAACAGTAATGATCCAGCAATAGGATCTGCATGGGGAATGGACAGGCTCTGTGCTGATTCTGCTGACACTGATGAGTATCAGCACAGCACAGGTCTTCTCTGCCCTGAATCTGAAGGCAAGACCTGGCCTTGGTCAGCTCAATCAAGTTCATAAGTGACAAAAGTGTGAAATAGCTTACTTAAAAACTGACTACTTGGTGTTACCTGTTCCAAGAAGAGAAAAAACAAACGTGCTTTCCAAGCAAACAGCACAAGTTGGGCTGTTAAGCACTGCGTTAACTCATATGACCTCACATAAGAGCACTTTCTTTCAATGGACTCAGCCAACACCCCACTGTGTGACCTCCAAAGCCCTTCTGTCCCCATGTCTGCTCTGACGGTGCTGCAGGAGAGGGGCAGCTTGTTGCAGGTGGCCCAGAGCAATGCACATGCTGTCTCTCTGAAGTGCTAGTACCACATCTTATGGAAACAACCGATATTTTGCCTTTTTCTCATTAACTTGGGTTCCTTCCTGCCATCCTGACATCACCTTTCATGAAATTGGAACACTGCAATTATCTACCTCTCTTCAAAATGTGACTGAAAATGAAGAGCAGATTCAGAATACATCAGGAGGAAACTGACATAAGGATAAAAGCAGTCATATAGGAGTAATTTCCTTAAAAAAATAAACAAAAATTAAAAAAAAAAAAAAGCAGGCAAGAAAAAATCTTTCCTATTATGCAATTGCTGTTTATTTGTTACAGAGGCTTGCATTTCAATTGAAGTGATTTTTGCAGAGCAAAAAAAAAACAACCAACCATGTAAAATTAGATTCATCAATGTTTCTTTTACTCACTCTGCACTGGGTGTTCCCCTTTGCGGTACAGTGTAGCTACAGAGCTTGGCATCCATCACTCCTCGGGCACAAATGCAGAGCTGTGACGTTTCCCAGATATACATCCCTCCCCAGGTGACAAATATAACATTTCTTTTGTATACTGAGGCAATTGTTCTCATCTCATCACCAACTATCTGGACCGCAAACCTGTCAGAGGAACAAAACCCACAACCATTCTACACAGTAGAGAAAAATTCATCACATTCCTAAGCGTGTCCAAAACCAGCACAAAGACATTCCATCATTTTCATTTCTTGCCCTCTCAAAAAAGTGGTGATGAGTCATGGACTCCAGATCATTTCCTTGAATCCAGATGGTACAACTTCACCACACTTGGCAACTTCGGATCACTTCCCGTAGAGCTTGTATTCCTTCCATGGTCTTGTCCTTCAAAGCCATAGCGAGAAGAACAGGTTTGTTCCCAGCTTCCTGAGACACGAATGCCACCAGGTTTTTGGCACAAACATGGACGAGGGGCTGAAAAGCAAAGGTAAACAGAGGTACGCTCGCAGCTGCAAAGTCATCCTGCACGAGTTAGCAGAGGAAGAGCCCTGCGATGACTCGTTCATGGAGCACGTCGAGAACCTGTCTGTGCTGGATGCTGAGCATTAGTTTGCTGAGCAGTTCCAGAGTGATTGGAAACAGACACACAGCTTGGCTGGCCAGCAACGCCAAGCCGTGGTATGGGATAATTTAGAAGGCACTTTCTCAACAGACTTAAAATAGAAGAGTTTAGACCTGTGAGTGGCAGCCCAACAACCCGTCCCGAAACAACTGAACTGGAGCTGCACTGAAGTTCTGCACTGCTTTAGAGTGTTTGGAAAGCTGCTGTTGAGAGTCCTTTTGCAATTCTTCCAACAGCACCAAACACCAACTTACATAAAATGATCAGAATGCCTCTATTCCCATCATAACCAGATTCCCGAGTACCATATTCTTGTTGCTGACCAGACCATGCTCTGCTGACAAACACTGGAAGTAAGCTGTCATGTTTTTCTAAGTCTTAGAGACCTCAAACTGGCATTATACACAGCCTTTGCACACGTAAAAACGTTTCTGATTTTAACAGAATCATAAAAACCCGAAATAAATGGTGAGGCTGAAGCAGGGAAGAGAAGAGATATCATCTTCTTAGTGAAGCCTCTTTAAGAAGAATATCCAACTTGCCTAAGTTTTATTGACACTTATAGTTATGCATTTTTTAGAAGGCTGAGCTAGCATGACTTTAGCTGCTGTGTAGCTTTGAAGCATGCATGGTCTCAAATGGGGATGTTCATAGCAACAAGCAGGAAGTCAGCAAATTAAACTCTTCTTAAAGTTTAGACTGATTAAGTTGGTCACATGCTTTAAAAACACTGTGTAAAAAAAGCACTTCCTATCTCCAAAATAAAACACAGAAATGGCTCAGAGGTGCCACTGTTCAGAATTAGCAGCCATGTCAACCAGGCAGAGCAAAGCTTCCCCCAACCAGGGAAGGCAGGCTTGCTGAGGAATGAGAACTACATGCAGGGGTGGACAGAAAGGGGAACCTACGTGTTGTTACAGCTTTTCTAGTTAAGGTTAGCAAGTAACATCTGACAGCCCAACTCTGTTGGAAAGCCTCATGAACTTGTAGCTCTATAACTTTCTGCTTTAATGCTTGACCAGCTGACACTTTGCAAAACACGTTTCCTTCTGCTTTCTCTCCAGCTCTGTGAAACCAGTCGATAAAAACTCATTTTGTTGGAGGAAAACAAATTAAACTTTATCAAGGGCAGGTGTTGGCAGGCACACAGAGAGAGGGCATCTAAAGTCCATTATGGGGCTGGCAGAGATGGAGGCTGGGGGGGGGGGGGAAGAAGAGACTCAAGAAGGAGAAATCATTGGAACAGAAACCCAGGAAAGCTTATCAGAGGCCGTATGCTTGATCTTGTAACACGAGCTGTATCAAATCTTCCATAAACACAGCAAGGCAACCCACCATCAAGCACCAGCCCCACAAAGCTGTCGGAGAACAGATGAACGTGCCCGTTTTTCAGAGGAACCCCTCTTCCTTCAGACCAGATTTTTACACCCATTTCACCGCCGTGCAAACACCGCTTAACGGCCGTGATTCATCAGCTCCCTGGCAACTCGCACGGCCCCACCTACAGCATTTCCCCTTCGCTCGGTGCCGGGGCGCTGCGCATCTGCTCCTACCTCATCCTTGCCCAGCAGCACTTTGGTGCTGAGCGAAGGCCTGCCAACGTTGTCCCCTATGGTGTCGGGGTCCACGTAGACGAGCGTGCCCATCTTGCCGTACTGCGTGACCACCACGAGGATGGAGTTGGAGAACGCGGTGCAAACCACCTCGGTACGGACCCCGCGGACCGCTTCGTCCCGCCGCTTAGACGTCACGATGGGACTGGCTGCCATCGCTGCGGGAAGCGATCAGATCGCGTCAGATGAAAAGCACGGCACGCGGCTATCAAAAGCCTCCAACCTGTCGTTCATTGGCTTGGCTTTGTTACCGCGGTTGATTCCGGAGCGTAAAAGCACCCAGACGTGCGGGCGAAGAGCAGCTGTGCGGGGGAACCGATGCCCTCACGCGGACACCGCTGCACAGCGCCCGCAGCCCGCGATCCCCTCCCCGGACCGAGCTGAGGCCCCACGCCGCCACCCGGCCCCGGCACCCAGCCCGCCCCGGCGGAAGAGCGCCCGTCCCCTCCTCCCATCCCACCATCCGGCGCGGGCAGATGGCGCCGGGCCGCCATGTTGGGGAGGTGGCCGCCATGTTGGGGAGGGGCCGCCATGTTGGGGAGGGGCCGCCATGTTGGGGAGGAGCCGCCATGTTGGGGAGGGGCCGCCATGTTGGGGAGGAGCCGCCATGTTGGGGAGGGGCCGTTTGGGCAGCGCTGTGCAGCGCGCTGTGCAGCGGAGCTCCGTGCCCCTCGATCATGTCCTGAAGTGAAGGATGTGTGTTGCGGTCCTCGTGTACTGCTGTGGGAGATGAGCAAAGAGTGTGTAAAGAAATGCTCGTGCCCCGCGAGGATGTTGATTTCTGTTCCATCCACACTTTATTTGCGTGCTCATAACTCTGTGGTTCTGCGTCCCTCCAAAGCAGAGTTACACAGCTCACAAAGCTGGGCTTTCTCGGAGGTTTGCAGCCATGTGGACTCGTGCACGTGCTGTGGATGACGCCTGTAAAACACAACCCTTTTTTTCCATGCATTCGCTGTTACCATTCCTTACAAAACACCACGGGGAAAGCACCGAGCTCCGCGTTGCCTCTAAAGGCAGCCAACTCCTCTTTGGTTCGCTTTACAACCTGTAGCTTCCAGGCGGAGCGCGCCGGCTGTGCGCTGAGTGTGCTCGGAAGCACCGTCAGAGAGCAGCAGAGCTCCACAGAAAACCCTTCCACCGGCTCGGTGGTGGTGGATGCAGGCGGAGAGGCTCCGTGCCCGTTGGCTCTGTGGCAATAGTCTGTTCTGCAGCACTGCGAACAGCCGGCGCCGCTCTCTTGCTGACCAGCATCACTCGAAGCCGACAGAGGTCATAGCAGCTCCTGTCAGCAGAGCCTCGGCGCTCATGGAGGAGCGTATTCCTGTCCTGCTTTCTCTGGAGGAAGGTTTTACTTCAGGAAACAGGACCGGATTCTTCCTGCCATCCTCGCCAGCTTCTGTTTTATTCTTTACATGAGGAGAGGACAGAGAGACTCCACTCCAGCTCAGATTTCTGTGGAAACGGCTCTGTCCCCTACACTTCACTGATTTCCATTAGTTTGGGAGCAAAGAGTTATTTCAGTTGATTGGAAACCGTTTTGGCGTGGATCAGAGGCAGGATATATAGCAAACACGTGAAGCTGGCAGCAAAAGGGAGCCGAGCCCTGAATTTTCATCACCAAAGATAAACACATTCAAAAAATAGAGATGGCTGTGAAGGAGAAGGCTCCTATAGCTCATCTGACCCGGGCAAGGTGTGGAGCTGAGTGGACAAGACGTGGGACCTGCCCATGGGTCAGCCTGCTGCTTCCCACCCTGGTCTGCCTCAGAAGGACGTGTGTCTGTGCTTGCACTCTGCCTGTCGATAGAGCTTTTCATCCAATGATCCCTAATCACATTGCAAACATTATTACATTTAGCTTCATAAACTCTCTTTTGACATAAGAGGTTATTAATACACCCCATTTTATGGTCCGAGGGAAATAAAGAATGAAGGCAGACAGCAGTTCAGAAGCCATCGCATCCTTGGCTGCAAGGCACCAGATCTCTTCTTCCATTCCCTTGCACTTACAGCTGAGGAAACATAAGTCGTGTGTGTCACTGTCTCAATTACTTGCAAAAATCAATGACTATGCAGCCCAATACTTTGACAAGAAAAACTACCCATAATATTGCAGTTTTAAACCTTTATTATTATTTATTCAAGCAGTTTCTTACCACTCTTTTGTTTTTTTAAATGCTTAAGTGCCTCTGTAGTCTGTAGTCTGTAGTCTGCTTTTTTTTTTTTTTATAATAATCTCTGCATTTATCTGAAGTGATTTTATAGAGTTAATGCGTGAGATCTGCAGAGCATTAGAAATCTTTCCCACTTCTCTTGAAAACTAGACACGGTGTTTCAGGACACCCATTAATAATCCCTGCTCTTGGGAACACCTCGCTATCGAAGTGCTGGGTTGCTTTATTAGTTTACAGGTTATTACTTCTCTAGTTTAGATTTCTCTCTTGTATCTTTTATGATGCAGAATATAGACTGTGAGCTGGAACCTGAGGTGCAGCCAGGCTCTGGTCTGCACATCCAAGCAGAGAAGAAAGAAATTAGTTTGCTCCCCAATGCAGAAGCTGCTTGGGAATTCTTCTGACTCTCGTTATAAATCAGCTGCATGAAGCAGAGCTGCTGTAAGGACACTCCTCTGGCCAGCCAATATCCCTGTGCTCCTTTTCCCTGTGTCAGCATCACAGCAAGGCTGGGAGCATGTGTGTGGTGTGGGGTTAGCGTGCCTTCATGTCAATGCTCCCATTGACAACAAATAGAATCATTTCTTCTAACAGAGCATTCTAGGAGGTGTGCTAGTTTGTAAGTTGTATACACAGCTCTCATTGCATGGGACGTGCTCTGTTTTGTTTGTTGCTTGGAAGGCTAAGCCAATCCATCAGACATTGCAGAACCTCTTTGAGCTGTTTACCTGTTGAGTACACTTTTTCTTTTCCAGTGTAGAATTCAACCTGAAAAAAACAAAACAAAAACCACCACCACCACCACAAAAAAACAACAACAACAAAAAAAAAACCAACAAAACCCCACAGTCTTCTAACAAAGAATAAACCTAGAGCTGAAAAACAAGGGATGCAGTTTTTATGTAGTCTGTAGACTGCAGTCAGCTGCACATCTGAGATGCTGGAGGTGGATGCAAGCGTGAGACTGTTGGATCATTCTCTTGTCTTCTTTTCTTGCATTTGCAACTTAGTGAGGAAACAATATGGGAATGTTCATTGGTGTGTGTATAAATAGTGAGTACTCACATATGAGTATTAGCCTATTTGCCTGCAAAAGCTCAGTGTGCAGAGTAGGATTTAAAAACATGTCAGTAAGCTAGCACACTCTGGCTGGGCCTGGAAGCATCCAGGTAGCAATGTGACTAAAGCTCTTTGCTTTTTTATTGCTTTTTTTTTTTTCCTTTCAGATTTAGCAAGCTATAAATGGAGTACTCCAGCCCTTGTAGGACTTAGTTGTGCTGCCTCATTTGTGTTTTCTGAACTGCTATGCAGACTGGAGGAGGAGGATTTGAGTTCCAGGAGACTGGGGTGAGCAACAGGCCCCAGTGCAATGGTGCTGGGGGAGAGCTTCAGAAAAGGGCTCCTTTTGAGGCTGCAGGACCTGGGATAAGTCAGATAAGTTGCACTTAGAGAAGAACTTGGAACAGCAGTAGTTTTCATGTACTTGGTACACTGAAAATCAGTGTGTCCTACATTTCTTTGCAAAATTTAGCCAGAGGTGACTTTAGCACCTACTGAAATGATAACGGCATTCTTGAAATGTCCAGAATAGCTCCAGTCTACCTACAGGAGCTCCAGACTGCCTAAAAGACTCTGCATTACATCACACAGATGACCTGGTGCTGTGTAACAATAATCTTACTCTCAATATTTGTCATGAGATAACAGCTGCCCAAACTGGGCACTGCAACCAGGGGGGTATGGAGCAGATCACGTCATTGTGATGCAAGATTGAGTTTGAGTACCATTTACATAATTTTCATGTGTCATATAACAGCCCTACATTGATGATGAGCATGACCACATCTGTGGATGGTATCATCCATCAACAGTCCCACCCTGTGAACAGCAGAAGCTTTGCATTACTGGAATGGCTGAAGAAATTATTTCCACGGATCAGTAAAAGCAGCAGTAATTGCCATAAAGCCCACAATGGTTGATGGAGGAGTTTTTTGGTTGCTCGTGGTGGTCTGTCAGATGAAAGACAGTGTGCAATAATGGATCGTAAAAATAATAGTAGTGTCACTTCAAAGAACAAAACTCAGAGCACTCTTTGTTCTTAAGAAGGGTGAAAACACAGAAAATAACAGCGTTTCTCTTGCAGGAACAAGAAGAGAATACCAGAGTGTGGTTGTAATACTAATAGTATCATCACTTGTATAAATCACTTAATTGTGACAGCAAATTAAATACTGCTGTTGTCTAGAAATCAGCCATAATTAAAATGATGTGTCTTTGTGCTCTGCCAGTAATATATTAGCTCCTCTTTCAAGTGGGAAAACAATTAAAAACTTGGTTGAAAAGGGCATATTTTCTCTGTGGCCACTGATCCCTCAAATTCTGGAAAAAATAAAGTGTTTGTAATAGTTGTTCATTATTACACAGTTGGTGGAGGAAAAATCTGTTTTCTCATTATGCTCAAGAAAGTTATGAAATTGGGCTGGGAATATTTGAAAATGAAAGAGGCACATAACCAAACGATTTCAACTTTGACAATATATCATCGTTTGCAGCTCATAATGCCGCTGTTAACTTTGGGAGTTATCTGTCAGTGCGCAGAGTGGAAAATGAGAATAAATATTTACTTTTAGTTCTAAATAACAGAATAGTGTGAGGTAGACAGGTCTGATTTGATTTTGAAGGTTGTGTAACAAAAGTTTAAGCATTACAGGAGGCATTCGTTTCGCAGAACTTAATAAGATGGAAACACTGAGGCATCTCCCAGTGAAGTGGGTGGCTTTGAGCCTTGGTCATACAAACATGATTCTGAGCATCGGGAATTCCTCTGGATGTTGGGATGAAGATGGCTGCACCTAATTTTTAACTTCTTCGCACATTTTGAAGACAAAGGATGATGGAAATGCCTGCTCTCAGGACGTTTCCTCTTTCATAGTGCATTAATTTGTTTTTGTTACCTAGTCAAAACAACAAGACTTAGCACACAAAGCATTATAAATGCTGATCTACATTATAAATGCCGATAGAGAAAGGCTAACACATTTTTTGGTCATAAGTGTCAGAGCTTCATGAAGACACACCATGACAAGGCAAAAGAATGCAGGTAGACACCCTTCAGTGGGCTGTGTAAGCTCTTGGATCCCAGTCTTCATCTACCAACAACTCGATTCACTCTCTGTAATAGAGATTTTAAGGATCTGGAAGCCATCCTGAAGGACTGTCACAAGACTGGATCTATGAGGAACATTGGGTATAAAGAATTTGTGAGGTATAAACATATGCTGCACCAGTTTGCATTTAGAAATACCTCAGATCCTCGTTACCTCCATCTCATAGCACGTGTAGAAGTCACTGTGTCCGTCCCTGCCCCGAGAGCGCCAGAAGAAATGTGTTTTCTTGGAGGCAGATTTGACATTGCAGAAACCTGCAAAATGCTAAAGCTGAAGTTTAAATTAATTTTAACTGACTACATAAAGAGTTTTATGAACCAACATTAAAAAAAAGCATTGAAATTGTTTGTTATTACCATTCTAAGTAATGAACTGAAGTCTGTAATAATTGAATGGTGCCTTTGATGTACACTATAAACGTAGTCTGTGGAGAACAATGCAATTATACACCGAGGAAAATGGCATTAAAACATTGTCCCCGATTTCACAGGTGCTTATCTATTTCAGTCAAAAAAACGTAATCATCAAGAAAAGGGGATATGCTAAGAACTTCTGAAGTTTCATCCTGGAGACGAGGTCTGAATATTCCATAAGGAAATCAATGTAATTCGCCTGCTCTCTATTTGTCTCTGCAGGAAATGCTCTGTATCAGTCTTTCTCTGCTCTGTGCTAACTTTGTTTTGTTTCTCCGGAGGACTCCAAGCTGTTGCTCATGCTGTTCCTCATAACTTCACATGAGCTTCTTCTCCCGTCTCTTCCACATGCATTTTGGAACCGGTTTGCCCTGAAACCCTGAGATCGGAGAACATGGGGGATTAGGTTTAAACTTGTTAAACTGAATTAACACTCCCACCACTTGCTTCTGGCCTGTGCCAGTCCTTCTAATCTTGTTCAGAGTTTAGGATAATTTGTTTAGTAGTGCTGATCAGCTGGAGGTTAATTCAATTGGACTTTGGTTGTTTATTCACGCCCGGATTTGCTAAGTGTCGCAGCAGATCCATGAGGTCTCTGTTACAGTTATGAGACGGCTTCATTAGTGTGATGGAGAGTCCATCTGGATGGCTTCTTTTCCTCGCTGCAATAACTAGCTGTCAGGGCTCTCTCCACTGGAAAATATCCGTATATAACACCTCCCTTTCATTTGTGTCCTACGTGTATTGATTACAACTTAAAATACACTTCTCTGTTCTGATTGCTGGCATTGCCGATGATCTTTCTCACAGATCTCAGCAGTTCTTCAGCTCTATATTTTAAACTGATATCAGAATTTAACAGGAAAGTACAAATGTGTTTTAAAAGCCATTTATTGCTACTAATCCCTTTAATGCAGTGTTTTGGTCCTAGAGAATTTCCGCTCTCCTCAAGGTCTGCTTTCTCCATCAGTGGATTCCTGCCAGCTGAGGGGTGGACCGTGGTCAATACTGTCATCCAGAACTAACCATCCCAAAGGGGAAGGCAAAATGGAGAAGAAAATTGTATCCTGCTGAAAACTCCACAGGAATCTGAGTTGGCAGAATGTTGTTACCAAAACTGGAGCATGGCCAGGACACCAGGATTAATTATAGCACAAAATGCCACTTGATTGCAAGTATTCGGATAACCGTGGATGAAAGTGTTATCTGAAAAGAGGCTCTTCTGACAGAGTAGGGCTCCCTGATGCTGGCTGGGGCTTTGGCTTGACTCACTCAGAGAATTTTTGCTATTTACTTCAGCAGATTTTGAATGAGACAGGTCTTGTGACCAGATAAACTTTCACATTAAGCATTTTCATCCCCCTCTCATTCTGTTGGAGGACTACTGTATAATTCTGTGTTTAAAAAAAGACAGAAAACAGGCAGGTAATCACAGATGCATTTTGCTGAGGAGAGATCAGTGGCCTGACATGAAGGATTGAACATACTATCCCACGGATATCCCTGCACCTAACAAAATAGGCCAAGCTTGTTCTGTCTGTAGCTCCACCAGGGAAGAACAAGACCAAAGGGCTGTAGAGAAGGCCACGTGCTGACACACTGTTTCATCGAGTCCTAGAACACTGAATGTGCTCTTGATATGCAAGAGTAGTCTGAAATCTGCAATCAGCTCCACGAGTGTAATTGAATCTGAGTCAGGAGAAGTGACACCTGCGTGATGAAGAAGGGCGTTCATTATGCTCTGTTCAGGTCTGTATCATCCTGCTTGTTTGGACGGAGTTCAGCATGTACTATCTCAAGCAGGGAGACCACACAATCATGCTCCATATATTTTCTATATATATATTTCAACTACGTGCCAGCCATCTCAATGCCATGCTGACTGCATGAGCACACATCATGCTATCTAAATATCTGCTCTATACATATGCATCAGCTTGCAGATGCACATTGGTCTTATGAACATGAATGGTCCAAAATGTGTGTGGCAGCCTTCATGCCGGCTCACTTTCCTCGATGTGTCTGCACTACTGATAGATCACTGCTCTGCTGGAGGCATCAGTGTCATTTAAGACCAATTTTCTGCCATTGCAGGAGGCCGTGATGCAGCTTTGATGTCTGCAAGGGTCTGTGATGTTGTGCATCTCACACACGTGCCTCCTCCATAGCCAACAGTAATCACAAGAGCTTTGTACAGAGGATGAAATTCTCAAAGACGGTACTTGGAGGGAGAAGAAGGGACCATACACATCACCACTGCCTTAAGGGGAAATAGAAAAGGGGAAAACACCTGGATGGTCTTCTCATGCTGTCACCAGGAGCGGTCCTTTTGGAGATGGTGCAATGAAGAGCTTTTCAGACAAAAATGTCAAAGCCATTTCTGTTGGAAATACAGTTCCGACACATCGGGCCATATTGTTTTGATCAGTCCCTTTTCAAAAGTAGCTCCTGGCTTACAGTGCTCTGCTTTGATGACTTTTCAAACATCGCTGCAGTCATTTTGCTTCATGTCGACTTTTCATCCACGTTTTTTTTCTGACAAGGGAAAACAGAGAACAAAAGGAAACATTTAGTTGACCCAGACTACCCACAGGACATGCTGGCTTTCTGAGATTTCCAAAATATTGCTTCCTTTTCCCTATTTGGGAGGAAATGTTAGAACCTCTCATCTGCTGGAGAGAACCCACTCTAGGAAAGGCTTTTGATATAGAGACCAAAATCAGAGCGCTAAGCCAGAGCCTGTGCTAAAACACCTTCTTTTACATCTGAATGCAGACTGGTTTCTTGTTCAGCATAGAGGTTCAGTGGCTTGGCCACGCCACTGTGTGTCCCTGGTGATGCTGGGCTCAGTGCTTGGCAGGGATTGGGGTCCATGTACTGAAGACTTTATGAGATGCACCACAGGGCCCCTTGGCAGGGTTCTCCTGCGGGAGGAACGCGTTTTGGCATTTAGCCTTCAGGGAACCAGGCAGTCCCCACAATCAGCCCTCAGTGAGGGCACTCAGGTGCCCTTGACAGGTGGCTTAAGTGGAGAAAGCAGCACATCTTGGCAGGGAGCCCGATGAAAAAGCAGCTTTGGCAGGTAGCCTCTGTGCAAGGCAAGCACTTTGCAGCACTGCGTGAGGGGAGGGAAGCACGGTGTGGAGACAGGTAGGAGGGACTGCCCTGCTGCAGGCCATTGAGCCTTGCGCTCAAGGTTGGATCTTCATGTTCCCTTCCTACAGCAGGTGGGAAACATCTGCCATTTCTTCATATTTTGAAGAAGTCTTACCAAAATCCCTTCTATGTGATGCATTGGTATATATACACATACCTAAAATCAGCTACTGAAAGGAAGAGGAAAAGATATTGTGAAAATCAACTCTGTCCTCCAGGGACCAAGTTGCAAAATATGAATCCAATAAAGTTTTTCTGATGATACCCATAAATACAGAACTGAAGTGCTGGCCCTGATGTCCTCTCTTGTGCCATTCCACCAGAACTGTGTTGCTCACATCCTGAGTCATCCCCAAGGAGAGCAATAGACGTTACACACTTGAAACGGCTTAATTTCTAAGTGGCCCAAGCACAGTTCATCCCTCCTTCATCAGGCAAGAGGAAGATGGAGAATTTTAATATCTTCTGTCAAGATCATGGGACCTCTGAGTCCCTCGCCTTATTCAATGCAGCCGCTGCATTTTGCCATTTCCATGCAACAAATTACAGGAACCAGAGAAGCTGGGCTCCCATATTGCACTGCAAGGAGAGGAGACTGATGATGAACATTTTACCTTCCTGGCTGTAGGACTGTGAAGATCTCTGTTTTCATCTGTGGGAGACCCTGTTTAGCTCTTAGGTTTCTAATGAGGAATTCAAATGGCTTTATTTCCAGAGGCAGAGTTCCCACTTGAATAGATCTATAGGAAGATGCATTCAGTGAGCATCCAGCACTCCACTTGCCCTGGAAGACCTGAGGTTGCCACATCCATTCCTCACTGGGGGTCAGCCTATGTATTCTGTTATAATTGAGGTGAGGAGCTCCCAGGCTCTGCTCTCCCCTTGGAGCCAGCTCTCCCAGCACACAAAGAAGGGCTGCTCCCAGCAGCTGCCCTCACTGCTCATCGATGCCTCAGGCACAAATTGCTCTGGCAGTGAGATGAGTTTCTTACAGGAGATTTTTGGAACAGACCCGGGCACCTCTACAGTAGAGTCAAAAAGCAAGAAAAATCTATAGGAGAGCCTCCTGCTGTGAGGTGACTTTGCTTTGAGCATAAACAAGAAATACATTTGCAGAGCGTGTGGAATCCAGAAGCGCACAGGAAACAAAATGAGGAAATCAGATGGCTGAATTACTGACTCATTAGAGGCCAGTAGGGACTGTGGTAATACAAACTGTATTATACTGTCAATTTGTATTGTACATTTGGAACAACAAGGATCATGTTGGTTTGAAATTAAGAACAACCTGGAGGGGGCAAATAAGCTGCCAGTGTAGCACATGGCCTAGAGAGAGGGAATTTGTACTCGGCGTTAATCAATACTCATATGCGTCTTCTAATTGAGTCAACCCAGCTTTCCTCTGGGATGTGACAGTGACAGCTGAACTCCTCTTCCCTTCTGATGGATTTGATTGCACCGCAGCTGTAAATAGAGAGTGCACCAAAAAATGGCTTTGGCTTATCCTTGGCACCTGACCACCAGCCTGGCTTGGTCCAGAGCAGAGATCTAAAATAGTCCTTGAATAATTCCTTAGTGTCAGAGGCACTGAGCAGTCGGTTGGTTACAGTGACCCAGTGCCTGGGGATCTGCAACTAAAGTGTGCATTGTTTTCAGCCTGGTGTCCTTGCTCGTGTGCCTAGTTTGAACAGTTGCTGGATTCATGGATTGTGAGGGCCGGGGGCTTTCATCCAGCACGTGTTGGAGGCAGACCATGGGCCCACTGCTCCAGAGCCCGGCATTTCCTGACTTGTATTCCTCCCTCCATCCTGCTGTGGCTGGAGGCACAGTGCAACAGAGATGAAAGCCTTTTTTTCCCTCTCCAAACTGCTGCTTATGTTGTCGACTCAAGCTCCTTGCTTGGGTTGTACTGCGGGATGAGTGAAAACCCCATTCATATTTCACATCATGCGCTCATAAATTGGTGCTTTATATCATGGGGACTTCCCAAGGAAGCGTCAATTTGATCTCTTAATCTTATTACAAACCCATTTCCCCCCCTTCCTTTTCCTTTTTTTGTCATAGATAAGATTCCTTTCATTTTTTCAGGACATGAATCCATTGCCTGAGGTTTCTCAAATCTCTGCTGTGGGACACTGTGAAATCTTCTCTCGGAGGAGAGAAAGGAAAAGTGGTACATGGAGGGAACTGTGACTCATGCAGGAATTGAAATGATGAAGCAGAAGTCGCTATTACGAAGACTCAGAGGTGTTCCAAGACCTACTGGTGGAAAGTCAAAGGCTTGGACTTTTCATCCTTGAAAGGCTCCTACATATGAGGGCCAGATGAGGGTCGTGCTCTGCTGAGCTCCTTTCCCGCTGCTAAGTCCTTCCCTCTGCTGCCAGCAGCAGTGCAGCCGAGCTGAGAGCTGAAGGCAGCCTATTTAAGCCCAATCAATGGGCGATCTGTTAAACCTTGAAATGGTGCTGCCTCCTTCCCTGTAACAGAAACTTTAATGATTTTTTTTTTTTTTTTTCCTGGAGACTCGAATCTGAATGAAGGAAAATGAAGAGAAAACGTGCCTGGTTTTTCTGTTCCAACGAATGAGCTGAAGGAGGCACCTATGTGTCTGTCATCATAGAAAATTCCTTGTTTTGATGGAGCCTTAATGGATTTTTCAAAAGACTTTTTGAATGCCTCTCCCAGCCCTATTGGAAACAGTTATGTTTTGAAGCTGGCGCCTTGCCACATCTATTTATGTTCAACATTGACTTCAAAAATAGCATCACTTAAATCTTTTCCTAGTTATTCAGTGCAGCATTAATACGTAGGACAACGAGCTGGCCTTGCTTCTCCCATGCTAAGGAATGGGCTTTGGGGGAACACAACTGTCTCCTCTCCCTAAAGATGAGTGAAGCTCCTGAGCTCCTCCTGCCACACAGCCCATATTTGTGTCATCACAAAAAGGCTACCAGACATGCACACTGACAGCAGAGAAACTTTTACAGCTCTCCTGCTATTAATCCCCTCAGCTGGAGATCCACATCACCCCAAGGATCTCTGCTCCGGGGCTTCTGTTGATTTTCCACATCCAACCTGATTTGCTCTTGCTGCAGTTTAAACCCGTGACATCTTGTCCTGCCTGCTGCAGCCACGGAGAACAGGCTGTTCCCTTCCTCCTGAAGGTTATCTTTTAAAGGCCTTAAGGACTTAGTGGTTAAGCTGGGGGAGAGACAAGGCTAACACCCCTCTTCTGCTGTTTCTCAGGCTAAAGAAGGCGAGAGACCGTTCCTTCTGTGGTGCAGAGCTATCCAGATGCACCATATCACAACAGCAGCATTGCCCCACGTCTGCTGCTGCCCCAGGTCTTTTCTGGAGGAAAGGCCACTCCTTGATGCCCTCTCACCTCTCACTGGATTTGAGCAGTCTGTGCCTCCCGATGAAACGCAGCACCCTGCCGTTATCCCCAGTTTAAATTTCACCTCCATAATTGGTGCTGTTTCCCATTTCCTCCAACTTGTCTGAATTATTTTGAATTCCAGCCCTGTCTCCAATGTGTCCTTGCCATCCCTCCCTGATCACTCTTGTCTGCATGCATAATCAACCTCCTCCTTCATCTGTCACCCGTGTCTACAGTGCAAACACACAACAGAGCAGGAGCCAGGAGGACGTGCCACTCAGCCGTCCATCTGATCCATGGGGACAGCAGCCCCACAGGGACCTTCCAGGGGTCACAGCTGTTGCACTACGTGCCTTTTAACTGAGGAGCCCCAGAAGGAAGGGACAGAGCTCATGAGCCCAGAATGGTGCTTGCAGTGCAGCTCCCATCACTGCAGGTGGCTGAGGAGGTGACAAGGTGGGTGGATGGTCCTTTATGGGGCAGATAGAATCATAGAATGGCTTAGGCTGGAAGGGATCTTAAAGGCTATCTAGTTCCAACCCCTGTCTAGTTCCACCAAGTTCCATCCCCTCCTTGTTGGCTGCAGGATGAGCAAGATGCCCGGTCACATCTTGATCTTGAGAAATCCATTATCAGAGGGCATTTTTTTTTCCTCCAGAATATCCTTAACTCAAAGAGCACTTCAGTGTTATCTCTCCCGGTGCCAAATTCTCCTTAATGAGGTTTATCCAGCTTTTCCAGCATGGTTTAATATTGTCCATCTGGACTGGCCAGAAAGGATCCTTTATTTGCTAACATAATTAATACCAATAAGCTGTCCATGGTGTGTGGTGATAATAGCATTGGTGCTGCAATGCCCCGCAGACAGAGCTTGGGATTTAGAGAAAGTTTCATTCTGTGTGCAGCGTTAGCAATTTCCCCAGCTCCCTTCCTGAACAGTTTCTCTATTTCACTTCCTATGCTGGAATTATGCCTCCTGCTGTTTACATTAAAAATGCATTATACATGTGTTGAAAACATTGAGTTCCATGTTGCTGGCAAGGAAGGAAGCTGTTATGTTTAAGAAGTGCTCTCTTATATTATTATCACTTTTGTTTAATTCAGTAGGATTATTTCCTCTAATTCCAAAGCTGGGAACAGACTCCTGTAAATATTCTTCCCACTAGCCAATTTCTTTATCGTCCAAACCCACGTCTAAGCTGACGTGCTTATGAACTGCCACATCATCCTGTTAAAATGCTGATTTCCCTCTGTTAGCTTTCTCCTGTGCACTGGATGAAAAATATAAAAGGAAAAGGTAGTCATTTAAAAAGAGCTCTAAAGGGCTTGCTGAAGCACGGCGGAGCAAGGATTTATGCCAGCAACAGAGCAGTGCCAGGCTGGGAGGAGCTGAGCTGTCTTAACTTCCCCCAAAGAGCCACATGACCTTGGAAGATATGGAACTGAGCATCTCTGCACCTGTGGAGACTGGAGGTTCAAATGCACCGTACCATCCTCAGCTCTATTTGTAAGAATGGAAGGGATTTTCTATGGGGATCACTTCTGTCATGTGCAAGCAAAAGTGGCAGGGCTGGGAGGTAAACCAGCATCTCTCAGACCCAGAGCTTTAACTACATGGACACTGTTATTCTTGATAATGTAACTTGGACTGGGTAAAGTGGAGGCCTAAAATGAAAAGTGGTAAAAGGTGGGCACAGCACAATGGGGCAGAAATGATGAGTGGAGATTGGAATCAGAGTGTCAGAAGCAAATGAGGTGTGAGAGGGACAGCAACAGGGAAGGGGAAAGGGAAAGAGAAAGAGAAGAGAAAGGAAAAAATGAGGAATGAGAGGAGGGGTGGGGAGGGGAGGGAAGGTAAGGGGAGGGAAGGTAAGTGGAGGGGAGAGAAGGGAAGGGAAGGGAAGGGAAGGGAAGGGAAGGGAAGGGAAGGGAAGGGAAGGGAAGGGAAGGGAAGGGAAGGGAAGGGAAGGGAAGGGAAGGGAAGGGAAGGGAAGGGAAGGGAAGGGAAGGGAAGGGAAGGGAAGGGAAGGGAAGGGAAGGGAAGGGAAGGGAAGATTTTCATGGGCAAGGATCGCTTTTTAGGATGAAGACTGATGGGGAGCTGAAGCAAGATCGGGCAGCAGGTGGCTCGGTGTGCTCTGCTCTGCAGTGCAGGCGGATGATGGGGACTGTGGGTATTGTTTGTGGTTGTTCCTACAATGTGATGGAGGCCGAGTGTTGGGCTGCAGAGCTCAGGGGATGAGCAGCAGCTGTTGTATGACAGCTGGCATTAGTGCACTGGGGAGACTGGCAGGGCTGTGTGTCTGTGCAGGTGAACTGGGAGAGGAACACTGAGCATCCCAAATATCCCAAAGATCCCAAAGATCCCAATGACACCAAATATCCAGAATTTCAGAGTCTGTCCCTTCCTCCTGGGGCAGAGGCAGGGCACAGGGTGACTCTCAAAGCTCAGACACCCGGTTCTCTCCCCAGCACATCATGCCCAACAGCACAGAGGCAATTATGGCCCAGCATGGGCTGCCCATGGCCCCTCCGCCCTCAGGAATGCAATAACACATCGGGTAGATCTCCTTAAGCATTCGCCAAGACACTGCTCTATACTAGAGGGAAATAACCTTGTGCTGAGCAGTTCAATTGCCTGGTGCTAATATAACAGGAGAAAGCCTATTAAATGTTATGCAGGAAGGCTCCTTCGGGTCCACAATAGCTTCTCCCCCTTTTTTTTTTCCTATCATTTTCCTTTTTTCTTTCTTCTTGTTTTGTTTTTTTTTTTCTTTCGTCCCCCCTTTGCTTCCTTCCCTTTCCCTTTCCCTTTCCCCTTCCCCACAGACCAGAGATGAACTACAGAAGTGAACTGAAGGCAGAGAAAACACCGTCCATATGAAATGAGATTGCAGAACAGCTGGCAGCATTGCCTGTGGCCATGCTCCTGCTCACTGCCAGGTCAGACCCGCATTTCTCTCCCAGCTCTCCCTGCACACTGCACATTCACTACAGCTCTGCTCATATCTCCCTCAAAAAAATCCCTTACCAAACACCTGAGGAGTTTCTCCTGCACTATGCAATAATTTCTTCAGCTTCTTGCTGTAGGAACCTCCGCAGTGGAGCTGCTTCTGGATCACCTCCCACATCCCATGGATGCGATCTGTGAAGACAACGATGTCCCACCTACCCTATATAATGGCCAAAGCAACAACTGGTCCAGCAGTGGCTGTCCCCTCTCCTGTAGAAGCTCTCTGGCTCTGAGCACTCGCTGTTAATTGAAGAGCAGAAAGGGAGCAGCCTGCTCATCCATCACCTGGGTGAAAACCCAGAGGAGCAGCACCACACTGACACGGTTCCTTCCCCACTGAGCTGCACAGATCAGGTTTAATACAGTGACATGAGGGACTTGCCCTGCTGAGCAAGGCCAGCACAATAGCCAGCACTGAGATAGAAACTGATGCAATCAGTGCTGGAGCAATGTGATAGATCACTTCATAAGGTGGTGACCTTACGTAAAGGGTGGCTTTTTAAAGAGGTGATTGCTCAAATGAACGGATCTTGTGAAGGACCCTAAGCATCCACAGGTCTTTGTACATCTTCTCAGGCAGAAAGAGATACCTATTGACCCTCTGCAATTAGTACCCCCATCTTAATTATCTTTACCATTCTCCAGGGTTCCTGTGAGATCAACAGCTCCATCTGCTGACCCATGGCAAAGGCAACTCTTCCTGAGAGGTGATTCATGAGGGAAGAGAAGCAGCAGAGAAACAGACATGGGCTGAGCCCTGCAATCCCATCTCAGCTCCTGCAAGGGATGCTGGAGCCTTGGTGCTGCTGCAGCCCCTGTGGGATGCTCGTCCCCCTGTCCCTCCCCACTCAGCCCATCCACTCTTGCTGCTTGCATAACCACATTCTTCACATCTCAGTGACTTACTCAGGATCTGGGCAGGCGCACGTGAGCTAAGCAGCGTTCACTGCCGGCGCCTTGAGGGGAAGCAGGGACATCCATGCATGTAAAGGCATCATCTCTGGAGTGAGACCTCCTCCTGACCCACTAAGCATTGGCACGGGTGAGCGGAGAAACCACTCCCGACACGCTCTGCCAACCCAGCATTCTGCAAGGGATCCATCCACAGACCTTAAAGATCCAGCAGCTGGGCTCTGCCTTCAAATAAACCATCCTCCTGCCTTTGCTGTCATCAGGGGATGTGATGAGGGCACGGTGATGGCCAAACCCCAGATGCTGTCTCTGTTTCCCCATGTGTACATGTCTGGGGATGCCTGGCAGAGTGGTTGCTGAGTGAATACATCTGGGAGCAGAGTTTTATGGCTGGAGGAGGTGGAGGGCTGATGCTGCTGCTGTTACCTCCAGGTGCAAGAGGAGCCCCAAGTCCTGCACAGCTCCTGTCCCTCTTGACCACACTTGCAGAGCACCAGGACAGGCACTGTTCCTGGGGGATGCTCGTGCACCGTTCCCCTTGAGGACTAAGCTAACCAGCCACTGGATGTCATTATTGCTCCAAACAAATGCATTGAGTAATCTATTCCAGACCTCCAAAAAAAAAAAAAAAAAAAAAAAAAAACCTGTGACTTTTTTCAGTGCTCAGTAGGGAAAGCTTGAGATGTGCTTCCTGAGACCACAGTGCCTTTCACACCTCTCACACAGGTCATGGAGCTTTAGGCCGCAGGAGGACACGGTTCCATGTCATCTCCCTGCCCTTCCTGGGGCTCCTGCATGACCTCTTCATGTGGAGGGGTGACACTGCATTACTGCAGCAACAGGACCAAGCAGGGGAATGCCACCAAGCCTAGGAATTCACAGGCTCCTCATCCTCATCACTGCTCCTGTGGCTTTGTCTGTTGGTGTCAGCACTTCCCCAGCTCCCAGCTGTTCTCAGCCCAGGTACAGACAGCACAGCTCTCTTTGGTAGAAATGTTGCCTTTGGATGGGTAGAATTAGGTCCCACTGAGCTCCCCTTGCAGTCACTGCCTTACCATCAGTAATATTTCTTTGCAGTTGGCTGTGTTCCACTGAGGCCTTTGCTTTCCTTGCTATCCACTCTATGGAAGGGGAAACTGAGGCATGCACCTGGAACATCCTATGTGTGAGATCACCGAATGGGGACCTGGTCAGAGCTCAGTTCTGAGCTGCTTCAGCCATTATGAATTAAACTAAGCAAAAGGGGAAAGTGAATTGGTAAACAAACAGGTAAATATCTAGGTATATTAGGTCAGCTGGAGAGGTATTGGAGGAGTTTAGCTCCCATGAAGATGGCACCATCCCTCCACTTCCACCAACTCTCATTAGGAAGGCAGGTTTAAGAAGCTAGGGACCACATTTTGGAGAGAAAGAGGATGAAAATCCCGAGGAAATTGCTGTCTTCCTGCCGCACTGACTCTGAGCTGTTTGATATTCTTTCTTTTTTTAAGGTTTGCTTGTTTTAAAGCAACATTAATTGGAAAGATGCTGGAGTGTCAAATAGAAACCACTCCCTGAATAACCTCGCTAATGAGCATGTTATTAAAGCAGGGTTAGGAGCTCCCTAGAGGGCTCTCACTGGATAGGATTAAATTAAAAAAAAAATCATCTAAACTAGAGAGAAAATCTCTGTTAGTCTGCAGTGATGAATATAGAGAAGTCCAATGAAAAATGGCTTTGAAAGGTTTAAGCGTATGTCTTCCTATCTGGGACTAGTCTCCATCCCTCAGGGCTCGCTCGGGCAGGGAAGAAGGTTTTAATGAAGCAGAGAGTGGAGCAGCTGCAGCTCAGAGCCCAGCCAGCAGCTCTGCAGGCGGCCACAGCTCTGCATCCCTCGTGCTCACAGGAAGGACCATCTCTGGTGCCACTGGGATGCAGAGTTGGTCCGTGCAAGGTGATAGGTGTGAGGAATGGGGCAACAGAGGTGGGGCTGTCTTTGTCCACCGTGATCCTTTGTGGTGCTGAGCAGTGACTCCCTGTTCCCCCACCTTTTCTGCAGGTCTGGAGGCATCTCAGGAAGCAGGGAGAGTGGCACCTGGGGCAGATGGGGCTGTGGGATGGGGTCATGGAGCTGCCCTATGCTGACAGCAGGGGGGGTTCAGGCATGGGGCAGGGATGCTGGTCCCCATCTCACCCTGTGGGGATGCTGGTCTCCATCTCACCTCTCTCTCCGGGCAGCCAGAGTACTGAATGCTGTAGCAGTTTTGGGGAGGGAATCATGCAGAGAGGTTTCGTGATCCCAGGTCCCCTCCCTTTTACTGGAAAGGATGTGGGAGGATTTAGGGCAAGAAAGCTGTTCTCATACCATCTGAAGACAGGCATGAAATCCTTTAGCAAAGCTTCCCTGCAGGCGATGATGACTTCCAGAGAAATCCCAGCCTCTCTGCGCCTCGCTCTTGCTTCCCATCTGGAGGGGGTGGGCAGTGGGGTGGGCAGGTCGGCCCTGCCCCAGCCGTGCAGGGCTGCTTACCGTGCCTGCGGCCACGGAGCTTAATAGCTCGAGGCCAACCTTTGCTTACACTGCTGCGGATCACATTTTCAGGGCAAGCGTGGCTGCCCAGCCTGCTCCTGCCCAGATACTGGGGCTCTGCAGCAAGCATCTCTTTGGAGAGGATTTTGTCCGTGTGCAGCAGGAAGTGTTGTGCCTGCTTTTGCAAAGCGCCGTCTGACAGGCTGATGCAAAACATGCCAGCACCAAGCTGTGACTCTAAACCAAGAGAGGGAAAACACTGTATTTTTATTCTCTCCGCTGCGGCAGAGTCGGGTTCATTTCTTTACTCATCCCCCCCCGCTCTCTCTTTGCCTAACACAGAGCTCCTGTGCTCTGCCCTCTCTGGTCCCCTCCCCGGGCTGCTGCCAGCAATCAGACGGAGTGACAGCTCCCAAACTCTCCAAGTTAACAAGTTCGAGAGCTGATGATTAACTAGATTCACAAAGTTGATTGGGAAAAAATAGGGATATAAATAAATATTCCTGGAGATATTCCACCCCCTGTAGTCATGAACTTTGAATAATTGGAGGGAATTATGCTGAGTACTAATCAAAAGGGTGTTTTTTTTTTTTTTTTTTTTTTAATTTGCTAATTACTGCTGGGTTTCATCAGTGTCAGACTCTAATCATCTCAAGACATGTTAATTGACCCTTGGGAGTTGTTTATCTGATGCCAAAAGTTTTAGATGGGGTCACACAAAGAAATGCAATCACTGAGGTTGCTCATTGCCCACAGCTCTGCAGGAGGGGATTGCTGGGGAGCACCAGGGCACGGTGTGCAGCCCCTCCTGGGCTCCTCTGTATCCCCTCTGCACGTCATCTATTTATCACATATGCAGATGCTTCAATAAGCTCAGACTCAGAACCTTGCAGCTGGGGCATCTTTGCCAGATCTTTGCCTTTTCCTTAAGCCAGGATGTCTTTTTTTTTTCCTTTATTATTACCCCAAATGTCACTTGCAGGGCAGTTCTCAGCCTGCCTGCCTCCCCTCTCCAGGGTCCCATTCATTAAACCAGAGGACATGGGTATTAGTGGGATAAAGGCAGTGTGGTGTGCAGCAGAGAGGCACTGAGCTAATGGTTCACAGAGGGAGAGGTTTCTGGAATGACAAGGTTTTCATCATATAATATTTTAATTAATGACCTTGCTGTAAAAATTAGTCTTATGCTAATTGAATGCTCTGGAGATGCAATCCTGGGAAGCATCCTCAATCCAGAGGCACGGAACAGCATAGCAGAGAACCTGGGTGATCTCAACACGAGTAGAAGTGATTAAATCGAAGAGAGCCGGCACAGCAAGGTCGCACACGGCAGGAAGGAGAAGGTGAATTTCTGCTGTCAGCTGGGAATGGAGCAGGAGGAAAAACGTCGGAGTGACCCAGTTAATGGTGGGTGCATACTGCCCGGCCCATGGGACGGCTCTGTGGTGTCCATCACAGCCTTGGGGAGGGATGTGCTCAAAGCAGGAGGACTCCAGGAGGGGTCACCCCGTGGCATGGAGGGCTCTGTGCTGACCCCGTTCTTCGGCGTTCCCCTCTGAGTGTGCAAAGCCCCAGTGGTCTGCATGGGAAAGGGATCTTCAGGAAGGTGCCATGAGCAGAGGGCTGGGAGGCATTTGGAGGCTGTGCCCAGGGCTGAGTTCTGCTGCTCCCATGACAGTGATGGGGTGGCTGCACTCCCCTCCTGACTCCTCATCTCCCACCACCTCTCTCCTCTCCTCACTTTCATTTTGATTTCAGGATAATTCAGATCAGTTTATGATATGTGGCCATCCTTCCATTACAGAAAAACACAAACCCGACTGCGACATCTAGGTATTATTGGCTTAAGGCATGCAAGAGTGTGTGTTTATTTGATCATTTTCATTCTTCTAATTCCCTCCTTCCCGTTTTCCTTTCTCTCTTTATTACACTGCTGAGTTTGAAGGCCCTTGCAATAGGAATACACTTTCTAGGTAATATTTCTTGATAAAAAACATCATTTATTACCATTTCTCCCCACCAATAAATGCCAGGCTCCCTCTCTCATTTGTTCTAAGCTCAGTTTAACATTTTTGCTGGTGGGACCAGGATAGAAACACATCAATCCAGGCTCTGATCCTTCCCTCCCATTCAATTAAATAGTTGATCCGAAAGTAGAGGTAGCAATGTCTATAGAAGACAACTGAGCTGTTGTTTACCATGCCATCGTTCTGAGGAAAAGCCTTTTCGGTTAAATACACAAGAATAACTAATGACATTAATATAAACACATACTTTAACTGCTGTTTAAAGCTGTCACTAGGCTAAAAAAAGGAAAAAAAAAAAAAAAAAAAAAGAATGGTGCCGCATCCCAAATGCACAATAATTATGTGGTAAATCTCTTTATTACAGGGTGTCAATCAAGGGGTGGTGGAGCTGGGAGTGGAAGCACTCTGCAGTTCTGCTGATGTTTGTTGCACAGCACCAAGCTGTCTCCTCCCACACAGCTCCTGGAGGTCCGGGCACATGCTCCAGGTGAGCAAATTGGGTGCAGCATCAGCTCTTAGGGAAAGAGATGGTTCTGCCAATCGTCCATCCTGGCTGGAAGGAGAGCTCACAAATGCTCATCCTGCCCATGTGCATCGCTAGGTGACGCTCAGTGCACCCCCAGCTCGGTGCCCAGGTGGTGCTTGCTGATGCTGTCACTGTTGGTGCTGGTCCTCCTGGCAAGGACAGCCACACACACCAACTGCACTCATCCCGGCCCCACTCTGCCTGGCAAACCATGGGGTGCTCCCTGGGGTGGCCTCATCCTGCAGTCCCAGGGTATTTGGAGGGGTTACTTGGGGGTTGAGCTTCAAGCCTGCAGAGCGTGGTTGCTGCTCAAACACAAAGAACCCCTCCTTCCCACCAGAGCTCTGTGCCCCATTAACCTGCCCCATTCCAGCCTGGGAGCACCGAAGCCTCTGGGAAGCAGCAGGAAGCCGAGAAGTGCAGCATTTCCCACCGCCCTGGCAAAGGGCTTCTGCTCCATTCCTCCTGCTCTGCTGCTACCGAGATGGTGGCTGCATCACTGCTGCTTCCTGCAGCTCCTGTGTTTCAGCAGCTCTCAGAGGGCATGATAGCAAATCACCCTGGGAGCCGTCTGTGATAAAGAGTGCAATACAAACAGATAATATCATCATACTCCACTATTAACAGGCTTAAATCCCAAGGATGGGGAGAAGTTCCTGTGGAGAGCAGAGCTATCTCTCAACCACTTCTGCTGCAATTTAAAAGCACTCCCCAGCCTGGCAAGGCTAATTTCACATCTCTTCTACTCCAGGGGATTGATCTGGGTTTCTCCCAGTGTGAAGCCTGAGCCCTCCGTGACTGATGATATTCACTGGGGGGTTCTGCTTCTCACTGCCCCTATAAAGCGAGGTGGAGGTGCCCAGCTGTGTCCCACTGTTGGGTCTGTGCCATGCCCACCTATCTCCCATCCTTTTGTGGGTCTCTGCAGTTACTCCGGGGGGTGGGGTAATGTAAGCTGTCTCTTTACAATGGGATGGATGATGCCAGCTGTAACGCCCACAGCCTCACAGGGAGGAATAGCTCATGGGCTGCACCTCATGGAACAGATGTTGTGGGCTTTGACTGCTCCGTATGGGAGAATGTCATGGATGAGGGACCCATAAGGATCCTGGAGTCCAACTCCTGAATGGACGGAGGGAGAGAAGGGCTATCCTGACAGGGGGACAGCAGGAGGACTGAGGAGCTGCAGCTGCTGCTATGGCCCTGTGGTGCTATCAGGAGAGTTGGATCAGCATCAGCCCCACCACTTGCACGAGCTGGGCCCCAGTTCACACTCCACTTGTTCCCAACTGCCTTGAAGTCCCTGCCTTTCTCTTTATCACTCCTTTCATGGCGGGGGCTTTTCCCCCACTCGATGCTGTTTCTCTGCTCATCTCCGGAGCAGACAAGGCAGGAAACGTATTTTCAATATATTAATTAGAACATCTTTGCAGCAGAACATCTGCATGGGAAGCGATAGATAGATCACCGAAGTGTGTGCGCGTGTGTGCGTGCAGTGCAGGCTTCCAGATAACGCATTGCTTTGCATAATGTATTCCAGCCAGCACAGCAATAATTTCCATAGCCTGTGATCTTCAAGTACGCGATTATAAATCTGCGACCCGGCTCCACGTGACCCAGTCGTTAGATTACTGCCAGACAAACCTCTCGGAGGTGCAGGTTTGGGTCTCCATCAGCTCTGCCTCAATGGGCTCTGTGGGCTGAGACCAAACGGTTGGTTCCATCCCACCGTGCCAAAGCCATTGGCCTTCTCAGATATTCGTCACTCTCAGCTATCTGGGGAGAGGACGGTCTTTGCCAGTGATGCTATTCAGTTTCCTGGTTGTACACTTCATGTAGGTTTAGCTTGAGAGATAATAAGATAAAAAAACAGAGACATCCCAGTCAATAAAAGGAAACCTCAGAGGCTTTTTCCATCTTGCGTCTGTCATACTTTGTTGATATTTTAGCTGCAGAGCACTTGACAGCTGGTTGTAATACTCATTTCCTCCTTCGAGAGCATTAAATGACAAACATTTCATTTATCCCAAGGAGGATTCCCCAAGTGACCCGTGGAAGAGGCCCCTTTATAGCAGCTGGACCGAAGCAGGAGAACTCAGAGCTCCCTCCACCTGAGAGTGATAAGTGATTTTGTCCACTTTTCATCCCCGTTACCTTTTTTCATCCATACATCACCTCTATGCTGTCCATCCTGGTCACTGAGGGCCACAACCCACTGCTGGCACCCAGCAATGCCCCACAGCAGCCCTGCATTGGGCACTGCTCTCCTGAGCACTGGTACAGTTGGGAATGGAATGAGAGCACTCCTTGGGACTCTGCCTGCTGCTTCCCCTCCTGTTCAGCAGGTCAGGATGTTGAGGGTCTAACGGTTAATGTCATTAACCAACATCAGGGAAAAGCTCCCTTACCTGTGCCAAGGGCAGGCTGCTGCTCAAAGCAGCACAATAATTAAGTATAGCCCAAGTAATTATTTTTGTCACATCTCCTGGCAGGAGACGACCATTTGTGGGATGGGTTTAGCTACCTTCAGCAACACGCCTATGTCTTATTTATCCAGAACAATACGCTCAGCGTGATTTTTTTCCGTCTCCTTTTTCCTTCTAACATCATTTTCAGCCCACACTGCTTTTAATTCAGCAAGGCAAATCAAGATTTGGAAGAGAGGCTGCAGAAATCCTCCCAGCTCTCATTCACTGAGCAGAAAACCCCTTTTCCCTGGGGTCTGTTGGTGTTGCTAGCAGCATGGGCAGCAGGCTCTGCCCTTTCCTAAGGGGGGTTGAGTCTCAGAGGAGGGACAACGCTATCTTGGCTGGTGGTTGTCAATGTGTGGCAGTGTCTCTCCATGGGATGCTCTTGCAGTTTGCAGCCTCTGAGTCCCGTGTTCCTCTCTACAGGCTGTGCTCAGCCAGCCCAGGGCAGCAGAATGGGGCTCCCTGCTGCGGGGATACGGGGGAAGGAGAGGCACGGAGTGACTCATCACTGAGCCGCCTCCCCACTATTCGTGTTTGCCTCTCGCTCTTGCCAGCCTTCAAATAAGGGAGGAACTGAGATGATGTCATTAATCCTCAATTTGGTAGGGTGGATATCTGGATTCACAGCCGGATTTCCAGTTTGTAAGCTTCACCCAGCTTACAGATTTTGGAGCCAGAGAGTTTAAGTACCAGCAGCTGTGCCCTAACCTATCCTGCCTTGTTGCTTCACCCACACACTAAAGCAGTCCTCTGCTTTTTCCCCTTCTCCCTTTGGTTTGGAACACAAGTGACCCTAACACAGCCCGTCTCCCAGAGGCAATCAGACCATCCCACGGCCATTTCCCTGGGCTGTGTTTTCTGTAGACATCTTGAAAATGCAGCTTGGAGATTCTGGCATGCTGGTTTTAGCACCCTGTGTCTGCTGTGTTTGCAGTAGAGTTGCACAGCCTTGAAAGACAGGCATTATTATTTTGCATGGGGACAACCTATGAGCTGTTTAATACATGAGTGCTCACTCACAGGTGTCCTTTCATTTACTGCTGCCACCATCAGCAGCCTATAAAAGCTGAGGGTGCCTCAGGGAATCGTGTGTGAACGCGCTCACCTCGGTAGCGACCGCATGTCTCTGCATCACATCAGAGCATCACCAGATCTCCCCACATTGCCTTTCTCCCTTCTCCTTCCTCCTCCTCTAAGCCTATTTTGCTGTAACTATTGCAATAGATTTAGTTAAGGGGAAAGATGCTGTTTAAAGCCCTTTAATTTAAGGGATGCTCATTCGCTCTGCTCCAGCCTCAGGTGAGTTATCCAAATACAATCCTCCTCCATCTGTGGATGATTTTCCTTGGTCAGTAATTAGGGACAGCTGAGGTGGGGTGAGGACTGATTGCCTACAATGGGAGAGGGGACAGCTGGGGGTGTGTGCTGCAGGTGGAAGCCAGCCGTGGGGGGTTTCAGCTGAAAGAAATGAAGGGCTTTTGGGGCTGGGATTTGGGTGAAGCCTGAGCACACCCCACAGAATGGCTGTTATCCCTCTGGGTGCCCCACATACCCCCACACTGTGCCCTGCGATGTTCCCCCAGGCAATATTATGGGATATTCCACCGCATTAGCAAGTCCAACTTGTTTTTACTGCCCAGCGTCTCTCTATGCAATATTTCACTGTCTCACTGGCTATTATCCTGGCGGCACAAAGTCCCATTGAAATTCATGGTGCAAGTTGCCCATTTGTTTCCTTTGAGCTTTGCAGGGTTGTTCTGTGCAGCTTTATGCATATCATTTTTGCTATGCAAAGTGAGGGTAACAACTTTACCTGCTCTCTTTCAGAGCACTGGATAAAGCCTGTCCCCATGCTGTAGACTGATTTTAGAGTTCTAGTGTTGGGGAAGGATGAATCAGAGCTCTTGGGGAGTGTGCAGTCTGATGCTCTGTTAATAAAAAGAAAGTCATGTTGCATCTACATGTCCCCAGGGTAGGCGTGTGCTCCCTGTCAACCTTTCTTGCTAGGGTTTGTCTTCAGGGATGGCTCTGGCAAAACCAAGTAGCTTCATCTCAATGACAGCCCTGGAGCAGCATCGCTTGGTTTGGCCGAAGCCACTGATGAGCTTGAACCAGCTCTGCCTTTTAAGGGACAGATGAGGTCCCTCATGCATGACAAGGCAAAACTCCTTGAGCAAAGGGTCACTAGTAGTGTAGGAGAACTGGAGGCACAGCAACAAAGGGATGCTTTTGCTGTGAAGCCCTTCAGACCAGGGCTGGCTTGCCTCCATCACCACCCCACAAAAGGCTAAGCCTGGGGTACCAGCGACACACCTTTAGCATCCTAAATGAGGCCCCCAAATGAGCAGCCACATGTGAAAGCAAAGAGTCATGATGTCTGTGCTGGGATCTCTGCATAAACCAAAAGGACAGGGAGAAACTTTTCTCTGCATCAGTGGTGTCTGCAAGCCAAGAGTTATTCACCCAGGAGATTTGTGAGTAACACCAAACACACACATCGGAGAATTTCTCATTCTTTTCATGGACAATGCATGTATGAGAGGGAGGAAAAAGAAAAAAAATAACACTTTTAATAAGTTATTCGTGGTGAATAATTCTCTCTGTTTACTTGCTTGAAGGTCTTCAGGTGTAAGATGCTCTATAATCAGCACTACATCACCAGGGTATCCAGAGAGCCCAAAAGAAACCATCACAGACTTCAGCACTGGTGGGATGCATCCCCTGGGAGGACACCCAGCCTTTGATGCACTGAATCCAGAGCCACAAGCATGGAATCCGTTATGAGCTGTGGGGATGCAGGCAGGGCAATGGCAATGAGCATCACTGGATTAGAATCCTCTCCTCCTGGGCTGTGAGCTGCCAGAAATCCCCTGTCCTCAATATCAGTACTTTTCACTGATGTAAAATTGACTTTTTCAAAGTTTCAAAGACAAAAATGGAAATCAGAACAAATGGGAATCCATAAAAACGCATCCAAGCTGCCAAGTCTACAGCAGCTACAATTTGCAATGGATGAGATATTAACACCCTGAAAAATTGGGGTAATGATGTGCAGTAATATTTGTCATCACCAAGGCTGAGTACGTTAAACAAAAACGTTCTGAAATACAGCTTCTGCCCGAGCCTGGTAACTCTTTCCCAGATGTAAATATCAGTGTTGTTTTCCAAGCATTCCTTAAATACCATAAGGCCTTCCTCTACTTACAGCACTAACAGCCCGTAAAATGTCATTTTTTGTTTTCTAATTAGTCTGATGATTTTTAGATAGGATTTGACAACAACAGCTAAAAAGCATCTCAGCCTGCAAAAAATTCTCCCTGGGATGGTAAGTCACCCGGAGCTGCACCGGTGCACGGCAGCTCCTCTGCACAGCAATGGGATGGAAATTCAGCTCTGCTCACTCCTGGGGCTGGGGATTCCAACTGCTGCAGGGACACAGTGGGAAAGGGGTGCCAGGGGAGCTTCTCTCTCACTCGCGGCCCATTTTGGATGGGAGCATGGAGATCGGCTCTCACAATGGGTCCGTGCTGTAACGGGGCTCACAGGGAGGGTCCTGGTATTTGTGATTTGTAAGGGAGGTCGCTTGCCCAAGGTCACACCGTTCAGAAGCACTGATGCCCTTCTCTAACTGAATCCCTCCTATTCTGCACAGACAAATGGAGTGCTGCCCAGTTTGCTGTTGGCCAGCGCTTCCCTTGCAGGTGATGCTACAAAAGGCAGCAGAGGAGCTCTGTTCCCATGCCTCCTCCACGTCACCGGGAGAAGCAGCCAATGCTTTATCAACCACCCTCTTCCTCCTTTACTGCTGGCTGAACTGGGTTAGGGCTTCTCAAACCTGCTGTGTCAGTCTTCTGCTGGTAGAGGGGAACAGCCAGCATGTCTGTCCTGACCCCAGACACCTTTATTACAGCATCTGAGCAAGGCTACATCTTTTACTCCTTCCTGCCTTTAATAACATTACCAATGTCTGGTTTGGATTTTTACTAAATATAGGGCAAGAGACTGGGGTGGCATCACTTCCTCCCAGACAAATTGGCACGGCCTGTTTAGAAGTACCTATACTTACTTCTTTTATTTGCTTAACTTGGTTCGTGAAGTTGTTTGATTGCCTGCTGTTGTTCCACCTCTGCTTGGCCTGACAGCCCATACAGATGGTGCTGCCTTAAAGCCTGCCCCTGATCCATGAGTGAGCCTGGTGATTTAGGGCAGCTCTCCCAAATCAGCCCTGGGTAGCTGAGCTGTATGTTAGGGAATGCAAAGAGCCTTTAAGCAAATTATCTCACTCTGCTGAGCTCCATGGGTGAGGAGGACCTGCAACGGAGCACAGCGTTGGTGGCATCCTTGTCCCTTGCAGATGCTTCTCCCTCCAGCAGCCAGAAAGGGAGATGGAACAGCTCACTGGTGCTCAAGAGCATTGAGCAAAGGCAGAGAAGGGATGGGACCTCTTACCTCCATCCTCCCACCTATTTCATCTCACAGCCTGCAACCTGCCCATGCATTTATTCATTTCAAGCAATTGCAAGAGGATCCTCTGACTTCAGGCACGAGCCCATGAGGCATGCAAGAAATGGGTTATTCCTCCTCCAGGGACTCGATGATCGTTACAGGTACCTTCCAACTCAAGATATTCTATGATCCTATGATTCATGGATGGAGGGTCCCCTGTGCTTTAAGAATGAGTCCAGTTGGTTAGAAGGGAAGGGAACGAGGACAAGAAAGAGGAAAAGAAAAGGAGAAGGGGAATGGGAAAGAGAAGAAACGCAGAGCAACCAGCTCACACAGAAACCAAGCCCTGCAGCCTCTCCAGCAGATCAGAGGCCACGCCAGGGCTGCAGAGCAGCTGATGCGCTCCTCCTGCCCCAGCCTCTCCACCACACAGGCCTTCCTCCTGCATTTCAGCCAATGTTTCCCCAGGGTGTGTGCCCAAACGCAGTGGTGTGCCATGCCAGGTTGCCAGCTGCTGTTTGGAGAGAGGCCATGGCCTGCCTGTTTGCCGGCTGTCTCCCAATTCTATTACTCTGTGCTTCAGGTTTTTGGCTGCGTTTTGTTGTTGTTGTTGCTATTAAGATGAAAGGAGTGACATTTCTTTCCTGCACTCACCTTCTCCTTCTCCACTGCCACGTCCCTGCAGGGCTGCACAAAAGACTTGCTGGGGACACTTTGGGATGTCATGAAGCACAGTGATAGGAGAGAGGGAAAAACACTTTTATTCCAGAAGTAGGCACACTTCAAATCACACTGAAGTTTCATCTTGTGCTGCTGAAAAAGCACTAAAAGAGGCCCTGTGAGTATAGGATGGTCATCTCTGGGGCAGGGCACTGCATGGGGAGGGCTGAACATGGAGCACACTGGCTACAACCAGGGCTTGGGGAACCTGGGGTGCACCAGGAGATGTGAACAAGTGTTTTGCTACAGCCTAATTGCTGCCCCAGCCGCACCTGCCTGCATACCCCCTGCTGCCCCCCACCTGATTAGGCTCAGCTGGAGCCACTCCGACCCACAGATGGTCAGGATTGGTGCGAGGGACAGCTGCCACACACGGACGCGTTCACACACGATCCTACAGACACACAGGCTGCTGCTTGCACACCTACGTACACACAGGTCTCACTGTCACACCTACACGCAGATAGCCCAGCACACACACACACACACAGCCCTCTGCTCCCCCCGCTTCCAGCCCGGCTCTCCGTGCCAAGCCGCTTATCGCTCCATGCGGTGACCGCCCGGCAGCACCGAGCCCAGGTGCACTACCCTGAACCGAACCGAACCACACCGAGCCGCGGCATACCGAACCAAACCGGACCGGATCGTGCTAGGCCGAACCGAACCGCTCCGCGTCGCGCTCCTCGCCCGGGTCCCCGCCGAGCCGAACCGAACCGTGCCAGGCGGGTCCGCGCCGAGCCGCTGGGAGACCCCCGGGCCTGGCAGAGCTGCCCGGCGCCGCCTGCACGGGCAGGGCTCTCCGCCTGACGCAGTGAGGAGCTGCAGCCCTGCTCTTCTCGGAGGCCGACTCCAGCGCTGGGATTTGCTCGGCTCCGGCTGCGTTTCCCTGCCCGCCTCCCGCTCCCGGCCCGCCCGCCTGGAGGGGCGCGGGGAGCCGCAGCCGCGGGTGCGCCCCTCACCGCACCTCGGGGCCGTGCGCGTCGCCGACCGCCGCCGGAGCAGGTAGGTGCCCTTTCAACCGTCACCTCCCGACCCCCCCGGCCCCGGTTCGGGCCGAGCCCCCCGCCCCTGCCCCGCCCCGGCGCCCGCAGAGCCGCGGGTGCCCGCGGAGCCCCCGGTGGCCGCTCCGTGTCGCCAAACTTTTCGCCGCTGCGAACCGAGGCTGGGACTCGGGCGAGGGATGCTTCGGGGCTGGGAGCGGAGAGCCCTCCCCGCTGCGATCGGGAGGTCCCCGGGTTTGGCTGGAGCCTCTCTTGATCCTCCGTGCCCCCGCGTAACGGGGAGAGAACGGGCCCGGAGCGCGCTGGGGAGCCCCGCCGTGTGCCCTTCTCCCCCCCGCGTTGGGGTATCCCACCTCGGGGTCATCCCAGCGCTGCGGGAGCGGCCCGGGGAGTCCCTGCTGCAAGCGGTACCTGCGGGAAGCCGAACCCCCCAGGTGACCCAATCCCTCGGGGTGGGGGCTCCAGAAGGGCCGCTGCCGGCTCTGCATCCCCCCCAGCCCCGCCGAGCGCTTCTACGTTCCCACGCCAGCAGTTCTGTTCTGCCTCCCCACACGCTCTTTCCTTCAGCGGCTATTTCCGTCCTCCAGAAACGCGCCGCACATCGAGATTTAATTAAAGAAAATTAGTGGAGGGGGGCGGTGGTGATTGGATGGGGGGACCGCGTGCATCCTGGGCTGCTCCCGGCCCCGCGTCCCCGCCCGGCCCCATCGCGGTGCGGCTCGGGGAGCGGGTCTGAGTTTGAGTCGATGTCGCTCGTTTGAGATGAAAAAAAAAAAAAGGAAAAGATGGGGGATCGGGAACGTGCTCCCGCCTGGTGGATGTGTAGCAGTTTTAATTATAATGACAGATGTTGCTGTAAAGTTCCGTCTCAGTTTCCAAATTCAAGCGAAGCCCAAAGGACGGAGGCACTCGCCAGTCGGCAGAGCTGCGCTGAACAGCAGCCGGAGTTGCCAAAGAATTTTCTTGATTGCATTTTAATGAAGAGCAGATAACGACCTGGAGCGGGGCGGCGTGGCGGGGGATCCCCATGGGACTCGTTCCCATCCCCCCCAGGGCCCCACCTGAGTCCTTAGGGCCGGGGATACGACGACTGTGGTGGGGGCCCCCAGCTCCGTGCGGGCTCTGAGGGGCGGGGGGAGGCCATGCAGAGCTGGGAACGCACCCACCCGTCGGTGCTGCCCCTCTCTGCTCCGCCAGCTAGAAAAAAAACCCTTCTCCTCTCACAGCCCCGTCCGTACACACGGAGGGGGTGGGGGGGACAGCGGCGCTGCCCACACCACACTGCGATTTGCAACCTCTGGGAAAGCCCAGCGCGGGGGGGGGGGGGCGATATCAACAGGCACCCCCGGGGCAGGGCAGCCTCGCACGCCGCTCAGCCTCCTGCCGCCAGCTCCGTGCGTGCCGCTGCCGCTTCGCACGGTATTAAATATTTAGAAGTTTGCAGTGGTGAATTCAGTGATCGTTAATAGAAATGGATGGCAGCGTTACCAAAAGGGGTTGGCACCGCCTGTGGAAACGGGCAGTGCTCAGAGGGGAGCGGGCGGGGCCCTTCGCGGAGCGTTTGGGGTGGTTTCACCCCAAATTCATGGTTTGTCGATCCGGCAGCACCCAGACCCCCGTGTTGCCTTCGCATTTCCCATGATGTCTTCAAAAAAGAAATAAAAGTAGATCCGTCCTCCCCGCCTGGCTGAAAATAAAGCCAGTGCCTGTGCAGAGAGGAGGCAGTTCGCCTGAAGTTTAGCACCTAAATTACCCCCGGCACCTCCCCAACCGTTGTACGCAGGCAGCGGGGGGCAGCAGGCAGCAGGATGCTGCGGGGACGGACGGACGGGAACGGGTCCTCAACCCCTCTGAAGCACAATGGGAGGGGAATGATGGGGAGGGGGAAGCTTTGAACGGTGTACCCTGCAGGGTAGAGGGGTGACCTCGGGGAAGCAGTGCTCGCCCCCCTCTCTATCCCCTCCCTCCCCCGCGCCCGGTTCAGCCGCTCCGCTCCGGGCTTGAGTCAGCTCTTCGTGCTCCGCGTGGATCGGTGTGCGGCGGGTACAGATGTAGCGGGGATGCAGAGTGCGGTGCCGAACGGGTTGGGGCGAGAAGGGAGACACGGAGACCTCGGGAAGACGAGGGGGTCCCGACGGTGCAGCCCACCCGTTCCCACTCCTCCTCCGCGGCGACGGACGGCGGCGCGGCGTGGGTTGGGCAGCGTGGAGAGCCCCGCGGGCGCCCCGACGCCGCGGTGATGGGCGCCGGAGAAAGCTCGCGTCCCCCAAAGCGGGTCGGTGCCGTGCCCACGCCCCCCTCATCCCCACCCCGCACTGGGGGATGCTCCCACGACCCGGGCTGCCCACGCGTGTCCCGGCCCGGCCGCCCCCCGGGGTTGGGGCAGCGCCGCTCTGTGACAGCAGAAAGTGGCTGGAAAGGGGCGAGGCGTCACACGCTCTGCCTCCGGGAGGCAGGGAAACGCTGAGGGACCGATGGGAAGGCATGAATGAATGAATCTCCATAAAGAGCCCCAAGCAGCAGGGAGAGGGAGAGAGGAGGAGGAGGAAAGAGGAGAGGAAGAGCCGGATCAGGGTAGCCGCAGACGCGATGCCGGCAGGTAAGGAGATGCCGGCAGCCGCGCGACTCTGTGGTGCCCGGCAGGTTGGGGGTCTCAGTCCGAGGGGGGGCAGGAGCCACCGGGACCCTAAGGGGGTTTTGGGGGCTTGATGGGGTGTTTTCTTTCCTGTTTCCCTTCAAAACGTGGGATTCCTCAAACTTCCCAGCGCTATCGCCCCGCGTCCTGAGGCTCCGGGGTGGGGGAGGTCCTCGGCTGAGCCCCTTCCCCGGGGCAGCCCCCTCCGGGCTCGGGACGGCCGCAGCTCCCTGCGGAGACTCGCCGGCGGCCGCAGCTGTCCCGCACCACACCGGGGGGAGCCGTGGGGCTGCTCCGAGCCGGGCCCTGCACCCCCCGCAGCGATGTACCGACCACCTCCATCCACCCCCCCAGGAGGATATCAAGCTTCGGACCCCCTTGCTTTAGAGGGGCTGCTCTGCAGATCTCGCTCTCAGTTCCCCCCTCCCCACCACGTCCCTGCTCTGTTATGTAAGGTGCGTGGAGCCAGCGGTACCGCGGGCCGAAGCTCCGGGATTTCACCCAAGGAAACCCAGAGCCGAGCCCGGCCCCGGCTGCCTGCCCTGTTCTCCGCTGCCTTCTCCCTGTATGCTGCAGGGACAGTGCAGGTGCACGGGGAACAACTTCGCACACACACACTCACACCGTGCACGCTTCCACACCCTGCCCTGCAGCTTTGCCTCTTGCACACGTCTGCCCCTTCAAGGCGTGTAACGCTCGCCACGCACACCTGCTCAGTTTGTTACAGCAGGGTGATGCACGCCAGAGGCGTTTGCACGCTGCAGCGGCTCAGGGCTCCCAGCCCATCAGCACCGCAGGCCCGGAGGGCGGCTCTGCAGCTCCCACAGCTTTCCCCTCCTAGCCGAGGTGCCCTGAACAGAGATCAATAATGCCTTTCTGATTGGCTTCAATTCCCCATTCCAAGTAGTCACTGCATTAGGACTTGATTTTTCTCCCCTTTGACTCCCAGCCAGATTAGATTGTGAATTTGGCTGATTTCATGCAACTGGGGGAGGGAAGAGTCATACAGCAAGAGAGAGAACTGAAATATCCTACAGGATCCCCTGGAGGGGAGAGAAATCAGGTCTAGATAAGAGCCTGTTCTCCCCGTCTGGCTAATGCTTTCCTGTTTGATGATCAGAAAACACCAGATCCATCCTCTCGCTGGGACGGCTTACCTGTCTGTGGAAGGCTGGGCTTTTGGCTCGGTAAAGGTACAGGGGTTATTATTCTTCTGAGCTATGGGTTATTTGTTTCAGTTCTCCTGTCCTATGCTAAATGTAAGATCGCACGGTGTGTGCAAACAGAAAGATGAGGTAGGCGCTTCGGAGCGGTCAGAGCTGAGCTCCAGCCGTGGTGCTGGGATCAGGGCAGCTGGAATTAAGATGGGACTGTGCCCAGGGAGAGCCTGCTGCTCGTTTGCAAAGGCTCATTCCCCCATTGGGAAATCTCAGGGAGTATTTCTCAGTGCTTATTTTCTGTGTCAGCAAAGCCCCATGTCTCTCTGGACACGGCGATCCCTTAGGATTTGGCAGTGGGGCTGTCAGGAGAAGCACAGGAACTCAGCAGCACCCGCAGATCTCAACTGCTGGCACTCGGCTGCAAACTGGCGTTTCCCCAGGTGTGGTGACAGCCTGGGATTACTCAGCAAAGGGCACCAGGAGCAGAGGGACTCACAGAGAGCTGCTGCAGGAGGGAAGGATGCTGGCAGCTGGGTGCGGGTGGGCTGAGCTGTCTGTGGGTCGGGGGATGTAAAAGGGTGTGCGTCCCTGAGTGGTGTTTGGTGTGAGCTCATGGGGGGAAAAAGTGGGTTTGATTGTTATTATTTGTTATTTTCTTTGGTGTTTTGATCGTAGTTGTCTGGGAAGAGGTTCAGAGGGTGCGATACCAAGGCAGCAATGGGGCAGAGTGGAGGAGACTGGTGGAGGGAAGAGGACTGGGATGGGGCTTGGTGGAATGCCTATGGGGCTGTGCATGGCCCCACGCTGCAGGTGAGGAAGGAGGCAGAGCTGTGGCAGCGGGAGGGCTGTGGGGGCCTCCAGCTGAAGGGGCTGAAGCAGAGACCCCGTATCCTGTACACCCTTAGGAAAGTGTTGGTTGCATTGAGAAAGAACACATACTAATGCACTGGGTGCAGTTTGGCTACTGAAGCGGTGAATATATGTATGGGACCCGGAGACATCCTTGTAATAGGAATAAATACTAAGAATTGTTTGGGAAAGGGGCCCTATGGGTGAAGGGTCCTCTTACCTCATGGATCGGGGCAGAGGGGTCTGGAGGAGGTGGCCCCTTGGGGGCAGGGTCAGTCCATGTCAGGGAGCTGCAGGGACACAGGAAGGTACTGGGAGCTGGGAATGGAGTTGGTGAAGTTTCGACAGCAGAAAGCTGTGTGCATTTAAACCAAACAGACTGGAGAGGAAATCTCCAATAGATACATATATATATTTTTTCCTCCCTCATTACAGCATTTCTTCAGGAGCTGGGCAAGGGCATTCTCTGAAGCTTGTTCATATTTTTGAATCAGCAGGAATAAGTGTATGGAAATGTATGTGTTTTTCTGTATCAGCTGCGATCAGCTTTTAACTTTATTACAGTGAGTGCAGAGTTTTTGTGGGCCAAGCCCATTCATTGGATTTAATGGAGTTAAACTGCAGGCAGATTTGGCAACTAGTTTCCGTGTATATCTTTGTGCAATGGACAGGCAGAGATAATAAAATTTTACACTTTATATGGTATCTCTTAGGGAGAAGTCTTCTAACATGCTTTACAAACAGCATGCGTGTTTTGCTCCGATATACGCTCATACCCAACCGTGAGGCACTTCAATGCTGCTGCTTCTCCCTTCCTTGGTGTGACGTGTGCGAACTCAGATATGCCCACCGTGTTTTCACGTTCCTTCCTTGCAAATGTCTTAAGCCATTTCTTTCCTTTGGCTATATTGGTCTGTAGATCCCATTGGGAACACAGGGTTAGTGAGCTGTGGGGACTCGGGGGGAGGAAGGTGATGCATGTAATGCTTCTTGCTAAATGCCCGCTGCACTCATGGCTGGGACAGCTCCATGAGGCTGCATCCCAGCACCTGCCATGGGCACGGATGTCTGCACTGCCTGCGGAGCCGGGGTTTCCCTTTCCCTGGGTGCTGTTTCCCTGTTTGCAGTGGTTGCCGACCACTGGAAGGGAAGCGGCTGAAGGGCTGAACTCATCCATTACGTGGCTCTGACTTATCACACAACCATCGCTGCCCCATGCAGAGCTCATGGGTGTGTAGGGCTGAGGAGAGGTGACAGCGATACGGGATAAACACCGAACAGCGGTGAGCGACAAGGACATAAATCTGGAGATTCTGGTGACGTGAAAACAAATGGCAAGTAGTGAGGCGTGAGACATATGTGATGTCAAAAGAGTCCTACAACGTGTTTATAACCCCGCTCAGGATTTGCCGGGGCTTCTAAATAATGCATTAATTCAATTACGCATTCTTAATTAGTGTTTGCTCAAATTGGAGCAACATCATCAATTTGCTTTTGCTGCCTCTTATTTTTATTTTTGCTTGTTTTGTGGATTTCAGTTGATTCTTTCCCCTCTGCTTTGAGCCGGGTAGCACAGCTGCATGCTCACACCACGAGCCGCAGCCTCTCTGGTTCTGCTCTGCTATGAATAGTTCTGCGCTCACAAGCTGTGCGACGCTGACCCGGCCCCATCATTGGAGGAAGAGGCAGAAAAAGGGACCCAGGTGCAAAGCTGAGCAGCGTTTGGGGCAGGATCAGGCCTTGGGATGTAACGTAGGGATGCTCCAAGCAGGGGGATTACTTCTTGCATGGAACAGTGCGTTTTCCTCCTAGCAGATCAGGGAGGCCAACACGAGCCTGCTCTCCCCACACCACGCTTCCCAGCAGCAGAGGATCACTTGTCCTAAGCTCGCAGTGCACAGGTTGGGCTTTTTCCTCCCCCTTCCCTGTTTCTTCCTGTTCAAAAATCCTTTGCTTCCCTTCCCCACCCTCTGCCCACGCTCTCCTCACTCGGAGGCGAGCGGTGCCATCTCAAAAGCCCCATTCATCACCGCCCGCTCGTGAGGCTCGCAGCCGCCGCTCAATTGATGGACTGCGGCGGTGAGTGAATTTAAAATCATTACGATCCTCAGACAGCTCTTAAATATGACAAGATGAAAATCAAATCTGAAGGAAGCCCTGAGAAGGGGCCAAGGAATCCTGTGTGACCGTGGGGGCTGTTTGGGGCCGGGGGAAACCTCACTGACCACTCTGTGCCCGTGGGGTGGGATTGGACAGGTGGAGAATTAAGGAGAAATGTTTTGCCTCGTTAAGATGAGTGTTGTATAAAGCTGTCTGCCTAATGCTTTGCATGAATTAATGAGCTGATTGATTAGGGAAGGCTTGCAGCAGCCAGGTGAGGGAGATGGTTCTAGTCCTGCTGTTACAGATGGGGGTGAGGATTAGGGCTTCCAAGCTTCTCACATTAGTGAATGCTATGATTAAGACATCTGCCTGTGTCTTGTTTCCCTGATTGATTGATCTGATTTCTGGATGCTTTTTGGTGCTGGAGCAGCTGCGAGCGCTCTGTGGCTGATCTCAGCCCTGCGGAGACTCAGCTGGGGATCCCATCTCTGCTGTGAGCTCAATCTTCCAGCGTGTTTGTGGCAAAACCCAGCAGCCTGCGCTTGGCTGTGGTGTTTGTAAGTGACAATCTCATCTCCTGCCGCTGGATGAGATGAGCTCTCACCGTTCCTTGCAGCATCGGCTGTTTAATGTGCCATCCCCTCACCATCCAGTCTTTACCAGGCAGAGCTGGCTGTAAGCATCCCCGTGTTGCTCAAAGCAGCTCTCCTGACACCTGCGGCTTGTAGCAGCCCGCTTGCTGACCACCGGGTGCATCTCTCATCTGTGCTGAGATGAGCACAGCTTTCCAAGAACAGCGCACTGAGCAAATGTCACCCCGCAGCCCCAAAATCCATCAAAAAAAAAAAAAAAAAAGACATCAGCTGTAAGCATTAATCGTCTCATATCATCAAAACAAAGTCACCGCAGCCGAGCATTGTCAAAGGATAAATGTCTCAACTTCAGTGCCGTCCCAGGTGCTGTTTTCTCCATCTCCCTGCTCAGAGTCATGCTGAGGAGTTTGGGGCATAGGAACACCAGGTGCTGCACTACCCAAACCCCTGCCCCGTGATATGGTTTAGAAAGAGCAGCCATAACCCTGTGCTTGTCCTGCCCCTGCTCAGGAGGTGCAGGTGTAGAAAGGGGGAAGGATGGGGCATCTCAGGACCTGAGGGTTAGCAGCTGTAGTGCTGGTGTTGAGCCGACTGACTCCTGGGGATGCAGGAGTGACTGCAGTCCTGTCGCTTCCAGCTGCCTTCCCCTGAGCAGAGAATTGTGAGCACTGTTTGCGGCCTGAGGGGATGGAGAGCTGCTGCCTGGCCTCTGGAAGTGCCTCTTCTGCTTGAGGTGCAAAAGTTCAGACCATTCTCCTGTGTTTTATGGTGCTGTTGAACTCTTATCTGTCTGGGTTTCAGTCTCTGTCCCTGAAGGCTGTGGCACCAGGTCTGTGCTAGGAAAATACTGAGCTGGGTGAGTCCTGCTGCTGTGCCCCAGCTGTGTGTGGGGTGGATGGAGCCTGTCCTGCTCTGCTCCCCACGTACAGGAGCTGTGTTCTGTCCTGCCAGCTCGGCCCATCCCCGCTGTGGGACTTCCCCGGAGCAAATGTGCCCGCTTGGATGTCTGCTGTCCCCCATTTACATTGTATAGGGAAACCCTGAGGTGTGGGCACAGGAGCAATGCAATCACTTCTGGAGAACACCTCCCACAGTGCAGTAAAAGCAAAACTTCAATAAATCGTCACGTTTCAACAGCTGTTCCAATTCACACAGGAGCAGAATTCGGCCAGTGGAGTTTATGCAACAGCTTCGAATTTAAGGAAAAGGGGAGAAATAAATCTGTGTATGCAATCCTTACAGCTTCCTGAGAAATGCACACAGAGTGAATGTCAGCACTCGATCGGTTCAGAATTTGTTACTGCTGTGTGGGTCTGTTTGCTGATCCTGAGCGTCAGGAATGGTTTTGCAGAAAAGCTGTTGTCTTCTATGTTAAAATTCTTTTCAATTGTGGACTAATTTTTAGTTCTCTGAATTATGCATTGACTTGAAGGGGAAAACAAACAAACAGCTACATTTTCTGCATGGCTTTCCTTCTTCTTATGAAGAATTACTGCTTCCTATTCTGATTTTTTTTTCCTTCCTGTCTGATCTCTATCTTAATAAGAGATCAGCCATAATGCAGTATTGTGTTGTATAGCCCTTAGGACAACTCTTTTGCACTGAAACTCTGACTTGTGGCAGTGGGCAGAGTACTACACTTTTCATTTTAATTAGCTCAGTCTAGGCTGGGAAATAAGTATTTTACGTATCGATCTTGCTTTTCTCTCCATTCATTTTGAAGTTCCGTTGCCTGTATTTTCAGCAGGCCAAATCCTGGCTGTCGGTCCCAATCCTGACTTGATTCTATGCGTTTGGCTCTGAGCAGCTCCTTGGGGATCCACTCCAGCCCCGGGACCCAGGTGGGAAAACAGCCTTCAGAACTGGTGTGGCCACCAGAGAGCCTCTTATGGCAGCTGGGGGAACCGTGCCTCGCTGGGAAACCTGAAGGTGAAGAGACATTATCTGCAACATTGCTGCTGGGACTGCGTGCTCTGACACCTGCTTCTGCTCCAACCACAAAACCCAATTCCCTTCTTTGTCCCCAGTTTTGCAGTGCAAGGAAATTTGGGCTTAATTTTAAATGTTCTCCTGAATCTTGGTGACGGCAGATTGACGCAAGCGTGTGCTGGAGCAGGGCCTGTTCTCTTATGCATATGGATGCATACACAGCTGTAAGCTTTTTCCATCTTTAGGCTTTCACATCCGACTGAGATCTTCTCCCCCTCCCCACCTTGTGCTGTGGCCTCCAGGGGGAGGATGTTGGGGTGAGCTGAGTGGAAAAGGGCTCATCCATGGGACGTGGAGGACACCCATGATCCAGTCAGATATCTTCAGTGATGCTCCTTGCGTTGAGGAGGTGGAATGAGACCTTTCTCCATCAAAAGCATGCAACACCCTGTACACCTGGAACTTGCTGAGGCCGGAGAAATAAATTAATTCCCCAACCAGTGAAGTTTGGGTGGCCTTTCTGGGTGCTCCAAAGGTTGTCTGTCAACTAGGCCAGGACTGGTTTGGTACTGGCCAAGGTGCAACACTACGTGACGGCATGCTGGTGTGCCCTTACCTCTGGTTAATCTCATTTTAATCACAATAATCTTAATATTGTTGTCTCTAAAAAGGAGCCAACCCAGGCAGTTCTGCGTGGGTTTCTTCCTTCTGAAATATTTAATTTCCTTACTTGCTATGGCCAGGTTGAAGTAGATGCTCCCTCTGCAGAAAGTGTTCTCTGACATCCCTAAATAGGATTCTGCAGTCTCCAGTGGTTAAAGTGCTTAGTTAAGGTCCAGGGGTGTTTTTTATCCTGATTTGGTCTGTCTCCACCAAAGCACAGGGTTTGTAGTGATGAGCAATTCAGGGCTTATCGCTCAGTGGGAAGAAAGCTGTGAGTGCCAGACCCGTGCTCATGCAGGCAGGGAAGTGCATTAATTTTTCCACATCAGTGGGAGCTGAAGCTGTTGCTAAAGGTGCCTCTAGCTGCCAGGAGTGAGATACAGATGTGCTGAATGGCTCCTGGGGGCAGAAACCTGTGTAGAAAACTTAAATATTCATTATATGCCTTGGAAAGCCCTCTTTAAGATGCATCCCAGATGCTGGTCTGCTGTTGGCCACACAACAGGTGGCTCGGGCTCCCTGGCTGGTGGTGCTGCTGGAGCAAACGCTCTGTGGCTCTCTTGACTTTGAGGGACATGATTTAGTGGGCACGGTGGTGATGGGTTGGTATGGTCTTAGAGGTCTTTTCCAACCTTAGTGATTGTATGATTTCACTAATTCGGCTCCAGAGATGTGAATGAGGAAGCCTTGGGCTGGCTGTAGGGGCTGCGGCAGGCCAGCAGCTGCAGTGGGTCAGCATGGGATGGCTGTTTCCTTCTCCTATGTAAAAACTCCCCCGAAGGTGGGATGCTATGGTAACACCTGCTACCCGAGGGAGCTGAGATGCATTGACTGCAGTCAGGACAAAGTTACCTTCCCAATTACAGCCTCGGGCGGTACATGCTGGAGGAGAAGGAAAGGCAGTAAGTGAAATGAGCCTCTGTTTATCGTCCTGAAGGTCTGTCCGTTAGCTAATGAGGCAGATGGCTGAGCCTCTTATTAAATGATGCTTCTTAGCACTTCTGTAGAGTTATTGGTAGTAACTCATTTAAACCAGAGCTCTGTATAGACAGGGGGCTAAAAAAAGCACCTCCTCCTGCCCATGATCTGGTTTTGGTGTGCAGGTGGTGCTGGGGCCGGGGGCAGCTTGGGGTCACAGCAAACTGTGTGCAGTGAATCCATCCCACAGGCATTCGGGCTCAGCCCTGGGTGCAGTGACTCTGTAAGGCAACACCTCGGGTTACTCAGCTGAAACGCAGGCTGCTTTGTCCAGTGGGTAGCAATGTTGATGGAAGTGATATTTAATCCAAGAAAATACATGATACATAGTCTAGGGTTCCTTGCTTATCCATCATATAATGCAGTGCATGGGGATTAAATATCCGTCCTGTAAAGTTGTTTGAGATCAGTGTTGTTATTTGTTTTGCAAATGATCCTGACAGGGATGCTGAGTGCTATTGATTACCAATAGTTCTTTAAAAATTACTATTATACTGCAAATTATCAGGCTTGGGGATATCCAGTTATATGATAATGGAAAGGCATTGGTGTGTTATGACATGCATCATAATAAATTTGCTCTTCGTATGTAATGGAGGTTGAAAGGGACAAGATTTATGACTGATAGCATAAGCTGTCTGCCACGGTATGTCCCAGGGAACATGATGGAATTGCCTAGTTGTTCAGTGTGGCAAAAAGTAATAATGATTAGGAAAGCAATTTAGTTAAAAATGGAGAAAAAAGCGCCCTTATTCTGAGCAAGATCTCCTTTATCTTCTTATTAAAACATATAAGCCACTCCTCTAGTTCACAGATAGTTGAAATCCCTCATCGCTCGCCTATATTCCATTCCAGGAGCACCTACAAAGCACTGCGTGGGTGACAGTTGTGCTTCTGGGCCTGAGGAGCTCAGCTCTGCTGGATTTGCTGGGAAAGGCTTCACCTATCTCATGACCATGGCTGTGATAACAGTGCAAATGAGAGCCCTGAATGAGATGCATGGGTGCCCTTGAAGGTGACGGAGGACGCTTGGGTTGGGTTGTGTGTTCTCATCCTGACGATGACTGCGTGGTAATGCAATCGTTTGACTTCCATGCTCCACAGGCCTTCAGTCCTCTGTGCCAGGGAGGAGCTGAAGAGCTGCTCTGGGCTATGGTGACTTGAGCAGAGTCACAGGAACCTCCCGTGTCTTGGGGACAGTGCAGGGTGCTGTGACCTTGGCTGTGGTGCTGCTTTCAGTCTCCTTTCCATCCCGGCATGCAAAGAGGGCTGCAGGGAGGGCTCCGTGATGGGTAATGCATGCAGGAAGGTGCGCGGAGTGAAGGTTAAATCAGACGCCTTTCACCGTGGCCATTCTCTGCTCCTGGCATCCTGCTGCAAATACCAAATGACGGCAATGCAAATAAGCCGTTTCCTCATTGCGCTGCTGATCTATGGGAGAGCCCACAGACAGCAAATGCCTGGGTCTGTGCTCTCTATTATCATGCTCAGCAGCAGCTGAGCATGGAGAAATACATGTCCAGGAGCCAGCGCTAGCAGAAGTGTGTGTAAATCATAAGGAAAGGAAAAACAGTTTCCCTTCTTCCTCCGGCACTGTTTCAGCATCCTTGGCCATAAAGTCATGTATTGCACCAAAAGTCACCCACGTGGACATACCGTGCTGTCCTTATGGCCGCCCAGCAGGGCAGTGCCCATGGCAGGAGGCCTCCTCTGCAATTCACTGTCGCTCCACTGTTTGCTTTGCTGGGCTGCACTGGGCGTGCTTGCACAGCAGCTACAATTTCTTTAGAGAGGCTCAACACTTGTTAACGTGGCACTTTAGATGAGGGAAGAAGGCGGCGTGGGCTTGTTTAGGCATTATGCTCTGAGCTGTCTGACATCTCCTAAAGATCCAGCACCAGCCTTCCACAATCCCACATGGAAATGGGGTGGAGGGGGACTGAAATCCCAACAGGCTGATTGGAGATCAGAGCCCACACGCACTGCTGGCACTAGAGGCTGGGTGCTTCCAGACCACCAGCAGGGCTGCACTGTTACTGGCCCTCCCTCGCTTCCCCGTTTTGTGGATGCTATCAATGGAAGTACTGCCCTTGACTTGCAATGAAGTAATTATTTATCATGCTGCTCTCTCAGGCTGAGTCCTCTGCAGGTTGCTGTGTGCTGTCCTCTGACCTGTGTGTAACCACGCTGCGATTCAGGAGTAAGCGATAGCTGCAGAGATGCTGTTTGTCACTAGAGAAGGGCCAAGCACCAGGTTGCATGGGGGGTGACCTTGGCTTTGCAATGTAAATAAAATCCTGGGGCTTTGTCAGTGCTTTAGCTGTAGGATTCTCTGCTTCTAGAAACAGTCCCGAGAGCTTGAGAACTATTTGGAAGAATTGCAATATTGAGATTGTAGAGGAGGGTGGTTCCAGGAGCGGGGGGATCAGGATGGTGCAGTGAATAGCATCTGTGCCCCAGAGATGATGGCTCAGTAGGCCTTCTTATTGTCGTTGCAAGCAGATCTCTTTGGCTGTTTATTTATCTTCTGTTTCATTCTCAGCTAAAGCTAGGTCAGTGTACAGAGCTGCATAGGAGATGCCCATATCAGGATTCACGAGCATGCTTGTTTCCTGCAGAGGTGTGCACAGGTGTGAACATACTGGAAAATGAGGCTTTCCCATGCATTGCCATTGTGGGCACCTTAACCTGATGTCTGTGAGCCAAACCAGCAGAGAGAGCTTTCTTGCATCATCTTTCCAAACAGCAAACACTTCACAGCGACCCAGGAGAAGCTGGATGGAAAGGAAGAGAGTCCTTGTCTGTCTCTACTGGTTGTGTGGGCCTGAAAGTAGCAGACTGAAGTGCCACTGCTTTCATCACCTTACTGCTTTCTGGAACAACCGTAATGTGATGCCACGTGTGTGGGTTCTGGGACTTCTTTGGACACGTCATTGCCATACATCTTATGATTAAAAAAATAATATATGAGATGGTTATGATGGGAGCTATGCCTTTTGGCTGGGTCAGTCGGTCATTTCTCACAGAAGAAAAGACTGAATGAAGTTCAGGAGGGATCCAAGCAGCAGGGGTGCACAACTGCCACACGACTGTGCAGAGCAAGCTGCCCGGGTGAAGGTGGGCTCTGCCATCTATGCACTTCTGCTGCCTTTCAATTTGGTATTTTTCCTTTCTGTTTTGGAAATCCAATAGCTGCAGACATCCTGCAGCTGCCAGTGCGCGCAGTTCCTCTGGAAAAAGGGATCTATCGAAACGGTTCCTTTTTGTCATGCTCTAATTTTGCCACTGTTGGTTTATTTATTTTTATTTTTTTTTTGGCTTCTTTTTTTCCTACTGTATTCTTAAAACTTCCCTTTCAGGGCTTAACAGCTTAACCATTTCAAAGTCATGCCAAGCGGAAATGTAGCATACGATTTTCTCACTAAACATTGTGCTGATCTCTCAAATGTATTCTGGATTTGTATAAAAGCTGCAAAAAACTGGGCTGGAAGAGGGTGAGAATTAGCACTCAGCTGTGGATCCAGGTCTCTGCAGGCTTAGGAAAGCTCTGAGTAAGCAAACTGTGCTCCTTGCCACCTTGCTCTGCAGTGTTGGCATGGCACGGTGTTGAAACAGATATTCATCCTGAGAATGGGACAGTGTTTAAACTGCCCTTAAACGGAGGTCTTGGTTCTGGCTGTTGGTCCTGGGATCTGATTCGTGCTCCAGGCTCTGCTACCAAATCCCTCTCTTGGTTTCAACCTCTTGGTCCTCCTTCTTTTTTCCAAAGAGCTCAACCCCTGTGCAGCAGGAGCACCCGATGGGAGAGCAGGCTGCTCTGGGCCAAGATGAGTGTTGTATGGTCACAGGGACAGCCCTGCTCATTTGAGAGTGACTCTTGTTTGGTCTCGTGCTCCCATCAGGTCATGAATAGCTGCATTTTCCTTGGGAGGAAGGCAGCAATGAGCATTTCTGGAAATGCAGGCTCTTCCTTACTCTTATCACTAGCAACTGTGTGCAGTGATGGAGGCTGCTGTGGACTTGGGCTTTTGGGGTGATGATGTAGGAGCAGCAGTGGGCACAAGAAGGTAACTTGGTGTTTGAGAGCTGGGAGGTTGTTGCAAGTCCGTCCCAAAGCCATAGATCATTGAGAACTGTTTTTCTGCCATCCCTGGCATTGTTCACATTAGAACGCATCGGATGTTCCTCATTGGCAAAAAAAGACCATGGCCCTGAGATGGGCTCTGGATCTCAGCACCCTCCATTACAGATGCTCAGGGCTGGAATTTGCTTTCTTTACAGCTTTGAGGCTTGCAGGGTGAAGCAAGGAACAGCTCATGATTATTAGAAGCTTTAAAATTCATAATGCTCTTCAGAAAGCTTAATCATTCATTAATAATCAATGCAATACATGCTGTGTTGTATCTAGATGAGGAAATGCCCACAGTCCCCCAATCATGTTCACCCACATGTTGGTGTAGTTCAGAGCTTCACGTTGATATGAATGAGGGGTTCCCCATATGGGCCCTTGTGGGTTTGGTCAGAGGGTCCAGGCAAGGGCTCAGATGGGCTTCTGCAGGTCTCACCTGAGTAAATCCTGGTGCAGAAGATGGGCTGGTTCCCATGCCCTGCTGGGGCTGTGTGCCTTTGAAGCAGTTCCAAGTCCCCTCTTGTATCCGCAGAGTGTGACCCTGTGATTGATCTATAATGTACCTGGGGGGGAAGGGAAGGGTGCGTGGAGGTCTCTGGACTGCAGGCGGAGGTGATGAGCACAGCATAGAGAGAATCCTTGGAATAACAGAATATGGAAGGAGGGTTGTCCACTGCTCACAGGACCTCTGGATGTTTGGTGCTGGAAAAGGGAGAAGAGGGGTTCCCCAGGTCCCCTCCTGCTGGTGGGTGGGCTCGGTGCGTGCAGAGCAATGTGGCGTGATGTTTTAGGGGTGGTCCATGCTGGAGGGAGCCCTGAGGGAACAGAGCTGCAAGGGACAGTGATGAAGAGCACTTTGTTGTTCACGTTGCAGGAAATCTCCCCTCAACTTTACTTAACCTTCCCTTCTTTTCAATTAATAACCATCAGGACCAAGCTACTTCCCTAGCTCGCAGGGGAACTAAACTAAAGAAACCAGTTGCAGTCATGTTGCTGGAGAGTGTCTGGCTCCACTTGAGTTGTTTTTCCACTATTTGGGTAAATAAGTTAAGACACTGAGAAGGGTTGCAGAGATGCTTGGCAGCGCACTGCATCCCCCAGGAGACCGGGCAGCACCGCTCATTGGTGGGAGCAGCCTGAGCACGAGGGGTCGGTCCTGCAGTTCTGTAGAGGGAAGGGAAACAAGCGGCCTCTGTTTTAGCACCGGATTCATTGCGAGGAGATGTGCCAAGGATCATTAGTGCCACAGTCATCATTATCTTTTGCTTGGATTAGTTTTTTCCATTTTCTTTTTTTTGCCTTGAAAAAAAAAAAAATAAAAAGGCTTGTTCCCGTTAGATCAGATACAGACAAAATAATAGCAGTATCACAAAGATTGAGGTCTGCGAGATTAAATTTGAAAGGGAGGAGAGATGAGAACTGTGGCCCTGCTCGCTGTTACAGCAGCAGTACAGATAAATGGCTCCGTATGCAGATAGCAGGGCAAAAAGAGAAAGGGATGCTGGGGAGAGATGGCAAGAAAAACAGGAATTAATCAGCAGATTCAACCACTGTAATAATGCAGTAAACACAGAAAATTGTATTATATTAGCTCCTGGGCTTCTCATTGTGTGTATGAGCCACAGAGCGATCGATGGGTGCTGGGCTGCAGGTGTCAGAGCCCCTCCTTGCAGGGAAAGGTGTTTGTGGTGTAAAAGGGAGAAGCTGTTCAAACTGCATAAGGATGAAGTGGCTCGTGTTGAGCCTGAGAAATGTACTCGGTGCTCAGAAATTAAAAATGTGCTTTTGGGAGAAGTTTTGGGGTCCTGTTTGTCACCGATGTCCCAGCAGCTTGCTGAGCTTTCACTGCTGTCATGGGACATTGCTCAGGCACAGGAGGAAATGGATCTGCTGCCGATTCTCCCCCATTCTAATGGATATGATTTTGTACTACTGAACCCAGTTGTTCAGTTTCTCACAAGGAATGAGAAGTAGCCGATGCTCCCTCTTCCCTTGTGGTCAAGAAAGTAAACACAAAATGTCTGCAAATGAGTTTCCTCCCTCCTGCTCCCAGTTCAACTGGGAATGGCTCAGCCCTGGGTCCCTCCCAAAGTTTCCATTTAGGCCATGCAATGATTGTGACTACCCCATGCATACTAGGTGAAAGAAGATCCGCAGTTTATTTTTAAAGCTTTGACCAAACGCTTGGGCGATCCTAGAAAAAAAGGGGCTTAAAATATTACCAACCTCTCTATAGCACAAAACTGGAAGAGAAGTAGCCCTAAAACTTCCAACTAAAACCCTTTTTCTCTGCACTCTTTTATCAACAGCTCCAACCATGATCAGTGCATAAATCTACCTTCAATGCAGGATGCTGGGGAGGTACCAAGGGAGAGCAGCGTGTTCCTGGCTGCATGGTGAGGAGGGAAGGATGCACACACAGGTAGGAGCTGCTGCTGGGTTCTCATCCTCTGTTGCTTGCTTGGATTGAACTAACCCTGCTTGTTGCTTGGATTGGAGAGGGGAAATAAGTTGTTGACTAGAGGGAAGCTTGAGAAGTGATTCTTCAATCTTGTCTGAAGGCACTGATGTGTTTCTGGGATCTGCTCTGGGATCTGCCTGGCCAGGCAGATGGTGGCATTTCCTGCTGTGTTTGCTATTGGTCTTCATTTGCCCAGTGGGATTCTGCCCAAGTGCTCCTGTAGCAGAGGCAGAGCAGTGCTGGGTTCTCCTGCAGCCAGGACAAGGCAGCTCTGCCTTCCTTCCCTGCAGCTCCATAGAGAAGTGGAGCACATGCTTTGCAATTACTCCTTCCCAGAATCCAGCCCAGCATTGCATGTGAAGTCGCTGCTGAGCTGCCTTTCAGCATGGGAGCAGAGCTGGAGGCTCCTACCAGGCTCTCTTAATCCAGCCTTGATCCGTGCACTTCAAACAGGAGCCTTGTTTTAGGGATGTGCTGAGCGCTTGTCTCCCACTAGGCTGCTCTTCTGCCTGTGAGGACAGCGATGTGCTGAGATAATATTTTATTTTTGGGTAATTCTTGGCTACTGGTCAGCGCTGCATTGCAGATTGACGTTTCTCTTGGATGCCCATAGCTGTACTGGTGGCTTGTATGGTGGCCTGGATCAGTGGTGTGTGGCAACAACATGAGCTTAGCTTCTCACCCCCTTGTTCTCTTGATGTTGACACCTTCGTATGCAGTGATGCCTGAACTCAGTCCATTTCTTTCCATTGCATTGGTCACTCAAATCTGTGTTTCTCCGTCTGCACACTTGTGTTCATTTCCTGCAGTGATTGCTGGGGAGAGGATGGCTCCTGCTGGGGTTGGGGGCTGCTGTCCTCTCAAAGCCTCTTTGGAGCTGGCTGTGTGTAGGGGTTGGGGTCCCTGGTGTGCAGCATAGGGAGAAAACCCATGCTGGGACCTGTGCTGGAGCTTGGCTGTGCTGGTTGCTGAGTGGGGTGGGGTGAGATGTGCTGGGGGCCAGAAGGAGCTGTGGATTTCTTTGTTCAGATGGGTTTTTCGTGCATGTTTTACCAGCACCAAGATTTCCTTATCTGTGGGAAAGGCTGGGTATCTTGGAGAAGCAGCACAGGTTGTGCTGAGAGCTCTGAGGTCTCTTGCAGTGATGCTGGGTCCTGCCTGGATCCAAGGCAGTAGCACGGGTACTTCTCCATGTGCTTTCCAGTCTCAAAGATGAGGAGGTGAAATGTGGGCTAGGTGGTATAAGAGCAGCACGTCCTGCCTGGGGAGCCTCTGTTAGCGTTAGGAAACGTCTGACAATGCATGTTCAGTAGCTCATTCCTTCAGAGCAAGGCGCCTTTTATGTTCTCACTCCCAATTATCCTCTTAATTACTCAATGAAATGCCCAATAAAACAAATCACTATAATTTCTATTTTATTCTCTTGTCTATCATGGTTTACTTAAGAGCACAGGATCCATTAAGGAGGCCCTTTCTCATCAGGGAAAGCTTTCCAATAGATCATACTTACTCACTGGCTTTATGTTCCTATCCTGCATCTCATCTTCACTTCCCATGCCAGCTCCCTAATTACCAGGGCCACCAGTGCCTGGCAAGCACTGCCTCCCTCACTGCCCATCCACAGCACTGAGTCTGTGACATCCCCATGGCAATAAGTTTGTGACATCCCCATGGCAACGGCCTATGATGTCACTAATGGAGATTCTAACTTTGTTGAGCATCCAGGCAGCGAGGCTGAAACTCTTGGGATCTCACATCTCTTGAGAGAGGGAGGAATTAAAATGCAGGGAAGCCTTTAAAACTGCTTTAGATTTCCCGGAGGAAGGGAGGAATGATGATCAGGGGGCTGCTGTGGGCAGTCCCTTCCCCTGCTCTCTCCTGCAAATCTGGGGTTTTGCTTAGGGGAAGCTGAGCCCACAGCCATGGTTGGTGTGTGGGGCATCCTTCCTGTGTCCACAGCTCTGTTCTGTGGTGCTCTGAACCCAAGGCCAACCTGGGATCTGTAGCCTCAGCTCTTCCCCAGACCAGCATCTGCATTGTCTTCAGTGCTTTTTTTAATTCATAGTATAATGAGATGCTGCTCATGCACAGACAGCGAGGGAGGGAGATTCATGTGTACGCCTTTCTAGCAACAGGAAAATCACCTAAAAATCCAGCTCGTGTGGTGGGGTGGCACAAATCATATGATGCATTCAAACTCCAGAGCTCACCCAGGGAAGCCACCTCACCGATAACTCATTCAGTAGCAAAAGCAAATCAAGCAGGTGGAAGAATCAATCTCTTTATTTTAGTTTTTCTAAGGTAGGAATAAAAGTGATATTTCAAAGGGCAGCGTGTCTCAGCTGAGTGGCCGTGGGGAGAAGCTGGCACTGCAGAACAGACTGTCCTGTCTCCCAGCTCCTCACATCGTAACTTCTGAGCTGGATTCAATAGAAATAAATGTTCGGCAGTTCCAGTGGTGGCCTTTGGAAATGGAGCTAATGGAACAAGGCAAAAAAATCGTTACAACATTATGACAAGCCCTTAAACATTTGTGCTCAGTGGTGGGAAGCCTGGGACCCACCTGCGGGAAGCGCTGCCCTCCGTTAGTGAAGCAGAGTCCTGCTGCTAATTAGGCAAATGATGCTGAGCTGGGTGGCTCTGGTGGCGTTGTCTGTGCTGGGATGGGAGCGTGGCAGGCAGCCAGTTCTTGGAGAGCCGGCGGAGGAGAAGGCAGACTGCTGCCCCGGGATGAGGAGGCTGCGGTGATTAAATAGGATCTGCTGAAATCCTTCCAAAGCGGGCTTAGGAATTAAGAGCCATCAATGTCACATGGAGGGTCAGTCGCTGCAGGACACCTCCGGCCTCCCCCCGTGCCTCTGTTTAGTCCCTTTTGAGCACTAGGAAATGCAGCCTTCATTTGGGAGCTCTTTCATTCTTCTGTGGAAGGGCCAAATCTTGGCAAGGAGAGGGCAAGGATGGGGTTGTGCACACCAGGGTCAGAGCTGCTTGCAGTTCAGGCCCCATTGGGAAGATGACACTGGGACTCCCACCAAGGGAGGGTATTTTTTTTTCCCCTCCACTTTCTCCTTATTTTCTCGGGCAGGAATGGTTGGTTGCAGCAGGGAGACTTGCACACATCATTAGAGCAGAGTGACCAGCTCCACGCAGCCATCAACCCCAATCAGAGCGACTTAAAAGGCTGCACTTGCTTTAATCATCCGGCTTGTCGGTGTGAACCCAGGGCTCCTGGATGCGGAGAGATGGAGCTGGGGAAATGATGCTGAGATGAGACTCCTGGCATTAAAAAGGCAGCATTCCTCACCTGTGTGCTGGCCCCAGGGCTGGCCTGGAGGATGAAGTCCTTCATTTACTGTCTCCTCATTTCCCTCCATGGAAAGGAGGTGGCCGTGAATCTATGTGTGAGCAGCTCTGAGACATGCATGTAAAAACTGCCTGCCTGCAAACTGATTGCTGCATCCAGAGCCCTGTGAGTTGTGTGAACACAGCCCTGCTTTGCTCGTGCTGTACTTTCCACACACCAGCTACAGCCGTGGGTCCTTCTCTTGGCTTTCTCCTCTCCCCATGACAGCCCCACATGCTGTGTACATCACACTTGGATGAAGAAAGGACAAGGAAACATGACAACTACCCCCATGCTGACTGCAGAACATGAATGTCCTCTCCCAAGCATTCCTGCATCCACAGAGGTGCTTTCATTGAGATTTTTTTCTAAGAAGCGAAAAAAAAACCCATCCTTCTGCTGATTTCCACTCCCCTTCAGGTGTTGTGCTGCAGTCTCACAGGTTCCTGGCTCACGTTGCACCCCAGGGCTGGATAAGACCAACACAGTTCTGCTAATGACCCCTGAGATGGGGTGATGTAGAGGCAAAGGCTTGGAGAAGATTTATCATTGAACTCAAACTAGGAACCTTCTGCTTGTGAAGCAATTAGCTGGTGTTCTGCCCTAACTGCTGCTCATTAAAGATGAGCAGGGCTGAAGGCGGCGTGTAGGAGGCAGCCAGGACATCTTTCTGGACTTTGATTTGATCTCTGCCTTTCATGGCCTTCCCCTTTTGTTCTTGATCACTGGCTTTAAAAGCACATCTTTGACAGGAGGCGACAAAAATCTCCCTTAAGCAGAGGGGTTTTTGGCAAGGAGCGTTTGCCTTTTGGAGCTGCCCTCTCTGTTGGGTAAACATGAAACGATCGTCTCTGACTGGAACTGATGCTCTGGAGCCATGTTATTCCACCGGGAAGAGGAATTTTCACCCATTTTCAATGTGGATTATTTTTGTGACTGACTGTAATAGTCTCCTTGGCGGTATTAAGACTTATTATGTCAGGATTTATTTCGGTGTGAAGTGATTGGACATGCTGTAGTCCTGTAGCTTGCCATTGTGTGCTGAAGCCCAAGTGACCACCTCATCCCACTTCCTCCACGGTGGTGATGTACACTGCACAGCTGGGCCCATCTGCAGAGGCCAGCTGTTGCCCATTGCCTTGTAACTGCTAAAGGAACAAACTGAAGGGAATGAAGTTACTGTGAAAAGCATGGAAAGATCCTACGGGTCAAAAATCTGTGCAGAAAAACTGTTTAGAAAATGGAGGAGAGGACCTCAGAAGGGGGTTTGCACTTTCAGAGCAACAGAGCAAGTACTGAGAATTCCCTGGTTTTAACAGGAGAAAACACAAGTGAGGATTAAGTGTGGATTATGCTGCAGTGATGCTGAGACATCTAAGAAAGGGCTTTATTTGTCCTAAAACAAATGGCGTTTGCTCAGGGACATGATTTAGTGATGAGTTGTTAGAGTTAGGTTAGCGTGGTTAGATTGCAGTTGGACTTGATGATCTTTAAGGTCTTTTCCAGCCTGAGCTCTTGTATGATTCTATGACGTTGCTCATGATGAGGCAATGAAGCAGTAAGTTTATTAGCTAAGCAGATGTGTTGGTACCTCTGGGAGCACTGGAGATGTAAATATGATGGATCTGCTCCTCAAAGTCATGAGAGATGTGGGATTTTGACCAGATATCAGAAGAAAAGGTTGCCTTAAAACCCTTACAGCTTTACCAAAGCCATTAGAAATGAATGCATGTTGTTGGCATTAAGCTGGTTGCCATTCTCCCAGCTCCATTAACATCATTCACATCATCCAGGACGTTTAGTTTGTGGTGCTCCTGCCTTACTGCAACTGTAGTAAGGATTCAGGGTTGGGTTTGACCTGTCTGTGCAGGGGCTGCTTTGGCCTAAGCAGTCAGCCAGCCTTGAGGCATTCTTGGTGTTGCACTCTCAGCTGAACACCTCCACAGGGCCAGCACCAGCTCGGGTCAGACTTGGATGTGTAGTGATGGATGTAGTTGGGGTGGAGTGGCTAGCTCACATTGACTGAGTTGCCTGAGGCATTAGGACTTTGCTCGCCCTAAGATCCTGCCATGCTCTGTGTAGGGTGATGGGCAACTGAGCTGAATCTGCAGTCTGGATCGCCCTCAGCTTAGGAGAAAGAATGCATCTACAGCCTGCTGAGCAGACTGGTCTCATTCCCTTCCAAGAAGTGCCCCCGTGTTCAGGAAGGGAACATAACACAGTGAGCAAGGCAGCCCCTCTGCCCAGCAGGGCTCCCATAGGACCAGCAGCAAGGGCCCTGGGGTCAGGAGGAGCAGGAAGCTGTCTGTCTGTCTGTCTGTCCATTCTCTTCTACCACACAAGCCCAAGTTAGCCTCAGCTACTTTTGGCAGCCCAGTTCTGTTCTCCAGCAAGTGCTGGGCAGCTTGGGAGGTGATGGGGAGAGGAACGCTCTGTTCAGCAGCTGCACATTCCATTAATTTAATGAGGATTTTTCACAAGGCAGATGGTAAAATAGCTATTTTCTGTTGTCTAATAAATACCATCAGCAAGGCAGAAAATGTGCAATCTCGCCAAGTCTTTTTCTGATTCCTCGCCCTCCTGTACTGATGCATTCCCTGTTCTCTGCTGGGAGCCAATGGGGGGGGCGGGTGGTGGGATGGGAGGGAGATGGGATGCGCAAGGCAAGTCCGAAATTGCTGGCGGGACCAGTGCAATAGGACTGCAGCTCTCCCTGATTGGGCAGAGCCTCCGCGTCCTGCTGGGAGAGCTGCACTCTGGCAGCCTTTGCCGATCCAATTCTCACTTCATCTGATTGCAGTAATAACAACTCGCACAAATTTCCTGCCTCAACCTGAAATCTTCCAGCTCTGCAATGCAAATAATATAATGTGTGATGAGGAGCGCGATGGCAGGGATAATAATAATAATAGTGATGATGCCTTTATTCAATGAATGAGTGAATCAAGCAAGCAAAAATAAATGGCATTCAGAGCTTGAAAATCAATAGGAAGAGAAATCGGGAGGAAATGCAGGGGGAATTGCATTTCTGGGGGAGTGCCATTCTTAGGAGTGGCAGGAAGAAGTGATGAGCGAAGCCCGTTGGGGCTGGGCACTCCTTTCCAGGCTGTGTCATTCCTGGGCTCGCTTTTCTCCTGTGATTATTGCATTTGCTGAGCTCGCTGCTGCTCTGTGCCTGGTCCTGGGCTCTCTGTGATCTCTTTGCCCCCACTTGATTTATGGCTCTCGTGGGCTCTCTGATTGTGTCTAAGCAGTTGGCAGGCTGCAGACCTGACCCAGGGCTGGGTAATAACTTGTCTTTTGTCCCATGCCCAGGAGGTTGGCCATTAAAAAAAAAGCTCCAGACATCAATTTTCCTCTTCACCGAGGTGGAATTGCAAAATGATGAGATGGTCTTTGCCCTCATTCATCTCTTCTTTCCCTTTTCTCTTCTTCTTTTTATCTTTTTTTCTCCTTATCCTACTGTACATCACTCTCTTTTTCACCCTCTTCCACTATGTCCTCCATCATTTGTCACCCTCACATCCCTCTGCACATCTCTACTTCTCCTCTCCCCCTCTTGCCCTCTTCTTTCTCATTTTTCCATGTGTTGCTTTCCCATCTCAAATACTCCAAGTCTTTTCTTGCTGTGCCTGGCAGTTTGATATCCTCACCTGTACTGGCTTGCTAATGCAGTAATTCTACAAGAGAGCCTTAAAAAACCCAAAGCCTTGGTGGCCAGCATAACTCACCTTTTAACGTGGCTTCCCCTTGATCAGGGATTCATTTCAGGCAGGATTTTCATGTGCACAGCTCTGCTGTTCTGTTAGTAACAAAAAAAAAAAAAAGAAGAAGAAGATTCCTGCAACAGGTGAATACATTTCACGGCTCTGATGAGCTGGATGTTTCCCCACTTCCCACAGGTACATGGGGAGATTTAATCAGCTACCACTTCTCGTGTTGAGTGTGTGCTTAAAGGATTGTGTTACATACCCATGTCTGTGCAGAGATCTGCTGGGGAATGCCCTTGTTTGCCAGCAGGGTTATTCCCATGCTGTCTTGGCAGTATCCAGGGGAATTTTCCTGTCTGGAGAGATGCTGTGTAGCAAGTTTGGAGCTGATGTCCTGTTCTTTTAGGTAGTGGGTTCATGTTCCTAAATACTCTACTCCAGTGTTGTCTGTGCCAGTCCCTGCCCTGAGCACTTCAGATGCTTGGACCTGGCTATTGGAGTCTCTCCTATCAGCCCCTCCAAGCAGTGCTTGCTCAGGCAGAGTCCAGCACTGGCAGTGCCCCTTTTTTGGGCTCCCAGGGTGGAGACTTCCATAATCCTAAAGGAAAAGGAGAAGCTCCTTCTGTCCTTTGCCTCTATTGACTGTAGCTGTGCCTTTGTGTTGTATTTATATCTATGCACATCTGTTGGTAAATGAAATGTGCAGAGGGAAGTACTGGGAAATTATACTTGACTTGCACCTCTAGTAAGATCTGCCATTAGGAAACTGATTTCCTGAAGTCCTCCCTGTCACCACTCCCCTATGGCACGGGGACAGAGGAGATGAAGAAACCAGGATATTCTGTATTGCAAGGGTTGCAGAGCAGGCTTTCCATGGGTCCCATCGTTGTCAGCTGGTCTCCGTTCTGGTCCCCAGGCACGGGTGGATGGCAGTGTTGGATGCGGTGTGTGGTGATGTACCTCAGGGAAATGAGTGCAGTGGCAACAGGCAGTGAGCAGCCCTCAGAGCCAGGCCCAGAACAGCAAGCAGCAAGTATATGGCTGCCAGTTCCTGGTTTGGGGTTGCCAGCTAATCCCAGGATGGAGAGCCCAGGTTTCAGCAGTGGGCTGCTGAGCAATGGCAGTGAGCTGGGAGGTGCCACTTGCAGATCTTCCTGCCAGGTTCTTTTCTGAGCAGCACAAATCTGGATTAACCCCCTGCCATGTTGCCAGGTTTAGACGCAGAAGATGGGGTAGGGCTTAATGTGGCGTGTCCAGTGCCAGATATTGAAGAATCTCTAAGCACAATGCGAGCATGGAGCTCTAGGGCAGCTGTGCTTTCTGTTTCATGCACAGGAAGGCCATGGGCCTCAGAAATGAAGAAGTTTCCACACAAACCAGGGGCTGTAATTCAGTTTTCTATTTAGAAAGCTCTGAGACAATGTTTCCCTGTGCTCCACTAGCAAAATAGTAGAAATTATAAGTTTTTCCAAGAGAATGATCCAAAAGGTAATTAAGTCAATGGCCACCCCTTGCCACGAGTCTTGTAGCTTTGGGATTACTGAACAGAGTGAAAACATTTGATTTAGGACTGAGATGTTGTAGGAACTTTCAGGAGCAAGCAGAGGCAATAATTCCATGACAGAGCACACTGTTGCTCAAAGGAAAGGTCTGAACTTCTAGTCTCTCCACTGCCCTGAGAGAGCCTGGTCCAACAGAGACCTTGCTTGTTAGTAGCAGACCTCTACACAATGGCACTTCTCAATAGCAAAAGCTATCCAGCTCCATTGAAGATAAGGTCTTCAGCAAACAAGATGGCTGGATGGTGAGGAGAGAGTCTGCAAATAGAAAGGAAGGGTACCAAAAGATTGTGGTAAGATGTATTAGTTTGCTAGCTGGGTTGTGAGATGTCCTTCATGCGTTACTGAGTGCAGCAGTGGTTGCCATCTGGCCCACCTTCATCATCTTAATGATCCTCACTGAGACAGCTGTGAAGGGTCAAGGATCCCTGTTCGAGGGACAAGTACTTGGGCAGAAACTGGCCTGAGGAAATCTGTGGCCTACTTTTATACTTCAGTGTGCTTCCAATACTCCCCTCACCAGAACTGTCAGACTAGGTTCAGGGCATCCAGAGATTCTGCAGCCTGTTGACCAGCAGGATCCAGGTTTGAATGCCAGCATTAAATAACTACAGCTGCTTGGACAGACAGTGCAAAATGTGATAGAATCAAGCTCTTTTCAGTAGTGGCAGCTGGACTGGTTGGGGGCAGTGGGCATGAAAGCAGCTTCAGAGGTTCAGATAGGGTGTGTTTGCAAAGAGATGGGCACTAGGAGTGTGGTGCAGCAAGAGGACAAGTGGCCAAAGAGGGCTGAGATCTCCAGAATGCATCCACACTAAGCCATGGTTGGTAAAACATTAGAGATGATCTTGGAGTTAACTGAGAAGGGACCTCATTCCCACATCTGAAGGGCAGGGAGGGGACTTTCACCTGCCCTTCTCCTCAATGACATGACTGGAACAGACTTGCCAGCCTGAAAAGTTGTGTACTTGAGTGCTGAGAAGAGAGCCAGGCCTGGAATGTACCTGATTATAGCTGATAAGTGAGGTTTGTTACAGAAAAGCAGGTCTATCTGTCTCTTTGCTCCTGAGGGGACAAGCTCTTCAGCAAAAAAAATGAGCAGGAATGGCTGGGGGATTTTAATGGAGTTAACTGAAATTTCCACCAGGGAGTTTAAGTGTTGGCATTTAGCTGAAGAGGAGAAAACATCTAGTTTTCTGCTGGGAGAAAAAGCACAGACACACAAAAAGCCACAACAAAAACACCGAACAAGCCGACCAAGAAAACAGCATTTTCTGAGTGGAAGGAAGCAGCTCCTGTGACATGGAATTCTGGGCTGTTGGAGTTGTGGCTGATGGACTAATGCTCTCCGTTAGTGGAGGACAGCCTGATACTTTGAGGAGCTCGTGGTGTCACAGAGGAGTGACTATGTGTGCATAGGCCACGTAACATCAGTTCTCTACTTGCACAGAATGTATTTTAATCCAGAGTTTATGAGGGCTAATATGGTGGTGGCTGGCCTGTCCCAATCCCTAGAGCAAGAGGAATGGGTGCATCTCAGTAATTACAGCTGGAAGGTCCTTCTATCAGAAACAGCACTGCCTTTACCTCCCTGCTGGGAGAGGGACTCCCATGCTTTGCTTAGTGGTCCATGGCCCATTTTATGGAGGCACCAGGCAGTACTAGCAAACCCCAATTAGTTCTGGAAGCAGCACACGCAGCATTGAACTCACTGCTGTTTTGCTCCCCAAGGCAACAGCGGGGAAACCAGGCTTGCAAATGGGCTGTTCCCTGGGTGGGCACTGGGTATGCAGCCGTGGTGGCCAAAGAGCCATTTTCAAGTGGGTTTTGCTGCTGATATCAAGCTGTGCTGTCCTTGCTTCCTGACAGTTGTCCAGGTTGTTCAGGTTGTCCAGGGTGATGCTGGAGCTGTCATGAGAGCTGCACGGCTCCAGGACTGGCATGTTCACTCTCCCACAGTCATCAGTCTCCTTTTCTCTTGCCTGGGTATGAAACCCTTCCTCAAAATCTTCTTCTGTCATCTGGTCTGCAATGGAAAACAGGTGGAGCAGAGGGGCTGCTTAGTTTTTGGATAGACCTCTTATTGGGAGGCAGATTCAGGTGCAGATGAGATATCAGCAAATTGCACCAAACCTCTATATTGGGCAGCATCACCCAACAGGAGCCATGTTACTGCAGGTGCTCCTTTCCTGCAGAATGGTGCCCACCCCAGCCCAGTGCTGGCCCAGCAGCTCCCTACCCTCTGGCTCCCTGCTCCCAGGGCTGTGCTTCATTAGCATCCTGATAAGTCGAGAGTTCATTGCTGAGTCTTAAGAAATCGGCAAAAATGCCAGCCCTTCATGCAAGAGTAAAAATAGCCCTAATAATTTAGGCAATTAGTTAATTAGCCTCATTTATTTGAAAGCACAGAGTGGCGTGGGAAGACTTTGCCTCTGTTTTTGTTGAGCTTTTTTCCATTCGCTTTGTTTGCTTCTCCCTTGCCATTTTCTCTGCTCCCTGACATAGATACAGCCACCCAAGATGATTTAAAGTGGTGTGTGCACACCAGAACAGGATGCTGCATGGAGTAGGGGCAGTGCTGCAGGGATGTGCCAGGAGTTCTGGCACCAAGCTCACTGCATTATCATCTCATATAAGGAAGCAGGTGGCTTCCTTCCGTGTTGCCCATTCCCTGACCCACGTTTGTCCCTTCATCACAGGTAAATGATGTGACACATTCAGGATGACTCATATTTCTAAACATCTGTGAGCTGGTCACTGGCTGGGATAGAGCTGCACTCAGCATCTTTTGGCACTGAGATTTCACTTTTTAGGGCTTTTTCTATCTCAGAGAGGAGCCTTACCAATCAAAGGTGGCTTGCAGTCCAAGAGCAGCACATTTGTAGCATCCTCTGCTTGAACCCTGCTACAGCATATTGGTCTTTATCTAGTCCTTAGACTAAAACGGACAGGGAAAAGAGTCATAGAATCATAGAATCAACAGAGTCAAGATAAAACAGGCATTTGTAGGGGAAAGAAGGGGTGCTACAACAGCACAAGGGTGGAGGTGAGGGGAGCAGGCTGCTTCTTGCCCAGCATCTCTGTGCCAGCCCTCTCCCAGGCAGGCACTGCCATTGGAGCGGCACGAAGTGGTAATGCTCTCCCAGGTAACTGTCACACTTAATCCCAGGAACAAGCACAAGCAGATGCTTGAAAAGGGCTTGACAGCCTGAATGGCTCAGAATTCAATTTTTAAGGCAGGGTGCTCTGTGTTAAGCAGGGAAAAAGAGAGATTTGTGCTGCTGAAGGAGCAAGAGGCAGAGAAGTGTGGAAATCAGCCCTGCGAGCCAGACCCTGTGCCCAATGAAAGAGATTCTCTGTGCTCGCCTGAGAAGGAGAGTGCTTTGGTTGGATTGCTGTTGCATGGAGGACATCGAGGGAGGTATTATATCTCCAGATCCTGTACCCTGCTCAGGTCCTGCCCCCCAGCATCTCTCTGGGTCTGTCCACACTGAGATCTCATAGCAAGCAGGACATCCATGTAGATGGATGGATGGATGGTGGCATCCATCTCCATCCTGGCAGAGGCATGAGCTGCAGTCTTGTATATTGCTGAGTATTTGGGGCCTCCTAGGATACAAACCAGGGCAATTTCGTTGTGGTTCAGCAGGCTTAGCCATCATCAGAGGTGAGAACTGTCTGCATAAATATCATACCAGGCCTGCTGGGTGTGATCCCCTCACTCGGCAACCAGTCCTCCTCCGCCAGGTCTGGGACAGCTGGTGGTTGGCTCCCACCACCCTCCCCCACCTCTGGCTAACACGAGTTGCATCTCCCATGCGTTATTCACAGGGGGAGCTGAATGAAACGTCTTCCTGATTTATTTCTGAAGATATTAGATCTTCTCAGGTTGTTCATCTTCTCCAGAAATGACAGCTCCCAGGCACCTGGGGATAAATGGTGCCTTGGAACAATTCCGTTGTTTCTATTCCAGGCAACAGGAATTCCTCAGATCTTGACATCAGTCCCCAAACCCCGGCGTGTTAGCATAACCTCCAGACAGCTCTGAGTTTCTTGACCCAGAAAAAGGACAGGATTTATTGTGGACCCTGGCAGAGTGGTGTCCTTGTGGCTCTGCCCTGCTGGCGTGCCGCGTCCTCTGCTCCTCCTGCAAAACCAGCTGGAATCTTCTTGTCGAAACAGCTCTCCGTCAGCAAATGCCACATCCACGGAAGGGGCTTTTGTGTGTGAAATCAAATCAATGTTGATTAATTTTCATTTTGGAAAGGAGGACAAAAAAGACCTGTTAAAAATGTCAAGATGCCTTCTTTCTCGTTCCTGCAAGAAGAGCTTCAATTTTTTATCTCTTAATGACCTTTTGTTTGAAGCCTTTGTCTGTTACAAGAAGTATTCAAGAAGAGATGAAGCAAAATGAAGTGTTAAATATCTTTCGAAGCAAAATTTGGCCATTCCCATGACTTGATTTGTTGATTTTTTTTTTTTTTAAACACAAAGGGAGGAATTGCATTTCTTTTCTCTCCACATTTGTTGCCCCGTGGAGCTCACAGCAATGGGTGGAAGCTGGGGAAGGTGACTCCGATGCACAGGACAATGGTGCAGAGCATTCACTGCTCAGTTTTAGGGCTGGTTTCACACACAAGGAGTTTCTTATCCCTATTTCTTCCACTTAGTAGAAAGTGTGATAGTGGAAAGGAAAGGAGAAAGGAGTTACTGAAGAAATCTGAGCGTTTCTACTTTCCACTTGAAAGAAGCAGGGTTGAGCTGGATAACATTCTTTCAGCTTAAAAAATAATAATAAAATAAAACCAGGAAAAAAAAATTGGCTGAAGGGAAAATGTAAATTGTCCGCATTAAAACGGTTTGAGGGACAAGCAGTTCTGAGCATTTCTCCTCCCCATCCTCATGAGATTCCCTTAGTTTGATGCAGTCCTGCTGCCACCCCGGACTGCACTGAGTTAAAGCTGGAATAACACACTGTGTGCTGGAATAATGAACCCACACGGACACTGATCACCTCCAGAGCTGGAACATTGCCCGTCGGCAGGGCATGAGCATTGCTTGTGCGCTCAGTGAAATCTCCTGTCTTAATTGAGGCTACGAGGGACAGTTTCAAAGTCATCAAGCCTCTATTAAATCTGCCTCTCTTCGCATTGCGTGGAGCAGAGCTCTCCATCTCCAGCTTGCTGTTGGCTCTCCTGGCACTGCATCCCCCACATATGTCTCTTGCTGGAATTCCTTCTCCCAGCCTGCAGCACTCGTCTGTCTCCAACAAGTCGCGGCCGAGCCCAAGGAACACATTAGCTGCCTGACCTGGTTCCAGCCAGGTGTGAAGAGATGCGGTGGCTCTGGCTCCGCTCCACCCTTCCCGACCATTTGAGGAGAGGCAGAAGGCTTCTGTTCTCTCCACCAGTTCACATCATTCAAGTCTACTAAAAAATAAAAATAACCCTCACAAAAACCCCAACAGGGATAAGAGTGGTGAGAGGATAGATAGGAGAGAGCCATTCATGGGGAAAGCCAAGCAGGTTAAAAGACATTTGCTAGGTTTAACGAAAGAAAGCCCTTCAATTAGCTGCCTGCCCCAGGAGCTGAGCTGGAAGAGATAAAAGCTGAGATGCCCTTGCAGATGCAAGGGGAAATTGCTGACCTCAAGCTGGCAAGTGGGCTGGGAGCCGGGCATCCTCATCACAGGGGCTCAGCACATGGTGCAAAGTGGTACTGCAGTAGGGGACCTTCCCTCTTTTCCCTTCCTGTGCTTTCTCTGAGGACTTCTGCATTCCTCAGTCAGTGCATGAAAGGTCCAGTGCTCATTTCTAGAGCAGATGCTTGGGAGCCTGTGGGGCTGCTGTACAGACTATGGGGGGCTCACCACCTCTGAACCTCATCCTCCAGAGCCCACCCCACCTCCCATCTATCCACCTCCCTGCCAGCACTTTGGGGCATTTATCACTTCTTTGCTTTTGAGAAGCAAACAGGGCACCTGGGAAGGGAAGGAGCAGCTGTTCTGCCTCCTTGGGCTTGAAGCATCCGCTCCTCACACTCACACAGACACATCCCCTCACCTAACAAACAATTATTTAACAAAGTATGCAAATAGTATAATTACTGTTATTTGTTTAGCTGTTATAAGTGTTTGAAATGTAAATGTCAACTTTGGGATTTTTGCAGGGTACGCGTGTGCTGTTGTTGGCCTTTCTCTCTCTCTCTCTCGTGTTCTCCCTGGATTACAATTTGATGAATTTCTCCTCATCCTAGGGAAATAAAAAAATAGAGCTAATGTGATTTCTCTGCGATTACAGCAGAAGACGCTGAAGAGGGGATTACTCACAGCAACTTCTCTTAGCAGCTCTGAGTGGGAGGCAGGATTCGTTACACTGAGCAGAGAAATAGAGGGAGCGTCGTGCCATTGGCTGCATGATGCTCACAGCGGTACCAGGGTTTCCCTCCTAGGAGGGGACAACAGTGCTGGGTCCTCTGCAGAGGGTTTGCAGGGTCCTGCTGCAATCTGCTGTGCAGTCTGAAATATGATTTTTTAGGAGGTGATGTTTTCTTCATGATGAGCTGGAGGAATGGAAGTCACCTCGTGGCCGCCCTGGTGGGGGTTTAGCCTGAACCCTGGTGCTCAGCAAAGGATATGTCCCACTGTCATCCACCTTGGCTGGGATGTTGGTGTGAACGGAACACTGAGATGGTCATCCTCACACCACAGTTCAAGCAGTTGATTCAGAGTTCATTACCATCACCAATGCAAGGCTCAGGCAGTACATCAGTGCTAACGCAGGTTTTTCAAAACCAGACTCAGCTACTGGTCCATACTGGGAATGCTGTTACATGCAGGACAGGGCCATGTGACTGCAGCACCTCTGCTGCTGGCTCACAGCATCCCAAAATCACCAGGGAGGGACCCAGCCATTCCCAGGCTTGAAACCTTCTCCAGATGCACAGCTCCAGGATGAATCCCATTGGATGCTGGCAGCAGGCCTGGCACCAGCTTACTGGTCACTTGGCTCTAACACCAGACAAGACATTGGAGCAAAAATGGAAAGGTTGCATTGCTGCTCTGCACCCATCCAGCAGCCCCTCTTTGTGGAGCTCATGGTTTTCAGGGAAACCCCAGGCAGCAAGGGGATGAAAGATTTCCATCCCCAGTGCAAAGCAGGGGAGCTGGGCAGGACCAGGTGGTGAACACAGAGATGGCTTTGAGGCACTGCGTTAAGCCTATGGGATTATGGAACAAACTTCCAGTGCTCTGCTCCCAGTGCAAGTACTTGCAGCCTCAGACAGAGCCATCAGCTCCCAAACTCTTGCCCCAGGCAGTTAGACCATGGGGTGGAAAACCAGCAAGCTGCTTTTCTCTTAATTACAAATACAAGAATCCAGTGACCTTCAGCAGATTTCATAGCCCAGCAGGCTCATGTAATTGAAGCTGGTGATGATTTGTCATGGCTCTAGGCTCTCCCTATCTATTTCATTCCTTTTGCTCCCTCAGTCTCTCCTTCCCCATCATCTCATTACCCCTATGCCTTACTTTCAGCCAAAGCCCTCTCCAGATCTGTTCATCTTCAAAGGATTTAGGATTTGCCCACTGCAGTACTTTCTCCACATCCATTATCCAACACAATCTCTCTTCCCTGACCAGGAGTCCTCCACCTACCAGAAAATTCCAGCTCTAGGAGCGATCATAAATAATAGGTTGTTGCTGTCAATATCCCCACAGCAGACTGAGCTCCAATTCCCAACTTCTCACCCCCATCAGGTGAAAGTTGATGCAACATTATCATTTTTATTTAAATTCCCTCGTAGGTGGCAGGTTCAATGCTATTAACATATTTCAATTCAAGCCATTCTTATTTTAATTAGCCTTAAGTAATTAGTTCTAATTCATCGCCATTTTTTGCTCCGCATATTTTGGGTTATTTACTTCCCCTGCTAAGTAACAATTTGATGTAATTATGTGCTACTCATTCTTTCTATTTACATATGCTCACTCACTCAGATTTCCTCGTTGAAATTTCAACAGATCCTTTGAATTCCCTTTTTAATTGTTTTCTGAGTTGTCAGTGGTGTGGAAATTGTGGGGTGGTAAGAGAATTGATTCTCTTCTGTGGACAACCCTGGTGCCAAAGGCAGAGACAGCTCGTGGGAGCACCTGGGCTGGCAATAGGCTGCTGTTGGCAGGGAAGGTTCATTGCCAGGCTTTGTTTCTGGGAGGATGGATTCGCATATGAAAGGAGTTTGGGAACCACATCCAACTCTGTCTTTTTCTCCTGGGCTGCATTAGTCCTGATGCCAAAGGAGCCAGTCGTTGTTGCCGTTTCCATTTGTTTTCTTTGCACAGCCAAAGATGTTTGCAAATGGCCCGGATTTCCAGAAGGGCTGTACTTCCATCCCTAAAAGAGCAACTTCTAAAATACTGTGGGTTTTTTTGTTGTTTTGAGTATTTTGAGCAAATCTGGTGCATCTACATACCTCAGTTTCTTATCTGTAATGTATTTTTTATCTTGGCAACCATTATCATAAGTCCTCCCAAGAACCATATTTTTGTCTTCAGCCTCTTTTCTCAAGGATTGCCCTTCTCTTAGCACCTTCTCCATAGCTGAGATTCTCAGAGGATCACAGTTCATGCATCTGATGCTTTTTTCTGATCATCTGCTCTAAAATCACCTCTCACTCCCTTAAAGTTGGCTCTGAGCAGCCTTACTTAACGTGCCTTCCTACAGAAGTACAGATTTTGTGTTCATGCAGAGCATGTGCATACGTGTGTATTTATCCCTAGCAACTTTTAAGTGCGTTATCCAACTCCAGCCAAACCTGACAGAGGAAAGCCATCTCAGAAATAGCAAGTTCCCCGAAGGTTTGAACAGACAGGCAGAGGTAGAAGAGAGATGCCCTACTTCTACTGAGGAAAAGCCATCATGTTGTGCTGAGCCTTTACTGGATGCTGGAGAATCCATCTGGGAGAGCACCACTTCCACCAGCACACACACCTCCAACAACCACTTCAGTCCAGCTCAAGGCAAGCAGGATTTTCTGCTTCTGGTACTTTTGAAACTGCTTGCTTTTTTTTCCAAGTAGCTTCCCCACTAAATTCTTATCAGCCCTTCGAATCCATGTACCATTAGCAAATGCTGCTCGCTTCATGAATATGCACGTTCACAATGCGTAGCATTGGCTTAACTGCTCCCATTGAAGTTGATAATAAAACTCCTGCTGACTTCAAAGAGAACAGAGTCAGACAGCACCGAGCGCTTTGGAAAATCCCACCCCTGGTTGTTATTTTATTTTTAACACATCTACTCAGGAGCTGGAGGTTGGAGCTGAATACTCAAGAACGAAGTGGAAAAAGAAAGATCAAACAGGCGAAAATGAGAACCTGGATTCTGAAGTAAATATCTGCCTGGATCTGCAGCTTACAGTGGAGCAACCCTCCTTTTGTGCGAGGAGGAGCTCACCTCAAACTGGCTGCCTTCCCTGATCTGCTCATGGAGGTCATTGGAATAATGCAACGTCTGGACAAGGCAAGGCCTGGAGCCTTCATGAAGTCCACACAAGCCCAAAGGTTGCATGATGGAATTGCTTCTCTAATTTCTGTTCCAACACTGGCAGGACACTGCTGTCAGACATGGGTTTGGGCGGCCTTGTGTGGAACTGGAGGTTGGACTCAATGGTCCTCATGGCCCCATCCAACTCAGGGCATTCAGTGAGTAGAACGTGTTTAAATCCAAGCACACGAGTGGTTTCAACTGGGCAGAACTCCTGCGTATTTACCTGCCCTGCTGAATCAGGGCACATTCTCCTTGCAGGGACTTTGTGTTTTAGTGTTAGCTATTTTGGTATCATCTTCTAAGATTATTTCCAGTGGAGAGAGCACAATACTTTCCATTCCAGCAGTATTTTTGGTAACAGTTACTATTTCCTGACAATGTGTCTGTATTTTAGGACAAAACCAAATTACATGTTGGAAGCTCCTTTCCCTACTGCAGTTCTTCCAGCTCTACTCACAAGTCAGTAACATCAGAACCATGATCTGGAAGAGGCACAATAGAAGCTATATTAAGTTATATACAGATTTGCCATCCAATTGCATGCCGTAGCTACTTGATCACGTTGCATTACCAATCCGTTTTGGCTGTACACTTGAAAAACAGTTGCTTCTTTCCTGATGGCTGACTTTTTAATTCAGACATTGGGAGAGTTTTATCTGTAGATTTTGTCTGGGGATAGCAGAATTTCCCTATTTCACCATGTTTCAGTACAATGTGATTTTATAGTTGCAGTGTTTTGTGATGAAGGATATGGGTTACTTATGTTAATTATTTTTCTGTTGTTGTTTTTTTTCCCCCCCCATTATTATCCGTTCCTTGAAATGAAGTCTATAAAAATCTCATGCCCAATTTATTATTATTTTTTAAAAACAGTTCATTTTCCCTTCCTCTGTACCTTGATCAGAACTCCGCACTGGCATAATTAACTCCATTTGATGAAGTGTAAGGCCTCATGTTACCTTATCTGAGGGATTTTTCCTGAGGGCAGATTCCTTACACTTAGTTGTGATACAAGCTAAGGAGATGGAAGGAATCCCAAGTTGGATTTTTTCCCCAAGTTATCCTTAATCTCTATCCCAGGTATCTATTATTCTGGACAGTACTTTTAGTTGAAGTATGATATGACATATTTTGTAAGTTTTATTATTAAAAAAGACTAAAAGAAGAATTACAATCAGGATTTCTTTTCCCCCTCTCAGCACCAAAGAGATCTTGATTAGTTGTAGAACGAACCCATAGAATAAATAAAATCAAGAAAAACGAGCTCACGCAAGTGTTACATCATCTACCTAGTTGGAAACTGCATACTTTGTTCTAGATTACAGTTTCATTCTGAAACTTAGATAAAAGCATCCCATGAATGAAACTTTTTCCTCAAATTAAACCTGTCCCAGAAGGTTGTTGTTGGGTTTTTTTCTTAGCATAAGTAAGAGATTGAAGGTTTTTGTTTCAAGCTTCCAAAGTTATTGTGATGTGCAATCATTACTTCTTTTGGAATACTTTTTATCTGCCCTATACCAGTTAATTCATGGAAATCTAAAGAAAAGAAGCGAAGCAAGATGGCATCAGAGATATGGAAATAGAGCATCTGGGAAAAAAGGGTTGGTTTTTCCAGCATTCCCCTTGAAATTATTTTTTTCCTGCCAGATGAACAGATGCAGTAAAAACAGACAGCTTTATCTGCAGTCTTTTTGGGGGAGATTAAACAAGTGAATCATCTAACCAAACATTACTTTATTTGCCCAAATATAAGATATTTATAGCATTTCTAAATATAAAACCAAGCCTAGACAAAAGGCAATGTTCAGGAGAAATGACCATTCTACAGTCAGATGCCTTTACTGTACCCAGAAATATTTGTGAATTCCTCTTTCTTTGCTAAAGTTGAGAGGATGCCATTTGCTGTGCACTGGGGGGGGAGGGGGTAAATCAGATAACAGCTCTGATGTGTAATATTTTGGTTGGATTCTGTGAGCTGAAGACACATTTGCTTATAAGTTACCCTATGTGTCCTATATGAATAATGACAACATACTTCACAACTTAAGTCTGCTTTTCTTCTTGTCTTGTGGTACAGATTCTCAAATGGATGCTTGCAAAGCCTATAAAAATTTAGCAGTGGTACAATACAAGAATTTTTAACTTACAGGAAGTAGAAAGATTGAAATTGTTTGCATTTTAAATAGAATGATATATATTCAATTTAAAAACATGTTTCAGGTTAATTCCAACAGCATTCAGATATTAATGTCTGAAAATTTCATTTTGAATTACAAATAGAACTGAAAAATTCTTCTTAAGCATCAAAATATAAAGTTCAATGTATTCAAATATTTCTAATTCCTTAAATATGGCTTTGTCAGCACTCATTGATGCCAGGAGGAATTTTAGATTTACTTGAGCACAGTTTTTTGGTGGGGAAATACCATTGCACTTTACCACCTCTGCCTGGCTGGAAGGCCCAGTGGTGCCCAGCTTTGCCAGGAGTTAAATACCTTTCAAATCCCATGATAAAATAATATATTTGTCTTCTCTGTTTTCTGACTGAGCTGTGTCTTCTCATTTAAATAGTTCTGGATTATTTCCATATTTTTGTTCACATCCATGAGCTCCCTCGTAAGAAAGCAAGCTTACTGCCCCTTCCACAGGAATCTCTTTTGGCCATTTTTGTGTTTCTTTTTTTTTTCCCTTCTTCCCTTGACAATACATTGAGGTTCCTGTTGGACTTTTTAGTATTCTGTCTTGCATTTGGTTTGTGGTGTTCATCTTTGGAGGCTGAAGCCTTTGTGTTTCGTTATCAAGGGAGGAAGTTTTTCGTAGCCGTATTTTCTTTACATTGTTAGTGATTCCAAGCACTCCCCTGAAATCAGAGCTTTTTCTGCTTCTCGTAGGATAACATCATGAGTAATCCTGAGTCATTTGGTTTCATATATTCTAAAATATCTTCTCTGAGATGGTCATACTGACATTTGTGTTCTCCATCAACACGGTATTTAGTACTGACACTAATGCTGTGTTTTCCCAGCTTCCCAGTGCACAGCCTGAACCAAAAATGTACCATTATCTGAATGTTTTTGATCAAATATTTAAATGCTGGTACGTAACATGATTATTGACTTTTCAATTAGATGATGGAGTCTCCTGCTGGAATAAGTTTTCCTTACATATTCACCAGCTGTATTTAAGAACTAGCATTTGGCTAGCACTTTCCAGTGCTTAAAATAGAAAGATGTCTCACATGCTGTCTTTCCTTAGGAGATCACCAACACTTTGCAGTAACATCAGCCTGTTTTTAAATATGGGAAAACTGAGGCACAGCTGTAGAAACTTGTCCCAGGTCACTCAATGACTGAAGCAGGCAGAGAAAGAGAAACCAGGCTGAAGAGAAACCAAGCCACAAGTGCTGGACTGCAGCCCTCCTGGACTGCCTGTTCTTTAACTAAATCTGTTCCACTTACAGGAGCCTAATTATATCTCCAGGCTCTGAGAAGTGTGTGATGTGCATATGTACATGTATCCAGACAAGGGAGATAGCTGCATGGCCCCACATGTCTGCATTAACTTTTGATATAGCTCAGTGAACCAAGTCTTGAACACATTCCCATGAGCGCCATCAACACTCCCTTAAATAAGTATGATCCATCTTGATTTTCTGGATGAGTCAGGAAAAAGCCTTGTTTCTTTTGGCAGGTGAAAGCCAATTGCTATAGAAAACTGACGTCTCCACAGTGTCTCCCTAAGGAACCACTTGCCTTTCAGTTAGCTTTCTGTCATCAGCTGCATTCTGCATCTCTCTAGCACTGGTACACCCCAGGAAAGAACACAAGTTTCTCTTCTTAATCAAAGTCCATTGCTCTGGATAGTCAAAAAACCTTTATCTCTGTGTTCATCCTCATGAATTTTATTCCTGTTCTTCTTGCATGTTTGTTGGCTTTGGAGAAGGGCTCTGATACGCTCTTAGTAATTTAGCTGCCTTCTCAGAGCCACTTCCAAACATTTCCTTTAGAAAGCTATTTATGGGTACATAATGCTAGAGTGTGATGGAAAGTACAGCAGTAATAATTAGGTGGCAAAGTCCTAGGCTACAGCAAACAAGGACAAGCCCAAACACAGCAACCATAAACAAAGGAATAAAAATTTGCTTACCTTTAGAAGACCTCAGGTAGGCAGGGATCTCCAGGGAAATACCTTTGCCTCCACTGCCAACCCTTAAATGAGTCTGGGAAGGGGTGGACCCTGGCTCCACCCTTCTGGGCAGCTGCATTGCATACACCTGAGCTCCCCTGGGTTGGCTCTGCCTTCCTACCAGGTGCTCAATCACTGTTTCAGACTGTGACTTAGCATTTCTGCTACAGGGTGGCAGTCTGGTAATGTCTCCTTCCATTTGTTCCCCCTACTGTCACTTCATTTTCTTGTGCTGGTCTTTGAAGTTGCAATGTCTGGGTTTGCTGTAGAGCTCCAGAGAGGTTTGGGGACAATGGCTCTGTGAAAAGTATAGATTTCACTTTACTGAAGGGACTGAAATTGGCCCCCACAACAGCTTTGGCAGCAATAGTCTCATTTGTTTCTGGAGGACTGATAGCAGAATACCCCCATGAGTACAATGGAACTATTTTTAGAGTTAGATTAGCGATGGGAGCTGGACAGGTAACAGCTAAAACATCTTGTCTCTGTATTATTTTGTTATGTTAAAAGGCCTTTCAACCACACCATGCCCTGCTCACTCACGTAACTGCCCACTTTATTGTCACTGCAGTTGATTATCACTGATACTTGCCCATGGCAAAACTGGGAAAGGAGACGTTTCTAAACAAAACAGCTCTCAAGGTTGCAACTAAATCCAAAAATTGTGAGTCACGGCTGCTCGAAACTGGGAAGATGGGTGGAAGAATGTATCTGTTTTTTCAGAACTTGGTTGTTGATTTTTGCGTGCTTGGGATTACTAATCTCAGAAAAGTCCAAATTTAGCAGAGGAAAGGATCAATCTGTCTGAAAGAGTGCACTCAGCTGAGGGACTGGTCTTGCAGCTTGCAAGGCAGCATTTTGGAGGTGTTGGGTGATCTGTACCTTTTACATGACATAAATGATTTAGATGAGATAATCAGGCACCTGAGTGTCCCAGGTCTCAGTTAATCATTGAGACCACCACAGCCTGTGCCTGTGATGAGGAAGGAGGGAGGATTTCCACTCATCCATCTCCTGTCTGCAGAGAGCTCTGCTTCTCTCATGTCTCCTCCCCTTAGGCACGGGCCATGTGCCCCTATCCTACCACTGTGGTGATGCTGCATTGCCACAGCTTGGGTTGCTCTCGCTGCCTAAATCTAGTGATATAAAGGTTAAGTGCCTAGGCTAAGTTCATCATCTAGACTCCTCCATAGTGGTAGAGAAAGTTCAACACCTCCAGAATGTAATTCATCCTATCCAAAAATAGATGTTTAAGACAGGAAGAATGAATCACTCTCTGGGGGTTGGTGTGCGTTTCTGTTCACTGATGATAAAAGAAGTCTAGACAATTACCTTAACCTAGACATCCAGCTGTAAGACACCTTCAGCTGTGCGAGATCTAGCTATGCTTTCAGGTCCCCGAAGACAGATTTCAAAACCCCTGTTCAAATGCGAAGTAGCTTTCTGATTTCCCTGCTGTTTTCAAGATGAAGTCACTTTTGACAATCAGACTTTCTTCGTCTCAGTGACACATATGGCAGTTTTACCATAACTGAATAGCTTTTTAATGAAAGGGTTTTTACCCTCAGCCCCACCTGGGAATTGTCCATGAGAAGTTGATGATGGTTTCAGGACTATTTCTTTCTATTACTGGCTGAATCATTGCCATCGTTAAACACTGCTGTATAATTTCCTCACAAGGAATCTGTTTCACGTAGATAATATTCAAAATGTGGTCCCCGTTGGTTACTTTGATTGAATACATGCCACACCACATGTCCTCCATGAGCATAAGCACAACTCTCCAGCTGGTCAGTTGGAAACAGTCGTGTTTGTGAGTTCATTTCTCATGCTCTGACATCTCTCATCCTCACTCCCAATGTCATATTTCCCCATTTTTACCTCTTTCTGAGCTCATTTTTTACAGCACTTGGGGAAAGTTAGACGGGGAAAGTCAAGGGATGATTGCAGAAGGAAAGGGAAAAGGCAGTAGTGCAACAAGAGCGTAAAGCATGGAGTTCATCCAGGGAGCCCTGGAGGAGAACACTCCTGCTTACGGTGGCTCTGCAGAAAGGAACATCTCAGTTTGCCCTGAAATATATTTGAAGATGTCGTAGCTCTGATTTTTGCTTTTACATTATTATTCACCCTTGCCTGTCTTAAAAATTCAGTCGAATATGAAAGCATAGCCTTCAAGGGGAATATTGATAGATTTTCACCATAATCATTAACAGTAAAGAAGTCCCTTCTCACGATTCCTTCTTTCCCGTTTCTGAGGGGCAGGCAGTAAGTTCAGATGAATCCTGAAATTGAATTTATTAATTTTCTTGCAAGTGCACGTGAATTTTCGAGCTGCCAAAAATAATAATAACGATAGTCATAATAATTTGCCCAGTGATGCTACAGGTGTCACTTGGCCTCTCCTGCCAAGACATCCACCCACTGCTGCTGGTGGGAGCTGAAGCGATGGATATGTTTCACTCTGGGAGTTCCCTGCTTCAGACCTCGCTGTGTCAGCTCCCAGCACAGCCTGCCAAGATTCAAGCAAATATTCAAGAAAAGGTTGAGGTATTCACTGAGCTTGAACTATTGTACAAGAAATACCCCGAAGCAAAAACAGAACTATGAGACACCATCACACAGAATCGCTTCCCCCACCCCGGCAGGCACCATGCCGTACCAGACAAACTCCTCCAGATAGGATCCAGGCAGAGATGTTTGCTTAACACAGCAGCTCTTTGAAAAGGCAAATAAATGGACAGTGAAGCTACACAGACATGTCACTGTGCAGCGATTTCCGTTCAGCATTTACGTTTAGTGCCAGGAAACCCTGACTCATGTATACGAAATCAGAAGGAAAGGAAGAAAGCAGTTGTTCATTATCAGAGCTTCGAATTGGGCATGTGGTGGAAATTAGCATTAAAAAGCATGGAGGTTACAAAGAGAGGGGCTGGCCTTGGGAAGTCCAGGAGGCTCAAAGACCACAGCTCTGCAACAAGGAGATGTGCTTTAGTGGGGCTTTATCCCACCGGCAGGCTTTGCCCATGGGCTGTTCCTACTGGAGTGGGACCCTGACGCTCAGTGTTACTCATGGTGGGGCTCTCGCTCACCTAGAGGTGGGAGGAAGGCAGGTCCTGAATATTCCTGGAAGTCCTCCAATTTTACGTCAAGGCAATAGTGATCGAAGGCAAGGAAGGCAAGGAAGAAAAGCCTTTTAATAATTGTCAGAAATAAGAGAAATGAATGAGAGCAACGTCCAAGAGAAAGGAGCAACCTCAGATAGAAATCCCAAGGACTGAAGATGAAAGCTCACATTTAATGGATACTTTGGGTCAAACTGAAGGAGCCCACAGCCCTTCAGCAGGGGGATGCCCAGCTCCAGGGCTGAGCACAGCTGACTGCAAAGCCCTGCTCCATTTTAACACCCGCTGTCCCCTTCCAGCCAGGTCAGAAGGATATCATCCTTCTTCCTCTAGTTATATCCTCTTGCAAAAGATGAGCATGTTCTGCCTTGAGTCCTGGCACCACGGCCCAGGGAGGGGTTGGTGCCTTACAGTTTATGGGTCAGGAGTGCATGGGAGTAGATGCTGTCGCAGCAAATATTTTTGATGGTACCAGGAAGAAAGAAGCAGGTAGAGATGCTGCAGGATGTCGCTGAGGGCTTGTTTTCCACAGCAGCTCTTTGCACACAACCCTAGGAGCAACGAAAGACAGCAAGAAAGCATGCCATCCCCGCTATTGTCTTCATCTGGAGCTGCCCAGCTGTGCTGTATAAATACCAATCCATTTCCTTGCAGCTTGGTAATTCCAGTGCTCTTAAAATATGACAAGAGCTAATCTATCAGCATGGGGCAGAGCAGCTCGCAGCACTGCCAAAACATTCAGCAGATACTCGGGGTCCACAGCACGAAGGATGCTGTAACACTGGTCATGCAAAGAACTGGGTTGGTGCATGGGTGAGTGTGGGATCAGGTGGATCTGCTGGGGTGCTCCTCACCCATGTGCCACCCCTGCCTCAGTGACAGCATGCAATCACAGCTGGTTTGCAGACCCAAACTTTGCTCTGGGGCATGGGAAGCTGCCTGGCAGGGCTCATCCTGCACCCCCGTGCTGGCTAGGACAGCTTCAGAGAGTTGTTAACAAGCAAGACGTGCTTGGTGTGAATGATTAAAATACCTGCTGTGCTGTTAAATGGTTTGGAGGCAGCTTTGGAGCTGTGTGTGTGAGCGATGGCTGCTGTCTTAGGAGGAGTCTTAAGGAAAGAGGAGAGAAGGCGGCTGATATCCAGTGGGAAACTGGGATGCTCCATCTGGCAGGAGGAGTGGTGATGCTGGTGGCTCCTGCAGGGATATGGGTTATCCCTGCCCTTTGAGAGCACAGCAGAGGGGTGTGAAGGACAAGAGGAGGTCCTGGAGGAAGGCAGAGTCTTTCCACAGGGCTTTGGGCTCTGTGTGAAATGCAGCTCTCTAAGGAGCTTGCCTCTATGGGGAAGGCACAGAGACATGGGGTAGGGGAATGGGGCAGCACCAGAGACATGGGGTAGGGGAGTGGCACCTCACCTGGGCACGCACAGCCAGCATCTGGGGAGGACGAGCTGTCTTTGCCAAAGTTATCATTTCCCCAAGATATCAATTAAATACCGAAACAAAAACAGTTTCCGCATGAGCAATTAACAAAGAGCTTCCTGCAGTCTCACAGCGGCCGGCTCCTCACGTTTCTTCCATGCTGTCGCTACCCTCAGCTGCCTCCCAGTTTTGATGGCAGTAGCACGAAGCCCACTGCTGAGGGGCTCAGCGCAGTGTGGGGAGATATCAAACGCCCTGTTAGTGTCAGGGCTGCTGGAGCGTGGAGCTGGGAAGCGATAAATCAACTCTTCTTGTGAAAAAATGGCTTTCTAGGCTGAGGATGGAGGGAAAACGGCATTCCCCACGAGTTAGTTTCAGATTGAATTAAACAATTGGTTGACCGTATATATAGATGTATGTATATATCTGTGCCACAGAGGACCTGGGCAATTCTAATGTGGGGTCACTGTATAGTGATTTTTCTTTCCTCCTTTTCTTTTTTTGTTCCAGTCAGTGATCCAAAAAATCACAGCTTTGCCATAAGTACCTCCAGGGCAATGAACAGCAGGATTGTGAGGGGAAGCCAGGAAAAAGAACATTGGTGGGTCAGGGCACAGGTGGCAAATGGGCCAGGTGGGTGCAGTGTGAGGAGTGGGAGCTGCCCGCTGCCCCTGGCCCATGGACCTTTCCCCATGGCAGGACAGATCTCTCAAGCTGAAGTTCAGCAAATTAGACCTCCTCTCCCCCATCGCAGGATGCTATCCGTCTAAAGATTTCCTTTAATTTAGAGCTGTGTAGAGTTTGAAAAGCTCTCCAAGTTCACTTGGGCTGATGAATTGGTAATTGAGTGTACCTGGATGTCGGTGCCATTGGTGCCTCTCTCTGCATTTGTATCAGTCTGTGTTTGTTTTCCAGAGCTGTAAATCACTCGGAGCTTGGAGAGGCTTTTATCAAATCCTGCTAGGAGCCAGTCGCTTTCCCTTTCACAAACACATTGCTAATGCCACGTGGAACCCACTGGCTTTGCTGCTCATTTAAAAACAATGAGGATGTTAAATGAAAAAAAATTCCTTAGCAACAGGGGGAAGGAGGAAGAACAGAATTGCTCTGATCTCTTCGGAGCTTGCTTCTTCAGTCTAATATCTGTCCCATTGATCTCCTAATATGCTCTGCTTTCAAAGCCTGATTTATTGCCCTCTGCTCTCTTATCTCCCCGCATGTCTCAGACCATGGGAGCACATGTTGTTTTCAGCTTTGCTGGCAGCCGGGTTGGGTTATCCCCTCCTCAGCTGCCAGCCACTGACCTTCTCTCTGCAGCACCTGCCCAGCCAGGGTAGGCACAGAGAGTTAAGTGCACAGTTTAAGGGAGTCCTCTAGGTTTTTCAGCTTAAGTTCTCCACATTCTCCAACATATCATGGAACCATTAAGGTTGGAAGAGACCACTAAGATCACCAATTCCAACCCCAGCCCATTCCCACCATAACCACCAAGCCACACATCCCCCAGTGCCACATCTCCACAGCTCTGGAACACCTCCATGATGGTGACCCCACCACTCCCTGGGCTGCAGTGCCAGTGCTGCACCACTCTTTCTGAGAAGTAATTTTTCCTAAAATCCAACCTGACTCTCCTCTGGCGCAACTTAAAGCCATTACTTCTCATCCCTGGTGTCCATTGCTCCAGTGGCCTTAGGAGTTACCTGGCCCACTCCATCAGTTGTAGAACCACAGCCAGATAGGTTGTGTGACAGAAACAACAGACCTTGTTTGCAGTTCTTGGAGCCTTTTGGGTCCTTCATCCAGCTGGGAGGCGAAACAGCACCACGTGGCCTGCGCAGCCCACAAGCACATCCTACATTTTGAATATAGATTGTTTTCAATGAGCTGTTACAGTGCTGTTTGCTCAGGGGAAAAATGGCAAGTTATTTCCATTAACAAATAACTGTGAGAACTTTGCAATGTGTGTGTGAACATTTCATGAGCATAAAATGAGGTGAAGTTTGCCAACGAGATTATTAATTATGAATTGTTCATTCAGCTCTAATTGCTTGGGTCTAGCTGTTGTTAGAAGGGCTGTGTGCTGCCTTTGTAGTGTAAAGTTAAGGTCAGATAAGTGTTGGTAGAAATGACTTCATGCTAAGTCAAGTTTTTGCTTGTGTGTAATGGGAATCTACCTGCTTAGCTTTGCAAGAGAGTAAACGATGCTGCCTGAGCTCTCCTTGTCACTGTGCAGCCCAGAGAGCTAATGGAGAGTGAGCTGTGCTTTATTGACTCCCACTTTCTTTGTAGGAGAAATAATTGAATTCACCTGCAGAATCCCCATCTTCTCATGCATAGCAGTGTGCAACTTCCCTGCTAACTAGATTAGAGATTACTCATGCCAGAATCACTGATGAGAAAGCACAAGACAGGAGGGATCTGGCTTGGCTTCCAGATCCCAGGCGGTATTTGCAGGATTTATGCACAGGAGAAGCATCACTGTTTTCCTTTTGGCCAACCAAACTTTGTCTGGAAACCCAAAGGAAGAAGCAACAGTGGGAACCCCACTGTCTGTCTTTCAACAGCATTTTCTGAAATGGAGCTGCACTTTAAAGCCTCACCAGCTTGGCTTTCACTTTACAGAATACGTTCCCATCTCAAAAATACTGGGTTATTTGTTCTTACCGTAATATTCTCATCCGACATTCACTCTCCTGGAAATCACCAGCCCCACGTTCGCCTACCTGCATTCAATTACCTGTCATTGTTCTTGTTCTGCTGTCCTTCTCTCTCCAATTTAGAGATTATATTTCATAACTGACCTCCAACTACCTATTGCCTCCCTGTGACACTTCTCACCCTTTGTCTACCTGATTGATTAGTCCATTATGTTTTCCATTCTCCAGATGACTTACAGATTGCCCGGTATCTGTCACAGGCTTGCTTTTCTTCTGCAATATTTATTCTTGGAGTTTTGCAACGCCCTCCAGCTGCCATTCTCTCCCTGTTCGCTGTCCTCCACCTGCCTCTCTGGCTAATGCCTTGTTTGGAAAGAGAAGAAACCCATAGCAAAAAAGTCTGCTATCTGCTGTGAGTTCACACGTGCTGCTTAAAAACCACACTTAAGACACGGTCATTTTTTCAGCAGGGCTCTTTATTTTCTCGGCATTATTTGGAGGTAATAAAATGTCACCAGATCAGATGGCAATTGGTAGCACAGCTTGGGAGGCAGCTTTCTCCAGAAAACGTTCTCACCTGCGTAAGTCAATGAAACGGCAATCAAGCAGGGAGCAAGGAGGGGTGTAAAGATGTGTGCAGGTAGCAGAGCTCTGCCTCTGCTGCGGGATGGGGCTGAGACGTGTCCCAGGTCCATCCATCTCCCTGGGCTTGGCAGGGGTTGTCCAGCTCTGCTGCCACTCTTGGCTCGTCCCAGCTCTGCCCATCACTCTGATGTTTAATTGACTGCCCTGCCCGCCTGGATCTCGCACTGAGTTTGGGTTGTCTTTCTGAAATGCTTCTCAGGTCACGTCTGAATAAGGATAGCAGGAGGGATAATAAAGTGCTTGTTGCTAATGTTGCTATTATTGTTATCGTGTTGATGATAATGAAACAAGGCACTGAGCGTTGTGCAGATGAGTCCTGTTGTGGTCAGTCTCACTTCTCCTTGCTGTGCTGGTGGTCTCACATCAGAGCAAGCAGGAGGCTGACAGCAGTGGTGAGGACAGGGAGCCCTGGCCAGCCGGCACCCAGATCTAAGAACAACAAAGGGGTGAGAAGTGAGCAGTGAGGACGATAAAATGGCAATTAAGAATTAAAAGCACATCTGATTCCCATGTGAAAAGATGATTAAGCTTATTGAAATCTGCCCATGCAGTGTGCCTGGTGCTGGTGGTGGCTCTGCACTCCTTGAGGAGTTCTGTGCTGTTATCCCTGCTGGTATTTGCCCCGTGCACACCCAGAGCTATCTGTCTTCCTGCACCATTTGGCATTTGTCCCATTTCTCTAACTTCAGTCCTTCCAACATTTCTTACAGCCCCTCCTCTGCTAGCAGATGGATTCCCTTTGCATTATGATGTTGAGCAGCTGCTCTCAGTGCTGGGACTTTTCCATGGTCCTCTTCCCATACCCATCTGCTCCCTGCACTGCAGCACCTGGAGCAGCCGTGCTGTCCCTGGGACAGCTTCGTGTTACTCAACACTTTATACCCCCAATGAAATTTCCCCCTAATGTTTTCATTTCTGCCCTTGCAGTTCCAACACCAGTGCTGACCGTCCTGCAGGACCCCCAATGCTGTGCCCAGCGTGCCTCGCAGCCCCCACACACACCAACTAGCAGACCTTCATGACTTCAGCAGGAGCCGGAAGCAACACACGGGCACAAAGGTAGGGAGCAACCTTCATACTTGCATGTCCAGAGTGAGAGAAGTAGGCTGATGTGAGACAGCTGGGCATGGGGAAGAGTGATGGTGAGCTGGGTGCTGAGCATGGACCTTCCTGGAGAAACTACGAGTGAGCTGCCACACTGCTCAGGGTGTGCAAGCAGTGCAAGTTATCATGGTTTTACATATATTAGCTTGAATTCACATTCTCCTGTTAAGATATAAGGGATATAGAAAAAATGCATTTTTTTCTCCCCTGAATGAGAAGCTCAGTGTGTGCCTCCATTCCAACTTCCACAAAATGGTGTTCTACAAAGCAGAAAAAAAAGAACATCGGGTTCACACTGGTGCTGTAATTTAGTTTTCTAAGCCCAGAGTTTGCCATGTGCTTCCTGTTGAAATGACTGGCTGTGCTGGGCACACTAAGAAGTATTCTTCCTCTTTCTCATCTCCACCTCAGCATTATGAAAAGGGTTTTCATCAGTTCATCGAGAGAAGGAGATAACTTTTGTATAAAAGTGAACAGTCGACAGGGTTGAGTTTTTGGATAGTGTATAATTTATTTTTTTTTTTGCACTGTTATTATTTAAAATATGCTTTTTAAGAGGACAAAAGGGAACAGTTTAATGGAAACAAATTTCGACAGCAGAATGTGCAGCTGGATAAAAAAAGATTATTCCTGTTATTGCTTGGGTAGACAAGTGAATTTGGAATTTGAGTACAAAAGGTGTTAAAAAGTGTGCTTAAACTTTTCTTCGGTGTGCTGTTGAGATTGAAAAGAATAATTTCAGGAGAAAAACTTTTCTCACAGCCTCCATTTCCAGCATTGTCAAATCTATAGCTGTGGCCTTTTCCCACAGCTATTATCATGTTTTCACCTTTTCTTCTTTTACCTCGTTTATCCTCTTTTGAAGAAAATGCAGTGCTGGTGAGAGGCGTGCGGGTCCACGAGTGGAATGGTAGTGCTGGGTGTTGGGCACTGCTGAAGGCCGTATGGGATGGAGAGGGTGCAGTCATTGCTGGGGAGCAGGGACTGATGAGCAGCTTGGGTTGGGGCTCATTGTTTGAAAGCACCTACAAGTCTACAGCTCCCAAGGTATGCCTTCAAAGTGACTTTTGGCCAATGAGGATGCAAAGATAAGCAGAGAGTAGGCGCTCGGGTCCCTTGGGTGGACACAGCAATGCAGGCAGATGGACAGCAGTGAGTTCCTGCTGGAGCCAGACCCAGAGCCAGGCAACAAATTACAAATATGAGCGCCAGAACAGCTTGGGACACAAAAGATAAAAGACAGTTATGTTATTTGAACTGATAAGCCCTATGTCTTGAAGATGCCTGCATTAAAGGCTCCTGCAGGGTCTTCACAACTGAGTGTTATACCATCCTGCACCGAATTACCAAAGATGTAAAATGGGACTTGCAGAGAAAGCACTGTGCCTGCCGGAAAGCAGCAGAATAAGATGAGAACACTTATGCTGAATAATTTGGGATCGGACTCTGTGGACACCGAAATGCTGCTCCTGCAGGGCAGTGATTGCAGCTGCTGGTCTCAACCCCTGGTCTCCTTCCTCCTTCTTCTGCCCAACCTCTACATGGGCCAGGTCAAATGCTGCCCAGCAGCATGAGCAGGATCTCCCGCTTCCTTGGCAATCATTGTCCCTTGTGTTCCTTTCTCAGAAGCCCTTTCACAAGCAAGAGGATATTTTCAAGGGTTGTAAACTTTCATCTCAATGTACATTTTCATGGCTATTCACTTTGGAGGAGACGGAGAGGTAGTTTACTCTGTTAGACCAAGTGAAAGGAGCCTATGCTGGTAGCTATGTGGTATTGTGCAGGGGGTCAGAGGGCTGGAGAGGAGAATCCTCTGAGGCTGCCACCTCACTTCTTGCAGAGGCTGACAAGGAAATGTTGCTTTGTTCCTTTCGTGTTGTGTAGGGGCCCATTCAAACCAGCACTGACATCTTCAGCATGGTAGCGTCATGACTCTAGCTGCAGTGACCTGATAGCAGCAGGATCTCTAGGCAAGCATAATGCATTTGGTGAGATGAAGCAGACGAGCTTGGAGGTGGCTGTGCTCATGGCACTGGGCTGCTCATATGGGGGGCAAAGGTCCAGGACAGTGTGGGGTTGGGGACCCCCAGCCAGCCCATGCCTACATGGGCAGCTGGTGACACCCGATGGCATGGCTCTTTCTCCAAGTGGCTTCATGCAATGAGCAGATGACTGAAAACCATCTCCTGGGCAATCCACTTCATTCATCAATTAAATTGTTTGCTGTGAACAGTTTGGCCCCATCCAGCTCCAGGATTTCAGCCTTGTAATTTTGCTGGCAGAAGATGCCGGCGCCATGTCCGTGAAATCTGCCTGCCAACTGCTTCCCCTGCTAAGCATTTTCTAGGCTAACGATCCCAAACATCTTGCCAGCATCCCCGGCTCCGTCCCTTTCAGGGCAAGCCACTCATATAAACATGAGCACCTCTAAATGACTCCATCTGCTAAGTGACGTTAGGAAAGAAAAGATTATAGCAGGAATTATTGCCACGTCCTCAGGTTATAACCCTGCTATCAAATGGGCTGGAGGAACAAGGGGACCATCAGGAGCCAGCAGAAGCTCAGAACCACCTGGGTGACCGTCAGCTTGATTTATTTTCTTGCTCATTAGATAAATTAGAAAACTGGCAATAGAAATCATCATCTTCTCCCAGCTGCTTGGAAATCTGCCACGTGGCACAAGACATTGGGCACGGGGACATGCAGCTCCTTCCCAGCCCCTCATCCCTGTGCCAGTGCCACCCAGCACTGGGGCAGGGATGTGGGATGGGTCCTGGGCTGCTGGTGCCACATCTCTCCTCAGTGGTCCCTTAATCCCAGTCTGTCTCAGTGACCTACCTGGCAATCACTTGTCTTGCTGTTCTGTGACAGCGCTTCTGAATAGCAAGGCTTACAGATGGAAGCAGTGATAACAATATTGCTTTTGAATAATGGCTTTGACCTCAGAACCATTCATTACCTTCACTTCACAAGTCAAACACACTATAGCAAAATAACCCAGTCTGTGGATGTGCTGTCAGCCAGAACTTGCTGCCCTTCTGAGCTGCTGGGCAAGGTTCTGGTCTTTGGTTTTCAGGTGGGTTGTGATCCACCTGCCTGCAGCAGCCACTCCTCCTGCTTACAAACTGGACTCATAGTGCATCAGAAGGTTGGAGCATAAGAGCCCAACTTGCTTTAAACCCCTGGGCAAAACACAGCAGCCAGGAGGCCGGACTGCAGTTACAGTGCCATCCGACCTGAAAGCTCAATGAAATCTTCAGACCATGTAACCACACATTAAATTTGGATCATTTATACCACCCACATTGCAGAGAAAGTCTGCTTAGCTGCTTTGGATGCACTTCCATAACATGAAATGAAAACACGGTTGCACACAGTATTTACATACGAGGATGAGCTTCCAGCCAGGGTGAGCTATTGCAGACTGCAAGACGTTGCTCAGCAAACACAGAGGAATTCCTGCTGCCAGCAGAAGCAGAAGTGGGGGATAAACAAGGCAGGAGACTCGGGGAGGAGGGGATGGTGGCTGACATGGGGTTCCCCTGCCTCTCATAGGACCCTTGTCACCGTGGGACAAGATCTGCACTGGGACTCATGTCCTTTGAGCTGTGCAAATGCTGCATGGTGGTGTGGGGCGGGGGAGACAGGGCTAATTCCTTCCTGAGATGCACAAGAATCGGCTTATGGCCAGAAGCTCTGATTACTCTTAGCTGAGCCTGGTGAGGGTAACCTCACACATCCTGAAGTTACCCAGCTTTTTGCAAAATCTGGGGGCTTGTCTGGAAGAGATCTGAAACTCCAAATGCACCAGGTGGGCAGCGTCACCTGGCCCAAAGGAGTGCTGTGCCAGGCAGCACCATCCGCCCTTTGAGCCCTGCGTGGCAGCATCTGCCATGGCATCCTGGAGAGCCACTGCTTGTGGTGTCTGCGTGTGTCCTGCCACCAGCAAGGTCCAGCCCTTGGTTGCATCGCCACAGCTCCCTCCATAGGATGCTTTCCCTTGTGGGATAGGATTTGGGCTACTGTGGAGGGATGGGTTGCCATGAAGCAGCAACCCCAGCCCCTACCGGCACGTGGCACAAGCAGCAGGCTCAGCCGTGCAGAGCCCCGTGGGTGGGATGCAAAATGAGATCATGGCTGGCCCCAATGAGCCTCCAGACTGGGGCATGAAAATCTAGCAAGAAGATTAAAAGGTGTCCCCAGGCAGAAGAGGGTATTTATTTCTCTCTTTGCGGCTGTGAGGTGTGCGTGGCGTGGGTGGCACAGGGCTGGTGACATCCCTGGAGCATCTGCACATGGACAGAGCCATGTCCCCATGGGGACTGATCCTGGGGGCAGGGCAGTGGCCAGAAAAAGCCTCTTCGGAGCTGCTGGGCACCTCTGATTCCCCCTCCCTGTAGACTATGTTTTCCTCTTATTTTACTAGGGAGGAAGCTGCTAAGAAAGATTGTCTGATGCTTCTCGCTGTTTCTAGGAAATGAAGGGCCTGGAAAAGTGCTCTGAAGTCACTTTTCCTCTGAAAAGACCCCAATATCTGACTGAGAAATGCAGCCCCTCCTTGGTCAGTCTCAAAATCTCAGTGCAGTTTGGGTGAAGAGTGACGTTTTCTGAATGCCATTAAAATCCACATGTATCCTCAGTGTGGAAACAAGAATATCCATGGGGATATGAACATTAAATCCTGGCTGGGGCGGGCCAGCAGCTTCTCCAAGACAGGCACTTTAAAGCTGTTAGGACCCAGACCAACCTCTTAATAAAACTCAGTGGTAATGACTGAATTATATTTAAGAGGCTTATTCGTACTAAGTAAATGCAAATAGTTTACATGGAAAACATTCCCATTAAGCTCATTTCTACATAAAATGCTAACAGATTGAGATTATGACTCTAATGATTATTTTTATTGCTGGTTCGCATTTAAATGGCATAAATTTCCCCCTACTGTTCTCTCTTTGGGTTAAATCAATAAAACCTATTAAGAAGGTTAGTCTTCCTCCAAGATTCCTCCCTCTCTTCTTTCTGGCTCATCTCCACGGGTGCCCTTTCCATCCACCCACCATTACCAGAGATTTCGCAGAGCTGCCTCCATGACGTTGCTGTTGTGGATTTGAAATTCCCCTTTAGGGATGGGGGCCTACAGAGCAACTCAAGGGCTGCTGGGCTGGTCCTCTGCCCAAAGAGATGTGGTTGGGGCTGGATCTTCTTGGAGCTCCTCTGTTATCTCCCCTCCTGCTTTATCACAGCCCCTATCCTTGCACTGATCGGGCTCTCAATGCTCCTGCCATGTTCCTACAAAGAGCGGCTCATCAAGCGGGTGTGGGGTTTCTGTTTGGAGCTGAGTTATCCTGGTATATACACAGCGAAAGATTTTAAGATGCTGACCTTTAAATTGGGCTTCTTCCTGCTTGTGTAAGGAGGAGGAGGGTTGGGTGCCCAAATCTTATTTATTTTAATGACATATCCCTCATGTGGAGGCTTTGAAGTGCTTGGCTTTAATGCAGCTCCCCTCCCTGTGCTGTAACTTGGCTGTACCATCCAGGGAAGATCTCTGCTCCCTCTATAGGGCCAGGACCTATCGATCTGCAACCTCATCCCTCATCCCACAGCTTCTCTTGAGCAGTTCCATGCCCGGGGTAGAAGCACCCAACCCAGGTACCATCATGCATGGGTGTGTGAGCTCATGGCAGTGCTAGCACAGGGATCTCCACGCTCCTTCATCAGCATTGCTGACCTTTCTTTCCACCATTAGTCTCAGCATCACTTTTTTCTCAGCTTCATTTGCATAGGTTTCATGTTATCCATGTTTTTGCTTTGTCCCTGTTATCCCATTACCCCGGATAATCAAAGCTGGCTGTAATAGAAACAGCAGAAACAATTTGCTTACCGTCCTATTACAAGATATTCCCTCCACTAAGTCTGAGAATACCTGCAGTTCTCTAGCAATGCTAATTAACTGTGCGTACATATAGAAAGGGAAGCTAACGGCACTGCGACCCTTTGGGATGGTGGGGATTAAAGGAAGATAAGATATTATTCTCCTTTTTCTCTGTGCTTCAGTGTCCCTACCCTCAATGGAAATCACTTTGCACTTATAGAATAAAATGTAATATATGGTGGGGGGAAGCTGCTGACTCTGCAGAGAGGAAGGAGCAGATTTCACTGCTTGTAAACCCACTATGAAATTAATGATCCCACTGATGCCTTACTTCTTGCCCTAGCTCTCAGAACGAGGTGGGATGGGATCCTCACCATGGGATGCTTCCCAGTAGCACATCCCGTGGTGCAGGTCCAGTTCTACCAGGGCACTGGTTCCCAGCAGTTATTCCCTCTTTGTTTTGCATGGCATAATGTTGCAGGCTCGGGATTGACGCAGCCCATACATGAGGATACATGGGGTGAACTTCCACCCTATGGAAGCAGCATCCTCTACAAGTGGCTCTATTTCTGCTCATTAATGCAATGGTGTCTTTTCAGATCCATGCTTCCTTCCACTGATCTTTGTGCACAATGCAGGGGAGCCACACACCGAGTGGTTTGCACTGGAGGTCACAGCACAGAGATAATGAAGTTGTTTTCTCACCCTTTGTCTTTCTGGTGATACGGCTCTGCCTGTGCTCGTGCCTCTGCCCAGCGTTGAGCTGGAGCCTGCAGGAGGATGTCCACATGCAATCAGCATGGGCTGCATGTTCCTGTGGAAAGAAGCAGGAGTAGCCTGGGTTGTGGTCACCCCCCAGTTTAACCCCAAGACCTTGGCCAAATGGAAGCTATCCATTCTGCTGGCTTCTCCGGGGCAGGCTTTGCTAGGGCAGGCAGGGAGGTCAGGTCCTGCTGGGGATGCGGCACCATGAGCAGAGCAAAGGGCTGTGTCTGTGCCTAGAAGAGCTGCAGGTGGAGGTGGAGAAGCAGCATGATGGTTGGTACAGGATTTTTCCTTCCAGGAGTACAGGGCTCCTATCTGCAAGCATCAGCATTGCTCCCACCTATCTACTCACTGCTCGCCTGATCTCACCTCCCCATTCACCTGAGTCTTCACCTCAGGAGAGCACTTTTACATGTGCCCTCTGTCCATCACACTCCTCAGAAATACCTGCTTTGCCCCAGGAACCTCTGTTGCCCCCAGCACAGCCCTGTGCAAGACAAAACCCTCAGCAAAGCACTGCCAACCTGCCTGTCCCAAAAGTTATCAGTCGCCAAAGCCCAGTGGGGCGGATATAGTTATTGCTAGGAAGCTTTTTATTTACCATGACCTTTCTGACATTACAGTAAATGCATTTCAGAGCACGAGAAGTGTAAAAATAAACTGCAAGGAAATCAAGACAGCTAATTAGCCAAAGGTTACTGCTGGGCTCAGTGACTGTCAGCCCTTTTGAAGTTCTCCTTCTCACAGGCAGATGTATTTGCAATGCTGCTGCTCCTTTGAATCAATGTCTTGGTTTCAAGAGTGTTTTCATAGCTGGATGTGACTAAGCACATGCGAGGCCTGTCACAGCAAGCCTGGGCAGGATGCTCACGTCCTTTAACCTCACACTCCCCTGGCACTGCAGAGCATCACAGAGCAGCACTGCCCTTGGCTTTGCTTGCAGCCCGGGCTGGACATGCATCTAACACTGTGGATATACAGCAATGGAAGTGAGGCAGTGCTGCCTCCTCCTGGGTCAGGGTCCTGTGTCCAGAGAGCAGCCCAGGCTGTAGTGGGAGCTGACAGAAGGGCGCCAAGGTCGGAGCTGTGCCCCCCACCCCAGCCCACTGCCCTCCCTGCAGGTCTCTCCTTCTGCCCCTTTCCACCCGCCTGCTTCGCTCCCTCCTCCTCAACTTGCTGCTCATTTCCTTGCAGAGTTCACACCACGCACCAGGGCTTTGTGTGCATGCGTGTGTGCAATTCAATTAAACAAAACACAATGAAATCAGGGAGAGATGCAGTCAGACAGCAATTCCCCACTCTGAGCACTGAGCCTGCTTGTGCCCTTGTCACACGTGAGTTTGCGTGCAGCAGCCCCAGGGATCCCTTGCTTGAGGTTCCCATCCAACATCCGCTCCTCTCACTCCACTGTTTGGACCTGAGGCTGCTCATCGAGCTATTTCCAAATGCTCAGCCTTCTCCATCCTTCTTTTCTCCTTTTTGCAGCTCAAAGAGACCCCACGAAAATCAGCAGTGGTGCTGCAGTGTGGGCCATTTGCTCAGCATTTTTCTCCTGCAGCCTTCCTGCCTTCTGCCTTTCCCCTATAATCTGCTCATACCACGAACACATGCTTTGTAGCATCCCTTGCTACCAGCCAGCTTTCTCACCTGTCTCTGCATGTGTGTGTGACAGTGGATGCTCTCTCCTGGAGCTGCTCCTCCCTGGCTGGTTCCCCCGCAATGCAAAATTCTCCCAGCCCCTTCCCGTTGGCTGCAGATCAGGGTTGTGAAAACGCACACAAAATGAGATTAATGCAATCCCAGTGCTCTATCCCTGCTTTAGCGAGTGATGTGGTGAGGAGAGGAGTCCCCACCCAGCACAAATCCTGCCCAGGGATGGGGGAGGTTGCACAGTGCCATCTTAGCACAGCCCTATAGGGCAGTGCTCAGGGATTCCCTTATCTGGGGCTCACTGGGAGAGGTGCAGCTCCCATCCTTGGGGGCCCAGTCACTGTGGTGAATGGGAGATGGTGACTGCATGCCCAGCAGAGATGAGGCAGATAGAAAGTCCTGCCTCAGTCGTGGCTCCTCCAGCCTGCACATGGGGGCCCAGGGTCCCCACAGCACAGGAATACATTCCAGCTGACAGTGGTTCTGCAGAATTTCCCCTGCATGCAGCCAATGCACCTGGAGCCGTTCCCAGATGTCTCTCCTTATTAATGCCCCTCTAGCAATTTTCTGAGGACCAGCCTCCATCTCCAGCATTTAAAACAGTCCCTTCCTCTTTGATTTATGGATATTAATCCACGCCAGCAGGCAAGAGGCATGACATGTCTACATAATATATTCATTATTAAATTGTTTTTGTTCCTTTCCTTTCTCCTCTACCTCCAAGCCTGCACCTTTCTTATCTCTCCATAACATTTGAACCCATGTGCTGTGCTCAGAACGACATCTTCCAGCACGGAGCAGCCAACATCATTTGCTAGGTCAATGTTACAGGTCCTTACTTCCTGCCCAAAGGCAGCATTCAGGCTCTGGCACAGAGAAGACCCTCTCAGCCCCACCTCCTTTGCCATGGCGTGCCCAGGACAGTGGCATCCCATCAGTCCCACATCACTTGTTCTGACTGTGATATGGGCAGGCCAATGGCACGAGCCTGCTGGCAGCCATGCCTGAAGCAGCACCCAGGCAGGGATCCAGCAATGTGAGCCACTGCCGCATGCGTTCAGACATTGGCTCTGGATCAGCAAAAGGCTGGACACCCTTCTGATTCAGGGACCCAAACCCAGATAAAACAACAGCACTCCTGTTCCCCACCTGCTTGGCTGCATGCCTGGCTCTGGGCGCTGTTGGGGGCAGGCTGGGTTTGGGCCAGCACTGAGCTCCCAGTGAGCTCACTGCGCTGGGAAGAGAGGAAGCAAAGATCTCCAGATTGTGGTATGTGGCTCCTTCCATGTCTCTTCCTGCTCAGAACCCTTGACAGACCTCCTCTCTGGAAGTTATGCTTCTCTCCTTCTCTTAACAGTAGCAGAAAGCTAAGCTTGCCTGACTGCTATGCCCACTGCAGCACAGCCCATCCCACCCCTGCTCCCCACCACCCAGCTAAGAACTGCTTTCTCCAGACCCCCCACCACCCTGCCCCAAAACAGCACTTAGAGGAGAGGAATGCAGCTAAAACCCGATTGCAGTCACTGTGATGCAGCGGGACATTAGCAACTTCAGGAGCTCAAGAGCAGCTTGAAAAATATGTCTGTTTCTGTTGGTGAGAATGAATCTGTCCCAGTGGCAATAAGGCTGCTTTTGTTCAGCGGGCTCTCAGCAGTGATTATTGTTGTTTTTCAATTTAAAAACCAGATGGCCTATTTATAAAGTATAGCATGTGGATTGAGATTGGGTTTTTTTTGTTTTTTTTTTCTTTGACCGAGCCCTGAAGGTGTGCACTCAGTTTCACTATTGACAACCAAAAGGAGCGGAGGTGACTGCAGATCCCCAACTAGGGAAATAAGCAGCACAGCTAAGTGAGCAAGGCTGCAGCCACACTTTGCAGCCTTGGTGCAACATGCTGGGTGGGAAAGGTGTGGGGCTTTAGCTATGAAGAGCTTTGTTTGGTGGTGAAAGGACCCTGCAGAGTCCCTGGATGGAGGTACCTTTGGCACCACACTCTGCTCTTGTCCAAAGTGGAGGTTGATCAGAGCTGCCCTTGGCATCACCTAGAATGCTCTCTTCCTATCTCAGCATGGGTTATTCTGGCAGGGCTTTCCTGTGTCAGTGCAAGACATTTGGAGCATCCTGCCAAGAATGCTTTATCACAGGCACTAAGCAGCATGTTGTAACAGTATCAAAGGCTGTGATTTGGGTGCTGTCAAACAGTGCTTGGGCACGCTGGAACATCACTGTCCATGCAGCCCACCATCAGCACCAGCATCGAGCCGGAGGGAACACGAAGACACACAGCACACCAACAATGCAGCTGCCCAGCATTCAGCTCAGTGCTGACCCTGGCAGTCGCTGGGGCAGACCTCCTCCTGCAGGTCACCCTGTGCCCAGCCCAGCAGCCCCACCATGCCACCATGACCATGCTGAGTTTGCCTTTTGTCCCTGTTCCCACCAGAGCTTATCTCATAGTGCTTCTGTCACCGTTTCCCCACACAGCCCCCTTTACTCCCGCCATTTAGTTATTTTCTTAATTAAATATAGATTATGGCACTGGGAATAGGGATTATTACTTATTCATAAGCTACTTAGATTTTAAAGTGTGTGCAGAGCAGGGCTTATCACACGTCTGTGTCTGCATCATTACCATGTCAAGGGCCAGGGTGAGCTCAGCTTTACCCAAACCATGCTCCTCTTCTCTCCACAACCCGGAGCAGCTCTCTCATCTCTCCCTCGCTGTCCCTTTCCAGCTGAGGCTTGCCAGCCTTTTCCCAAGGAAACCATTTTGTCTTCCAGCCCTTCCACGACGCCTCTGCTTTCCCCCTCCCTGGGTCTGTTTGCATCTCGCTCCCGGCGCGTTCCCCATCCCTCCTGCTGTGTGTGCAGCTGAAGCTCGGCCGCTTCGCCTTCCGCCTGTGGAAGAACAGGGACTTATTAGGAGGCAGCTCTGCAGGAGGTGCTTTTTTGTACCGTTTTCTAGGAAATTCCTCCTGCTACCTGGTTAATGGTTGTCTGAGCAGCAGCCTGCCGTGCTGGGCAGGAGGAGGCTGCAGGGGAAGGTGGGAGAAGCAGAGGGAAGAAGGCAGGACGGGTGCTGGGTGTGGGTGCATCCCCAAAACCTCGGGGTCCTGCAGTGTGCCCAAGCAGAAGGGCCAACAGCTGCTCCCTCCTCCAAAGGACAAGAATCTGCTTCCAGGTGCCTTCCCCTGCCTTAAAGAATGGAGCAATAACAAAAACCTCTCACCTGGCTGATGGACCCCAGTCTCTTAGTCCAGGTTTTGCTGTCCCCACGCAGCGCCATTAACATCTGGTGCTGCAGGATGTCCCCATGCAAGCCCCAAGGGGGCAATGGGGCAGCTCATCACACACAGGCCTGAAAAGAAAGGGGAGCCATTAAACCCCACCACCCCCACTCCATCCAGGGCTGTCCCCAGGCCAGCAGCAGGGTCCCAGCATCTCGCAACCCTGCTCTCACCCCAGGACCCATAGTGTTCCCACAGTATTTGCAGTGCTTCACCCTATCTCCTCCTGCTGTTTCTGCACCCTGTGTGGCCATTTCTGTGCAAACCAGCCCAAAACCTCTATTTTCTGTTGTCCCCACGCCTCTCAAATGGTACTTTCTGGCTATTTTAAGGACTACTATGCAGTCTTGGCTTGATAGCCTTGAGGACTAAAGACCTTTTGTCAACAGAGCAGATGCAAGACAAGCTGCTGCAAGATTCCTCAGAGCAAAATGATTTTGATAAATTGAAGAAATGGCTTGAAATCAATACACTGAAATTCAATAAAGTCAAGTGCAAAGTGCTTCACTTAGGAAGGCGATATCAAAATCGCAGATGTAAGATGGAGAAGAACTGGTATGCCAGCAGGAGAGCAGCCAAGGCTCAGGCAGCAGAGTAGCCCTCAAACTGAGCAGCAGACAATAACCTGGTGCTTTAGGAAAGGAAAGAAAAGGCACATCTTGCCTGGAGATGTATTAATAGCTTCAGATGGAAGACAGCAAGGTAATTTATTTGGCTCTATTCAGTGCTGGTAAGGCAACAGCAGGAGATACATATCTCCAGGTTTGGACATCACAACTTTCAGAGAAATTCAGACAAATTGAGAGAGTTCAGAGTGTTTGGAAAAACATGCTGCAGGAAGATGGACTGAAGGAGCTGGGTTTGTGCTCCAGGACAGAGACTGAGAGCGAGACAGTGTGTAACATTCATCCAGAATGGAAAGGGCAGTTGTAAAGATGATGGTGATCAATCAGTGGCTGGTTGGACAAGCTGTAATAGGCTTGAAGTGCAGCCAAGTTGAGTGAGACGCTCAGGAAAAGCTTCTTAAGAATCAGGATGGCCAAAAGACAGTGCAGGGTGCAGGGGAGCCTCATCCCTGGAGAGCTCCAAGAACCTACTGGGGTCTAAGGGAAGAAGTTGGAGACGAAGATAGCTTTACTGTTGAGCAAATTGCCAAGCAGAGTTGTCCATATGCTTTATGGCAACATCTGAGAAGGCTCTGCACCACTCACGTCACTGACGTGGCTGTGGTGACCAGGAAGCTGTTCCATCCCCATGGAGCTCACCCATCCCTGTGCCAGCCATAACAGAAATCAGGGGCAGAAACCACAATCCAGGTGTCTCCGAGGACGCCTTGCTGTTCAGACATCCCCGTGGCCTCAGCCTTGTTGATCTGATTTTTTGGCAGTTCTGTGGCTAGCTACAGCCTAGCAAGCTCCTCCAGATCAATCCCTCTCAGCTGCATTTTTGATCATAATTAATGTTTGCTGTGTAATTACATTGATTTTTTTAATGTATTCTGAGAGATGAGGGAAATTCAAAGCCTGGATGCATTGGCTGAGCTGAAGGGAAGTGCCCGGAGGGTTCTGCTTAAATGCCCAGGGTTACACGGGGCTCTGCAGAGCTGCATCTCACAGGGCTGGACATGGAGATGTTTGCTGTGCTGCTCTTCTATTCCCTGGCCAAACCGCTCCACCTGGGAACAGGACTTCATTCATTCACTCAATGGGGAGATGGATTTGGGCCCCACCTGAGCTTCTCAGGTCCAAAGGAGGTGGGTGCCCACCAAGGATTGAGATGCAGAGCTGACACAAAAGCCGAAATGCACTGCCCCTCGGATGCCTGCAGGCACCACTCGCATAGAGGCATGGCAAACTCATCGCCTGCGCATCCCTGAACATCCCCCTAGTTAGAAGGCTTGTCGCTCATATTTTTTTAACAGCATATTGTTTTGCATCACCTGTTAATTACGTGCCCTCCGAGGATGGCTCCTGCTTGAGCAGTTCCGAGGGGGTCATGCAGCAGCAGCTCAGCACTGCACAGACGAGAACGCTGTGACAATAGCTGCTGAAAAGCTGCCTTGCCACGCACAGGTGTTATTAAGCAGCCACAGATGCTATACATTTTTTTTTTTTTCAATTAAAACCCCATACATTTCAAAAGAAAAAATAAGAAAAGAAAAAAAAATGAGGCAAGAGACAAAGCAGCAGAGAAAAAGGAGCCAAACCGTCAGCAGCATTGTGCTGGGTGAAACGCTCAGCTGGTCAAACAAAGTGACGGCCACACATCTGCAGGGATGTGGTGTGACAGTGCTGGTGTGCTGATGTTGGCCTTGGCAAGGGACCCTCATCCCACCGCTCCCTGCTTTGTGGCTGCTGCAGGGTAGAGGTGGGAGCGGGCACAGAGCTGCGGCTGCTCCTCGCCCTTGGGTGGACGGTGCAGGGATTGGAAATTAGCTCTTAAATAGGCTGTGAGCCTGCTGGTGTAACAAGTTGTCTTCAGAGCCCGAGCGCTGTGGTGCGTGGAGGTGGCTCTCTCTTCTGTGTTGTGTGCGTGCCCTAAATGCAATTATTTGGCTCTTACCATGTCTGATATTATTATTGTTCTTGCTATCTTTGGTACTTTTATGGCCCCATCACCATAGTAACTGAGCATCTCAAAGCCTTGTAAGGAGGGAATAATATTATTTCCATTGTAGAGTTGGGGGAAGCTAGCAACAGTGCTCCCATGCTGGAGCCATGGACAAGTGGGGATCATAGTCTGGCTCCTTCCAATGATCAGCAGCCATCCTAACTTTTCCTGGGCATCCCCAGGACACGCTTCCATCCCATTTCTTCTCCTCCCCTCTTGAGTTAGCTGGATAGCAGCTTCCCAGATGAGGCTCACCTTCATCAGCCAGTGGGCACCGTTTGGGGCAGGGTGGGCATGGGACATGCTGGCTTGCTCTGCTGAAGCCCTTCCATTTTGCACAGCCCATCTGAATGCATCCGAAGCCAGCCTCTGCTCCAACCCATCTTTAAACGTTGAATGAAAAATGGAGTAGCGTCAGAGCGAGACATGTCAGATTTTCTTCAACCCTGACATATTCCAGGATAATTTCCACCCTGGGGGTTTAGCTGTTTTTCCTGAGAGACAGCTGATAGAGATGCAGAAAGAAGGGTTTGAACCAAGGTCTTCTGCAGCACAAACGATTCAAGAGGTCGGGCAGCCCAGCACAGAGCACAGACCCCTCATTGTTCACCCACCCACCTGCCCCAGATCTCCTTCTCCCTTCTCCCAGAGGTTCAGCTGCCCCCACCTTGCTCCACTCTTCCCATGCTGCCAGGTCTATGCCATTACCATCACGTTTTCCGACACGCTGGCTCCTCGTTGCCTTCCCTGCCTCGGGTCATTCCAGAATAAAACAATCTTCAATTATTCCCCTCTGTTTTTTTCCCCTTTTCTGCAATATATCATTTTTTAATTAAAAAAATGCCTCGTGGAAGTGTAACGGGCTATTAAATGTTTTGGTCCATAATTAACATCAAACTCCTGACTAAAAATCTTTATGGATTGAGTAAGCTCCATTAGCTGCTACATGAATAACGCTGTGCAATGCTCGGAGGCCCGCTGGCTTCCAATCACCCCAGTTCCCCTGCAAACAACCTGGGGAGAAGGTCCTGGCTGGGGACTTCCTGCCCTTGTCTCTCACAGCCAACACTGGGGATGACAACTGCCCTGCACCCATCTTTTATCCCCCCGAGAAAGGAGACCAGAGCTCCCAAATCAATGCAAGCCACTCCTGAGCCAGGCGTAGGCTGCTCAAAACACAGGTTTGGGGCTGCAGACTCCAGTTAGTATGGGTCATTGTGTCCCAGACACATACTCACAGCCTTCTCCAGAGGACTAGGTGGTGGTGGTGGTGGTGGTTTGAATCCCCTGATGATCCTCAGCATTAGCTAGAATAAATTAACTCTGCTTCATACCCCTGGATGGCCTTCCAGCATTGGCTCTCACAGTAGTGACACATCTGTTGGGGCTGCCGTCAGATTTTGAGTGTTCCCATCCATACGTGAAGGTAGAAATAATAACATTGGAACTGATGTACTACTATTTGATACTGCTGGATTCTGGATGACCAGCTCTTGTTTGCGCAGATGAATGCAGCTGCAACCTTGCCAATTTATGGTATTATTCCTTCTGGGCATCTCCTGTGGCATGTTCATTATGGCCATCGGACACAAACTGACTCAATTCCATATTCTTGGCTTTCTGAATGAAGCTGAACTTAGGAGATACTGGTGTTCTCACTAGGTTTTCGTTATGTACTTATCTATTAGCCCATTGTTTTTGTGCAGCTCTAGATAGTCTTCCGGGCTTTGCTTGTGTGTGGGATGAGCTGTCAATCCAAATGGCCTTGGCTTTATTTCATAGCCTGGCCACCACTCAAATGCCTCGTAAGAGATATCAGAAGCAGCTCCTCTCCAAGGTATGAGATGGGCAACTTTCAGCTTCCTTCTGATTTTCCCTTCATCCTAACATGAATTTTTCCTTGAAGCAAAGGTGGTTTGGTCCACCTGGGATAGGAGTCCACTGCAGTCTGCAGTATCAAATTCTTCTCTTCCCAGCCCTTGGATGAGGAGGGCCCACAATAGCATGAGGATGAAGATCAGGCTCTGCAGAGGAGACCTTATCTCCCAAGGATGAGCTGCTTAGGACACCACTGCCTCACAAATACGGATAGGGGAGGCATTACCATCGTGCCCAGGAGCCAGGGGAACAACTAGGGCAATCAGCAACATGGGAAAAGGAAGGCAGAAATTGGCTTGGCACCAGAGGCTATGTTAGAATTAGTCCAAGTCCCAGTGTGCTCCCACTGTGGTGTGGGAAGGAGCTGGGATGCCTGTCCCTAGGCAAGGCACGCCTGTCCCAGAGCATCCTGGCTGGAAGCAGGGGGATGTTTTAATAAGCTGGGTATTTTCTGCATCCTTCCTTGATGCTGGGCAGAAGGGCTGAAAACTAATTACTTACAGGGATTTCATCTTTTTTTTTTTCTTTCTTCTTTTTTCTTCTTTCTTTTGATTCTCATCTCAGATGTACTAAACTGCAAGTGAACAAAAGTTGGGATGCGCAGCAGGAGGGAAACAAGCAGGGAGAATTATGCACTTTGCCAGTCCCTTTCCCAGCCCTGCAGGCCAGCAGCAAGCTTTGCTCCTTGCAGAAAACAAAGCCAGGGAGAGCCCAGCTCCTCTGTTTCCATCCCTGCCCAGGGGTGGAACAAACTCACACAGGCACTGCTTCAATCAGGAGAGCTTCTGCTGAGTCAGCTCGGCTGGAGACTTGGCCTTTCCAAAAGACCGCAGCTCTCAGAAACCTTGGCCAACATTTTATGGGTAAATATAAAATGAATTAGGAGGCAGGTTTTAAAATAAAGGATTGCTCTTGGAATCCAGTGGTAATAATCATCTCTCCTGAGAACACAGCATCTCTCAATCTTCGGCCAGTGGTGCGCACTCAGCAGCAGCGCGCTGCCAGCAGAAGCAGTGCTGCTCTTGGACATGCGCGTGCCTTTCCTTTTCTTTTTGCCTCTCAGGTAGCAAGAACACTCTGAGCCAGTTGGGAAACATCTCAGGGCAATCTCCTCACACAGAAAATGGTATTTCAACTCCATCTAATTGTTTGGAAGGGAAGAGATTGAGTTCACCGATGTTTTCAGCAAGGATGTTATCAAACAGGTTTCGTTTGGACTATGTCATTTTGGCTTGCCCATGGGGCATGGCTGGGGCACTCTGCTCTGTTTGTGTTACAATAGGATGGCCAAAATAGATGGGAGAAAAAAAAAATCCATTTTCAAGTATTTTTTCACTGCAAGAAAAATAACCGAAAATGTTGACTTGTGCTCTCAGTTTGCCTCAAAATCACGTTTTACTGTCTTGGAAGTTCTCACAAGACAAAGTGGCTGGGATTCATCCCCCCAGCAGCAATGGCTGCAGCATGACCTCGCTCTGGGAAATGCAGCACCACCAAACCTCGTGTCAGTGGCATTGCAGGGATGTGGAAGCACATCGGCCTCTCCCCACGGCGATCCCAACCCAACAGAACCCCTCTGCCTCCAAGAGCACTGCTGTCATTCTCTGCCCAGCTTCAGCCTCGCCGGTTTTGTCCCGGTGTCTAACCTGATTTCTCTTGCTGTAATTTAAGCCGATTATTTCTTGTCCTGTCCACCATGGACATAAAGAACAGATTATTCTCTTCCCCTTGGCAGCAGCCTTTTAAGCACTTGAAGACTGTTATCACATCTCTTCTCCCATCATCTCTTTTAGGCTAAATAACCCAGTTCTTTCAATCTTTCTTTGTAGGTCATGTCTTGTAGACCTCTGATCATTCTCACTGTTCCCTGCATGCTGACTGCAGTGTTGCTGCCTCCCTTTTGACACGAGCTGCCGATACCAGAATTTGCTCCAGTGTAGACCTCACCAGCACTGAACAAGCAAGAGAGATGATGTGGTGAGCCTGGATAGGTCATGCTGCTGCACACATCTCCCAGGGCACCGTGCCACTTGATGCAATACTGATAGTTCATGTTCAGCTCATGACCTGCTATAATTCCTAGACCTTTTTCTGAGGGACTGTTACCAATTGCCTGCAGACCTTTTGGGGTTCTGAGGTGAATAGGAAAAGGCAGTGATGAAGTATTCTGGATGTGTTCTCCAGTGCTCGTCAGGCTCCTCCAGGTCCTCATTTTGGTAGGTTCATGTATTCAAAGGACACCCTTGGTCAGGCCTTGATGAGGCTCTATACGATACCTGGGTTGGAGCCCTTTGGTGAACAGCTGAACAGGCTTTTCCAATGATCTTTGCAGTTGCTGGCTTCTGCTTCCTCTTAATTTCCAGTGCTTTATCTCTCTCATGCAACTCATTTCACGGTCTAAGACATGCTTGTGTTAAACACTGGATAATCATAATTTTATGCAAAAAAAAAAAAAGAAAAGAATTCATAATTTTCTGCAGTCCACAGGGCACTGAATAGCAGACCAGCATGGCCTGGCCCCAACTCTGTTTGAGTGAGCTGGGTGTTTTTCCATGATCAGATTTTTTTTTCCTTGGAAACTGAAAATTTCTGTTTGGAGGGAGTCGGTGGTGGAATGCTGAAGGTTTCACCCTGGGGCTCAGAGCTGAGGGCACTCAGTGTGGGGACTCCACACAGTCTTGGAGTGTTGCTGCTCAATAGGACACAGGGAGGAGAGAAGGAAAATCCCATGCACCAGGTGAACCTCTGAGCCTGGATCAGAGAGGACCTGTGTGCAGACCCTTCCTGCTGCCTCTCCTCCTCTGGGGCTATCCCAGCTTTGTTGCTGCGCATGTAGCAGCTCTGGAAACCTCAGCCATGGGCAAGGTCTTGAGGGGAGCAAAACGCAGGTCACTGCTGGGACAGACTCTCCAGGCAAGGCAGCGCACACAAAGGTACTTGCAGTATGATAATAATTGATGTGGACGTTGCTGGTAGTGGCAGAGCTGATGCTTTAAGTGCACAGAGGCAGGAAATGAACCCCATCAATTTTTAAGAAGTCAGCTGTTTCCTGGGGCAGCTGTAGAGAATGGAAGGACGGGAGCTGGGTCTCTGTGAGGCAGCCCCTGCCCATGGCCAGCAGCTGGCAGAGGAAAAGCACTGGCCTCCCACCCTATAGGATGGAGCTGCCTGTGGGAGAGGGCACTGCAAAGCTGAAAATATGCTAGCAATGCTGTGTGTGGCAGTGGGGCCTTCAATCACTCCATCAGAAGGCATATTTGCATGCTGATGGGTTAGGTGAGGGTCTCTGTGTTGCTGGTTGAAGTTATTCAATCCATGCTTCCAGTGGATCCCAATTCAGCAAAACATGTTTGGCTGTGAGTGAGAGCATTTCTACAGCAAAGCCTTCCCACGCAGTGGAAGAGCTCTTTTTGGCTGGGACCTGAGGGGTGCTCCCATTAATTGGGAAACTGTTCTCCCCTAAACCCAGCAGTCTTTTGTTGCCAGTTCCCAGAGGGTCAGGACAGAGACTGTCGCAGAGCGGGTGTTTTTATGGACTGGCTGCTCTCTTCCTTTGCAGTTCTAATTACACTGTATATTTTGGAAATAAAAACGTCCTTTTTGATAATATCAGTCACGAAAGCTCTCCAGCATTTCCAAGTACAGAGAGGGGGAGAGGCAAGTGATCAAAGACTAGCTGTAATGAGCTGTCAGAGGCAAGCCCAAGGTGACTGGGGGCAGAAGGACCATCATCACACTGGCTCACAATGCTCAGCCAGCTCCCTGCTCCCCATCCCTGTTATCTGGGTCTATGCACCCTAAACACACAATGCTGCTGAGAGATACAGTTTTTGCTTGTGGGCACCCTGGTTTAAATACACACAATGGAGGAAGAGATGCTTACCTTGCTGTAATGGACAGGACAAACACACCAAGACCAAGACCCAGGGGGTGAAAGCATCCAGTTACTCTCAAATTGGTGGAAGTAGTGCAGGAATCGTCTGCTGGGAGAGGAGCAGTCTTTGCAGCAGGCAGAGATCTAGGGCACTGATAAGTGTAAATCTAGGGCATCAAGAGCAGAGATCTAGATCATCACAGAACAGAGAGCCAGGATGAGGAGAAGCAGAGACACAGAGCATGGAGGAGCAAAGATGTTGGTAATCAAGGAGCTGAGATGTAGGTAAGTAAGAAGCAGAGATAGAGGGCATGGAAGAGCAGAGGGCAGTGATCAAGGGCATCAAGAAGAGTTGCTCTAGGGCATTGAGGACTGGGGACCTGAGGCACTGAGGTGTGAGGCATGGTCCTCCATCTCAGAGGGACACTGCCAGCATCACTCACTGCTCGATGCCAAGTGTCACGCAGGAAGGTGGAGAAGAGTCCTGGAGCTGGGTGCAGCCATGCCCGGCCTTTCACAGTGCAGCAAACATTCATGACAAACTCCAGAGCTTGCAGCAAAGCTCACAGAGTCGCTAAGGACAGCTGAGCCACAACAGACTGCTCCGAAGGGACAGGAGAGTGTCTTCAGCAGGTGGGAAGGAGCCATCCCCACATCACCAGCAGCAGTAAACATGACCCGCCTGAAAAATAGAGTCACGTTAACAGTTATTGATCTATAACTTTTAACCAATTTCTTTTTTACAATATTGAATTGAGTCCTAATTTTAGCTTTTTATGTTCGGCGCGAGGCATACTCCATTCCATCAGCAAAAAACAGCCCCTGTGGGCCAATCTGCGCCTTCCATTGAGCTGAATGATAGAGGGCTGGAACAATATTTTTCGACAGATCAGTTCCTGTTCAGGGTAGCAGTGGCCATTATGCAAATGGAGCTATAAGAAGTTTAAAAGTCTGGAACCATCATATTTCTTTATTTCATTAACATCAACGCGAGGAGGAGAGTTAATACGACAGAACCATCCCATTCCAGGGCTTGCACAGAGCACTTCCCCCATCAGTTAACTAGATTGGTGATTTCCCCTCACAGGCACTCCTGGGTGCAGCTGGGATGCTGGGGGAAAAAAGGGGCAGAGGGGAAATCAGTAAATAGGGCCCTACTTCCCCCCAGCCCCCAGAGATTTTGGTTCCTCCCACATCCAAGAAGCTGTGCAAGATCTACATGGTGTCCTCACCCCCGATTCAATGCATTGGGCAGAGGCATGCGTGCTGGATTGAGATTTACAGGAGAAGGCACAGAGCATGAAGAAAGCAGTGTTAACCTCATCTCCTCCTGCTCTGGTGCTGGACACATTCTCCCAGCTCAGCAGCAGTACGATGAGCTGAGGACTGATATAATACCAGCACTGTGTTACGAAGTGGAGAGATGTGTGCTCCAGCACATGCCCTGATGCCCGAGCAGCCACATCTCCTCTTCCATCACATCAACATTGTATCACTACCACAACCATATACCTGCACAGCTATGCACCCTCACAAGGCACAGACTCACTCCCTGAAACAGCAGTTCAGAAGGATGCACACCACTCTTGGTGGCCCCATTCAGCTGAGCACACTGGCAGCTATCTAATTGGTAAAGAGGAGCTGGCTAAGGCACAGTGCTTTCAAGCCAGTACAGAAATTTTGCATTGTGGGACTCAAGACTTGCACTGAGCTCTTAGGAAGGGAGTTGGTGGTACCTGGCTGGCCATGAAACCAACCCACCCTATGTGGTCCAGAACCTTGAGAGAAACCACCCCCTCTTTTCCAGCTATAACTCACTCAAAAAAACCATGTGTGTGCACGCTCACTTATACACGTTTGCATGGATCCAGACAAAAAAGATCACTGTGTGCCACACTAATGAAAGCCAGCAATACAGTAGCTCCATTATAAATGGCAACGTCTTGGAGCATTACTGCTAAAGACTCTACCTTGCAGTGGCAAAACTTTTAATTGATTTTAAAATACGCAATCAATCACGGTTAATCAAGGAATCATGAAGAAGCTGTCGTACACAAATATACAAAGACAGCATATAAACCACAATTAATGACCACTTAAACAACAGTAGGAATGGATGTGGGATTATTTATTAGCGCTCATACCCAGTAATGGATAAAGTAATGAAGCAGTAACGTGGGGGTGTGCCAGAAGGCAAAGTTTTTAATTTTTAACACCAAATGGCCGTAGGTGACATTTTCATGGACAGGTCAGTGCTGCACTTTAGGGCAATCTTCCCAAAGGCAGGTGATACCACAGCTTCAGGTAGTCCAACCAGGATTTAGCACCAAATACTCTTTGGCCTAAGCTGGCTTTATGCACACCCACAGGGCAAGACACTCACAAGCCACGGCCATGTCCTCCCAGTGCGTGCACTGACACAACCTTACACTGCATACTGCTTTGTGCTGCACACAGGGCCACCATCCTGCAAGGGCAGGAGCATGGGCTGGCACAGCAGGGTGCAGGTGCCAGGTTTGCCCAGGGATGGCTTTTAGCACCAGGTAGCTCCTAACATTCATACCTCAAGCCGCAACCTTACTGCACTGCTGGAATTTAGGGCTGGAGGTCTGAAAAGGTGCTGATGGCAGCTCATAGCCCAGACACACACCTTCCCCAGGGCTGAACGTGCTGCAGCCCTCACTGTGAGCCCAGCCTCACCCCTCCTGCTCACATGGATCAGCACCTTCCTCTCCTCCACCATCTCTGTTATTGGCTTGCGAGCTGGCCCTAGGATGTTTTATCACACCATAGCATATAATACAAATGAAAAACAAAGGGGAAAAATTTGAATCTTTTTTTTTTTTTTTTTTTTTAATATATTCATCCCTGTGCAAGGAACAATGATCCATCTGATTAAATCTGCATGCTGGAGTTTATTAAACCAGGTTGGCCTCTCTCGCTTTCTCTCTCCTTTAGGCATGGACAAGCTCATTAAAATGAACGCACTCCGCTCCCTCCCCAGGGCAATGCCACTTCACACTGCCTCTGTGCTGCTATCTCATAGGCATCACCAGGAGCTGATGGACAGGGCTCTGCAACTCAGCCCTTGCTGGCAGCAGCACAGCAGCTGAGCCTGGATGTGACTTTCTAGCAAAGGGTAGGAGATGCCTTCAGCTCACAAGTGCCTCATGGCTACCATGAGCGTGCAGCCAAGGGTATGTAAGGCAAATTCCACTAAAAATAGAAATGATGGAGTTGGGTGATGGGAGAGCAAGGACTGCCCACCTTGCTCCAGCACCTGATGGGCTGTTTACCTCTTCAGGGGCTCATTTTCTCAGCTGTAGAGCTGAGTCAGATGGCTTCTCCCATTTAGAATAATTAACAGGTAAGAAGTACTTTGACTCCCATGCTAAGAATAAACCTGTTACCAATGCCAAGATGTAAAAGACTGCATCATCTTCACGCAGTTGGACTCGCCTTGGACCAGGTCCCCATTCAGGCCTCTGAGGCTGCAGGCAGCCACCTCTCCTGCAGCCCTGCTCTCTTTGGACTGTCCCAGGAGGGTCCCCAGCCTCCCCAGACACCCTCACACTGAGGCACTGCCAACAGGCCGACGTTTGCTGCACTCCTCTTCCTCCTTGGCAGCCCTTCAGATGCAACCTAAGTCTGTTACACCCTGGTGATAACAGTGGCTTAGGCCATATAATCCCTCCTTTACTTGACTTTGGGTTATTTTGAGCAGGAGATTAAGGGAGATTATCTGCATCACCTGAGATGCTACACTTTCTATCTCTACGCCCTTCCCTCTATCACTGGGGCTCACCCCAAGCAGTAGAAACCCTCCCTCTTTCCCCCATCCTCCCATCCTGGAGCACCGCCACGTGGTGGTCCATCACCAGCTTCTTTTTGTGGTCTTCCTCCAGCCACCCTGCATGCCCAGATCCTGGGCTGGGCCTGGGGACAGTCCTTCAACATGGGAAAGGGCAGGCAGGACACATCAGCACACTGAGGCACTAATTGGAATTAGCTCTTCATCAGGTTTCTCCTTGAGGAGATGGTGTCAGAAAGACTGAGAAAATGCCTTTTTGGGCACTAGGAACTTGCAACATGGGCCACTGGATTTAACAGCAGCCACCTGTCTCTACCTTCAGAGGATTTCCCATTTGGAGCATCCCACACCATACAAATCAGAGCTACATGGGAAAAGCACTGAAGCCTGCATTTCATGCCCAAGGAGGAATCCCTATCCTCCGGCAGCAGCAGCCACGGGCATCACCCAACCAAGGCAGTGAGCTCCTTCCCATGTTTTGGGGACCACGTGTTGCTCTCCAGCTCACTTCAGCTTAGATTTAGCAAAAAAAATTAAGTGCTTAAGTGCTGCTTTGAATTCCTCCTAAAGCCTTGCTGAAATCAGCAGCTTTGATGTATCAAGGTCTAAACCAGCAGCGCTACCAGCAGTGACCAAGAGAGCCAATTCCCTTTCCTATCTGAAGGAAAGGGAGAGATGCTTGAGGATCCTGGGGATGGGAGCAGCTACCAAGAAACAATAGTTCCCCTGGAAAGCAAACACACGTGGCATCCCACCAAGACACATGTGACCCATGCTCACATTCATGGCAAGCTCACACCTTCCTGGGCTGTTTTTCCTCATTTCAGACTACACCAAGCTAGAATCCATCTGCCACCCTGGAAATTAATAGCAATCATTAAACAAAAAGAGCTGGCAAAAAGAAGCCTGAGGTGAAAAGCAGCCATTTCTGCCAGAAAAAAAAATTAAAACTATTTAGACATACAGAAAGTCATTTATTACTGTGAAGTCCTCCCTCCACCTGGGGTTTAAATCTCATTACAGTTTGTCCAAAACAGATGTTACCCTTTTAGCAGTAGATTATTAACGATAAACTCAATTCCTCCAGAGAGGGTGGGTGTTCTGGGTTCACTTGTTTTTTCAACTCGGGTAACCTCCACATGAAATGTTTATGAAAAGGACAGGCAATCCAAGTCTTGGCAGAGCTCCCTGCTTCTATTGTCTTGCACTCTCTGAAGTTTCCAATCATCACATCTTTTGTAGGTCTACAAATGAGCAGGGAACATACAGTGGCCCAGAGAACACAGACACTGCTGAGGAGCAGGTATGATGCTGTGGGCTTTCACACGCCACAAGCTCATGCCAATGCACCAACAGCTTCTTCTGCTGCCCCTCCACCAGCAGATAGGCATTAACTGTGGTCAAACCACAACAGCATCTCTTTGGAGCACAGCTTAAATACACAACTTATTTCCCCAAGATTCTCTGCCTCTACCCAGACATTTTTGGGTAAGGCCATTTGTTGGGTTCTAGGCCTGCTGACACCACACAGGAGACCCAGTGGTCACTCTTGCCTGTGGCTGAGCATCCTCTATAGATACCCACAGGCTTTGCTTATTCCCATGAGTTCACGGGCACACTTCAGCAGCAGATCAGCTAACTCCCAGTTTCACCAGTCAAGCCCCCAGTAGAGCTGATCACTGTTCTGTTTAGATTTAACATAAACCTGCTGGGGGAACCTAGAAGTCGCATTAACCATGTTGTAAACACAATCAGATGAAACATTAATAACAGCTCCACACGAATACAGCCATCTGGCTGCCCAGCCATCTTCCTGAGCATTTCAGGTAGGAGGAAGCACATCCTAGCACTCTCCAGGGACCCTGTTAAATTGGTGTTCTCATGGTGCCTCTTGGAGCGTGCCTGGGAAGCTTGCATGTGCTACTGTTTTTCAGCTATCAGTGAAGCCAGCACCAGCAACTCAGAGCTCTCAGAAAACACTTTTGGCAACATGTTCAAGTCTTTTCTGCACCCCCAGGGAAGCAACAAAGGCTCCACTGTTGGCCACATGCATCTGCAAGCGCTTGTTGCTAGAAGAGAAGCATTCCCCCAGCACATCCCAAGCCCCCAGGTCTTATGGCTCATACCCAAACCCTTCACAGAGCCCTGAGGGGAGCCCACGTACAGCCCCAAGCAAACAGCATACTCACTGTGTGCTGGCATGGGGTATCCCTGGGACTGAGTCCATTGCATGTCTGCTCATGTTGTGTCAAAAGGATGGCACAGTAACTGCAGGGGCTGCACTGTAGGGAAGAAAATGCTGTAAGTTCATGGCTGAAATCAAGCTCTTCAACAGCAGCTGAGATGAATAAACAACAGCTGAGGTGAATAAACACATCCCATGAGCTCTGCCCTCTGTCAGAGGGTATGGCTACTGCTACCTCCCATCCCTCCTCACCTCATATGTCAATCTGCAACCTCTCAGATCCCAAAACCAGCTGTGCACACATGTGGAACATACAGGCCCACCAAACACATATCCCTTGGCTCCAGCTCCTCCAAGCACTGTGGGGTGCAGTGAAGCTGAACGCCCTGCCTTCCTGCAAAGTGAGGTGATTGTGGCAGGGGAATTTGTGCTTGGACTGCCAGATGAACACATGCAGTGCACTTATGAAATGCTCTTTGGTCAGTAGGGTTTGCCCTTTGCCCTTGGCAGCATTATATATGAAGTTAATTGTTTTTAGCCACATCAGACCAAACTACCTGCGTGGCCTCTAAACCACTCCTGTCTCCCCTAAATGCTAATTCTAACATATAATCTTATCCATGGCACGTGCAGAACAAGGTGGTGCCTCAGAGACATGGGCTGTTCTAGAGCAGTGGTGTCCAGGATGTTATTTGCAGTCTGTTTCCAGTGATTCCTGGCCAAAGGAATCAGGTGAGGAGCATCCTGTAAAGTTTTAGCAGGGTGTTGTTTGAGTGTCTATTTCCATTACCATCATAGATCTGCAACCTGTTACAGAGCTTTTGTCTAGAAATATAGCATCCGTTTGGTTTAGGAGGTGAACACATGGGCAGGGTTGTACAGGACCTATTTTGATCTAGGGAAGGAGAAGAGAGTCCATCCTCCAAGAGCTGACAAACCTGAGCTGCTCCATGTGCAGAAGCAGGGCCATGCCAGGTAAGATGTGCGTGGAAAAGGGTCATGCCTGGTCTGCTCTGCAATGCTGTTATCCTGAATAAACATTACACTGGATTTGGAGAGCTGCCCAGATGATCATTAACCTTCTCCTGGCCCACGACAGGAAGCCAGCCTGCAGCAGGGAGCTAAAATTAGGCCTGTAGGGCACTGGGTCTTGCCAGATGCTGCTATATCTGGGCACAGTCCCCCTTCCAAAAGCAGACAGGCAGAGGGTTCAGCCCTAGGCATCCAACAGGAGAAGCAGAACCAACTTTAAGGTGAACAAGATAACGTGAGGTGAACAGAGGTGTTTGCTTATAGCACAGCCATGGCAATTCCCGTGTGCAGACAGACTTCCATCTGCTTCATGGGAAGCAGAGCTCCATCCCCTATTTGCTGCCTGGGCTCAACCTAAAGAGTTAACATGTTAACTCTTTATAACATACACATGTTAACTCTTATAATACAGATGGAAAGGTGAGGTTCTGTGTACCTACCAGGGGATTAGAACAGGCTGTCAGCATGAAGTCCTGTGTGTGCAGCACGTTTTCTTGTCCATCTGTCAAAACTCAGCAGCACTGTCTGCCTGGAAGCTGCTGCTGGGCTGGGCACTGCCCAGAGACCCACGGTTTTGGCATGAAGCCCTTCACAGGGGAAAAGAGGGACAGAAAGGGAAGAGTGCTTTTAAAAATACAACCTAAAAAATACCAACAGTCATAGCAAGCCCCCTTGGAAGTCATTTTAACAAGCAAATCCTTTCACGGATCCACCACCAGACTCCATTCTCCATAAAAGTGGCTATTCCTGCCTGGGACACAAAGGGTTATGTGAGCTTCCTGGAAAAATAAAGTAATGAAAGAAAGCAGTAAAACCCTCTTTCACACAGCAGCAAAGATCTGAGCGAGGATGACAATGCAGGGACGAGGCACGGTTCAGCTTGTCGGCACGGAGGGACACCAGCAGCATCACCTCCCCATGCAGGGCGGGCTCCCCCCATTGTATCAGCTCTGGAAAAGCACTCTTTGATCCTCAGCACTATTTACTGAAGGGAAATGGGAGTCCTGCTTCCACACCAGCATTCTGTTTTCCCAGTCTAACGTCACCACACCTATCACATAATAAAGCTGTGATTCAGGCTGATTATTTCGAGAGAAAACCTCAAGTAAATATGCTCTCCCACAGAAACACACTTTTCTTATTACGACTGTTCTACCTGATTAGAGCTCTCAGTTCTCTCCATCCCCTAAAATCTCTTTCCTCTTCACCTCCCTCCAACTTTTCCCCTCTAATTGCTCTCCTTGGCTCTTTGAGGGATCAACCGTGCTGTCACAGGCTGGGGCTGACATTTCGTCCGCCCGTGCTGATATTTCAGAAGGCTGCTTTAATGCACAGGTAACCAGCTGGGCTTAAGAGGTTGTTCACCAGGAAGATCATTTATGCATTTACTTAAACTCAGCAGAGAATTTTGCTCAGTGGCCCACAGCAGTATGAGATAGGGTTGTCATCTCAATAGACCCTGGAAGCTAAGCAGCCTGAGATGGATGCAAATGACTTCGGACTACAGCTGAATGAAAAGCAGATTATCCATCTTTCCCAAAGTCCTAAGATGTGCCCTGCCTTGAAAACATTGCCACTTTAACCCATTTGCTCTGCCATAGAACAGAAGAGTTTCCTTTTGTTCTATGTTCAGATGAAGGGGCTCTGTCTGAGTGATTTGACCACTTCCAGATGGCAGTGCTGGCCTCAGGGCAACCAGTGCAGGGGTGCAGGCACAACAGCTTCGAACTACGGCAGCCATCAAACACACACAGTGCTCACAGTTAGCAGTTAAACTGGCCCCAAATCAAGTATCGCAATGGAAAAACTCCAAGAAGGACCACTGCTTTTCAGCCAAAGGTCTGATTTTGCAGAAAGTGCATTTTTTTTACCAGAAATCCATTTTGCTGACGATCTTCCCGCACAATCAGCTGCAGAGTCAGCTGTCTCCTATGGAAGCCCATGCCAGGCAGCAGCAGGGGCTGTTCCCAAAGCAAGCCACAGCAGGAGCTGTGACCCAGCAGAGGGGTTTCCCTCCCTGTATAGACACAAAGTGTGGGATTTACATTTGTTTTCCCCAACCTACCCCCAAAAAGTGCTCCCTTCCCCATCCTTCCCACCTGGCTATTTGCTGTCTAGCCCATGACCTCACCAGGTCTCGTTAAATGTTGTCCTGTATGTGATGTTGGGTACCTCTTTCTCAGCCCTCCTCTTTTCTTTATTCCATCTTCATCTTCCTCCAAACCCCAGTGGAAAAAAAAAATCTCTCTCTTCTCCCTTGTCTATTTTTCTTAAATAATAAATACTAGCAGAAGAGAGAACAATTGACTGGAGAGCTCTATTATCTAACTCTGCGAGGTGTCTGGGAATAAGGTTGGGATGCACAATGTGCTGCTTAAACCCTATCTGTGGAGACAATATTAGTCCCGGGGCCTCTGGATGGAAGACGAACTTGGGTTTTACAGGCCTGGACATCTTTATTATTCAGCACGGTGATGCTAACCACCATCACCCGGCAGGAGGCATGTAGCAAACGCCAGGAATACGAATGAGCAGAGAAACCTGCCTGGAAGCCTCCACTCTGCACCTGACGCAAACAGAATGGACGTCAAGCCATTTAGGGGAACCTTCATCACTAATAAATGTTTTCTCCACCATCCTAGAGCTGTCTTCTTGGATTATTTTACACATAATGAAGAGCCAAGGTTCATTTTAACGTTTGGTGCCTGTTAGCCAAATTTTCCCTCCCCACCTCTTTGGGTGATTAAACATTTATCGTTTGTAATGTATCGCTCCCATTTCGCTATGTCTCTCTTTGTAGCGGGGCTCCTTCATTTACTGAGAAAATGACCTGAGTGACTGTGAAAGAAGATCTAAGAGGCGCTGAAACGTGGCCAGATGGAGATGGAGCAGCTGGGGAGAATGAAGTTATGGGAGACGCAGACTTGCCAAGGAGGGGAGCACGGTGGTGTGTATGTGTGCACACGCACGCACACGCACGCATGTTAATCTGGCTCTTTGCCTTCTCTCAGTAAATCTAATCCACAATTTGAAATAACTCATTCAGTAGAATAACAAAAATAGGAATTGAGTGCCAGGGCGGCATTATATGTGCAGCCCGGCTCGCCTTCCCTCAACCCAGCCCCCACGGCTGCTTTGTTTGCTTCCTTGCAGCTGCTGCTCCGGTTTAATTTACTGAGATGCCATTAGTTGGGAGATGGAAGCAAAAACTTACCAGCCAGCCTGCACTGGTTTTTGGAATCACAGCTTTGCTTTTTCCTTCCTTTGCTGTGTACTTCAGCCAGGATTGGGTTGTTGCTATTCATCCTGTGCAGGCTGCAGCTTCACGGACATCACAAACTTATGCTACTGAATTGGAGAAACATGGGAGGGTACTGCAGGAGAGCATCATGGGGCAGAGTTGGGGGTCAGCAAGGCAAATCACAGATCTGGGCTCCGGTAGAGGTACTGCAGATCAGAGATGTGTAGGAGCAGCTAGGAGCAAAGAAGTTCTCACTGCCCACATGCTGGCCATGTAAGCCTGACATCATCTCGGCTGGCCAGAGCCACAGTGCTGCCCTGTGAAAGCAAAAGGAAAAGCACAGCAGTGTCTGCAGTGCACAGGTGACTCTTGATAGAAATGCAGGGCATCCCAGTGGGTACGTACTGCGGTCAGTGCCAGCATGGGGCCAGGATACAGCATCTCTCCAGTGTATTTTTAGTTATTTCAAATCTACTCCTGTTGTTCCATACCAGCTACATTCCTCTCTTTTCCCTCTTTCATAACCAGTAAAGATGAACCCCCCAATCTCTACTTTCCTGTTGTTTTTTCACTTCAAAGTCCTAAGTTTGTCTCCAGCTTTTCCCAGGCAGGTCCGTGGATGGTCTGAGGACTGGGATAAATGGTGTGTCACTGGGTTACCAAGAGAATAAAGCCAGAACAGCTGGGCAAAGACAAATCGAGCAGGCAGGAGAACCTAAAACCTCAGCTTTCCTTTATGATTTTTCTCCAGTCTGTGGAGAAGATGCAGGGAGGCCTCTCCCCCTCTCCCCTGCTGGTAGGGGGATACGAGCTGGGAACCCCCACTCCCATCCATCCTGCCTCGTGGGATGCTCACATCTGGCTGACGTTGCACACACGCAGGTGCACACCCACACACACCCACGATGCTGGGAAGGAGTTGTTTCAGAAACCAACAAGATGAACAATTATCTCCTCTATGTAAAGCAACAAGACCACTTCTCCACTCCCCAGTCTTGTCCCAGCAATCTAATAAAAAGGGAGATTAGCCCCTCTTACATCTCCTTAATGCCGTCATTTTATTCACACTTTGCAAAGCAAATAAACCAGCAAATTGCTTGCTTTAATGAGCTGAAATTAAACTCGGGCTGCTGATAAAATGTCTTTCCTCCTTTCTGTTGTTGGAAAGGACTTGTCTGATAGGCAGTATACAGGAAAGAAGAGAAAACACAGCAGGAGCCTTATTGAATGTGTTTGAGTCACGGCCACTCTTCCTCATCCCAGACACCTCCAATTAGATGAAAAGGGCACGTGGATGTTGAGAAGGCTATGAGGGCCTGCCTGGCAAGGTGCGTGGAAGGTCTGGTCTCTGCTCTTTGCTCACAGGATGATCCCGGTCCATTAGCTCACGCCTTCCAATGGGCCGCGGGCTGTAGCTTCCCCAGCGACACGACATGGAAAAGGCTGGTTTGTCTTTGCAGAGCAATTCCAAACACCAGCTTGGAAAGACAGCTGTTGGTTGAGTCAAAACGGGAGTTGGAAGGGACAGAATGAGTGCCTCCTGAAGAGAATATGCCAAGATGCCAAGAAAGCACTATCTTCAGGGGACACTGTGGCAATCCATTTCTGATAGCTCAATAGGCCAGGACTACCCATCTCCGCCCTTCTCCAGCATCTTTACAGGCAACATTCACCTCATGGGATGCAGTCAGAGGAGCTGGAGACCAGGCTGGCAGCTGTGGCAGAGAACAGTGGAAACATTCAGAGCTCTGCTCCCAGCTGGAGGGAGCAATGCATCTGCTGGGACTTCCATCCCAGCAAGAGGAACTTGGGGCACTCTCATTCAGTCCTGTGATGCATCATCATTATCTCGTGGTACCGAAGAGGAGATTGGAGAGCAGAGAGATTAGCTGAGTTGCCCAGTTCTGGGAGGGATGTGATGGCAGATGGCTCTCAGCCCAGCACTGCTGCCCATGTCTCTCAATCAGTGAGGTAAACAGTCCTCCTCCCCTTCCTCGCTGGCTCCAAGGATTTGAAGCTGATGCAAGAGCTGATATGAGAGCTGGTCTTGCTAGTCATGTAATGGAAATTCAATCATGCTGCCATGTTTCTAATGGATATTTATATTTAGTGGAAAAATGCAGGAATAATTCAATGGAAAATGTGAGCCAGGAATGAGTAAGTGAGGTTGCTGGCCTCATAGGCTTCTTTCCTCATTGGTGCATGTCCAGTGAAGATTCTTACTGGTTCTCCAGTGGCTGTTTTTGTCTGGAGAGGGAAGGTCTTGTCTCTTCTTCTGCAAATACTCATATTATACACTGAAAGTTTGAGGGTCCTCCACACCTCTGCATTATTTTACTCAGGAGGGAGAGATAGGTCCTGAAGACAGGCAGTAAGCCCCAACAACAGACAAGGAAATGGGATAATGTCAATCAACTTAATGTGTCTTGTAGTCAAGGAGTGTCCTGAAACTACCGTTCAGGTTCCCAGAAAAAGGTACAGGTACTTGATGCTGGGCTTCATCCCAGATGCTACACAGCAATGTAGTCAGGAAGACATAGTGTCCTCAATCAGCATCCCCCTCTGTGGGCACTGCTACTGCACACACCAGCATGCGAGACAGTCAGGATTCCCCTCAGCAAAACATTGCAGCATCAAATCTACATCAGAGTGAGTTGTCTAGACTTCATCTGCTCTCAGCAGAGAGGAACAGACACTTCTGGGGCACCACTCCTCTCCTCTGAAGGTAGACACTTAAATAGGTCAGACGAATGTTGCCCTGGATGCACGTTGTTCTCTCCCCTGCCTAAAATGTAATGCTGGACAATGCACTCAAAGGAGGATGATGTCTGCAGTTGATGGCCACCTGCCTTAGTGGTGCCAAACACTGTTGGCTGTGCCCAAATTAGCAAAAGACCCCTGGCATGCTGGCAGCCAGATTTAGAAGGCAAGCACCTAACATTACAGAGGGTAGCTGGGTGCACGGCTAAGCATGAATTGTCTGTCTTCATGTTTAGCTTGCATTTTGTTTTCTTTTGAACAGGTGAACTGAGGAACCAAGCAAGGACAGCCAGCCCCACGGAGGCACGTGAAGATGGGGACCAGCATCATGATGGGCAGCAGAAAGAGAACAAGGAGATGTACTATAAAAAGTGAGAGGAAGGCTTGTCTCTGAGCCAAAGATACTCCTTGGCACGGGCATCCAAATTCATGACTCCCTCCTCGAGATGCCAGAGACCTGGTGATGCAGGACCAACCTCAGCCACCCAGGCCTTGAGAGCAGCCCCCGGCCGGTGGCTGCCGAGCCCCTTGGGCACCAAGGTCCACATTCACCACGGACACTTCCCCCCGCAGCTCCAAGCCATGAGGAGAAGAGAGAGAAGAACGAAGCTGCCGAAGGAGCTCTAACCCACGTCTTCCCGGCCCCTGCCTCTCCCCCTGCTTCCAGCAGACCAGGATCCCCTTCTCCATGCCACCCTTCCAGATGGCAGGTCGCCGGTGGGCTGCGACGTCAGCCTTCTGCATGTGCGTGGCAGCCGTCTCTCTCCTGCACACTGGCGGGGTGCGGGCAGACTGCTGGCTCATCGAGGGGGACAAGGGTTTTGTCTGGCTGGCCATCTGCAGCCAAAACCAGCCCCCCTACGAGTCCATCCCCCAGCAAATCAACAGCACCATCGTGGACTTGCGGCTGAACGACAACAAGATCAAGAGCGTGCAGTACGCCTCGCTCAGCCGCTTCGGCAACCTGACATACCTCAACCTGACGAAGAACGAGATCTCCTACATTGAGGACGGTGCCTTTTCAGGACAGTTCAACCTCCAGGTGCTGCAGCTGGGTTACAACCGCCTGAGGAACCTCACCGAGGGCATCCTCCGGGGCCTGGGGAAGCTGGAGTACCTCTATCTCCAGGCCAACCTCATCGAGTCCGTCACCCCCAATGCCTTCTGGGAGTGTCCCAACATAGTGAACATTGACCTGTCCATGAACAGGATCCAGAGACTTGACAGCAACACTTTTAGAGGCTTAAACAAGCTCTCTGTCTGTGAACTCTACAGCAACCCCTTCTACTGCTCCTGCGAGCTCCTCGGCTTCCTGCAATGGCTGGAGGCCTTCACCAACATGACACGCACGTACGACCGGATGCAGTGCGACTCCCCACCAGACTACACGGGCTACTACTTGTTAGGTCAAGGCCGGACTGGCTACCGCAATGCTCTGAGCATGCTCTCTTCCCTTTGCACCGGTGGTTCCTACACTGTGATCCCTCGTTTTATCCCTCCCCGGTACCAAGTGACCACAGTGCCCTCCGAAAGCCCGTGCTCCGAGGAGGAGTGCTCCTCTGGTGATGGCACCACCCCACAGTTCTCCCTCTTCACGCCCATCGGTGAGACAGAGGTGCGGCCGAACATCCAGGTGAAGCACCTCAACCACAACTCGGCCGTCCTGACCGTGCAGATCCCCTACCCCTTCAGCAAGATGTATATCCTCTCCCAGTTCGAAAACGGCTTCTCCTCCATGATCACCAAGCTCAGGAAGAAGGAGGAGAACATCACCGTGAGCAACCTAGTAGCACAAAGAGATTACACCTACTGTGTGGTCTCCGTCCACCAATACTCCAAGTACAACCACACCTGTGTCACCATCACGCCCACCAGACCCAACCGCAAGGAGCCGGTGCCCACTCCTTCCACTGCCACTCATTACATCATGACAATCCTGGGCTGTCTCTTTGGCATGGTGATCGTCCTGGGCGTCGTCTATTACTGTCTCCGAAAGAGACGCCAGCAGGAGGAGAAGCACAAAAAGGCTGCCAGTGGCATGAAGAAGACCATTATTGAGCTGAAGTATGGGCCAGAAATGGAGACCACCAGCATCACCCAGCTGTCCCAGGGACAGATGCTGGGCGGGGAGACTGTGACCCGCATCCCCTACCTGCCTTCCGCTGGTGAGGTCGAGCAGTACAAGCTCATTGACAGCAGTGAGACCCCCAAGGCCACCAAGGGCAACTACATGGAGGTGAGGACGGGGGAGCAGCCTGAGAGGAGAGACTGCGAGCTGTCCCTGGCACCAGACACCCAGAGCTCCGTGGCTGAGATCTCCACCATTGCCAAGGAGGTGGACAAGGTGAACCAGATAATCAACAATTGCATCGATGCCTTGAAATCTGAGTCCACTTCCTTCCAAGGGGTGAAATCGGGGGCAGTCTCCACAGTGGAGCCTCAGCTGGTGCTCTTATCAGAGCAGATCCCCAGCAAGCACGGATTCCTTTCCCCTGTCTACAAGGAAAGCTACAACCACCCCCTCCAGCGACACCACAGCATGGAGGCAGCCCCCAAACGCTCCAGCACTTCTTCCAGTGGCTCCATACGGAGCCCCAGGTCCTACCGCTCCGAGGGGTCGGGCCACAAATCAGAAGCCAAATACATCGAGAAGACGTCCCCCACCACCGACACCATCCTCACTGTGACACCGGCCGCAGCCATCCTGCGGGCGGAGGCGGAGAAGATCCGGCAGTACAGCGAACACCGGCACTCGTACCCTGGCTCGCACCAAGGGGAGCAGCACGACAGCATGGCGGGGCGAAAGCCTTCCATCCTGGAGCCTCTGACCCGGCCTCGCCCCAGAGACCTGGCCTATTCCCAGCTCTCGCCGCAATACCACAACCTGAGCTACACCTCCAGCCCAGAGTACACCTGCAAACCATCGCACAGCATCTGGGAACGCTTCAAACTCAACCGCAAGCGACACAAAGATGAGGAGGAATATATGGCAGCCGGCCATGCCCTGCGCAAAAAGGTCCAGTTTGCCAAAGACGAGGATCTTCACGACATCTTAGACTACTGGAAGGGCGTCTCTGCCCAGCAAAAGTCCTGAGTCCTCACACAACTCGTGACTTAAAGTAACTGGACCAAAAGAAATCCGCAGCAGCTATTTTTATTCAGACTGTCTTTGAAACAAACAAACAAACAAACAAAAATAATGATGATAAACAAAACAATAAAAATAGAGAACAAATTATGAAAAATCTATAAATATTCTATATAATATATAAAGCGAGATATTAAAATGTCCTCACATTGGTGGGACACACACCAAATTTGAACACAAACTTTACAAAACAAACTGTGGAGTGAAAAAAAAAAAAAAAAATTTTGATTCGTTCTGATTTTTAAAAAAAAAGAAAAAAAGAAAAAAAAAAGAAAAAAAGAAAAAATCAAATATGAAAAGAAAGAGAAAGGAGCGGGCAGAGAGCGGAGGTCTGGCGTTCCCCAGTACTGCATTGCATGAGTCCCTATTCCGTGATTTTGTGGATTCTTTGTGAACAGTTTGTGTTCTTTCTTCCTACCCTTCCAAAAATCAACAGCAACAAAAACAGCAACAAAAACCAAAAAGAGACCAGGAGGAGATCCGTCCTTTGGGCTGTTTTTGCAAACGGAGTCTTCCAGTTTAGACTTTCACCCGGTTGAAGGCCCGTTCACATTTTCACTCACTGAGAGGTTTTACCACACATCGCATTGTAAACCGAAGTCGTTAATTGTACAGAGAAAATTTCTATATTTGCAATGTTTGCTGTATAATGAGAAAGAGAGAGGAGAAAAAAAAAACAATACTACATCTACTAAAAATATATATATATATATATCTATATTCACATGTTTGTACCAGGTTTTAATCATGGATTTTAGAGAAAGAGATGGAGTTTGGATTGAAGGACTTTTTTTGTTGGTTGGTTGGTGATTGGTTCATTGGTTGGTTGATGGAGGAGATTTTTTGGTGGGGGCAGGGAGTGTTGGGGTTTCTCTATGGTTTTGGTTTCTCCCAACCACTGTCTATGTCCAAGTTCTGATCACTTCCAATTGTGTGTACTCAGAAAAGCAAATCAGCCATGCTATTCCAGGTGGGACATTGTCACTGCTGGGAATGGTGGGAACAGGAAAGGGGATGAGAAGGGAAAGGCTCTTTGTTGAGCCGGTGCCAACAAGCAATGGGATTTCTCCTGAAAATCAGCAGGTATCGGTAATCTCTCCTGCATCACTCTCCTGAGACTGCCAGCACCCAACACACAGGGATTTCCCCACAGATAACCCCAACTTACAGCAGCACTGGACAGAGAGCACAGCACCTCCTGCCTGCAGCCCTGGCATTGCCCAGAGGCCAGCTGGGCTCCCATTGCTATGAGAGGCTTTGGAGATGGGCACCCTGGGGTCTCCAAGGCTGGAGAGAAGAGGATGGTGCTCCAGGTCCGGTGTCCAACCAAGCAGCTGCATCCCCTTCAACCACTGCAATGCCTGTCCGAGCCTCAACAGCATTGTGCCCCATTTCTAAAATACACACTGACAACGCCCTACTCACTCGGTGTGGTGGAAGGAGGGATGCATTCAGACCATGCTGCAGAGGGACACCACTTTGCCATTATTGGCTCCAGCTGTATGGCAAAACCCTGCGCCTCATCCCACTGCTGATGCAGCAAGGGGCCAGATTAGGAGCAGGGAGCACACTGCTCCCCCATGGGATCCCAGCAAGGAAGCCCAATAAGGTGACAAACGTCCCAAACACAGCCCTTCAGAGCCCTGCTGCTTCCCGGGGCCTTTCCATTGCATCCTGCTCACAAGTCTCTTTGGATGGAATTCCTTAGTCCTGACAAACGAGCACTAGGGCCCAGCAGCAAACTACATCCCATCCTGTTATTTCAATATTTCAAAGTGATTTTGACAGGTATTCTTGCAAAAGGTTATGTTTGTTCAGAAATGAGCTGAGCTGGGAAGACATGGAGCAGGCTGGGAAGCGCACGAGTTCGTTCCCCATGGTTATTTGTGTAGACAACAACCCATTAGCCGGGTTTCATAATAAAAGGCAGGCAATTTCTCCAGGAATACTTTCACTCTGCATAAGGAAAGACACATTTCTTCTTCTCTTCCAGGTGCCTGACATCTCCCCACAACGTGCAGTCTGTGAGCAGGATGTGGAAAGGAGTTGAGCAGCACCCCTCCATTGTCCCATGCCACAAGTCAGTCCCCAGATCCCAGCTGTGCCAAAGCAAAACCTGCAGCCTCAAATAGCTTCCTTTGGAAGCCCTCAGTGCCTCCTGGAGGAGCAGGAGGTCAGCAGGAAGGGGTCCTGGACATAGTGGCAGGGTTCCCTGTACCCAGGGGAGTCGTTTTGCCCCTCTCTGCCTCTATTTTCTCCTCTGCACAACACTTCCTTCTGGTGCTGAGGGCACAGGCTGGGGGAGGCTCAATTAATTAATTGCCTGTCTGTGAAGCCTGTTTAGCTCCTAGAATAAAAGCTGTTATAGGAAAGCAAAGTTGTTAGTGGCATAAAACAGCAGGGGCAGATGAAATCAAAGCCCAATTCTGTTTTCACACCAGGATTTCCCTGGTCACAAACCAACAGAGAGCAATGCGGGATATGTGATACAGCAGCACTGGCCTTTCAAAATTAAACACTTCCCAGATGCAAACTGCAGCTAGAGAAAAAGAGGATTAGAAAATATCCACGTTATTCTGGCTCTGAGGGGAGGTACCTCCATATGCAGAGCTCTCTGCAGTGGAGCATGCCATGGAGCTCGGGGGCCCCTCAGGTGAGGGATGCACTGGTCGTGCTACAGAGCACACTCCAGCCTTATGCCTCCACGACAGGGTACAGTTCTGGCAGCCCCAGTCTGCATCCTTCAGAGTTCGAGGCCGAGGGATGAACTGAAATAAGCCAGGCAAGAAATGGGAAGGAATCCAACTACCCCCAAAGCCACTGCCCTACGCAGGAGCTGACTTGGGTTCTGCAGCATGGGGCCTGGGAAGCTCTGTTTATGGAACTCCTCATTCCCCAGACGCACATACTTTACAGACTGCTCTGAAAGCACAGGGAAAATGTCACCACCTGCCAGCTGTTGGGTGCTTTTCTTGTTTTGCCTTCTGTTCAACCACTGTAGTTCCCCAGCTGCTTCTACAGATGATGCCCTGCTTGGCCAAGGCACTGCCCCAATGCCATCCACAGAAACTGGAGGGCTCCTCACCAAGCAGAAAGGAGAAGGCACAACGTCAGAGTGCAGAGGGAGGCCAAGGGAAAGCCTTCTCTGTCCTTTGGGGAGCAGAGAGCTGGCAGCCTGCACAGAACACCATCACACTGCTAGTGACAGCACCAAGGGCACAAAGGTCCTCATCCCCACCTCTGTCAGCCTGGGCTCTGCAACGGCAAAAAGCAAAGGGAAGGGACGGAAAGGAAGGCAGAGAGCTGAAGGGCAGTGAGAGGCGATCCAGGCAGGAGCAGCTGCGCAGGTGGCAGACCTGGAGAGGCCAACCATGGCACTGAACAGAGCTGCCTGGAGAGGGGTTTTGTGAGAGCAAGCTGTTGCTTCCCTGCAGCAATGAAACAGAGAAAAGGAGCCAAGGGTTCTGTTGCCTCTTCTAACTCACTCCTAGAAATCTCCTTTCTGGCCAGAGCTCACAGTTCCACCACCACTTCCCAGGGTTTCTGCTTCCCCACACCTCTTATGGTGCCCACACGTCCCTGCTCTCTGCTCCTTGCTGTCACACTTACTGTCCCCATCCTATTGCCTCCTCCCAGCCCACCCTATACCTACAGCCACCATATGGAACTCCCTCTCCACAAGGGCACTGCTGCTCCCTGTAGGACGATGCTGACAGCCCCAGGGCCATAAACAAATGTATTCTGCAGATGCCTTTTCCACATCCACAAAATTGTTGTGAATGGGTCCTGTCTAGAGATAACATTCTTCCTTACGGGAGAGCTGCACAGCACCTTTCCTTCTGCACCAAATCTCTGCTGCCAGCCAATGCCCCAAGGCCCAAAAGGCAGTGAAGTTGCCTTCACCTCGCCTTGAAGCACTTGGGCTTCACTTGGATTAACTCATGTCCCTCTTTTTCACGTCTCCTTTGTATCAATGTGCTCTTGGCCAGACCACTACCATCACCACAAGGTTGGTAGGAGTTACCCAGATGTTACCTTGAGAGCTGTGCAGTGGCCACACGGTTTCCTCCATGGGTTCATCAGAAAGCAGGAGACCCTCAGCCCTGCACTGAGCGCGGCTCACTGACCCATGGACACTGCAAATACAGAGCTTCATCACGCCAGTGATTTTATCAGGAATTGAATTCATTCACTGCAAAAACCCTTCATAATTCCAGGAACAGCAGCCGTGCTCATTCCCACTTCTCACCCCACCCCAGCTTAACAAAGTGGAACTGTCTGATCCAGAGTCCAGTTTTCTGGACACAGTTTCCTCTGTGCAAGAAGAAGACACAGAATTATTGGGAATGGGGTTTTCACCACCAAGTAGAATGCCAGTTTTCTCTTGTTTTCTACCCTTAGTTTTGGCACGAATGAGGCAGCAAAGAGCCCATTTCCCACCCTCTGCAACTCCTCTGTCCCTGCAGAGCAATCTGAAGAGCCTGCCAAGTCTCTGGCTTTGCATGTGTCTGACTATTTAATAACTCAATGGGAACGTGAGTGACATGGGTCCTCCAGGTGCTCATCACTTCTCGCCCACCACCACCACCTCTTCTTTCACACAAAGCTTGGCCGACTGCAAATAGCCATTTGCTGCTCACCTTTACTTGCCTCACCATTAAGGAGCTCATTAATGTACTCCATCCTTGCTTTCTCTGAGACTAAAAGATTTCCATTTCTCTCTTTTAGCAGCTTTCTCGTGGTTTATATCCTCTCCCCTCCTCACCGGGCAGTGCTCTTTTCTAATGAGCTCTTCTCTCCTGGCCCATCTTTTCCATTAAGCTGCACAAGTGCTGTCCCCGAGCTGTGTTGCTCATCAGAGGGCTCTCTCCTGGCCCTATCATGTTCTTCAGTGTTTCCAGCTTTGAAAAGAAGTGCTCAGCCTCCACACAACACCATGCTTCCTCCCACCCCACTCACCTCATGGCTCCCAGCCCGATGCTGGGGCTCACCCCAAGGCAGCATCCTCATTGGGTTCACCCTCATCTTCAGGAATGCGATGGGACACCTCAATACTTGTGCTCAAAAGCTCATGTAATTTTTTTTTCCCAGCTATCTCAGCTGTTGCAATAAGAGGTATTACCTCTCCATACAAACCGTACCTCAGTTACACCCTTAGATCATTCTGGCTGTAACAATACTACACCCACAACAAGGTTCACACGCACACATCTCTGTCTGGGAAATCTCAGAAACGTGGCAGCCCCAGTGTGTGAGACATCCTTCAAGTGCTGACAGCTCACAGCCCCTGTGCTGCTCCACAGCCTCCTCCAGCCTCGTGGGGTGAGCACTGTCCCAAAGGACAGCTGAAGGAACACTGTGTGGCTCAGGGCGTGATGGAGATGGGCAGTAGGGGCTGAGGAAATCAGGGGCACAGTTGCCCCCAGCCTATGTCCATGGTGAGCACAGCTCTGAGTCAGTCCTATTTCCCACACAGTCACTGCTGCACGTGGCTGCAGGTCTCCAGGTGAGGATGACACATCTGGTAACGGGGCACCAAGCCTCGTCTGGGGGTGATCTGTTCTTCTTTTTCAAAGAAGAAATCAAAACATCAGCAGGTACCCTAGGGAGATGCAGTGAGTGGGAGAAAACGACAGCTTATCCAGGATCCAATTTAGCTGGAAGGAGGGGAAAGGTTGCGAGATGTTCCTCCATTAAGAAAGAAAAATAAACACGCGAAGAGAGAGGAACCAGAGGTCGATGTGGTCGATGTGCCTGTGGGGAAGCAATGTGGATGCGTTTGATTTTAAGAAGCCAAAGCAAAGATGGGGTGGATGCTGGACACAGAGCAAAGGGCGTTTCAGCCCAGGACAAGGAGGCAAAGGTCAGGAGAAGGTTTGCAGAGACCTGGAAACCATGGAGGTGAAGCAGTTGTAAGCAGCACCACTTCTAATCTGAGCAGAGCGCATGAAATTGGATGATGTAATTGGAAAGGTTATTTACACTGAATATTCAGAGGGAAAAATAAAACATTGCAGGGAAATAGTAATAGTTAGCACTTGTAATGTGCTTAGCATCTTGCATCTTCAGAAACTGGTCAGCCATTAACTGATTGCTCCTCTGCTGAGTCCAAAGGCTAATAAAAAGGGATGGTTCATTTAGTTGTTTCACAGCTGAGCTTCCCAATAAGGCACAAGGAAGAGAGATCACCGCTCTCCAACGTGCTGGTAAACAAACAGTTGGAAGCAGGAAAATACAACAGAACCTCAGCACTCATTCACAGAGTCTCAGCCAGCTCCTTCCTTTCCCTGTTGGCCCATTGCAGGGAGCACCACCTATGGGTGCAGCCCCCCAGCAGTCCCAGATCTCAGTGCCTCCTGTCTGGGTGTGATGAGGAGCTTCTGGTTACATCTGCTGGGTACCATGAGGAAGAGGCAATGGATGGAGATATCCAACATGCGTCCAACCCAATGAATCTGTCCAATGCCAGTTCATTTTCTGCCTAACCTCAGACCTCTATCACTGCATCGTGGTGATTTACAAGGTGACTCCTAAGCTGTCTGCGTGTACCCCTGCCTGGCTCTATTCCTCTGAGCTAGGTGACACGAGGACAGTGCCACATGCAGAGGCAACAGCAGCCGTGTCAGGGCTCCAACACAGGTTCCCGACCAGAGGAAATTTGGGATGCTGTGTGCTAGCGATGTCATGCTATGTTCTGCTAAGCATTCATGCATGGCCAGGAAGCAGATATACGGACCATGCAAGACACTGCTGATTCTCTTCTGCCTGTTTTTGGCATCACGCAGCCCGATGGGTGTGTATAAACAAAGCAAGTATCTCTCTCACTGGACCTCATGCATCATTTATAGCCAGCTCTTCCATGGCACAAGAAACATTTACATATGCCAGCATTAATTCCAAATGCCACTTCAAAGCCATCTCTGTCTAATGAACCCCGCGTGCTGTGCACAGCAAATTCCACCCGAAAAATAATTAGCAACACACACCACCAAAGCACTACAAGGGGAACACAGCACACCACCTGCTGAAGCAAAATGAATGCCTGATTCATTTTTTCCCCCCACTTTCTTAGCAACATTCCATCTCTGACTCAAAGCTGTGCTCCATTCAGAGCTACAGAGGGCTCCGGGAAGTGTTACATTCCCACTCTTTGGTGATCCAACTGCAGCTCATGGGCAGCCCTTAAAGTAGCATAGTGCATCCCATATCAGAAGCAATGTGATTTAGCTCAAGCCCTGACACGGTGGCTGATAACGTTGGCATTGCCATGGGAGACCCAGGTCACACAGCTCCACGGTGGAGGGACAGAGGCTGAAGCCAGCAGGTGGCTGTTGGTGCTGGGGGGGCATGCCAGGGTGATGCTGAGATCCTGGGCTCCCCTGGTCCTGTCCTGCTCACATTCAGAAGTGATGCTCAGCAGGATGTGCCTGCGCCTCCAGCACGCAGCCCTGCTGTTCCACCTGTCACTCTCTGCCTTGCTGGGATGCAAGGAGTTAAATTACTCTTCCTATGCAAATTAGGCTTAATTAATCCTTTTCATCAGTTGCAAATATACCTTCTGAACCCTATTAAAAACATGAATATGCAAATTCAGACCTTTTTTAATACTCATTTTCAAGGACTTGGAGTCAGGCTTGATTATTCGACTCCCGTTAACAGCCTGTAAACCTGGTGCAAAATTTAATTTCCATTTCAAGTTACAAAAAAAAAAAAAAAAGAATCTGTTGGTAATTAAGCTAATTACAGTGTTACACTAAAGAGGAGACAAACAAGGAGGACAAGATCATTCATTACAAGTAACACCGGTTGCAGGATCTGGGGACAGTGGAAGGCCAAAGGTAACTGAAACCAGAGAAGAGCAGGCATGGGAATGGGCTGCACTGGGGCCACTGGGCTGGCAGTCTTCCCTTGGACCACTTCAGTTTTGGCCTCATGACTCATCCTCCTCTTCTCCTTTCTTAGGAGTGAGGAGGAGGAGTGCAGTGGGCTGTGTGAGAGGTGTCATGGGGTCTCTGCACAGGGCAGGAATGAGCTTGGGCTGGGGGCTCAAAGACCTAAGCAATCCACGCAGGTGGGAGTTCCTCCCACCCTCAGCATTCTAATTGCATGTCCTCGGTCAGCACACTCTGGGAAATGGAAACCACACCTTCCATTCCCAGGCTGTGTGCTTAAATGGAGGCATCATGCATCTGTTGTACTATGGATGCTGTACTGGTGACATAGCACACTGCTGCCACACATTCACCCAAAGCCACCCTTGTGACCACCCACCAGGGCCCAGCCTGCGCTTAATTAAATAAAAAGTGCTGTGATAGACTATTAATTATGGCTTACCACTCCAGTGATCCCTTAAACTCAGTCATTAGCATCACCTAGGATCTATTCTGTGCTCAGCTTGGTAATGAGTTAGCAAAGTTAACGAGTGATTTGTCACCTCAGGGCCAGCAGCACCCTGTGGCATCTACACCAGGCGAGGGATCTCATGGCCCAGATGGAAACCTGTAGGTGATGTAGTGCCTGCACCAGGGCAGGGCTCAGGGTACTGCGTCGCTGGGCAGGAGGGTCCAGCTTAAAGTGAGGTATTGGTTACCTGCAGGTAACCAAAGACGCTGGCAGGATGGATCCACTCCAGGGAGGCGTTATCTGGACGGCTCTTCTCTCTCCTCCTCCTCGCTGCCAGGATGAGCAGTGCTGTTCCCCGTGGGTTTGGTTCATTCCTCGCCATCGCCTCCTCTCTGAGGCTGCTCCTTCCCTGCTGGGACTCAGCAAGCGGAGCTGTCACTTCAGAGCATGCCAATCAAGGGCACTGCTTCCAGCAGCGGGATGGGAGCGAACACGTAGGGCCCCAAGGGCTGCAGCGTGAGTCCCAGAACGAGCCGAGGAAAGGGATGTGCATGCTAAGCTGCAGAGGGGAGAAGGGGTGAAAGAAGGATGGGGCCATTTGCCATCGCTGTGCAGCTGGCTGGTCCCCCTTCTGCACCCCATGGCCAATGGGGAGTGTGAGGCACCTCCAGACTTCAGGACCTAAGCAAGGTTTATGCTCTGATTTCCCTTTTGAATCACAGAATCATTATGGTTGGTAAAAACATCTCAGATCACCAAGTCCAACCCCAAACCATCCCCACCATGCACCCTCAGTGCCCCACCTCCACATTCCCTGAACACCACCAGGGACAGTGACTCCACCACTTCTATGAACTGTCCATTCCAATATGTCCTAGCCCTATCTAGGAAGAATTTTTTCCTAATATTCCACCTGATACCCAAACCAACCTCCATTTAGGGACGCAGCTTCTATGCAGGGACTGTGGGGACAGCACAAACTAGCCACCATCACCACCACCACCAAAATGAAGTGCCTGCAACTGTACAGCATGAATGTTACCCAATGTACGCTCATGGGAACAGGGAAGATTCCTCTGCCAACCTTCAGAGCCTTTCACCTGCTTGGAAAACACTTCCCACCATGTTGATGCTGGCAGTCTGTGATCAGTAGATAAAAGGAATGTGACGTGGTGATGCAGGAATGCTCGCGCCTTCCACCAAAGCCCTGTGCCCTCTTTCCCTTTGACCTGTCCAGTGCATCTGGTCAGTTGTGTGATATTTTGGGGGGAGTCAGGGATGGAGAATTACCTTTGCAGTCCCTACAGGCAATCAGCTTGCTCCTCGAACCATGAGATATGATTGCCCTTATTATTCTAGCTTGCAGAGCAGCGAGTCTTGTTAATGGTCATAAAATTATGTAGTCCTTATTTAAATCCAACAACCGTCTGTGTTTCAATGACCTCCTGATGGTCTCTGGCTTTGTTCCAACTTGGAGAGGCATCAGAGGGACCGGGGAGGAAAAAAAAAGCAGTGGGAGGATTAAAGAAAAACAACCCAAAACACAACAAGCAACAGCCAACAAACAGAATTCAAAGTAAAACAGGGAATAATAAAGAGAGCTCAATCAGTCAGCCGGAGAGTTCAAAACAACACAACCTGTCACAAAGAGAAGGAAGCAGCATCAGGTAAAATTAGCAACACTAATAACTCATCAGTGCTGGGCCAGGAAACAGCACAGGGAAGACGGGGCCACTAGATGCTCAATCCCATTGCAAGGAGAGAGAACTGAGGAAGCCTGAAGGAAGCAGAGCCGTGCTGTGGTGCTGGTCTGGGAGGGGATCACAGACCTGGGCTGCTCCCTGCCACAGTGCTGCTGTGCTCCCAGCCCGCACGGCACTCTGATCTTTAGGTGCATGTAAAAAATTCTGCAGCCCATCTTTATTTATTTGGATGCCAGATTTTCTAAAGCAAGACTGCTCCGCTGTCTTGTCAGATAACATCTAAGAACCCCCCCGAGTACCAAAACAATTCATCACCATAATCCCCTCCAAGTGAAACAACAAACAGACAAACCCTTAGCAGCAGAGAAATGTTTGAACGTAACCAAACTCCAACACAGATTCCCATCAATTTTGCAGTAAACCTGAGTCATGAAATTAAAAGTAGCATCAGCATATTTTCTATTAGCCATGGTTCCTGTTTCGGAACAGATCATACATTCCCACCCTATTTTTTTAGACACTTGTGTCAATGCGATATCATCAGATGCCGTTCAGTCGCTCTTCAGCCCGAAATGCTTTCCTGTTGGGAAGGTCGGGATTTTAATATTTAAAGCAGACTTCATGAGAAAGCCTCGCTGATTATTTATTTATTTATTTCCTTACCTAATAGCCCTCCCCTGATCAGAGCGGGTGGTTTTGTAGCTTTTAAATATCATGCAACTTTTAGCACCGCTGCTATTATACCCGGCACCGCCGTCACAGCGGGGCAGAGTGGATGAGATTCACAGCAGTGTGCACAGCCTGTGCTGCCCTTCCTGGCTCTGCCTCATCACAAACGTGTGGTCATTAGCTATCACCACATGTCATCTCACACCAACACTCTTCTCACTGCCTTTGAGCAGCCAGAAGCTGGAACAGAACCAACCCCCACACTGAGCATCACTGGTGCTGGGGTCCGGCCTTACCTCAGTCACATCCCAGGGTTCATTTTGATGCGTTCATCCATCAGTCCCACTCACACCATTTCCAGCTGTCCCTCAGCCCGTGCTGCTGCTCTGTGCTTCTTTGGTGTGTTGGGATGAGCTGTGTGGAGTGATGGAGCTGCAGCAGCAAAGGGGGCATTGTGGGGTGTTGTGCCCAGCGGGACAAACCTCCGGGCTGCATCTGGTCCAACAACACTGAGCCTTCAGGATGGCAGATCTGGGAGACCGTGACCAGGATATGATATTCCCATTTTATAGAGCCTGTGGTGCTCAAGTCAGGCTGTTTGTATGAAGGCAGGAAGCAAATCCAAGAGCGTGGAGCAGCAGCACAGCTCCTCCCCATTATGCTCCATGCCCCAAACCCCACTGCATCCCCTTGACTTGATGCAGCTCTCACTCCCTTCCATTTAAGCAAATAGAGAGCCAAGGACTGCCCAGACAGTGGCCAGGTTGGCCACCCTTGGCTCCTCAGGCTCCACGCCAAGTTAGGGATGAGCTGTGCTCAACCACAGTTAACATCTACAAACACCTGAGCTATGCTCAGGCTTCCCATGGACCATTCCAAAAGGGCTTCCCAAGCCAATTCTCAGGCACCACTCCCAGGACAACTAAGGCTGATAATACAACAAAGAGCCAGGAGACATGACGCAGGAACATAAAGCTCCAGGTTCATTGATGCAACCTTAGGAGAGGCACAAGCTTGGCAACGCACGCCTTAGCCAAGAGCTCTGTTGTGCTCAAGGACTGTGTGACAGTGCCTGACAGCTCTTTACCCCTGCTCAATATTTATAAATGCACGCAGATGAGAAGGCTGATCAGTAGAAGAGTAGGGACGCACAAGCAGTTTGAGGAAGGGAAGCTTCAGGCAACACTGCAAACAAGACAGTGCTCCAACACACACAGTCCCCCAGCCATGCATTAATAAATCATATTTTACAGCTTATAGCACATAAACCCAGTGAGCGTGCATGGGGACCCAGCAAGCACACACACACTTGTTAACACTCTCGCCTCTCCCCTCCAACCGACTGCAAATTTATTACTGATCTCCCAAGATTTTCTAAAATGATTTTCTGCAAAGAGGGCTGGAGCTTTGCAAGTGACAAGCTGAAGACAGATGGGACTCACGCACCCAGCACCTGGAGTGTTTGCAAACTGCAAACCAGCAGCAGATTGTGCCTCAGTTGTTCCCTTGCCCCTACGTACGGGGCGACACGAGGGGATGAGTGGAGTGGCAGAGCCCTGCAATGGGCTGAGACTGGGGTAGCTCTGGGTGGAAGGGGCGACCACAGTGAAATCTGGCATCATAACTATTCCTAATGGCTCACTCATGGGCGAGAGGAGCGGTACGACGATGGTGGCACAGAGAACCCACCAGGGCTTCAGTGCCTGAGCTGGAAGCTGGGAGTCTCAGCTCCTCCGCTCCAAACCTGACCACAAACCCATGTCCCATGGGTGGCACAGGTGGCTTTGCAATGGTCATGCTTCCATGAGAGCTCTCCCAGGCTCTGCAAGCAAGCCGTGGAGCAGCCAAGCTTCCTTAGAGCCTTGGCTTCACCCAGTCCCCAAGGCTGCCCACTATCCAACAGCATTACACAGCAGCAGAGCAGGGATGCTGCTGGCTGGAGCAGGACCATGGTCCCAGCAGCTTCCAGAAGCACTGCCAGCTTTGGCACCACGCAGGCACATCTGGCCAAGCACCCATCTTTGCAACACTTCTCTCCCAGACGTGCTGGCTTATTAAACATAGCAGAACAAATCAGTCTTGCTGGGGAATAGGTGGAGAGAGGCAATTCATCTGTGTCTCCTCCCCACCGAAGGCGTCACGGAAGACTACTGCTTTTTCCCAACCTATCATCCTTTCACTCTTGGGAGGCAACTTTCCAACGAATAGAACATCTTTTCCCTTGTCATTCTCCAGCATCACTTCTCACCTCACCCGTGTTTTGCTAAGATAGAGGGTTTATTGTAAACTTATTAATTACTTCATTTCTCCTGCGAGGAGCCAGGAGAAAAATTTTCCGAGGCAGCCAGAATTTGCTATTGTGTTGGCGGAGGAGCCGAGCGCGGCTGACGTCATGATTCATTTTCCCCATGACTGAGGAAGGCGACTCTCAGCGCCACGCTGCGCATATGAATCAGGCAGCGTACCCCTGGCACAGCACGCCAGGCAATTCATCTTCCACCAGGACTTCTTCAAGCGGAAGAGAAAACGCCAAACTTTTGCTGTTACCTTTCATCCTGATGGCAGCACGTCCCTGCAAATCCCGCGGAGAGGAGGGTGGGGGCAGGGGGGCCTGCAGCCTCCCCATAGCACACGGCTGTCTCACCTGCATCTCTGGCAGCTGTGCGTGGAGACACATGGACAGGTCCCAGAGTGACTCCAGCACGGATGCCCAATCCTGCACTCACCGTAAGCATTGAAGCTGGCCTGCTTACTGCTATGTTCTCTCCAAGCTTAGAAATGTGTTCCTGCTGATATCAAGAGGGAATCAATATACACAGAAGTTCATAACAAACCAATCTTGTTTACAGCACGAATGAGACTTGCCTGGCAAAACTGAGGTGATGTTGTCCTTCCTTCTCAAAGCAGTACCAGTGTTGAACCACTGAGGTGTGATTCATTACTGCACTTCATACGTGGCAGAGCGTGGGGGAAGCACGGTGTACCTCCCCAATAAAGGAATCATACATCCAGTTTGGGAAGTGACACTTTATTCTTAGGATAGAAAAGGTATGTCCATTGCAACACAAAATGTTAGCATTCAGGAGTGCCCCATCTTCCACCCAGGAAAGAAAAGCTTGCAGGAGGAAAGACATCCCCAGCAAGGTGAGAGCCAGCAGCAGCAAGAGCACCCCAATGGGTTCTCTGCTACCTCCCACATTCCTGAGATAACCAAGAGGCCAAGAGTCACCCCAGTGAGGAACAAATACCATAGGGCTGACATCTGAGTGCACCACAGACACTGAGGTGTCAAACACACTTGTAGCATTTTCAAAAGTCCATTTATTCTTATTCATGTCTGCTCAGCAATGCTGGGGCTGGTGCCTTAGGGGCCAATTTGGGCAACTGAATATTTTGGAAATAATTCCAACCCCACTGAGTGATGAACTATATGTAAGAGCAGGAGGTATCCAGAAGGAACCTGCCACCCTCAAAGCCCACACCTGTCTCTGCAGGGCCTGGATTTGGGGGAAGCTTTTGGGTAAAGGTGTGGCTCTTTAAACCAGCAATTCCCAGAGAAGTGCTGAGTGGTCTGGGGAGTGATGTATGCCTCTCACAATTCACAGGTGGAGAATGCAAGACCCATTTTCCACCTTCGCACAGGAAAGCCCCGGGATACAGCCCTCACCCAGGAGGGATTTAATGTTTTTCAAAGAAAACAGTGGGATTTGGGTAACAGTGTCAAAGAAGAGACAATAAGGAGCTTCCTTCAAAACAGAAGCAACCCAATGCCATGATTGAAGGGTGGGAGGGGAGAGTTCGTCCTCACTACCTGGTGAACACTGTGGGTGAAGCAGTGCCCTGCCCTGGGGTGCTCCATGCCTGGCTGGCAGGTCTGTGTGCTATGCGATGGTCTGGCGGCTGAACAGCTCCAGCGTGAGGGCGCTGAGGAAGGCAGGGATGCTGTCCTGGTGCAGCAGGTGCAGCTCGATGAGCTCCCGGATGGTCCGTGAGAATTCATTTTCCAGAAGTTGCATTTTTCCACCAGAGGAGCTGGAGGCCTGAGGGGAAAGCAGAAAAGGCCCATTAATACACACAGGGTTTAATTCACCTCCTGTGTCACAGGGGAGAGTCAGCACGGTCGCTCTGAAGCCTCCTTCAGTGTGGATCTGCCTATAATCAAGGAAATATCTGCTGCAGAGCAGGTGCTCGGTGCACACTTTAATTGGGCTGTTATTAAGTTTTGTGCTTCCAAAGTCCCCAAGCAGGACCTCCTGTGTTCACTTCTCATGATAGCAAGCAGCACAGTGGGGAGAAGAGTGGTCTGATGGCCATGGAAACTGCATGGGTGCTGCCAAGCTGGGGTGACCGCTGCAGTGTCACTGCAATCAGCACCCAGGGCTCAGGGGGCAGCAGCTACACCTAGGAGCTCTCTCTCCATGCAAACAGCCTTCCTGAAGCCCTACACATCTGGAGGAAGAAGCAGACCTGCTCCCGGCTGACACAACCCCCATGGCAGCTATCCATCCTGCAGCCCCCCAGTGCTTCTGGGTGATGAAATCAGCCCAGCAGCTCACAGCCAACAGCTCCAGAGGAATTATTCCAGAGATGCTCAGATGAAAATGAGAAAACTCAACATGTGGGAAGACATTACAAACCTCCTGCAACAAAACGAGCAAGCGGAAAAAAAAAAAGCAAGGGAAGTAAGGAGAGCTCAAAGCCTCTCCTGCCTCCGGGGGCACGAAAGCTGCTTGTTTATTAATAAACAGCAAAAAACATCACAGTGCAAATGCTAATTCTTTCCCCCTGCCATTTCCCTCTTCAAAACTCTGCCACTCCTAATTGCTCTGCAGCTCCGCTCTCCCTCACCAAGCAGCAGCACCCAAAATCGGGATGCCAGAACCAGAGCCACGTGGAGAGGAAACATGGCTTTACCTGCCAGGGGAGAAAGGAAGTGATAATCGCCCAGAGCCTCAGGGAACTGCTTGTTTCTGATTTCATGTTTTCAGCAGCCTGGACAGATTTGATTATGAACTTTTCATGTATTTGTCAGTTCTGATTGTGAAGAGCACCAGGTACCAGGGATGCCCTTGTCAACCCTGAGCCAGGGAGAGAATCTAAACAAGGTTTTGGTGCAGAAAAGTAAATTAGCTTTTGTACAAACCTCCTTCACTTAAACTTGGTTGTTATTTAGCAACTCCAAGAGGTGCTGGGTGCCTTACCCTACTGCAGCACCCAGCTGTGGGCTGCACGGCCCATGGGCTGCTGCATCACACTCAAGGGGCTCAACCCGGCTGGCCAGGACATGCAAGGCACGTGCATCTGCAGCCCATGGAGAACCAGAGGCAGGATGAGAGGCTGAAGCTGCCCCGTGGGCACAGGCAGAAGCAGCAGGAGGAAGGTCCCAGCATGAGGAATGCATTGCTTGCATCTCCAAAGTCAACAACGAATGGGCTTCGCTAAAATGGGAATCCAACCTCTGCAGGAAATACACACTCTGCCTCCCTCACAGATTTAAAGCACTCTTTGGGCACAAAATGAATTTTCTAAGAATTTACAAGCAGATCCATTAATTGGTTTACTAGTTTAATTAATTAAAGCAGGTTCCTTAAGAAATTCAGCATCCAGCGCCAGACCATTTGCCTGTGTTTTATGGTCTCGGAAACAGACTAACATAAATGTTTTAAATTCCCCTCTTACTTTGAGCTCGCTGGTGTCACAAGTGAAGGCTCCATTTGAATAATTTCTTTTTTTTTAAATGAGATTAATGGTCGTTTCTCTCCACTATTCTTCATCACCGAAGTTTCCTCCTCCAGCAGAGGCAGAAGAATAATGATCAGAGAAAGTTTCATGAGCAAATACGTGCTTTCTGTTCCTCCCCACTGCGCTCAATGGAACTGCTTCCTCCTGGGCAATCCTCTTGGCACTGGTTTCCCCCAGTAGCACTCCCAAACACGAGGGAGAAAGACAACACAAAAAGCATCCAAAAATCCAAAAGCATCGGAAAAACAGACGTCTCATCCAGGTTCCTTATGATCTCTCCAGTAAAAAGAACAAGGCGAGAAGGCAGCCACTTGGAAAAAAGGCAATTCCTTCTCTGCCGGGAGATGTTTACATGCTGACTTTGAGGATGGATGCACTTGCAGTTCAGTTCATTCAATCTCACAGTGCGTTTAAAATTTAGAAACTTTTTTTTTTCTTTCTTTTTTTTTTTTTTCCTGGGAGTGTTTTAAAATGGCTATCATTGCTACTGTTCTTATTGTTTGTTTTTATTGCTTTTTCCTCTTTGCTCATTTGTTCATAACATTGAACAGACTGGGATATATAGGCAGACTTGCAGCAGGAGTATCCATGAAGCATGTGCTTTAGAAATAAAGTGCTTATAGGCAATAAGAGCAACATGTTCCCATTAGTTCACAAGGATTCTCTGCAGTGCCTGCACCCTACCTGGGGGAGCAGCAGGTGGGGGAGTGAGTGAGGAGCTGGGGCAAGGAAAGAGATGCATTGAGGTGTGGGAACAGTGGGGATAGGACACTGGAGGAGATGCTGTGCTCAGTGATTGCTGCAGGTGTTTCATGCTGTTTTGGATCAACACCTGTGGCCTCGAGTGTAAAAACTGCATTCATGGAAGACACAAGGTTGAAACCTGCAGCAGTACGAAGCTGGAAGGGCCCTTCAGTCCCTCTCTCTCATCACAGCACACTGCCAGGACTCCCCCCTCTCAATTTGCATGATTTTTTAAATTGAAAAAACCTACATCTCAACCCTCAAAGCATACGTGGGGCCACAACTGCTGCCACCACCACCCACAGTGGCACATCTGTGTTATGCCATCACCATTCGCCCTCGTGAGGCATCCTTGGAATTCAAAGTCCAGGTGCAGCCCAAGGCCTCCCAAGCCCACCTAGGTAGGAAATGCTCAGCTGAGGAACGTGAACAAATGAGAAGCAGATGAGAGAAACCACACCACACACAAGCCCAGCTCTGATTGCTCCAGGCCCAACGCTATCAACACAGATAGATAGATAGATATAGACGCACCCAGAGCTGTGTGCTGTTGCTTTTAATGGAAAGTGAAAGAAAAAGCTTTTAGAGGTGTACCAAATACACAAGGTCAAAGGGAGAGCCAAGCTGGAGAGTAACCCATCATCCCCATTCAGAGGAGAAGTAGACATGAGCACTTTGGGGACCATCAGCACACCTTCCCCACCCAGCAGAGCACTCCAGCTAAGGGCAGCACTGACCTAAAGATGCACGCAGCCCAGGAAGCTGAAGCACTGTGAGAGCGACATCTCACAGGTACTCAGCACATGGACCTGCATTGTTTTTGTCTAATTCATGAGGAAAAAAATCTGCCTGCCTCACTAAACTACCGAGATTCTGGTCTACATTATGTTTTATTCAGATCTCAAATACTTGCAAAAGGGAGACTCCAGCTTTTGCTAAGCTCCATTGCCAGCTCAGCCTGATTTAAGGCCTATTAGGACCTCTTCTAGAAAAGCAATGGAAATCAGTCTGCCCTGTGCTGCTGCTCACTTGGTTCTGCCGGTAGGGGATGCAAATCTTGCCATAGATCTGAAGGGTGACATCAGATTTCTCTTCACAGACTGCAGTTCTTTATAGAGCAATCAGATCAGGGGCAGATTTCATTACATTGTAGAACAAGAAGAAGACAGGTCTATTTACCACATGGTGACATCAACTTGCAATAGCTGCTCCTGGCTCTGCTCGGAGAAAGGAGCTGTTAGTACAAGTGTTTTTCCGGGAGAATCAAGATCAGCCTCTGCCTGCCAGAAGGAAACATCATACGTCTTCCCTTTAACCCTGGAAATTGGTAAATTATTCAAGGCTGTATGGTTTAGATATACATATAGAAGTCTCTTGAATAACCACCAGTGTGGTAGAATAGCAAATCCTCCTCTCCTGAGGGGCAGCAGGCACTCCTGCAGCTGGCAGGGCACCTAGCAGTGCATGGATGGAGGAGGCTCCCTCAAGGGCCATAGCTTGGACTTAATGTGCACAGGGCTTCTGTCCATACTGGTTTCCCTAAAACAGATCTTTGCCCTCATGCTGCTGTTGCACAGAAACACCCCCTAAAAGCCAAGTCCCAGCATTCGCTTCTCCCCTTGTTCTACCAGTTGAGAGGCAGCCATGTCAAAAGCTGAACAGTTCCATTCGGTCACTTACAAGCTAACCTGGTTCAGAAGCACGCTCAGGACCAGAGAGACCTATTTTTATCATTTCATGTATATCTTTTCCTCTGCTCTGTAACACATTTTAGTAGCTAGGAAAAACAATGAATGTCCCTACTCTGGTTCCAGAAACGTCATCAACTTCATCAACTATAAACTGCCATGTAGGCACCTGAAGGATCCTTCTTGAGAAACACCAGTTGAGCGTAAGAGCCAATGCTCTGTAGGCATTCAGACTCTGGAGGAGATTGAAAAGAGAGTGTTTGCATGCCCAAAAGAGAAAGCTAACACAGGGATGTGGTATCATGAAAAAACATGGAGCAGGAACATGGAAAAATGTAGAAGAGGGCTTTAACATTCAATGCAACCTCGCACTGCAGCACAATGTGCAGATCCTACCTCTGATTTCCACACCGAGGAAACACAACTGCATTCAGAGGTATCCATGCATGACATGAGCTCCTCTATCTTCAAAGATGCACATTTGAGTGCTGGAGGTGGAGTTCCCAAATGGGTTTTGCTGAGCTGACAACAGTGCTGGTGGAGCACTGTGCAAGGCACAGCTCAGCACGGCAACCCCACTTTCAACACCTTCTCAGAGTCAGGGAGGACTAAATCCAAGATTTTAGGAGGGCTGTCAGAGGGACTTTCTGCCCCTTGGCACAGCCATGAGCCTCTGCTTTGCAGATGCTGCTCAGCCATGCTCTACAGCAGATGTTACTTTTCACATTTGAGATGTATTAGGGGTCAAAACGAGCAAGTGAATCATTGCCCGGTGACATTTACCCAGCGCATGTATTGTGGAGGCTCTATCTCATCTGTTATGCTCCTTCCATAAATCACTTTCTATGCTGTGTCCCTGTGCACAACTGTTCTGAATACACAAGGGAAACAGCCTCATGCATGCCAAGGGAAGACTCAGCCCAGCTTCAAGTTCACACAGAGCTTCTCCATGGGCCACGCCATTGCCACAATCTCCCCTTGCTGCCCCAGTTTCAGGCCATTCCTCTTGGCCTCTGGCGCTCCCTGTCCTTCCTTGAAGCCTGCTGTGCCACCTGCTCCCACGTGGGCTGCACACACCTCCCCGCCACATCGAGTCCTTGTGCAGCTCCACTCCCTCCGAACCTCCTCTTCACACAGGACTCTTCTTCAAAACTGCCCCTCCATCAGCACGAGTCATCAGGCCCTGCTGCACCCAGCAATCATCTCTGGAAACCTCAGTGATGCCATGGCCACGTGTGCTGCAGCCTCTGCCGTTAAGTGCATGGGCACACTTGTGGTCCCGACGCTCCCTGCCACCCACCACAGCTCACGTTAACCTGCGTGTAAACCCTATCACAGCCCAACAAACACACTTGAAAATATCTTTTAAGAAGCTGCCTGCTCTGACCTTTAAACAAGAAAATCTTTTTGTTTCTGGCTCTTGCTTTGGATACTGAGATTTTTCTAAATGTCAAAGGCCGCCTTGCCCACGCACAGCCGCCGAGCTGCTCAGGTCTGCCAGGCAAGGAGAGTGCTGCAGGAGCAGAAGTGATACATGGACACGCTGACAAAGCCCAGTGGGTCACTTTGGGCTGGTGCTGGGGAGCCCATGGAGCAGCCAGCCAAAGAACTGCAGCGCCCAGCAAATACCAGCATCAATTCCTGCTGCTGATGGATGTCCAGCGTTTGTTTTTAGGCAATCAGCAGCAAGGTGGAAAGCACTACTTTCTAATGCAGACCAATATAATAGGCATCATTGCCTATGCAGGATTAGTGCTTGCTCTGCGGTGTGCAATGGGCAGAAAAACAAAGAGAAAGTGTGTGCATGCGTGTGTGCACACCCATGTGGAAAGTGCCTGCTGAAGTTATAGCAATGCAAACATGAGGCCTTGGGATCTGTGCAACTGCTCAAACTTGGCTCTCTCGGGTGATGATATCATTATCAAAATCCCCCAACTGAATTACGCCTCGCCTATCAATCTTTCCTAAGTATCACGCACTGCTCAAATACCAGGTCCCCAGGTAGCCACTAAATCACTTTAATTAGAGGCTGTTCATTTAAAATTAGAGAAATATTAAAAACAACAACAACAACAACAAAAAACAAACAACAAACTATACCACAAGATGTGCTTACGCCTTGAAATATTTATGAGGTTACTTAGCAAACTGTTTCCTGATTTCCTTCTTCCTTTCCTGGGGCAGCAGGCAGGTTTCTGCTGGCCTTACAGGCTGCCTTCCCAATGCAGCTTTGGCAGGATGCTCAGCTCTGCATCAACCCGGCCAACCACCTTTTACAAATGACCATTCCTCATTTGCTATAAAGTTTTCCCCCTCCAGCATCCTCTTTGGAACCCAAAAGAGGAAGAGCACTTCCTTTTAATAACTGCTTCTTGCAAAGACCTCCGACCTCCGTGCCACCATCTCGCTGGATAAAGTGAATTTATGAGGCAGGGACGGATGGATGCCTGTAAAGGGCCTTCCAGGAAATGTAATGAAAAAGCTGCTTTTAGCTGCTGAGCAAAGGAAAGCAAGCACCTGGCAATGCCAAGAAGAAAATTGAAAGCTGGGGTGGGATAAGCGAGAAACAGCCCTGCGTGCGCTGAGATTTATTGCAAACATTTCCTTTCTCTTTCTTATTATTCAACGCTGAGATGAACCACAACCCCACAATGTCTTCTCAGCACAGGAGGTCAGCTCATACACTTCCATCTTAATCAGACACACAACCCAGGCACCGTGTGCATCGGTGACAGCAGCGATGGGCTCTGGGCTGTTGCGCCAACTCTGCTCCAAAGTACCACGGAGCAGGGAGCCCTGCAGAGTGGGAGCCTCTCCCTGCAGCTCCCTACATCTCCTCTGCAGCTGGTGTTAAACTGAGCCGTGTGCTGAGCCCCTGCCCTGCTCCCAGTAGGGAAGAACTGCTGCTGTTCATCCTGGGGGACGGCGCTCCGTGGTTTCTCCTATGGGTTAATGCCCTTTAGACTGTCAAATGTGATGCCATAAAAACAAGATCAAAGACTTTAAAATAAGGGAAACGCTTTTTTTTTTTGATTCATACTATTACTATTTTATATCTGAATATTCCTATGGAGCTTTTCATCCTGAAAGACGGGCCTTTGAACTGCTATGATTTCACCTATCATGGAGGAGCAACCCCCAGGGGTAAAATGTGACAGCTATTATCAGGGTGCATTAATGTTACTCAAACACTTCAGGACAGACAGAGACAAATATATCCAATTTAAATCACAGGTTTGAAGAACTGCAGCTCAGTGTGGATTAATACCCCTGCATTTTCCAAAAGTGCTTTGAGAGTTTTAAAGGACGAGTATTGAAACCGGAACTCCCTGCCTCATCTGTAGGATGCACTCAGCCTCCCACCATTGTGAATTGAACCTCAGTACTCTCAGAGAGGGAATGGGGGAGCAGAAATGATTCTGCAATAGTGTCTGCTCCTGCAGCCTCAGGTTCTGATGGGCACTGCCACACCAGTTATCAGGCAGGTTCACCCTGCAGAGATTCGCTGAGGCGATACCTAGAAATGGTTTGGCTGAATATGAGACTGGTGAGAGTAAATCACAGATGACTGTTCACATCACAGAGAAAAGAAAATTGCATGGGATGTCTGTTAATACAGACATAGGGTATGTCAGAGCTCGAGATCCTAAAGGTGTCAGGACTGCTAGATACCATTCACAGCCACATGCAGGGTGTTCATAAGCATCAACCACAAAGGAACGTAGATGAGGGCTTACAGAACTTTTCTAATGCCATCTTAGAAAAAATCAGATGATGACATTAAGCCTGTAAAGCCAACACCTCATTAAAAGGCTCAGGATCTTTATACATTGGTGTCTTTCTTTTACGTAGGGGAAGATGCGCTGATCCCCGGGCACAGGTAAGAGCATCTCTGACCTTCAGAAGAAGCAGCCAAATGCATGTTATCACAACTGCTGTCACAGTTGACTGCCATGGAGCTGGAGTGCTCTGGCACCCGGGCTGCAGCTTCCAGCCATCTGCGAGGTGACCACATTGGACTGGTCAAGCTGCAGAGTGAGTAGCTAACAAGCATTAACAACATCTAGCCCATGTGTTCTGTCTAGTAAAATGCCAACCCATCTGGCTGTAACATTAGCGACTCCACAGAAGCCATATGCAAGATAGACATAAATTAGGAAGAGAAAAATCTCCTGCTACTTTCCCTGAAATGACTCTGCAGTTGTAGCCTGCAATGCTAGGGACTGGGTGTTATTCAAACTCTTTTCCCATCCAGATCACAGCCCCGTGCTGCAGTCCTGCCATCCAGAGGCCGCTCCTCGTCTGTGCCTGGCCCTATGAGCACAGCAGCTTGGTGCAAAGGGAAAAGGAGGTGCAGCTCAAACTGTGTCCTAAGGCTCTCTCCCAGGAGAGCCAGGAGGAAAAAACTGGAGGGAGAAACCAGGGACTGGCAAATGAGCCCCATGCACAAGAATCCATGTTACGGAAGGGGAGCTCATCTCACTAATTCATGTTCATCTCCTCCCTTGCTGAGAGGAGAGCTGGAAGCAATGGCGAAGCAGAGAACTGAGAACATGGGCTTTCTGCAACATGAGAAGGAAGCACCTGAGAGAGAAATGGAGTAAAACCATCCGTGTGGGCTTCAATCAAGATGGCCTAGTTCCCAAAGTGGGGAGAGATTCCACTTCTCGTAAACTGCAGCTGTGAGCACGAGATCCATACAAAAACACCAGCAGCAAAGTTTGCAAAATCTTGCACTGACAAAGAACAGCTGGAGCACAGTGAATTTTGATGGCAACTTCTTGTCTGTTGCCTGGGAGACAGGCATCTGCTCCCCAGAGCACACCACCACTCGCCAACAGGCAGAGCTTGCAATACAGCAAGCATTGGTGTGTGATCCATCCTCATCTCTTCGCATCCTTTTGGAAGTCTTCTCACAAGCAGGGTGGATGGAAGGCTGAAGAACGTGAAGATCCTACGACCAGTAAAAGTTCAAGAGACCATAAGGGACAAACTTGCTGTCAAGCAGACAATTAGACAGCAGATCTGTGGCTGTAGGATGGGACAGTATATGGAGCATGCCCATTCTGGGCTCATTGAGTTTGCAAAGCTTATGGGGGAAGGAGAAACAGATGGACCTGATGGCAGATTGCAGCTGAAGATCTGAGCATGTTTATTCATTATCCTCTTCTAGTTCTTGTTTGTCATAGTCTGGCACCCAGGGCTAAAATGCAGGGATGAAACCCTGCACCAAGGAAACTGGTGGCAGGCATTAGTCACCCATGCATGGAGCCAACACGGCGCTACAGTCAGCACCACAGGGATTGAACACGGCTCAGCTGGGAGCAGGAACTGGTCAGTAATTGCTCTTTCCTATCAGACTACGTGAGTCACTTATAATTATGACTTGCCAAAGTGGAATTCAAGCGTCAGTTTTGAAAAGAATGTAAGTTGCTGCTGCAACACCAATAACCAGATTTCACAATCTTAGTCGAGTCGAGCAAGATGCTTTCAATTCTCCTGCTTTCTGCTGGCTCACAAGTCTTTCGTTTTTCTTCATTTGGAATCAGTGTCATCAGCACTGCTGTCAAGTGGACGAGGGCTGTCAGTACCCAGAAAGTAGACAAGGAAAGTTGGTTCTGTCTGAACATACAACACTTTTTCTCCTGTGTCTTCAAGACTGAGCTTTAACCTTCAGAAACCCGCTGCGGGGAACTTACTTCAAAAATGTCACCATTTCTATCTCAAATTTGTGACTTCTGAGTGCATGGAGCTGATGGTACCAGTGGCTGCACTGGTGAAGTGGCCCAACCCAACTGGTGGTCCATGGGCAGGAGAAGACAATGTCTGAGACAGAAAGGACAGCAATCAGCTGTGCAGGCTGAGTATATTTTGCTTTCAGTGGGGTTGTAATGAGAAACCTGGAGTCCTCTCTCAAGCAGACAGCACCGATCCCACCATAGGGAGGAAGTCCACAGCTGAAGATAGAGAGGTTACAGCTGAAGAGTGAAGGAAGATTTCAGTGCTCAGTGAAAAAGGGAAAGAAATTTCACTGCCTCCCTTGAGGGGACGCTCAGACCTTTGGGCTACGATGCATTTGCTGAAAGCTTCTGCTGCAGCCGACTGTGCTGTCATTTGGCACTAAACTCCTGAAGAACATGGCAAGACAGCGCTGCTGGTTCTCATGTCTGGATGAGCACGCTGCTCTTCCCATGGGGAAAAGGAGAAGTTTCCTAGTTAGTGAGAGCACCATGTTCGAGCAGCCTCAGAGGAATGTGCCTCGGGCCCCAGCCCTCTGCATGACACACATCTGACTGATGTCTCTTCCTGCTGATGCTCGCCTGCTGACGGGCTGCCATCCACCAGGCAGCTCCTCTCGCTGGAGGTGCAGGGGGGAAGAGATTTATGCAGACACCATGTATGCAATTATGAAAACAGAAGACAAGACACCCGGATATCACACAAATTGATGCATTTTTGCTGGCAGGCTTTTTGCATGAGCCAGTAACAGCTGTCATGCTCCAGCCTCTCATCTGAGCTCCGCTAGCACTTCAGCATCCCTCCATCTCCTTTAAGAGGGCTTTCTTCCCTTCCCTTGTGCAGCTTGCTCCAGATGCCACAGCAAAGCTGGCAGTAGCATGGGATGCAAAGGGAAGACGGAGCGATTGGTTTTCATAGCAGCATTAAAATGTAATGTTCACTTCTTTAGGCAAGATGCAACTAATTAGCAATGACCTCGAGGCAACCAAGCTGCTCAACCAGCAATCTCTCCCACACTCAAGCTCTTTAAAATTTGCCCTTTCCCTGTGCCAAGCCTTTCGTCAATCCTGCCTAAAGCCCAACAGCGAGCTGCAAAAACACACACACCACACACACACACAGAGCCCACTGCCTTCTGTAGGCGGGTGGCAGTGAGGAGTTGGACTGCAAAGGTGACACAGCCCTTTGGGCTTCAGCTCTTCTGCACACGCGTCCCCCACTCTGTGCAGTGCTGAGGAAGGAAAGGACATGCCTGCATGCCTCCTGCCAGAGCAGCTCCTGCAGTGACCTCTGCAGATGGGGAGCCTGCTGCTCCACGCACCCTCCTGGTTTCTGTCACTCCATGCTTATGTTTGCTTTTGCAAATGCATTTAACCTTTCTAAAATTAACAGCAGAAGAGAACTTATTTTGGCAAAAGATCAGCTTTGGAAAGATGGAGAAATACAACGTTTTCCAAACATTAGAAAGCCACAGACTAAAGCTCTGTGTTACTCTCTCCAGCGCATGCTGTTTTCGCTCATTATTCTGAATGTTAATACATTAATAGATTTTCTCCTGATGAACGGCTGTACAAGACTCTCTTTCTAGGAACACATATGGCTCCTTCTTGCTACAATATTGGAAAAGAGAGACAAAATATTTAAACAGTGACACTATAAAAGATCTTATCTCCCCTCACCCCGATGTAAATAACTAACGCTGGAGCCAACCCCAGGCTCTAAATGCTTCTTATCTTTCAAAAAGTCCTTAATCAAATCTGAACACATTGGCTGAGGCCCGTTGGAAATAATGGGGCTGTCTGTAGTTACGAGGCCATCTGATGTTCGCTCACCCTGCAGGATGCTCCGTGGCTGGAAGGAACGCAGGAGTGGGGTACATTACACAGGGCGTGCAATGCACGGCACGAGGCTGCACGGCTGCTTCCCCCAGCAGGCAGAGGCAGAGCCAGGCTGCAGCACACGGTGAGTGTGAGCACAGCTTTTCTCCCCCCACACCTGTAAAGTCCAAGAGGCTGCCCTGAATCGAGGCTGTTCTTGGGGCATTCCAAATGCTGCTTTCCCAGCTGTCCACACTACTTCAGACAGATATGGGAACTACCAGCAGACAGTCCAGAATACATGCTGAAAAATTCCAATTCAGGCTTGCCTCGGTCAACTACCAGAGCAGGAATTCCTTAAAAGATCAATTTCTCTCTCCTTTTCTTCTATGCCATGTCATTATTTTTTCTCTCTGCCACAGTAATCCTAGCTACCCAGTGGCACCAGCTCAGACCAACAGCAGTTCCCACTTAGTGCTGCTCACAGTGCAGCCCATCAGCCCTATTACCCCTGGAGTGGCACAGCCCTACTGCAAGCAAAACCGTGACACGTAAAACCTTTTTTCCACTCCAAGAAGTGAGACCTGCAAGGGGAGAACCTGCAGGTTTATACTCCAGAAAACATTTATCACTACAGAACTGCAACACGGTGTGAAAATAAAAGCTCTCCAAACCTGCTTTCGCGCACTCCCCAGCACGCCCAGAGGTGTTCCTGCTGTGATACACCTAACAATGCTCTCGAGAATGTTTTCACAAATAAAAAACACAAATAAAACAGCAAAAGAGTGAGTAAGTATCTCCTCAAGTGCCTCAAACACAGGCTGTCTGTGCTCTAACCCCAGCAGAGGAACAGTGCTGGTAGTATTTGGGTGTTATGGAAAGCCACAGGAAAAGATGTCAGCAACTGGAACGGGTTGCCCAAGGAGGTTGTGGATGCCCCATCCCTGCAGGCATGCAAGGCCAGGCTGGATGTGGCTCTGGGCAGCCTGATCTGCTGGTTGGTGACCCTGCACATAGCAGGGGATTGGAACTGGATGGTCATTCTGGTCCTTTTCAACCCAGGCCTATGATTCTATGATTCTATGAAATAGTGAGCATGTCCCAGCCAAGCTGCTGGGTTTTTTCCAGATCACTGACCTCTGTCTTGTGCAACCAGCCTCTATCTTACTATTCAACTTACAGGGGTTTGTGCAGGCTTAAATGTACATCAGACACTTTCACCTTGAGTAAAAAGCAAAAGCTACAGATGGAAAAACAAGGGGATGAGTTTCCTCGGTGGTTTCACAGACAAAGATATTTAAATGAAGTCATTTAAAACCAGAAAGAACCTTACAAAGTGCTTCTAAGCATCACATTCCACTTGCTGGTTTTTAGCTTCATCTGAAAAGAGCCTCTGAGGGCACCCAGGTATCTCGGCTGCTGCTCCCTCCTTCCTCATGTGCTCTGAAGCACTCCACCGAGTTACACACCAGGCTCACTGAACGAGCAAGTCTACAACAAGGACAATTAGAAACTTTACCCAGGCATTCCCTGTCACATCTCTGAAGGGCAGATAAGCACTAGCACAGCTTTGGAGATGAGAAGAAACGGGTTTCCTACATTTGCAAGGCAAAGCAGCACTGTGGAAAGGACTCAGGTTCGGGGTGCCTCCTGCTCTGCAGCAAGCAGCATCCTCAAGCCACAGGGCTGGGAGGAAACGGGGAAGATGTGGGATGAATACTGGTCTGCAATAAATAGATCACACAGAGCACAGAAGGGTGCGGAGAGGGGATGCCCACAATGGAGGCGGCAGTGGGGCACTTCAGGGAGCAGAGGGCAGCAGCAGCCCAACAACCAACCCATTCATCCCAATGACTGCTCCATTCAGGACGAGCTGACATGTTGTTCCCACAACAGGACCCTGCAAATGACTTTATTTAAGGAGGAAAACAGATTTGTGTTGTTTCTGAAAGCAAATGAATCTAGCTTTGGCTGCACAGATCTGAGCTGTGTTTCTCTCGGTGCCAAGAAAAGCATCAGGATCGTGGGGGGAGACTTAAGAGGCTGTGTTTGCCTTCAGTCTCCCATGGAGCACATCTGAGCAGAAAAATGGGCTCACACAGCACAAGGACTGGGCTGCAACTGTGAAGAATTCAGCAGCTTCGAGTCCGCTTTTCCCAGATTCTTGATGAGTTATTTTTAATTTAATTAAAGACTCCCCACAGGCGTCTGTGGGACACGCTGGGGAGGGGATGGTGAAGCTAACCATTTTTCATGCTATTTCATGCTATTCCATCTCTAATTGTCACTTTTCAGACCACACACAACACCACCTGCATCTGAGCTCTGACCAATGCAATACAAGCACTAATGCTGGACGTTCCTGCCTGCGTGCTCATGAGATGGATTTGCCCTTAAGCTGCTATGCAGGGATGCACAACTCTCTGCTTCTCAGTGCCTGGATATTTAACCTTAATAGAATTTTATATACATCCTTACGAACAAATTTACAATACATAAATAGCATAGATCAGAGGTGACCTTTACGTTTGTGCATGTGGAGATTCATACAGCATGAGGGCCAGCTAGAGTCATTAAGATATGTTCTCATCTGAAGTTTCTTATGAATTATTTGTAAGCTATTTTCTCACTTATTCTGTTATAATACTCCCACATACTCACCAACCAGTAAAAATAGCTTAACAGTGAATATATGTTTCGGAAGTCTGTTTGCCTATTTTTCTTTTGTGCAGCAGCTGCTGTTGCCATGCTGTTGTTGCTATGTTTTCCTTTTTCTTTCTTTTTCTTAAGAAGAAAAAAACCCATAAATCTATTCCTTAAACATCCTCGACTCAGTTCATGCAACAAAATACCTGAGGAAGAATCCAGAGGAACATAAAGTAATCTGGCTGGAAGAGCACAGCCTACGTGGAGAAGTAGGCTGCAAATGCAATCTAGAATGACTACCAAAAATCTTAGGATAATGATCGTAACAAAGGAATATTAAAGTATCTTGGAAGTTGGGCAGTGGAAGGTAAAAGTCCACGTTGAATTGTAAGTCGGTAAGGAAGGAGGAAACAATAGATTTAAAAGAATAAATGTGGCCAAGTCTCACCTGGAAAACAAATCAATCAAGTTGCTCTGTGAGCTGCTGGGAACAGTCCTTCAAGCCTGACAGCTAATACTCAGCTGTGTGTGTACACAATGAGACGTGCTCGTGCTCCTTCCAAAGGCCACGGGCCCAAGGTGTCAAATCTTCCCTTCAAGAAGAGCTGAAGGGTTTGGCTGAACTGGGCCTTGGGCTCAGCAATTAGGGTTCCCCATCCCTTCCGTGCCTTCCAGCTTCAGGTTTGGATGAAGCCTCCACCCTCTGCCTCCAACTCCAGAGAGGTTTGGGGAGGAAAGCAGCAAAGTGGGGGGGACAGAACTGAGAGTTTCAGCCCAACAGCTGGTAACTGATACAGCAAAAGAGTGGGTCAACTGGGAAGCTCTGTGCAATTTGGGTCACTGAGCAATACTACAGCAGAAGAAACTCAGTACAGATGAGCGCAGCGCAGTGCATGTTGCCTTGCCAGTTTGAAGGACCCTTAACACGCTGATGGGTACTGAAATGATGTAACCTTTCAGAATAAAAAGCCAAGTGCCACTATGGCCAGCTTAAAGACAACTTCTTGGTGTACAGTGTCATTCAAAATAGCAAGTTATATGTCAAAATAAAATATGTTTAAGAAAAAAAAAAGGCTAGAAATATCATGTCATGTTTTTATACAAGTTGAGAGCACGTCCCCTTCTGAGCAGTGAGTCAGCCTTAGTGAATTCAGTACAAAACGAAGGTGAAAGATAAATTAGGCTTCCTTTGTTTGAGGCATGTGCCGTGTAACCTGCCTCTTTGCTCTAAGAAGATCTCCATCACTGACTGCATCCCTGGGTCACAGGGAGAGACATTAAAGGCTGGAACAATTTACTGCAGAATTAAGAAGGGCAATAGTAAAACAGAGATGGGTAATGTGATGAATGCTGAGTAAGATGCTATGGTAGAAAAGGGACCGTTCCACTATTTCAGGCACTCTTCAGATATTCCCATCCTTGACTGAGGTGCGTGAAAGTTAAAAGCCAGCTGATCCCAGACACGCTTCACTTTCAGGAGTGAGCCTGCATTAGCTGCTGCTTTCCTGCACGGAAAGCCAAGTTTTCCTAATAAAAGCAACCAAAAAAGCTCTCACCTGAATGGGACCTAGGTGCTACCACTGACCACAGTCCTGTGCTTTAAGCTCATCAAGACCAGTTCTGCCATTCGCTGTGTTTCTCCTTCCTTTACCCACCTCTCTTCAGCCACAGACTTTGCCAAAGACCATCTTCCCCACGCCACATCCGTAAGGAGCACTGCTTCCAACTTCACCAGAGAAATCATACAGAGCTGCCAGCCCAGCACTGAGGCCTGGGAGTCTGGAGCTTCTCACTTTATCCCCACCTGGGGTCCCTGCATGAACTACACACGTAGCATAATTTCTCTGCATCTCAATATCTGCTAGAACTAATAACAGCTCCTCCACCAAGCAGGCATGCTGTGAGAATCAATTGGTATTTGTAAAGCCCTTTGAGAAATGTAAGGCACAGTCTGTATGTGAAAATTATTGATATGATTCATTACCAGGCATTCATACTCTATTTATACAACTCCCAGTATATTGCTAAATATTATGTCCATTTGAATATTGAAATCACTGCTGCTAATAATTCCTGCCAATGTTACACCGGTCTTTTGGAGGTGGCTTTTTCAGCTTGAATGGGAGAATTGTGGAGGCAGTGAAAAAGGGAACAAATGCTAGAAGAGGAATTAAAAAGAGGACAACAGCTCTGTGCAGGCTTCATGGAAAACAATACAAAATCCATTTAACAAATAACTTTGTGCTAACATTTGTCTGATTCCTCTCCTCTTGGCCTTTCTTCTCATCTGAATTTGCACCAAAATCTGATCTCCATTAGCTACACATCAGCCCATTAGAGCAAACCCAACTGCGCTGTGTCTCTCCAGACTTTTTGCTCTCCACTCATCGGCCCAAGCAATGCTCGACCCCATCTGCAACCACTCACACTGTGGGGCTGTGAGGATGCTCTGTCTGAACCGCTGCTCCCCCAGCCCTCCACCAACCACCTCCAACAGCCTCCATGCCAGCACGCTTCCTCTCGCGCTGCTGAGAGCAGCACAGTCTGGGACTACTCAAAAACCTCCGTTTTTGAGAAGAGAGAGCATATGTCTGTACATTATATATTTATTCACACACTGAGGCATGTTCCCACTCCCGAGACACACACGGTATGTTTCGACTTTCTTACTCCAGCATGTTTTGCAAATCTGCTCTCCGCCCCCTCTATTCCCTCGCTTCACTTTATCAGTATCTTGTTTAAGGGAAATGCTGCTTACTGTAAACTGGAAACATTAACATCGGGTCAACAGGCCACTTACTGAGAAGCAGCTGTGGGAGCAGGAGGGATGGGGCACAGCTCTTTTCCCAGCTCAGCTCCTTTTCCTTCCACTTGGAATATTTCCTTGCTGCGATCTCTCTGCTCACTCCTTGCACTGACAAAACACCGCCGATAGCCGCGGTGCAGGAACTCAAGGACAATCAATATTTCGCTCGACTCAAACACAATGATTTTTTTTTTCTGTTGTTTTCAAAGCTCAACATTTTGCAATTAAATCCCTCAAGACGTGGGGAAAGTGAAGGCAGGGGTTCTTTTGTGGGAGGCAGGAGGGAACGGCACAGAAGTAGAAACCAGAGCAAGCCAGCAGTGATGCCAATAGAAATCCGCTGCATCGTTTCTTCTTTTTAATACATTTTTTACGAGAAGTGAGATCTTTGATTACATTTTTGATTAGGAGAGACAGGCATTGCCCTGCCCAATGCACAGTTAGAGGTAAAGGAGCCTTTTATGTTCATAGATATCAGACATCAAAACAGCCATTCCCAACTCTTAAAAGGATCAGACAAAGCTGCAGCTCAAACTGTGCCAGGGACTTTGGTGCAGGCAGGTTCCCTGCAGAAGGCAGTCTGGGAGTCGTGAGAAATCATGTGGATGCTGACACTCCTGTTAGGAGTGGGGAGAAATATGGGCAATTTCTCCCTGGGAAATCCAGGAACGCAGCAGTGAGGGCATTTCAGAGGGAGAAGACTAAGAGCAACGGCAACCATGCTGCGAGGGGAGCTGCTAAAAAGTTGCTCCCAGTCATGAGGAAAGAGCTGCTGCTCCATCAGAGGGTGCAGGCGGATCCTACTTCTATTGCAAAAAGTCAGAGCCTCCCCCCTCCTTCCTTCCTAAAGACTCATGGACTTACTGGACCTCCCACACACGGATGCCCCGCTGCAGGACAAGCGTGCTGACAACCAGCTCTGCCATGCAACACCACCGGTCTCTGTCTTCAGAGCTGCTGAGCTTCCCAGGTGGACTCTCTGCTTTCGAGGTCACCTTGCTCTGCTGATACCCTACGACAGTTGAATTGTGCGAACAAGAGATTAGAGTTCTGATCTTGCACACTCTGGTTGAATACTAACAACGGCAGCACAGTGTCCTGGCTTATCCCTCACCATCACTGCAATGACCCCTCATTCGGCTGCGGGATCTGCAAAATCTCAATGGCTGGAATGAGACGGGAGAGCAAATCAACTCATCAATTAATTGAGAATTTAGTTCAGCCTGGTCTCAAGCACCTCCTCCCATCACGGCTTGCCAGCATGCATTACAGAAGGGAAAAACCAAACTGTGGACAATTTTTCAAGAGCTGCCCAAATTGGTGGCAACTGTGATGTCCATCTTACCAGAATTTGGCTCAGCTGAAGGAACAGATGTCCTGAAAGCATCAGTTGCACATGAAGCTAACTCAGACGCTCTAACATTTTCCATACGTCCGCAGGGCCAAACACTGACCAACTGCACTCAGCCACAGCACAGACTTGCTGTGCAGAAGCACTCAGCACACCGTCTGACTACCAGCCTGGTTCTATCATCTCTTCACATAGAAGCATTCTTCAAAGCACTGTTGTGTCACTTCACCTCTGCTGTCACTCTTCACCTCCCCTACAACTCATGGCATCGTGCAGAGACAGCACTGGGATGGCACAGGCTCTGACACCAGGACCCATCTAACCCAACCGGCCACCATCAATTGCCTCCACTGCTGGCTGGCCCCAGGAGAAACCCAACAGCATTAAGCTCACACTGATAACAACCAGACTGCAGTGGACAACTGTTCCTTCTCACAAGGATTTGCTTGCTAGGGTTGCTATAAATTTTTATCCTCTTTTTTTTTTTTTTGCTTCTAATACAGCAGTAATATCAAACTGAGGGAGCCTGTGAGATGCCCACAACTCACTCTCAACAGCATGTTGACAACCAGTGCTACATCTACGTTAAAGATGAGCAGAGCCATCACTCAAACAGCCAAGATCCTGAGTGAGATAAGTGTGTGGCTGACAAGCAGCTGGCTCCTGCTCAGCCCAGACACTGCAGAGGTGCTGCCGGCAGTGCAAGGATCTGCCAGAAAATTCAACCCCACCTTCCACCAAAGTGCATTCTCTACCTGGGAGATGAATATCCCTTATTTCCTTCTGCACGCACCGCTGCTGCAGCGCAGCCACAACTGGCTGCAGGCACCTCTCCTATGGCTGTTTTGATGGACTGGAGGCTCAGCTTTGGGATCCACCTCCGTGCTGGAGGATGTAATGCACACACACACCTCTCAGCAGGGTCAGCTCACAGCAGCTTGTCTGCTTAGCACCAGCAGGTGAGAACAGGCTGTACACAACTGCCACGCCGTACTGCTTTGCCATTAAGCAGCAGATACACCACCATTGATTTCAATTAAATTTTTGTTCCTAGCAAACTCTCTAGAAATACTTAGCCCAAAGCCTGAAGCACTTCACACCCTCCCTGCTTCCCATGGCATATTGACGTGCTCAGTACCCCTCTGTGTACACACCGGAGGAATGTGGCAATCTGATTTCTCCCATCAGTGTCACCGATGGGACCGGAGCAGCACTGGGAGCACAACCACTCTGTTGTTCATGCAGCTTTTCCCTCCACCAGACACACAAAGCCCTGATGGCACTTGAGGCTTGATTTCATGGCCACACCGATTTCACGACTGCCAATGGTTATTTTTTAATCTTTGTGAGCTGCTGGTGCTGCAGGCACAGCCCCACACTGTGACCAACTGCACAGCCAAAGGGTGCCCCAACATTTTGGCATGACTAACAATGAGGAAGATGATAATTTTCCTACAGAGGAATTCCTGCAAAGCAGCCTGCAGAATGATGCCATTAACATCCCAGGGGCATTCGCTCCGCTGGATGACAAAGAAGAAACCACAAATTATTTCTTTCTGCAGCCTGTGCAAACGCTCCTGTATGTGGTCTCAGAGCTGCTGCTGGAGGATGAACTCAAGCTGTAGAAGCAGATACAGCAGGCAACACGTCCCATGGATGCAAACATCTCCTAAGCACAGCTTTCTTCTGCAGACTTCTGCCTGGATCCTGCTTGTCCTCATGCAGTCAAAATAGACTCAACCTAAGCTTTGTGCATGGAATGCCTGCTAAAGTAAGCTGGCCTGTATTCCTGTCCCGCAGAGAGAGGTAGAGTGAGAAGAGAAACAAGAAAACGCAGCATCTGAAAGAAACCCACGTGAGTTAGCCAGCACTGGTTGGACGTGCTCAGCTCAGGCACGATCCTAACGCATTTGTATGGAACCACCTTAGTCAAAATACCACTTAATTTAAAAGATTCAGGAAACAAAATAATGACTTTGGGGTCAGCTGCGGGCAGCTTGTTAAGGGCAGGGCAGCTTCATTTCCCGCTGCTGTCCATACTAATGGTCCCTTGACAAGAGCACAGTCAAGGTGAAAAGAGCAGCACTCAGCTCCCGACTCTAAGCACTCTGTGATGTGCAACCATCTGCAGCTCAACCTGCAGTGCTGCCACAGTCACAACAGAACAGCTCTGGGTCCCAAACAGCCGCCCAGCTGCAGACACTTCTGGGAAGTTAGAAATGAGAGTAGGAACTTAGAGAAACACTTTAAAAGACAGGGTTGTGGTTGCCCTGCTCTTCAGCCACAGCGATGAAGGGACCTCCCTCAACAGCTGAATGGCACTTGTTATTACCAAGCCACGTTGGGCACAAATCATAGAATGGCCTGGGTTGAAAAGGACCACAATAATAATCTAGTTTCAACCCCTGTGCTATGTGCATGTTTGCCAACCACCAGACCAGGCTGCCCAGAGCCACATCCAGCCCAGCCTTGGATGAATCCAGGGACATGGCACCCACAACCTCCTTGGGCAACAGCCTAAAACCCTCTCTGCCCCCCAGCCTGCGATGCTGCTGGCACACACTGCAATGCTGGTGACTCTGAGGACAGAAAAGCCACCAGTGTTGAGGGGCAGAGGAGCTCAGCATTGTGAGCCAGCCACACTACAGAGCTTCTGCTCATAGGGCAGCACAGCTGTGCAGACCTTCCATCGCTCTGTTTTTGCCATCCACATCTCTGCACTTCTCTCCATTAGCCACTAAATGCCTCACCGTTTCCACATAGGTAAAGGTATCAGAAAGCAGAGAGGTATGGCATGAAGAACTATGCAGAGTAAATCAGCAGACAGCTTCTGCACCCAGTTAACAGGCAAAGCCCAGAGGCGATGCTCAACTTGATTAAAATAAAGACATATTCCTCCCACCCGAGCTGCACTGCTTTGTGAGCACGCTGCTCTGCCATTTTTCAGTTTGTAAAATAGAGTAATAGTTTCTGTACCTCACAACCATCCTGGAAAGCTTAATTCATGTTTGTGAAGTGTTTTCAGATCTTAAATTGGAAGGCATGAGAAAGCACAAGCTGTTATTATAATTGCATTATTAAGCGCTGTTAAAAAAGCACCTCAGTTTATGCTTTGTAGAATCCAGGTCCTTCTTCAGAGGAGCTTTATGCCCTTGACACATGTATTTGACAATAACCCAAATAGCCTTGATCTTTTATTCCCAGCAGGGCTTTCTTTATACCTTAATGAGGTCTCTTCTTAATCTCTTTTCCAAAGGATAAACACCTCATCTCAGCATAACCAAATGCTCTGAGCTGCTGCGTGTGAGCCCCGCTTCCCTCTGCTGGGCTGGGTCTGCTCTGTACCTCTGGTCCAGGGAGGGGTCCGCAGCAGACAGGAGGAATACAGCAGAGGTATCATGAGATGCCACAGCACACCTGCAGATCTGCATGCAACATCTCCATTTCTGACAGTCAGAAACACTTAGCTGCTCCCAAGAGCTGTGCCAGCCTAGTTAGTCCAAACGCAGCAGTGCTTTTATCCCTTTTGCCCATAACGCCTACCTTCAACCTGATCTCTGTTTTGCAGCACACGATGCTCCCAGGCTATATTTCTGACTGTATTTCTGTCTTCAGTCTCCAATATTTCACTTCCTTTGCCCTTACCATTACCAAATCAGCCAGGGATCTGCAGCCTCGCTGATATCGACTTTCTTCTCTCCTCAATCCTTCCCTCAGGTTTCCTCTTTTCCCCCCCATCATCTGCAAATTGCATCGTTTTTATCTTCCGCTATGCTGGAAATCTTATCATGAAAGAGAGATTTTTCTTTTTTCTTTTTTTAATTAGTACTTGGTAATATTACCAAGCTGTGAGTTTATGGCTTTGTAGATCTTATATTTTTGACACTAATTACTCACAAAGGCTTTTAAAGCCGCATTTCAACATAGCAACTGCCATGACTGTAATTAAGTAAGAACCAGCACATTTTTTTACATTTCAGAAGTCTCCAGCATCCCAGCCCCACATCACAGCCCCCAGTTCCGCTCTGACACACGAGACCAAATATCAGGAACGCACCCCAGGTCCCCCCCACCCCCACCCCAGCACTCAGCTGCCAGCACAGAGCATCCACGGGGATTCGCCATTTGCCAATTGCCAATCTGAAGGGCTAATTTTAGACTCCATCCCTGCTTCTCGCAGGACTGTTTTTCCTGTTTGCGTGCTCAGACCTCAAAGCTTCCTTTGAACCAACCCCAGGGCCATACTTGATGTATTTGCTGTTCACTGCCCCTCTCTGGGGCAGGGAAGCAGCAGTGCACCTCTGAGGGTGTGATGTAAACCAGCTGCTGTGGGGAAGATCCATTAAAGGCATCTCAGTGGGCAGAGCTGGATTCCGCAAGCCTAATTTATTTCCAGATTACTCCGGGATGTTGCCTTTTACTGTTGCATTATTTGTTCTCAAACTCCAAATTAAGATTTTATGGTGCCATTAATTTTTATGTAGAAACTACCATTAAAATCAATGTTTTCTGCTTAAAACTTGACAGTTGGAGATGACTGATTGTCTGGCCTGTTCCCAACTGCTTGAACACTTTGGGAGCGGACGGGTGAGAGCTGCTAACACCGAGCACCGGGCTGTATCAACACACCAGTGCATGGGCCTGGCTCGTGGGATGCTCCTTCCAGCACCTCCCAGGGAATGCAGGTCCTCCTTTTGCTAACGAGCCATGGCCATCACACTGGCCCTCACCCTGAGTCAGGCACGCTATGATGGGCACAGCCCATGGGTTGCCCTGCAGGTGCCCAAGGCTGAGCCCAGGCAGTTGTGCATGGGCACGTGGCCTCTTTAATTATTAGGACAGCTCGTCTGGGCTTTTGTTTGGAGATAATTTTGTTTTCTAATTTTGGAGGAGCCCGCAGTGCGGTTGGCAGCAGGTAAGGGGCATGGGGAGAATATTCCCTGAAAGAGATAAAGGAACATTCGCTCTTCTCGCGCTCAGAGAGGGAAGCAGGAGGAAAAAAAGAAGTTTGATCGTCTAAAATGAGGCACATTAAGCAAAACTGAATGCGATATGTAGTGAGTATCTGTGACAAGAGCAAACCGATCCCGCTGTTGGAATATTCATGCAAATAGAAGCAATTTCACCATGATTAAAAAGGCAATTAACTGAAAAAAAAAAAAAAAAAACCGCCAGCGATTTCAGAAGCAGGCTGTGTGTCAGTGAGGCCTCCGCACAGTGCTGAACTGACATTTTGCTCACTTTCATATTCTATCAATGAGATACTCACTACTACGACTTGAGAGTGGTAATTACCCCAACTGGAGGCAGATGCTCTTAGAAAGACTCCAACAAAGTCTACACACTCCACTTCATGCGCCGTGCACAGAGAGGGGGATGCAGCAGCATCCTGCCTTTCCCAGCCCCGCTCGCTCTGCAACTCAGATGAAAGACATCAGCACAAAGAGCATCTATAGGAAGAGTGAGTCCAAACTAAACATTTTCAGCCTGGAACACAAAGCGCTCGGGGAATGAGGCGTGGGCAGAACTGTGATGTCACAGCCACTGCCTGGTGATGGGATTAAGTGCAGTTTTCCCTCCAGGTAACACGGTCAGATCCATAATAAGCAAATGCTGATGATAAATCTTCAGTTATCTGTGTGATAATCTGCATGGGACGAATGAGACAGCAAACGTTTGATTCCACACAAACCAATGGATGTTAAAAGCAGCATTTGCTGTTGACACCTTCTGGACTTGTCCTTGCTCCAGAGGACCGCTGAGACCGATGCTATACCCAAGCACTGATGAAAAGCCCAGTATGTCCCATTTTCAGAGCTTTTTAAACCCCAGCTCACAGAGACCTCCATGTGAACACCACATCCCCCCAAGCAACAGGCTGGCTTCACCTTCCAAAAGCAAGCTATCCATTTCACAGAATCACAGAATGGCCAGGGTTGGAAGGGACCTCAAGGATCGTGAATCTCCAACCCCCTGCCACATGCAGGGCCACCAACCTCCCCATTTAATTCTAGACCAGCCTGCCCAGGACCCCATCCAATCTGGCCTTGAACACCTCCAGGGACGGGGCATCCACAGCCTCTGTGGGCAGCTGTTCCAGCACCTCACCACTCTCTCTGTAAAGAACTTCCCCCTGATATCCAACCTAAATCTCCCCTCCCTCAACTTAAAACCATTTCCCCTTGTCCTGCAGTTGTCAACCCTTTCAAAGATTTGATTCCCCTGCTGTTTGTAGGCTCCCTTTAGGTATTCAAAGGCTGCAATGAGGTCACCCCACAACCTTCTTTTCTCCAGGCTGAACAAGCCCAGCTCCCTCAGTCTGTCCTCATAAGGGAGGTGCTCCAGTCCATTTCCAGCAGCACAGGTCAGCCACTAGGAAGCACCAACAAATTCCTCCTTGGTGGCTGCTGCTCCATCAGCACCCCAACACCCGCACAGCCAGAGCACTGCAGTATGCATGAAGTGCCTTTGGGCTTGATCCCTCTGCAAGCTGAGTGTCCTCTGCTTGTCTTTGATGATTAAAGGAGCCAAAGGCTTTACCCTCAGCTCAGGACTTTCTGTGGCTGAGGTATTTTGCAGCTAGTCACAAACTCAAATATATTTCCTGTCCGGCAGATACTGTCTGCTCTTGAGAGCAATTTTTATTGGATTTGTAATCCCCTTTTCAGTTCTTTCTCTCCCCTTTTAATATTGCCTTTTAAGCCCTTTACCAGGAGTTCACTGTCTGAAGGCCAACAAGGAACACTGGACAGAGCCTTCGGGTTTAAAAAAGAATATGCACAGAATATTAATGCAGGAAAACCACGCGACACTCTGACCCCTTTCAATTAAGGTGCCATCTCCATCACCTTCAGCTGTCCTGGAAACTTGGATGTGCCCTGAAACAACAACAAAGAAGACCCAAAAAATCATTGCTTCAAGCTGAAATGGAGACATTTAACCATTTCCCTCCCCAGCACAACATAGGCTGTGGTTCCCTTTACAGACACAACGTCTCCAGACCAGATTCAGCTCCAAGTGCCCAAAAAAGGCAAGGAACTGGAAAGCATTAAGCAAAAGGAGCGAGATAGTTATGGAGTGCCATGGCATAACATGCAGCCCTATGTGAGAAATGTGGCAGCTTACAGCTGAAATGTGGCACTGAAGGAGGATGGGATACACTGGCTGGATGGAGGTGAAGGCCAAATCCCAACGAGCCTGGAAACGTGCCACATGGCCCACAATACCTCCCATTCAGCTCAGAAGTCCTGCATGCAGAGATATCCATCAGGCAAAGAAAATGCTGCTTTTGACCCACAGAACTTTCAGCTGAGTGAGGTCACAGAAGAACAGAGGAGGGGATCAAGTCGTCCATTTTCCTTCTTAAAAGGAGATGAGACCCTCTGGCTCAGGGAGCAGCCAGGAGGGTTACACCTCTGATGGATCCACTGCTGCGTGGGACCCCACTGGGACCAAGAGGGACAGTGAGAGATGAGGAAAGAGAGGCAGCAGATCTGGTGTGGTGCTCTTAGGAAGCATCACTGCAGCCCACTACAACACTACGGATTCTTCGCCCTCACCCCAACAAGAGTCAGGATCCTTTCAAGGCCAAAAAAAGTCATGTTTAGACCATTCTAGTGGGCAGAAACATTCTCCTTTGTAGCTCTAGACAGAGCTTGGCTGAACCAGATTTTTCTTCTCTAATCAAAGGTTTTGTGGGTCCCTGGCTCATGGTGCAATGCATTTCCAGCCTGAAGCTCATTTCAGTGCTATAAAGCCCTCTGCAAATTGAAAGGCACACGGAGTTCAGAAAGGTGCTTCGGACCCACCTTAATTAGCACTGAAGAAGGAAATAGTACTTTCCTGGCTTGCTAATTTCTGGAGAAAAGTAACTGAATAAAGTGGTGCGTGCCAATCCCTTCGTCAAAAAGGAAAAGGAGGCAACTCTGTTCTCTTAATTAACACCACTGGAGATTGGGCTGACGAGGCCCTCATGGCAGAATTGCTGACTGCGGTTGTGTGGCCTGGAGCCTGCTAGGGAGCAGCAAAATAATGCAGCAACATGAACTCTATCCACCCACAACCACATTTTCTGTTTTCTCTCCACCTTTGCTTTCGTAACCGTTTGACCATTCCAGTATTATTTCCTTTCAAGGTAAAGAAAAGCTCCATAGATTTCTTTTCTTTTTTTTCTTCTGCCCTTTTAGTTCCTCCTTTGGCACTGGCCTCCTCATACAGAACGGTGTGCAGGATGCGACAACCTCCCTGTATCATTTTGCTTTATGTCTGGAAACACCTGTATGTGCAATTAGAGAGCCAACTCCTTTTATGTCCCTAAATGAGTAGATTTAATCACTGCCATAAGAAGTTAAACCCCACTTGGGCAACACAGCTCAGCGAGGCGATTCCTCCTGCAGTTGCTCCCACAGGACCAGCCCTACCTGCAAGCAGGATCAGCCCCTTGGGGAAGCTCCAAGCCCTCCAGGTTTGTCTTATCCACAGCAGCAATTTCACAAATGTAATTAAGGGAAGCTGTGGGATGCCTCCCTGCTGTGCTGAATGCATCTCACCTGCCTCCCACGGCCCTGAGAGATGGAAAGGAGAGTGCTGGTGCAGGCTTGTTGCGATGCCAGTGGGGAGCAAGCAGTGATGGGGCTTGGCATGCAGCAATACACAGGGCTTCCTGCTCTGTGAGGTGTAAGGAGAACTGTGAGATAATTTAGTACAAGTAATGGATGTTGGGATTTCTCCAAAGCCAACCCCTTTTTCTCCTCTCTTCATCTTCAGCCCTTATTCAGCCCTTTATGTCTTGCCATCTTTTTTTCTCCACCATTTCCCACTGTTTCTCCATCACAACTGAAGCTGTGAACCCCACATCAGGGCTCCTTTCCCCACAACACTGCCTGCCTCTGCTCCCCACCTGGTCAGCCCTCACCCATAGACAGGCACTTGGCCCACCTGTCCCACCAGCTCTGCAGCTGAACTCTTGCTTCCACATCCATTTCCCAAGCAAGATCCTCCCCTCAGTACCCTTCCATCATGCCAAAAAAAAAAGTTAGGGAAACACAACGCACGCTGGCCAACAGCAGAAAGCACGTCATCCTCTGGAAGAGAGCACGGCTGGTGCAATTAGTGTATATGCAAAATGCATCATCTCCATTTTCCACTCCACCAGCCCCCTGTGCCTGCGCAGAGCCTCTGTCTGCTCTCAGCACTGTTGCACAGATCTTGGCATGCATTGGGAGTGTTCTGTTCACCTTGCAGTTACATTTTATGGCGTGCTTTCCAGTGGCCACTTCTGATTCAAAAGCAGTGCTCAAAATATACTCAGTCCTCAATTTTTTTCCCCTTAGATTTATGATCTGCCCCTCTGGCATGTAGCTTTAAGTCATTTTATTTCAAGTAGGAATATTTTAAGAGTAATCTGTACGTGCGTGTCAGGGAAAAGAATTAATTATCGCTCTAATTAAAGGGACACTATTGAAAATAATCTCCCTCTTTTCCTGCTGATTTTGCCCTTTCTTCTGTGAGTAAGCTTTACATTTTTGCACGTATATGTTTCTCAAGGAGTTTGAAATTAAAAGGGCTTATTTTATTTATGCAACAGTACCAACCAGAAGTTGTGCATCAGCAAAATGCACATTAGGCGGGTGGCAAAGGCAAACATCAATGATTACATGTAGGTCCTCGATAAGAAATAAGAAGTAGTATTACTATTATTCTTAGTATATAAAATCCTGGATTACTTCAAGAAGCCTAAAAAGCATTCCAAGTCCCCTAGGCTGTACTTGAGGTTTAAGACTGTAAAACACATCAATTAAATGCTGCAGCTGCACCATGCTTTAATAACACCTGGGCCAGGATCACAGAATCACAGAATGGCCAGGGTTGGAAGGGACCTCAAGGATCATGAATCTCCAACCCCACCGCCACACGCAGGGCCGCCAACCTCCCCATTTAATTCTAGACCAGACTGCCCAGAGCCCCATCCAACCTGGCCTTGCACACCTCCAGGGATGGGGCATCCACAGCCTCTCTGGGCAGCTGTTCCAGCACCTCACCGCTCTCATAGTAAAGAATCATAGGAGCACACAATGGCTGGGGCTGGAAGGTACCTTACAGCCCAACAACTCCCAGCCCCTGCTGCTGTGGGCTGGTTGACCCCAGCAGGTCGGCAGCTCCCAGCACACCAAGCACTGCCTGGGCGGGGGGCTCAGACAGGAGGGAGCTTGGCTTGGCCAAGTGCTGCCCATGCTGGGGATGGAGCCACCTGGCTCTGTAAGCTGCTGCCAAACCGAGCACAGCTATCAAAGATAATGTCGGAGCAGCCTATGTGCATCTCTTCATGTTTTGCCTTCGGGGAGAGAGGGTTTCTGTAACCACAGTGTTACGGGAGTGATAGACAGGGAGAGATGGGAACTGCATCAGCCGGCACAACGCTACTTCCAGGGACCTTAATTTAAGGAGGAAAAAATCAGATTAATCCCTCGGAAAATGTCATTACACAAAAATATCTGGCAGTCAAGAGGCCAATTAAGTCCCTCATTTGGAACTAAAAAAAACCTGGGAGTACAGTGGAGAGAACGAGGCAGAGCTCACAGTGGGACGAGTGCAGCAATCCATGGAGTCCCAGGATTACATCAGCAGTATGTAAGGCCTCACTGTATAGAAAGACCAGCCAAGGTTTACACTTTAATTTTCGCAAAATCCAAAGTCTCCCACCTAACCACAGTGGCAACCCTGAGCTCCCAATCCCACAACACAGCTATTTTTCCAGCAATACTCGAAAGAGAAGGAAGGGATACTGGACTTCTGCATAATTCAGCGTGTTTTGACAGTCACCTTCGGGGCATATCACACTCGACTGCTCATCACTCCTCAAAGATGGATATGAAAAGAGGCTGGAGAAGGGGACGCTAGATGATATAATGGAGAGGCAATTAAAGACCACAGAAACCCAAAAGGCAAACCAGCTGCATCTTTCTCTAATTTATAGGACACGGAGCAGACAGCATGATTGATTCATACATCTCTCATCCTATCAGGAGGAGAGTGGGTATGCACTGGTAGGAAATGATGTACAGCATGGGAACTGCCAGCCACGCGGTCCCTGTTGACAAAGCACTTTGTGACACTTCTCTTTCTTCCCAAGGGGCAGTCTGTCGAAAATCCATCAGAGTTTAGCAATTTCTCCATGCATTAAGACTTTAATGAGACACTATGATAGCCTCTCAAAATGCAGTCAACTCATGCATGGAGCTTGCTGCACCCGGGGATGCCTGCACTACATGGAGGAGTGACTTGAGCAGCGTGGGCTCTGCACATGGACTCAAAGTTAAATAAAACTCATTTAGAGCTCAGAACCAGTAAAATATTGACCCTTGGCAATTTGCAGTAGATCCTCCCCAGGAAACACCTTGGAAAAGCAGAGCTTCCTCTCTTTTTCTTTCCCTGAATGCTCTCCAGAAAACTCTCCCTTACCTTATCCACTATCACCCCCTAGATGCTGCAGGTTCACAGGCAATGGCACCAAACACGTCTGCCTCCTCTCTTGTGCCTTAGGAACTTTTTCCTGGCTGATTCCATTTGCTATAGAAACCTTAAAAACATCATAACGCAGTGTTATATTTAATACAGAGATAGCAAGGATGGGAAACGCCAACAAGCAGCGTGAATAGACTTGTGTGTCTTTAAAGCTTTCCCTGGAAAAATACAGATGATGGAAAGAAACTGTGCTGGAGAGATCTGGGCTGCTGCCCATAAATCCAGAAGGAAATTTAGTCCCCAAAGCTCTGAAAGTTGCCATTGCTCTTCTTGAAATGAGCAATTGGGTAATCAGCGTTAATATTAAACAGCTTGTTCAAAAAAAAAAAAAAAGACAATTCAAGAGATTCTGCCTTCCAGCATCAAGAGACAGTCAGGAAATCTCAGACTAAAAAATGGTGCATTTTGCTCGTTCCTGAATTCACAGATCTAGCTGTGCTGACCGTGATAATAAAGTATTGAACCAGGGTCACACCAGCTCCCCCCATCCCCGTGCCCTGCAGATGTGCCTGGAGAAGATTTACAAGGCAGGGATGGGAAGGGAGACCCACGGGCACACAGCTGTGGGTGCCCATGGCACGAACTGCATGCAAGGCTGCTGCACAGCAAGCAGGTTCCCTCCCAGCCTGGAGGGAAACATGACTGCAGCTTTGATAGAAAAGGGGAGATGAGAGTCTTAGGAGACTGGGTATTCCAAACTTGAGCTTACAAATGCTTTTAGGACTCGACTATATATATATATATATATATATATATATATATATAAACTCTATGCTTGCCAATATACACGCATAAACTCTATGCCTGCCACACCAAGTTCCCTTTGCCAGTTTAAGTCCAAATAGAGACCTTTAAAAACAACAGCAAGTCAAGTTTCTGTAGATAAACATGCCACTGAATGGCGCTGCTTTGAATTTAGGACTTCCCTGGCTAGATGTAAGTTCGGGGGCCGCGGGAAAGCAATGAATCTTCCTTTCCCAACAGAAAGGATTTCTGCTTCCGACCGCATGGCACTAAGGGGAAGATTTTAAATCTGCCTGAAACAGCAAGCTTGCCTATTCTGAGACCTGAGCAGTCAACATTATTTTAGGGGGAGGGAGGCCGGAGGGATAGATGAAGCAAAATATGTTAAGCAAAGCAACTTTTCCTTTTACAGTGGCATTTGTGTGCCAAGGCTGGAGCGTTTGGAACAGGAGCAAGAGTGCTGGGGAGGGATTACTGCGGGGAGCCAGGCATCACTCAATGGACAGAAGTTTCACATTTATACATTCCTGCAACACTAGCTTTAGCACAAGCAGGTATTCTTGAACCTCAGACCTGTATGATTGCAGTGTGCAGGTATGCAGGGTGCACAGCTTGCACCATGCTGCATGGAGACAACCCAGCCTGCAGCCAGCTCCCTGCTGCTTCAGTCGCTGCTTGCAGCACCAGCAGGGTTAACAAAACCCTACGGATCCCAGTGAAAACATTTTGTGCCATCTGTATTTGCCTGAACCTAACAAGGACTTTATCAGCAGATTGAAGCTTCAGGGGCAGGTGACTTCTGAACCTGAAATGAAAATATACGGCCTTTCCATTCTGCTCTTGCTCCAGCAGCCTTGCAGTAGGTGCACTTATCTGACTCAGCTCTTTCTCAGGAGGCTATTAATTTTTGGCTCTGTATGTACAGGTCTATTACAGGCCCATCCATAACCCACCCAGAGAGCCCGTAACACTGCCAAGCAGCATGCTTGGAAACAGTGGGGAATTGCACCAGGTTCTCCAGGTTTGCTTCACACCAACACAACACGGCCCGGAGAGGGGCAGAACACCCCTCCAGCAGCCCCAGGCTGCAAAACAAGAAGAGATGAAGCAGCACATTTTTCCTTTACTGCTGCCTGGCTCTGGCTGCACGCATCCTGTTCCCACGTGCATCTTCTGTGCTAGAAGCCGGGGCAGTGAGCACACGTCCTTCCCCAGCTCCCCCTCCTCTTCCTCTCCCCGTCCCCTCGCTGTTTTCACATTCACAGGCGCATGCCTCCTGCTCCTGAGAAGTCACAGCTGCAAACGCAGCAGTACCTGCCTGGAATTGAAAAGCCGGACATTACCACGTCGTCCAGCTCTGCTGACTTATCGTTTTGCTCTCACCTATGTCTCATTATCCTGCAGTTTCTTGCCAGGCCTTGGCTTTCTCACCACCTTCCTCCCCCTGTGCCTCTCTGCCCTTCCCATTAAACATGGGCTGGATGCTCTCTTTGTGCTGTGCTCTCATTCCCTGTGCCCCCCACTCATTACACACCGGGAGCTCCTGCTGCTGCTTGACCCACACTGTACCTCATCTTCCCCCTGCAAAACAGAACGCCGACGTCGGGGGAGGCTCAGCACTGCAGAACAGCGACTGCAGCTCACTCCCATCCCTCACAGAAAGGGAAAAAGTTGCAAAACTTGGTCAGAAAAGCTGCAAAGGAAAGCGATCAAAATACAGCAAGCCAACTTATTGGCTCCTGCCTTGCTTAGAGTTGATTGCTTAGAGTTGACTGCATGCCCCTGCATCACAAGTATGCAGCTCATGCCAAGTGCTTGCCAAGTCCCAGCCCACTTCCTTCTCTATTCTCTGGAAATATTGTCACTTTTTAACTTGCACTTTGACTGGCACAGAGAAATCCTGGGAGCATTAATGACATCAAATTCACCTTCCCTTGCACTGCCAGGGCCCTGTGGAGACCATCCCATGTGCTCACGCAAGGATGGCACCAGCAGTACACACTAATGGTCTCAGGAATATTTTGGTTTGACTTTCATCCTGTTTCTGAGGCACAGTGAATACATACATTCAGAGCAGAAAGGGAAAAAGATTAAAAAAAAAAAAAAAGGAAAGAAAAAGCACAAGAATTACTGCAAATCAGCCGAGTTGGAGGGAACATCCCGGACTGAGCAAAGTGTTCCATCAAAGGAGGGCCGGCAGCACGGCGGGTGGCACAGAGCTGTCAGCCCCTCTCACTCACAGCGCTGAGGCTGTGGGAAGGGCTGCTGCACAAAAGGAAGGACTTTAAATAAAGATGAAGCGGACGTAGCCACATTGTTGCTTGGCCAATGAATTTAATCTGCACCTCAGAGGTTATCAGACACAAGACCTTTTCCGTGGCCTTTCCCAACCCCTCCACTTGTCACCAGCAGATCTGTTCACTCCTGAGTATCTGGACTATTAACACTTAAAGCTTCCCACTTCCCTCCTCCCAGTGGTTATGCCCATACATTGCTCAAGCCTCGTGATGACCTCTCTGTTTCCTTCCCCATGCACAGTCCTTGGCACAGCCATGCTGGAGCAGCTCCCATCCCACACCCCACCATTTCCCTGTGTCAATATTTCTAGATCTAGGTCCCATCTCTTCTGTGTTTTCTCTTGGCTCTCTGCTCAGACATCTCAAAGGCATCTTTGAACCACGTCCTTGAATTTGGCCTCAGAAGCACTCAGCAAATCCCACCACCTTTATCTTTTCACCTCCTAATCCTCTGCTCCTCTTCTCCATCAGTATTGACAACTGCACTCTTTTTCTCCTTCTGAATATTGAATATTCTAAAGGATTAGCCCTAACAGTTAATTTTTAACTCCACGTAAGATTCAGGATTGCATGCATATGGCAGGCTCAGCTGAATGCAAACAGTTCAGCTGTGAGACACCATTTGGGCTGCTCCCTCCTTGGGGCAGGGGAAGGGATGACAATCCTGTGTTCTAGCCCTTTTCCCCATTATTCTGCTTTAAGTGCCAAGAAAAAAAAAAAAAAGCAATACAGATGGATGCTACAACACATATTTACTATCTCTGGAAGCCCCCAAACATGAGGAAAATGCACAGCTGGTGCTTTGTCAGGGGAGGAGGAACACCAGTTTACAGACAACTCGTATCAGAGAACAGCACAAATTAATATTAGGGGCTTCCCTGCCAAGCAGCTTTAACCACCGCAGGACGCATTTCCTCCCTTCCTAATGCACGGCCCCTCTCTCACCTGCTGGGCACAACTATCCCATAACCAAGAGCATAAAACTGCCTTATGGTACAGAGCCTATGGAGCCACCAGCACGAAGCTGCCCTGGATGCCAGGGAGCTGCATCACTGACCTGAGGGCAGAAGGATCGCACCTGATATCCACCCTATGAGACCAACATTTTTGAGCCCTTTGGCCCTGGCTTGCTCACTCCAGCCTGCTCTCTTTGAATGAGAGCCATTCTGATGGGGAGGAGGAAGCAGGAGGAGGACGCAGCAATCTCCAGAAAGTGGTTTTATTTAAGGCAGCAACTGAACAGAGCTGCAGCTTCTGCTGCCTCCTCAGCTCAGCGCAGAATGCAGAAAGGGATCCAGGTGACATCATACGATTTAAGAGTTAATTAAACTGAGTGATATGCTCCAACAGCTCCAGGTGTTTATTTCAAGGTTCTACAGCGTTTAGAACGATAGAATGGGGGGGGGGGGGAATCTAATAAAAAATCTGGTGAGTATTACATTAAGAAGTAATCACATTGTTAAATCACTCTTGGTTCTGGAGCACTTCTAATAACTTCAAACCTTGGCAATTCTCACCAGCTCAGGCTCATTTCCATCGTTCTGTTCCCCTCCTTCACAGAGCTGGCAGGTTTTTCCTTTTAGGAAGCCCAGGAGAGAACCATGCAACCAGGCAGCACATGCAGCAGCCTGGAGGCTTTGTGCTTCAGCCCGGGCAACAGCAACACCTTTGCTTGAAGGCACATTCGATCCCTTCTGAGCACTAATGGACCAGCTGGAATGGTCCCATCCCTTCCATGGCGCTGCTTGGCTGGAATGAGAGCAGCCCAGAGGCACAGCACAGCACTGTTGTCCCACATCCCTGCCAACCACCTGACACCAGCCCAACTGCATGCACTCTTCAGGCATTCATCACCTTTTCTTCTATAGGTTCAAAAATCTACAACTTTGAGTCTTCAGATCTCAAGGTTTGCGAGCCCTTAGCTGAGCATCATCTCTATTCAGCATGGCTTAGAAAGCCACGTAAAAACACATGGTGTTGAGCAAAAGCATAGAGAGAGAAGCCATGGGAGCTCAGGGTGGCGAAAAGGAAAGGAAGGAGGTTTCAGTATCACCAGCACTCACCAAGACCCTGAGGTATCTCAAAGGGCATCGCATTGAGAAGAGCTCCTCTGCGTGTGAAGGAAAAGTCCAATTTTCCATAATTTGTCAGGTTAATAAATGACTCTCCCCTTCTCCCTACAGCCTCTCCTATTACCAATTCTCATGCAGCATGCTGGAGCCTCCTTTCACTATTAATACCACTCACTGCGAAATGTAATTACCAGCTCTATCACAAAGCGTCAGGCACATTTATCCACTGTACACACTCGCTGACTCCAGATCACATCAGTCACTGGTAGGCTTGTTCTGACAACGCTGTCCAAAGGAAAAAGTGTCTGCACAGACTCCTGGCTAACTTAGGCCACTTAAGCATGGTGCAAAACCATTCTGTGCAAACAAGAAGCAAAGAGACATGTTTAATTTAATACGGACTCATAATTTAAATCTGACGGGCAGAAGGGTGATAGGCAGAGTGGAGTGTTGGCTGGAGAAGATGGATGAGTAAATTCTCTAGAAAGTGATTCAAAACGAAACGAACGGCTCCCTCCTCCAGCCTGACACAAGCAAAATCCCTCCTCTGCTTTATGCTTTAACTCTCCTCATTACGTTTTGATTAAAGTCAACACAAAGAGCTCACTTGCTGTCCCTTGCTTGTGGCTTTCTCCTTCTCCCTCCCTCCTTCTTTTACATCTCTTTTGCAGCCATTTCCCAGCAGGCACACAGGAGACCCACAAATTGCATTGTTCAGTCCTTTGCCATTTGGGGAAGCTGCAACTCTCACAAAGGGCAGCGGCTCAGCCAGATGTAGCAGCTCCAGCTTTATTTAAAAATCCTATTAGTTGGAAGAGAAAATAATATACATTCTTACTGATATCCAACTGACTCATATATTAAGTGTTTCCAATTCCACGGGGCTAGAGGCAGCCTTTCCTGTCCTGTGTGAATATCAAATACGTGCTTTGAAGGCGGAACCTTCATTACACTCAATATTCTTGCAGCTGTTTAAAAGCAGGCAGCCTGAGCTTACAACGGGGAGCAGATAAAAGGTGAATTTTATTTACAGTTGAGTGTTAGCACGGGGCTGTGAACACGGAAATCAAACCGGAGAAATGCAACTCAAAGTACTTCTGACAAAGTAAAGTAAGAATAACCAGAACACTTGAGAATGAAAGGAGCGGAATTGGAACTGGATTCGTTATGTTAACTACTCATCTCTGTTGGTGTGCCTCCAGCATCTGGGCTCTGGCATCTCTACCCACAGACCCTCTCCCACATCCCATCATCATCTTGCAATATTCGAAGTCAAAAACGGAGCTCTGACCGCCTTCTGGCTGTGCCATGCCCAGCACAGCTCCCTCTCCTTCACTCCCATAGAGGTGTGAGAGCCTGTGCCCAGTCACAGCCCCATGGCAGCACGACCACCAGTGCCTCCCAGTTCCCACCAGTTTCCTAGAGCCAGGGGAAAGCTGCCTTCAGCAAAACGAAGCGCTCAGAGCTTTTCTCTTGAGTGAAAAGGAAAAAAAAAAAAAAAACAAACAGAAAAGAAAAGCTTGCAAAAGTTCAAGTTCTAAAGAACTACAGGATTAAACCGCGCCAGATGAGAAAGGGAACCAAGTGGGCGTCTTCCAATTAAAATAAAGCACAACACTGTGACCTGCTATGGCGTGTCTGTCCAAGGTGTACATCGAAGCAACCACCGGAATAAATCTCTGTGCACCTTAACAGCAAGTAATGGTGCTCCCAGAGCCTGGGAGGATCAGATGTTCCCGTTTCCACATCGCTGTGCTCTTCAATACCCAACAAACGCAACCGGTGGAGGAGAGGAGAAGGAAGCAGCTGAACTTCAAACCTTTCCCACACTCCCTTAATTTTTGGCGTCGCTTCCAATAATGATTAATTTGTGGATCATCTTCTCCTAATCTCACGCAATAATGACATTTCCTGCTTTGATTCGAGCCTTTTTAAGCACGCTGGTGGCAGATGGCAGGCTATTACGCAGCAAGGCCATACTGCAATGGAAGCAGGAAGGGTTATTAACAGAAATAGTAACTCTCCAAAATCAAAAAGGTGAGGGCCCACGGAAGAGCCACGGTTTTATTTTTACACCTCAAACCAGTTATTTGAATGCATTATGAATGCTGTAAATATCCCCGATGGATATAATGAAAATGCATTATTAATTTTCACTCATTATTAATGAACTTATAAATTCACAAGTGATGGAGCCATGACGGTGTGAGGGAAAGGTCATGAATAATAACTGGAAATGAATAATATATACACAGCTCACAGGATACTATGCTGTAGTGCCTCATGTTTATTTAACTCAGCGGTGCATTGACTTTTTATTCTTCGCCAGATAATAGCAGAAAGAATTAGAGGGACTGTAATCTCTATTAATTCAACATAACAGATCACAACAGGCAGCTGATCCTTCTGCAGGGAGGCTGCTGTGCCCTAACACCAAAAAAGCAGGGATTCCCCTCTGCTCTCCTCTGTCACTCTTCCTCCGTGACACTCATTCACTGCCAGCACTCAGAGCATATCAGATTTAGAAGGAGCCATAGCAGAGCCAGAGATAAGCTCATGGCAGGTGAGGGCAACCAGCCCAATATCAGCAGAGACGTGCCCAAATCTCTGGTGATATCCCCATGTGACAAACAGAGGGAGGCGAGCCGTGTGCTGTGTGCACATACAGACAAATTTGTTTTGGTTCCATCTGTTAGGACTAATTTGTTAATTATTAAATAGATAATTTATCATCGCTGCCTGCTTGATCGGTGTTTATTATCCACTGTCTGAGGCAAATGGAGTGCTGTGTGAATAAAGATGGGATTAATTAATAACGAAAAGTTCAGGCAACTGCAAACTTGTGGTGGTTGCTTCCAGGCCCTGAACAACAACGGGGTTGGGAGGAAACATAAGGAATTCCAGTCATCAAATGCCACAAATGAATTGCTGCTGGATGATGGAGAGCAAACTCTAAGTCCTAAGACATTCGTCATAGCACTTTCCAACCCATTTCTTAAGTTGCACCCAGTTACTCCAGTAATCACAAGTTGTGAGCAAGCAGCTATCTGGGGTTTGCTTTGGTAAGCGTCGCTGTCACATTCCCAGCCCCACAGAGAAGAGCTGTCCCCTTGCTGCATCTGTTCAGACCATCCACAAAGCAGAGCCAATCAAACCATCTGCTCCCCTATTCCTGGCCTTGGGCTGGAATCACGGAATCTTCAAGGTTGGGAGAGACCTGGAAGATCATCCAGTCCAACCATCACCTACCACCCCACTGAGCCATGCCCAAAGGATTCCATGTCCATGGCTCTGGAACTCCTCCAGGAATGGTGGCTATACCACTTTGCTGGGCAGCTGCTCCCAATGCAGTATTACTCCTTTACTACTCTTTTAAAGAAGGAATTCTTCCTAATATCCAACCTGAACCTCCCTCAGCACAACATGAGGCCATTCGCTCTCATCCGTAGCCTATCCCTGCCCTTTTCTACCCACTATTGATCTGTCAGGGCTCAATTCCTCTCCAGGTCCACACAGACTGTAAGACTGGTATTTTTTTGAGGCTTCTTCAGCAACTGCACCCCTCAATGCTCTTCATTTAAAAATTACACGTCATTCCTCAGACAGAGCCTCAAGTCCAGCAGAACGACGGACGCCCACATGTCAGCCTCCCCCACCACGTTTTGCTGCTGCACTGCAGAACGGGGGAGTTGGCTTTTATGGTTAATTTTAAACCTCCAGAACAGACTGTGGCTGCTTCTTTCAGATTTCAGTTACTTAATTTAGGTGAATGGGGGTGATGGGAGAAGGAGGGGAAGGGGCAGGAAGAGGTGATGGCAGGAAGCAAGAAGCTTTCTGAAGCTTCCTGATATGACGAGCTTTGCAGCCCTTGCTTCAATGTGGTAAAACACGAAGGAAAAGACATACCTGCATCCTTATGTACTGAGAAACACTCACAAAGGTTTCAACAACCTCCTCCTATAGACCACAGGCCACACAAACAGCAACAACTCTGACATGCAGGAAACCAGAGAAAGGGATGCTGAGGGCACGCAAAGAGCCAAGTACCCAACCCACCAGCCACTCAGTCTTCTCAACAAAGGCATCGAGGGAAATCAAAGCAAGGAGATGATACGTTGTTTGATGAAAGGCATTTTTCAGGTTAATGGACAGACCACAAATAGCAATGAGTGTCTACAGTCATGCACCTAGCAAAAAGATGCATCACAGTTTGCTCCTGGTGGGAGAAAGACGCTCCCCAGAACATTAATTCAGCCAGATCTTGGGGGAACTTCAGGTGACATTTTGGTTGCATCTCCGCTCCCTTCTGCTGCTCATCATCAATTTAACAAGTATTTTGTACAAACGAAAGTTTTCTTGCTCAATAAATTAATTATGGCAGAGTAAACAAAAACTTTTTAAAAATGCATGTTTTGATGTGATTGCTTTTTTAATTGGCTGGTTTAACATTTGAAATTTGATTTAATTTTCAACTTGATTATCCTCACCACGGGGTCAGGCTGCCGGAGACACAAACGAGCTCTGAAGCCTCGGGCGCTCCCCAGCGGGGCTCCCAGCGGAGCCTGCTCACTGCTGTGTGCTGCCAGCCCCCTCCCTGCTGCCATTAGTACTATTTAAGAAAGGAAGATCAAATTCACGCCAATGGAAGACATACTTTTCCCAGCTCTCCATTAGTAATTCTGAAATGAGACGGTGCTCTGGAGCCTGGGGTATTCATCCCAGCTCTGACAACTTCTTCCCTTAATTGCTTCAGTGCAATCTCCACACCACCCCAACTGTCTTTGCCCATAAAATGAGCGATGGTAACAAGAAGGGATGGTGTTGAATGGATTAATTATGTTTGGGAATAGCTTGAAATAGGAATGCTACAAGCTGGGACCAAGGAAACCATTGCATTTTCAGTCCTGTGGCAGTACAAGCACGGTGTGACCAGTCTGAGGAGTCCACAACAACTTCTGCTGCCTCTGACATAAGATGTGTTTACAGCCCAACCAGTACTGAAGCTCAGGAAAGCCATTTTCCTTTCAGCAGAATTATCCAGTTGCTGGTAAAAGCTGCCATACGTTTCTCTTTCCTACTTCAAAGGAGCCTTTTGCAGCCTTCCACTACTTGCTGTTACCAGTATTTGCACTATCAGGTGTTCTGTTCATCAGTACCTCTGATTTCTCATTGGTTCACAAATTGCAGAGCTCAAAAGAATTGTAAGAATCAGCCAATCTAAACTGATGAGAAGCACAAGCTAGTGAATTAAGCAAAGCAGATTCTGCATCAAGCTCATAATTGCAAGCTGACTTAGAACATTTCTTGTACAAGAATATCCCATCTTCATTTAGACACTTCAAAGTGATAGTGAATCCCCCACGTACTGAGATAAATAGTTCTGATGGTTAATTACCCCTGTTGTAACAAAAGCATTTCCTTATTTCTAATCTTTCCTGGTTTCTACTTCCAGTATTTGATCTTGTTACGCTTTTGTCCGACAGATTAGAGAGCTCTTCACTAGCCAGAATCATCTTTCCATGTAAGAACTTAGTCTGTGATCAAGCTTCTTATTATGCTACCCTTTATTAAGTTAATTATAAGGAAATTCTCCAGGCTCTGAGACGTTTAGATCTTGAGGTGAGGAAGGAGAAAGAGAGACTGTCCAGTAAGAAGTTCCAACTTCTCCATTGTCCAGTGAGAAAATCAGGTTGAAATAATGATGTGATGAAAAAGAGATGCCTTATGCTATCCATCACATCTCTACCTCACCACTCCTTCCTCCTCTTCTCCTGATACAGGTAACAAAGGAGTTGATGTTGGAAGGTGGTTTCAGACTTTGTACATCTTCTCAAACATCAGTGGCATTTCCTCAACGGAGGCAGAAAAGGATAAGGGAAAGACAGACATGCTAGGTGATGCTGCTGGAAGACCCCAAAAGAGGCACTTTTAGACTATTCGTTTTCTTCTCTATAGAAAGATGTTGTCTCCTCATGGTGCTGCTTTGCTCCTGTCTGCAGGAGCACATTACCTACAAGCATCTCTTCTCCTAAAGCTGATGGGAGCTCCTGGATTGCTCTCCTCCTCTCCTCCCACTTCTCTCACACATGTGCTTCTCTTTACTCTCCTTCTTGCCAAGATGCCTTGAGGAGTGCTTTCTCCTCTCCCTCTTTTAGCTGCATGTTCTCTGTGGGAGGACTTTCAGGGCCGCAACTCTCCTCCGCACCCATGAGATCCCTCTGTTCCTCAAATCCTGCTCTGAACAAGAGCTGATTTTCTGCTCTGTCAGTGAAACTTCAGTTCTCAGCACTGCCTGGCTACATGAACACAGCTCCTACCTGGAAATCTCCAAACCCAGGCTTGGCACGTCATCTTCTCCTTTGCAACACTCCTGGCTCAACTGCTCAGCCCTGCCATACTTCTGCCTGCTTCAGATGGGAACAGATCTGGCCTCCGAGCATTGCTGTAAGCACAAACAGGCAGCAAGCAACACAACTCCAGGGCAAAGCTACACTGCTACCTGTGGGATCTCCAAGCAGTATCGTCTTTCAGTGAGTCAGTGCTGGGAAAAGAAGATGAGAACAGCTGTGCTGTTGCCTTGAGACCGATTCCTCCCATGTCAGCACTGCTTCACAGTCACAGAAACGTTTCTTCTCACAAAGTACCTCATCCTAACTTATGCTAACCACTAGTTGACTTCATTCATCATTAATTGCCTCCTCTCTGTGAACTGGAGTGTTGCTGCAGATGCATTTTAATTTGCTTTAAATTGAGTGATAACAGCAGTTTTCTTTACGCTTCTATCGATGCTGAACAGTGGCACGGCAGTTGTGTGTGAGCGTGATGCCACAGTAGGTATCTGGGGGGACCTGGGAGGAATCCACCAAGTAGCAAATGCTAAACTATAGCTACAAACCTAGAGGTGCTGGGTATTTTAATGGCATCATGCACTGCTGCGTGGGTTTTAGGTAGACAGCAGAAAATAGTTGGGAGACAGCAATCAGGCTGAGGGAGTTGGGAAGAGCTCAGACTGTCTCTCCTGATCCAATTTCTGGAATGAGGCAAAGCTGGGACAAAAGGCTGGGGTCACGTTGACCGCAAACACCAGATAATGAATGAAAACAAACTAAACCAACAAATTTCTACCATTTGTCTCTTTATCATCTTTTAGTGCATTTCTTCCCCAAACTGATGCCAAGGCAGGAGGGCAGCCAGGCTCAGCCTGTCCTGTGGATAGGGCAGGCTCAAGTCCTCTCCTTTTCAGACAGCAGAAATTAGCACGGTGGTCTCTAGATCACTGAGCAGGACACAGGGCCATGGTGGTTTCTGTTTCATTCACACACCTGCTCTTAAACAGCAGCCAGAGAGAGGTCAGAACCCCTTTCTGGAGAGAAAAAATATGGCCCAGTGTCAGTGATATTCTGTCACTTCTGGCAGGGACCCAGACCTGGTCTGGGGACCTCTGGGTGTAAGGTCTGGTCTCTATTGACTTGTTTTCTGGCAGTGCTAACACTGGCGAAAGATCACTTTTCACATCAGTTTGGGTTATGATTTATTGGAACAGAGGTCGAAATTCAATAAAACAAGCATCTCCCTCATCACCTCTCAGCAACCATGCCTTGGTGCTCTGATACTTCCACAAAGTCAAAAAAAAACAACCCAAAGCCCCACGCCAGTGAAATTAAAGGCTGCCAGACGCCTATGTCTGAATGATTGCTTTCTGTAACCAGCTGTCACAGCCAAAGCCACACAGACACACAGTGTGGAGTCCACCCAGTGGCACTGCTGGGCTGAGGCTGGAGCTGAGCAACATAGGATGCTGCTGGGGAAACCCATGTTTCCCACAGAGTCCTTCAGGCAATGGCAGCATGAGAAGAAGAAAGGAATCCGCTCCTAAGAGTTGGTGCACACCAGTTGTGCGAGTACTCCAGACATAAATTTCCTTCTATTAATGAGTCACAGTGGTCACATAACCTGCCACTCCGTCTCTTCTTCCCTTCTAACAGCTCCTTTCGGAGATGTAATCTCAGTAAAATGCTGGAGGAGCCTCTCAAATGGCTGTGTTTTACTGCTGTCAGTCCATCGCTGGTTTTTTTTATCTCAAAGGAGGAATAATCTCTCCCTTTAGAGATCAAAGTTCTGTGCTCCTGGATGGGAGCTGCTGCTTGCCCTGAGCACAGACCACCAGCAGTCCTGCACCAGAGCAGCAGTGTTAACCCAGCCAACAGCTTTCTGGTACAGCACTTATTTCTTATTTGTTTAGTGCCCAACATACAGCAGGTATTCGTGGGGAAAGGACATAGGCAGAGTCCCTTCCTCAAAAAGCTTTTAGAATAATGACTAGAGAGGAAAGAAAAGGAATCCTCATGGTTGGGAAAGACCACCAAGCACAACCCCAACCCATCCCCACCACAACACCAAAGCAATCCCTCAGTGCCACATCTCTGTGGTTCTGGAACACCTCCAGGGACAGCAACCCCACCACTATTCTTTACAGCTATGTGCATGTAATATATGGAATAAAATGGTTATTTGAGTATGAAATGGAACATAGAAGGGCAAAAATATGAAGCAGCTGCACAAAGTGGTAGAGAGCTCTCCCCTCCTCATCCTGAGACATCTGGCTACACCAGCAGCACTGCATTCCTCCGGACCCAAGGTTCTCCATACAAAGCCAGAACACAGCTCCCTGCCTTCCCTCTGCCTTGGGGTGGCTGATACCAGTGCTCAGACAGGTTACACTGTCACCAGGAAAACAAATATTTATGACAGTCTCATAGGTAACTCCATCATCTCTACCAGTTGCCTGAATGCTTCACCATTTATACAGATAGTTCAGGTAAATACAATCTCTGTATGTGCTAAAAAAGAAAAGTGTCTGAATTTAGAAAGCCAGATTGGGCTTTACCAGCAGCCAGAAGCACGTAGCTGGAAGCTGCAAGATTAAATAACTCCAAAAATTGGGCTTCTATGGAGGCCATAGACAATATTTCTATTTTGGGTTTATTGTCAGCATTACAGGCCGTATGCAATCTGCCTCATTCCTGCCTGTGGTCCAGGGCTGCCTGCTAAAAACTGTTACTGCAAATCCTCTGCACACTGAAGGCTTTGGCAGCAGCTGGCTGGGAGCAGGCTGAGCAGAAGGGGCTGGGACCAAAGGAATCATCATCAGGGAGTAGATCGGTAGATTAACAAAGATGAAGGAAAAGACATAGAGAAACCTGAAGGTTTCTGATTTTTCTAAAGATGATCAGAATTAGTTTTCTTTATCAAGAAGATCTCTTTTGCAATGCTAACGTGGTCTCTCCATCTACTGCTTCCCAGCAAAATTCCCTTGGGAGCTGCATCTTCCGTGCTTTAGGGAAAGGGGTTGGAAAATGAGACCCAGTGAACACCAGGAGATCCTGCTCAGTGCAGGAGGAGGCTCTCCTCCAGATACATGGCAAGCAATGGGTCCCCATGATGCACAAATACAGTACAAAAAAAGACTGCTGTACATGAACAGGAGCAGAAGTGCATCCAGAGAAGGCATTATTTCTGCTGGGATTAGGCAACGTACATGGAAAGCCATCTGCTGGGAAGCAGCAACATGCCTGGCCTCACCACGATGCTCCCTCCCATTTGCCACTGCTCTCATCTCAGTGCTGGCCTGCTTTCAGACAACTGCCTCGCGTTGGCCAGTGCTCCACTGCAGCAACAAAACCCCATTGTCTCTCATTCTCTCTAACATCCTTTATGTATTCCCCACTTGATGGCTCCCAAACACTTGTTCAGGTGGCACAGTGCCTACCAGTCAGGCCATTTTCTCCGTAGTGTACAGCTGTCCTCTGCGCGGTCGCTCCGTGCAGCATGTCCCAGCTCCGGGAACAGAGACTGTGACCATGCTTCCACTCCCACCTCTCTGCCTCACAGCTTGTGGATGGAAAGAAGGAGCGGAGCAAGAATAATGAAGCAGAAAAGAAAGGCATTACTCGCAGAAATTGTATTGTTTCTGCTCCACACACTGACGATGACAGCCCACAGCCGTTCCCCAGGGGCTTATTCCAAATCCAAACACACAGACCTGTACATTACTCGGATGAAGGCTTCCCTGCTTGGGTTCATTTCAACTCTAACAAGGTCGCTGCTTAAGAGAGAGACCGAGCTAACAGAAAGTAAGGTTGGAGGCTTAATGGATTCAGGAAGATTGCTGGTCCCCACTGGTGTGTGCTGAGCTGCCCACCCCTCCCAGGACATCAGGCTCCTCTCCGGCAGCTCCTCTCCAGTAGAGTGCAGGGAGACACAACTGCGTGTGCATCTCAACGCTAGGAAGGCAGACTGCACCCAGCACCTGTGGTAGCACTCAATGCTGGGTACCAGAAGGCCAGAAAAAAAACAGATGTTTTTGCTCCAAGAGAGCAGCACGACCTTTCCTGTGTGCCTGGAGATCTTTAGCACTACACAGTTTGGATAAAGAAGATTTGTACAAAGGGAAAAACAACAACGGAAAGAATCCCAGTGGCCTACCCAGACAGAAGCACACACATAAGGCAGAGGAGCAGCAGATGAATTTCATGCCTTGATGCAAAGACTGAATTTAAATAACATACAGCACCGCATTTCCCTCCTGCCTCCACGACATTGCACATAGAAAGAAATCCATATGGCAAACCTGGCAGCGAGAACACGCCTCTGTGATTTCCACTGAGCTAATGGCAGCCAATAACGTTACCTGTATCAGGGAGGACAGCCTTCCCACCCATCCCAATATTGGTCTAATAAAAGGTCAGCCTATTATATGGCATCTATTTGCAAAATGAAGAGCCTCTCCGCGGCAGCTAAATGCTTGCTTTGGATTCGGAATTACTGTAATTAAAGTTACATTGTGCTCGGATTGGTGCCAATCACTGCGGAGCTCCAGGCACGACCTGCCGTTCCCAGCGCCATGTGCCTGGGCGTCCCACTCCATTAGCTCCAGGGAATTAGCTGTCATTAACGAAGAGATGCACACTCCTTCGTGTTGTCAAACCGCAATCAAGCAGGTCACAGGTGAAGAATAAATACTTTCAGAACAAGCCCAATTACACCATTTACATTTCATTACAGAACCTGTTTAATCCACTGATGGGCTCCCAAGTTCTTTTGCCTAATAAACAGCATTTCAGAGGAATTAATAGGCCCTGCAAAACATGCTAATTACACTCTTTTGCATTGCATTTGCAATATTGATTTTAAAGTTGCTCCTTCTCCCTCCACCTTCCTTTCCCAGCCCCAGAGCCTAAACTTTCAGCAAAGTACACTCAAACCAACCTAATTACTGGTGGCTTTAGAAACTAATGCATCTCTCTTGTCAAAGCTCAGCTCCAGCGAAGGTCAACATACAGGGAAGGATTTTCACGTCCATAACTTGTGCGAGTTCCTCCAGACGACCACTGGAAACAGCTGCTGAATAGCAATTGCAGGCAGAGAGCAGGCATCAGCAGAGACTTTGCCATAGCAACCAGCCTGGCTGGACCCGCTCCCCAAAGACGCCTCCTCCTCGCAAAGACCACAGCGGCGGAACGGGGACAATGACAACACAACCACTGCAATCTCACTTTGATTTGAAAGCGAAGCTATTTGATGCTCTCCTGAGCACCGAACTGTTTAAAAACAAAAGGAAAGTTTATTTTCAAATCGAGGGCCTCAGTTAAACCATTCAGAAGAGAGGAACAAATCAGATATGCTCATGAACTGCACTGTCTGGCTGGTTACTCATCCTGGTTGTTTTGCCCAGCTCCTGCCACCGTTTTCTCTTTTCCTCCTCTACACGCTCACTCTGCGCCCCCCTCCGCTCTCTTAGACCTGCTTTCTCTTGTTAGTGAGTTGTCTTTCCAATCTCTGACTTGCCACATTTGCCTTGGTGGCCGTCCCTTACCATCAGGGTTGTTTTTAACACAAAGCTTATCGACAGCTAAAACCACTCAGAGGAGATGGAGAGAGGGACAGCAGCGCTCTTGCACAGCACCTGCCGAGTGTTTAAAGAGAGCCAGTAATAAAGGACAAAACCCTGCTGCTTTTAATTCCTTTGCTAACAAGAAGGCAGGAAAGAAAAGCCAAAGGAGGTCACCTCTGGGCTGCCAGAGGATAGCATGGCACAGAGAGGCCGTGAGCTGGAGGAGAAGAGGGGCTGCACCTACACACCATGGCTGGGGGACCCCTCAGTGGTAGGGAGCTCACAGGAAGCACTTATCCCAGAAGGCTCTCCTGCAAAACTCACGTGGCTTAAGAAATGCCATTGAAAGGGCTGAAATCTGCTCCTTTGTCTGCTCCTGTCTGTGAGAAGTGCTCCTCAGTAGGTAACGCAGGACTCTGAGGGCACGGGCATGGAAACAGATGCCACAAAAAGAGACATGTGGAGCAGTCAAAGGAGATGACACATATTGCTCAAACGTGTTGTCTCTTCAGGAATTTGGGCTGATGAAAGACAATACATCCCCAGCTGCACCAAAGAACAGCACAAGTACAACTCACAGCTACGATCTCCTCTCCTGCGCCTGGTTTATGTGAATGCTCATCCAGGAGCATGTCACTGCACCAGTCAGAACCGTTTGTGTGAGCCCAATCACCCGTGCAACCCTCTTTCTGAAGTCACAACCAGGTGTTCTGTAGTGCCCCAGGTAACGCAGCGCACTCAGCAGCTTCCCACCATCTGGGCACAGACTGTGCTGGAACAGCCAGCAAGCCGCCTTGCACGCCCTGCACTTGACATGAGGAGCATCCCACCTGCATGGCCACGCTCCTCTTGTCACCTGCAGGGAACACCTGGACGTGGGGACACTGGGAGCAGCACATGTGGTTGGCATCCGGGATGTGCAGGAAGGCTGGCTGGCACCTGGTACCATTTTAGAACATAGCTATCGTGTGCATGGGATTTGTTTTGCCTCTTATAAATTCTTGAGGGATTTTCTAAATTAAAATGCTACAAGTAATACAGAGGGATCTCTTCTCCCTATAAGAATCAAACTGGATTAGGTACTTATTGCCTGGAAAACACTTTGAAGCATCACGCTATTAATCACACGGCCCCTGTTAACACCACTTACTGATTCCAGGACGGGTTGGAAAGGAGATGCAAATACCAGCTGCGTTTTGTCAAACCTTTGGGGAGAGACTTCCAATAGCTACTATGTAATTACATTAATATTTGTCAAGAATTACACGCACTCTTACAAAAACACCACAAGACACGAGGAGCTGCAAGTAGTTCCATGCTTCCTCTGCAGGGCAGGCCCTTAGGCAACGCAGCCCCTCCTGGCAGCGTGCTGTGTCAGTGGCTGTCTCAGACAAGGGTGCTTTTAAATGCAAAACCTTCTGACCGACTTTTACTTTAGTTTTCCACTAACCCAGCCTAACCTTGCACAGTTTGCAAGCACTGAAAAGATCACAGCACAAGGCAAGTTCACAACAGAATAGCTAAGAGTATCTCTAACTTAAAGTGATAGGAAAGCAAATTGAGAAAGAAGATACAGTCAGCTGTAGGAAGCTTAGCTCTTCTCCTTCTTAATCACCCATAGAAAGAACAGCTCGCTGCTGTCGGCTGCTCGCACAGGTACGAGGAAAGACAGGCAGCAGATTTTCACCCAGCAGTTACAATGATTAATGTTTCTAAACAGACATACAGTTTGAAAGCACTGTGGCAGAAAAAAAGAAAAGTTGTTGCTTCATAGTCTCAACCCACTATTTTCCCTGGGCATTGAGCCAGCGACTGAAGAAAGAGGAAAGCTGCTATTTAAAGAGTCACCAAACCCTGCGATTCAGGATAACGAACACGGCTCGTTACAGTCCCCTTTGCTAAAAGCAGGGGCAAATGGAAGAGGCACAGCTGAGTGCTCTGTCCTCAGTCAAACTCAGAGGAGGAAGGTCGGTGAAATGCTGCTGGCAGACACCTCTCCATCCCGGCTTCCCCAGTGGAATAAGAACAAACTTCACTCCTTCATTGCCAGCAAGGAACCAGGGGCTGCTGGACACGAGGTCCTGCCTGTTGCTGTCAGGCAAGATGCAAGAGATACCACGGTACCTTTCATATGTTATAGAAGTTACCAGATAGTACAAAGCTACCGGTCTCATAGATGTGAAATAACACATATTTTGCATTAGAACCACGCTGGGAAAAGGAAAGGTGCAAGCTTCTTCATTACTTCAATACACCTGAGAACAGCTCCTGCCAGAGCCAGGATGCTCCATGTGAGCTGGCTCCTGTGAGGGGACATGGAAGTATGTTGGAAGAAGTTCCTGCAACACCGCATTGCCATCGCCTGCTTGCTCTCAGATCCGACTGCCCCACATCGTGCCCCTGTATAATTTAAGTGCTTCACTGGGGGAAATTAGAGGAGAATAAAAACGGTGGGATTTTGTTTCCAGCTTAGTCTCAGGGATGCCGATGCTCTGCATTGCTGCTGTAAAACCTCTCAGAAGCAATCCCAGCGTGACCTCCTGCATCCAGGGCTTCCTGCTATCATAAACTGCAAAACAGCATGCTGTGTCCTGCCCATAAGGCAGACAGACAACAGACTGTGGTCTAATTAGAAAAGACATGCTTCCCACATTCTCCATAAAGCTGCTTCAGCCTATAACTAAGGACAAATAAATAACTGTCAGGGCTAATAAGCCCAGAATCGCAGAGGAAGGAAAGAAACGAACTGGATCTATGTCGATCTCATCCAATTGATCAGGAAAAGCATGTGGCAACAACCATGAAGACACAAGCAGCTCCATCTGCAGCAGTTCCTCTTCAGCAGATCGGACGTGCTCTGCTTCGTGGGGCTGCGCCAGGCCCTTGGCTCCCTTTTGCCAAAATAACCGGAGGCACAAAGTGCCACAGGTGATTAATTAGAGCACTCAAGCAGCACAGAACAGCCTCGTCCATTGTGATGTGCCACAGCACCCTAAGACAACATGGGATCAGCCACATCTCCCAAAATCTCGCTGCAGGGTGGGATACACCAACCCCAAACACTTCGGCCCTCCCTGAGAGCTGGCTGCATACAACTGTACGCGGTACAATTTTACCGAGCAAGGTCCTCAGCCTGTTGCTGGGGTTAAGAAAAATGGAAGAGTTTATATCACTGAGGAGAGAATAATTACGTACACAAGACTGATCCCAGTGATCTTTTCCAACAGAAGACATGATGACCAAGTTGGAGTCACACAAATTGCCTCAGTTAAGTCCTCCCATTCCTTCCTCAACTACCAAGTGACCATTCAGGCATCTGTTCTGAATTAATTTTCATTAATTTTTGCCTTTCTGCCCACAGACCTGAGGCACAGCCTGGTTCCTGGACAACTCTGTTCCCTTGGGATCCTGTCCCTGCCCTGTGACAAGGGAGCAGCCATGGGGATGAAGCAATGCCACCTTCCACATGCCCGCAGAACGAGATGTCCTGTGTCACTCACAGGGTGCAACACACACCTGACAAGCACTAACATTTCCACCACTGGTTTTTACTCATTGAGAAGAACAAGGGCTGAACTCGGGACCAGGAGCCTGCACAAAGCTTTTCCTGCAAGAACAGTGACAGCAGGAGCCACCATATGGGATGAGACACGAAGCAACTTTGCCTTGGCCTTGCTGATTGAACAGGACTAATCAGGCTGAACTCAGTGCCCATCTGCTGATGGCTGTGTAACCAAGGAGCATCACCCATGAGCTGGCAGGACCAGGGCAGGGATTGACACCCACAGCTCACCTGCTCCTCTCAGCTCCATCCCAGAGCTGCTCCAGTGGGTGCCACAGCACGGAAGCAGGCAGCCCTGGGGAGGTGATGGGACATGACCCAAAGAGACATGAACCCTGTGAATGTGTACTTCAGTTTGCATCAGAAGCAGGCTCAGTGCCATGTCACAGACTCAAACTTTCCCCCCTCCCCCCCCAGATTTTGTCCCCTCCAATTTGTGGCACCAGCTGGAAGTTAGTTGAGAAGGTGGAGATGCACCACGGAGAAGCTGCAAGATGCACCAAGGCAGCAGATTAGAGCCAAAAGCAAGGACCTGGGGAACTGCAGCCTGGTCTTGCTGACATCACTGCATCCTCATCCTGTGCTGAGCCAGCTGCCCAGGGTGCGTGCCCATGCCAGATACACTGATTGCTTTCTGCAAACAGCTTATCTGCAGACAGCTGGACTAAACCCAACCTCATTTCACGTGAGTCACTGACCAAGAGGTCAGGAAGCAACCCCTTCTCAGCCTCATCTGCACGGGCTGGATTCAAACCGCTGCCTACAGCACCAGGGAAACTCCCCAGTTTCCCCCCTCATCTCCTTAGCTAAAGGACATCTCCTCCCCACCGACATCCCTAGCGACTGTGTCAGAACCAGCAGAGCTTTTCTCCCTGCAATGCCTACAGGAAAATTCCCTTTCAAAGGCTCAATTATACAGGAACATCTCAGCAACTGCCCGTGTGAGTCAGCTATTCCCCTGAATCCTAACAACCTTTTCTGCAGGAGCTGGTTGGGAAAGGAAAAAACAAAAAGACAAAAAGATCATGTCCTAAATAAAAACACGTATAGCCACTTGCCAAAAAAAAAAAAAAAGAGGAAAAAACACATTTAGCTTTTTAAGACGGTAACAAGCAGAACAATATTCAGCTTCAAGGCTACGCAGGCAGGTCAGAAAATCCTCCAGAGAAGAAGAACTAGGCCACAGAACTCCAGTACAGCTTCTAGAATCTGCCCCTGTTATCCAAAATCGGTGGTGAGGTCACTCCGATGGCTGAGCTGGCTGCTCTCCTTCGTACAGGTGTTCACATGGCCATGGGAAGCCTATGCTCCTGATGGCCTCCCTGGCTGCCTCTACAACGCACAGCCCCAGCATAGCGAGAGATGGAGCTGGCAGACAATTTCCTGGGGAAAGCTCTTTGAGGTTACCTGTCCCCATCTTCCCCAAGGGAAATCATTTAAACGTTACGAGTAACAGCAATGCTGAAAAGAATGTGCAAAAACCTGGAAAACGCATCATTTTATCAACAGAAGCAAGGTCATCCAAACCCAGAGATGACTACATTCAATATTAATATCTCCCTTTCTCCAAGCAGGGTTCGAACCTCTTGGTAAGCATCCATTCCCCAGAGAAACGTCTTCCAGTAACTTTGATGCGAACTAATTACGTTTGCACAGCTAATAAGTGCCATCTGCCTGAGACTCCGCAGCCTGGGAGAGGAAGGGCTGCTCAGCTCAGTGCTGGCTGTGCCAGCACCCTCACTGCTTCCTCCTGCACAACACAAACCCAAACCCCAGCAGGAATCTGACAACGGGAACACAGCACAGCCAGAACGACAGAGCCTCGGATGGATGCCTTCCTCCTCACGTCTCATTTGACCCTTGGTTTATTCTCATTTCCAGGAACTCCATTTCTTTCTGCTGGTCCAGCCCTGAGCTGTTGTGTACAATGCTTTAATGAGGTCCATTCCACTGATATAAAGGGCACAACAACAGCACCGCTCAATTTATTTCTACGTGGAGCATTCAAGACCTAATTCTCAAAAAAGAGTTTGAAAAGATCTATTAAGAGTGCATCCCCAACTGGTAAACAATGTCCATTTCTGGATGGGCCTCAGCAATCCAATCAGTGAAGGCATTTAAGGACAGCATGTACAATATTGGAAAATGAAATTGCTTTGAAAAAAAACTCCTCCTTGCTTATTTGCCAGATAATGACAGAAGAGCTGATGCCAAGCACAGCCAATCTGTCCAAGGGTGTTCAAAGAGATGCTCCCTATGCCAAGGGTCCACTCCTTTCTCTTCTTATCACCCACATCCCACCTGCCAGTCCCCACGCTCACCTGGGCAGAACACCTCCAGGCAATGTTTCTCCATCAATTCAGAGGCAACAAAATCCCAAAGCTGTGTGATGAGGTACACTGGTGCCTCGTTTTTCTCTCTCAATACAAAAACATCCTGAATTTTGCACTTTTCTTTCACCGGAGGCAAGGACACGTTGTTGAGTTGTCTTCCCCTTGTAAATATTTGCTGCTGAAATCCATTTGTAGTATAAAACTTCTCTAAGGAAGAGAGAAGCTGACTCTCTGTAGTATTTAGTACTATTTCTTGTGTCATCCGCTGTGTTTCCCTACTATTTTTACAAATATGGGAAATATCAGATGCTATTCTGCATGCAGAAATACAGAGATTAAAAAAAGAGAAGAAGAAAGGCAAAGCAGCTCCACAAACGGAGCTCAGAATTAAGCTTTATTTTGGGAGCCTCAGGCTCAGCTCCTTGCTGTGCCACATCTCCCACGTGGCCCTGCTGCTGCCCTACCACCACAGTGACAGCACCCCAACAAGGGTGCAGCCCCCTTATGGACCCCTGGAGCCCTGCAGGGGCTCCTCCATTGCAGAGCCCAAAGCAATGCAACCGTGCTGGCCCTAGTGCCATTCCACAGCACCCCGCTCTGCCCTGTCTCTTCCCCCCGTTAACTTCCATATAATAACTGAAAAATGTGACAAGCCCAACTTTAATCATGTTCTAACCGGGGTTAGTATCATTAATCTCGCAGCCACTGATGGGTAATTTAATTAGGGTGCATTTGTAATGAATTACAATCATCATTTAGCGCTATTGTTCCTAACACGAGCAGAGGGGAGGCAGAAGACCGGCATCGTTGATCTTTTTAATTACACTCACACAATACAAAAGCCACCCCAGCCCTGGCTGCTCAGTGCTGGTGGCTCAGGCATACACAAGCAGCAGTCTGAGCCCAGTCTGCTCCCCAGCAGCTCCCAGAGTGGGGCCTTTGCTAGAGCTGAGAGAGAAATACTAAGCTAGGACAGAAAATGCACACCCCAGCTCTGCTTCCCACCAGCTGTGAACACTTGATACAGATGTTAAGCACTGACCTGACACTTCACGTGGCCAAGTGCTCCAGAAGCATTCCAACACCCTATGCAATTAAAGGATAACATAGCAATAAGGCACGCTCACTTGGTGATGGCTGCATAGTCACGCTCACATAATATGCTCATAGAAGGCTGCAGACACTGACAGATCTAATGCAGGAGAACAACCTGCCACAAAGCTTTAAATCCATCTCTACAGCCCATTACCAGAAATTTCCAGCCCCAAATGTTTGTCTGGACAGATCCTTCGCTGCTCTCTGCAGGATGCATGGCAGCAAGTGCTTGCTGCTATTTCAGACCTGGCTCCAGTCTGCAAAACAGGAGCAATCTGTCGGCGGGGCTGAGTGCCAGCTGACCTCCTCAGTACCTCTGTGCAGAACACCAGGAGTTTTGGTACCTCCATACAGAACACCAGGACTCTTCACCACAGACGTGTAACCTGGCATCCCCATACGGCATCCCTGTGCTGGTGGCAGCCCAACCTGCTTTCAAACTAAAGTGCTCTGAAGGGCTGCCCTGGGTCTCAATACAGAGTACAACAGCTCGGATGTGTAGGACTGAAGGAAAGCAAGCCCTACTTCTCTCCTCCAGTAAGGTGGCCAGGTTTTCCCTCTGCTGCTTAGGACATGGGTCCATGCAGAACACCTGGGTTCCAGAGCCCTAAGGAAGGGCTGTCCTAGGGGGAACATGCACCAGCTGTTCCTGCTGCACATCCTGTGCCAGCAAAACGAGCAAAGAAAATTACCAAATACAAACAAAAACCTTCTGTGGCAGTTTAATATGGGAAGGAAAAGGATCGCCATTGCTCAGAGGAAAGGATAAATGCACCTCTGTGATTTGTTAGCGCTCTTTCCAAGAGTTAACAAAACAGCAGGGTAAAGAAAATCCATCAGAAGTGCTTTTGTAGACCTTCCAAACATTTCTGATAAAAACCCACATGAAAAAAAAAAAATCACAAAAAAGCCAGAAAATAAACAGCTTTAGGAAAGGAAAAGCATACGAAGTACTGCCATCCTTCCATTGGAGTGAGTGACAGAGGCCAGAGCAGGAAGAGCAGCCCATGTATGGACAGCAGGTTGGCAAAAGCTGCTCCAGACAGAGCTATGAGCTCCTACACAGTGCCTCCCAGCACAGCACCTGCCGCTGTGTCACCAGGGCTGCTGAGGATAAAAGGGGGTAGAATGGAAATGAATGATACCTTGCTGATTAGGTATTCCATTAGCTGGTAAAATTTATCCTAAGTAATGTGAAATAATGGGTGTTTTGATTATCTAAATATGTTAATGGAGTTTTAAATAGTTCGAATCACTCTGAAAGGAGTTGGAAATGGCAGTGGATGCCTTTGGGAAAGGCAGAGTGATGGTGAGGTGAGTGGGAAAGTAGGGAGCACCGGACAGTACTGAGCATCAAACAGGGAGCAGGCAAAAATACAATAAGGCAACTTCTGTAATTAGTGGCTTTTATCTATCTGAAGTACTGTATGCATTATTGAAGATAGGCCCAGAAGAGTACTGAAAAGCACTAAGGAGGAAAGAAAGAAGTTTCCATTAAAAACCTAGAGATTCTGAGAAACCTGTGGAAGGAGACAAGAACAAGAGGCTCATAAAAGATGCTGCTCTAAAAAATACAAAGAATATGGTAAAGAAAGGGCGCTGCTGTTTGTTCAGGAGAAGAAGAACAGAGAGACTCAACTGAAAAAAAAAAGTCCTTTAATTTTAACACAACATTTGTGTTAATTAACCTGCGCAACTACTGCTGTAGGGGAGCAGAAGCACAGAACTTAATGCAAATTAGAACAGACAGCAACATCCCATTTGTAAATGGCACTTTTGTCACTTCCATTTTGCTTTCGAGAAAGGGGTACGGTCAAAACAAACCTCCTTTTAATCACATCGTTAACAATGCAGGAACTGATCAACGTTTCAGAAGGCATTCCCAAGCCAAGAACTGCTCTGTGCCACACTCACAGCCTGGCTGCTCCTCCCAGGCAAAGCCCTGCTGGCTGTGCTGCTGCTCAGAGCTCCGGGCAGCTGTGCTGTCCCTGCATCTGTCCTGCCATGCAGAGTGAGCTGCTGCACACAGGGATGGAGCGCAGTGGGGAAATGCAGCAGTGCGTTCCATGGTAACTTCATAAAGCCTTCCCTCATACGGCACCTAAGGATGGGGATGCTGCCAAGCCACTGCATACTGCAACTTAACACAAACTTTCAGGCTCCTGTCCCCTACCGCTGTACCAGCTGAAAAACACAGGGGAAAAAATTTCTATTTATCGTTGGGACGCTCACCAAGTGCACAGTCAGCATTTTAGATCCCTATCATCAGCACTTCTTCGCCCATCACTCTTCTCCACCCGCTTTCAGGCAGTGAGTGAAAAGGATAAATTGCTTTTTTTTTTCTTCCCCTGTGAGCAGATTGTAACCCCATTTACAATTAGCAGAGGTATGCAGGTGCAGCCCCCTGCTCAGCACTGGGAGGTGAGGGCATTACAAGCTGTATTGGCAGCTATAGAACCATGGCTGCAGCTCCCAGCCCTGCCACGGCCATCCAACTTCAGCTTTGTGAAACCCTTCCTGTGCAAAGCTGGTACCACTCAGCCCTTCCCTCTGCACCGATAAAAGCAGAGAGCGCTGCTAAGATCTGCTATCCCAAATGCTAGGCATGCAATTATGGATGGATGTGGCAAACCTGTGTGAGTGGCTCCTAGCACTGCTGCAACCCACAGCCCAGTAACTCCGGAGCAAGGGTAAGCTGATTAGCTCTGGGGAAGGATGATGGCAGAACTCCTCAGCTAAGCTTGTTAGCTGCCACACGGAGTTGGCGTACCTTGGAAGCTTTGCAAAGTGATTAGCTTGGGGTGGGAGCAGGCAGAGGAGCTGCTGCAGCAGCTTAGTAACCCGGAGCAGCTGATGTGTGCAGAGCAGTGCCCAAGGCTGGCAGTGTGGGGATGGGCTCTGCCTCTGCCGGAGTACAGTGAAGGGACACCCCTGTTCTGTGGCACAGCCCATCTGCAGCCCACAGAGCCCAGGCTGGGGGTGCAGCCAGGCCTGAAGCTTTCATACACAATAGGATCAAGTCTCCATGGTCTGCAAGTCCCTCCTAAATCCCCAAGCGAGCTGGGAGCTGTAGCAGGAAGGCCCAGGCAGTCTGTCCCTTTACCAGATCGGGACAAGTGCCACCAGCTCTCCCAGCAACTCCCCTCAACTGGTTTACTTTCAAATGCACATCAGAAGAGGATAATTCAAAACAGTGTAAAACAACCTTTTTCCATCCCCCTTCAGTCTTCACAGCAATGTTCCACTATTTCTCCGGGGTGCAACTGAAAAGGGAAAAGCTGCACTTAAACTTTGCACTGATTTCCCAGTGCCCAGCTGCAAAAGTTGATTGTAACTGCACGGAGATGCCTTACGCATTCATTATATCTGTTCGGCTAATCTGCTTTTACACACTACTGAAACAGATGCAGAAACTTCTCCAGCATTGAGAGCATCCCTTCCTTTCCGACAAGATTTGCAAGACTTGATTTGATGAGAAACTTCTCTTCAATTTCCATATCCCGGAGTAAAGGTACGAGATGGGAACCTTTGTTTTCATTTCAAAGCAAAGAAACTTCACAGCCACGGAAAACATGATGCGAGTATAACCGACAGCTCACAACCAGATGGCAAATAAAATTATCTCAAAGCATATTGTTATTTTTACATTGCATCTGCAATTTTCAACACTCGAATTTGGCAATAACGCCATCCCTCGTTTTATGTAGGTTAAAAGTGAGATGCAGCTGTTCGCTCCCTCCAAAGTCAAGTATTTACCCCCCAGGTAGGATCTATTTATGGGGATTTATTATTTATAGTTATTTGGAAACAGAAGGTTTATATGAAAAGAGCTGGCACAACCTCCATTACAACAGCATTGATAACATCGGCTCTCTGCTCCCACCAGACCTCCTAATTTGATAACTCTTTGGTAAAGATGACCTGGAACGTTGGGACCTGTGATATTAAAATTTCTTTGAGCAAGCCCTCTACTTCCCCAGCTGCTTTTTTGCTGCTTGTAGCAATAAATCTTCCAGTCATGCAGCCAGGTACCAGGACGCTTATTACTTTTATTATACAGGCTACAACAGCTTTGGGAAGTATTAATAATCCATCAGAAGCGATGCTGACACCAGTCTCTAGATAGGCACAGCATCTGTGTGACATGGATGGGGATGAGCACAGTCGGATGGGAGAGAAATGTCACCCACAGATGTAATCTCTCTTCATCCCAAGAATTTACTTGCCCTATCTCCCATTCTTTAAGAGACACAACAGGCACACGGTCAGACTTCTGAAGCTGGATAGCAAAGCAGCAGCAGGAGCAAGGAAAACAGTTTGTTTCTACGACCCAGTACTCATCAGCCAACCTCCCCTCTGTGTCCTATTAGCTGCTCCCACCAAAGCAAACAGGGTCATTCTTATTCCCAAGCTTGGCTGCACAAAGATCCCTTAGATAAATATATGTATATATCTAAATCAGAAATACCACGCACGCAGAAGAGTTTAGAGAGCTCCTCCTCCCTGGTTTTGGACTGATGACAAAATCCATCTCAGTGAATTTATGGCTGCACATTCCACCTGAAAGAGCCTTTTGGGAGTGGTCCACGCAGGCCCCTACACCTTTCCAGATGCTCTCCTGCAGGGGAAGCGACACAACTCTGGAAGTGATGGCCAGGCTGTCCCTGGTCCTCACTGCCAGGTTCCCACTGTGCCCCTCAGCCTTCCTCTCCTGCCAATTACAAACCAAATGAACCAACAGCCGCACCTGGAAACTCACAACGCTGTGCCAACCAGCACTGCCTGCTCTTATGCTGCCCCTCCAGGTGTGGCTTTAAGACCGTGAGCTCTCCAGGCACAGCATCCACCTCCACTCATTTCTCACACGAGGGCCAGCAGTCGTGTCATTAATAACAGCAGCTAACCTTTGACCGCTAAAGAATTAGCAATCCCACCCACGAAGCCATGTCATATTTAGTGAGTTGTCAGAGCAGCAGCATCATTAAAGCACATAACTAATGTACATAAAACACCGCAAGAGACACGATCGATAGTTGGTTGGTGATTTATTCCTAAATGGATGGAAGCAAAAGGGCTTAGCAGTGAAGACTGCAGTGTTCTCACATCACAACAGTTCTACCAAACGCTTTGTGTTTTCTGAAACCCAAATGACCCCAAAAGCTGTGAGTTTGACCGGGATACCGCTGACCACGTTCTTACCCATGGCTCACACCAGGGCTTCTCTTCTCTCATCCCAAATTCTTCCTCTAGATTTTCACAGAAACCAGTGCTTTTACAAGCACTCTCACTCGCTATCCTAATGATTTCTGTCTGGATTTGCAAGCTCTTTCATTCCTTCTCTTCTTGTTTCACATCAGAGAAACGTCAAGACTTTCGTTGCCCAGTGTTAGCTTTGTGTCTGTACTCAATGTTCTCGCTGCGCTCACCGGGACACGCAGGCTTTATAATTAGGGACAGGATTCATGCAGCACCAGGCACACTCACAAGGATTTTCTTCAAAACCAAAAGGAATCTTTCCCACTCCATCCCAGCACCACGCTCCCTCCTGCCGCAGCTCTGCGGGCTAAAGACAACGGCTGAAGAAGAAAGCAATCTCTTTCCTCTCCCCGACCCAGCACATCCAGCTTGCTGCTCTCCACGGACACAAACCTATCAGCGAGGGCTGCAAGCTTCAGAGCTTTGTCCTGGTGTTGCATTAACCAATCTCTTTGTAGCCAAGCAGGGAGTGCAGCAGCCGCTCTCCCTGCAGAGCTCAGAGCCCTGCGAGGCTCCTGCCAAAGACCCGGTTGGTCCCTGCTGCACAGTGGGACTGACCCAAGGCACGCTCCCTGCACGGCTCATGCCTTGGGAAGGCAGGACCTGTTGATTTCTGCAGTTTCAGATAAGTGTGAATTGATGAGCTACTTCAGGGAGCTAATATTAACGCCTAGAATAACGTGTCAGGGCTGCCTGGCTGATTACCCCTCGTTCCTGTCTGCTTACAAACAATGATTACAGTCTAATCTCAGCACTCTTGGAGGAGCTGCGGAGAGTACCCTTCATCTACTGTAATTACGTTCCAGCTCCCTCGGAGCTCAGGCTCTTATTCACTCCCAGCATTATCTGCAGACTAATCTAGCCGGCAGGAATGGAGGTAAAAATTACTTCAAAGAGCTGTATTAAGCTTTTGCTCTGGCTCAAAAGCCAAGTTAAAGAAACCAAATTGTTTTGTGATGGTCAGACAATGGTGTGGGATGAAGGAGTGACAGATCCAAAGTACAGCAAAAGCAAATATTTGCCGGCAATGCTGACAGCCAGGGGTTGTGTCCGTGCAACTCAATGAGCCCTGTTTTGCTATGAAGAAGGAGGTGCTCAGCCTGCTGCAGCCTCCGGTGTGCTCCCAGCTGCCCAATGTTCAGCAGGCAGCTCTGGCAGCTCTTTGAAAAAGAAACATTTCCCAGCAGGGCTCAGTCAACTCCCCGAGTTGCTCATCCACACATCAGTGAGGCCTCCCAAAGCCTCACAACATCACCCAGCCTTCCCATTGTGGTTTAGTTCCTTCCAGATCTTTTTTCCTAAATATCAAAAGCCAAATATAGCATATTCCTGGTCTAATTCTGACAAGACTTCCAGGCAACTTCATTTTGCCTAAAAACCACTTCTGGGTAATCATGTACGTCAACACCCTCTAAATCCATTTTCTGATTACGTTATTTTCTCCAAGACTTCCAAATTACAGTTTTGCTGTAACTCTGTTTCCCTTCAGCATAACTATGTTCCAGAAGGACATTAACCTTTCCCGTCTCTCTTATTAAACGCACACAGCTTTATCCCTCCTCCTTGCACAGACATGGCTGTGATACTCCTCTCAGCCTGCAGGGAAGAAGATATCTCCCCACAAGGCTGAGAGCATCCATGAGCACGTGCTGCCATCCTCGCTGGTACCAACAGGACAGGACAACGGCGATGCATCCCAGCCATCACTGCACCCCAGTGAGCAGGGTGTGCACTGTGGCTGTCAGCACAACCACTCTGACCACTGCTCCTTATTCAGCAGTGCAACAGGTACGTGCTAGACAAAGCATGCAAAAACCTGCTCACACATCTTGCGTTCCCATCTTGCTGTTGCTGGGGAGACCCATCTGCAAGAAGCAGCCCCTTGTGAGTGAAGCAAGGGCACGCACCGCAACGGCGTATGGAGCACACACAGCTTTACTGCAGTAATCTGGGAAGTAAGACATCACTCCCCAAAGCTCCGGCTCTCCCAGAAGGCAACGTGATACCTGAGCTGCCACAGGTCCTGTGTTCTAATTAAGTGTTAAATCCAGTTATTCTTTTTTTAAATCTAGTTAGATGTTTCTTCCCACAGTGCCGTCGCTCTTTGCTGTGCTAGAATTCAGTAAGGAGGACAGTTAATTAAGATTGAACAACAGTGCCTAATGACTTCTACTTAAAGCTGTTCATAAAAAAAATACTACACAGTGCTGGAAATTACCTAACTTTGGAAGCTAACATGGCACCTGAACAAAACAAACCAAAGCACCCAGTCCTACTCTGCAAACGTTTATTTTAAATTTAAGTTATGAATCATGATGAGAATACTATAAAAACAACTAGATGTCCCTGGATGCAGGGATCAAAACATGTCCTGGCAGCACAACTGTTAAGCACCATTCCATTTAAAACACTCTGCAGGTGCAGGAGCAATACAGCTGCTTCTAACCTTTGGATTTTGCGTTGAGGGATTTGATTTAGTGAGAACTATTGGTGATAGGTGGATGGTTGGACTGGATGGGCTTGTAGGTCTTTTCTGACCTTGGTGTTTCTGTGATTCTGTGGGGAGGTGTGACCTCAAGGAAGCAAAAAAATGGGCCTGAACAGATGGGAAACTCAGAAGAGACAACAAAATGAGACAGTCTAGAAAACAAAAGCACAATATAACCAAAGCACCATCAATCCAACTCTCAGCAGAAGGAAATCTCAGTGCAAGATGCTTGAGAAAGGAATAAAAGAAAGGGGGAATTTGATGGGATGAGAGGGAAGGACCTCAAGTTGCACCAGGGAAGGTTCATCCTAGAGGCCTTCAGGAGCTGTATGGATGTGGCACTGAGGGACATGGCTCAGTGGACAATACTGGAGGTAGGTTGGTGGTTTGACTTGATGATCTCAGAGGTCTTTTTCATTAGCTGTTTGCCCTACCCACTGCAGCTTCATCTGTGTGTCTTAATTCTTACATTCACCCGTAGTGTTCAACAACACGCACACAGGTTGCACAGACGTGAGATAGAACAGGCCATTCCACATCCTGCATCATGGATATGGTCAGTAAAACACGTGGATATTTGACACACTGCTGGTAGATGACAAACACTGGAATTAACAAAGAAATTAGCAAGAAGGCTGTTCAAATATTATCCTAACTTAGCACAAAAGAGGAGATCTAATGCAGCATTAACCTCAGACAGACCTTTAAAAAACACATCCTGGAAGATGTGTGCTCACTACACCCACTCACCAAGGCATCTCTAATGAGTCTCTGCCTACCTATGTCTGGATCTGGAGGGAACCCCTGGAGGAACGTGGTTCATCGTCTCTCTTGCTGCTAAGTGCATGGAGTTGTTAGAATTGCAAAAGGGAAAGGAAGAATTACTTTTCTTACTCTTGCTCACAGACAGAAAGTGACAAAGCAAACTATCCATCTCTTGATCTTGCACAATGCAAGGATCACACCTGATTTATTTTCCATGCAACCCTAATCAAAACACATGTGCTCTGTCTCTACTCAGGCTAAATCCTGCCCATAAAATAAATAGATGCATGAAAAATGACGCATGAAAATGATGCCTGGCTTCACCTTCCCTATTGGAAGCTGGCTGAGGGATGTGCTGGAAGGAGTTCAGCCTCCCCCCTGGGGGACGTGATGGATTCCGGGCCCCCACAGTGGGAACACACATTTACCTCCCTGCTGTCAGAGCCATCCTAGGTGTCATTTCGCCATACGGCTCTCCCTGTAACTTGGCAATTTTACCCACTTCGTAAAATCATCTGAAAGCTCCCATATCACATCTCTTATCCTCAGAGGATCATGAATCACCAAGGCAGGATATTATTTGAGGACCTGAAGGTACTGAAGTTGTTAAAAAATAAATCAACCTTAAAATTGGATGTGTATACCAGTAGGTGAGGAAGGAAAAATATTGTAGGCTGACTTCGGAATGTTTTCAGGAGTGATCCTGAAAATATGAGGCCTGTAAAACTTACTTCTGTATCAAATAAAACCAGACAAGAAATGATAACTCCTCAGGTGAGAATGATACTGATAAATAAAGAAAATCACTCTACTCCTATATAGTAGAATTCCCTAAAATTCTTCAGGGAAAAAAGAATCCCCAAGGATTAGGTTTGATTATCCGCGTTTTCAAAGCCTCTGTGACAAAGTACTGTCAATAAGGCTATCAGAAATCTGCCTGAGTAATGGAGCACGGGATGGGATGGTGTAACAAATACAGAAATTAGCTGAATAAAATTTGAAAGGGATGTGCAACACGTGATCAGTATTCAAAACCACAATAGATTACACCGGCATTCCTTGAGGACCAGTTTTGTCTAATATGTTCTTCAGCTCTTCGCATGGGAGAGCAAACTGTGATGTGGTGAGACTGCATATAACATCATCGGTTTGGGGAGCGCGGAGCTGACCTTGGCTGCTTTGCCTCCAAGGAGCACTAAAATGCCTCATCTTCACTGTGTGTCATCTTGGGAGAGGTTCACTTGCTTTAGTTACAGAAAATATAAAAACACAGCTGTTTAGCAGTTAGGGAGAAACCCAGGAAAAAGCACAGAATAATAAAGATATTTACTCTTTTCTTGCAAGACGGGAAGGAAACGGTACCCAGAGGAACTGGATGGCAATTTTAAGTAGATATAAAAAACTTGTTTCTCAGAGCCTGAATTGACCTCTGGAACTCACTGTCACAGACTCTCTCCCCAGATCAATAGTTCAGAAAGCCCAAAACTGGATTAGACGCATTCATAGCCTGCTAGCGATGAAACTCATTTACCAAAGCTTATGAAAAACATCTTTTATAAAGATGCCACGGGAGTTTCTTAGGTGAGGCTGCACCACAATGTGCTTTGAAAATTGATACTAAAACATCTTATTATATTTGTACAAGCGTCACTCTGCACTGCAAGCAACAAAAATTAACACTTTAATAGCAACTTGCACGCCAAAATCGGAACACCTGGGCACACAACACAGTAACTACTGCTTTCTTTTCACAGGTGGGGAACAAGACAGAGTGAAACAATCAACAGCAGTGCTGGATGACAGCCTGGGAGGCCCCAGATTTCTAGCAGTGTATGCCAACAGGCTGCTGTAACTGCTGAGCAGTGGGACCAGCTTCAACAGCACGTGTTGGAAGCGCATACACCTTTGGGATAGAACACCCCAACCCTGCATGGGATAATTACACACACTACATACAGGATAGCTTTCCCCAACCAATTCCATCAGTTCACTCGACTCCCTACAGACTGTGATCCACATGCAGACATTGACACGCAGCAGAGGGCTGGGTAGGTCCTGGAACAGCACAAGAGCCGAGATGCAAGTTGGGCAGGAGCTCCAGCAGTGCCTTTTCACTTCTTTCATCAGATTGAGCCTGTCCTCTGTCAGAAAACTGTTCGTGTGGACAGCTGAGGAAACCCTGACCCCCATGGGTGCCCCTCCTGGGCCAAGCCAGGGCTGTGGTCTATGGCTCTGTCTGCCAACCCCTTGTTTCCCATCAGATGAGCACATCTGCTTTCCAAATGTTGTCAGACACATCCTCCTACTGAGCTGCACAATCCAGTGTCTGCACACATTAGCTTTTATGATTACAAAAAAAAGAGTCAGAAACAAATTTAACGTTAAAACCTGTAATGGCTTAAGGAGTCTCTAGAGTGAAATAGGGGGAGGGAATGGGGGATCTCAGGTTAATAAAAGCTGTTAATTAGAGTCAAATTTGCCGCTTAATGTGTCAAGAACTAGTGAGTTACGAGTTAATCAAATGCTCCGAGTTCCTTGGGAGAGCAATAAACCTGAAGCCTGAAAATGGAAACAGAAGGACAAGGTCACGGCCTTCAGATAAGGTGCATTGAAAACTGTTTAACCCTAAAGCCCAAGCAGGGAGCATCCTAAAAGAGGCTGGGACTCCTGCTATTGAGAACATCCTGTCATATCTTTAATCATCGGCACTCCAAGACTTCATAATACAGTCAGGTTCGGACATAGTTCCTTTTTTCTTTTTTTTTATTTGCACCTGTTGGGACTTCTATAACATTTGACAAAACGCTCAGAAAAGATGGGTGCCTCTTGGAACCATTGAGTTTTTGTTTCCACTGTTTTCTTTCAAAGGCTAAAGCAAAAGGCAGAGAAAATGCAAGGAAGAGTTGGAAAGTATCTACCAAGCCTATCTATCAGGACTCTGTATTCCTTGCTTAAGAGCTCTGAACAACATCTCTGCACCACACAGCAAAGGGAGCTGGCATTGCAGGAACTGCCTTAAAGGATAAATTAATAAAAACAGCAGAGAAAAGGGAGTGGATAAAGCCTGTCAAGAAATGAAGGGTTTTCAAGATTGAGCATTTCCCACATTTAAATGCATCTGGGAAAGGGAAGGCAAGTGATGGGTGATCTTCTTTTGCCACTGAACTATGGAAAGTTTTAATCTATTTTCACTCCAATTTACTCTTTGTAAGTCTAGCCTAAATGGAGTACGTTCTCCACAACAGGCTAGCCATCAGCACCACTTCTCAGTCACTGCTAAAAGAAGAAAAGCTGCAGTTGCTATGGGATCTTGCCATCACCCAAGAGCTCTCTCAGTGGGGAAAAAAAAAAACAGGGGGTCCAAAGATAAATATTTATAGCACAGGACTCCATCAGACTTTCAGACTTTTGCTAAGGACAATTAAAAGCCTTTTTTTTTCTTTTTGGATTGCAAAGGGACAGCAGCAGTTGTCAGTCCCACACCAAGCATACATACAGCTCCAGTGAAATTGTTAATTACTGAATATCAATAGTCAATGGCTGTTCTGCCCTGCAACCTCCGCTTACTTTAGGGGGCAAATGTGTTTTCCGACTGCTGTGGAGACAACATGGAATCCTGAGTTGGCGACTTGGCACAGAAGAGGAACAGATGTTCACAGATTTCACTGCAAAACATAATTATCCACAGTCTTGAATACTACATACAACATATTCCTGTAAATGTTAAACACTGGGAGGTGCCCTCTGTGTCCTTGTCGTCAACCAGAGTGTTTCTCCAGATCTTTCTCATGCTTTCCAAACCGCAACATTTCAGCACTGCAAGCAGCAGCCTTCACAAAGGTGGAGTGCACGGAGGATTGCTTCACATCGAGCCAAACGATCTTTTTAGGGCTAATTTTCTTGTTCCTTCTTCAAGACTTGGTCCTGAGGGAAAGCAGAGCCCAAAGCAAGCCCCGGATAAAAAGATTAGATCCCTCTGCATTATGATGCTTGTAATGATTCAGCAACTTAAAGCCATCTTTCTACCAACAAGGAGCCCGTGGTTCTTCTATAAGCTGATAGTTCAAAGCGACAAATAAAATAAAAGAATCTGACAGAAGTCATTACCACCTACAAAGCTGTTGTACAATTGTGAGAATAAATGGGTCAATCGTGCCCCAAACTTGCAGTTTTATTCAGCTGGGAGAATACTCCCATCCTTCTTGCCGAAAAGAAACTACAATTCTGCCTTCCCTAACAATGCTTAGCAGTTAGACCATGAGGGCAACAGCAGTGTGTCCTATAGCTCCCAGGTATGACTGTCACTTCCCAAAGGCAGATGGAAGCCACCGAGGACAACCAGGTCTCCTAATGGGGACCGTGACCAGCCATCTCCTGACACCCACAATATCTCAGGCTCCCTTAAAGCCAGGCAGCTCCAATAAGCTCCAGAGCAATCAATCCTCTGCTCTCTGAAAACCATTGCTGCACAGAGCAAAACAAACCATGGAATATCTCAGCAAAGAATCAGGGGTCAGAAATTTTTCTACTCTAACAATTAGGAGAAAGCCTTTGTGTGCTCCTCCAGCATCTACTGAGCACAGAGGGAAGCAGAGGGGGTCACAGCCTTAATTCCAGGTACAAATTGGCCACCTGTTCTCCACCACGGAAAGGGGGAAGAGGAGGTTACAGCCACAGAGTAATGAGTGAGATTAGACTGCAATCAGGGAACAGAGAAGTGAGTTGGACAGACGTGCTGAAGGCAGAGAAAGCATCCTTTAAATTAAACCTCTACCATTCACCTGGTCACTGACTCCAAACTACGAGACTCCAAACTCCTTCCAGGAGCTGGTGTGCATCAGCCCAGCGCGTGTTTCCTCCTATCTATTGATAATAAAGCAGCCTAAGAACACACAAGCTTTTCCACTTCTTTCAGCCACACACATGGAATATAAATTTCCTGTAATCTCTGAGAATACCAGGATTTTTCCCTTCCTCTTTTTCCAGTAAAGCCTACAGTGTTTTTTAAGGATGAAGGAATGGAACCTGCCCTGATGAGAAATCACAAGTGCAGTCCATAGCTCCTCAGCACTTTGTGCACCATTAGAGCGACGTTATTAACAGGACTGAGGTGGCACGAGGGCAACGAGACCATCATCTGTCTAGAGGGTGATGTGTGGACACAAGGAAGGCAAATGCAAACCCGCAGAGGTAATGTGCTCCACTTGTCAAATGAATCAGTTTCCTTCTGCTGAGATGGACTGCGCAAGCCTCACACCTGGTAGTAGCAAAGCACCTTCCAGGGAAAGCTGCAGACCAGGAATTCAATGAAGATGGCAGGACTGCTCAAGCTCAGCAGAGCCCTGAGCCAGCCCCCTCGGGGACAACTGGGCTACGAAAACATGAATGCAGAACAACTGGCAACTGCTGATCCCAGAAACTGAGACTGTCAGAATTTGGGAAATATCGCCTCCGAAGTAACGAGGTGCTTTGAGATCTTCATTCAAAAGGCTCAGCGTAAGACTAAGGGCACACGATAGAAGTGTGCTCTGATGCTAAATATATCTCGTGCCTACTGAGAGAAGCAGTGATTCGATTCGAGTCCTATCTTCTGCTCCACTGTGGGTATCAGCTCTTGCCTCCTCCAGCTCATTAACACTGCTGTAAAGTGGCTGGCACGAATTTACATCAAATGAATATAATTACAGAGAAGAATGCATTGTATGAAGTTAAACCTCTGGTCTTCCTTTGCTTTTCCTCTCTTACTTCTGTTCTTTCTCTCTTTTTTCCGTCCTTTTTTGCACGACAGCTTTGTTTCTATTTTTCTTCTCCATTCATCATCTCTGTCCTTCTTTTCCTTTGGTCTTTCACCTATTCCTTCTTTCAAGTCCACAGTTGACTGCTTTCCTTTTTTTTCCTCCCAAGTTTGATTGATTTATACCCCACTTATGTAAATGTTTTTATACAAAGCATATAAAGCGCTGAACTCCCTGTGGAACATCATAAGCACTACTACCATCCATGTAGGTAAGGGGGAGGGGGGAAGTGAAGTTAACGAAGTGCTAAATTAAGTAAGAATCTCTTACATCATACTTTGAAGCCTGCCAAAATCTGATGCTTCAGATGTACTGCAACAACCAGTTTCTGAGACAGGTCCTTCGCAAGCAAAAAATCTTCATACTACAGTGTCAGACAGGAAAAGAAACGAGAGATTCTCCCAGCTGCTTTACTGGGGATGAGGTTACTTCTCAAACAATCAGACCTCGAGTCCTCACACTGCCACTCCAACACCCAACACGATGCAATTTTAATTGCCGACTATGAAGGAAAAAGGGAAGGCAGATGAGGAAAAGTATTTACTTTTCGTCTTGTCCTGAAACTCCTGCAGGACTTCAGGCAAACAATCTCCGTAGAAATTCATTGTATTGCTCAATCCATCCTTGCTTAATTCATCTCATGGAACTCTTAAATGGTACCCAGGCAATAGGCTGGCTCTCCACAGAGATGGAAATTACATCTCTAATTACAAGATACAGTGCTGCCCTAATAAGTACTGTGCTCAAGAAGCCCCAACCCAGGAGGATGAGTTTTGACCTCTTTTGACTGGAAAATAGTTGATAAGAACATTAAAGCAAGTCACAGCTCCAGAAACAATCCATCTACTTGCTCTGAGCACTTTGGTACTGAGTGCAGAAGTTAGGCTCATATGTATCTCACTGGTTTAAATTGGTGATTGGAGCTGGAACACAGACTTTGGGCAACAGAACATAGAGATGTAGAAGAAAAACTGGAAAGGCAGATAGTTCGACCACCACAAAATACTTTTGTGCAGGTTTTGACCCTACACTGCCCTAACAGTCTCTAGACAAGCAGTGCTCAACAGGTCCCTTACAGGCACCGCTGGAGAAATGCATCTGACTCCTTCAAACATCTTTAGCATCTTCAGGATGGGCCTTCGTGACCCTTGGAGATGCATTGTATGCACAGATGTAGAAAATACACCCCATCCCAAGAACAGCCAGATCTTAAGACACCTTTGTTGCTTCTCACCTTTCCTTACAAATGATACCTCTTGGCCTACAGACGTTCTCCTTCCTCATACTGGCAGTAAAAGACCACAGCAATCTCTGGCTGGGGACTATTTTCTTCTCCAGCACGGATCTGTAGCATTTAACAGCAAACCTTCAATTATCATAGTACATGACCGTAAAACTTGCTCAACTGGAAGTGATCAGCTGTTTCTAACCTTGCCTTCAATCATCTCCTTTCTTTTGCCCCCAAAGCCATTTAAAATAATATTCTCCTGGAGCCTCTATGCAGCCTACCTAGTACAAAGTTAAACCATAAGTCAAAATGATTAAAATTATATGGAAATATATACATCTCCTTCAACATTTTACAGGGAACATGGCTCCTAGTGGGACATCGTTACACATTACTCATAAGGCCAAGGCATGTGGCAGTTCCCAGAGAACCTGCACGCTCTCTTCTTTATGCCATAGGACTTACAAGCAGCCATTAATTTTTTCCATTTCAGGCCACGCTTCCTATATGCATAATTCGAGTCCTTAAAATGAACCCCGATCTGAATTCTACCTGCTTGGAAGAGCAAAAAAAAAAAAAAGTCTTGGAAATATATAGCAACAAGAAACTGGCAGGACAAACTCACACTCCCACTGTGCCAAATTGCAAGTTTAGTGATTCTGTTTTCTTCCCGCTGAGCGGAAGGTGTCATTAGCTGCTGTATTTAGAGGCACAGAAAAGGCTCTTGGAGCAGTCCCCAGCCTCTCTCTGGACCAGGTGGCTGATGACCACAGGAGCTCTCTGCAGCTGGGGACCTTCACCTTCATCTTCCTGCAGTCAACACTTCAGTTTTAATGGGAAGGAAATAAACGGGGCAAGCAGTACAACGTGGAGAGAAACCCTCGGGCTATGTCAGCCTCCTCCAGGCTGAAATTCATCCCTGCATCAGGGCTGCTTTTAAGTCCCCACACTGTATAAACACTCCTGGGTGCTTTTAAGTCAAGAATAGCTTTCGTTCTGGGAGAGGATTTCTCCTCTAGGACGGTCTCTGTGGAGCACCCATTGAACGAAATCCTCATTTCTGCAGATTAATATAACGATGCCAAGAATCATCCTCTTATTGCAGAACTCAGGGTGAGCACAAACACCATGGAAACATCCCGTGATTGCACACACATGAGCCTGAGTCTTGGCAATAATCCCAGAGGCTGTGAATGGCAGCCCACCTAACCCCAAGGAGAGCTCCTGCTGATGCAGCCATGCCCATACTGAGTGATGGAGCAGGGTCAGCACTGGGAGGTTGTGTTGTGTGATGTAAAGTGCTACAAACCCACGGCCATAGGTGCTCCTCCCCTGATCCATGCACAGAGGAGGGGAGGGGGAATGGGAACACCCTGCAGCCTCTGGATTTATTTTGGTTGGTTGGAATGAAGACCACCTGCACTGCCTCAGATCTGGGGAAATCTGTGCAAGCCTCCATTATTTATAAGAGCTGTCCGGAGGCAAACTGCCTGGAATCCATTAACGGGAGAAGCTCCAGCTCCTTCAGGCAGTTGCCTGGCATAGGCCTTTTCCACTGCCACAAAGCAAAGGGATAAAAAAAATCACTTTCATTTCTAATTAATCTTCTGCTACATAATACTTTTAATTAGAAAAAAAAAAATCTGTACGCTTTGTGAGAGAGGCAGGAAGGAGCCCAGAGCAGAGCATTAAGCTCTGGCACAATGGCTGTGGTTCAGACCCTGTCCTCTCCCATCCTGCGGCCTCACGGACAGCAGAACAGCTTGCACCAACCCCACAGATCAGGGATGGGGTGGCTGTGTGTGCACAGCATTGCCATTCGCCCTGGAAAGGGGAAAGAAAACCCACACAACGGGAGGCAGTGTTGGTGGGAGGTGGGGGGGGATTCAAAAGATACTTGAGACAGAAATACAGTGGATTCTGTTGGACGGAACACGATGAAACGAGCAGAAAGGCCAAGGGAGAAGGACATCCAACACATACATTATCTCTTCAAAACAACAATCAAAAAAAAGTTGATTCCCCAAACCCCAATTTCCTAGCCCTTCTTTCTCCTTCTAATGTCTCTCTTCCCTGCATTCATTATTAATGCCACTGAGGGTACAGATTTGCACTTTGGTTTCTGAAAAATTAATTCAATGATTAAAATTTCAGTCCCTGAGTGATGGAAGCAGCTCTGGCAAGCTGGAGATGCCCCTGTGCAGTCGGAGGGCCGTTGGTATGCTGCCTGCTTCCTCCCTGCACAACGGGGCTCCCTGCAGACCGAGCTCGAAGGGGAACGATCTGGTAGAGAAATGCATTTTTAAGTGAATCTAGTTCTGCTTTTCATGGAGAAGCCACTTCAGTTTAATCCCCCACCAACGCTTGATACAATGCAGGGAACAAACCCCAGGTTCTTCCTGGGCTGAAGGACTCGTGGCTTTTTACACAATGCCCTGGGTGAGGGAAAATCCCAGAATGAATGCAAACATTAATAAACGCTCACTGAGCAGCAAGCTGACTGCAGGCCGAGCGCCGTGCAGAGTGGCTAACGAAATCTTCTATGGCACCGAGCTTTCAAATGAAAGAATAGCAGAGGACAGCACTCGCAGAAAGGCAGCTTCTCACCTCAGTGTTTGGTTTAATCAGCTGCTCCCATGCCTACCAGAGAACCTGCAAGCTGGCACAGAAATGCGCCCATACATCGCACCGACCCCTGCAGGAGCTGCTTCTCCCAGTCACAGAACAGCCAAGACCCCATAGTGCCCATCTATTATGGGCCAGCAAGGTCCCCTACCTGGGCTGCACATCCCCTTCCCAGCAGCTCTGCACCAGAGCAGCCAAACGTCTGTGGAATCCGCTACCCTCAGCTCTTGGCACTGCTGTTTTTGTTTATTTTAAAACAAACGTGAGAGAGAAGAGAGCAGCACAGGGAGCTGAGGAGCTCAGAACACTTTTCCACATTTAGATAAGAGGAGGAGGAGGAAGGGCTGAATATAAACTTGCAGAAACTGATTTTGTTCCTAAGATGCTAAAAAAAAAGAGCAAAAATAGAACAAACAGCAAAAAAAAACCAACCAAACAAGACTGCCTTTTCCATGGCACTTCGCAAGTGTTAAACCTGAGTAAAAATCCAACTGAGCCTCAAAGCAGAACAGAGCAAACCCATCCATCTCTGGGCAGTACATCTCTCCATGGACACAACGGCAACAGGCAGGGAACAGTGGGAGCCCCAGTGGGATGTTCTCCATGCTAGCCAGTACTGTGCTGCCTTTGTAGGGATGAAAAGGGACCAAGAGAAGATAGTAGCACTGTGCAGAACTCTGCTGAAATCCTCTGGAGGCAGGAAAATAGCAAAGGTCTGAAACAGAGCTGGCTTCCTTTGAAGCAATGGTACAAATGGAGCCTGCACTGTGCTGCACGGGGGTTGTGAAAACGACGGGAACACCCAGTGCTTGCTCACAGGCCTGCATTCAGGCACTCAAAACTTTTTATTAAAGCAACATTTCTAAAAACTCTCCTAAATCATGAATTTGAGGAAATTTGGAGCTCAGTGCTGCCAGGGATGCAAAGCAACACACAAACTTATTTCCACGTTCACTGAAACTTTGCAGGGCTAACATGCACAATGTTGGCTGCTTGGAAAACTCACTGCTTTTCTTCCTCAAAAAGTGCTTTGTGGAGGCTTCAGAATAACTGAGCTTTTATGTGTTGTTCAACTACTGAATCTATTCTAAGCTGACAGCCCTTAGCACCATTATTCTCTATAGGACAGACACAGCATCACTACAAGCAATATCATCTCCTTCACACACTTTCAGATGCCAGCCAAGTTACTTCATCCTACCCTTATCCAGCCCAGGTGCTACTCCTTGAGCCCAGTGCTGGGAGCTATTCAATCTCCCCTTCCAAAAGGCTCTCAGCAGGAGACCTGCCACACCACCTGAGAGCCGATGTGCTGGGGTGCACAGGTCTGATGCTCTGTGCAAAGGGAGGAGAAAATGGAAATGCTGGGACAAGCATTTTGGCATAGCTTCTTGGCTGGGCTAAGGGTTTATTCCTGGGATGCTGCCTTCCTGCAGACTAAGGAAAATTAAATTTAGCACTTTGCAAATAAATAGGTTAGGGCTGAAAGGACACTATTTAGGAACTTAGTGCTCACAGCAGACTCAGATTATAGATCCATCACCGCCTATTACCTTGCTAGTTACTGCTTTCACTTTGTCTATCTTCCCCACTTACAGACCAGTCCTTTCATCAGGTCTTTTTCTGTTCCAACTTGAAACTGTCATCACTCTAATGGAATTGTATGAAGAGAAACAACTTCAGGCTGCAGTGCGACTCCGCCAAAAAAGCCAAGGACATCTCCTGCACTTTCCCAAGACAAGGCAGTGAGATCTTGCCTGCCAGAGAAAGGCACAGCGAGGCACAGCTGCTTATACACATCTGGAACCCCTGGGCACAAGTGCAACAGCCAGCTGGGCCCTTCCTCTCTACACAAGGACCAGCAAGCCACCAGCAGACTGCTCATCACTGCTGCAGCTCCATCACAGCTCCACCGCACGCAGTGTGAGAACCAGTCATTGCACCACTGACACAATGATAACCAACACCTCGTGCTGCCAGCATCTCTTCTATCTGCCTCATACAAAAATCATCTACAGACAGTCCCTCTTCAGACAGATACATCCCGAAATGCAAAGTGACAGCCATCGCATAAAATGCTCTCCAGAGCCTTCCATTAAGACAGACAAACCCTTCAGTTTAAGGCTGAAATTTATGCCAGCTCCCCAGAACATGGTTTGGATAGATCCACTGTTATCAGCCACCCGCTTTTGCTGAAACTGAATACAGATCAGGAGCAAATTAAAATTTGCATGCTTTGGTTTGATATATTTCTTTCAAGATACAGGCAGACAGACTTGTCTTCTTCCAGGTACCAGAGATGCCATCAAAAGCCAATCCTGGGAGCTACCAAAGCTGGAGATCATCCTCAGCTCTCAGATTCCCCCCCGGAGCAGGAAGCAGCCATGTGATTGTGCTGCAAATCCTTCTAAAACAGACCTGACATAAAATACCTGTCTGTATTTCTTCCTCAAAAGATATTCCCATGCAACAGCACATGTTAAATCCAAAGCCCTAAAATAGTACTCAGTCACCTGATCTCAGGGCTAATAGCCACATGGGTAGGATGAACATTTTCTGGGCATGGATTTAGGATGACGATGTAGTAGTTTGTCTGAAACAAACACGAGAACAGATGAACTTTTTCACCATTTCCACATACATGAATAAAGGCAGTTGGCACATTACTAAATGCTGGCATTAATCTGTGTCCGTGTGAAGTATTAAGCATACAGTAGGTGAGCTGTGAAGATCGTTGCTCTGTAACACAGCAGAGGACTCCACCAGAATCACAGCAGCTTGTTGCTGGAACAACCAAAATCCCCCAAAGGATTTTCAGTTTACTTCTGCATTCTGACATTGCTCCACAGATAACAAACCATGGCAAGGACACCAGGATTCATAGAATCATACTGCAACACCAATAGGACATGCTATGATCTGGAGAGCCTGCTTCTGATCTTGTGCTTGAGACTACAGGATGCCCTGAAGTGCATGAAATCTGAAGAAACGCTATGACTGAATGCTTGCTGTGCCTCCAGCCCTCTCCAGCAGCAACTGTTCCAAATACAGGTGGGAGGCCTTGCAGCAAAGCAGAAGACACTCTCACAGAAGTGATTTCTGCTTTCCTAAAAGTGGTTTCTCAAAAGGAAAACGTAGCAGACCTCTGCTTAGTTAAAGGTTTCAGGGAATGTACAAATACAAGAGAGACAGGAATCCCACAGGAGCAAGCCCTGAAATGTGGGTTCTCAAACTGGCAAGATGGTTGGAGAGAAAGTGTTACTGAATGGCTTACACTAACTGCATGGTTAAAAGCCATGTAGTAATTGAGCATTTAGACTCCAAGGCACAGAAGCAATGCAAGGACTGCAGAGGAACACAGAGCTGAAAGGTGCAGTGTTATCCCGATGGTGGCCCTTCGGCTACCAAAGGGGATCTGTGACCATGACACCCCATTCTCTGCTCCCCAGCACTTTCCCAGTAGATCCCTGCCTACTTGCATGCCAGGCCTTGGGAGAAACAGCCAACAGTTGCACGATCCAAATGAAATTTAGGATGAAGCCTTTTAACAACTTAAGTGTGAGGGCACAGCACAATCATTTAAATATACATATGAACCCATAGCCTTTATATGAGCTCCGATCCAGCCTTCAGCTACAGATAACAGATGTCCCAAGACCACAACACCCATGGGAATCTTTTGCTGTTCATCATACAAGCAGGTTTTTATGCAGACAAACACTCTCTTCCCTCTCTTAACTATACTTTCTCCAGATTCGAAAATCTTTTGCCCCGGTCAGGCATGGACTGAAGTTGTAACTTCCAAAGCAAGAGGGCACCCAGGGCAGGTGGGTGCTCTGCTGGGTGCTGCCAGCTGTATCCTCCCCCAGAGCTGCCAGCTTTTCTTACAAGTCTCACAAACCTTTCCCTGGAAAACAAGGCTCAAGCAGACTGCAGAGCAGCCAGAGAAGATGGCAGAGATGTTGGGTGCCCGGAAACTCAAAGACTTTCTACCCCACAAAAGGCAGCAAACCTCCAGCAATTTCTGATCCTTTTCATTTGCAGCTTTGAACATCATCATATGCAAGCAAACAACAGGGTTATGGTTTGCTGACACGGCTCTGCGTGTTCTGCAAATCCACAACAGAGCAGTCAGGGAAAGCAACAAGCACCATCAAAAGCAGCTTTGCAGAACACCCATTTCATGTGTCGGCAGCGAGGCCTTTGTATTCCCCAGCCTCCTGGGCTTGAAGGCAGCGCCTTTTCCTTCAAGAGTGCTGATCACACAGCCTCTACGAAGAACATCTTTTGAAACTACCGGAGAGTCAAAAAATTAATTAAAGAAATAACTCAACAGGAGAGATTTCTGCCTGGATGAGGAGGCAGGTGCCCATAGGTTGGCTGTCCTATTCCTCTCCAGGCTCCGATGTGCCCAACAGACATCTTGCTGTTCATGGCTAACACTGGCTGCTTTCATCCCCCGTGTTCACGTGCAGCCTTCTCCCTACAGAACAGGTTAAATTGCTTCTCACAGCCATGTGGAAGCTGATGGACAGCAATGCCCTGAGTCCAGGTAACGAAGGAAAGCAGAAGGTTGAGCAACCACAAGCAAAGCCATGTGGCTGTTCAGGGGTAGAGATGGGAATAAGAATCCAGGAGGGTTTTGCTAAGCCCCCCCTTTTATCCACTGTTTAACACTGCCTTTATCTAACAACACATAAACACAGCATTGCCAGCTCACATGGCCTGTGTAAGCTGTTCAAACACAACAGCAGGAGGATGCAGCATCCTTCTCTCCTGAGACCTCCTGCAGGGCCCCAGGCACAACAACAGGAGCAGCTCCTTTTCAGGCTAACTGCATCACCCAGACACTGGGAACAAGGACGGGAAGTGGAAATAGAGATGGTTGTTATACCATGTGAGTCAGCCAGGGTCTGTCCTGCTTCCTGCTGACAGAAGGGCTGTCTCAGGCACAAGGATGGTGCTGTCAGGGCACAAACAGCAGCTGCCTGGACAGGGGCGCACAGCTTTGCATGACCTGCCCCATGCACTCATCCTGCCCCACTGCCTCCTGCTGGGTGTGCTGCTACACCAGCCCGGATGCTGAGGTTTAATCCAGTTCTCTCCAGTGACCTGTGCTCCTCGCTGTGTGTGCGACTTGCCCTAGAAAGCATGGGCTGCCTCTCCTGTTTCATTAAGTAAGATGTACTTTAATGAAGAAAAATGAGATGGGGAAGAGGTGAACTACAAGCTTTAAAAAAAAAAACAAACACCAGCACTCTGGTAGTTTGGTTATTTCATATTGCAGAAGTTCTGGAGACAAACTGGGTGCCTTCAGCAGGGCTGGCCAGCATCTGCCATGAGCTGGCACCAAGATGAGACCATCATCAGCAGAACTACCAGCAGACTGATGGACTCTCAGGCAGTATCTGTGAGCAACATTTTCAGGCAGGAAGCCTTACTTTTTGAAGGGGTTGTGCATTTGCCTCACAACGTAACATATCGGCCATTTCAAGAGGAGAAAAGCCAAGCGTTTCATTTACCTACTGCACCCACCAAGGCCACAAATCTGTGAGCCTTCTGAGCGGCTCACACGTATCAGCCTCCTGCTAGTTGGGACTGACTTAGCCACTGGAATAATGCTCCAGCATCATCAGCATTAATTACGTGCATGGTTGGATCCACCCCAGCAGGCAGACACGGCAGAGAAGGGAAGCAAGTGGAGCCAGCATGCAGAGCAGCTCCTGTGCCAGATGGGCAGGTAATAGGGGGTGAATTCCCCAGCTCAAAGCTGCTCTCTGGTTCCCACTAGCACAGTGTGTTACCCTGAGTACAGTCTGGTGACATTGGCAGAAGCATTCTCCCCATTGCAGTGATGGGAAGCAGAAGAAGAGCATTAACTTTTCTCAGCTAGATCAAGGTTTCAGCACAGCCTCCAGAAGTCTCAAAGCAACATCTTTGCACTCAGAAATTCTGCATTAGAAAGATGACTTTGTCAGATCTTCCCCAATTCCGCTACCCTTGAGGTGACTGGTTTCATTAAAAGGAAAAAAAAAAAATACCCTGCCCTAAAAGGTAGGCAGTTGTTTAGGGAAGCACACACACAAGAGAAACCATGTCAAGAGGGAAAAAAAAGCATGAAAAAGAGCAGAATAAAATGAAGACAGAAACAAGAATTGAAGCCAGGTCCTAACATGAAATAGGTCGCTAAAACATCTGGACGAGAATGAAATGTAGGAAGTTTAAATGCAGGATTCGATCCTGAAAAACTACAGATTGCAGGACAGCTCTGCTTTTAGAGCTGCTGATTAGAGCTGAACCTGCAAGAATGCCTGAAAGGTATCACCATCACACAGGCACGGCCAGCATCTCCAGCAACCACATGGGCAAACAGGAAATGAAATATAAAAATAAAATAACTTGCAATTAACAAGAATGAGGGGTTAGCAGAGGCCTGCAATCTCTAATCAACCTCTTGCTGCCTGGCCTGCTCCACCGATGAGCCCCATTGTTATTTCTGATTGTGTGCAGGAGTGCGAGACAGTTGCTGGAAGAAAAGCACTCTATCGAAATTGTGATTTCTTTCTCCTCTCAAGACTCATCAGAGCTGAGGAGGAAGAGAGGATATCTGAGTAGATAGAGATGCAAAAAGAAACAAACAGCTAGAACATGCTTCTCAAAGATACTCTGCTGGGCTCAAGGAGGAATTAATGGCAACCGCAGGGATGCCAAGCATGAAGACCAGACCCAGAGCTCCCAGCAGTGCTGTCAGCCTCTGCTCCAAACAGGATCACTCAGGCAAGTCAAGACAATCCCTATAGCGACCTTGCTGCTAATTTTGAGATGTACATTGTTAGTGGGGCACTGTGGCAAACCTGATGCTAAGGCTACACCAACATCTCAGCAGCCTCAGGGCACAGGGCATCCTCTGCATGCTTAACCACCTCAGTTTTGCCTCCTTTCAGCTAGCACTTTGTCAGCACTGTTTTGTACTTCAAAAATAGCCTCCAGGTTCTCATTCTATCCATCCTTATTTCTGTCCTTAAGGACAGACAATTAAACCATCCCTTTTTGTTCACAGAATTGCCCTCCCACATTTTGTCATGATTTACCTATCTACCTACCTCAGGTTTCTATTCAGCCCCAGTTGTTCTTAATGGTAAGAACTGCTGTAAGGCCATCTCACCCACCATCCTGCCTCCAAATAGCCACCAAGACTGATGTTCAGGAAAAGGAGTGTGGAAATGAAGCAAAGACAAACAAGCCTGAAGGAGTCTGTCACTGCATACCAACTCCCACCTGCCAGCAATCAGTGGCTGAAGTACTCCCAGACCTTCAAAGCTGCATTGGGACCACCCTTCTATACATCCTCATGAATTGCACCGTTACTGCCTTATCTCTTTCACATTCCATGCTAACACACAGCTTGTATCTGTCCTTCCACATACCCCTCTTCCATCAGAGAATCCCCAAACCAGCACAGCCTTTATCCCCTTTGCTCACTAAGTTCTGCCTCTTTAATACGCTGTGAACCATATCAAAAACAACATTCACTTTTCAGATTGCCTTGAAGAACTCCTTAAGCAGGTGTGCATCAAAGACTGTGTGTGCAGTGGCTGTTAATTTAACAGACTGCTAAAAAGCTGTTCATTTTATTGCCGTATTATCAATCCAACTGGACACCAATAAAGGTTTTATTTGGCAGAAGTGACAATCCACAGGCTGGCAACATTCTCATGCTCTGTCATGATGCTTCTGTTTTTATTTGCTGTCTGATGTCTTGGGCATTCTCTTTCAAGGCATGAAGCCTACCATCTTGGGGATGCTCTTCAATGAGCTACCGCTGGTGTTTGTGTTTCCATGTGATAATACTGGCAGAAAATAACAACATGGGCAAGAGCTGGAAACAGACAAATCTGTTCTGTGGAAGACTAGGCTCTGAGGATACAGAAAATACAACAAACCATAAGCTGCTGAGCTGCCTAAATGCAGCTTTTTGGCCAGGACTATTAATAAGCTCAGACACACACCACCGTGATACTGAAAATAATCTGATTTACTTCCTCACCAAACAACTTAGGCCCAGATATACCTGAACCAGGGAGAAACCTGAGCACTTTCTGGGAGCACAGAGTAACTTGAAAGATTTTGAACCTGCCAGATCACACAGAGCTGTTATACCAGATCAATTGCCTTTTCAGTCCAGCATCCTATCAACAGAAGTGACCAGCTCCACATTCATGCCACAATGGTGGAAACAGTTTACCTGAAGCACAGTGAATTATCAAGCAAGTGAAACATAAAGCAGATTTCTCTCTGATGACTCTTCTTGCTCTCTTCAAGTCTTCATTCCCCAGTACTGCCAGAGGATGAAGCTGAATGTTGTCAGAGCAGCAGTGGCAAAACTACACGTACAAAAAATAACCAGGAAGAAATTTTCTTCCTAACGTCCACAGGAAGAGGCTGGCTTGACTTCTCCAACACTACTTAAGGGAATTGTAAATATTTAATGCAAACTTAGGCATTACTATTTGTCCATAAAGATACATCGCCATATCAGAAAACCTACAGAGCCCTTGCTTTCAGCAGTACCTTGAAGCAACAGGGTCTATAAATTCAAGACTTCCACTCCTAGTTTTAAATTGACATTAAATGCTTGGGTCCAGACTGTGTTCTCTGGGCACACAAAAAGAAAAGGCCTATGATTTATTTTCTCTGTGCTGTTTGTTCATTTGTACAAGTGTCTCCAAATCATCTCCTCTTCAAATTTGACCAGTCTTTCTGTTTACCAAAAGACTTTCTTTGTGTGAATCAATTGTCATTGCTTTTCTAAAGACCTCACTTCCTTACTCTCCTTCAGGGTCTACCCAGAGGCAATGGTAAACAGCCTGATACAGACACTGCCAAAAAATGACATCGTGATTTGCCACTGCTTAATTCCAAGCTGGTAAAACCAATTTTTATGTTCCCTAGCAATGCTTGTTTGTTTTAATAAGACATCTCCAATAGATTGCTACCAAGTGAGCAATGCAGTCCTTGGATATCTCATGGGTGGCCTGGCCTAGACTCACAAACCAAGCAACATGTGGAATGCCAGGTCTGTATTACGGCCCAACACATCTGATGTATCAACAGCACTAACTGAAGATGAAATTGTCAAGTGACCCAATAACTATAACACATTGCTTCCCACAAAAATAATCAGAAACTAAACTGCTGGTGAGGATTCTGTATGCCACTTTTCACAGCATTTAATTAAAAGAATGAAAAAGAGCAAACAAGTGAGAGTGAGCTGTGAAATCTGAGATGTGCCTGGCTGCCTACGCACTCTCACACAGAGGGTCTGAAAAATCACTGGAACATCCTTCAAGTTGATGAGCTCATCTGTTGCATCCATAGGGATTGCCAATAAATATTGATACGCTTTCATTGGAATTCAGTGCTCATTTAGGATGCAGTCATTTGTATTCCCCGCATGGCACAGTGATTAACCCTTTCAATGAAGCTGTGATTCCATTTAAAACAAATTGGCTGGATGCATACCTTCTACTACAGCAACAGCACACCTTGTTGCTTGGGAAAACCAAGCACATCTTTCATCTTCATTTAGCTTTGAAGGGGTTACATTATAGTAGCTCCCATTACATCCTCACTGAAATTAAATGCCACCAGCAGCACTACTGAAAGATGTTCTGAAGTTTACAGAGAAACGATGGAAGCTTGTAGAGTGCTGGGGGACTTCTCCAGTTTAATTGTATAGACTTAGTTCCATAAATTGCTCAAATGGAATAAATACAAATAGCTTTCTCTGCTTTTTGACCTCTTTGGGTTAATGAAATGCACACTAACACCCACAATAAGCTTAGCAATTCTGCTGCATAATCACACAGTATCACCAGAAACCCAGTCAGAATGCAAGACTCAGTACACACATGAACACTACCTGCCTGGATTCTGTGCTGTGAGGAATTCAGAAATACTGCTGCTTTCTCTGGCAACCCTTACCTCTGTCCTCTGGATGGACTTGGAAATAAAGTCAAGTGAACAATAGAAAGCAAAAACAGCATTTAAAGAGAGGAATCTGTACTTGATCATTCACTGTTCTGTACGTAAGTTATTTCTATTGCAGCAACACAAAGAAGAATTTGATCCTACTGGAGACGTACTACTGAGAAATGAGTTCTTGTTCTAGTGGGCTATATTTCCTTATATCTTCTCAACTCTCTTCAACTGCACCATCTCTCCTACATCACAGAAAAAGCTGTTAGATGCTCTGTCCTGCCATGCCAATAGACACCTCCAGGGATCTGCAGAAGTTTCATTCACTAGACATGTAACAAAGCATGCATAAACACAGGCCTGGGAAGGCCTTAGAGCTAACAGCACAGCATCACCTCAGCTAGCTGTTCTCAAGATTCAAGGACAGTACCTGAAAACCAAGGGAGTTCTCCTCCTCCACAGACCGTGAGTTTGCCTGCTGCCATCTGTTTCAGTCCTGATAAGACTAAGCAATATAACCACTTTAGTGATATTTTCCTACTTTTACTAACGATCCAAGGTGCTGTCTTATATTTATCCTCGCTGGTTTCACTTGGTGGTTTGTTTGTTTCGTTTCTGAGGCTCTGAAGCTGCAGAGCAGGAAAATATTTGTCCTGTTATGTCAAGAAACAATCCTGCAGCAATCCACAGCAGTAGGTCTGCAGAAAGTGAACTTCTCCAGTTCCTGCTTGTGCACTCCACTTCTGTAATGAACGCTTCCAAAATCCTCATCCTCCTTCTAACCATACACTGGAGGGGAGCCAGTGGCAGGCAGGAATGGTCTTAAGTGCCAATTGTGTTTGCTGCTGAGAAGTAAGAAGTTCTCCCACTGACCTGTTGATATGCGAACCTAAGCAATAAAGATGCGACATAACCACTCAATGACTCCAATGTCACACCTCAGCTCTCTAATGTATTCAGCCCAACCCAAACTCAGGCCCTCTGGCTGAACCGGTACAGTATCAGACACATAAAAGACACTGCTATCGCAATTCATCTGAGCTGCTTGTATAAACGGCACTTCAGACACACAGGATGAGTTGCTCCTTGAAAGGGACACCAATTTACATAAAGACAAGATGATGACATGCAGACAAGCTAGAGGGTAGCTAAGACAGTAAGGACATATAGTGAAGTCAGGATGAAATCTAGATGGTTGCGTAAGGTTTTACTGCCACGGAATATATAACTGATGATATAAAAAGGTGAAGTGCAAGGCCAGATGCCTTCGGTATTATGCATATACAGCCTCTTCTCTTTACTCTCATGTTGATATACAAGGGAGAGACCAGATGCGAAACCTACGGAAGTTTTTTCTGAAAGAAAGCATCTTTACTTTTCTCATAAGGAACAACCTGCCACATAGTAGCATGGCAACCATATTCCAGTCTAACCGCCGAAAAAGAACATGTCACGCTGGAAATCACGAACCCAAGGAAGCAGGAGAAGCACAGGACGTGTGCACCTACCTTAAAGAGCAGGCAGTCTCCTTGGTGCTCGGCGTAAATGGAGGTGAGTCGATACTGGTTCTCAGTGGTGATGTCGATCTGGTACCCAGTGAGAGTGTAACAGACCTTGCGAAACTCCTGGATCTTGGTCTGAAAAATTTCCTTCAGGCGCTGGTTTTTTAGTTCTGCACTTTCCACTTGCTTCTTCAGTTCTATTTAGGGGAAGAAAGTGGGCACTTTGTTATACGTCATTGGCGTAGAGACCTTGTGCCGTATTTACAGTGCTAACCAAACTAAGTGAATTGAAAAGGTTAATTAATTTTTTAAAAAGTGAATTAAGCAGGCAGAGTAAAGAAACAGGCAAGCTAGAATCCTCTCCTCCTGTCCCCAGAAGACCAAAAGATAGTAAACTGGGGAATGAGGAAAAGAGACAAGTTTTAGTAAGACGGATTTTTCTTTTGCTTGGCCAGCCCTTCAACAGCATCCTACAAAATTCAAAGCTACAGCATCCATTTCTCCACATGCACACATCTCATCTTCTACACAGAACCCAAGAGAAGAGCACTGAGTTACAGGGAGCAAGAAAGTGGAAAAATGGTAACAAATGCGCCTCTGTATGGTCGCACGAGGAGGGATCTGGCTATAAGGGAAATCTCTTCAGACGCACACTCAATCTGACTGTAAGCACTTTGAGCTCAAATTGACACGATGCTTAGGAATCCCTTAAGATTCGGGAAGGGGCTTTTCCTGTGATAAAGAGCCTGAGGAGTACCACTGTCTCTTTCCATTTGCTGCCTTACCTGGTCTAGTCCCCAGCAGAGAGGTCCTGGGAGACTGCCTGCCACTCACCCTGCATTTTATTGCTACAAAGGGAGCTGCCAGCACTGTGAATCCTTCAAGAGGATACACAACAATTACCATGAATCTTTCACCCAAGGTGCCTTCTGAGTAATTAAACCTCGATTTATCCCCCCATTAATTACAGAGATTGGCTTTACCTTAATATATGCTAGAGATGCCTCTCAAGTCAGCTTGTGTTATCAACACCACAGTCCAGAGCTAGAAAAAAACCCTCTTTCTAACAGAAAACAAACAGACTTCTTACTCAGATATCTCTTTGTCATTCTGAGGTTTACAGCTTAGTCTGTCCTGCAATTAGAGAGATAACTGCAGCACACTTGGGCCACAGGACAACTAGTTTGTGCTCCAGCACTTGGAAAGCAGGAATTTCACTGCAAGACGACTGCTTGTGCATGAATCATGGATTTTGGCTGGGCATATACAGCCCGTGCTGAAGTATTACTGCTTCCCAAGCTTGCTAGAAAAGTTTTTGCTCCAGTACTTCCACAAATGTGTTTCCATTGACCTTCCAAGTGCAGCGCAGGAGGAATGCAGGAATGGCAATGGTGAGCTCACAGTCCTGCCATGATTCAGCTCCCAGCAGCTGCAGGAGCACTAGCAGTAACATAACTCTCCTCTGATCTTCTGTACTGCTTTACTTAGGCTCTTGGGGTGGGACAAAAGGATAATTCAACGTGTTAAGTTAAAGTGCCTTAAATGCCACTGAGGATGCCCTGCTCAGAAGTACTCTGGCCTTAATCCAATTTAACTTAATCCCCAGGCAAGGACAGAAACTCTTTAATGGTTAAAGAGAACTCCATGTCCCTTTACTTCTGAGTGAGAGCATCCATGCAGGGTGAGATAATGCTGGCCATCCAATTGCCTTTGGTTAATTCAGCCCCACCTTCCAGAGCTGCTCATAAAGATGTACAAGGAAAGTACTACTTTTACTTCAGGGATCCCCCCAAAAAACTCTGCCTTACTTTATCAAGGGGTACAAACCAGCCTTGGGAAACATCACACGCCAGTCCACTTACTAATACGCTGCTGTACAAGAAAAGACCAACTGCTGGGGGATGTAAAGCATCTTTCCTGACCAATCTTCCCATTCCTATCTAATTTATCAGTGAGCAATTAACTCAGCCCTTCCCAGGATTGTTACAACCTTTTTCCCATCATCTCAGCGGGGTCTGGTCCCTTGATTAATTGAGTAATCGGCCTCTGAAATCAGGAGGTTAATTGGTGGCTCTGACCTCAGTATTTTCACAGTCTTCATTCAGCTTTGCATTCTGAAGACGTTAAGGACTGAAACTGTTAAGGACAAAATCCTATACATGAAAGTAAAATTCAGTGGCCACACTGCAGTGGTAAATAATGTTTCACCACTGATCAGAGATAGCACTGCTTTTAATATATCTCATGTCCAACACTGATATTTTTTCCTAACAAATGCAGCCCAGCCTTGGAAAAGTAAATCTGCCTTTTTGTACCATACCCTGAAGGCTGCTTCTCCTGATTTTATAACTTTGGGGGTGGATGGTACCCTAACTCATCGAACAGCTTACATTATTCACAGACAGTCAGCACCTCTTCCACTGTTTTGTTTCCAGTTTGGTACTTCTAATGGCCATCAGGAGCACCCTCACCACGTGCTGGGTTCAGCCTTATCACCCACCCCAGGGTGAAAAAGGATGTATTCTAAGATCAGTCTTTCCTGCAAGAAGCCCTGAGCTTTCCAATTGAGCCGCAGGGCTCACCACCTCCACTCCCTGCAGCATGCCCTGGCATCCCCACGTCCTCCTGGCTCCCATTCCTGCTCCTGCGGCAGTTCTGGTGCCTCACCGCATCAGCTGTCCTGGCTGGAGGAATTCATCTGCATGAAGAAATGCTATCTCCCTGCTAGAGACACCTCGTGTCAGCCACTGGCACAAGGCACTGAGCTCTGTAATTGCTAATGCAGATGTAGCAGAACGTGCCAGCACCAGTCAGGGACAGGAGGAAGCCCTGTCATCTGCCCAGTAGCTCCATCAGAATTCCCAGCAGTGTTTCTTTAGCCAAGCAGCTTGGGAATGGGTAGAAGTAAAGAAGCAAGGAGATGATAGGAATGCTTTGATTTGTAGCTGCCCCTGGTGAAAGGCCCACTGAGCCACGGTGCTGAAAAGATGGCTCTTCCTTTATGCCCAGCTAAACTGGAGTCATCAACAGCTCAGCTACAGCAACTGCTGATGCTTACCCTCATGCAACATTTCTTTCTCCTAAGGTAATATATCAGCAAGGGCCTACTTCCAACTACTTCCAAACAGAGGACAGCCCTCAGGACTGAGAATAACTCCCTGCATCCCCTTTTTGGACATTGCTGACACCACCACAAAGCTGGGCTGCAAGGACTCTCAGAACAGCAAACTGATAGGAAGGCAGCCTGAGACACGAGACACGTGGGACAGGGTCCCACTGCTGAAACAAAGCTGCACAAATCCATTTGAGGCACACCCGGGTAATTTTCAAGGCTTCTCACTGTGCTCCCACAGGAGACAGCATTCCTGCAGGCTCTGCATCACAGCCACCAGCCCCAGGCAAACCTCTCCGACACTTTGGGGACGTTGGAGATGGCACCAGCTGCTGCTTTTTAGGCACAGGCTTCCCACAGCCTCTGTGCTGAGGCTCTATGCAGGGTTTGCCCCTCACTGCAGATTCCCAGCAGCCAGAGCTGCACAAGTAGCACACTGACTGACCTGAGGACACAAACTCTCTAACACCTCCCCTGCCGTTAAGTTACGTACAGCTGTTTGCTTGTTTCTGAATTCAGAGATGTGCTGGGGCTCATTCTTAAGCCTTACCTAATACCAATAATTCCAGCCAAAGTTCTAAGCACAGTCAGGAAAAATTGTTTTAAAAGTCATAATTTGCACAGAGTGCAATTCAGCTTATTTCAGAGAAATGCTTCATGCACAGCTGTAAAGGTGACTGAGCAGAGGAAGATCCTTCCAGGACAGGTCGAGGTGCATTAGCAGCAATTTCTGATGACAACGTTACTTTCCACCCACTCTATCTCCCACACAGAGAAAACCGAACGTCTCAATCCTTTAAGACCTTTCACAACATTTGGAGAATCAGGTTTAATTACATCTTTAAAAAGACAGTGTTTGAAAACTCCAAGGCCTGTGTTTAGAGCACTCATTGGAGTTCCCATGTTTGACATGGTTATGCTCACAAAGAAGAGGTGAGAGGCGCAGGTGTGCTCTGCAGAAACCAGGGATGGGCAAAGCTGCACCACAAATATCTCAAAGCATCCATCCCAAAGGCATTTGAAGCAAAGGAGGACTCAGGAAATACACTAAGGTTTGCTAGGTTATGCCTTGGACAGGGATAGTGCCTTGTACTCTGCCTGGTGTTAAACACAAAGAGGAGAACAAAGAGAAAAGGAAAATATCTACGAGTTGTTCTGCCTGGTCTCCTTGGAATTCAGGCCACACACCTGCATTAAATGCTGCCCATCATAAAGAGTTTGATGGCCAAGAAAATTCCCACTGAAAAAATCATTAATCTGTTACAAAATTAATATTGCCAAATGATTAGCTTCCTCCTAATGATGCTACTTCTTAAAACCACCTTGTATTTTCACACACTTATATCAACTTTAATGAATAATTCAAACTATTTTGGATAAATAAATAAAATATGAGTTGGGCTTTTTTTGGTCTCTCGGATTGGAAATGTCACTGCTTTTTATTCCACTGCTCTTACACTCCTTACATCTGACAATGCTCACAGCTGCCTGGAAATACCACAGCTTTGGCTCCTGCTCTCAGTTCAGCTGGGTCAATCAATAGCAACAGCAGTCTCCACACCAAAGAAAACCAAATCCACACTTAACCTTTTCCCTGAGGAAAGAGGTAAAACACTGCGGCTCTCAGCACGCCACAAGTACCACGGAATTAGATGTACCACTCGACTTTGTCAGGAAAACATAAATTGGTTCTGCAAATCCTCCAAGACACCCCAAGCCATGCAGCTGCATTAATTCGCTTGTGATGCCAGCTAATATTTTTCAGTCCCAGAAAAGCCCATTCGGGGCCCTGTTACAGGTTACCTTCCCCTTAGAAAGGCAACTGAGGTTCAGCCACTCACTCATAACGTATGGGATAAAATACTCTGCGCCACACTGATTCCTATCCATCCTGTCCCAACCACAGCGCCTCAGACAGACAGCACCCAGCACTGCTATATGGCCCATCCATCACCAACCCCACCGCACCCCTCCAGGTCCTTCATTATTCTATGGCAGGTCTGTGCTTCCCACCCACCTTGCTGCAGCTCAAGCACTGCCCTTCTGCACATGAAACCCATTGAGCCATTCCCCAATCCAGCCCTGAGCTGAAACGTCCTCCAGCTTTACTTTATGACAAACATCACCTGAAAAGAGTTCTGTGATACTCCGTGAAGGACGCAATATAAAAAATAAATTGTACTGTATTCAATAAAGGCTAATAGAAGAGGGGCTGAGCATTCTCTGACAGAAGCAGGTTTATGATCATCGCTCTCTAGAAATAAACCTCACTGCAGGATTTTATAGGAATGCTTCACACGCCGGGCTGAGACACCACGCTGCTGCAGTCCAGCAGGCTCAAGCTGCACTCCGTAAAACTTACAATTTGTGACATTACAACCACAAATTATAACTTTTCTTTAAGGTAAAACCAGTTTTCTATTCAACAGACTGCAAGGGCTGTTCAATTTTAAATTTAAGTGGTATTTATTTGATCAGTGAACACGGGTTTATTTTTACACTGTGTATGTACCATATGGCTTCCAGGCATCTCCCTGCCCCCTCCTCCAGCCACCAGCTTCTCCAGTTTGGAGTTGTGGGGAAGAGCTTACAAAAGGTACCAACGCACGTCTGTGCCACCATGATCCTTGTACTGATCAAGAATCCTTCACGGAGGAAAATTCCCCATTTATCCTTAGCAAAGATGGATTTCTGAAGATCCCACTTCAGACATCTCTCATCCCTCTATGCAATGCACACTTTTTGGAAAGAAGTCCATGGTTAACCTTTATCCCCAGACAATCTGCACAAAGTGGCAGAGGACATCAGGAATTGGGTTAGGCTGAAAGAAGCAGGGCACAGAAAGTAGGGACAAGAAGCTATGGAAGAGGATGAACTTCCTTTTATAGTACCTGTACATACACATAACACACATTAGCCTTGAGTAAGAGGTTTGTTGTTTCATGTTTTTTCCTTTTCTTCTCTTGGTAAAGCTGAGATTACAACAATTACTACATAAGGTCGCATGACTGATGAGCACACTTGAAGTTGACCAACCTAAAGGGATTCAGCCCGAGCAGAGGAACCACATAGAGCAGAAGGCTGTCCCAGAGAAAATCCTAGCATAGGCTCTGCTCAAAGCTCCTCTACCCTTCCATTTCCCCCTTTTTGGGGGACATGTTTGTGAGTGGGGAAGGCAAGAAGCAAGCTGGTTCTGGACACCCAGCTCAGCTCATCAGTCACCCCTGCAGATGTCCATGCTGCACTTGGTGAAGATAGTGCAATGTAGCATAAAGAGACCCTGGGTAGCTTTAAAATTGCTGGCTTAAATAATGCGAACAGCATGCACGCTGCAATACAGAATTATTTGGGGATGGCAACATTCACCCCCGACGCAGCTAAATTAACCTCAGGAGAGCTATTTAGTACCCAAGGTGAATTTCACCAATTAGGATGATATGGCACAAACATCTTGGGAGTCAGAATCATCACACCGGGCATAAATTGTGAACCAACCAAGACGACATCTCCCCCCACCCCTCCCCAAATGATGATAAAGTCTTCCAGCCACATTTCCCTTCCATATGGCAATTAAAGCCCAACAGCACTTCCCAGAACAAAGCAATGTCAGCTGGAGTCAGTCATTAACTTCAGATGCAAAAAATTGCCTCGCCTTAAAAATACAAATACATAACACCACTTAAGTTTGTAGGAGAACAGCTATCCTCTGCTCCTGGAGCAAGCCAGCAGGGAGCAGGCCTGTTTTTCTTCGTTGCTTCCAAAACAGATTACCTGGAAAAGTCACAGGAACTTTTTGCAGGCTGTAGTTCAGGGATGGCTGGCAGCAAGAACAAGGGCTTAACTTGTGTTGCTTGCTAGAGGAACAAGAATCACATCACTTGGCTGTTTCCAAGAAAAAGAGCGGCTTTGAAACTGCTCAAGTGCCTAATGTAAGAATTAATCCTTGGAACTCTATAATTAACAAATATAATACACACTTAATTACACAGGGTGGTCTGCAAGACTATCTAATAGATAAATTTATCCCTGCCTGGATCACCTCCCCTGCATGCTGCCCATTATCTTGTTTCCACTACACAATTGTTAGCACTACCCCAAAACACTGGATGCTATTTAAAAATCTGAACAGCATCAAACATCTGTTATTAAAACAAACACGGGAAAACCGTTCCAGAAATATTTGTTTCTTCCTTCTCAAAGTGAAGACATTTTGCAGGAATTGCGCTCTTCCAAAGTGCAGCGTGGACAATATTCAATCACACATTGCATTGAGAGAGCACTTTGCACTTTATCATCCACTGATGCTCACCAAGGCTACAGACGGGAGCTTTGCACCACCAGCAAGAGGCAATTTCAAGCTTCCCCAGCAGCATCGCCATGCTGGAGTTTCCCATGTCCAAATTCTGATGCTGAAACCTATGGAAGTGCTCTCTCAATTCAATGACAGTGCCCAAGGTGGTTACTGACTGTATCTCATTCCCACCCCATCCTCGAGTTACTAAGCTTGCACTCGCAACACAAATATCCCAGCTTTACAGGCAGATGGATCTAAAGATGGAATGAATAAACATTGAAAGAGATTCTTACAATTTCTAAAGTAGCTTTTCAACAGTGTGTGGTGTAAGACAGTCCTAAAATGGGACAGGCACAATCCAGGCATTCTCTCGTTCTGATTTCAGATGCACAGATTGAGCTGTAAACCCTGTAGATTCCCTGATTGTTTTGAGAGTGGCTGTAAATAACCACACTCAGCTGTGTTGGACCAAGTCCCTTCCTACCCATGAGTTGCCTTTCCTCTTGACAGACATTATACACCATTACAGCTCCAAAACCTCACAAAGGTTGGAGACAAAGCCCAGTGCCTCCAGCCCCTAGGTGAGGAGGCTTTGCTGAAAGGTCAGACTGCCATTTCATCTGTTTGCACGGCCTGGGCTAATGGAAACACTTCTGCTGTGAGCAGCACGCAGGCAGGCTGGAGGGCTGCAAGGAAAAACGCACACCATTTTACCTGGTCAGCAGGGATGCAAACACAATTGCACCGCAACAGATAAAGGCAAGGCTCTGCAGCATGCCACCTTATTTGTGTTTTTAATGGGAAAAGACTGCGGAGTTAGTTTTATGTCCTTTGTTCCAAAGAAAACTAAGCTTTAAAAAAGCCTCCACTCACTCCTATTCAATCCTTCTTTTCCCCCTCTGTTTATCCCCTTAATAGTGTTTGGAAATGTTGGCATTGGAAACATATTGCTCTTGGCCTGAAAGCACTCTCGATGCCAACTATTCAAACTTTCCCCAGACCATCTTTCTGGCCTTTGTGCTCCTGCAGCAGGCCCCAAAGGTTCTTACTCTGCTTCAAACTCACACCAGATATACCCTGGACCTCCTCTCAAAGGGCAGCAGGTTTTGCCCTGCCTTTATTGGTATATTTTTCTTGTTCTACTTCATTTTTTGATGTCTACTTTATGAAAACAATCTTTTAAAGATGATCTCACACAAAACGCTGGTTCAGCATAGAGAAGCAACAGGAAAAAGGGGCTTTCAAATATCAAAGCTGCTGGAATGTGACACAGACATAAGGACAAGCAATCTCTTTTTCCCTGGAGCATGAAAGATGTTTGGAAACAGAGCCATCTCCTGGATAACCAGGCTTTCAATCACATTCCTCCAGCCTCTGGAGCTCACATTTCCATGGCAAAAGCTTTCAATGTTATTAGAGATAGGGATGGTTATTTCCCTTAAGCCTGTACTGATGCTCTCGAGCAAGAGATGAAGACTTGAAGTCTCCAAGCAATCCCCAACAAACGGTCCCAAGACTGGCAGGACCACCAAAGTAATCTCCCAGCAAGAAGAAAGGAAAAGTAACATCATCTCAGCACTGAGTCTTGCTTCCCAATTCTGAATTATTCATCACGTGCTAACTTCCAAACCAGTTCAGTTTTAAATTTTTAAATATTTAATAATTGGGTATTAAATATTCATGCAATTTTATTAGAAATTTTGGAAGATGGGCACCAGGACTGTAATTGTTAAGTTCATCATTGAGACTGACCAGCTTTTCAGAGAGCCCTTCTAGCTTCCCAGAGAGGGAAGGAGGAAGACAAAAGGCAAAATGAGTGATTTAGAGTTGGAAAGGTCTATAAATACAAGACAACACAGTTATCTATGCTATTTGCCTTCCATAAGAAAACATCTCTTTAAGCAGCAGCTGAGAAACATACACTGCATGCTAGAAAGTCTTCGGCTACAGAGCCTTAAGAGCTTTGTTCAGGTATCAAAGAGAAAGATGTCTGCTTGAGTTTAGCGTATCTGACCAGAAGAGGAACAGCTGAACAGCCTGTGTCCATAACAGCAATGAGAAAAACAACCAGCTCTTATGACTCAGGGCAGATGTAGGGGAAACCCAGCAAAGAATCGACCTGAACTGAGGCAGATTCCTCCCTTTTTCTGACTGATGGGACGTACAGCTTCCCCGAGCTGATCTGACAACTCGGATTCATTAAATATCCATGCCTGCTCCTCTGTGTGCAGCTCCTGAAGATCATTTTTCCCTCGCTCCTACCTCCTCCTCAGTAGGAGATGACATTTCTTTAACCCTGATCCATGCTGAGCAAGAGCCCATGTTCCTGGTCTCTGTATTACAAGTGCACGTTCCCCACCGTGCTGGGAATTGTATGGTTTACACTAAAGACGACACAAAAGCCCTGGAATTACACGCAAACAAACAGCTCTGTTCCTCCCTTCTTACCATGACAGCTCTGACTTTCCGACAATTGCATGGGGTAATTTCTGCACCAGCTTTCAAACGAAGGGCAACTCTGTGTCAGTAACATCTCTCTCTAGCAAGCAGTTCATCGCCTTTCCCAAAAATGATCTGAAAAGCAATTATTTTCGAGGAGGTTATTGGGTGGCTTTGTCCCAACACAGCAGCTGGAGGATAAGGTAACATAATATTCACTGGGAAAATTCCTTTTTTCAAGTCAAGAGAACAGAAAACATTCAAAAATGAACAAAATGGGGAACAAACAGAACTATAGCAAGAGCCGATCTCACTCCCTTCCTTTTTCCTCATCCCTGTGTATCAACATTATGAGCACACCTCTAGAAGAAAACTAAAAGCTCCTGATTGTGACGTGAAATGACAGGACGTTAACTTCGGAGACTTATCTTGGGAAGGAGCTCATTAAAAAAAAAGACCCTGAGGAAAAATGACTCAAGCACCAATTGCAACTGCAAAAATCCAGCTGATGTCTTCGTCTTGTGTATTTGGGTGTTCCTACACTGAAGAGTGGAGGACTGAACATCTGCAAAACAGACAAGTTCTCTCTTCCTGAGATTGCTGCACAATACCTTATCACAGGACCCAAGAACCAGCACTGTTTGGCTAGTGCTCACAAGTGAAGTGGGGCAAGGAGCAGAAGCTCTACCTAACTACAAGTAACCAACTAATAAACACTGAGATCTATTTCAGGACAGCTCATTTCTAGCTATGCGTCAAAAGCTAAAACACAAAAACTTATCAGTCTGCCCCCAGAGATAAAAGCAGAGGAAAAAATCCTTACTAAGTGAAATCCTTTTGCTAGTACTGACCCAGCTCATTATCTTCACCTCTGCAAAAAAAGGTGCTTTTTGTCAGTCTGATGCAAGCATCTTCTGAACCTCAACAGTCCTTTTCAGGTCTCTGCTCTTCAGAACCAGACTGGATACAGTTACCCAGCACAACTGGGTAAGCTTCCTGTTTGTATTGATAGGAAAGAAAGAGTTATTGCTGCACTTTTTAAGATACATATCACAAGTTTGGTCCCTTCTTGCAGCCTACAAACGCTTTCAAAAAATGATGAGCTCTGCCCATTTTAAGTCTGAGAAACATCTGCACAGCACGTAATGATTCAAAACAGAGCCCTTTCATGTTTGTTTCTTCATCACATTTTCAGTAAGCTTCCCCACATCATCTAGAAGGCGTAGCCCAGAGTCAGACACCACGGTGCTGCCATCCATTCACACAATGCCTTCTGCAAGCACAGGGCAACAAAGCTAATATGTAGCAGAATCCAGCCAGGGGACAAAACCCATCCAAGAGGAGGCAAGGACATGCAATGACACTGCAGTTAATCCAAAGGGTCGTTTATAATATAAAAGAGCAGGAGGATATTCAGAGAGAAAAAGTAAAGATTCGGGGACTGAGCAAAACACTCAAACATAAATGAAGGAATGGGAAGAGATGGAAACATGCTGCCAGCCCACAGCCACCCATGAGATCGTATGGCCTTACAACACGTTCTGTGCACTCTTAGAGCCCTGTCCAAATGCAGAGGAGAGGACAGACTGAATACAGCAGCCAACCAAACCACTAAGCAGCCTTTGGTTCTTATTGAACTGAGGGATTTGAGTGGAAGAACAAACAGGAGTGGGGACTGATTGCACACCTGGCTCTTCATATCAGCAGCAAGGTGGGCAAGGCCACCTGGGAAGACTTCAGCTCACAACAAAACACTTTGTGGACAGATCTAATGAGACAGAAGCCTTTACTTTTTCTCAGAAAGAGGTATTTTAATGGCCTATAGCTCTTTTGCAGCAGCAGGGAAAAAAAAACAAACGAAAAATGACAGCTTTCTGCCACAATGCAGAAGGCTCAGCATCTCTTCCTTCAAAGGAAGAGCACTGAAGAGGGACTCCATCGCTTGAGAGTTTAAATTAGAGCTTTTGGCACAATTTTGACTGAATGTAAGAATAATAAAATGCTCTGATGAAGGGGTTTGGGGTGGAGAAAAGGGGCGAGGGAAGTAGAAACATTCTTAATGAAAACCTCATTTAGAAGGGTTTTTTTTTTTTCCCTGAGTTGCTTATAAATTCCACTGAAGTCACCAATTCTGGAGAGATGACAAACTCCTGGGATAAAGGCTGGAAAATCCTGGTAGTCGTGTCACATTTAGCAAGTCAAAGATATGTTTGTATAAGGCTGTAGAGGGCTAAATCCATTTTACATGCTGTATGTATTATTAATTTCTGACAGTGGGCTTAGAAAAACCTAATTCGCTGGAATACGAGCTCCCTTTGAGCGGAGGGAAGCCTTTTCAAAACTCATCTTTTATTGACTGAGTCATTTTTGAGTCAATCTGTCTGCTTTCGGCAAGACAAGAGTTTTAAATCTTCTCTCTTTTTCTCCTCCTTTTTGAGTCGTGGCAAGTCTATTAAAACCTGCTAATGTATGCAGCAAGGCCTCTGATTTGAAATGTAATGAATTCTTCAGATAGTGGCAGATTAGGGGGAGAAGATGATAGAAACAGCCAGAGACGCCAAAAAAAGAACTCTCCAGAAAAAGAGGAGGAGAAGGGTGAGAAAGAAAGAGAAAGATTAACCCTTTTTATCCAGAAGAAGAAAATCTTTAAGCCCCATTAATAGAATCGGTTAAAAAAGCAGAACTGGAAGAGGCAGAACATCTTCAGGCATGCCTGGGGCTGAACGAGACAAAGAATAAATGAATCTTTCCTCCTAGACTCTCTTGTAAGATTAGGTAATTCCCTAAGTGAAAAATGAATAAGTTAGAGGAAATTAGCTCCATCCATATAAATAAGCCTTCATATTCCAAACTCGTCACCCAAAGCTTCCCAGGCGAATGCCCTGAAACATTTCTGCTGTTGTGTAACAGATGGTTTCCTCCTCCCCCTCCTTGGTTTGGTTCCAACCGCAATATCTTTCAGGTGATCTTGTTTTAACACAGAAATGAGCATTTTGGTGTAAATCGTAAATCCTGTAAGCGAAATGCTTGGCAGTTTCATTGTATTTGGCATCTTTGAAGCGCTGGACAAACATTTCACAGTTACACAAATGAGAGATTAGCGCTGTCTCCGTTTTACAGATAGAGAAGCTAAGGAAAAAGAGAGTCGAGGATGTTCCTTAATTTGACAGTGCTGATGTGGTGACAGCCCGGGCTGAGAAGGCAGAATCTGCTGAATCACAGCGCAGACCTGTCCTGTTAGCAGTGCAATTCATAGCTCAGCCTCAGATGTGATGGTTTTAAAAAGCTAAGCTCTACAGCAAAGTTCTAAGGAAACAAAACCTTAGGGATAAAATGAGAAAAACAGACGGATGAAGCACAGGTGACCCAGTGGATTCTGATTAAAATTATGCTCAGCATAACCGATGCAGGTGAGTAAATACAGGAGGCTGAGGAACTGGGGCTGTCAGTCTAATGGCCCTTCACTAATGAAAGGTACTGAAACATTGAGAAATCCCAAATAGAAGCAGAATTCTTCAGCTTAAAATGCAGCAAAGGCATCCAAGTCCACGTCTTCAAGGAGAAACTGTCTTTCCCTATGCATGCCGACCTCCATCACACAAATCAAACCACAAAAAGGAAAAAAAGTTTAAAGAAGTACAAAGTTAGCTCAAAAGTTGCTGGAGGAACAGGGAGAACGGAAGGTAAGTACGAGCTGGAAAAGCAGCAGAAGGAAATTTTTTCAGCAGAATACAGGGCACGGGTAAAGGTGTTACCTGGGAGGCCAGCTGGCTTTTCAGACTGCTCCCAACAATTGCCTGCCCTTGGAAGAACTATTTTTTCCACCACTGAGAATAAGAGCATCAGAATGTCTGCCCCCACAGTCTCCTAAACTCCACCAATTCCTCAGTGCAATCCTCCCCAACGGGGAAACTGCTTTTTCCTCCCTGTTTGCTTCACAGCCCTGATGTCAGAAGCCATAGATACGAACTTACACAGCTCCACACCTCTTCAAAACGAAGCAGTTACACTTGCTTTTATGTATGCAGACCAATCCTGACCCCTAGCTCGGTCCCAACCCTCTGATCCAATAGCTGGCACTCACTCTCTGAATCAGTAAGGAAGCACAGGTCACAGCAGGGAGCACGCTCTGCAGTGGATAAACCATTTGTTGGAGGAGATAAGAAACACAGGCCTGGGCCGATACAGAAGAGGCAAGCCTTTGCCTGGCAGTGCATTTTGACTCAGGAAAGGGTCAAGAGCTGGCACTGTGGTATCAGCCCTCCCATCCTGTACAAAGGGTGCTCTGGGTCCTGCGTTCTGTCCTGCCCACTTCTCACCTTCCTGCACTGTCAGGTTAAAGACACACTTCTGGCTTTCTACCACAAAGAAAGCTCCTACGTGGCACTAAACAGTTCTTCTCTATTTCACGCTAGCTGCGGGTGCATTTTAGCGATGGATGAAACAATCCTTGTATATATTTTGTATAGCTGTGAAGTTTACAGAGCACTTTGGGAATCCCTTGAGAGCCTGACATGCTTATTGCAGAAACACCGACTGCTGGAGCAGGCTCAAAGGATAGCCACAATTCCTCTTTTTCAGCTGCAATCTGCATCCCCTCTGTACGGCTCCTGATCCCATTTTCCTGGCCTGTCTGCCCAGGAGATCCTCCTGTCTTCTCAGCACTGCTCAAACTCTTTCATCTCTAACTCCTGAGAGCTCTGAGTCGAACAGAAGCCATGGTGCAGCACCCAGCCTCTTGGAAATAAGATCTGTCAAGAAACCACGATCCACGCTGGTTAGCCGTCAAAGAGAATATTTTGGTACAGGAACAGAGCATACTAAATAAGTAGCCTTGATTCTCAGTACCCAGAGTTCCACACACCACATCCAGGGAGTAAGCACACAGATCTGCTCCCGTCTACTGCAGTGTTCCAAGAGAACGGTTCAGAGCAGCTTCTTAGACTTAGAGAAGGTTCCACTCCCCTGTGCCATAAACTCTTCCCAGTGGGGATGGTGACACAGACCATGCTGCTGGCAGGAAGGGCACTGCAGCAACATGTGTAGGAAAAACACACACGTCGAGGGACGAGCAAGGAAAAAGTGTCATAGTTAGAAGTTCTGTACATAGGATGTGCAAGCAACAAAAAAAAATAGATTTACCCAACCAGGCTAAATCAATGAATTAGTGCTGTGCTTGAAGAAAATGTTACCATTAGAGGCTGTGCTATTCAGTAGCACACTCTACATTTGAGAAAAGTCTGCAAGAATCCTTGTGCTTCATCCATAGTCTTATAGATTTTCTCTTTTCCTCTGAAGCTCTGAGTAAGGATTACCCATTAAGGTACAGCAGCCAAGTCACATTCAATCTATTTTCTGTTAAAATAGGAAACAGCTTTGGTTTGCCCTCTCCTCCTCTGTCCACTTCCCCTATCCATGTCCAAAGCATTTTGCTTTCCTTTTCATCAGGCACACAAGTCCTGAATACTGAAAGGATGCCTAGGAAGATACCCCAATTAACACACTTCTGTCCTACAGCCTTACTTTTTCAGCACCAAATACATTTGGAAGAACAAGGGTGCACCTAAAGTCCTACTCTACTTCAAAGCCAGTAATAATCTGATTAGCAATGACAGTCTGCATTTCCCGGTTCTAACCTGCACACCATCTCGTGCCCCCTTTTAAGACAGGGCTGTTGCTAGGTACAGTGGTCACACAGCACAGGTGGATTTCCACAATGATGGCAGGGCAGCTCAGCACCACCACACAGCACTGCTAACCCAACTGCCTGCTCAGAGCTGGCCATCCCAGCACCTAACAGAGCAGCGCTGCTCAACAGAAGTGCTCAGAGCAGTGCGGGCAGCCCAGAAAGCCAGCACTGATCTGCACAGACCTCCCTACCTGCTCTGGGTGGGACGCAAGGGAGCCAATAAAAAACAGAAGAAAGTAAAGAAACACCTTCACAGAAGAGTGAAGTACATAACTACAGACAGCTAAATGCATTCACCACATTGGGTTTTTATAGAAACATGTTTGCTTTTTTTAAACCACAGAAGTTGGAGACGGTAAACATCTGTTCATTCACCCAATCTCTCTCCCACAATGTTTTGTTGTAGATATTTTCCTGTGATGTTTGCAACTAAAACAGCAGAACTGTGCCAAGCCTTTTAAAACAGTGAAACAGACTACGGCTACTACAAAAAACAGTGAGTTAATAACCTAAACTCATTAAAACGAGCACTCAAAACCCTCGCATCACTCTAAAACATCCCAAAACAGAACAGCTGAAAACACTTGGAATGTATGACTAAAAGGACCTCTGTCAGCACAAGAGCCACTGAAATACCTTGTTCCTTTGGACACTGCAATCTTCCTCCCAGACAGCCACAAGCCAGTTAAAACACCCAAGGGTTGATGATGCCTACGAGCCACTACCATTGCATGCAGAAGTTTGCAAGCTGTTAGCAGAGTGGCTGCTGTGCTCCAAGAATTACTCATCTGATGCTCCGTGTAATTTGTTCGCAAAACAAAAGTCAATTATGGTTCACCAGGAATTACAAAGAACCTGTGTCACTGGACTTCTGATTGGGTTGTCAACTGGAATGCATGGGCTGTACCAAGATAAAGCAATACATCAGGGTCTGCATCATTCACGGCCGCTCAGGGTAAGAAAATAATAATTAATAAAAATCTCCTTCAGCTTCTCTCTAAGTTTTTTAGACTGCTCAGGAAAAAGTCACTTAATCATAATATCATAAACAAGGAAGTTCGGCAGCAGTACTTAAAAATATCTGAAATTGTTTCAGGAGCCCTATTGATTTGAATTAGGCAGCTGCATAATCACAGGGGCTGCAATTTTAATGAACATTTCAACAGGAAACATAGAGCTGATTATATATATCAAAACAGGAAAGATCCAAAAAAGCTGCAACTCTTGTTTTTTGTTGTTGTTTTATTATCTCAGCGCATAGAGTCAAACCAACTCTCGAAATAACACACAGTTACCTGACCACCCCCCTTTGGCTGCAGCTTCTTGTGCCCCTGGCTGCAGCTCATCTTCCTGTCTCGAGACATGTCGTTAGGCACCGAATTTTGAGAAATAATTAGCGATTCAATCAGATTTTACACTGGATCAAGTGACTGGAAACTTCAATGCCGCGCTGCAGTTTTCCTCCAGCATACTTTAGGGCATGTTATATATACTTAATTAGCTAATGTTTATACAGAGCTTTGAAGAAATAAAGTACTATCCAAGGGCTAAGGCTTGTTTTCAGAAAGAGAGCAAGCAGCGTTGAGGCAGCATGGGCACAGAGCGAGAGCAAAGCCCTGAGGAACTGAGCACACCTTGCTTCCAGAAAGTTTTGGGACAACTTAATGCATTCAGGCACTAAAAACAAAGCAGAAGTTGTAAAACATGGGAGGCTGCAAAGGGACTGAAGTGTCATCACATTGGCATAATGGCACCAACTCAGAGCAGTAGTGATAGCATCAGAGAGGCGGTGGAACCTGCAAGGAACAACTTTGTATGTATGAACTCAAGGTATTGATTATTTCTTTGTTAAAGTAATTTGCAAGATAAAGATTCAGACTGAGTTAGAGGCCTGGATGAAACAAAAATAAACACATTTCACTCCTGTGAAAACTCTCATGGATAAGAGTGGGAACTGATGGAATAGAAGCATATTGCTCCCTGTTATTAGGTAGAAAAGGAAGCAGGGCTCTTTCTGGCTGCCTGCTAAGCACTGCAGAACAGAAGGATGTGCTTACCACAAGAGCCATCTCAGCAGAAGCAGAGGACAGTGTGCAGTCTTCACCAGGCTAGGCTGACAGCTGGACTTGATCTCAGCAGTCTTTCCCAACTAACGATTGCAGGTGAGCAGTGTGGGCACTGAGTAAAAGGCAAGCTCCTCTGTCAGTCAGGATGAGGTCCCTGCAAAGAGCACCTGATCCAAACTCAATTGAAAGGATTTAGAGACAAACTAAAAAAGACATCACTGAATCCACTGAGTATGGCAACAAGTGATGCTGTAACCAGCCATGCCAAGATTGCGTGCTCCAAAGAGTTTTGGGCAAGTAACAAGAACAAGTGGTGTACATGGAGAGCTGTAAAAATGATTGCAACGACAGCCCTGAGCTTCTGTGTTTGTTTTCTGTGTTGGTAGTGGTTTTGCTTAATTTGCCTATAACCAGGCTGCATGATTTCTTTGCAAGTCTAATTAGGCAGTTAATTGATGCTGGTGCCCTTTAGCATCTGGCATTTAAGATTAAGTAAATAATAGAGAAAAGTGCACGCAGCACCAAACAATAATTAGGCACAGAAAGGGTTTGCTCCCCTACCTTCCTCATTTTAATGTTATGCATAAATCTCCAAGGACAACTGTCTTTAATAGACAAAAATACCCTTGCACCATATGATGCCTGACAACAGTGTCTTTTCTCTTAAAAATGGTGGATTGTGGGCGGCACTTTGATCTTAACCAGTTGGTCTTATTTACACTGTGCACTCCATGGAAGAGCATCACTGTCCCCATTCCACTGCAGAGTACATTAACCGGACCTTTGCAGGGACAAACTTGTGAATCCATGAGTGCGAAAGCTGGGATCATGCATTAGAGGTTTCTGTCCAAATGTCATGGAACTGCTCCTTCCTGATGATCCACGCAATGTTAATCATTCATTTCCTCTCCCCTCTGCCCGCAGCTTATGGGAATACTTTCCTGTTAGCCTTCTACAAGACTGGGTTACAGTAAGTAAAATAAAGCTGCATGAGAAAAGCCCTCTAGACAGAACTCCTGACTACTTCTCTACCTGTAGAGCACTGCACAGACAGTTTGCAGTGTCACCATAAGCAGCAGCACAGCTTCCTCAGAAGGCTATGGATGAAGGGCTGGACTGGAGCTATAAGACCTAAGCAAAACTTGCACAAAGAAGCTAAGAACTCTGCAACAACTGCTGCAGACACAGCTGCTGCTGCCACCACCCTGAGCCCACTGTGGAACATGGGGAATCGCTTCCAACCTCCTGCTCCAGCAGTCAGGCTGCCTCTCTGAACACAGCCCTGACTTAAACTCGCCTGTGCTAACAAAAGTGTGAGAAGGTTTTGTTCTTTCAGGGCTTCCTAGCAGAAGGAATTGCTGCGCAAAGATTACCGACAGTATCTTTAGACTCTGCAAGCAAGAGAAGACAGCGTGGAGGCTCATGCCCACCTCCCATGGGTGCCGCGAGTCTTAATTAGCATCTCTAGCATACTCAGAGACCTTCGGACAGAGGGTGCTACAGAAGTGGAAAATATTATCATCATTATGCCTGCTACCACAAGTGCTGGAATTCAAGCCAGAGACTTCGCAGCAGATGGTGGAGCCGCTAACACGGCTGGCTGCAGCTATAATTCCTCTCATCACAGACTCTCCTCGTTGGAACAGACTTCACCTCTTGATTTCTGAAGAGCAAAACAGAAGCTGCACTGACAAGTCTGCATTGTACTGGTCAGCATTGCTTGACACATTTAAACCAGCCAGCGCTCCAATCGCTAAGAAAGTAAATCATCCAAGGGACTTTCTAATTAAAAAGAGCTTTGCTTTCACTGCAATGCTCCTCCAGCCTGTCACAGCCAGCCCTCCCCTGAATTCTGATCGTTAGAGGGAAACAACAAAGAATTAGTCAGCTTTTGTTAAGTGTCAAACATTCCCACTCTAAACCATGCACAAAACAAGGAGAGACGTTTTATAGCTCTCAGAGCAACTTTATACCTTTCTAAACACTATTTCTGTACCTCTGGCTAATTGCTCATTTGCCCTGATTTGATGGAGCTGCCTGGCTCACATCGCCTTTGTCAGAAGAGAACAGCAGTGTTTAACACACTGCAATAAGTGGGATATGAGCAGTGCTAATTTTTATCCTTATTTATTTCTGCCCACAGGGTGAGCAGCCTGGGACTGTGAGCTACCTGAGATGTCACTAGGATGCCATCCGTTTTGAGCCTGTTCCCAGGCCCTGCAAAAGCATCCTCTCCATTTGGCCTAGGACATCACCTTGAAGAAAACTTCCCTTCCATGGGAACACCTTGCTTAGAATTATTTTTCTCACCTAAAACTTCCCCACAACCCAAGCACAGGGTAATGCTCCCCTTCTCTGCTGCTTTCTTTTTTTTGCTTTGCTTTCCCTCCCCCCCCCCCCCCAAGTTGTAAAATATGAAGGATCCTACAGCAGAAAAGTGCTTTGAAGAGTAATTTCCACTACCCCTTGTGACACCATGGGAGTCCAAATACATTCCGCAGGGAGCTTACAAATGCACTGGCACACTTCCATATACTGAGGACAGCACAGGCACATTATTATGGAAACAACCTGGCCAGGATTTAATTCAAATTATGGCTGCTTATGAAAACATCTTCAGCACCTTCAGTGCCTGGTAGGCAGATGGAACCTCACTAGTTCTAACTTAACAGTTCTTCTTCCCACTTCTGCCTAACAAGACAGAAAGTTGCCCTAAGTTCTGCCTCATTTCAGAGAGGCCGTGGCAATATGGCAGTCTGAAAGGGGAATCACACAGCCATCATTATCAGCCTATTCAGAAAACTCTTGCTGAATCTCTCAGATCTGCACGCTGCCTTTGATGCCACTAGCGGTGAGTTTTGATGACACATCTGCGGTCTCTAGTGAAGGAGGATGCTGCTGCTGCTGCCTCTGGGCCTTCCTTGCAGAAGTCTCTGTTCTATTTAACTTAAATACTTCTGTTGCACATCTATAACGGTATCTGATCATCGCAGACGGTAACTTCACAGAGCGACGTACCTACCCAATAATCCACTATGCTATGATACTCCAACAGGATACATCAAGACTCTTCTATTCAACGAAGACAGAGACCTACTTAGCCAGGCAGTGAGGGAAAAGGCAAGCCAGAGTTGGGTTCCAACCAGCTTCCCATCCACCTCACTTTCATCCTTCAGGCTAAAGTCTCATGTGTAAGAATGAATATGCTGTTCCTTAAGTTGGATTGATTTACTGCTCTCTGAGCACGGCTCAAGTCAGATCACCTGGCACTGCAACAGAGATGATGTGGAAACACTGAAATAACAAGCGAAGACTGCATCAGCTGCTAGGTCTACATAAACCATAGTGGGTAGCTTTAGTTTAGCCTAAATAATGGATTGCTGACAGCTGCTAAGAAATCCCTGGTGGACAGGCATGTCCTTCCCCTGAGACTTAAGTCTTGCTATGATTTAAACCCATGCTTCTGCTTCCTCGGCACAAAGCCACACCAAAGCCACGTAGAATGCCATCTACCTACTAAGCTATGCCACCCCAAGAGCTCATTACAGCAGTGCTCAGGTCTCTGTACCGTGGAATCCCAAGAGGACCACACAGGCAAATTATGAAGAGGAACTGAAGCCTTTCTATTTGGATCCTGTGAATGTTGCAGCATGGAACAGGCACAGCTGTCTGCTGTCTGTTAACAACAGACAAACTTGAGTTAAAGCATGCGACCCTGTAAAAGAGTCCCCAGGAGGGGGTGATGCTTTGGACCCATTTCTCCTCTAGCTCATCCTCCAGACACCTCTATTAGCAACCACTGCAACGCTGCCTGGCATCAGTAATCCAGGTGGGTATGCGAAGACCCCAAGAGAGGAGTATGCCTCCCTTCCTATTTACACTGTTATGTAGCACCATATACCAATGTCAGCACCACAATTAAGATGGAAAACTAATTGTAAGTGTCTGCTTTTATACGCTGATTGCTTTCCAAATGAATGTTCTCCATTGCACATAAACCCACTGTGGATTAATGTTCCCCCCGGTCGCCCGCTGCCTAGAATGTATCTGATTAGAGAAGCCGGATCAAAACTCTGCTTGACCATTTTCCAGCACTTCACCATTTTTCTCCTCCTCATCAGGAAGAAAAGCATATCCATTAGTTAACCTTTTCAAACACTTTCTTTTTGTCGTCTAATTCAAAGAGGATTATGGAAAAAAAAAAGTCATTCGACTTGGCATGTGAATAGCTTTTTGTGAGCTTAGGGAACAAGCATTCATCTATCAGCACATCAGCACGTGTAGATAAGGGTAGCTGTATATGTGCGTGCTTATCTGAATGCAAGATCAGTACTGAGAAACCAGCATAAACACCAAGGACAGAATCCATATATTGATGTAATTCTTAGTGGTACCAGCGCACTTGTGCGAATCTGCAATTAAATAAAGCTTATTCCTTAAAAAGAAAACAAGAAATTAAGGATATAATTCAAGGTCTGCTGAGATCAATGGGGTTTTTTTCCTATTGCATTTGAATATAGCACTCTCCCTCCCATCACATCTACTAGAATATTAGAAATTACCTGGAGTTTGTTTGTGCTATTTTTAAGCAGGCCAGGCCTCAGGCTCTGAGTCTGTTTCCAACACAGCAAATCCAAAGCTCTCCTCTCTTCAACAGCCAACATTTCACGTATCTTAAGGCATATTAGTTTCATACCAAATGAAGTCATTGAAAATATTACATACACATGTGGGTGACAAATGAACTGATGCAGAAAGCATAACTTTGAATCTCCTGACTTTTACGCAATTAGAATATCAACTTAATTGTTGGATCTGTGTAGCTTCTCTCATTTTAATATGCAAATCAGTCTCTATTACTCTATAGCTCAAAGAATGTGTTACTTGGCTTACTTGATTAGGCTGAGAATTGCTGGTCCTGCTGTCACTATGTTTACACTTTGGTGACAAGTTTGCACATCAAATTCACATAATGCAATGTCATCAACTTACTCATCAAATATAAACTTCTTAAATACAGCCATTGCTCTAGAATATTGAAACTGCCTTATTTTTACTTCATTTGCAGCCACTAAATAATCAGGGTAAGTGAAAACAAAAAATCAAGAACATGACTGAAGAACAGCACTGCCTGGGGAAAATGGCTTCCCACAGAGTCACAAGCAGGTAATCCAGATCATATATACATCTCTTCTCTAGCATCTGAACATTAGCTGCACATGACGTCCTTTCAGAGTGGAACAAGTAGAGATGCTTTATTTGTCAGCCTCTACGCATCCACCCCACATCATCTGGGATTTAGTTTTAAGGAGTCCCTATTTATCCTGCAGAGACAGTCAAGCATCAGTTCCCAGCCAAGTATATCTAACTGGAAATTGAAATGTGGACTCCAGAGTAAAAAAAAAAAAAGCAAATTCAGTATTTTTTTTTTCCATTATGAATCTGCCATAACAAGATTACCACCATCTTAGATAACATTGAGAGAACGCACACAAATATGTTCAGTACTTTCCCTTTCCCAAACCCAACAAGCATCCCCAACCAAGGGGACGTTCACCTTGCCAGCACAAGCCTTTTCGGGTAGTTTCTCAACACTCATCACAAAGTTTCTCAGCCAGATTTCCAATACACTCTACTGCTCACAAAGGCATCAAGCTTTAATTTCCAGGAGTAACAATCTATTGCCAACATGCAAAGATCTGAGCTCTCCACCCGGAGCGCTCCGGCAGGCTGGTTTTTCTAAAGTCAGGGAAATCGTGTCAGCCTGAATTTGAGACATCAGCACAAGCCTTTCTTCTCAATCTTGCTGATGAATGAAAGAGCATTTTCAATTGTGAACATCCAAAGGCCTTATGGCACATCATTCCTAATCAAAAGCTGCTCTGATGCAAAGTGCTTTAAGAGGCAGCTCATATCACAACCCCACAGGATCCAAAGGGCGGCAGCAGATAATACTGCGTTTCCTTCCCCCGGGAGAACTGCTGGACTGGAGACATGGAGCAGGAGCACCTTGGCTCTCACCTGCTGGGCTGTGTAAGGAGAGCCTGACTCCAGCAGCCAGGCAGGAAAATTCAAGCACCAAACTTTACCAAGACCCACAAGTTGAACGGCCTGTTGCCACGTCTCTGGAGGATAACGACACTGTCAGTACAGCAGGATACACAAGAACCAAGGCAAGAAAGGGCATTATATGCAGTGTGCCAGTATCCTCATGGGACAAGTTTAAAGGTGCTTCTATAGCAATTTGTTAAGAGGGAAGGGGTTAAAACTCAGGAGGGAAAGGTCTTTATGCTGCTCGCTGACTTCTCTGCTTACCAATGTTTGGACTTGCCCAGGTTACAGCAGAGGAACAGGGTTACATAGGGATGTGAAAGGACATGCTCAGCAGCAGGAACAACTCATCCTTGCTGCTGCTTTTTGGTTCATTCAGCCACTGGTGGACAGGGAACCCAAACTTTTAAATCAGCAGGCCTAAAAGTATTGGTTTTATTGCTGATTCTCCTCTAAAGCCACATATGGTAACGCCAGGAGGAGAAAGAGCATTGCCTGTCAAGCTCAGGATTCTCCAGCTATGCCCACACACACTCTTGACACGGTGGTCACACAAAGCCCTCTAGCCTTGCCTTCTGCCTATCTATAACTAGACATTAGCTGCCTCTACCTTTCCTCTCTGCCTCAGCAAAGGTGACCTCTTCTTTTTTCAGATGTAACAGCATGACTTCACTACACTGGTATTGAATTAAGAAAAAAAAAACACATCCACTGAGGAAACAAGCAGCCCTCTCCCTCTGCCCAGAATCATTTTCTTACAGTACTGTTCATTTCCACCACCACCAGATTCTGGGCTGGATCTCTAAGTCCAGAGAAACATCCCTTGGGAGCATCTCCCCTCATCTTGCCAAATAAATCCTGGAAGATATTCTCATAGTTCAGCAATTCACTCTGGTCCTCTCATCACATATACTCAGTTGTTTTCTATCTTCTCCTCCCAACTTACTTGGTAAAGCAGCTTTTCTTTCCTGGTAAAGCAGCTTTTTTTCCCCCCTCTGGAGCAAGGGGTCTGGTTCCAGTAAATATTTAGAATCAGCTTTGACACAGTGCCTAGCCAGAGGGTAGGAGATGCTTTAAAATAAAAACAACTCAAGGAATAGTGGAGCTGCATGGAGGTACTCTGCAGGTCCACAAGCTGCCTCTTGTAAGAGCAGAGAACATATGGCCTCATGACCTCCATACAAACTGCATGGAAAAGAGGGGCAAGGAAGAAAACTGGCAGCTCTGCTGCTCTTTGTGAGGGCTCAGTACAGGCTCTGCTATAACCCTTGACTCACAGCAAACATCTCACACTCAGCAGCTGCACCAGAACCAAGGACTGACCATAAACCTCTCATCCGTGGACTGCAAGTGGAGCCTTGAGTCCCAGCAATGTCCCTCAGCACCTCGTCATAATATTCCACCCAACTGCAGCACTCAGGCAGGCTGCAGGGCTCATGGCTTTGCAGCACCCAGGGCCACATACCTAACAGGCTCATGGCATGCTGCCATCAGCAGGGCACACTGCTCTCAATATATCCAGTGCTGCACGACTTCCTATCTGTGTTATCTCCAAAAAGCTGGAAATCTATTAGATGATAAATGCCATGTATGATAAAAGCAATTTTTTTTTTCTTTTAAACCTGAGAACATTTCTTTCAGCCCTCTTGAGATACTATACTCTCATTCAAGCCAGGAAAGCTGGTTCTTTATAGGCCCCTGTGCTGACTTGAGCAGCGCACAGCCTTCATCATCTACTGCTGAATGAGGACACAGAGCCTTCAAGGTGCCCATCCCTTGAGGGTGGGCTGCCCAAATCCATTGACACAGTTGTAAGGTAAAAGGGTTTTATAGACTCTGCCCACCAACTATGACATCAGTCAATAATGAAGTGCAGGAGGGCTCAGCTTGGTTATAGTCATTTGGGAAAACAGGTTTATACAGCACCTCCACCTCATCATCTGTATTGCTAGGTAGGGACAAAGGGATGTGAATGATATGGAAGGAAATCAAACTAAGACCTATTTAAACAATCAGCTTATTCCCAGTTTTAATATACTACTTGGTCTCAGATCGGTCAAAATGTCTCACAGTAGAGAAACCAGCCCCATAAATGCAATAATGATAATAACCAGCTATGAGGTGAGGGGATTACCCCCGAGAGCACCACTGCTCAGCACAAGGTCAGCACAGGAGGTGGGCAAGCTCAGAGCAGCTCCCAAGGTCTGCTGCTAATAACATTTGTCCTGTGCTTTGTGCATTAAAGCCACGCAGTGCTTGTGGTGTAGGCAGCAGAAGGGAATGACTTTTCTCCCCAACAAGATCATGGACTGAAAGGACAGAACTTCAGCACACAGCAAAACACTGGAGGCAAAGACAAGCTCTTTATGAGCTTCAGAGAAGATTGGGATACACAGAAAGCAATTACTTGAAGTACAAGGCACAAAGGCTAACATCTTGCTCTTACTAGAAGTTTTTTAACATTTGGAGACAGCAAACACCCCAGACCTTCATTTTATGTCTCTTTACAAAGAAGGCAATTCCTTCAGTACAAAGCTGGAGGGGACTTGACCTGTTACAACTGCAAAGACAAATGCCACCTAGCGAACTCTCTGAACCAGGAACAGGCATTTCAGAGGTCTTTTGGGATTCAACAAGGACTGCCTTGCCTAGCCCTGCTGGACCAGCAAGATGCTGGGAGCTACCTGAGCAAAGTGAATGCAAGGGCTGCACTCAGCCACCACCCATGTAGAAGAAGTGTCAGGTGAGCTCACGCCTCATTCACAGTGCAGCCCCATCACACACAGATGTCCTACAGGCAGATGGTAGGAAGCATCAAGGCTCCCAAGCACCATCAGCTCAGACAACTGCGGATGAAGAACAGCAACTTCTCAATTCCATCTGCTCCTTTTTGTCACCTTCTGTACTCAGAAACACATTCATCAGAAGCACAAGCATACTGGGACAGTGACAAATTTTACCATCTCTGGCTTGTCACTTTAACAGGATTAGATTATTTTAGTATTAATTCATTACCCAATTTAATTCCAATTAGTAACATTTTTACAAGACACTGACATAGCTGTGATGCTGGAGACAGCCATTGCTTAGCACACAATGTAGCATCTCTAGTCAGGTCAAACATCAGCCTTGCAGTGAGATTCCCCTGTACCCATCAAGGAGCCCTTTTCCCTACTTTACCAACAGAAAAAAACACAAGCTGTTCAGACTGATGACTAGCTTTCGTTTTTCATGGAATTATAGTTTAAGGAAAATAGCTCACTTCCAAAATTCTCCCCAGACAGAGGAAGTCAGTTGATTTCCCCACCTTCCTTTCTGGCAGGGGTGTCAGTGTCTCTCTCAATAGAAAGAATACTAAAAGCACTTTTCCTCTTATGGGGAGAGGCTGGGTGAAAGGAGTGCACCACCATACCTATGGGATAGCAATAAATCATGAAAGCAAGTGGAAAATCTGCATTACTGCATTTTGCAGTCAGGAACAGGCTATTCAATATTCCTATCTCTGAGCACGTCACCTCTGAGATAAGATCACAAATGGAAACAATCAGCACTATTCTACCCATGCTCCACTCCAAGAGACAAGTATTGCATCCATCAGCTCCCCACCAGCTGGTACTGCCACCTACCTATTTGCTTGCAGACCAAACTCCATCTTTAGCAATGCCAAAAAAAACCAACCCAGAGGCCCAACCCAGAGCACCAAACAAGACAAAAAAAAAAGGAACATCTAAACAGAACTGCCCTGAAGCAAAGCAGGAAATAAAGATATGGATCAGAAGGGAAAAAAAAGCAGAGATGCAGCCTGAAATACAGAAAGGTATAGGGGAAAAAAAGCAATAAGAGCACAAGAAAGAAATGTAATACTGGAACAGATTCCAAATCTGGGCAGTGATTCTCTGCACCACCTTCCCAAAGCTGTTGCAATCTGCATCCCTGTTTGAGGCAGGAGGACTGAGAAACGCTCCCAGATGGCAGCCTGACCTTGGTGCACACTGCTGTTACACAACCCAGACCTGCGGAGGCACTGGGAGAGAAACAAAACACCCGTAAAGTTACAGCCCATTCCCTTAATGGGGCTGCCACAGATCTGCCCCATTAATACTGCACAAGCCCGCGTGCAATTTTTATACTTTGAAAAAGGACAGAAAGTTGTTATAGCTCACGTTGTCCAAACCTCTCCTTTGCAATAGCACTGGTACCCATTTTAATAGAGACTATTACTGCATAAATGAGAAAAGGACCACTGAACTACGTGGCAAGTTGCCAGCTTGTGCTGCAGCCTCCAGTGGTTATGCTCAAAAAGATTTAAAGTCCAGCATAACCTTGATTTTTAATAGAGTCACATTTAATGAGCTTTAACGTCCACAATAATAATTTCCTTATTACCTATCCAGGAGTTGGAACCACAATCAGAAAAAAACGTGCTGCACTCCGGTCCAATGAATGAATTTAATAATGGCCAATACATTATTATCAAAACCATCAGCATCACAGTCCTTAATGCCTTTTTTGGTTGGTGTAATTATAATCCTTTGTACCTGAAGTGCAATTGTTGCAGTTCACATAAGCATGCTGAACAGAGCAAACCTGACTGGCTGCAGGCCACCCAAATTCCTCATTTGTGCCAACAAGCTATTCAGGGTGTGCAGCAGAACAGGACGATAAAATCTTACATTTACCTCTAACTGTCAAGAGGCAAAAATGCAAACTTAGAGATGACCTTTGCTGTCTTCCTCCTTTTATCCACTCTTCCTACTCATGAGTTCAGCCCCTGGTCTCCCTGCACTCCGTGCAGCACTGAGATGTCTCCTTCTTCACAAGTTCAGAGCTGGGTGTTTGCCTCTTGCATGCACCAAATGAGTCAGATGCATACACAGCTATACAGGTACTGCAGTTGACGAAACAGGATGCAAGAAAAATACCGATTTCTCCTCATTTTGTCCAGAAACAATTCCCCAAACCTCCTTGAAAACCGCTCCCTTGTTATGCACAATAAAGCTCGCTCCCAAAGGCAGCCAACTGCACAATGACAAACAGAGCAGAGGAGCTTCTGCCACCAGCTCCTCATTTCACACCTTAAAAATACACTGAAATAGAAGGCACATGGCAGTTCTTCACTGCTACCATTCCTGTGGGCAGAGCTGCTGAGATCCTAAGACAACAGTGAAAGCTACATCTTGCACTTCTTTTCCCAAGGAAGACAATCTAAGCTTTCTAGCCATGAGGATCCATGCTGTTATTAAACCAGCCCTGGAACAGCTGTCACGTCCACACCGCAACCCAGCAAGAGCTAAGAGGACAGAATCAATGCAGAGATAGATGCAGCTTGCACAGCATGCTTGAGGAGCTCTGCCCTGCCCCAGCAAGGCAGCCAAAGCTGGCATTCCAACTTAAAGGCAGCTCAGATACGCCATGCGGACTTGTAATCACAGTGCCATAATATCCCCATTCCCTTGAACATCCTCACTAACACACATGGGATCTTAACATCAGACCATACTGCTGAATGCTCCCTGTGCAGGAAAGGATGGTTTAGGATTGTTTATAGCAACGACAGTGATGAACACAAGCACATAAGAAAAACAATCAAGATCCTTCTATATAACCAGATCTCTAAAACAGTCATCCACAGGGCTCCTCCATCCTTCACCTACAGCTTTTTTTCTTCATGAAACACTTTCATAAGCACTTAGAGGCACTTAGAGAATACAGAGGGCCCTCCTGTGCCTGTGATAAGTGATGGCAAGAGACTGTCACCTAAGTATTTCTGACCCTGCTAGGTTCTGCAACCGATGCTCTTCCTCAGCTTAACTGGAGTCAGAATGACATAGCACAGGACTGGGGCAACAGGGAAAAAAAACACACCATATATAGGAGAAGCTGGAAATACACTGACACCCAGGGAGCTGTTTGTTTTCCTGTCAGAATCAAAGGCAAAAAGAGAAAGCAGCTTTAAAAATGAATCCCTTATGAGCTAAAGACAAACCTGGTAACATCCCAGCACAGAAATGCCTCGTGAACAGCTAAAAGCAACTGCATGAAAGGCAGCAGAATAATTATGAATAACAAATCACAGAAGGCATACGTGAGCAACACACTCCCTGAGAAGAAATGGTCTAATTACTGCAGATGATACCCCAGAGGCTCATTCATCAGCTGCAGAGACACAGCGCTGACCTCACCTCTGCAGTCTCTGCCCCTGACCATCACTCTCCATGCAGGGCTTAGGGGCAGTGCCTGCTGTGGGCTCTGCAGTATCAGCTGTGCCAGCCACAGTGACAGGCAAGGGCACCGAGCAGCCACATCCACTGTGATTTAAACACCAGTGAAATTTCAAATGCAGATTGTAAGGTAAGCACTATCCCTGAGAAGTGCTCATCTCCCACCGGGACCTTAGACTGGAAGCTCTTACAGGCAAAGATGGCCTTCCTTAAACATTTGGAAAGTGGATGCTTATGCATCTGTCGGAGCATCCACGAAGAAGTGACAAACCATCACTGTACCTCTAGCACATCTTCAGCTCTCCATTTTAAAACCACCCCATCTGTACTTCTCACCACCATATTTCTAAGACTATATGCTAGCATATTCCACTATGAGACTGAAACAGTCTTAACAGGAATAAAGTACTTTTGTTTCAGCAGTGGAAAGACAAGCAAGCTGCTTTCAGAGCATTTTTGTGCCATAGCAGTAAAAGATGTTTTGTTGTGAGGTTTTTTTTTTTCAGCCATGGCTCTGCCTCTATGGGGGTCTCAAGTCTCTGACACACATGGCTCAAGAGGAAAGCTCTGCCCTCTTCACCACATCTGAGGGAGCACTCTGACCTCCGGATACATCCCATGTACGTGCTGCTGGAGCACATCAGGTCAGCTCCTCACAGCTCTTACATTTCTCTTCTCTAACAAAACGTTTTGAGGGCAGAGCATATGTGAGAGAATTACAGCAGTAAGGTCTCTTGGGCTCTGCAGCACAACTCGACTCAGCTCAGCCACCTCACAGTCTTGTAGGTGATGGGTCACATTTTTTTGATATCCTTACCTTGATTTACAGAGTCTGAGAGCACGTCTGGAGGTGTTGACTTGGGGTTACTGTACTAAAAAGGCTCACACACACTTGTGAAGGGAAGACAGACTGCACTGGAGGAGAGCCACAGATTTTTGTGAAATGTATTTAGCTCAGTGAAAGATGTATTCTATTTTCATGGAGTATCGAATGTAACTGTGATTAATGGGGCACATATACACTGATAAACAATATTAATTTGTTTTAAGCCAGGTCTGAGAAGATTTCAACCATTTGCCCCCCTGCAGCTATGAAAGTTATTTCCTGCTGTTTGTACTACCTCAAGGGCTAGAGCAGCCCTGAAAGGAAGGAAATATTTCCTTTTACTCTATTGGCAGCACCAGCATGGAAAGCTGTTATGACGGTATTTCATTTCTCATCAGCAAATGATATGGATGATATTGTTCATCCCCTGTATCAACCTGCCATTGGATTGCTACCACACACCTCCTGCACCAGTCCCACTTCTCTTCATTTTCCTCATAACCACCCCAGCAAGCACACAGTCTGCAACATCTCCATCTGCTTTGGCAGCCAGTTCCTCTGGCAATATGGATGAATAAGATCTTCATGCCTAGAAGCCAACAGCCTACCTGCAACTTCCTGTGGTGACTGAAAGCTCCCAACTCCTTCCAGATTCCCATGGATGGAGCCGCCGGCTTCAAGCACCCTCACCAGCTCCCTCAGCCTCTCACACTCCTCCTGCAGCTGCTGCTGCTCCTCCTTGCGCTGCTGCTTGGCCAGGCTCGCAGGGTTCATGCTGAAATGAAGCACTTTGGTTTTGCTGGGGTCATAGTCACCCTGCGTGTTAAAAACAACAGAAGTAAACTGAGTAACAGATCCCAACTCCAAGACCACCCAACTATACTGCTCTTCATATTCGTATGAAGATGAAAAAAATTACAGCATAACGCGTGACACTTATGCAGTAATAATGTGTTATTCCAACAGCCCAGACCAGCTGAACCAGGATTGCCTCTTTTCCTCTCACTACTCTGGGAAGAAGAAAAACCCACAACCTTCCACAGAGCTTGCTCCTTGGCTGACACCTCCATTGTTAAATTTAACTCCAGAAATGAAGTTTTATAGCTGTATTTTAAATCTCTTGATAGAAGGAGATTATAATGAACATGCAAATGCATACTTAAACTACAGCAGGACACCCAGTGCCAGCCTAATTTATTACCAGTACGAGCCAGCAACATCCATATGACTGCAGTGGTGGAGTCATTAGCAAGTTGTATCAGCTCACCCCAAGCAAGTCAAAAGATATTTCATTTTACACTTCTCTTTTCTCAGAGGTTAGTTGCATTTACAGCAGTTTAAACAGTCAAGTTCTAAGATAGCAGATTAATATTTCTTCCAAGTGAGAGGAAAACACTGATGTTATATTTGTGATTTCAGAGAGACAATTTTCACAGAAACTATGGGAAGCCTCACAACCATAAAAGTAGTAAAGCATATGCTAATCTTGGCTTCCCCAGCACTCTGAAATCCTATTGCACTGCCTGTATAAAAAGGTATTTTATATGGTAATATATTTCCTTCAATTAAATCTCAGGACCTGAAGTGATTTTGTAAACATTAATTAACCATCAAGAGCAGCACGAGGCAGGTATTATCCCAATTCCATCATTTAATTTTCATAAATAATGCACTAGAAAGATTCGTGTTTTTTGGGGGGCAAACCAAAGCAGAGACTGAGCAACTTCACTCTAAATGCTGCTGGTGGCAGATCCCACACTGCTCTGCTAACAAACACCTTTTGCAACCATTTAAAACGTACCAGAAGGGCAGCAGACAAGCTCGTGCTCTCACCAAAACGAGATGGTAGAGATGGTATCTGTTCATCCCAGCAAAGAGTGGGTGTGGAGAACTCCTAACACAAGAGGACTCGGGACCTTTGGGCTAACTCACCATAGAGCTGGGAAAACAAGGCACAGAGAGCCAAGGCCTCCTTCCAGCTGGGTGTTCCCACCATCACTGCAGTGCTGTTCGTGCCCTATCGCACACCTGGTGGTGACACCTCTCGCACCACCTCAGGCCCTGTGGTGCCCAGGACATGGCGGGGGGGGGGGGGGGGCAGTGCTGGACCTGCAGGCCCACAGAAACGGGGCTTTGTGACCTCATTTCCATGGAGAAGAGGAGACAAATAAGCCAGCAGGACCGAGAGAGAACATCATCCCACTGACAGCTTCAGTCTGAAGATACTGAGATGGGAACTGAAGGAGATGGACCTCAAGCAGCAGCCCCAAAACATTTAACAGAGGGAACGCAAAGTCTGTCAGACCTACTCTTCCCAGCAAGACACTGGCATTTACAAAGCAGTTCCCACTGCAGGCAGCCTAACTCCTGGTGCTGTTTGCCTTTCAGGGCTCTCCCCCCTCACGCTCTCACAGCAGGCCAGCATGGCCAGGGCACTCCTTACCCTTATTTGCCTTTTAAGAGAACAGATTCAAACCCAAAGTTTGTGGTGCTGTTTTACAGCGGTTTGAAAAACGACACTCAGAGCTGCAGAGCAAGGCTGCACCACCACGGTGTCAGGCAGAGATCTCTCCTTGGCTCAAGCAGGGAGCACGGCGATCTCACGCTGCACCAGCACTGCAGAAACCCGCACGTAGCAGAGACACAGAGCAGCAGGATCCAGGAGGGAAGGAAAACCCTACAGACTCAGATGCTGTTCCCTTCCCTGCTGAGACCGCTTTAACGTGTGCAGCACCAGCCTATTTGTTTTGCTGGTTATTTACTCTTAAAATATCTCTCTGGCCTTTCTACAAAGTGCTGCCAAGAAGCTGCACTGCTTTGTCTTTCTGAGCTTCTTCAGTCTATTTATCCTCTCCCTTTAAAACATGCACTCTTGGAAAATCATGCTCAGAAACTCAGTTCTAAAGCTCACCCTCATTTCCAGTGCTCTCCAGCCCTTCTGAGCGTGTCCATCTGAAGCTACACTGAGACAGGCAAATCTCTTAAAAACCCTCTGTGATATGAAGGCTGTATTTGAGGGCTATGGTACAATGCATCTCATTTAACATTTCTGGGAGATCACTAATACATTTGCTATGCTACTCACACTTCTGGGCTAGGGGCAGTAGCTTTCTCTTTATTCCACACAGCACAGATCAAACTAGCACATTTCTCCCTACAGCTAAAATATTAGTGCTGCTGGTTTATATTACAGTAATGCCTAAAGAAACCAAGTGAGACAGGGATCCCAGCGAGCTAGGTACCGTGCAAACCCCAGGAGAGATTACCATTGAAAGCCCAACAACAGAGCACGAAGATGCAATACCCGAGGGGAGGAGGGGGTACAGGAGCAGCCTCCTGTTCAAGGCCCCCTGGCATCACCGTGGCAGCAATGAATGGAGAACACAAACTCACAGATGACCCTCAGCTGAGACCATCCTGCTGCCCTACACAGCTGCACCAAGCACAGTGCTCCTCAAGTCTCTGCAAAAATTACTGACGTCACAGTTTCAAACAAATGCAGGAAGTTTTCCATGGAAATGGAATACAGTAGAGCTTCAGATGGAAGGGATCAGATGCACACGTACATAATGCCAGACAACAGAGGTGGCATTACAACTCCTAATGTTTAGAGTGTTCTTCCAAACTTCTGAAGGTTGGGAGTGACTCAGGTTTGCTCTGGGAAGAGTCACAGCTGGAAACTGCTCAACAGAGCAGGCAGCAAAGCAGCATTACAATCACACAAGCATTTGAAGGAAATGAAACCCTAGTACTGGTAAGAAACCTGAGAATGAAGAAAGCAAACATCCTCCTCCTCCTAGGATCCTTTTAGCTCTGGAAAAAGAAAAAAAGTAGATAGCTGGTTTTCTTCATCAAATGCCTTTCCATCCATAATACATTAAGTCTTACTGATGGAAATTTCGCCCCTTCAGCTCCGCAATGGAAGCCTGGAATATAGTGTTGCAGGCACTGGAAGAACTAAAACATTTTTCTGCTTAGAATATTGTTTCTAATCTAGGAGGCAGAACAAACAGTGGCATCTGAAAGGCATCATGGAGAAGGGACTCTGCCAAGGCTCTTTGAGCAGGAGCTGGAAATCCCAAAGCAACTGCTCAAGAGCAGCTCCAGCTGCTGCTGCCATGCTAAACCAGCACAGACAAGGAGTAAGGTTAAAAAAAAAAAGCATCTCACAATGCACTGTAATACACACTGAGTTTTTCCAAGAGGTGTGAAAATGCATGCTTCAAGTGCGGCCTGAACATCAGAACCATCCAAATCCACTTATGATCAAGGTGGCTACGTATAGAAGCACAAGACATTTTAGGGATGGAACCTAATATGAGCCGTAGGCAAACTCCTTGGGGGGATATAACAGTAAAGCACTGCCCTTTCCCTGGCTCATTCAGAAATATCTCAGTAGGTTGTTCTGTTCATTGCACATCGTGGCCAGTTTTCAGAGAGCAAAAATAACTACTACTGGATTCCCAGCACAGCCCACCCTTCACCCTCTTTTTCCCAATATGTAAAAATTTGGCAATAGATGTAGAGATGCTGAAGAGTAAATAACTCCAACTAGAGAGAACTGCTGGCATTCATTGATTCTTCTTTCAAGGAATAACAGCGAGCCAGTAATTCAGATTTGTCAGAAAAATGTACACAGAGTTTCCATTTAGAAGGAAGCAATAAATATCTTGATTGATTGCAACCAAGCCTGGTTGACGCTTGGCAGTACAGTGAATTATTCATTCCTGGAAAGTAAGATGCTAACTAGCTGATTTGGTGCTTAAGACAGCAAAAGCATTTCCGTGCTCTCAGAAGAGCACTGGACATCTCACAAAGAAGATTTGTTGACATGTTAATGTTCTACATTTTGTGAAATCACATTGCTTTGCACCCAAGACGTGCCCCTAGGACACACACAAAAAAATCTCACACTGAGAAACACCATCCCACCACTTCTGATCATACAGACATCATGTGAGACAGACACAGCAGATACACCATACAAGCACTGCCTTAATGCAGCATGTTCCAGGCTCACCCTAGGACACCGAACAAAAATTCCCTAAGATCAGGGCTACCAATAAACTTTCTGACAAAAAACTACAGAAAAAAAGGTTTGCAACAGGGTCGATTTGCCATCTAGAACAGACATACAAAGCCGAGTCAGATGGCACTGCTCTTCCTCCTGCTTCCTTCTCCCAGTTCAGAAACAAACAATACCTTGAAAAGATAATGATGCAGATGCCGTGTGTCATTTTTTAAACTTATATTATCAGCAAACAGTCAGTATGTTGGTGTACCTGCTAGAATTATAGCACAAAACCTTCCCCGGTAATCTTCCCATTAGGGAAGAGTCAGTCAAGTGACAAAACAATGAATGAAGACAGGATTGCTTTAATCTCTGAAAAACAGAAACTTTTTCCTTAGAAGAGTAGTTGTTCAGAAGAACAATGAGAGCTGCCAGTGACAGCATCTTGAAAAGGGCTGAGCTTCATCTGGCATCTCTCCTTGTGACTGCTTGAGAATCCCAATTCAGGGATGTCTTTCTCAAGGAGCTACAAAAGCTTTCACTTTCACAGGCCCACAGGTCAGAACGAAGTACTTAAACCACACTGACTGCTTTTCATTTGATGAAACATTCAGTGCTTAACAACTTCGTTTAGGATCTATTAATCTACTGCAGATATTCCTCATCAGAAGGAGGAACTGCTGGCCAAAGGAATAGCCTCCATCACCGAGAGTATGTTCATCTAACATGCTAATGAGATTAAAGAAGTTCATACATCCCAAGCAGGCAATGACTGTCACTGACAGCAAGCACTATCAAGGATTATCAACTGCCCTCCCACTCTCCAAGGCTCCTCCTGTTTATCGCACTTAGCAAGCAAAAACCCATCGACGAGGCCAATGTGCAGCTAAGTGCCTTATTTTTTTGTAGCTCTGATGTCTATCAACCTTCAAAGATTGGGCTTTCTGAGCAGCACAATAAGTTCTGTTGCAGCATATGGACAGCTGAGTTTAATCGCTGCGTGCTTGCAATGCAACAGATTGTGCTTGCCCCTGCTGAGAAAAGGCTGTCGGTTGGAAGCTCTTCCAGGGAAGGACCATTTCTTCCTTTGCACAACTCTCACACGGAACAAGTGCCACCCAAATACCAGCAATGCACACTGCTGCTTTCTCAGCTCAGGCATTTCTTTCCATGCCATCTCCTTGAAGAAAGTTTTCTATATTGCTGGACTGGGAGGCATTATTCTATACCATGGAACTTAAATAGAAACAATTTAAGGAGATCAGTAGATTGTATCAGCTTTAAAGGAATGATGGGTCAATAGTTACCTTGGAAGAACATCCCAAATAACGACTATCTGCGGGAGATAGATGAGAAAGTTTCTTAAACACAAATACAAGGTGTAAATAAGGAATTGGAGGGGTGTTGGGTAGGGTGTGCTTGAAAAGCTGCCAAATAGGAAGGCACCTGCTTCTGTCTGCAGCCTCTCCAAGGCAGATAATGGGATACAGGCATGGAAGCCTTCCCCAAGGCTTCAGGTCTCTGTTTAGCAGAATTGCTCTTCAGAAAACACGTGGGAACTACACATGCACACACGGGCTCTGCAAACAGGTAATAAATACTGAATTATCAAGGTAGAGAAGTCACAAATCATTACAAGTCTTTGTTCAACATATTTATCTTGTAGCTGATGAGTATCGGTCATTTATACCCAGAATCATTTGTCATTAGTCCTGCATCAATACTCCTCAGAAATCCTACTCTAACATGGAGAATAAAAACAAAACAAACCAGAAAATAAAACAGCAGGAAGGCAGAATTGGGATTTATCACCTGACAGACACATGCAAATCCCCCAGCACTCACAGCTCTTGTTGCAGTCAAGCATTAAGGAGAGTCAGCCTGGCTACACAGGTGAGGACCTTCACCTGGCCTACCTTTGCTTTACTTTTACCAGCCTCTTTTTAGAGGGAAATTTTAGAAATAGGATTCGTTTTGGTGCTCAGCTCCCTTGAACAAATACAGGAGGCACTGCTCCACACGGCACAAGACAGTCTCAGAAAGCTTAATCCTTCCTCGGGAAATGCCATTTTAATGGAAATTCTTTCTTGGCTTTGCTCTTCCAGTTTCTTTGCTCAGGCTTGTTGAAGTGATTAGAGCAAAACCCAAAACAAACCTCATCCCAAGGCAGTCCCTGTGTGCCCAGCACAGCACACAGCCCAGCCCCACATCCCTCTGCCACAGAAGGTAAATACAGCAAGGGACCTCTACAGAGCATGGAACAGGAGCTGCGTTAACAAAAGTGGATTGCGAAGATGAGACAGAGCAAGCTCACAAATAAGCAACTATCACCACCTGCTCCTCATTCCTCTGCCAGAATGCATGCGCTTGAAATCAAACAGCTGAAAACAAGCAGAAGGTGCTGGATGTTGAGGCAGGACTCACCAGTTCCCACCAGATCACACGCTGGTACCCTATGCCTTCTTCCCCACATTTTTCCCTATCATCTTTGTGTATATATCAGCAGCACACCCATCCCTGACACTCAGGCAGCAGAAATTAATACGGGCAGCCTCTGCAGCTCCACTCCGTCTCCTTTTTTCCTCAAACATGAAGGTCTATCTTCTGCTCCAACTACTTGACCTCTGGTCTGCACACTGAGGGTCAGGCAGCCTTCAGCCCTAATGCACCCACATTAGCCATTTCCAGAACAGCAGAGGTAACGATGACCTCTGTGACACTCTGTTAGGTCTATCCCCAATAACTGCTGTAGTTCCCACCAGCACATCAGCTTTCAGATCCCTACTCTCACATGCCATGCCATGGATAATTATCCTGCTCTTTTTCCAACCCCTTCCTCACTCCATCAATACCACCACCTCCAACACCTGGATGAGCTGCTCCTTCCCCAGAGATATTTCTCTACCATTTTCTTCTCCTTCAACATCTGATTTGCCACACACGTACTCATTGATATTCCTCCCTATGGCCCTCTTTTACTGCAGCAACTACAGAAAATTAGCAGTGAGACAGAGAGGAAGTTGGAGTTAAGATATATTGCAGACAAAAAGCTCTAATCACCCTAATCACACTGCTCTAACACTAGGTCGTATCTTTTGCTACATCATGCAACATCTCGGGCTCTGCTGCAACACAAGTAGTAAAATAAATTGTCTCACCCATGCTGCTAAAGCCTTTCATGTACAGTTTTAAGGAGATTTTTTTCTACACCCACTTCCAAATGCAATATCCCCTGGAGGATGCAAGCCTGTAATTTGCATTGAGTAAGGGCATTCAGATGAGGTCTGGGACACAAATAAATGCAATGGGAAGGTTAAGCGTTGGGACAGCAAGACAAGGAATTGAAACAGAGTTGGAATAATGGAGAAGAAAAATACATTCAAGCATTCACTGTCCCTTTCAATTGCAGCGTTGCAGCTCTTCCCTTTATTGAAATTGAAGAAAATCACAGTCTGCTGAAGGACAGCTTGTTACCACCTAAAGCTCTGAATTTCAGGATTTCTACTCTGCTTTTTCAAACCAAAGATTTGTCTTTCCAGAGGACAAAGTTCATAAGAAGTTGCTGTTAGTTACACTCCAGTAGCGTGCAGAGATCTGTGATGGTTCAAAATCTCTGATAAAGGTAAAGGAAAAAGAATCAACATTGATTTAGAAAACAGTCCCAAAGAGATGATAGCTTCCACTTTAAAATTCCTTTTTCCAGAGATAAGAATTAACTTTACAATGAGAAACGCTGGTTCTCATAGATCTGACTTTCAAAAAAAACATTTTGTCAACTTTCCCATATAAATGAAGTCACCTCTAGTTAAGAATACTGCTGAGAAATGCCAGACCAAAACCCATTTATCCAGAGAAGCATAAAGTTAAAAAGCAGTTGACTACTTTGCTCTGTTTTCTTATTGTGCATGCAATGTGCACATACAGATACTGTACAAATAGACCAGGAAGATGGAAGATATTGGAATCGAGGGGTTTTTGTAGCATTGACTCCAATCCAGATATCCAACCAAAGCTTTTCCTCCCAACAATGCTCTGTAGATGGCAATTTAATGTCTCAGTAATTCTGTGTTTCTTCATAAAGCTCTCCTTTGGAAAAAATTGAGATGGGATTGCAAGGGAAGATTGCAGAGGAGAAAAGCATCGCAAATCCCTGTGCTAGGGTGGGATCCTCGCTCCTCAGACAGGAGGGAAGAGTCAGAGTGAAATATGGTTTCATAGAAGCTCCTCTACGAAGACTTGAGGCTTTTGAAAAGAAAGGAAAACTGCAAAATAATATTTTCTAGTTAGTATACCTAACTACGAAAAAGCAAAACCCCAAGAGTATTTTTCAGATACTATCTTACATAAAGAGAAAATGAAAATAGCGACGTAAGAAGCAATCACCTTCACGATCTGATGTGGGACACATCAGAAGTTCAGCTAGGCATACACAAGCCTAAGAAATAAGTGACAGGCAGAGCTGCCACTCACACTGCTTGTTTGTCCATCAGGTTAGCTGCTGAAGTGATAGCATTAACAGCAACACCACAACTGCCCAAAGGCCTCAAGCACTCCAGCACCATTTGATCCTGTAATTTAGTGCATATACAAGAACTGCTGTATGTCCTTGCATGCATTCTCAGACCTGACAGGGTACGAGGCAGCTTCGGTGCCTTTTGGCAGTGGGCGCAGGGCAGCCAGCACTTTCATTAGCAGCTTCCCTGCCTCGAGCTGGGAGCTGCTCTGCTTCAAGAGCAAGCCAAGTTCCCTCTCACATCATACAGCAGCTCTGACAGACACGAGCGGGTTGGAGGATTCATTTCTGACAGTCTCTGAGCAGCCGGTCAGTGCCTGAGTGGGTTTTACAGCAAACGTGCTCCAGGTTAAACAAGCTCCACTGCAGCCTCTCACTGTGAGATGCCTCCCAGCCTCCTTCTGCTTTGGCCAAGTAGGAGATAAAAATGAGGAAAACAAATAAAATGTGTCCCTGCAACACATCAAGGGGAAGAAATGCTGGAGAAAAATCGGCATTTCTATTTCTTCTTCCCCCTTCCTCCCCCCTTTCCCCCCAATAGCCACAGCCTCTTCTGTTTGTCTTGACAAAGCTTCTGCACAGGAAAAGCTGACCTTCCCCTGCACCAACATGACATCTAACCAGATACCATAAGAACACCTCTCCAGTAACAGAGAATTCTGTAGAGGGAAAAGTGAGAGAGCAAGTAGGGAGCTTCCACTGTCTCAAAAAATGTATATACATATAAGTACACCTCTTAATTATCCATGCCACTACCTACATTATTCACCAGAAAGAGTCAGTACAGTTTCAGTTAAACGTGTTGAATATGCAGAACCCTCATTTGTTTGCTTTGCTCTCTCTCAAGTAAGAGACAGGAGTTTCTAAAAAGCCCAGATATCAATTTAGAGGGTACATTCACTGCTGCTCCTCAGGACAAATCTTAGCTTTTCCAACTCTTCTCACCATCTGGTCAGGTTACCTTATTTAAGCAAGCTGATAAGCAGAGCTCTTCTCCAGGAACATGGGACATGTCTCTCTCTCCTTCCTCCTAACCCTATGGTAGCAACTGCCTGGTGGTCCCTACCCGGCCCCCAGAAGGATCTTGGTCCTCATGTAAAAGGGAACTGCTTCGTGTCCTTCTGTTCCTTGAATATGAGAAGTTTCTACAGGATTGGGATTAACAAACATTAGAGAGGTCCCAGCCAGAGAGAACAGTGTGGTTGCTGAGCAGCTTGCTGTGCATACAAAGAAAGCCTCGACTGGAAGAGTCAGCAATGCAAGGAGAATTAAAAAGCACAGTTAAATAACCCTAAATCCTCATGCATATTTATAGACTACATCACATCAAAACTAAATCAATACTCCACACTAGTTACATATGGCCTGAGAAAGGAAGAGCTGGTAACTTGTTTTTTGTTTTACCCATTGTACTGATGAGGCCTGGAAAGTCCTCAAAGGTGAATAAATTCATGGGCCTATGAGGGGAATTTCAAACTAGACTTCATTGCAGGAAGGAATTTCAATGCAGAGGGTAAGGAAGAGCAGAGAGGAGATGCAGTGTCCAAGTGGTGCAGACAGCACAAGAGACCCAGCTTAGAGCAATGCCTGAGAGTAAAACAAGTTTGCAACCTTCTGCTCCCATAACAGAGAGGGAACCTCTCCTGACACAAGGAAAGGTGTTTTGATTTATCTGCACCTCTACGAGTACTATTAGCTACATCCCCTGGCATTACATCCCAAACATTGTGCATCTGTCCACATGGGGGACATACATCAGTACAACCATATGCTTCAACACACTGCCTTGGCTTCCACTGGGGGAAAAAAGATTCCTAGCTGCCAGCAAGGCTTCAAATGCTATTCATCCATTTCTTCTTAAATGCAGTTTGAACCAAAAATATGGTAAAAAGTTCAGGAATGTAACATTGGAATCACCGGTCCATTAGCAAAATGACTGTCAACTTGCTAAACCTGACTTGCATCAATTCATCTCCAATTCCTTATTCAAACTCAGACTGCTATAAAGCCAAAACAAAATTTAACTCCATCTTGAAGTAAATCTGGTAAACACAAAACCATGCAGACATCAGTACACGCCTTAAGGGTCTGAAATACATCTGTGTAGTTCCTCATTTGGTTTTATTCCACCAGTTTTACTTCACCACGCTAATGGACTGACAAACAGCAAGCACATTGTGCACTGAGACGTGCAGGGGCAATGATTTCAAGTTATACTGCCAAGTCTTCTCAGAGTTATGACTGCTAGGTCAACCTATAAACTGTTAAGACCCTACAAAAACCTCATTCAAAACATCGTACCTCCTGCCATACGGAATTCAGGCTTGGATTCTATCATCACTTTCCCACCATCAATATGAATCATAACATTTTTATGAAAGCAAATTGCGACTTGAGGAAATTACAGCTTTCTGGTGCTTCCCACTGGAAAACCAGTTCTTCAGCCTTTGGGTAAAAAGTGACCAAGGCAGAGAGTGCAGTTCAGCCCCACACAACAGCCACCACAACGTGCTCTGGCACAGCTAGTTATTTCTATCCCATTAAGTTGTACATGCCCACAGATGGCCTTTGATGTGTGTGGGATTTATCAACAGAAACCAAGGGACTCCTCCCAAAATAGATAATGAACACCTCAGAATTTATCTACCCAAGCCATTAATAAGTGGCCTCAAGAAAAGTCATAAAGAACACAAATAGCATGAATTTATACATTTCTAGCCTCCAGCAGGTCAACAGCCAACAACAAAAAAGATCGAGAGATAAAGGAAAAGCGTGTTTGATGCTGGTGATTTCTGAAGGAAAAAAATATTGTCTTCTCTAATAGCTGTGAAAGGAGTACAGATCTCTGCCATCTCCTTGCTTAACAGAGCTCAAAAATGTTTACATTTCACTTGAGCGGAAATCTGTTTCCATTATTTCAGTCCACTCAATCACTTCTTCACCACTTCGTTCTCCAACTCAGAACTTTCCATCAGATGAATTCTCTTACTGATGTTTGCAATTACTAATCACCCATTGGCAGTATTGATCCATGCATTTCACACTTACTACAGTCAGAATGAGACGGCACTGGCTGATGTATAGACTGAAGACTGAAAAATGCCATTAAGCAGCTTGCCTCATAGAGATCAAGTTATCTGCTGCCTCATTCACTTTTTGTGAAGCTTCCAGAATGCAACAAACTGAATCCCCTTAACTCCTAAGACAGGACTGATACATAACTCCATTAAAAGATCAGAAAGAGCAGGTAACACAATTTCATGGAAAACAGGTCTTGTCAAATACACTTGAAGAGATTTCAAGTCTAAGTAATTAAGATAACTGTGTTGACATAACAGAATGGGAATTCTATAAGATATTTGCCTCAGTATCAAAATCACATTTTCTTTTAAAACTAGTACGAGGCAAAATACGACTACAGCAGTTTCCAAATGGACCGTGAGCTGATGAACTAACAATGACATTTTCAAGTTATTTCCAATAAGAATTGCTTTTCACCAGCAGTATGCAGCGCACATTCTCTAGGATATATAAGAAAATAAATTCTTGGCAAAATAAGTAGATAACAGAGGCAGAATCATAGAAAACAACAAAACCACAAACAGCTTAGAGAACTGACTGTTCCCAATACAGCATTCTATGCATCACGAGACATCCCAAAGCACAGGGTACGGCCTCAGGCACACAGCACAGAAGGCACTTTTTGAAATGCAGTGCTTTGAGAAGGGTTCTTGGCCTTGCTCAATAACCAATGGCTACATCCAACTTAATGCTGTGGGGCTGGCAAGAATCTTTAGGTAGCAATGAAGACAACTGGGTAGGACCAGAGACACAACACCGCCTATGAATACAGCACTGCTGAGCCCACCAGATGATCATGCGTACAGGAGAGGTGTGCATGCAACAAGAGGTGTGTTGAAAATTAAGGAAATTCCCATGAATAAGACATGATCTGAAAAATGAATAGAAATCAAACTATTTACTACAGAGAAGGCTGAAGCAATTTGATCAGGTCTCTGTTGGGTATCTAACACTAGATGGTTCTTCAATCTAGCAAACAAAAGGCAAAGCAAGAACCCAACAGCTCATACTGAAATCAGTGAAGGGGAAATAATGTAATTTTTAATAGAGGTGGCTAATCAGGTAAACCAATACATTGTCTGCTGCTTAATATCTTTAAACCAATACGTGGAACCTTATTGAAAACAGACTGTTGAACAACCACCAGTTACTGGATAAACTTCTGCAAGTATTTTCCACATTATACAGAGAATCAGAATGAGTACTTCTCAGCCATAAACCTCTTAATTCAACTCATTCCACTTTCTCCAGTTCAAAAAAAGAAGTTATCCATTGCTTTCATCCATTCTCTCATATTATTAATTCCCCCGCTTACTTTTTAAGCCTCCAGACAATTCTGTAACTTCAGCATTTATTCCTCTTAGACATAACAAGAACTTAGATGTTATCACTGACAGTTTAATCTTTTTTCAAGGAGAGTTTTAATTTGTAGAGAAATTATATTAGAATCGGTGCCTCTAAATATAAAAATACTTCCAAGCCTATGTTCATTTTAATATTTCAGCATAGCAGAGCCACTCAGGCTTTCAGGTGATGGAGAAGAAGAATGACACGTAAGATTCAGCCACTGAAATTGTGCTTTTTTCCCCTAAAGGAAAGGTCATTATGACCATGGAAAAGACAGCTTGTACAGATGCATGCTGATCCATAAAGGTGTAATCCAGCTTTCTGAAACAGTATAGTTTCAGAAAAGGGTAACTTGGTCACTACAGTGCAAAATAATCTGGGAATGGAAACAGGTTTGTCACACGCCACCTTGCTTAGCCTTAAATCAACACATCTATTTATTTCCTCTTAACACAGTCTTGAATTGGTTACATAAAACACAAATTTCTGCCCTCCCAACCCTTCCAGCAGGCAGTCTCGTGGTCTGTCTCGCTGTTCTTAACAAAAAGGCAATGTTAGCAATGGGTTAACGGGGCTCAATTTTGCTGTGACAAAGTCCTACTTCTGCCCAACAACTGCCTGTGACTTGGCCTGCCAAAGACTATCCATGTGTCCAAATTTACACAAGTACTGTTACACATGGGAGTAAAGTTAAAGCACTTTACTTTGGAAGATAGAGAAGAGAGAAACAAATGGACTGAGATGAGAAGGCTCAAGAATTAAACAAACATCTCCATATATCTCTTAACCACGTATGTCTCTCCCAACCACGTGCATAGACTGTTTATCTTACAAGGAATACATACACGTGTTCCTCTTCTGCTGACAGAGCTTTAGTATACTATTTCTCATGCTTCCAACTCCCATCCTGCTGCCAGTCACCTATCTATCTTTCACAGCTGTTCTCTGAAGACATCATCCATCATCTAGTTTTGTTGCACTGTGCATCTTTGGAGACAATGAGGCACTTGAAGGATTCTAGAGCAGGAGCAGAACTGGCAAGTAGACAGCTTGAACAAAGTTTACTCCTGTAGTCTCAGATTATTTTTGTTGCATGCATGTGTCACAGTAACAGTAATATGATCGTGGCTCTTCATGTGTATCAAGCAGAGATTAAATGGATAAATAATGTTTCTGCCCTCAAGAAGCACTCTGAACAGCATGAGTTCACACATCGAGAAAGCCAACTTTGGCAGCCAGCTGCAAAGTGGTCCTCAGTAATAGACAAACCCAGTCCACTAATCTCTACTCTTCCCACAGCTGCTTCTTAGCCAGTGCCAGCAATTCCAACTGACATTAAAAATAACTTACAGGAGACCATAACACGGTTGCCTCTCTCTGTGAAAAAGAAAAAAGCCTAACTTGTGTATTACCACAGAACATACCTGCTTACTCTGCACTGCTAACAAGCACGTCCACACTGAACTGTGAACGCTGATTTTTAAATCCTGTGTGTTGAACGTTACTCCCTACAAGCAAGGTCTCAGCTGCTGAGTTCCTAAACTCGTGAGAAAGAACAATACCTGGAAGAAAAATGCCAACACGACAGTGAACCAAGGCTGCTTAAAAACTGGTTGTTGATCCGACTGCTGTAGCACACTGCAGGGGATCTGCAAAATTCAGCCCAAGCAGCTCCCTCCCAGACATGCACAGCCCTTCAACAGCTGTGACAGACACCCCAAGAACTGCAGCAGGAAGCGAGCAGAAGGGACAGAAAGCAGAGGAAAAGGGTGGAGGTTGCTTCAGTTCAAAGCGTGAGTGAAGAGAACTGAGAAAGCCTCTCTGTGGGACTGCTCTGCTGCAAGACATCAGCAGATCCCCTCCCAAGGTGAGCAAGAGAAACAGCGTGAGGTAAAGCAAGATATTCCAGGCTCCATTTAAACAGCTCCATCCGTTGCAGTCACATCTACCAAAACCACTCGAAATATCCATTTATCACCTCCCTACTTTAAAACGAATCAATACCACTGCAGGATGGCAACTCCGTGCAAGTAGAAAACAAGATGGCCTGAAGCCCTTGGAAATTCTCCCTGTTCCTTACCAGCTCGATACCAACTCTGCCACTGTCTGCATCACGCACAGCAGTGCTGTAGCACTGCCCTGAACAGTACAGCAGCTCCTTTGCTTCCAGCAGTTCCACGAGCCTTGAGCTGTGAGTAGAGAAAGAGCCCCCTCTGCTTGCATCTCCACAGTCAGGAAAAGCACTTGTACAGAGCCTAAGTGCTTAATGAAAGGAAAGCACTCCTTTGCCAAAGGAGTACGTGGGGGTCTGTTAGGAACACTGTAAACTCAGGAGCATGTTTGTTAAGAAAGTATTATTAAAGAGGAGAGTGCCTGCTTGAGAAACAGAGGAAGGTGCAGTCTCCAGGTGCACACACACAGCTCCAGCAGTGATCAGCATCATGTAACACAGTTATCGGGGGGCTAAAAGAAAGCTGAAAGAGAGAGCCAGGCTCCTCGAGCTCACAGTGCTATCCAACGCTCCAGACAGCTCAGCAAGGAAAGCCAGGAAGGAAGTTAACTCACCACAGAGTCACAAAGTGAGGGATGGAAGGCAGCTCAAGTCCAACCACAGAAAGGAAAGATGAGGAACAGCTCCTGTGCTCTCTTGGCCCTGTGAGTTTTTCTAGATGTCTGTAGTAGATGGCACAGGGATTGAAGTGCCAAAGCCCATTTGAATTTTGTCACTACAAGATCCCATACTGCTGCTGCTTCTGGATTAGATCCACCCACTGGAAATTTAGTCTCCTGGCACAGAACAGTTATTAAATAATTCTGCCCTATTCCTCATCTATAATCTTGCTACTAACATATGTATAAAAAAAGCTGAGGAACCACAAACATTAAGACAAACCACTCTGTATTAAGTTTTACCAACCTCACATATAAATCAGCATGTGCAGACTGGTAGTCCATTATATATTACTCATTTATTACATTCATCCTCTGCCTTTTGCAGCAACGTGTAGTCTGTTACAGGTTCATAAACAGCTCCAAAAGACGACTGCTGTAGATTTCACTTAACTCCTTATCTATCTGCTTTAAATGGATTAAATGACTGTGTCATTAAAATGCTTGAAGTAAGACTTTGATCATAAACTTCTCATCATTTTACAGTTATTGAATTTGATCCCTAATTAATGTTATTCTTCCTTATTTTTGTCTTCTGTTACCAACCCAGCTCCTTAATCCCAACACAACTGCTTTGTATGCCAACCCACTGCACCCTAACAGCCCTCAGTTGAATCTGCTGATTGCCCAACCCAAAGGAACAGATGAAGTGAAGGAATTTCATCTGAGGGGTCAGAAGGAGAGAGAAAATAACCCACAAAACACAAACCACGCAAAACACTTTTTACTTATTCACTACACAGCTGCACAACTGCAATCCTTTTCCAATGTCCCTTTCTTGCAGGAAAGAGAACACCCAGGGCAAAAGGGGGAATTGGCAGTGTATTCTCTCATTCTTTGAAGAAAAAGCTTTTGTTATTTGCTCAGAAAAAGCACTATTGAGGTTAGGGAGGTTTCAGCCACAGAGCATTGCTGGGTTCTGCTGGCCGTAAGGAAGGACGTGCCAGGCAGAAGATGCCCCAGCAGAGCCAGCAGACAAGAGCCACTAAGCACAGTGAGCAGAAAGCTGCTGCTGGTCCTGGAAAAATACATAGGTCAAGTCAGAAGCAGCCAGTGAAAATGAAGGCAATATCAAAGTGACCTGGTCTGTGAGAAAATGGGGTTGCTGCTAGTCAAGAACAAATGTACACCAGCCTGCAACAGCTGGCACAGATTGCAGATCACAGAGATCCAATTTCAGGTTTTCCTCTAAACTCAAACTACAATAACAGCGATTAAATGTGGTCCTAGATCTAGCTCCTTGCATCAGTCTAATCCAGACCACAGGAACTTCCTAAAGGTTCACACAGGAGGGCTGCCTGGGAGACTCTCCAAGCATTAATGTTGGCACACAATTGGGGCCTCCTTCTGCTGCAGACATAGTAGTCCTTTTTAAAAAGAAAATGTCAGTATCAGGTCTTTTAAACACTTACATTTTCTCTTTGAGAAGATGACAAATTTTCTGAAAGACAGAGGACTATTTCAGTTGTACTTTTTTTTAGGAAAATCCATTTTCACCAGGCACAACAGAAAGAACATCTTAACAGTTCACATCTGGAAGGACTCCGCAGTGAGAGTGGCTTTTGTCCTTCAGTAATCAGCTCAAGGGAAACAAGATGGTCCTTCAGATGCCCAGTCACAGGAGAGAAGTACCAAACAGCAGCACCAGAGAACAGCATGTCTGTGTCAGCTGTGAACTCTGCTGAAGTCACACGAAAGCGTTAAACTGAATGCTGAAAAAACCACACATTTGATACGGAATAGGCCTATTATGTCAACTTGCATAGTCCTTGCCAATGCAGAACACTGATGTTAATCATCCTGCATTCTAATTATCTTACCATTATAGCAATTTCCCTGATGATCATCATTTCCCCCCCCCCCTTTTGCTGTTGTTCAGTGTTTTTCAATGATGCAGGCTGCATGGCTTGGATCACCTCTTCACCATCTGAGTCTTTCCAAAGAACATACCAAAGGCTGGGTTATTATCCCTCTCCATCATTCCCTTGGCTTACTAAGATGTTCTGAGTACTTTTAAACAAAAGGATGCAAAGAGGAGGACACTGCTCTGCTTCTGTCACCTCCCTCCCATGGCTGTGCACTGAAATGGAGAGGCTGTGGATCCCTCCCAGATGTCAGTGCTAACCCCTCCTACACTAGACAGGCAACAGAGCACAGCAGCATTGACCACGATGCAACAGCAGGGAACAGCATCCTCACCATGGCCCAGTTTGAGCAACACTGCCCTAGTAACTGCAGTAGAACAAGAACGTATTTGTTTTTTTCTTCTTCACACCAGAGAGAAGCAGAGGCAAGATTTACCCAGTGGCTTCATTCCTACCCCAAAGTGTGATGTACTTACTGCAGCACATTTCACAGTGAGGAGAGAGAAGCCAAGACACAGACAAGCTCCTTGAACCAAGGAAGCAATCAGTTCTTTCTGCCTCATCGACACCATGTACGTACAGCAACGTTTTAATTAGCTTCCCCTATCTCTGACAGGCATTCTGGGTCGCACAGAAACCACTGCTTACTTCCGACCCTCACAAAATTTGGGAGCAAAGAAAAGAACAAAGGAAAAGAAGAGAAGAGTAGGAATCCAGTCCTCTCTTCCTTTTTACCCAAGCAATTCAATTACTTGCCAGACAGCACTAAAAATCCATTAGAGAAGAATATATTCTGCATTTGCTGTGGAAATCTTCTGGTGATCTTATCTGCCTCTCAGTTCAAGCTCAAAGCTCAATCGTGTTTTTTTTCCTGCCAGCACAAGGAGACTCCATGCAGCACTGAAATCTTTTCAGATGGGGAGAGTCATGTCCTTATGTAGAATTTACACAAGCAAGAGAAGCTCATGGATAAACCGAAACAATATGAGGAAAGGCCATGGGTCAATCTACTGGATTCTGAGGGCTTTGAGTTAACTGCTCCAAGCAGCAAATTCAACGTTATCTTCATCTGACTGCATCAAGAAATAAATACTTCAGAAGCAGCCTTGCCCAGTAACAAGTTCTCAAGCTATCAGTGCATAAATTGGTAGAAGGGCTTCACCTCCAACATTCACACACATCTAAAGGGCTCATCTCTTCCTGATCCCCTGGAAGTGTGCAAGGAGCATTAAGGTGAACTGAATAGCCAAGGAGCTGAGGGAGCAGGGGATGAAAGGGGAGGCTCACCAGGAAGGCGCTGGTGAATTGGCCAACAGCTCTGTTTTGTTGAACATTCAGTTTTTTTTCCCCTTAGATACTTGAGAGAACAGTCCATGCAAAACCTTCAGGAGCACACACAGGCCTGTTTTCTGAGTGCCAGCAGGAGCATCATACTCAGAAGACGTCAGAGATTCTGGGAAAGCAGATAAACCAGAAGATATTGCAATTTCAATCCTTCAATTACTTGGCCCTAGAAATCAGTCTCTACGTGCCACCTCAGCATGGCCACTACACAGCAGGGAAACTGGTCTCCACGTTATACAACCCCTGATCCTTCCCACTATGCTTCTGAAAAGGACCATCTTTATCCTCTCTGACTGCATTTTAATACTTGTATGCAAACATATATACTTACATATAATTAAATCCACTGATCCACTCACCACAGTTCTATCAATCACACCTCACAGATGTCTACTCATACTTTTTCTCGCACGCTGATCATACCAGCCCATAAGTGGTCCCTCTCTCCTAAGGAAATCACCATGAGGCCAGAAACTCTAGCAGTGTTGGATCTAGAGGGAAAGCAGTTCCACAGCTGAGCTCCCTCACTGAGACCGCCCTGCCAAAAGCCCTTCGCATCCCCTTCCTCATAAAGATGAGAAAATTTCTGTAATTACTACTGATTGCAAGCCTGGTAGCATCGCACAGACAGAAAGAATATATCCACTGGATGAAGACCAAAAATATGCGAGAGGATCTCTGTGGAGACTACCCTCGCTGAGCAGCCTTCACATTGCTGATTTTTCAAGTTTTTCATCTTACCAGAGCCAGAATCACAATGAAGTCCTTTTTCAAAAGCAGTGTCTTTGTTCCAAAAGGTCACAACCTCAACCAAACATCTTCTGTTGTGTTCAACATGCACACTACATTTCAGGGAATTTTTATTTCGTTTTGAACGCCCAGCCAAAAATGCAAAGAACAGGCACAGCTTCTGTATTATTTAAAGTATCTGAGGCTTAAGCATTGATCAGAGGAAGCAGCAGCCTTCCTGGTGTGCCAACCTCCATGCTTGGGTAAACACAGAAATGTGACAGATCACCTGGGAATCCTCCCACTGGTATCCAGCACAACAGGGCTTTGTGGTCAGCATCGCTTCTTTACAGACTGTTGTCAAATTTCCATTCTACTATCTGATAAAATCCTTTAGGGGAAACTCCTTTTCTTCATGCAGTTCTTTGCCTCCAGGCTCTGGACAGGCAGTAGGTCATCCTGCTCAAAGGAAAGGGTTGTGGGATATCTAAGATATCAACATCTCACATCCCAAATCCCCCTGGCAGAGGCACATAAGGAGAATGCATCTCTCCAAATCACATTGCCCTTTCCATCACAAAGCATCTCCCCATTTTCTTTTGTTTATCTTAACACCATTACTATTGCTTCCCACTCTTCACTGTGGCAGGAAACAGGCAGATTTTCTTCTCCCTACTGCAAAAAAAAAAAAAAAAAAAAAAAATTGGCTGAACTCTGACTTCATTTCTTTTCCATAATCTAGGTAAGACATCCTGGCCTCTGTCTCTTGGAGACAGCGTTGAGTTTTCTGCATACCAAGTAGCAGAGGAAAAAAAATCCCATGCTGTAACCAGGGTCTCCTTATCAGACGAAGGAAACTGTTGAACAATATCATTGAAAGCTTGGACTTTGCACAGACCGGTGGCAAAGTGCCAGACTGCAACAGAAGTGGCAAAAGCAAGGACAGCATGAAAATGTAACCTATTGTTTTGTTTTCATCACAAATTTGGAAGTAATTGGGTCATCAAACAAAGGCTGAAATGATAAGTAATGAAAAGCTGAAAACCAAATACAGAGAGAGCTTTAACTTAAGAATATGGTGTTTAGTCATAAAAATCCAAGGACAAGCACTCAGTAAACAAACCTTCCCATGCATTATTTTCCCTATCTGGTTCAAAATGACATTGTTTTGTTTCTGTGACATCACAGCAGAATTCAAAGCAGCAGAAGAGCTATAGAAAATGAAGAACAACTGAAATCTAATTTGTGCCATCAAATGATTACACCGTAAAAGTAGAAACATAAGGGGACAGTCCCTCTTGTTTCCAGAAACTTTGCTTTTTCTTTGCTGCATGATAAGAAAGACTGGAGGAGCTAAGAACGTGAAGCCTCTGTTTAAAACAGTTGTGTCTGCCTATCCAGTCTGGGTTTTCCCTCACATCCTGATTCTGGGGAACCACTGCAATGCTGTTCTTGCTGAAGAGTCATGTGTAATTGCTGCTTACTAACATTTTATCATCTATCATTGCGTGTTCTTGAGGAAGCATTTTATAAATAAAAATATACCTGCACCCTTATTTGTAGCTGAAATCACTCTTACTCTTCTTACTATACAACACTAACAGAGCAGTGTCTCTATCATCATGCTTTGTCCATGACAGCTGTACACACAGATCACCCCCAGAATTCTTGCTTTACTGACCCCCATCACACAACCAAGCTTTATATAAGTTTGAAAGCCTCAGGTTATCCTGCAGTAACTGCTCAGAATACAAGGCTCATTTTAAATCAGATTTCTCCTCCTGCAGCAGGACATAGCACCCTGGCATTTGCCTCCTGCACAACCCATGCAATCCAGCAGCAGCCTCCTCATGTATGGTAGCATCCTCGTCTGCATTTGTGCTCGTCGTCAGTTGTTCCACTCTAACATGGATGCTCTCTTGCAGAGCTTGTGCTGCACAAACTCTGGTGCAGCACACTTTTCCAGAAGGCCATTTCCCCTTCCCCAGCTCTCTCCCTGTGCTGCTGTTCGGGTAGCAATGCTCAGTGCAGGGACCTTTCCCCATTTCAGAGCTGTTCAAAAAGACCAGTGCTTGCTCTTCCTCCCCTCTGCTCACCTAATGAGCCATGCAATGCCACACAACTGCTGGCATTTTCAGGGACAGTGTAGAAGTAGTACATTAATGAATTTATTATAGATTTTTGTGTTAAATGTGTTATGCAAATGTTAATCAGTTTCTGCAGAACTTCAAGAAAGGTGCTGCATGAAATAAACAATACGGTGTTAGCTCTGGCAGTAAAATTCAGAGTTCCAGTTGTTTAATATTCAATGTGAGAATCACTGACAAACATTTTAAAGGGTACGTTGGTAAAATTTCCCTGCACAACTGTGAACCTGTGTGCTCCTGGTCCCTGATGCTAACAGACATTAGCAAGTCTGTACCGTGCACGTCCTTGTTTGATTAGACATTCACTTTACACATCACATTTATCAGGGCCACTGAGGCCAACAAACAGCTCCTCCTTGAACTGCTGCAACTTGCTGACATGTTTATGCTTCTCTGATCCCAAGGAACACTTCTAATTCCTATTAATTCTAATAACTACAATGAATTCAAAATTAGCACTCACAAATATTTGCATAGCCTCAGCTAATTCAGTGCCACGTAGACCTCAAGGCTTGGAGCATAACTGGCATTGCACTCCTACTGTTTCACACTGCTTCTACGATGACCTCCCATAGCCTATCCACATGCACAAGATCCAAGATGTTTTCTCCCAAACAGCAGCACCAACTGCAGGCACGCTGTAGGGGTTGTTCTTTTCCTAGGATCTATTTGGCTTTAGCACAGACCTCTAGCAGTCCACGCAGTAAAGCAGATTAACCATAGCTTAGCCTAACAAGCTCAAGCAACAAATATAGCGATGGTACAGCAAAGAGAGTTGTGCACCCACTAGCCAGCAGAGTACACACTCAGTGGCATTCCAGTGCTGCTCTAACCACCGGCACATCAATGCCTCACCATGCTGGTTCTCTTGCTACCCATGGTACCAGATGCTCTCAGTCTGGGCTGCATTCAGCCACCTGGCTCTGTGCCTATTCCCAAATGCCTCAAGTGTTCCATGCAGGCATCCCAGACCTCTCATTTGTCACAAATGGATGCTCATGATGTCCAAGCTATAAGCTTACAGTGGGACATTTAAGTCACAGAGAGACTCCTGAAAGTGTAAAGGTAGCCACAAATGCCTGAAAATCTATTAGCTATGAGGCAAATAATTAGGAATGTAAACCCCTGGGTCAAAAACTACCACCAACCAAGGCAACAAATGTTTCCTACAGGTGTTTTTTCTGCCAGTGTCTCGAGCAAAGCTGTACTGATCCCAGAGTAGCCTGTCAATGCACTCCAGGCAGATGCACACCTTCTTACATCAGTGAGGCCTTGGTGCAGTCTGTGAAGTTCAGAAGATAAACTGTAAAAGATGAGGTTAGTGCTGATAAAATCCAGCAGGAATTTGTGGATAAGGTCACAGCCTGCTCAGCACCCCCAGCCACTTCCACACGGTCCCATGGAACTCAACGTTCTGGCTGAGTAGCACAGTACATTTACACCACGATGGAAAGCAGACCTGAACCTGCTCAGCTTGCTGGCCTTCATCCCACTGTGCCTCCTGCTGTATGTTCTCAGGTATTTAATCATTAAATCCTGCTGAAGCACACACAGATCTGTTCCTATGCCTTGCCAAAAGCAGTATTTGAAGGAAGAGCTGCAGCAGTGGTGCTGGGCTTGACCATCTGAGGTTTTCAATGCAGACAAGCTCTGCCTCAGAGGCTAATACAGAAAGCACCAAGATAACCCAAGAAGTTCCACGAGCATTTGAGAGGTCAATTAGGAAACCTTGAGAGACTGTGTGCCTTGAAGTTTTATAACAGTGTAAATGATTCATTCATCATTCTTCACTGGTCACATAATGAACAGTTAGACTGCTAAATGACCTCAACTTTGCCTTGGGCTCTTAACTCCAAGCTAGTTACTGCCAGACCGCCAAATTCCTAACTATTAAATTAGCCATTAATGCTTAAAGAGGAGAAATGCTCTCTGTTCAAAGGAGATCACCCTGAGGAACCTGCTCAGAGCACAGCTCTGTTTTGCTGTTCCCTCAAAACAGGACCACGAGATCACTCTGGATTCCCCAACACCTTCATTATCCATGGACATTTGACTCCTGGAGGAAAGTTTAATACAGCAGAGAGCAGCCACTCACTGTGCCAGCACACAGGCACTGGGGGTACCAACACTACAGTTCCATGCTAGCTTAGGCAAGCCTATCTAAACGACCTTAAGCAGACCAACAGAACAGATTCTGCAGACACACACCTCTATTTCCTTCAAACAATTTTAACAACTATATTCTATTCTCTTACTAAAAAAAGTCTGCCTGCAAAATCTGCTTATTTCTTATCTTTAAGCCATTATAGCTACAAACACAAACAGCACTGAAGCAGAGAAGTGGTTCATTCTTGAATTTGTGCAAAAAATAATCAATTCAAAGCCTGGAAGAAACTAAGATTTAATTTAACCAGATTAAGATCTTAAATCGTAAAATGGTCAATAACAATAGCAAAGGAATTAATAAAGCCACATTAGCATGAAAAAAAATACTCCCCAAGTACCTCTTGTGAAATATGTTTTTCTTGGCAACTCCTTTGTGGACACTAATGGACAATTTAGTCTCTTCTATTCCAACAGCAAAATTTAATCTAAACAGCAGCTTCTGACAGAGGAAAACACATCTGATGTGCGTTTCCATACGATATAAACCTAAGACCTCATTTCCATAAGCAGCTTTAGCTGAGACTGGCTTTGGAGAGCTTTAGGTCACAGAGCAGACCACCCTGACCCATCCTGACACTGCACCCAAAGCTGCCCTGTGTGCCAAACCCCCAGAACAGAAGGGTCGAGGCGAGCCCAGACAGCAGAGCCAGCACAGCAGTGCTGCAGTGCTCAGGTTAAATAAAGCAGCCTAAAATTACACTGCTGTGTGTCATACAAAAGCATTTCTCTTTTGTTCCTCTTTTATATTAAAAAACAACATGTAAAAACCATGTTCCCCTCCTGTTGTGTGGGGTGGTTTTCAGACAAACTCCTACTCATAACGAGCTAGTCAACTCCTTTCAAAGCACTTTGAGGTAACGGGCAAAATAAGTTATTCCAATATGTATTAATAACATTGCATTTTTATAACTACTGATATTACATTACTGACCAGCAGAAAGGCTAAAGACACCAATTACCACGACTATAGGCATTGCTTTAGTTAATCAGTGCAGAGCCCATGCCAAACCATGAGCCTTTCACACAACCAGGACACCCTCCTTGAGTCTCATGAAGTCTCCAGCATCCTCTTCCAGTGACTGTTCAGATTTCTTTCACTTGCAGCATCCATAGGTGATGCCTCTTACTCAGAAATCAGCAAAAAAAAAAAAAAAAAAAAAAAGATTCCATACACAAAAAGGGAGGAGGCTGCTAGCTTGGTTATTAAACTAAAGAAAATTTTCAGGCCAAATACATCCCAGTGTAAAAAAAAAACTCCTTGTTTTTGCTTTTTGTTTTAATTTATACAGATCCACTTATCAGACTCTAACTGGAGTTTCATTTTTCCACCAACCAGCTGTGAACTAATTACAAGGACTTCTAACTAGTCCTGCTCCCATACCAAGCATATGGTTCCAATTAAGTCAAACTGCAGCTGATTTTAATCAATCTTCCTTAAAGCAGTCAAAGTTGAAGAATCTCTTCTCCTTCAGCTCGAAGAATAGAGGAGAGCAGGAAAAGCAGGAGAGTAGTATTTGCATAAGGAACACTTCACATCCGCCGGGTTGCCCGTAAACATGAGGCTCCAAGCAGTCAGAAATGCTAATTGAACGCTCTTCACAAAGTCTTTCCTCCCACTTCATTCGAAAAGCACTGATTTGATCTGTCCCTTTTGTTCCTGGCCAAGTTGCACGTTTCCACCAGCAACTTGGGCAGACCATCCAGACCATCTCCTACAACTAACAAACCAAACCTCTCACTTGAGACCTCAGCAAATCCGCCCACCGTGGGCCGAGCAGTCAAAGCAGGTTTGTTTCCCCGGATTAAAGACTCAGCCTATTTTGCTTCATCAAAAGCAAGACAGTGGGGGAGAGGAGATAAAATTGAGTTAAACCTGCTCTTTTCACATGTTGTTTGAACCTTCTGCGGAGCAACCGCTCAGATGTTTGTGCTCAGATAACGTCCTGGGTGACACGGGAGGCACCTCAGCAGGGTGTCGTTTCCCTACAGCCCCAACCTTTCTTGTGCTTTTGTAATCTGAGGTTTTCATTAGCAGTAAAGACCTGAGCAGTGAGTAATATCCATGCTAAAGTCTTTACACCAGTGAAGGAAAATCAATGCAGCCCGCAGTCCGGTGTCAAGAGCCAAGGGTTTCGGAAGAGGGGGTGCGTGGAGGTGGAGAGTGCCTTCAGCCATAATTCAAGTTGTCCCCACACAAGCAAAAAATACAAAGAGATGTCAGATGTTATATACACAGCCGCAGACAGCTATCAGTAGTTCGGCTTCTTTATTTGCTAACACTGAGCTCCAGAAGTGTGAATCATACACCTATCTGAGGCAGAAGTGCATTTCCACGTGCCCTCTGGGTGGTGTGTCCAGCCCTGCAGGTCACAGAACAGCCTACAGCTACCAGCAGCCAAAGTGGAGATGAGCAAAAGCCACGTGCTTTTGTCCTGAGACACAGAGGGATGTAACAAGGCAGCAAATATTTCTGCAGCCGTCTTTCATCCCCACACATCAATAGAGTCAAGCCCTGATGTTTCTGTCTAGAAAAACATTAGGTGCATCCTCAGATTTCATTCACCACACGTGGCTTTGTGAGCTCAGACTTCAGTCCACTGTAATGCATTCAAAGCCCTGGTTCTAAATCCCACCTCTTCCAAATTCACAACCTCAATACATCCCTCTCATGCATCTTTCATTCAGCAGATACAGTTCCAAGAAGTTGGAGATTTTTTTTAAAAAAGGAACTACAAAGATTTGTCAGGAATCATCTTCTTTCTACTTTGCTTAACGTCACCCCCAGCTCTTACACCTTTATTTAGTTTGGTGGCATAATGCAACAGAAAGCACAGCAAGGAGAGCAGAGCAGCAAGGTCCCAGGCTGCAGCAAGTGAGGGTTTGCTCAAATGCAACAGCCACAGAAATAAAGAAGCTGCTTACCTTCAAAAGGCCTCATGTAGGCAGGGATCTCCAGCAAGATCCTCTCACCTCCACTGCAAACCCTTACATGAGGGCTGGATCCTGGCTCCACCCTGCTGGTCACACAGCTGCATTGCATTGCATGCACCTGAGCCCCCCTGGGCTGGCCCTGCCTTCCCCCCAGGTGTTCAATCAGTGGTTCAGGCCATGACTTAGCATTTCCACTGCATTTCTTACAGAGATGAGAATAAATAACACATCAAACTTAGAAAATCTCAGTGACCTTATCTGAGTGTATGATAATATTTTCAATGTATTTTCTCAGCACTGATAGAAGAAAGGATCAAGCACAGCCTCCCAAAAAAGACCTGGGGATCACTCTAAGCTTGGCTTACTGAGATATTTTATGCTCCAAGTAACTGAAAAAAATAAATGGGAACACTGATGCTTTCTTCTCTGAGGAGTTCTGAGATCTTCACCATTCAGGTAGGCACATACTGATCACTGCTGACACTTGAGCATTTGGTTTACATATTCCTGTTCTCTTCTCCACTCCTCTGAAGCTGCTGCTTTTGGCAACCACCTCTCAGATACAAGTGGGAAGCCAAGAAAAAGAAGAGCATCTTGTTCTCAGTCTATAACCACAATCACTTCATTTTTATACCATAAAAGCCTGGCTATTGAAATGGCAGCTGATGTTAATATCCACTAATGACCGACCAGAAAGCAGACAATTAGCAAAACTATGCTGAAGGCTTCAGATCCTTCCACTCTGAAAGTAAGCCTTAAAAACTTGATGCTTTGGCATCCATTCTCTTCACAAAGAAGTAGAAGTGCTTCTAACAGAAGTACTTGGTGACACCAAACAAAGCATTAGTAGAGTGATTAATAGCCATATGCAGAAAGAAGAATCAAACTCACCCAACTGGGAAAGGGTCTCTCCAGACACACAGCACCCCTTCCCAAAAAGCAGCCCAGGTCCAAGAGATGCTCCCCCTCCTGTGGCTGGCCCTTTTATGAGCCCAGGGGGGCTGCAGCCCTTCTGGCCACCTGGAGAGCACAGCTGCAAACAACTGACCCACGATCCCTTGCCAGGTGCTCAATCACCAGTTGGAGCTGTTTGCTAACTGTTCCCCTACAGTATCTTACAAGCAGCTTCAGCAAATAAAGCAGAACATCTCCTGACATCAAGAAGAAAAGGGGGAATTCCTCTGGTCAGGCCTCCCTGGAAAGCCAAAAGCTATTGTAAGACAACAGTGGTAGATTAAATGTGACTTGAGTGCATTGTAACCTACACCAAAACCAAAGCTGCTGCTATGTATTTTGGAGACCTGAGCATCCAAACACCAGCCCAAAGCTTTCATCTCCTGATGACTGAAACCCAATTAAAGGAGAACCAAGTGACAGGTTTCACACTAAACATGGCTCAGTAGAGATGCTCAGCAGCTCTTAGCTCCCTGCTTTATCAAAGCTGTCACTTCCCCTGTCTCTAAAAATTGGTAATAAAAAAAATTTGATTCGCCTCTAATGGGTGTCAGGATGAAATCAATGATCTGTCTGAAATGTGAGTAATTTCAAAACTACAAGTTTTTTACCATGAACAAATTTACACAAAAACAGAGGAAAAAAAGAGAGAAAGAAAGAAAAATTAAGAGAATGAAATGCTACAATGCTGAGTTATTCAGCATATCAGAGAGAACAGCAGGGAGAGATAACACTGTTTATAGCAGGATGGGCTTTGATTAAACAAACATGCTCAGGTTCTTGTTCTTTCCAGCACCTTTTGACAGAAGATGCTATAAAAGCTGGAAGCGACTCCCATTCCCCTTTCCCTGCACAGGAAAGCTGTTACAGCATGAGAGCAGTCTGGACAGACAGTCACTCGACTGCTGCAGGCTCCCTTGCCCTCCCTTCGGGGAAGGTGAGACTTCACTGGCCTAGCCAGAATGAAAACCTGAACACCTTCTGCCATACAGAACAGCACCTACTTCATCAAAAGGCAAAACACTCACAGTAGCACAGCAAAACAAACACTTCTTTTCATCCTTCAGACTCCGTACCTCCTGCCTTTCACTGTCTGTGATCTGGTGATATCGTTATCTCATCTTTTCAACAGCACTCATACTTTGGGTTTGAAAAACTGACACCTAATGAGGTCACAAACTGGTGGTCTCCTTTTCCATCCCTGGGAACAGCAGTGGAATCTCCAGCACACATGGATTTTCAATTTGCACAACTCCCTGCTATTTAGCCCTGTGTATAAGCTGCTGCTTGAAGTTGTGAGCTGATGACTTAAGGCAATGGTGGTATTTAGTATGGAGCAGCTTTTAAGGCTTTTGTGGAGAAAAAGAAGAGGTTCTAGACAAACATATTGAAAAAGACAACTGCACTTGTGTGACTAGATCCAACACCAACAGATTCCAAGACACACAGATAAAGGTACATTGGTGCAGTTTGCAGTCTTCCTAAAAACACACTGCACAAACTGAGGGAAATAAACCTGCACACTGCACAGTTCAATCTGGCACAGCTGTTAGAACAGCTACAATGAATGGAAGGTGGCATGCTCTCCAGCCACACTGAACTTCCAATTTTCCTACCTGCATAGTTAGCTTCTCCAGTTTCATTTCCAGAGATCTGTTCTGCTCTTCCAGCTTGCTGCGTTCAGCTTCCAGCTCCTCAATCTTCAGCCTGGAGGGGAAAGGAAAGACAGTCAACACTGTGTCCTTGCCCAGTCCATCCACAAATGGTCATGTTACAAAATGAAATCACGTACAGTGGCAGATGATTCCTGTATTCAGTATCGCAAAGCTACACTACTGAGATAGTTCAGACTTACAATTAAAAGATCCAAGTTTGCATGATTAAAATTAAATTCCAGAAGTATTTTGTCAAAACACACAACTTGAACATAAGGCAAATTCAACCTAGCTACTTCCTGAACCAGAGAATGAGTCAAGATGATCACGTTCAATAACCACCAACAGCTGAAATCTCCACGCATGTGTCACATCTCTTTTTGATCTGATTTATACTTTTGGCCTTTGCAACGCTCCTTGGCAGTAAGTTCCAAAATTTAATTATGTGCTGTATGAAAAATTAGTTCATTTTGTTTTATATTTCACATGTGATTATTTCACTGAGCGCCTGTTAGTTCTGCTATGAGAAGTTGTGAATAATTGTCCCATCCCCCCCTCTCTGAACTACTTTACAGATCTCCCCCATCGCTTCCTGAAGAATCTCACTTTACTCTTTCCCACATTAAAGGCTTTCCATATTTCTGCCCATTGTTACTGCCCATCCTTGCTGTTCCTCAGGTTTATACGGACTTCTTGCTATGAGAAGAGCTAGACCTACAAACAGCACTCTGATGTGTTCAGTAGTGTGAGGCTGTTTTCTTCCCAACTTCTACATCCTAGCATTCTATTTGTCTTCTGAACTTACTTAACATTTTCAGAAAACTGTTCACAATAATGTAGGATCTCTTTCTTGAGCAGTAACAGCTCGTTTAGGGCCCTCTATTCTACAGGTAAAAGTAAAGGTGTTTTTTCTTATGTGCATGGGTTTTACATTTATTGACATTCACCTTCATGTCCCATTTTATCGAGAAGTATAAGATCCTTCTGAACTATCAGCAGCCTGAGAAGTGCCATCGTTTCATATTACCTCAAACTGTCTCCTCACTACTCACAAGCTTCTTTGTGCTGGAAAATTCTCAACACAAAGCATTCTAGGATCTCATGGAAAACCCAATGAACATTTCTTCTTTGATTTTCCATCTTTTAACTTTGCATGACATGAATTAATGGAAGAAAAACGTATCAAGCTTTACAAATCATAAAGATATTATTTCTGAGCCAGAAAATCCTAGAGACATTACAGTAGAAGTTAGGAGAGCCTTCTGACAAGGTTCCCCTGTAGCTTTGCCACACGTGCAGGGGCATCCAGAAATGGCCACCAGTGCAGACAGTACAGTGCGACAGCCAACCCTCTGCGGGGCTTAATTCTTTTTAATCCAACAGAAAACCTTCTTTCTTATTCCACTCCAGTTTCTTTGAGACCTTTGGCTCAAAGCTTTCTGAAAGGTCAAACATGTTGTATCAACAATATCAGCTTTAGCCAAATGGTTGTTCAGTTCTTCAGAAAGCTCTATTAAACTTGTTATGCAGGAGAAATTATTATAAAACGTTCAATATAACATTTTTGTTTGCATTTCAGCACAGAGTACGTGAACTTCAACACTTCGAGAATCCAGCTTCCTCATTTCAACTTCTTGTGATTAAACGTGCAGTTAATACATATTAACATCGATCCCTGAGTCCAATTTTCAGAGAATGTTTTTCCAGAGTAATTTTTTAAAATTAATTATCTTGCTTGATAACACGCACTTTTAAATTATCTAAATTAAGCTGAAAATCTTTGCACCGTGACAATAAACAATATGTCCATCTGCCATCACCCAGAAGTTATGCAACAGAAATTTCAGGTGCAAGTGAGGAGTCATCTCCCCTAGAAACAGGGCAGGAGAGGGGAACACTACAAACCCTTCCTCAGAAGCCAGCTGATCTACACGTTCAGCACAGAAATGTCTCCGTTATAAATATGCAGCTTCAATTGCTTAAATTATTTGTAAGCCTGACCCCTGCTGGTAATTTTCAGATATTATAAAGGATCATCGTTTTCTCTCTTGGACGCTTCTAAGACACAGATGAACAGCTTTTAGCATTGCCGAGGCCATTCAAAAAGATCATCAATTATTTCCAGAAGAGATGCTAAGCTCACAGGGCTGGAGGATGCTGAAGGAGCGGGAGACTGAAAAGGTCGGAAAAAATGGAAATTCAAAAAATGGAATTAATGCTGTTAATGGTGTGCATCTAAATGGATTGCTGAGCAGAGCACGAGAACTGCAACACCCTTCTGTGAGGAAGAACAGCAAAGCAGCTCCTGAAAGGTGAGAGGCAGGCACAGGACTCCCATCAGTGCCTTCTCCATACTGCACAGGCTGACGTTTTATTTAGAACAAATTTTCCCCATCCAGCCCCCAGACAAGCTGTGGTGCTGCTGCTGCCTGCCTGCACATCACTCTGCACAGAGCTCAGGCCCTTATCTAAAAACCATTCACAGCCATCACCAGAAAACATTTGCGAAGGACCTGAGGGACAAGCAAGGTGTGACAAGGGAAGGCTTCGAGCAGTTACATTTCTAAATATTTCCCCTGCAATTTTAAGATGGGTTCATTCCTTCCTGCCCTTTGTATCTGCCCAGGCAGGCATCGGGCTGCATCACAGCACAGCTCAGCCCCGCTCACCCGCAGAGCCAAAGCTCCGGGAGGGCTGGGAACACTGCTGGAACCTCTTTGTGCCGGGGAGGTTTTCAGGACTCACCAGTGCTTTCACAACTTAGCCCTCTTCTAACCTATTTTTAACACTGTTAAGTGTCCTGGATCTGCAGCGGGAAAGCATTAAGAGCCGTTAGGAAACAGTTTGTGCTGTTCTAGCTTTGCTTTACAAGCCCTGGGGAACACTCCCCAGTGGCAAAGAGAGAGAAGCAAGGGAGATCCTATCTATATATAAACACAGCGAAGCATTTGCAGCTGGTGGTTAAGATACAGCAGTTAAATATTGAAAAATATTTACATGCTCGGCACCAGAGTTTTTCTTTTAAGTGCATTCAGGTACAGGGCCAACCACACACTGCTTCTGGATGCTCCAGCATCAGTGCAGGCAGCCTTAGTCTGCATGCACCTCGCATGCTCTCTGTCCAGGGACGTCTGCAGGAAGATCAGTGATGCTATTTTATCACCAATTTGCATGCCTCCACTTGTTACACCTGGGAGTTACTTCCAGGTAGGCAGAACAATCCAAGATACATCCATGTGAGAAGAACACAATGTGGAGTGCAGAAACACCGGGGTACAGCATAACCATCTATCAACTTAATGTCCGTCCAAGAATGAATGCCAGTGCTCATTTTAAAAGCAGCCATGTGGCACAAGGGAGGAAGAAACATCAGTTACTTTCCAAAATACTGACACCGTTCTCAACTTTAGGGATACACGGAAAATCATCCAGATCAATATTTGTAAAATTTACCAACTTATTTTCTTGAAAATATCTAAATTGTGAGAAAGATCTCATCATATTTCTGGAAGACTTTTCCTGCATGAAATGCAGATAACCTAGAAGCAAAGGTTCCAAAGGCAGCCATCTCCTCAGCCTTTTGCAAGATCAAATTTAATGCAAGAATACTGATAAGCTGGCATTTGCTCAGACTTGTAGATTTTCCCCCTTCCCAAAAATTGTGCTTTATATTGCCTCCACTGCACGTTTCACTGTCCCAAATTAGAAGATTGAACACAAAAAACATGCTGCAGCTTCACGTCTACTGAAACGACACTTGTGAGAGAATCAGGAGATATCGCATCCTGTGTGTTCAGTCTGCCTGCAGTGCGCTCAGGTGGTGAGCAATAGCTGCTAGAGAGAAAGGCCAGGCTGTTCATTTTAGGAAGAAGCAAAAAATAAAAAATAAATGGAAAGAAAAAGAAGGTAAGCTTCAGAATTTCTCAACAGCATCCACGCACTTCCAAACATCCCATTCAGTCCAGGTGCTGACCACTGACTACTCACCACTGTCACTCCTCCATCATCTTTATTTGTTTTTAATGTTCATTTATGTGGTACACGATTGCCTGTAAAGTAGCATGGGTATCACCAATGAGGACATGTCTCACAGAGGCCCCATCTGTGAAGAGGACATGGCCATGTGGAAATGCTATTGCTGAACAAGAAACTACTGAATGGAGCAGAAAATATATGTGTTGGGAAGGCGCTATTAAGGGATCCAGATGGCATTGAGATGGTGTTAGGAGCAGAGCAGACAGAATTCCAGCAAGTGTGACTAATAGGCATTGGCAAGAACATGAATTTCTTTTGAATTACTGTAACTCTACCCAGTCACTATATCCACAGAAAACATTTAGGATTTACTGGGGCTGTAGTTTGACAGCAGAGTGAAAAAGTTCAGATTTGTTCCAGCTGAAAAGGTCCTTCAGCTGTTGCTGCTTAAGTCTTCGGTGAAGTTTTTTGATTTTTTTTTTTTAATAGATTTCTTTTATTTATAAGTTCTGAAATATTAGTTCCCGCACAGCGATCATCTTTCCCTAAAAGGTGTTAATGCCTAAATGCTCTGTGCTTTGCTATCCCCCACAGTACACGAACTCAACAATTTGACCACTTTTTCCTTTCGTAAGATCTGCAGAATATAAACAAATGGAATTTCAGAGGGAGCAGCAAGAAGTGTGAAGAATGACAGCATTAGCACTGGCTTTTATGGTCTCTTCAGAAACAATGATGCTGGGAGAGAGTTTCACATTTAAAGTTATAAAAGGTCTGACGAAAGAGCACTTTGTTCTCCAGAGCAGGAGGAAAAACTGATGAAGTCTTTCAAGCCTCTTGCTGAAAATTTACTTTCCATACTAAAGAAAAAATGAGACAAAAGTATATTTTTAAAAGCTCTCATTCAGATTCAAAGAATTAATATGGATTTTTTTTTTCCCTTTATGCCTCTCCTTTTGTTTTCAGAAGCTAGCTCCTAACCACAGGGTGTATATGGAAATGCCTGAAGCTCACAGCCCTGCTCTGCAGACTCTTCTTGCTGGCTTCTCCTGGTTTTCCTCTATTTTTCACATTCCTTCGTGACAGCAGCTAACTGAAGTGGCTGGGCCCAGTCCAGAAGAGCAGACACATCGTACTGTAGGTTAATGAGCTTTCAAAGAACGGAGCAAACTACAGAAATGGAAACAGCTCTGTCATAAGCTATGGGATTTCTTTCCCCACCAACCAATTTGCAAAGTTTGTACTCTTCTTCCCCATTTTCTGCCAGAACTAATTTCTGGCAACAGTCTGTAGATGAAAAGAGAAGCAGTGAAGCTCATGTTGCCAGCTCCAACTTAGCAGCTACATAAAACTGAGTAAACACTTGTGGCCCGATGGCACGGCAGGTGGGCATGCACAGCAGACCCAATCCCTGTGCATAGTCATCTCTCTTCTCCTCTGAAGCGTTTCTGTTCTTCCACCACAGCTACCCAGTCGGTCTCCACTGCACAGAGGGGACTCCTCCAGCCGTGTCACATGAAGGGCTCTGCCATGGATCATGGAGAATTATTCCTGAACCCCAAGCGTGGGGGGAAGACAGCGAGTTACCATGCACTGCTTTGACAAGGAGCTCTTCTGTGAAGAGCAAGCTTGGCCCAGCTTCACGTCCAATGCACAGAAAATGCCAGAAAGCACAAAATAAGGCTGAACCTTTGACTGCTCAAGTCTGGGACCATAAGCAAAAAGGTTTTATTGGGAGTTTGTCCTACAGTGCAGAGAAGTGTGTGCTGCTGGATGGAGCGTCTGAGTCTGAAAAGAGCAAAGCTGTAATGGTAGCCAAAACATGGAAAAAAGAGCAAGCAATGGCTTACCAGCTTGTGAGCAAGGACTGCTCCAGCTAAAAGAGAACATTTTTTCAGTCATTTACTGTTAGAAACCAAGAGCTGAGCAGTGAAAAGAGTGATTAAAAACAAACAAATGCCTGCTTTTCAGAACAGCTTTGTAGCTAAATGACTAGCATCAAGGCCGGGGACAAGTATTTAAATCAGCTCGTCTACTGTAACAACTAAATGCAATTCAGTAAAAAGCAAAAGCAAAAAACAGCACGGAATTAGATCCAGGGACTGTGGTCTCTGTGCACTCATAGCCCCAGGAGCACACAGCACTGAACTGGGAAAGGCAAGACAAAATATCATTGCAAAACCAGTCCAGAAGCTCAGCTGCTTTGATTAAACAGCCTTCAGTGTACGGCTCAGGACTGGAAAATAGCTCCACATCATTAATGGCTTTACTGGGAATAGGCTTGTCTTTCTGTCATACTTTGTGAGGAGGCTTTGACACAATTTCATGAAAGGAGAAGGGAGATGAGATTAGTATCAAAGAAATTCTTTTAAAACAAAAGGAGAGAGTGAAAAACATGACCTAGAGGGCTCGAGGGCTACCCATGAGCAAACTCTAACACCACAACACCATAATGAGTGGGTAATTGTGAGTTCCACTTGTGCCTGCTCGGGAAATAGATTTTAATTCAGAACAAAGCCAGACATCTCCATTCTCTCTGCCAAGAGCCTCCAGCAGTACGAAGCGGTCCCAGACCACGTGGCAATCCGGCTGCTCCCCCCTACGCACGCTGTCCCTGAAGCTGCTCCATTAATAGATGGCAAAAAATGCTGTTCAGTGAAGATAAACACTGAGTAATGAGTCTTGGAGGGGGAAACAAAGAGACTGAACGTCTCCCTCCATGAAAGGTGCTGCAGCCCATACCAGCCCAGGGAGGGAGAGACCGAGGAGTTGCTTTAGAAACATTCTGAAAACCTTCAGCTCCCAGAAGACAGCAAACAGGATGCTGGCTTCACTGATAGAGAGGCATAAAATTAATCAGGAACTATGGGTTTAATGTTGCTGCAGAGGTGCTGAATACTTCTGCAACAGCATAAACATCAGGTTTCAGAGGGTCTGCTGCACCTCAAAGGGAAAAGTTGAATGAGCTCAGGTCAAATAAACATCCGCAATAAGCAAAAGTAGATGGAGACAGGTTTACTCTGTTGAAAAAGGAAAGTTAGAGCATATTATCTTCTACCAGAACTCACATGCATGATGAAATTAAAAAAGGGAGATGTATGCCTTGGGTCTTCAAAACTATTACACCACCTTGAGGGAACTACACTCCAGGAGTGAGTCCCTGTGATTAGGTTTATAGCCTTAAAACGTATTGGAAGAGCTTAGCCGAACATGTGTTATTTTCCAATACCTTCCCTCTGCTATGGAACTGGGCTTTCAAAGCCGTAAAACAAGCTCCAGAGGCAAGGCACAAGAGCAAAGTCATAACACGCAGGACAGTAATTTCTGCTTTCTGCAAGATTCTGCTTGCTGCAAAAACCCACTTTCAGTCCTAAGAGGCAGTAACACTTTATAGTGATGGAGCTGAAAATATAAAAGAATTAAGAAGTGAAACTCCAGCCAAAGTCTTACATCAGCTGAGAATAAAAAACTCCTCCTGTCAAGATCTGATTTGCTCAGCTTAAATAAAAGGAACTTTATTAAACATTCAGAAACAGATGAACTTTTCTATGCTCAGTATTTATTGTGTCACCTGGTTTGGAATGGAAGCTGTAAATGCTTTAATAAATACATGGAAAGGTTGTCTAGCTTCCCTGTAGCTTTTGTTAATGCTTGTGTATCCTCTGCTGAAATGCTGTTTTGTAACTTCTCTTTCACTGAATAACAACAGGTACCCCTCAGCCATCTGCAGCAATGCACCAGGGGAAACATCCCTCTTTTATCTCCAGTGCTACATGCACATCAGTATTACAAAAGCTCAATTCTAAACCTCTTTACATACATGCCAACAGATCCTATGTTTACAGTCCAGATTTGGTCAAAATAAGAAAAAAACAGCAGTGCTCCTTCCACAGGGAAGGAATAAAGGGAATAGCAATGCAGGAGCCAGTCTTATGAAGCCAGTCTTATGAGTGCAAGAGACCCCAAATATGTTAAAGGAGAAGAGCCAGCAGACTCTCAAAAGATTAAAAAAATAAAGCTTGTAAAGTATGTAAATGCAGGAAAAATCAGGGGCTGAGGCTTTCTGCTAATGCTTCACAGCTTTCTTATGTCCATAAGAACAGGCAGGAAAGTAAAAAAGTGCGCTCAGGAAAAGAAATACCACTTCAGAAATACAAGGAAAACATGTTCTAATCAATGTTACTTGGCTCCTCCCTGAGTAAGAGTGCCTGTACATAGCACGGCAGTGTAGCATGATGAGATCTCTTATCTGGTGCTCCACCATAGGACAGCAGTAACATTAGCAGACAGTGAAACTAGCCTGGGCTTTTCCTTCTCCTTAGTCCCACTGAAAGCTGCTGAACCTTCCAGCTTTCCCCTTGCTTTGCTCACCTGAGTGCATCAACCTCCTCCTTGGTGATGAAGGTGCTCTGCTCTGCGGTGCTCTCTTGAGACTTCAGGACCTTCATCTCCACCTCCAGCTGCAAAAGAGAAAAGGTGTGAGTTCCTCAGTGCTAATGGGGAAATGGAGACGTGAGAAGAGCAAAGGAAGGAGGAAGGAACCATTACATCTTGCACAGGTCAGACCCCTCTCAGGATACTGACAACTCCTCATGCGTTGAATGAAGATGAGGATTGAGTTGAATCAACTGAGGATTAACCTCAGTTAATCCTTCTCCACTCCACGCTCCCTTTTGCCTTTTCCCAACATTTTCTCTGAGGCAGATGAGGCACAAGAAGTTGATTGTTTTCTACATTGAGCTCCTGTTTCTTTTTTAGAGATTTCCCCAACCCATCCCTAATGCATAATTGGATGCAGAAAATTATTAGTGTGCTATTAGGAGCTATCTGGCACCCAAGATTAAGTATTGACAGTTCAACCTCATTTAGCATCAATTCCTCCCATAAAGAAATGAACCACAGGATTATGCTGTCTCGTCCAGGACAAGGCTGACACGCACACGCTGAATGGAAGACACAGGGGAATATTTCCAGCACTTTCCAATATACATTTCTAGCTCAAGCTGCTCAGGTAGGTCTGGTGGAACAAAGAAGCAATTAAGAGACTTTCTGCCTTTGCACTTGTTTGGGAAGAACTCACAAGAAAATACTTCAAAATTCACAAACATGAAAACTTCTTACCCAGACTCAACCGTTCCCATGTTCTCTGACTGTACCCCTAACCCACCTATCAAGACAAGGCACAGGTGATTACATTACTTGTTCCTAGACCTCTCAGAAAGCAACTCACCACAAACTGTAAGCAGAAAAAGTACTTAGAGGACACGCAGCTTCTATTCCAGCACCCTCTCCCAGCTTAGATCTCCTCATTCAGAGTTTGGACCTCCTTGTCCTCTGTCTTTTGCAGCTGATAACTAATTCCTCTCATAAATATACGGACAAATACTGTATTTTTGCCACACAGAAGGAAAACAATAAGCAATTCAGCCCTAATTAGCGATGCAGAACTTATGACCACAGACAGCTCAATATCAGAGAAATAATTCCCTTGAACGGCACTGATTGGACTGGTAGAGAACAATCACATTGGAAAGATGAACTTTGTGCAACAGAAGCAAGTTAATAGAAATTCCCCAGTTTCACAACTACTGCTCAGCCAGAACTGAAATCTTGACATATTGCCTCTTTGCCCTTCCATATTTGCCAGGAAAGGCAGACAGAACATGGCAGCACTGTTAGCAAGAAAGGGCAGAAAGGGGATGGCTGCATTACTCTCCCTTCCATTTCCAAGGGCATAGCATTGGAGCAGGTAGAGCTGAGTTTTTGGCTAAATTTCTCTCTGGCACCCCAAATCCCTGCATTCTCCTTTCCCTGTCAAAAGGCATCCAGAAAAAGAAAAAATAAAGCAAGGCCCACCTGCATCATCAAGCTGTACAAATGTTAATGTATATTAGCTGCCTGATAAGATTATCACAGCCAGAAATGCTTCCTTCAATTTTCTGATTACTGAGCTTATCTCTCCCAGCTCAGCCCATCACAGATGGCTGCGGATAAAGCAAGCGCTCCAGATAGTTCAGGAATGTGAATAAAAGGTACCAGGATGAGGAGCAGCCCTCAATTCCACCCTGCTTCTAGCAGGGAAGAACTCATCATATCTCTTGGTTCCCACATCTGCTGAAGGCTGGATGTGTCTGCTATTCGAGTTTTCTGCTGCTTTCGGACTGCATTTGAAGATGGAGGGGCTGGTAAATATGTTATTTATCACATTCTAAGCGGGCTCAGCCTTGAGTCCAAGAGCCACCTGCTCACCAACACAAGAGATAAATCACTGCTGGCTTGCGGGCAGAAGGGAGGTGGAGGGGAACGGCCAACGAGATGCTGCTGCTGTGAGAAGGGGTCACCTGGGTTTGCTGCACAGAGAGGAAAAATGGAGTGCAAATGGGAAAGGGAGATGGGAGAGTGAATGCACACATGCTGAAGTGAGTGCTGCAGTGAAATCATCAGTGCACATCTTGCTTGAGATAGAGCAGTGACAAATCCGTGCCAGGTACGCTCTGTAGCGGCACAATGAGATTCTGCTGGGTTTGTCAGAGCAAGGAGGGAAGGGCACAGGGCCTGTAATGGTGTTTGAAGCCATTTCTGTGCCCTCCGAATTCTCATGCACCAAAACTAGTGGGCTGTAAATCTGATGCCCCTGGGAGAGGTGGGCACAGCGCGAGCATCGTGGCACCAACCAGCCCCAGTGGGGCAGTGCTGCACGGCACTGATTGGAGCTGCTGGAGAGTCTCAGATCCAGATCAAGGCACAACTTTGTGCCAGTACGAATTATTGACATTAAAATCTCATTAGTCTTTTACAAAAAAAGAAAGAAAGGAATAAAACAGCTAAAGTATTAAATATTTCATTTAAAAAACAAAACAAAACAAACACCCTGTTGCTTGTTTCTTTCAGTTATTGGGGTTTCAGCAAGGAAAATGTCCCTGCCTGCCAATCTCACATAGAATATTAAAAATGTTATTTATGTCTCTTTCAGGGCAAAAAGAAAGTTGAGATAAGCCGAAGCAGCTTCTTGATGGCATCCAATTCTGCTTTTTTGAAGGCAGCACAGCACAAGCAAAGAGGTCCTCACAGAATAAGGATGAAGAGAACAGCAAAGAGAGCAAAGAATGAGGAATGCGTTGATTGAGCCTTCCTTGTGTGCAGCTGCACCTGCCTGACACGAAGCAGCACACGCTGTGCAGCCCACGGGCAGTGCTGGCACCAGCCTGGCATTGCACAGCCACTGCATCCCCAGGCACACAGGTCTGATGGTCTGCAGCTGAGACAGAAAGCAGAGAAAAAGAAAGCAGAGAAGCAGCAGAACTGAAGGAGGAAATAAACAGCATGGAGGCAGTACAAGCACAAAGCCATACTCTGTGATTTTCAGCTCTGTCTCTTCACTTGTCCTCTTGCTACGGGTGGCAAAGAACTGTCCCAGGAATGGATCCGGAATGGAACAGCCTCTTGTTTTTTACTGCCTATTTCCCAGCATACCACTTGTGCTCTATCAGCTTCTAGTCCTGCTTTCTCTCTCATTTCCCATCCATGCCTTCTGCAGGCTTTTCCCACTTTCTGGACTAATTGAGTCTTGCTGTCTAAACTCCAGTTTTTATCAATAACTTTTTGTAACTGAGCTAAATTTATTACAAATATCTTAAGTTAGTAGAAACATTTCCCAGTAGAGAGGTAGAAAGGTTGCTTAAATTCCTGCTCATTGCTGTATTTCCCCATTTATTACCAAATAACCCAGATCAGCTCCAGCACTTTAGCTCCTTTAAGCAGCATTGAGAGCAAAGGGAGAACAGGCTGTCCCATACCACTGCATTGCATCTCTTAGGCTGGAAACTGCACAAGAGGGACCTGCAGCCCTTCAGAGCCTCGGGGTTAACAACACCCATGATCAGCCCCAGTCGCTGCCCCATTACACAGAATCTATCAGCAATCTGAAAAGAAGCCAAACTTGTTTTTTTCTTTAAAAATAAAATAAAATAATAATAATAAAAAAAATCTGAGTTATCCAAGGTTTTTATGACACTGGAAAGGGCAGAATAATGAGTGGTGTCAGAGTCCACAACTCGTGAATAAAACATGTAAACAGGTACTTAACATTTTGACTATGCAATGTTCTCGTTTCAGAACACACTGGAGCCTCTTGCTCTCATCCTGAATTGATAGCGTTTATCCAGAACCTTTTCTCCTCTCTTACTTCACAAGTGTGAATTTCAGCCTAGCTTCATTACTGTCAATTGAGAACGATCCGGGCACATCCAGTATATAGAATAATTTCAGAATGACCACATACGCAAATAGCCCAAAAGGTCAAATGCAAATATTTTTCCCAAAATAAACACTGTCATGGCTGTTTACCATCTGAGAAGGAGAGGAAAGAAGAACACGGATTTTCATCTAGTGCTTAATTAAATGGAGTCTCTTTCTTCTCTCAGCCCTACTTTCCAACCTGCCTGGACAGGACTTCAAGATGGCGGCTCTCCTCCAAGTGCTAATGACATAGCAAACACCCACAGCACTGCACAAAACGTGCTCCTCTCCAGTCTTCTCTTCTGTACAGACTATTTCAAGATCTTTGAGGTGACAGGAGGAATATAAAACTACAAATTCATCCCCTGACAGCTAGAAGAAACAGAATTTTATTTTAGAGATCACATTTACTTGGTGTATTCATGGCATTTGTCATTGCTGACCCATATTTGTCCCCTCCCCAGCATGTACTCTGAGTCTCTGCGACACCACAGACCCACCGTTCCTCCCACTTGACTCCAGCAGGCCTCGGTGCTGATAAAGATGAGCATTTCCAAAGCATCCCACTCACCCACTGCCCACACTCTTCTTCCAATGGGATTTATTACAGATTTAAGCTTCTAAATTAAGTCGGTCACCCTCGTAAACCGTGCTTATGGACTTCTGAATATTAGAACATGCTGTCCAAAATAATGACCAAATCCCTGTGCAGGTGCCATGTTTTAAGCAGTGAAATTCATACGGGGCTCAGTCCAAAGTACTTCAGCTCACTGCTAAAGTCAGGATTTGCTCGCTGAAAAAAGGGCCAGTTCATTTTCTCACATCGTGTACACGTATTTCATAGAACACATGCTGGAAACATATAGCCATTATTTGAATAATGAGTGCATTTTAGTGAGGGGCTGATACAGCAATCTTATCCTGATGAAGTGTGTCTGCACGTCATTCAGCATTCTTGGAGCTGTAAAAAGCAGGAAATGCTGAATCCATTATAAATGTCTAAAGGTTTAGTTAACAATGGGCTGATGCAACATCCTTTGAAAGGCCTTCCTCAGCAAAAGAGCTGATTTTAAAAGGCAGAGATAAATAGGCACTGAATTGCACAGAGCCAGCGTGGAAAGGTGAATTGAGAGGTTCTGTTTGACTACAAGTCTCAACACAATTTAGCAAGCTATTTAAATACATAAATATTTAAGTGTATGAAAACCAAGCAGATTTGGAAGCGGGTGCTAAAACAGAGTAGAGCAGAGAAATAGGGCCCTGAGCGTGACCCACATGCTGTGGTTGGAACGCAGGCACACTCCAGTTCCCCAGGAGCCCATAACCAGTCACCGTAGCAATGTGACTTTCCTTCTCTCCAAAGGATGCACAAGCACTAAGGATATGCTTTTTACCCCTCTTCCCACAGACAAACACGACACGCTTGGTGACCTCCTGATGTCTACAGACTCACAAACATGGTGTCAGGACAGAAATCCAACGTACATAAACACCAGTGAGCTTAATTTGGGTGTCCAGCAATACTATGAGGCAGTAAAACAGCATGCTGAGCATTTCCATCGATCATTCTGCTCAGCAAAAGCAGCATCAGCTCCTCTAAGCACCCAGGGCTGAAGAGCTGCTCCCTTTCAGTGCCTGCAGAGGAGGAGAACGGAGTCCCACCAGGTTTCTTAATGGAACGCACATTTCTAGTCTTTAACCTAACTTCTTCAAAGAACTAGGACAATATTTGCAAGACAAAATATCACTTGTCTTTCAGAAACAGGCCAAGCACACCAGGTTCATTTCTGGGGGAAATTAATCCTCGGTGCTATTGTAGAACAAAAGCAATAAAACCAAAGAAAATCAAGTATTCAATAAAAAGTGTTTCAGAACTACCTATTTCCCTTTTGGTTAAAGCAAAATAATATATCTTCCTTTTTTTTCCCCTCTTTGAAGACAAAGGCGAGCTACACGAGAGTTGCTGCTCTCTGTGGGTTAGCCAGTCTGTAACAAACTTGGCATGCTTTTATCACTGAGAAGACAGGGCTAGAAGCAACCTTGCAGTAAACAGTACCAAAAACGTACTCATGCATATACATTATTGTAGATACACACAAACTGGGAAATGGACATATGCTGACTTCTGCTTCTCTCCAATACAGTGTGGATTGTGGTTTTTCTCCTCCTGTTGCCGTAAAAAGAGAGCAATTTTTCAAGTTTATACTGAATGTCATTCTATTTCATTTCCAAATATAATCTCCCAGAGAGAAGGTTCACTTGCCCTATTTCCAATCTCTAAAGTTAATTCACAAATTTATATTCCTTTCTCCCACTCGCTCTCCTAAATTAAGAGGCGTAATTACTAGGAACGCTTGCTACAAACGAATAAAGTGCCAGGGGAGAAGGAGCTGTCACTGCTGGACGCCGGCAGCAGCCACCCTCCCTTCTTCCATCCCCCAAGGATCCTGCTTAGGAGGCAGTTTCTATCTTTCCCATTAGCAGGGGAAGCTGACATGCAGGAGCCGCGCCAGCCCCTCCCTCGCCAGCCAGGACAATCGCAGGGAACAAAATTACAGAATTAAGGCCAGGCTGCGGTGCAGCCACCAGGCTGGCAGGGATCACTCCTCCCAGTGCTGCTCTGCCTCTCCCCGACCACCCTGGCAGCAGCAGGTTTCCTTCATGACGGCAGAGGAACTTGGAGCTGCCATCTAAAAATTCAGCCTCAGCCTCATCCCTCTCCTCCCTCCCCGACTCCAGCACCCTCTCAAAAGGAAGATTGATTATTATAATCAGACTCAGCTCTGACACAGCATTTGCATTTTCAAAGCACAGCATAGTCATTAACTAATTCATCTACCCCAAGGGAGCCCTAACGAGCTTTCACCTCTCTCCCCTCTGATTCCCAATCTGCAGGCAGCCTGCAGCTCTTCCTCACACACCTCCCTCCACATTGTGCTGCACCAGCGTGACTTGGTGCAACTCCAAATGGGTCCAGTGAGCCAAACCGAGTCCTGCTGCAAAGGAGCACAGCCCTGCTGGTAGCAGCGAATACAAAGGCACACTGCTCATAGCTGCCTACCTTAAGGATCCCATATGTAGTCACAAAGGTATAGGGTGCTACAGGGAACGGTTTGTGCCGTGTAAAATAAGGCCAAGCACACAGAGGTCCCAAACTTTCCATGACCACGTAAGACCAGCATCAATCATCAGCCTGAGCTGTATGTATTAAGGAAGCATCCCCACATCATGTCCTCCAAGCCTTGGCATCCCCTACCCACAGCCCGTGCAGGGAGCTGAGGTGCTCACACCCCACATCCCTCCCCAAACTTTGCCCTAAAACTGCCCCTGTGTGACTCCTGCTGCATCCCAAGCTGCAAGTTGCCAGCCCTCCATGTCCTGCCACCTCCCAACTCTGTCCCTGTCACCTCCCAGCTCTATCCCTGTCACCTCCCAGCCCAGCTGGCACTCACCCTCTGTGCCCCAGCACAGCTCCACACCCGCAGGTGCTCCGCACAGCAGCACATTATTCTTGATGAGCAATACTGTCTAATTGGAGGTGCTTAACCCATCACTCAGATGATCTTTTTCAAAGACTTCTGTCTGGAATACTTAAGAGAAGAATCAGGAAAATATTTATTTTCTCTCTTGCTTTTTCATCTCCTGCTGCAACACCGCAAGACTTGAGACGTGGCATCTCAGGCACAGCAGGGTGAGCACAAGGCTTCTGAATATCCCACGTGGCACAACGCTGGGGGCCTCTGTGCCCACAGATGGCACAGACACAACCACAGTGGGTCAGGATGGAGCCTTACCCGGCATGCAGAAGGAGCACCCTGCCTGGGGCTCAGTCTGCAGGCAGCTGCCATGGCCACCAGCACAGCACATCAGCAGCACATCACCCATGTCACCACACATCGTGTGAGTGCCAGCATACAACTGTTTGGATATTTTTCTTTTCTTAAGCTTTCTTCCTCAGTTCATGCTGTATTTCTTTCTTTTCTGCGCTCTGGGATGGGTGTGAAATAGAATCATGGGATAACCTGGCCTGGAGGAGACCCACAAGGATCATCAAGTGAAGTCCTGGCTCACACAGAGCTACCTAAAAGTTAGACCACATATCTGAAAAGGCTGGAAACAGGCATCACTGGACATCTCATGAGGATGTGAGCTGGCTCAGAGATTAACAAAGCCTGACAGTCCAAGGGAAAGGGAAGCAAATATCCTGAGCAAAAAACCCACAGTGAAAAATAAATGAAGTTAGTGGTTTAAACCCATGGATTTACTCGTGGTGATGCAACAGATTTCAACTCTCTGCTCCAAAAGAAGGAATGAACGCAGATCCTCTCCCCACCGCTGCAGTTCCCAGGCCCACAAACCAGGCACTGCCACACGGCACCCAAAAATCCATGGTAGCTCCACGCTCAGACCCCTCCACTCATTCATTTCCACGTCTGTTCAGCTCAGAGCCTTTCTGCTGTTATCAGCCTCGCTCCACCACCTCCACTACCCTGCAGATGACTCTCCTTTAATTACTACCAGAAGTTCATCCCAGCAGGGAAAGCAAAACAGATGGTGTCCACTGAGAGCAGGAAACTCCAGAATAACTAGCCTGAACTGGCTGACACCTCCTACCTGTTAGAGCACCAAGCACAGGGTAAAAAACATTTAGGGAACTTCCAAGGTTTCAACACTGAACATACTGGAACCTCATCCAGTGGTACTGCGATGGAGATGGCTGTTCTCAGGGCAAACAAGAAGTTGGAACTTTCGCCAGAAGCAAATCTTCTTGCAGCCGTAACTCAGAGGCAAAGCAACAAATAAGCCTGAAAGACATTGTACCTCCTCCACACGAAGTATGAATACTGCTTGTTTCCTGAAAATATACCTTTGAGCAGTTTCTGGAGCATTCAGTCAAGAAATGCTCGTGAAACAGTAGCTGTAATCCCACCTCTCCCTCCTCCCCATCAGTTTCCTTGTTGAAAAATCATCACATAATGAACAGTCAGAGAAGAACCTACGCATTTCAACCAACCACCTAGGAAGAAGATCAAAGAGGAAAGGAAAGAGGAATCGAACATCCGTTTTTGTTCCTTCGTCTCCTAACCTAAATACAGCAGAATCAATCTCTGCTGAATGCTGAGAGCAAAGGAGCCTTCACTGAGTGCTAGGCTGCAAAATTGAACGTAATCCTCTTGTTCCAGCTCCCGTGGAACAACCCACAGCCTGTACTTCAACGCTTTAATGAACAGCTCCAACTCCACGCTGCAGTTTGCCGGCACATCTCTGCAGAGAGAGGGTGGGCGAGGGGACCCCCAGGGCTTCACACTGCAATGAATGCACAGGGATGGGCAGCACGAGGATGGGGACACAGCCAGCACTGAGGGAAATGGGGAGCTCGAGTGACAGAGCCTTCAGCTGCCTTCCAGAAAGCAGCAGACGCTTAGAGGAGCCTTGTTGCCAAACTCTTCCTGAAGCACAGACTAAGAAGAGCAGATTTAAGAGCATTCAAATGTTTCCAGCTAAATGACCCATGATGTGGACCTCCTGCCACAACACGCAGCAGGCTTTTAATGTGTAAGAAGTGGGAAATCTCTCTCCCTGGGCAAAATAGCAAAGGTTACAGTGCCTGCCAAGATTGCTCTGCCCATTTCAGCCTCTTGCGATTATGCCTGTGTTCTCCTTCAGTTGCCAGCGAGCAATCAAAGAACAAAAAGCAAAAATCAATTCCCTCTCAAACAACGTATGTTCAGTTCTGGTGCCAGAATAGAAACCTGGCATTTTAACCTTTGGTGAACATGTTCCTGCTGCCACCAACAGTAAGCTCCGACACTTTGCTCTGAGGGAAGGGAAGGTGTAATAGATGTGCTGGGGATGACATTAGCACCGAGTACACCATCAACAGGACAGGACCTGGCAGGAGCTTGATTTTATACAGCCAGTCTTTAGAGGTTAATGAAATATTCATAAATAAGTTAAAATTCTCCTGACAAGCTAGATCCTGTAGTACAACAAAGAGTTGTCAGCCTCAATTAAGCGATTCCAAAAAGGCAGGGCTGTGCCATTCATTATTTACCAAGAGGTCACAGGAAGAATTCTGCTCTATGATCTCCATGTCTCTGTGGATAAATTAGGCTTCACAGCTCCTGCTGGAGGACTCGGCTGCCCTGACAGAACCCCCCACCAGTCCCACCCACCTCCAGCAGCCAACGGCAAAAACCACCAGGAACTCTTCTAAGGACACGCGGATGCACAGAGATCGAAAGCAAAACAAATAGTGCAGCAAGCTGATTAGGCTGTCAGTGCAAGGACTAAGGCAGCCTTGAAACAAAGTCTGTAAGCTTCTACCTAACTCTTGGTGCATATAAACCCAGCCCTGGGCAAGAAGAAAAGCATGCAGCTGTCTCTGATCTGTGGGTACGTCCACTGAGCACGCTCTCAGTGCCCCATAAATCCAGCAGCTGGCACTGCTGTGGATGAGCTGTGCCTGCAGAATTGCCTCTCCCCACTCAGACCTCTCTGCCTGGCTTATTTTGGAGGAGCTACAACCCCAGGGCTGTGGAAGCAGGAGGAAAGCAGTTTCCTTGCTTGCCACAAGCAAGATGGAGACTAAGGATTACTATGTCTCATCCAAACGTGACTGTTCCAAGTCTTCCTTTCTTTTCCTGCACTGCACAAACAGCACACGTTCCTCCTACAGCTCCCCCAAGATGCCTTTGAGGTGAGGCAGAAGAAAGGGGCAGAAACTGCTGAATCTCAGAGCAGCCAGCAGCTCTCACCTGATTTTCCCCCAGCTCAACATGAGTCTGAGGTTGCCCATCAATTTCATGTGATGGTGAATGAAGCCTGGAAAAGCACAGTATTTACATGCCCTAATTATGCCTTTTGTATCTTACGGCTGTGCCTGCTATAATAAGGCCTCTGACAACATCCCTGTCCCACTGGTTTTATTTCACCCAGTGTATCTCAGTGTAACTCACTCTGCAGTGACACCAACAAACAGGACCGCTCTAATCACAGCACAGCACTGCCCCCTGCTCAGGAAAATGATCCGTTTTCCTCTTCTGCTCCAACAACTGAAGATAAAAAGAAAATATTCCCTAGTGTTTTATTTTCACCCTTAGTCCTTATTCCCATTACAGCCCCACAATGCAAAGGTGAGAGCATTAACTCAGCTCTGAGCCGAGCAGTGCTCACTAATTATCACCCTCCTTACCGAAAGCATGTCTGGTGCAGCTCAGGGTGAGGGGCACACACCCCTACAGGTTCCTGTGCTTCTCCCACTGCTGTGTGGAAGACTTCTAAGCCTAAGTCAGCTGTTACCATCTTCCAGGAGAAAACAAAAGCAGGCCTGTTGGAACTGACCGGTGCTGCCGAGTCCCATAAAACTTTAACGCTAATGGATCCAACAGCAGGTTCATTTGTGTAATGGGACTTTTAAACAGACTGTTGATTTCTTTTTAATTTGAAGCGAATGGACTGCTTGATCCCACGTGCCAGGCTTGAGATAAACCTCAAGAATTGACTGAGTCTCTCCTTCCAACCTAATTATAATCACAATTAGATATCCACATGCAAAGGTTAGCGTACCTATCACCTCTCTGGTCTGTAGGCAGTTGGGCAGCACTCATCTACTGCCATCCCAATGTGCCCACAGCTCTGCTTTGCAGAGAATTTTCTGACGTTGCCACATCTTTGTGTGTTGGACACGAATTTTACAGAGTGGAACACGCAGCACACAGCCAACCACAGCCATTCATCACCTCCTATACTAAGAGAGGAGGAAAAATTCTGCCTCTGCTCCTCGAAGCTCACTGTATTCCTGCATCGTGGGGAACAAGGAGGACTAATGTTAATGTACTTGTTTACAACAAGCACTTGAGAGCTCTCGTGTAGGAAAAGAGCTATTCTGAGCTCTCTGTTCAGCACAGGCAGATTCACGGTGCAACGGATGCTCTGGTGCTTCTGCAGCACCCACTGCTGAAACATCACCTGGAATGACGTGACTGCACTGGCTACTGGTCTTTGAAGGAAGTAAAATAAAATGACAAGAGGTTCAAAGACAGCTGTAAGATTCCAGAGCAGGCTGAGGAGCCTGTTTTAAGGGAACACTGGAAGAGCTTGATTTGTTTAACCTGGGCAAGTGAAATGCTGGGAGAGAACAACTGTTCTCTATAAATACATCACAGCATAAATATGAGGGAGGAAAAACAGTCACTGTAGTTTAAGAAGAATATTAACACATACAAAAAAGGATATTAACTGCACATATATTTTCAGCTGGAACTGAGAAAATTTCTAGCTGTCAGGGTAGGCTTTCAGTGATAGTAATGGGACAAATAAGCTAAGTATTTTCAAGACAAGCTTGATAAATTTATGAACTAAACTGTATGCTGCAATTGCCTCAGTTGCCAAAGAATCAGATTTTGTCACCTTGAGAGTTCTTTTCCAGTCTTACTACATCATTCCATTCTGAATCAGTGTTTTGCTGCTTCTTTATAACCAGATTGGTGTTTTTCCAATCTGATTTGAATACTGGGTATTTCCCTAAAAATGCCTCACTAAAAAACTGCTGCTGTGTTCATGCTGCTGCTCAGCTGAATGACACACTGTCCATCCGGCCCAGGCTGCTGCTCTCACGTAAGGTGCTAGTATAACATCTGTCAAGTGCTGGGGAGGTTTGCTGTCAGTTTGCTAAATCAATTTGGAAACCATGAAAGAGATTTTTGATAGATGGAGAATTTCTGCACCGATCGGTCACCTGCCTTCCCTCCCATCCTGCTGGTTCTGTATACATCCTGGCAGAGCCTCATTTCTGTTCGTGATCAATGTGGCTGGGTACTCTAATTCCACATTTAATTCCACTTACTGTAGATAATACAGAGAATTAACATCTCCATCAACAAGCACCAGTTTTGTCATTCTTGTGTCTTGCCTGTTCCACTTCTTGCTTTCTGCTTAATAGCTGTTAAACAAGAATTCTGTTAGCTATATTACCTAATTACCTGGGGCAGATCTCCTATACAGAAGTTCACTTCTTTCCTGTTACCATCTGAAAAGTTTGTAAATTAAAAAAAAATAAAATAAAAATTAAAAAATTGAACCTCATTTAGTATTTCTCTTAAGTATCAAAAGTCACAGTTCTTGATGCTCTGGAGGTCTGATGCAATCACTAGGAAGAGAAGTCTTTCAATAGCAACTGAAATGGTCTATGACCTGTGTGCATTTCTTGTGCCTTATGCATTGATGCCAGTTGTGATGTTCCCAGACTCTTTCTGCAGTCTCTCCATGCTGCTCTCCAGTTAGCAGCCCGTTCCCAGCCACATCACGCTGTGTCCTCTGAGCAGATTTATTCCATCTGTCCTCCTTACAGTCTTCATTATTTCTCTGATAAGCATCAATGTAGCTAGTCACTGACATTTAAGTTAATCCCAACACTACGATTTCAGACTGAACACACGATTTGGCTCCTTAACTATTCCTGACCTGCTGCCCTTAAATAAAGGTCTCCTGTTCCTTGCAGAGGGTTAGCAAACACATTCACTTAAGGCAAGGGGAACTCGTTGTTTTCATTTTGAGAGGTCTTCATTTCTTCTGTAAGGACACTCAATTTATGCCATTCATTTTGTGATGACTACATCTTTGGACTTCAGATCTTCTTTCCCTCCCCCCCCGCAAAGCAGTTCTCATTCTTATAGCCATCCTTTTTAATCTGCTGGAGGATGAAATATCATTTGGTCCAATGAGCAGTCTATAGATTTCAGAGTCCACCTGAGTCAAGCTGCTTTCTGAAGATGAAAGCCAACGATAGCCAGAGCACCTCTGGGCAATGAAAATACATGTGATACTTCTATAATACCAGGCTCGCTTCCCTCAGGGATTAATCACGGGAAAAAATCTTGACATTAATGCCCTGTGCTACAGAACCAGACTGAAAGAAAGTGTGAGATCAGGGATCATAGTGGTAGCTCGGATGGTAAGCTTGAGTCAGTTTTCTCCTGGCCAAACGGAGAGATGAAAAAGGCAAATGAAAATTAGAAAAAGCAACTATCTTCTGCTTCCCTCCTCCAGGGCAAGAAAGAAAACCAATATAAAAGAGGAAAGCATTTTCCATAAATAATACTTGAGTACCAGTGAAGCTAGCCCCTAGCTCTGCGCCCATAGAGCACTAAACCAGCGTACCATAAGAACCAAGATCCTGTGACCACAGGCAGGCAGCCATAAGTGCAGATGCCACATGGAACCTCCCAGCGTGTCCTGCAGAGAGAGTTATCTGAGCACTACCCTTGGGACAGAACACTTCCAGTGCTGCCAACATTGTCAGCAAGTGCACATATTTACACAAAATAAAGAACTGAGCTTAGGGACCAAAACAGATTCACAATGGCAATAAATAAAAAATAAACATTATTTCAGCCAATAAGAAAAGGAGAATATCCTCAAACCTGAGAGACAGCTACGTCATGTGAGCAATGACCCTGATATGTACCAGCTCTCAGAAGAACACACAGGTACTGCTCCCTCCTAACAGGAAGGCACTCAAACTGAGCATAAAGAAAAATAAATAAGTGAAGGGTTGCAAAGAGAGAAAAATCAAAGTTTCATTCTTATAATTACACAGCACAATGATAAGGGTAATTTTTCTTAAATCAGAAAATGAATTTGAGGTTCAGATTCCCTGAAGGATATAAAATATTAGAGGATTTTTTATGGTTGTAATCACAAACTCATTTCTCCAGCCACTACTGGCCGTGTCTAATTAGGGTAAGGTATGTTAATGATAGAGCGGCACAGCCCAGAGACGGCTTCAGTTGCAATATTAATTGCATTTAGGGAAAGAAGCATGAATTGTGCTTATACAAGCTAATTAGTACGGGTTTGCTAATTAATACTGGAAAGTCAAACTGCCTTTGTCTTGTCAACTGCAATTAGCTGAAGACATTTAAATTTCTTTTCTTCCTTTTTTATTTTTCCTACTAGTAGTCAACTCATATTCAGCAGCTAAGCAATGAAGTCGTGTGCTGGAGTACTCCATGGCAATGAGCACAGCAAGGCCATCCCTCCTGAGGCACGGCCCTGTTCTAGCACAGAGTCCCCTGCAGCACACACTGCTGCCTTACATCGTCCCTATGGACACAATGACCTGAAACTGGGACCTTTTGTCCCATGGGCACAGACCATCCAGATCCTCTCTTATTTAGGCCACAATCCTAACAGATTACGACATATTTTACATCTAAATGTAGCTATGTGAAAAAAGATCTACCAGGGCATCGATGATGAAACCCCAGAACGCTCATCAATGAGATCCAGCCAGAGAGTTCACTGGTCCTAGAACAAACTGCATCCTTCACAGTGCTTTGGGGGAGGTGAGAAAGTCATTAGCACTCTTCAGCGCGGGAGCAGGGATGTCAGCTCTACAGAGCTTTATCCCCAAAGCATCCCAAAGACTGTACGGTAGCACCTGACAGGCTTTTTTCTCTTTGCCTAGCAGCCACAGGCCTGTTTGCAGAATGAAAAGCAATATTCAGCACCTGGAGCAGGCAGACTTCTCTGCATCCTCCCAGCCAGGAGGCTTAGCATCAGCCTAACAAGAAATGGATCACAGGTGAAAACCTGGGGGAGAGGTGAAAAGAAAGGAGAAGAAACCAGATTAGGGAAATGATTGCTGAAGCACCAGCTTTAACTGAGCCTGAAAATAAGGCTGTCCAGGTGAGGGGCTGATCTGGAGGGAGGAAAAAAAAAAAAAAAAAAAGGAAAAAAAAACCAAGGGAAGAACTTCTTGTTCAGTGGCAGGGAGGAGAGCAGAGCTGAAGGGATAATTGCTGGAGCCTGTGGCAGGTGGAGAGCAGGACAGGCCCATCCAAAGGGGACAGACCTCTGCCACCTCACACTGCAGGAAATAAGAAGTGACATCATCCCCTACCAGGGAGGTTTCACTGGGGGATGGAGGAGAACCATCTACCCTCAGTGAAAAGGAGGAGCAAGACTGCCAGGTTTTAACTCTAAAGGGAAAAAGAGGAAACACGACAATTTTCTTACAATTACTGAACAAAAATCAAAATGCAGAACAAAGCCCACACCCCAAAACCTGCAATCCATACCTAAAGCACTACAGCCTATTCATGTGAGATTGATGTAAGCTTTCTGAGAAAGATCGCAAGTCCTGAGGTTTTCCACCAAGCAACCCTTGGGAATAGGTGCTGAACACTGCCTGCCTCTTTCTTCTCTGCTGATGGATGATGCACAAGGCCAATTAATGCCTTAACACTGTAAGTTCCAGTCCCTCCAACTCTACCAGCTTGTTTAATACTACAAGCTTCTGAAGGCAAACAAGTAACTCAAAATCCAGGCTTTGCAAGTCAGAAAGGAAATATATGAATTTTTTTTTTTTTTTTTAAATGCACATCAAAAATAACAGCACTTTTATCCTCTGGTACGTCCAGTGAGGACAATACAAAGTTGACTGCATAGAATTTAGAACTGCAGCAAGGCAGCATGTAACGAGATCAGACGGTAAATAGGATTAATTCAGTCTTCTTTGGAAGTATCAGTTCTGAGCTATGTCACCACAGAGAGTGATGGAGCATGGAAAAACATACAAATGTTTGCCCACAATAAAAGATCAACTCAGAATCTGAATCAATTACTGCTCCCATGATAGAAAATGTGATGTTGAAACAGCGAGGAGGACCACAGCCAAATAAAAAAAGGAGAAATTATAAGATGTATGACAATCTGCTACTAGTATGGAAGGGCACACCACTTGTGGCTTCTATTGCTTTTGGTCCATGAGGGAGCTACCAATAAAACAGACAAAACCAGCAGAAAATTAACACACGTTATAATAAACTAGTCCGTGGTAATTGTTGCATCTCATCTGCTCGTCCTTTGCACACTTGAGACTGGATCAGAGGTCCCCAAAGAAAGGAGGTAATTCAGTGTGAAGTGAAATGCTTCCTTCTGATCTTAAATAGTAACCAAAGAAAAACTGCCAAAAGAAGGGTGGCAAATCAGCAGATCTCATCCAACGCTTGTTGCAGGTAAATGAAGGGACAAGCAGTGCCAAAACTACTAACAATAATACAAACTCTTTAAGAGTTCGTTTGCTGTCCAGATCCAAATATTTGGAACTGATCCACAGTTCAAAGGCACTGAACTTTGCATACGTTACTGCTCTGTAAAACATCAAGAAAATAATAATACTAAATGAAAAAAAAAAAAAGAAAACCACTTACCATCTCTGCTCTTTGCTTCTGATTTCCCACTTCTTCCAGAACTTGAGACATCTGAACCTTCGAGACAAAAAATAAAAATTTTAGGACATCTAAGAGCATTTTGATTTGACATCCTCCTTCCCACTCCCAACCAAAAACACCAAAAGCAACATGATTTTCACCGCATTGAGAAAGGAATTTAAGTAGTGGGTCTTGATATACCCTCTCAGTATCCCATTATGAAAGGTGACTGCCCCAAAGAGCCTACGTTACACCAGAAAGAACAGGTTCATTGTGGAGAGGAAACCCACTGGGCTCTCCATCCCAGATTTCCACACTACAGCCCGGTCTGAGGACTGAGCTTCCTTTCTGCTCCTTCCAAAGAAACTTTAGAGAAAGAAGGTGCTCACTGCACAACTGACAGGAGAGATGAGCGTAAAGATAACGTCACACAAAATACCTTGTTGAAGGCTTTTGGGTCAAGTAGTTGAGCAGTCTCTAAAATTGTGGTAGAACACCAGAAAAAGCCTTTCTGCAGCATAACCCAGCTGAACACCCATGAGAACACGTCCTGGTGCAAGGGTTTGTTTTTCCCTTTTTTAATAGGAAGTTTGAAATTCAAGGGATGTCAAACCAGAGTGGAAACATCTTACATTATCTCCGTATTATTTCTAGAGAAATGGGAACCATGACTCATAGCAGGAGCTTTCCAAGATTTTGTTTATGTGGAAGGACTTAGAAAGGAGATATTTCGGAGATGGCTGCGAGGAGCCGCGTTTCCTCCTTCAGTGCAAATTCTTGCCATGTCTTCTCCTTCACAGCGCTGCAATCTGCATTCCTCTGCTTAGCAGAAAGCCCAAAAAATAGACACAACCAATGACAGAGAAGCTAATTTAAACAACAGAAACAAACACAAGAGCGGAGAAAAAAACAACTTTCCTGCAAACTAATTCATGTAATTTCAGGCAGATATTCATTAAAACCCTCCAGAGCCCCTCTAACAATCTCTCTCCACACACAAAATGGGTCTTTTGAGTACTACATCCAAATCAGAAGCAAACAGCACGCAGTTTATTACAACCAAAAGGAGAACACTGAGCTTTGCAGGCTAACGGCACTGAGATGCAGGCAAATAAAACATTGCATTCTTAGGGTTCAGCACAGCATAAGGTTAATTTTGCAAACAAACAACCAAGGAGCTCAAGACTGCTCTGGCCACAGAGCTCAGTGGAAATGGAAAAAAAAACCATTTTCTTGCTGTGAGGGGCATGGGATGATGTAACATTACTTAAGAAACAGACACTCAAATAGGATGAAAGGGGTTTTAATAGAAGCCTGGGACCTGGTGCAGGGAAATGAAACACACTCATTAAACACTGCGGGAGATGCCAGTCCCAACCAAACACAGAGTGCGTGTATGAGCAAGCAAGAAGGAAAAATGAAATTATCACCAAGTTGGATGCTGAAACATCAAGAAACTGTACATTTGCAGATACCTGGGAAAGATCTTTTTTCCCCACTAATACTTAATCAGGCAGAATTACACCAGCAGGTTGGAGCCAGCAGAGTCACATGGCAAAGAATTAGAAAACCTCCTCCCAGAGATGTTATTTATGAGAGAGGTTCGCATAGACTTTGTCCAACACCCCGGGACCGACTGAGTATTTTTGAGTTAGAAAAAAAATAAAGGAACTTTTCTGTATTTTCATTAGCTTTATCTAAGTGAAGTTGTACATGACCTTTAAATGGAAAATACAGCTCTAAATAGAAAATACAGCTCTAAATGAGATGCAAAGAAACACAAAGAATTACATATGTGCTTCCTGTACTTATCACTCATATGACCCTCAGTTTGAGGGTCATTTCTCCATTCAATCTCCTGCTGGGCAGCACAGGGGTCTGTAATGCTGTGGGGTGATTCAGAGTGGAAGAGGGCAGGTCAGTCAGTTGCCCCTTTGGGAGAAGGCTGCAAAAACTTTTGGACAGGAAAGAAATGATACAAAAGATAAGAGCGTAAGAAGGAAATACTCCATAATTTATTTGGTATACGTCTTGGAGAAAATAACCAAATACAAGTCTGTCACATTGTTATGCCAGTAGAGACCTACAGGCAAACCTGGACAGCAAGTTCAAAGCTGCAGCTTTATAACAGCAGATCAATACAATTTGGAGGAGCGATCAGATAGGAATTAAATCAGAGTAGGTTTTCTTCATTAAGTTCATTTCTAGGCAGCTCATCTCAAAGGGAGCAAGCAGCCAAACTAGTGGGAACCCAGAGAACAGTAAGCCAGCTCACTAGATTGCCAGAAGAAATTATTTATGAAGATTAAAAGATTCTTAACTGTACAGTTTGGTTACAGCTCTCACAGAAGAGCAACAGGGACATATTTTATGGATTGTGAGTCATTACAACGTGATGGAGGGCTGGAAAAGAGAAGGCCCCTCCAGCAGAACCGTTCCTGGGAGCACAGGGCGCAGCCCCACCTCACTGGGGCCCCTGTGCTGCTCCCTTCTGGCTGTGCAACAGATGATCTGAATGCTTTATCACATCCAGTTTGTAAACATTAGCCCTACCCCAGACTTTTTATTAGCTTAAATCAAATATTGAACCTAGCTCAGCTGTTAGAGGACAGCTGCTTGCAAAGTGATTCACTGCCATATTCCTACTAGGCCACAAGAAAATACAACCTAATCACCAGCAGCATGACAGATGCACGCATTTTTAATTATGAAGAAGAAATTAGGCTCTGAACTTCTCCCCACATCTCACTTAATCAGAGTGCTTTGGTGGAGCTGCCAGCAGTGCAGCACTGGGAGGCAGGAGCTGCAGAGGCTCTGGCACGGCACACAGCGTCATCACTTCGGATGTTTGCTGGGCAGCCTTGGAAGGGCCTGAAAGAAATATTGCTACACTGCATCTGATCATTTATATTTTCAGGAAGGAAGTGTTGGATTTCTTGTTTCCCTTCCATCCTCCCTGTCTGCTTGCAGCCATGGTAGGTGTGAGTGGGGAGCTGCAGGCGGGTGGAAAGGGAGGAGGCACGGAGAGCCCCCCACTCCAGGAGCATCCCCTCCCCAGCAGGTATGGGGCTGGTACCCACAGCGGTGCTGGAGCACTTTGCCAGCCCCATCTCAGAGCTTTTAGCTTGAACATATCCACCTCAGTGCCTTGGGAATCTCTCAGTAGGAAAGACTTGTGATGCATTTTCACAATATGCACAGAAGTTATCTTAAAGCTCTGAGGAAATTTTTATTACTTAATACCCATGTTAAATTCCCACAGATCACTGAGCTCAAGCATTAAGAAATCTGATAAGCAAACAGATGCTGAGTTTAAGAATCAGATATACAAATACATGTAAAGCCCAATTTGCCCACTGAAGGCGGCATAAACAGGTAAAGAAAACCAAATAAGTAGCACAAGCAGAAAAAAAAAAATCCTCTCAAGTATTCAGTCAATTACTTTAAGCCCACGGAAAAAAGGGTTTGTCAACTCCAAACATTCATCTTACATGACAACGCCGTCTAATCTACTGTCAGCACTACTGTCATCCTCATAGGAGAGCAGTGGGGAAGGACAGATAACCTGTGCTCCCACCTGCTGTGATACAGTGCTGGGCTGCAAGGGGCAGGAGCAGTTTCCAAGGCAAGGAACTGATCTGGCTCCCAAGGAGACATTTCTGAATTGCTTAGCTTGCTTCCCTTCATCAATAATTAATCTCCTATACCTTCCCGCTGTAATTATTTCCATCGTATTTCGTAGCTCAAATGCAAACGGGAAGGCAGCACAACAGCAGGTGTGCAGGAGGGAGGCATGGGGTCAGGCCCTGCTCTCCCAGCTCCAGCAATGCAGGAGGAGCCCAAGCAGGAGGGGAGGGTTTGGGAAGGAAATCCAAGCAATCTGCCCACGATAGTGCAGCTGTTGGCCTCCTGCTTCGCTCCGGAACCGAGCTGTGCGTCCTGCATGATGGGTGAGCAGCTCAAGGTGAGCCTCGCTGGTCAGAAAAATGAGCTGCTCAATCTGTAATGAGCAGTCGCGCTCTCCACAACAATACCCTCCGCTCTGTGAGCAATTAGCAAATCGAAGCGCTCGCTTTGTGGACCTGCATTAATGCACTCCTCTGTGCTGCGCGTTAAATAGCTCGTGGGTTCGGCACAGCACAGCAGCAACAGCCAGAGACACAAAATTAAAGTTTGCTTCCAAAAGCTACGGAAGCAAAATTGTGCCGCATACAGGGAATAAATCAAAACAATCTTCATTAGGAGACATCATTTTAGCCTTATGCTTTCATCAGAAAACATGATTGCCTTTACAGTCTCACTAATACAATGCGGGTGCTTTGCAAAGGAGAAAAACAAGCAGCACTTTCACTAACTCAAATTAAACCCTGTCATTTTTATTCTTTTCCGTGAAATGCCTGCAAATATACAGAGCTGCCTGTGCCTGGGTTGTGTGCTCACAGCCAGCCAGCCAAACCTCATGGGGATGGGCACTGGGGGGGCTCAGCCTGGCAGAGCTGCTCCAAACCTTTGCAGTGTGTCACAGCCCACGGTGTCCTTAGTGGTATTTTATATGCAACTGTTGTCTGCAAATTCAAGTCAGCTGTGATGACTGGCAAATTTAAGTATAATGTTAATTAATAGCGATTTCATATTAATTGACTTCAAAGATAAATTCTCGCCGCTCCTCCTCAACAAAGTTAGCAGACAAATTTAGAAGGACATATTTGCACCCAGTCACAGAAACATGGAATCCTGGGCATTCCATCATGTCCCATCACCTTGTGCTGCCTGTCCTCCATTCATTAGCAGAGTAATGCAGAGTAATTTCCCAGTAACTTTTGTATCTAACCGCTTACAAAAGAAGATGCACGATGCAGATGGCCTTAGTATGCAGCTAAAGAGTGATGTGATCCAAACCACGTGATCCAAGCCAGCAAATCTTATCTGGTGGCCTCAGCATCCCCATCTCTTTCCTTTAAGTTCAGGGGATGCAGGTAATATGCCGTGCATCAAAGCTGTGGCTGAAGCGCAGAAGGAAGTAGCTGCAATCCCAGGGAAACACTGATCATAATGCTCAGAATTGCATCACAAATTTAGAAACGTAGGGCTCTATGCACCACGCTTATGAATTATATGGAACAATGGAGGAATGTCACGAGAACACTTAGAAGAGATGTCTGGAATCACCAGTTCTCTCTCACACAGAGATACGATTCTGATTTGTGGTGAAAACAGGGAGAAAACTTTGATTTGACAATAAATGCCACAGCCAGCTTACTTGTGGGGGTGGCAGACTGTGACAGACGTAACTCAGCCACTCGCAGTCAGACTTGGGTTTATTTCCATACTATGATCCTGCATATTAAAATACTGTGAGAGTTGAAATGAAATTTTCATTAGTGTTCATACTGAAATCTCACCCACAGGACCCAACTTTCAGCTGTGTGCCTGTTTTTCCTTCCAAGCCATACGCCCATATAGGTGAGGTCAGCCTTCAAGCCGTCGGCTTGACTACTCTTAACCACTGCAGACTGGGTGCAGCACAGCACTGTCTTTGCGCACCCCAAAATTACGTGGGTCATTCCCAATTTAAAACTGGCATTCTGTAGTAGAAATGTTGTGATCTTTCACAAAATTGCATCACTTGAGATGGCAGTCAGTGAGACTGAAGGTTATCACACGCTGCTAAGTAACTTCCTCGCTGCTTTACACATTCAAGACCCCCCACACCTCCAGGGATTCGTGCTCCTGGGTACCTGGTAGTGCACTGCAGCAGCCAGGGACTGAAGGTTGCTGCTCTGCATGGTGAGGAAGCAGCAAACGGCAGGAGCTGCTACCTGCGTGAGAAGTGGGCTCCCAGGGATGGATTGCATGTGCAGCAGTGAAATGCCGCCCCCCAGTGAGAGACAAAAAGCAGCTGGTGAACAAAATGAAGTGTGAATAAAGCAAAGGCTCTTGGGTGCCAAACAAAAAGCGACGCTGCAAATTGAAAAATTGCTGAAGTCATGGTTATAATTACTGAAATGCAGGGAAAACGTCTGCAAGACACGAGCTCCTGTCAAACAGGCTATCAAGATTTACTGGGCAAAGAGATAATAACCAAATCTTTCTCTTGCTCTTAAGTCTCAAGGACAGACCAATCCCTCTTCCCATGCTCTGTTTTAGCAGAGTCAGTCACTTAGTAACAACAAGAATTCTTGACAGGAGCTTTATTGGAATGAAATGACACGGAATTCTCACTGGTTATGCTGTAAGACAGGGCTGCAAGCAAAGCTACTGTGGAGCAACACATACAAGGGAGATACAACTCCAAGCAAAAAAAAATACCCACATTTTTATTCCTGGCAAGTCACTTGACCCAGCTCCAAATGAGCTGCATAGTTCTGCAGCAAAGATCCAGCTTTCATTCTCCCTCTGCCTAACAATTCCTGGGAGGCCCCAGGCAAAGTATTGAACTCCGTGAAAACTCCTTTCCTCCCCCTGATGACAAAGATAAACTCACTCTGCAAAGCCATCCAACATCTTTGCCCAGGAGGTCAGCTCTGAGCACAAGCTGCCCTTAGTGACACACGACACACAGGATGGTCTGCACCACTCCTGCAGCACAGGACTGAGCTGCAGGCTAAGAGCAGAGGTGGCCATACCCTCATCTCCCTGATCCTCAGTGCAAAGGTGACCTTCACAACTGCAGTAAAAGGCACAGCTTGGAGAAACATTCTAAACTTCTTACTATCTAATCCATCAGCACTACTCATGCTGTCTGCCATTGGTTAAGGACTCAGTACCAAGGCAAGCTGAGGAAGTGGCAAAACATAGAGCCTTCTGTTCAGGAAAGGATGAGTCCGTGGAGATCATTGCATCCCAATCCAGATAGAAACATTTGTAAGAAAGCAGGTAGGTGCAGGTTGTGGGAAATAAGGGGCTCAGGTGTTCCCTGATCTTTCACGTGACAAGAAGTGTCAGATCTGCAAACATCTCAAAACATGAGCGACTGTTTGCTAGTTTCACTGTGAACTGCAGCAGAGGTTGAGGCAAAACCAGCATGCAACAGCTGAGCAGCTCTTCTCCTCCTGGCCTCTTTCCTCGATGTTTTCACCAAACGCCTTTCGAAGGCCAAGCACAGAGACCAAAAGATTAGCACAGCTCTGCTGGGAATAATACAGCCTTGCGACAGGTCTGCCTCCCTCCATCCTAATCAAATGATGCTGCAGCCCTTGGGGAGAGAACACTGCCAAACAAATACAGGAGTTTGCAGCTGCTTCCTCAGCAGCACAGGGCAGCCTGACTGATGGAGCTCTGCCGTGCCAATGCTCCCAGCAGGAGACTCCCAGACCCTGGTGGACTCTCCAAAGGAGTTATTCCATAGAATCATAGAATGGCCTGGATTGAAAAGGACCTCAATGCTCAACCAGTTCCAACCCCCTGCTGTGTGCAGGTCACCAACCAGCAGACCAGGCTGCCCAGAGCCACATCCAGCCTGGCCTTGAATGCCTGCAGGGATGGGGCATCCACAGCCTCCTTGGGCAACCTGTTCCAGTGCCTCACCACCCTCTGGCTGAAAAACTTCCTCCTAATGTCCAACCTAAACCTCCCCAGTCTCAGTTTAAAAACATTCCCCCTTGTCCTATCACCATTCACCCTCGTAAAGCTGTTCCCCCTCCTGTTTATACACTCCCTTCAAATACTTCAAATACTGGAATACACAATGAGGTCTCCCCAGAGCCTTCTCTTCTCCAAGCTAAACAAGCCCAGTTCCCTCAGCCCTTCCTCATAGGAGAGCTGCTCCAGCCCTCCGATCATCTTAGTGGCCGTTCTCTAGACCCACTCCAAGAGCTCACCACTACAACGTCCATTAGAGAAGATGCTGCCACTAAGATTCAATTTGTGGGCTCAAAACTATTCTTACCCAAGAAAAACAGCTGAATGTGCAACCCCAGCAGGGAGGCCCTTTTTTCTGCCGCTCCCCCAACAAATGTCTTTAAGAACAGAATCCCTTGTTGTTGGATGCAGCGACAAAGGTGGTTGGAGAAGGGGACAACAGTCGTTTGTACATTTGCTTGTCACTTTCTTGCAAAATTCTGACTTCAAAAACTTTCATTTATTTGTCTTTCTTACAACTGACAGAATAATAAGCAAACATTAACACACACTAAACCGAAAGAAAACCTCAGAAACTAAATGGGTTGGCTGTCCATAAAGCAGCCAACATCTCTACCAAAACATGAACTCTTCTACCACCCATCCTGCTTTTCCCAGTGCCACCTCCCGGATCCAGGTTCTCCCTCCCTCCGTCAGTTGCCTCCAGCTAGGTTTGATTGTCAGGGGAAAAGAAACGACATTCAGTTGATGAAGTGTGTGAATTAGCCAACGAAAGTGTTCACTCTTATCCATTCATCAGAAAAAAATGGTGGAATCACATCTCTACCTAAATAAACCCTTCTAATTTGAGCCGATGAGTCAGCACTGCTGTATCTCATCGCTAAGAATGATTCATTGTCAGTGCACTTCTCAAAGTCAAGAATAAGAGCATTCGCTCTGTCATCTCCTAACTGCTCTGTATCACAGCACTCGGTTTCCGTACAGTACTGTGACAATGATTTATGCGATTGTATCACTTTTAATTTAAATGTATAAAAGGAGATTGTCAGACTATCAACATAACGCAGCCTTCTCTTCCCAGCATGCTGACAACTGAACACCTGGATGATCCTCTTGCTTGTCAAGGAGAGGTGTGTACACCCCAAGAGCCTCGGGGTGCCAATGCTTCTGAAGGCACCTGCAATGGCCCATATAGTTTGAGAGAAGTATCAATACCTGGAGAGGAGCTGAAATAAGGTTTGCAGAGAAATCTGAATCCGAGCAGAAATTCAGATATGAGTGGTACGGGCAGAAAGCTTCTGCAAAGAGGGGAAGCAATGGATTGGAAGAAGAGGGCTTTGAGCACAGATTAGACCCCAGCCTGAAGGTCCGTATCTGGGTGAAACAGAGCACAGTTGTTCTCACACTTCTACACCACAGCCTCTCCAAATCTTTTAACCATTAAAACAAAGGAAGTCAGCAGCTCCCCCTGACCCTAACACCCCTAAATACCGAGGAGCAGCACCTTCCCCTAAGCAGCTCAAGGCTTTTTAGCAGCTGGTGATGTGTGGAGCCCCTTCCCAAAAATGCCTTTTATGACACGTGTGCCATATTCCCAACAACTTCTTCCTACTGACCCATCCCATGCCCTGCCCTCAGCACCCTCACACACAGAACACCCACCCCAGTGTGACCACCCTGAGCCAGCTGGCAACTGCCACCAGGGAAGCGAAGATCCACCCTTAGAACTTCCTTCTCCTGGGTTACTTTTAATTTAGCTTGATGTCTTGTCCTGGCTCTCTGTACTGCCGCACAGGTTGTGCAAGCTCAAATGAAGGTCAGGGAAGGGTTTAAGCAAGCACTGCCCTTGAAAGAAAGACTTGTGAAATTACAACCAGCGTATTTTTGGCATCCAGCAGAACAGTGGGTAAAGTGCCTAAATCTCAGAGGGTCTCCAACAAATTTGAAACACTCCTGGAAAGTTGCTAGGAAACAACATTCACCCTCCAGACAGAATTGTGCAATGTTTGCTCTGACAGAGCAATGCTTGCGTTGCCCTTGCTTCCCCATCAGAATGTTTGTTTAGGACCTGTCTCCACTGATACATATTTGCAGCTTCTAGTCTGAGTGCCTGGCTGGATTTTGTTTAATAAAGCAGACGTTACGATTTAAACACAGCTATTATAATTAGCAGAAGCTTGCTGCTTGATTCCCCTTCCAGACAGGGTTTTCCAAATGTCAGGGTGAGCTCCACACAGCTGATGGGTTCTGATGGCTGCTCTGGGTGCAACTGACTCAGGGAGGCACCAAATGAGGGGGAGATGCGGAAATGAATGGGATGATTCTCTGCTTTTGTCCTGCACCTTGATTTTCATGCATTGTCTGTATGACAGGGAGACAGGTGAGTTTACTGGAGCGATTCTCCTTTTCAAAGCAGGAAGTTCATTGCACTTGGAGGCCAAGCAGGAATTTCCCTTGGGATTTCATACGTGCTCTCTGGTCAGACCCCAGAAGAAGCTGGCTCTTTCTGGTTGCCTTGCTGAGATCCCACGGCACAAAAATAAAGAAGGTTGGTGAGAGCTAAATAATAAATACATGCAAAAAAAGAAAGGAAAAAGCTAACCCTGGTACTGACTGCTAAAACAAAAAAATAAAAATCCAAGTCTCCATTCTCAACACACATCTGCCCACAACAGACTGCTGCTGCCCTGCAGAAGAGCATCAGCACTTACATTCCCGGACACAGCATCACCAGTGGCTGCCAGGCTCCTTGCAGACAAGGCTTCACTTCAAGAGCCCTGGCAACACTCCACACCTCAGCACGTCTCGTGGAGCCAGCAGAAGCCCAGCTGCGTTTATTAGTGTAGGTTTCATGCACCATCTCACCTGCCATGTATTTGTGTCTCACCCACTGCCCCACCTCACTGCTTGGGATGCGCCAGTACAAACTTCCTACACCTCTCTGTGAGGTGCAGAAGATCTGTGCAAACACAAAAGGAGAAAGCAAAGCCCAAGGACCCCGTGTCCTCTGCAAGGCCACAGAGGCAGTCACAATTTGCAATTATAATATTATACCTCATCATTTTTGTGCTACGAGCTGAACGGGGCTTAGAAGCAGAATTTACCTAAAGTCGTGTGACCGTGGTACAGGGATACCAGTACTACTAACAGACAGTCCTTCCATTAAAAAGGTTAAAAAAATCTTACAAGATAAAAAAACTGGAAGGCAAAAAAATGTGTAAAATACATTCTTACCACCCTCAGATAACATCAGCATCCCTGCAGAATGCGGTCATGCTCCTCTGACTTCCTTAAAGAGGAGCAAAACCTTTCCACTTTCATTTGAGAATATATTCTAAGTAAACAAATCCCAAAGGAATTTAAGCATGGTGTAAAAGCTGCAGCAAAAAAAAAACATTAAAAAAAAAAAGCAAATGAACTAAAAGTATCCTCTCTTGGCACACTACTGAAAAAAGGATTCACCACACTTCTAATTAACTGCCACTGTGGCTCGAATGAATGACTTATAAATAGGCAGCAAATTCAAAGCAAACACTTGAAGGCTACAGCAAGTTTTGAGGTTGTTTTCTTGTTATTGCTTAATCATTTGTTAGTAAGGTGGAGGCCAACAACACAGCACAAATGTGGTGAAGGAAGGAGGGATGAAAAGAAACGATGTTCAGGTGTATGAAGTGCACAAACAAGTTTGTGACTGCAGGTTTCCCTACGTGCCCTCAATCCTAAGAGGGCTTTTGTGTTATCATTAAATTCTTATCTGAAAACTCAAGCTCCTGTGGGCCATCTTGGACCAACTTTTCTGCATAATGAAACCAAGTGCTGTTAAGTGCTCTCATTAAAGTGCAGGACTGGAAGTGCTCCTGCTGGTCTGTGGTGAGGGCCATCCAAAACAGGAGTGGAGTCAAAGCCACCAAGGCTAAGTTACAAATCACATCATAAGTGACACTACCCATGGCAGTGAACGGCAAAGCTAGAGCAGCACAAGCCATTCCCAGAGAGAATCTGGTTTCTGAAAAGCTTTTACAGGAAGATTTCTCATAAACTGTAACTGTTCCTCAAAATAACTGGAATTTCTATTCCCTGGCTGTCGTTGCCACCTGTCTCCTACCCTCTCTTCTCTCCCCCACCTCGTCTGGCTGCCCACGACATTCCCAGGCTGCAGCTTTCCAGCACCAAAAAAGCAGCCAATTTAATTACCCTTTTAAAATGCTCCTCTTAATCCTGTGCTCCTTCTTGCTGAGCCTGAAGGGGACTCTCACCAAACCCAAGGGTTCTTTTCCAGGCAGCCCAGTGGGCACGCGGTGCTTTGTGCCTCCTGCACAGCCTGTCCTGCAGGGATCTTTATCATCTTAAAAAAAGGGCTTGGAAAGGGTACCAAAGGGTAAAAAATAATGGCGATAACAAGAACAGAAAGAGCAAACAGACCATCCTTGCACAGCACAGGTGTGATGTATATTCTGTGCTTGCCAAGCATCAGTTTAATTTACGTTGCAGAAACTTGCACTTTCCTTTCACAATAACTGTCTTGCAGGATTAACCAGCCTGAGACTGAAGTCCCTTGTTTATCTGTAAAATAGACAGAGCAAAAGGAACAGAAATGCCTATTTCCTTGTGCTGCCTCATCAGTGTTTCTCAGTTTTGATCTGAAAGCATCAGCCCCTCAGGGAGCCCTGCAATTTCATCCTAAACACAGTCCATTCAGTCCTCAGCCCTTCTGCTGAGCCTGCCAACAAAGATGCCAGACGGGTTATTGTTGAGATGCAATTGTTTATCTTCTCTGAGCAAAGCAAACAGCAACTCATTTCAGGAAAGCAATCCAGCAACTCACAATCACTTCTCACTCCAGCAGATGCAGATGGACAAGGCAAAAGGTGACGGTCCCATTAGAAACCCTCGAGTTTCCTCACACGTGAATCTCCATCCAGCAAAGCCATGCTACAGAAACATTGAAGACCTGCATTTGGCAAGGCAAGGAGTCAGAACAGATGCTCAGATCATCTCAGAGATGTGCTCCCACCACAAAGCACATGTTCAATGGTGGCTGGGCATTAGGCAGGGAGTGTGAGTGCACAGCTAATGCCGCAGGCAAAATTAAATCAAGCAGTGGCATCAGGGTAAGGCAACAGATCTGTAAATGTGAACACACTTTTTCCCATGCTTAAATGTTCTTTCTCCTTACCCGAGCAGATAAACAGCTCTGAAGTTTCCTCTCTGCCTAAATGTGAGGAGGGCTGACCTCAGGGGGTCACCTGCTTGTTCATCCACTGCAGGACAATATGCACAAACTGCTCCCAGCTTGCTCTTTGTGGAGCAGGCCCTGTGGAAGCCTACAGAGGTTCTACAAAATGTCCATTTGTGGTAGGAGCAGCCACAGATTCGTGCCATGCAGCAGCTCCACAGTGCTCATGAAGCGACCTCTCCGCTCTCACTTCCCCTCTGCTGTTCAGAAACAAGAGCTTTATCCAAAGAGCAAGTGGAATGCAACAGAAACCAGTATCAGCAACAATTACAATAACATCATCTGTAAAGTGTTAATAGGCTGTAGAAATCAGCTACAGCAAATTTGGCTTTTGTCTGGCCTAAATAAAAAGGTGCTCATTATCTTGAGAGGAAATGCCACTTATGAACGATAAGGTCATGCTGCACTGTGCAGATAAATGTCAGTTCTCTGTATAGCTGTGAGCTTCATCTACTGCATTCAAAAACATACATAAACAACAAAGCAACAAAATGCCTTTAGAATTAGCTTGGGATGCCATGTTATTTTAAGAGTATAAAGCAAGTCATCTGCATTTCCTTAGACATGCTTTCTTGAACAAGCATTAGGAACATCTACGTACATACACCTATGGCTACACTGTGCTTTGTTGGTCACAAAATAAACCAAAGCCTGGTGCTTTCAAGCAAGCTCCTAAGAAGTACAGAAAGAACTGAAGACCAATGGTATTTTATATGCAACAAACATCCACAGAAATTACACGCACCTGCATCTGAGGTCATTACAGACCCCAGCAGCCTGTACCAAGCTGGACGAGCAATGCTCCTTCAAGGAAATCCCACATACAACAACAGCTTCCCTCTTTGCAAGAGCTCTGCGTGCTGCCACGTAGCAGCTGAGGAACAATTAAGCACACTCAGATGATCTCTGAGTAAACAGAAGAAACAAACCAAGCAGCAATTAGTGGAAATGGCAGCGGCAGAGCCCTGGAACCTCCAGGCATGTATGGCAAAGGCCTTTGGGTTTTGGAGCATCTGTCAGTAAGCCCAGTCCCAGCTCTGCAAGGCACAGCATGGGCTTTGGGAAACAGTCAAAGCTCGTGGGCTCTCAAGAGATGCTCCCATGAGTTAAAACAGATACAGACATTGATCACTTCTGTGCATAAATAAATAACATACGGTGACAGCCTCTACACAAATAAGCCTCAACAAAAATCTCTCCTTACCCAATATATTCTGCTTTTAAATAACCTCTACAAAACGATCACTCTTTTCTCCTTTCATAGCTAGTGAATCCACCACTGTTTTTTCATACACCAATAATGCAGTGTAACACATCTTCCAAACTTCTTGCTGCCATCCTTTAAAACTTAAAAATATTTAGGATTACCAATTCGTCCAAGAAAATTGGGTTTCCAAGGGGAAAAGGAACAACCTCCCAAAAGGAAGAGGTGCTGCAAAAACTCACCTTTGTAAGTCTGACATTTGAAACACAAGCAAGGAAACACAGAATAGATAAAAATCAATGCTTTAAAACACACATCGGTTCAGCTTTTAATGTGGTTTTGAATAGAACTGAAATATGAAGGCATCACTACAGCCATTATGGCCATTTAACCAAATTGAAAGTATAAATCAGCACAGTGTGCCCAGTAAATGTGCTGCGCACTTCATACCGGTATTGCTGGCACCACAAGGCATGAAGAATGCAATGCTGCTTTCCCCAGAACTTTCAGTTCGTCCTGCTGCACAGCTTTTAGCAGAACCAAAGCATGCTTGACATTAGCACCAATTAAAACAAATAGGCAAATTGCAAAGCCTCTGAAAATAGAGAATTGTTCCTTATGGTTTGCTTGGACCACCTCTGAACAGAGGGAAATCTGTATTAACAGCTCCATTTTTATTCACAGCTTGGTGAATATCACCATCAGCTGCTTTTTTCACTTCTGTTCCCAGTCTTTTCTAAGACTTAGCTGGCTATGGCTAGCCACAGTTAAGTAAAGCAGAAGGGAGAAAAGTGAAGACAGGCACTCCAGCCACCTTCTTCCAAATGCTGCAGTGGTGCCATACTCTAATTCATGACCTCAGCGTGGAACCAAACTGAAGAAAAACAAAAGCTGCAGTGCATGGACACAGCAGTCTGCAGGGAAAGTCAGGGAGAAGATGTGGAAGCAGCTACAACGTGGAACCTGGAGAAGAAAGCATGAAAGGTGAATAATTATGCATCTTCTGGAAGAAAACAACTGCAATCGTCCTTTGCATTTAGGCACCATTCAGCTTCCCGTGCTGAACCAGGCACTGAGACTAATTAGTTCCCTGAAGAAACAACCCTTCCGCTCCTGCTGATTAAGATCATAACTGGAAATAATCAATGGGCTTCAAAAAGAAAATTAAGACAGCAACTACTGTTGTTTTAATTGCGACAATAAACAAAGTTAAGAGCATTAAGAAGGATCTTGAGATTCTGGCAAATTGCAAAGAGCAGGAGCAGGGGGAATGCATGGGAACGAGTTTGTGCTGTTGCTGTCTTCTCAAAGCACTTTTCCTGGTACATGTTATGACTATTAGGCAATGGAAGTTCAGCAGAGCTCCAAGCCCAGGAGCTCAAAGGCAGAAATCCTCTGCAGAACCCTGCAAGCTGCTCCAATGCAGCAAGGTTTGGGCACTGCCAGCTCCGGGGCAGGAAGAGTGAGGCACCCAGACAGGCCCTGCAGAGATGCCATTGCAAGAACTTGGCTATAGATAAAAAGTTGATGTCATGTTTTCAAATAGAAAATCATTGTTAAAAACATTAATCCCTGTTTGTCACAAGAGGCCATCGCTGTGAATTAAAAGGTGACGTGAAAACACTTATAAATACATATTTTAAATTCTAAATTATGCAGAGATCGTGTAGTTATCCTGAAATGAAGCACCAGAAATCACAGAATTCAAATCCAATCATTATAAAAATCAACCTACCTCGACAAGTTCAAAACATCTCTCAAGATGCCCCGACAAGCACTGTTTCATGTCATTAATGCAAGGCAGAGGCAAGGAATAGATCAAATTTCTGCGATGTTTTGTGGAAGCACAATTTTCAATTTTAATCTCTTTACCAGATGCTGCTTCCTTGCTTCTCTCAGAACTGCTTAATTTCCATGAGCTGCTACAGCTTTCATCATCAGAATGTAACTAAGTAGTAGTTCTAATAACTAGAGAACATTAAACATTAACTTTACTTTGTACTTTCTGACAAGGAAATTAATTCACCAACACAGTTCCAATGAGGTGTGATGCACTGGTCAGAGCACTTCTGGGACACCCAAAAGAGACAATCCTGGCCTGGACAGTTATCCTGCCCCTAATGAGCCAAGCACCAAAATACTCTTTGGGCTGAGCTACATGCACATGAACCAGACACTTAAGGCATCACTGGGCTGGATGCATTTGGGAGGCTGTTCAGAGATGGGATGGAGCAGTGCCTCCAGCAGGATGCCATCACTCTGCTGCAGGGAGCCAGGCCGTGTCCTCACATACCTCGGAAGCTGTTGAGGAAACTCTGACCATCCAAGGGTCACTCAAGCACACCTGAACACAAACCCAGCCACCAGGGTCTGCCATGGCAGCAACATGGGTGCAGCTGTGTGGGCCACATAGATGACATCAGCACTACACAAATTCACCATGCTTTCCAGCCTGGAACAGACCCACAGAAGTTAGATATCAGGATCTAACACAGAATGCAATTCATGTAGTTTCTATGAAATTGAAATAAAGTCAACCTGGCTCTTTCCTTCTGCCTGGTGGGGAAGAGGCATTGCATCTATTGCACCCAGGCTTCACCCCAGCAGCGCACTGGCAGCAGAAGGCAAGATGAACCACACTGCTTCAAAGCAGCTCCCTTGTGTGCCACCTCTGCCTGCTGCCAGAGCCACCATTATCACCCCAACTGTGTTTTTGCTTCCTCCTCCACCTGAAGACATCTGAATGCAAAGCCTGTATCTCTGGGCACAGGCAAGCAGGCTCTCTGGTTCAAAGCATCCTAAAGCTCTTAGTACCATAAGAAACACTCTGCCCTGTTCTATTGTGGTGAATATGACTCATAACTTCACATCAGTTATCTTCTCTTTCCAAAACATCACTAGAAAATTGGGTAATTTTAAATCTACTGTGAGAATTTAGACCCAGTTCACCTGCTTCTCTCATCTCCTACAGCCAGGTGCATTTCAAGGTGATACAAATTCCTCAGGTCAAGCCTTGTTTGTGCTTTGTTATTTAAAACACCACCAGAAGAGTCTACAGGAGGATCTACTCACACCAAGAGCATTTTTAGGGGAGCACAGGCTGCTAGCATCTATCGTAAGAGCCTCCAGAGGTGCCAATGTAATGTCCCCAGCTGGTGACAAAGGCTTTGGACACACAGAACAAAAGCAGACTGCTGTGCTCCAAGCATCCCACACAGCACTGTGATCTCACCTCAGTCGGGCTGCTTCCTGCAGCCCCCGATACGTACCAGAGGCTAAAAGGACAGACAACTTCATTAATGATTCAATTTACCCTCTACAAGTTGGTGTCAAGAATTCTCATTTCTTAAGAATGATGGCAGCCTGCTCCTCTTTAGCTGTGGTCCCGAGGAACTGTTGAGTTAAAGCCATTCTTAAACTGTCAGAGCATCCACACTAAAACAAGCTGTAAAAATCCACCTTTACAACACTGCCCTGTGCAGGATACCCATAGTGCAGGCATTGCCACACCACCTGATTTTCGGTACAGATCCAAAATGAAGAAGCATCTCCAAAAAATAAAAATAAAAATAATTAATAATAAGAGGGCTTTAACATCTAGTTCAACCAATTAAAAAAGTGTTGGGTCCAAGGAGACAGGCTCTGCTGCTGTGGCACCAGCCAGTTTTAAGGGCATTCCCACAGAGCAGGGACTGTCACCTTTAACAAATCACTGCACCCCTCACCATGCGACTTCCTCATTTATGTGACGGCTCTTTGCAAGGTGCTCTCCCCAAACACAGCCGCCAGCAGGTGTAAAAGGGAGGGAGGGAACTCATGGCTCCCTGACTTGACAAGGGCACTCAGGTCTGGAGGAAGATGAAACGTGTGAGGGAAGAGAGAACCGAAAATCATCCGATTTGCAGCGGTGCTGGAGGACGCAGAGCCTGAGCCACGTCTCCTCTAGAAAAGAAAAGAAAGATGAAGGATGCAGCGGCAGCCAGGAAGGCTCAGAACTGCTGAGAGATGCCAAAGCACCCAGGTTCCAAATGCTATTCTGACAGGGAGTTTGTGTCAGAATATGATGGCCTGCACTGTGAGTGCTTCAGCAATCAGTGCTAACTGGTGCGTGCAGCACGTGAGCATCATCTCCAGAGTCTCTTTTCTCCCTCCTGAGTTACAGATAAGATGCTACAGTGACAGCAGAAGTCTGGGCAAGTGAAACACACACCAAGCTGGAACGGCAGGAATGCTCTGGTGGCTCGGATTTGCTCCTTGTGGACATCCAAAGGGAGCAGGGCAATCTTCTCACTGCTTCTTACACTTGTCACTGAGATAAGTGGTGCAGAAAGGCTGGAAGGCAGCAGAGAGGCAGTGCAAGCAGGCAGGAGAAACGTGAACATGGAAACAAACTCCTCTGTGCATCGCACAGATAGAAGGAAGTTTCTCTGTAAAGCTCCCATCATCACAGAAACCCCTTCTGCCATGTAAAGAAGCAATTTACCTTTGAGGGAGAGAGAGAACTCAGCAGAGGGATAAAGCACGACAAGCATAAAGTGCGGATCAAAGGGAGGAAAAAAAGGAGGTAAAACAAAGTGGAAAAGCACTGAGGGGGAAGCCAGGTGAGAGACGAGGAGGAGCTGTTAACTGCTCAAATAAACATTCTATTGCATCCACATAAATTCTAAGCACTTTAAGCACCGGAGTGACTGCTAAGCAACTCACTTAGCAAGGAGCAGACTTGTGGCCAACACCACGGGTACCACCAGCACATGAGCTGCAGTTATCACAATATAAGGTGATAATTTTTGGTCAACAAGTTTTGAGGTCACCAGTAACACCAGTAATACCCATGATGAAAAAAGTAATCCACAACAAAAACACCACCACAAAAAACACAGAGCATATGGCATTTCTCGTGCTGAAACTGTCAGACTCGTAATTATCTGATTAGAATACATATGGTGTTCACAGACAGTGTAAATCTCTCAATGTAAAAAATGCTAGAGACCATTGAAGGTGTCAGCGTGAGTCTTCCTTGCAAATCTCTCTTCATTAAAGTTTCATATGGAGCCAAGTGTGTTGTAATAAAATAGCTATTAATGGAGTTATATTTATGATGATTTCTCTTTTGTGCAGCTGGATTTAACTTTTCAAACACTAAACTCCACAACAGAGCTCTGTCACAAGCTGCCACACGCTCAGAGGCTTCTTGCTTTGTCACATTTATCTTGAGATTAGATTTAATGGGAGCAACGGTTGTAAAAGTTAATCAAGATTGGCACAAAAACTGCTAATATTGCTGATTGCAAGCTGAAAATTTATGTCACGATAAGAACACAACCGCAATTCTGTTAATTTTACATATTGATTACATGCTGACCAGAGACAAACTCATTCCCTTTTCAGTTCCAAAACACGCTTTTAAAAAGATGCTGAGTGACACTTCATTAACCATCCGAAATAGGCTGGCACAGCCTGCTTTCTTTTTCCAGCTTCCATTTCAGGTGGTATTTTTCTTGGTCTCCTCCCTACTTTACATGTAGTGCTCCATAAAGGGCTTTCTTGAAACCTAACAGCTTGCTCAGCACCGTGGAACAGGGCTTGTGCTGGGGGCAGGCAGTCCTGGGCAGGAGATGGCAATCACTTTCAGCCCCAGAACAGACTACAGATACGGATCTCTAATGTATGCTCATATGTTAGAGATCCAGCTTGTGTCATCAGTGAAGAGGATTTTAAAAGCTCCCCATCAGCCTGTCTTCACCCTATGGTTCTCTGCCCCATCAGGCACAGACAGGACCCGTTCTTTGACACCAACACAGTGCTTCCAAAGTGAGCTGGGATGGAAGCATCACTCTGCATTTGAGCTCCTGGCAAGGTGCCTTTCTTCCCAACGAGGTTGATGCTGCAGACCCTGCAGTGTTCCCAGCAGCTGTCCTGCAGTCACAGAAGGGCCCAACACAGCTCCGTACCACACCACCCATCCCTGCACTATGCACTAACAAACTGCTCACACGCAGCCCTCGGGGCCTACACACCTCTCTCTTGTTCCCTGTGTTCTTTTAAACTGCTCCCCACCTCACTTACACATCAAGCAGAAGGCTTATCAGAGGCCTCATCTCCCTAATAAGTGAGAAGCTGTTGCCTCAGCACAAACTCTTCCTACGCTCCATCTTCAGCAGAGAGCCTCCTCACTCACGTGGGGCTGCTGATGGAATGAATGGGAAAAATCTTCGTTTTCAGAGTACAAGAAATTCTGGTTAGAAACATTACTTATTCCCTTTGTGGGTTGTTCAGAGGTTGGGCTGCTGGTAACAGACTGGGGCAGCCAGCAGGAACACACACACAGACGTGTCAGCTCTATGAGCATCAAAGGTTTCTCTGCTAGGGTACATGGGGAGAGATTTGGGTAAATGAAGTGTTCAGTAGCAAAAAACAAAACAAACCATGAAAACAACCCACAAGTCAGCTGCCTGCTGCCCTCCCAGCCCACCTACAGCAGGTGCTGCTGGCACGTCCCGACCCTTCTGCCACCAGGATTTAGATGTGCCCAAGTTCCCTTCTGCTCCTTCCGCAGCATCAGGGATAGTTTAACCCATATTTCAGAAATCAACCGAAGCTCCAAGGTGCCTCATTCCTGCTGTCTCCTCTGTTTGTTTGCGAGATGAGTCACACAGGTGTCAACAATTCTAAAATGTGCAGAGCTGGGAGGTGCAGAGCATTATGTGAGAAGTTATTAATAGCTGCTATCAACCAGATCTTTGATCTGCAGGCAGTGACTTACAGCTGCTGCTCCTGATGACGAGATGCCAGCAGGCCCTCATGGACCTCCATTTCCCTTTCTAGTTTTTGAATTTTTACTAGAACAACAGACTCCAAAATTTCAGAATTGATTGGATTTGGCAGCCAACGTTGCAGTCAGAAAGGCAAACACAAGCAAGTGAAGCATAAAATTTTACTTTACAAGGGGAATATAAGGACTTTGAATCCTGCTTCTAGCAAAGTCTTTGAAAGACTTAAAGGTTGACATCACACAAAACAAACCTCCAGAGCACACAGCTCCTTTCTGAAATTTTCCACGTAGCCCTTAATCCATATCCATGAAGATAAACTTATCATTTGTTCCCTATAAATAATTAAAAGGATGCAGGAACTGGTTCCAACACTCCTCCACCCTTCCACCTGAACAGGAAAAGGTAATCTGTACCAGCCAGAGCAGATTCGACCCATACAGCAAAACAACTCGGGACATTTCCATCCATCAACCCACAGCCACCACAGGCAGGCAGCAACTCAGAGCACAGGATGAATCAGCCACCTATCATGTTGTGCCAGTGCCATCTAATCCTGCTGTTAAACAATGCGGATATCAAACAACCACATGGAGATGAAAACATTCAGGCAAGTTTCCTTTTCATCTGCCACTAATTTCTGGCTCAACTTGCCCAAAACTGAGAAACAGGGAGGAAGAGGACCTACAATGCAATACAGAGCTCACACCACACTGCTCTGCCTGCTAAGGCTCTAGAGGTCACTGGAGCCAGTATTCCCTGCCCTAAGCCCCTACCTACCAAAGAAGAAAAGAGTGTTTCCTGAAAATGACAGGAGTGACAAGGAGATGGATGCACAGCAGGGCAGTTCACTTCATTAGGAATCCCAGGAGCAGCAATTACTACAAGTTTTACTCCATTTGAATTACATTGTCTATAAATCTATATGCTGGTAGAATTAGACATGAAGAAAGGAAAACTCACATACTTACAGTTATTGTAAAATCTATGGAATAAAAATGCCAAGATTTAAGATCACAGAGATATTTCCAAATACTTCTATTCAGGACCGTTCCACTACCACCAAATACAGCAGGGAGGTAGGGAATAATTTGGCAAATGGATGTTATAATTTACCTCATTATAGCCCTGTTTCAGCCTGCAAATTTACATAAAGAGAATAATAATATAAGAATCCCTTTGAGAAACACTATCTTCAGAAAAAAGGAAAATGTTTTTCTTAGAGAAAACCCCAGTATAAAAAAAAACAGTTAACATAGTTACTGGTGCTCCGGGGCTTTCAGGCCCGATGCCACAAAGAGAAGAATAACAGCAGACAGGTACTTTACTCTTCCAAACGCACCAAGTAAGGGCCTAATGAGCACCCCTTACTGACACAGCCTGCAGGAGAGCCTTGCTACACACACTGCAGGGAATCACCGACACCACGCGGTGGGTCTTCCTGACGTTGGCATTCTCAAGTCTGCATTTAGCAACCCTGCCTTCTGCAGAGCACATTGCTAGGCAGCTCGGGCTTAAACGGCCTCAGCTGTTCCCCCACTGGGGTTAGAGAAGGATGCTGCTTTATTACCTCCAGCTCGGCGTTATGAGCGTGCAGCTTCTGCACCATCTCCTCGGCCTCCCGCATGCGCCGGTTCAGCTGTGGGGAGTGCTCTGCAGGGGTCAGCTCGCTGTCGTACGACTCCAGGATCGCCCGCATCCCATCACGCTCCTGCAGGGAAGAACAGAAATCGTTAGGGGTAAAAGCCCTGAACCCATATAAGCAGGAGGGTCCTCAGGACAATGTGTTTTTTTCCATTGCAAAAAAAAAAAAAGCTCTGATGGATATATTCTCATGGTCTTTGTATGTGCATCGAGTTACAGGTGTGAGCACGCAGCTCTGATAAAAATCAATGAAATGAATAATCAGATTGTCTGGGGTATAAAAAAGCACACGTCCCTTGCAGGACAGCAACACTCATTCACCCCAACAAGCAAATAACTGAAACCAGAGCCTTCCTTCTTTCTGGAGACACTGTTCTAATTCAACGGGCTGAACAGATTTCTTCAGCAAAACGTTGAGTGCAGTACTTGACATTTTTCCTGCCAGAGAATTCCAGCAGTGAATGAACAGAAATATGGCAACAGAAATGAAATGGATTTGATGATGAACAAAGTGACTAAGAGCAAATATCCTCCAAATGCTATGTGACTGATCACCTGTTGAGCGCTGCAATATTCAGTGCTCATAATTAGTATTTTTTCAGAGGTTAATATCCTGCCGAGAATGTGCTTGGCTCACTTTCCTATTTGCTGATGGCTATAAACTGGAGGATCCCTCTCCATGCTCTGAGAGCTTTCACACTCCCAAGTACAAAGCTGGGCTTGAAAGCTGACTGTGTTAGGTAGCACCTTGTGGCCAAGACACTGGTGGGGACAAAAGGCTGAACAATATTCCAGAAAGCCAGGTATGTTTTAAAGAGATTGCTGGTTACAGTGCAGTGTGCATACAGGGATTAGAGAGCTGATGAAATGTTTCATATTTTGACTGTATTGAAGAGCCTTGATGTTTGCAAGGCTGCAGAACAGAGCCAAAGCAGTACATTCCCACTGCATAAATCAAAAGAGCAGAAGCTCCTAGGAAATCTTACAGGGTTGCTTCCCTTTTATTGCTGAAATTTCTATTTCACCCTGCTGCAGCAATGCACAAACGTTCAGGGCAAATCCATTATCTCTGTGAATGCTGCGATCACAAACATCCAAACTGTTATTAGAGGATCACTCAGCTTTACAGCTGTGCCGTTCCCAGGCCACTGCTGCTACAGAGAACTTGGAGCAGCTCACAAACATTGCTTAGCCATGCTGAAACACTTGGCTGGGACGCTGCTCTCCTGTGGAAATCAAAAATTACTGGGATAGGAAAGCCCTTTCCCCTCAATCCCAAATGTATTTCAGATAGAGAAAGGGATGCTAACTGCTCAGTCAAGCAAGCCTGTACCTGAAGCCCAAACCCTTTCCATTCAAACCTAAAGGTCAAACGCTAACTGTGGATAATACGTGTACGCATGGGGAAGGGAAGGAACATCCAAATTCAAGGTGTGAAAATAAGAAGGGGGCACTGCCACAGGAATGGTTTTTGTCCAGAGCATGTGATGATGCACTGAAAGGTCAGCCAAGATGGTTGGGCTGGTCAGCAGGTAAAAGGATCTCAAGATCAAAGCCCAGCCTCAGGCTGCAAGAAGTGTGTTAATAAAGAAAAACACGTTCTAACACAAAGAGTGTTGGAAGCTATTATTGGCTTCTTGCTCAGGCCTGAATGAAGAGAAATACTTTTCTAAGGAAAGAACAGTTTTCCAGTAAAGTTTACAAAGAATTACTGATCTAATAGACACATGAAAAGAAAAACTTCCATGTTACTGTAGGAGGAGAAAACCAGACGGAGTCACACCACACCCGCCTGGTAATGAACTTGTTTAGCAGAAAGCCAGCAGTAAAGGATGGCTCCATCCTTCTCCCCCAGCAACATACACACGTCATCCAGTCTGCCAAGTGTACTCTCCAAAAGGCAGCCTGTCTTTGCTTAGAAAATGACTTTCATTCTCCACTTACCCCAGAATCCCTGTCTAGGACACAGAAGAGTACATAATGATGGCATTTACTGAAGTTACTGGGTTTATCCTTGCACACTGTTGCAATTACAGCATCATCTCACTAGCTCTCTATGTACTCCAAGCTGCTCACTATCCTAATTTTCTGCAAAGCATCTTTCATCAATGTGATAATTTAACGTGGCAATGTTCTCTCCATTACAGGAGGGCAGTTCCAAACCCCTGAGCATTTTTTTCAGCAGCAAACAGGACCTGTGGCAATTCCCATCACACTTGGCTTCCAATTAACTGCCGAACATGAGGTCAGTCAAGTCCTTCCCAGCAAGATTCCAGCAGTTCCCCAAGCTGTTCAGCTGCAACAACAGCAACCGTCTGCTTTCACATTAGGGCGATGTTGGATGAGAACAGGAGCAGGACATTCTTACGGGGTGTGCTTCCCCTGCAGCCAGCTACAGACCTTGCCCTTCAAAGCTGCACACTGAAAAGATGCAACTTGCCAGGAAAGGGCACAGGAAAAACACAGCACAAGCTGGATTGAAAAAAAGGGGCTGAAAAACTGGAATAAAGGGTGGCACAATTAAACACTTGATCCTGGAGTCTAGTTCTCCTCCGTAATTATTTCTAAATATTAATACTGTAATGAAATCATTTCTCACCAACAAGTGGTCCCCAGCTCCATTTTCCAATTCATCCCCCACCGAGAGCACTTACTGAGAGCTTTTCCCTCCCTCCTAAAGAACTTGTTCGTTTGGCAGGAAACTGAAGTTCTTGTTAAGAAGTTCTCTGTTTAAAAAGATTCTCAACAATTTAATCCTAGTTCTGTAATTGCCGCAGTATCCCCTCATCCCATAGGACAAGATACTCCACAAGCCCATCAAAGGCCTCTGCAGTGACTTCAGTGTATCTTCTGACTTTTTTCTAACACTTCTGCTCTGTCAAGAGTGTATTCAGCAGAATTGCTAAAATGGGATCCCGTGGAGAATTCCCAAAACGTACCCAGCACAAAGCACTTTGCTAACCCACAGCTCACACCCTGCAATGGCAGTTCACCAAACGCAGCTCCTGTAAAGTCCTTGGAGGAGCAGGAGAACACAGCACACATTCGGGTGTTCTTCACCTTGGCCAGATTCTAATCAACACCAGAACAGAAATGCAGCTCGCTCTAACCATGTTCTGAAGGGCTTGGTTTGAGCCCTAGGATCAAACTTCTCTCCAGTTCTTCTGCCACCATCTCTATTCCTTCTCTTACCTAAAGCCAACATCTGACCCATTTGGTAAGCAACTCGAAGATACAGAAAAGTTTACTGACACTGACACACCAGAGGGCAACAGGAGCAGCTTAGGAACAGCAGTAACATAAGAGGGTCCTTCTAGGAACCCCTCTTGTGGTTGTTTTTAGGGGAAGAGCTGATAAGCCTTCCAATAAGCACCCACCAGTTGCCACCACCCTTTCAGCACAGCCACATCACCAAAGCAGCACTGCACCCACCTCCAGGGTAACCCATGGCCTCCAACAGGCAGGGAGGAGAACACACAGCTCCCTGCTGTACATTGGAAGCAACTGGAGAAAAAGTAAAATATAGTAAAAGAATTAAAAATGCCATGGGACCCTTTATTTATATTATATATAGGTATGTATAAATAAAAACTCAGGCCCTATTCTCCGTGATGCTTGTTGGCCCCTCCTCAAACATACACGCACAGAATTCACCGCAGACTTTCTAATTAGTTGGAGAAAAGAAAAATCAATAGGAAAGAAATTAAAGTTACAAATCTCACTGAAGTCAGTCACACACTCTGGGAAAATCTGTTCCTGGGGTAAAGTTTATCTAGTGTCATAATTTTATTGAAATCCTATATCTTCCTATTGACTTTTATCGTTTGAAGCTGGATACCACAGTTGTCATTATTAGAGCTTCAGTGTTGCTTGCAGACCCAAGGTTTTGGGTTGGTGTTTTTTTTCCCCCTTTTATAAACAAGCTGTAATTGTCTGTTTTATTGATCAATAAATCTTTGGGCTGCCTTTCTTCACCCAGCTTCTGCTCTGTTAAGACTCCTGCGCCATTCTCTGAAAGAAAATATAAGGTTGTTGTGTTTGAAAGAACAGATTGTTTTGTCATTAGCAATGAAAGAGCAGGGATTGTACTGGTCGGTTCTGATAATGGCTTTTTAATGACAAATTCTAGTCAAAGTAAAATCTGCTTTATTTCCACATGAGTGAACTTCAACTATTAATCCAAAACCCAAACACAGCTCGCTTGCTTTCTCACTCCTGCACGGGTTCCAGCCTGGCAGAGGAGAGAGACTTTGTAAAGTGGAATCATAATGATATTTCCCACTCAGTGCCTTTTTGATGGTGCAGAAATATTCCTGCTCCTAGTGCTAGATGAGCTTTTTGTTTAATTAATGATAATTTTAGGAGAATGCTAATAGACTGCTTCATTATAGGAAATCAGTGGCAAGATTTCCCCTCCTCTTCCTCTCCAGACTCCTAACTCCAAATTAGTCACAATAAGAGAGAGCTTCAAAACGAGACTGAAGAAAGAATACAGATCAACATCAAACAGATGCTATTTGCAATCAGGTATAATTTAGCTAACTACTCCTCCTAAAAACACAAATAGAAGAGAAAGATGAACGGAGACGTGTGGTTTTTTTGCTTTAAGCTATCCAGGTATACATGTACGAAGTGTCCGAGGCTGGACCAACTGCTTAACAGGATAAAAATTAGCAGTGGATGCTCGTGGACCTGAGCTCACTATCAGTGAGGAACTCCCCAGTGTTAGGAGGCTCTGAGAACAGGGCAGAGGAACAGACCCACCCTTTGTGAAGGAAGACAGGATATACAGGCTCTATCAGTTATCAACCACTTCGTAATTGTGGTATCTCATAAAATACCTGAAGAAAATACCAACAAACAAATTGTAAGAAGGTAGAGAAGAATAGGAACAAGAAACAATCAACTGACACTCAATATGAATAATAACAAACCAGTCTGTTTTCCTTCTTTGACAGGTAGCTTGTCTGCTGAATAAAGGCAAATAAATCTCAACTTCAGTGATGTGTTTATCAAAGAGGAGGATTACAATTCAACATCATCTCAGTAATTGAGAGAAATGAATTTGCATCAAGGCGATGAAATTCCTGACAGCAAAGCACTGAGCCCTGCATCTCGTGTAGCAACACAGCCATCTCCATAAGTTGCAGCATCAGATGTCATTATTCCACATCATCAGCCTACAGGTGGTGGAAGGAAGTTAGTCCAGTGTTACAAGTGGCATGGTCCTCTCTAGCAAAATTTTTTTCAAAAAAATTATTAATTATACCCATAGCTACATTGTTAAGCACAACTTCTTAATTAGGTGTTGGTCTTCATAGGCTCTACACAAAACATCCCATTGCCTCATGGAAAATGGCTGGAAGAAAAGATAAAAGAAGTGGCGACAGAAAGACCTAAGAGACAGAGGCCTGAAGACTGAAGGTACATTGGTTAAAAATGCCAATTCAATCAGGCTTTGCTGCTATGGGAACCTAACTAAGAGGAGATGCATTCCCTCAGCTCCTGACCCTCCCAGAGCGTTGCTAACAAGAGCTAATTGAGCCTTCCAAAACAAACACGTCAAACAAAACTAGCAAAAATCAGATTACTAGAAACTTTTTAAATCCCTCTTCTCAACAGCAGTATCTACTGTCATCAGAAGGCAAACCCTTCCCATTTGTCTCAGCATTCTTACCTTTGGCACTAATCACATGGAAACCTACGTTTTCTTTTCCCAAATGTCCCAACAGTTTCCTCCTCAGAAATAGCTATTTCTCAACACTCTGGCTGACCCTACGTCCACACTACTTTGCAAATTAGTACTGACTGCAGACACAGATGTATACATAATACACCACTGAGTTTCTACTCAAGGCCCCAATTAAAGCAGCGTTTATAAAAAAGGCAGTTGACTCCATAAAACATCCAGCAGATTTCACTGAGACCACAGCTGAGCAAAGAGGCCAACAGAGGGAAAGACAAATGGTGGGATATGCTTTGGGATTCCCCAGTAAGCCCAACCATCATCTCTAAACTTCTGCACTCCAGCACAACTCTGCAGCACAGCAGCTCTACTGGCAAACGTCCTGCAGGTAATCTTAAATGTGCAACTCCAATTGCATGTATACCTCATAGGCTCTTACACTCTGCAACTTCTTCAGATTTACAGCTCTTCCTTTCTAGCTATTGTCCCTCAGCTTCAGCACTTCAACAGAGAGGGCTTGGCTTTGCCTTACGTCCTGGCAATGGACCAGTGCAAATAAATCCACTGTAACTCTTCTAATCTGTCTCTGATAAATCCCCTGCTTACCATCTTCTGGAAAATTGTTCATGGTCTCTAAAAGCCTCATCCTGCTTAAAGCACATACATATGCCAGATGACAAGCAATCATACAACTGACACTGCAGCAAACTAAATATTATCTGACTAAAATACCCCCGGGGTCCTCTTGCTTCACAGTGAGTTTAACATGTTTAGTTATGTTTCTTAACCTCCTGCTGTGAAATAATTTTATGGCTGTTCTGGTGGGGTTTTTTTCCCCGTTTAACTCCCTTCCGCTGGGATGTTTACCACCGCCTGTCTCGAGCACAAGCTCTGTTTTCTATCTGTCTCATCTATCCATCCAAAATCCTCTTTCTGCTGCTCCTCTCAGCCCCGCTGCTCAGACAGCAGCAATCCCACACGAGTGTGAAGCTGCCGTATCCACTTGGCTCAGAACAGAGCCACGCTGCTCTGACAGCTACATGGCACCATGAGATCAGATCACATTAAAAAAATGATCGTTTAGAAAAAAAAGAAAGGAAGCACCAAACCCTCCCTTCCTCCTAGCCACTCCATTACCATCATTGGCAGAAGGAAGGCATGCAACTGACAGAAAATGTATTCGTCCCTACTTAACACCAATAAGTAGCTGATATTTTATTCATCCATTCAAAAAGAAAAAGGAAAAAAAAGTGTTATTCAAACCTGAAAATAAAGTTTTCGTGGCTGGGCATCAGATTCTTCTATTCTGACAGTGTCTGCAGCACATATACTTACTCCTTACCCTCTGATTTCTTTCTCCTTCTGCCCAGTAAGTAACCCATATTCTGGCCTCTAAATCTCTTAAAAGCCAATTTCCTGCAGGTTTAACTTCTTAAATATCATTAAGTCGAGAAAAGACTGAACCATGCTCTAAACCACTGCAGTTATCTCTGCAAAAATAAACAAATAAATAAAATAAATCAGAGAACCAAGTTCATGCAATCAGTTCAATACATTAAATTGAACTTAGTAATTTCTTGGTCTTCTTACAGACATTTCTGTTCTAGAAATACAGCAACTGTGGTTTTTGAGACAAGCAAACAAAGCAGGGCTTCCAGCTAAAGCTTCACCCAGCTGCGTTATTAGAAAATGTTCCTTTTCTAGATTTTACTTAATTCACAAAATATTCCCTTTCCTTTATAACTTCAGGATATAAAACATCAAGAACTTCAATAAGTTTCAGAAATCATAGGTCAGATCATCCCATAGGTCACCCCCAGTGAGTCTGGGCTAGCTTAAGAGAGCTTATTTCATCACATCCAGTAATTGATCTGAGACAAGGTGATAATAAGTCATTACTTTGAACCAAAGTTCTACAGTTTACTGCAGAGTGACCAAAATAAGGATTTCACATTACAGAAACCGTGTGGGTTACGTGTTTTAACTTGCATCACTGGAAAACACGAATGAATAACAAATTCAATGCTTCAAGCATATAAGCCAACTTTAGCTACTGAAAAGAAAAAGGAAAGAAAAGAAGAGGTTAGAAGCACAAGCTGCACCAAGCAGCACCTCCTTGGCCTTGTTAGATCAGTTTCTTCTCTCAGCTCAGACAATATGCACAGAACACACCTCATAGCACAACCAACAGCCCATATGCAGGGGTTGCTTCAGACAGTGAAGCAAAATACCCAAAGCTCAGCTCCTCTTCAGCCATTTCCTTCACTTTCTCTCCCTTGCATCAGAGTAGGAGGCTTGTTTAGTGGCTGCAAAAGAGCTTTCTGCTCCCTGAAAACACTCTGAACACAAAAGTTGGTGAAGCAATAGAGATAAGAAGGGGCACTGCTGATGGGAGGGAAGGCACCAAGCTGAGTTCTCCCAAGAGGTTCAGCCACACAGCATCTGATCATTAATGTCCATCAAGCTGCACTTTGAAAGAGGTCTGCCACCTCTCACTTCTGGATTCCTGAGCCCAGATTTGTAGCACGTTGGCATTGGAACTCCATGTCAGCATCGGTGCTGGCTGGCAGAGATCATGAGCTGTCCTGGACTTCCTTCCTCCCAGGCCCAGGAGTGCTGAAGAACAACATCAGGTGCCCAAAAGGCACAGAGGCTCTGATGTACAAGGCCTGCACCATGCAGGTATGGGATTGTGGTCCTCTGCCTCCATTCCAGTCCCAACTTCACCTTGGACTTCCCAACCCAAAAAATCAGTATTTAGTAAATGCATGTGAAAAACAGTCTCTCACTGATAACTTCTCTGGATATTTTCATTGCTCACGTAAATATCCAGCCTCTTTCTGAACCCCGATGAATTCATGACCTTGCCAATTATATGGTGGAAATGAATCCCACAGCTTTTTCCACTGCTTGAAAATGTATTTTCTTTTATCAGTTTTTAATTTGCCACCTTTCAGCTTCATTGAACACCTTTGTTCTTGTGCTGCACAGACAAGGAAAACAACAGCTCCCAAACAACTTCTCTAAACCATTCATTAGACTGCGAGCTATCAACTTGTCACCTCTTCTTCAACTACTTTTTAAGGTAAACAATCCCATCTTCACTTCTTTTTGGTTTTTTTTTCAGCCCAGCTCCAGAGCTGCAGGTGCTCTCACAAAAGCTGCCCAGCCAGGGGATGCCAAGGTCCAGCCGTGAGCAGATGGATGCACTGCAGGCAACCCCCTGCTCAAGAAGAGTAGGGGCACTCCTATACTTAAGAAAGAACCTTCAGCCCCTGTGACAACTGCCCACATACGCGGGTTTCTTCAAATTTCAAACGTTTCCAAAAGAAAATATTACCTCTAAATAACCTACAAGTTAGTTGGGCTAATGTTAATATTAGCTGCCACTCAGCAAATGCCTCCCTTCCAGAGAGTTGCTGGAGCGCTGCTTAATTCATGCAGACAAAAACGTTCCTCTCTTTGTTCTCCCTCCACTGGCTCTGCAATATTAAGTCAACAAAATCTATCCTCAGAACTGCACTGACATCAAGAATGTTATGCTCAAACCATTAGACAAAATGCAAAGTACTGAAGTCAAGCTTCATTAAAAACAAGTGGAAAAATCAGTTTACCAGAAGAAAAACATTATTTAGGAAATATATTCATTATATACATCTGAAAAAGAATGATGATTAAATGTTTAAAACCAAAACATTCAGCAATCTTTTAATTAATATTTGATCACAACATTATGCACGCTCATATTTGTTTATGCTTTATTTTCAGCCAAACCACACAGCAATAAAGACCACAGGCCCAGCATTCACCAGATCTGCTTTGTTACAGACTAAAATCACGGTTTTGTTTCCATACTAAACATCTGCTGTGTATTATTGAAGAAAATGGACTATCAGCATTTCTACTTCTGGGCATCACTCCTTCACAGCGAGTAGAACTGACTGTCAAGACGGCAGATGCAGGAGCAGAGGGCTGAGGTCTCTCCCTGGCACCTGACGTGGTGGGGGGAGCTGGAAAGCAGCAGTTAACAATGAACACGAACTCCTACCTCCATATCACAACAGATCCATGATGCAGAACACTCTGGATAACTCAGACAGACTTCAGCTGAAATTTGGCCTCTCCTATATTCCACGTACCAGAAGGACAGGATGAACCGTACCCACTGCTTGATGCCAGAAGATGGGCAGATAAAAGGTAACAGGAGCCAATCATTCAGCAAGAGCTCACGATCACAATCCTTCTCCTCAACTTTCTCCAAAAAGCTGTTCTTACTCCACTCACAGCTCTTATTTCTCAGGCTTGTCCCTGCCTCTTCACTTCTAGTAACAACACACACGAGACACATCACATTAAGAGGCAGCGAGAATAGAAGGTGAGAACAGAAGTGCCCAAAAAGCAGTGAGCTGCATGTCTCTGCCTTGTGCACACCAAGGATGCTAAACACACAGAGTCAAAAATCAATGCTATGCAGAAGACTCCTTGTGCAAAACATCTGCCTCGAGTCCAGCAGTAGGAGCTTTACAGCAGGACGTGGCACAGCAGCCCTGCCTGCACCCTGAGCTGCCACAGCATTACCTGCTAGAAGCAATCCCCCTAAGTCTCAAAGTACAACCCTTAGCAAGAGTTTGTTATCTGTTCCCCTACTGCAGTTTTTTGCATGTGTGAAGATATGTCCCCTCCAGACTTCCCCAGAATAAGTTTTCACTCTCACTCTTGCCTTTTGCCATTTGCTGAACTGTAGTTTCACTGAAGTTTCCATGCCTATGGGAATGACAGCCATGCTAACCACACGCTTCTAAAAGGATTTAGCTATTCAGACTTCTTGTTTCCCCCTTTATCAACAGTTCAGGACTATAAACAAAGAAACGGCAGCATTAAAAAGAAAAATGAACTTTTTGGACAGAGCTTCTCCCTACCTCCTCCCTCAGCAACAAAGGCAAACAGCCGCTCACTTTGTGCATCACACGCTCACCCCGTCCTGCTCACAGGCTGCCTGACGAGGCAAACTCTAATATTAGATACCACCCTTATTAGCTGAGATCACAGAGCGTGCCGCTGCCCCGCAGGTACCGCACTCTGCACGGGTTGCTCTCTTTCACAAATCATACGTAATTGCCTCTTTAATATCAGCCACCAAATCGAGTTGAATGTGATCATTATTCTCTAAATTCAACATTCTTGCACTTCAAACATATATTTCATACTTAAAGAATACTTTTTAAAATAAAAATGCTTCAAAAAGCTTAGAATTAAAGTCATTAGGCAATTTGACCCCCTGATACAAACAGCAAAGAGAAAAGAAAAGCAACTCCCCCTATGCTCTAAACAGCAATTCCTTTCCCGCTATCCACACAAAGAAACAGGGGGTCTCTGAAGTGGTTTTAAATCCTAATGTTTGAATGAATGGAAGGTGATTGATACGGCTGTTATTGGTACCACCACAGGAGGTGTTACAACAGCCCAGCAGTGCTGGCGGCACTGTGCTGATCACACAGCAGAGTGGAGCCAGTAGCACACATCAGACAGACTGCAGGGGAAGCTCTGCACCACGCTGGGCACATGGGTGATCTCCATGCTTGGGGGTTGGCAGGAACCCGAGGGATGGGCAGTGCCATTGCACATACATCATGGCATGCAGCAAATGCAAGACTGCACGAAGAGCGCAGGGCTGGCAGGAGATGGGAAGCAAAACTCAGCTTGGCTGATTACACTCTTCAACGTTAAGATGATTCACACAGTCTCTATTCTGTCTGCTACCAGAATGCTTTAAACAGGAGCAAGGCTGCTGACCAAGACAGGAGGGCCTGTTTGCTGGGTGATTAAAGCATGCACAAAGCACTGGCTAACGTGGACTTGCAGCAAGCTGGAAGGGGAGGACAGCTATCCATCACTAAATGCTTGCTTTCACATTGCTCTCCTACTCAGCTTGCTGACAGTCTGGCATGCTAATGGGTATTCAGGATTTTTTCCTCCCTTTTTTCTCATCTACCATCTTTCTCTCTACATTTAGAACCCATTTAGTTACTTCTGGATCATCTCTGATAATGGATGCCCAGCCTTTGATTTCTGATTTCATCCCTTAGCTTCCTCTGCTTTTCATTCTCTGGGGGAATAGTTAAACTGCATTTTTCCAGTTTGCTTTTTAAATGGAAAAGAACTGCCAAGAAGGGCAAATCTCACATTTCCCCACACTTACAGGTCAGTCTCTTCCTTGTTTGCTCCTGCTGGAACAGTGCTGTTTCCTGATATATCAACCCTACACAGTAAATGCAACTGAAGTGTCACCATGAGCTCACAAAGAAATCTGCGTGGTATCATCAATTCCTCTTCAGATCTCATCGGTTTACAGAAATAATGAAATTTGCTGCCTTTAAGAAAAAACAAAAACAAAAACAATCGTTCACATATTCCTTTATAGTTCTGAATTGAATGCACTCTTTGCTTTCATCCTTGGTCTCATCTTGTAAAATTTTTAACTTTAGTTCACCAATCAAGCACAAGCAAGAGACTCTCCCTTCTGGGCAAAACTGGAGCAGACACAATTAAGACAGGCAAGGAGTTGAAAAATGCCAAGAGAATATATGCAAAAGCAGGTGTCTTATGAGGACAGTGTTTCAACTAACTTGGTTCCTGGAAATCTTCCCCTTAACAGGACAGATATGTAGCACTACCTCTAGGCTTTCGTGCTGCACTTGTTATCAGTCAGTGTTAGAAGCAGCACATTAGGGAAGTTCAGCATCAGCACCTCTGCCTTATGGAAGCGAAGACTGATGCCCAGCAAGATGAAGGGGCTGCGGCCATTCAGCATCTCAGCAGAATGGGATGAACACGTCTCTGTCAAACCTTTGGTCAGGGGTCTTCCAGTTAATTCATTCTTATCAAAACCAATAAAATCTGTGTTTTATCAGCTACGTGCCAGCTCTGTTTAGGAAGGGATCACTGCTTTTGTGCAACTACTTCTGCTACAAAAAGAAACAGAGAAGGAAGGCAGAGATGTTAAGAAGTGCGGACATTTCTGAAGTTCCTGTTACATGTGCCCCAAAACCTCAACATCCCAGCTGTGCTGAGCACAGCTTTTAGGTCTCACAAACCCAGAAAGGACCTCTGGTAACAAAATCCCAGACAGCTCCCCATAACCTGCACTTAGCACATAGGTGAGGAAGGACATCGCTCACAGCCAAACAGGCCCACAGTGCAGCAGGCTGAGCAGAGCTGTAGGTGCAGGCTAACTCATCAAGCTGCTCAATTTACATGCAGCAACAAAGCCATGTAAGGATCAAATGAAATTAATTCTGTCTAATGACAAATTAATTGTCCATGCCAACCCTTAACGTCTCCATCCTCAAATGAATTTCCGTGTTATTTACCCTCCACAACTTCCCACGGGGAAGGAGAAAGGCAGCTGCTCAGATTAAAGAACCAAACAGAAGAGCCTCTGAGACAAAGGATCTTTTCATTTTCTGAATGATTGCTCCACTCCAAAACATCTTATGAGAAATAATGTTTGGGTTTTGTTGTGGTTTTGTGTTTCATTTTGTTTTTTTTTTTTTTAAACAAAAACAAGATGCAAACTGCCTGATTTGATGCTGCTATTTCATCACCTCAGCACCGAATGCACCAACTTTTAATGGTACGGAAAGACAGGCTTAGGCAGAAATAATGTTCCTGTTATAAGAAAAATAAATTGCCAACAGACCTAAGAATGTGTATTTTTCTCATTTCATATTCTTTAAGGCACGAATCACTGTAGTTCTCATTTATTGAGAACAGGGACATTTTTAAAAGTATTTTTAAGATGACAACAAAGCCGTGTCACTGCAACACCAGGCTGTAAATTCCTTCAGGCCACTACAAAAATGACACACGCTGCAAGATCCCCACTGCTCTGATTTCACAACCTTATTTTAATGCCTCTGAAACATCCCAAATCATCCGGTTTGACCACACCAAATAATACCTCTCAAAACCAATCTAATGGACCAATTTTTCTGGGAAATAAAAGCTTTCTCTAACAGAAATGTCAGTGCTGCATCCCACTTAAACAATCTGCTTTTGTGCCTGAGCACTGCCCAAGCTTAGGGAATGGGCTCGTAGCAAAGAACCCATTCAGCCCTGGAGCTCTGGACAGAGAGAGGCAAAATGGAGAAGAGACACACACAAATCCCAAGAAATTCAGAGAAATTCATGTCTTCGGCCCGATCACTCCAACAGTTCAATGGTTTTACTGGACAAGCAGTGCTGAAGGATATGGGGCAGCTCTTTCATACACAGAGGTCAAAGTGCTTTGTGACACAACCTAAAGCGGGGCTTTTAAGGGTTATTAACTGCAGAGTTGATGCAGTAACCTCCCAACTTCTTCCAGTTGCATTGGAATATTTTATCTATGGCCAACAGCAGAATTTTACATGGTTTCAACTTGTCAGACTTACAGCAAGCATGAATTAACAACATACTACAGAGTTATGCTACCAGAATTCTGGCCCAAACGTCCCTGCAACCTCAGAGGAAAACAAAACTTGGACACTGCAAAACTACGAGGCGTGACCTGGAAAAAAAAACTGACAAAAATGAGCACAATCTATCAAAGTAAGATTTAATTTATCCTCGCCGCCATGCTTTTCTAAACAGAGGAGATTAGGAGCAACAGATTCGCTCTTGCAAAGCAGAAACAAAACAACTTTTAGTTAAGAAATAAAGCAGATGGCCCATGCAGATTAAAGAGTAGGTGCACCACAATGAAACAGCATACTGCTGTGCACAAATCCCACAGTAATTACAGCAGTGGCGTTGTTCCACTAATGATGCTGTGCCTGTGAACTGGGACAAATTAACACAAAGACACACATGCGGGTGACTTGCAGCCCAAGGGAAGGTGAATATGATGGAGAGACAGACATTTAAGACAATCACCACAGATTAAATGCTGTAAGGTACTGGCGAACAATTTGCATCCCCAACAAAAAGCAGAATATAGGCAAGGATGTGTTCCCCATCTGTCCTAGATCTGTATGAAAATTGATGCTTTCTCTAGGGATTGTGCAACCAATCTTTCTCATCTCAGATGTATTTGAGCATCTTTATTGCTAGTCTACATTCTGTAAGTTCTGTATGGCTGCAAAAGAGAATTGCTATCACTGGGGTTGTCCTCAGCCAGGCTACATCAGCTCAAACCAGCCCTGGGGCTGCCTTGGTCCAGCACAAGCTTCCTTAAAGCAAAGCCCCATCTAACTGTAAATGCCTGCACTGACACTCCAAAATACCTTCAGCTGCTGGAGCAGCTATTCCACAGCTCTATGTCCAACAAGCAGAGCCACTGTGCAACTTTCCACCCTGAAGAGCAGAACACTGTACTGCCTGCTATTGATGCTGCCTACTTCCATCAAGAGCTGGAAGGTGCTAAAAGCTTTCCTAGCCTGGACAAGCGGAAAGCAATTCAATATTATTTTGTGCTTTGGATGATGCTAAACTAACGAAGGTCCTGCAGCCAGAGGAATGCTGAGCCTGCCCATGACCCAACTAAAAGTTGCTGCTGCTGCACACAACACAGAGCTTGTTACATATCTGTGCTCCAGACCTCACAACCAATTCAAAATAATGAAGCTTAATTACATGAATGGGAAAAAGTCTGCTACGCATCGTTTTCAAACCTGTTGAAGTCTCTTTGAATCTGTAACCCCGTGGCCTCGTGCTTTATTCCATCAGAAGTTAATTACAGGAGAGGCAGTTTCCAAATGTATTAAGAGCTATCATATATCGAGGGGTCATCTGTGCTGGAGATGGGAAAACACATTAACGAGAAAGGTGTTGTCAGCATCTGAATTTTCTTAGCAACATTCTCAAATGCAAGCACAGAATTCATGACCTCTCCTTTCTATCAGAGCCATTCACAAAGCTAACATGCAGAAACCATCCAATGAACCAGACCTCTCTCCAGTGCTTTAATTTGCTATTTTCTGCAAGTGCTCAGCATCACTTTTCCCCCCACAATACCATGACTGTCAGCAACTGTATTCAGCCAGGATACAGAGCTTTCCATCGTGGGTCAGCACAAGTCTGGAGAGATCTCTCAAGCACCAAAGATCATCCTGGTGCTTTACGGCTTTCTTAAAATGCAACACAGGGAGACGAACCTTTCAGCCAGGAAAACCATCCTTTTCTGCACAGAGGTCTTCAGCAGAGGTCTGCATATAGGAAAAATGATTCTTCTGAAATATTCATGTTGTTTACTGCTCCTGGTTGCTCCTTCGCTGCCTATCTTCAGGGACGGGCGAAAATTAAAAACAAGAATCTAATTTCAGTTTTAGGAGTCCTGCCGTGCCTCCTGACTTGCTCTACTTAAGTTCCAGAAATCAAACTAACATAAAATTTTAATTTAAAAAAAAGAAAAAGCTAATGAAGCGACAGAAAAAAAAAAAAAAATCATTATTTGAAACTTTTCCTTTCATCTGTATCCGATACATCACTTTCTGCTCCTAATATCCACCTACATCAACAACAACCAGAAGGTTGGAAGGAAAGGATGCAGAACCAAGGACTTGTGACCCACAAATCAGACAAACACCGGCACTGAAGAGTTTTAATTCTCAGAAAAGATTTATGCTCTCCTCCCAGCGGCAAAACAACAGAGGCACCACAACCAAATATCTCACAGAGGCCCATATATTTATAGGTCCCAGAAAAGGTCTATTGCAAAAAGTTGCAAAATATGCAGGTAATACCTGAAAACAAAATCCTCCAATTTTTCACCAGTAAATTGCATTGTCTACAGAAAAACATTCAGCCTTAACTGTTGAAAATAGATGCCTTCTCAAACACATACAACAAACAATACAATCGTCCTTTTTGGCTGCAGTAGTCTTATTGAGTTTCTAATTTTTCTCACTTTCTGAATAATTTTGTTTCTTAATTGCAGTAAAATCTCTCAGCTGTGTTATAAAAACGTCAGTAGTCTGATGGAAGACTGAACTTCACCCAAAAAACCATTAAATCTCCCCCAGACATGACTGAAGTCAGAGCCTTTGTATGAGCTCAGACCCCAGGAAGGTGGTAAGCACTAATGCTTATGAACAAAACATTTGTATTTTATGGTGCAAACTGGATTTGTGTCAGATTTGAAAACCTCCCATCTTCTCCCACGTGTCAGAGGGGTGCAGCTGCATCCTCCACTGCACCCATCCTGCACAGCACCCATCCTCCACCAGCCCCACTGGCTGGGAAAGGCACCACACAGACACGTCAGTGCTCACCAGGAGGAACCTAAAGGGGACGTGTCCCAAAGGCTGCAAGTCCACTGCTTTTTTGAAAAGCAGCTCCTTTTACGTTTCTTAACTTAATAATGCTAGTGGTAACCAAAGCCACAGCCAAAGGCCAAAGTTCCCTTTACATCTTTCCCCTTCCACTCCCTTCTCTTTGAAACCAGCCAAGAAACTTCCCAATTTTTTCCCCATTTTTTCAAGCTTCGTCTCTCAAGTGCTTAGAGAACGCTTTTGTAATGCAACACAAATAAAAGAAAAAGGTGCATATATCATCTACATGCACACACACACATACTTACACCAGTGCTAAGAAAAGCTTGAAAGTAGTTCCCTGCTTTTGTTAAATGCTTTCATGTTTCCCCCAAACCAATACTGTATGCACAAAACCCACAAGTTGAACAGCTTGCGTAAGAGATAAGCTTTACAAATCACTATATTTTCTTTCTTTCTTTCTTTTTTTCCTCAGTAAAGCTTCTCTCCTCCACTTGTCAGAGCTCCATCAGCCCCCCACAGTACTCAGTCTGCTCCACACATTGCCCCCCTTCTCTTTTACTACCACAGATGTATTTCCCATCCCTGATGAATTCGAAGGGCTCCCTGCCTTCCTGCTGGCAGCTCTATCACACTCCCCAACTGCACTTCACAGTGGGATTTAGGCAGCGATACTGAAATGATATTGGCTTTCTCCACCATAAGGAACAGGCACAACGCGTGGCTCGGAATTATTCAGCCGACCCCAGCTCAGGGAGCAAACCTTGAGCAGCACCCAGCTGCTCCGGGAGCTCTTGGATGATGCTATAGAAGCACACCGGGAACAAATCCCAGCCAAGGGCTCTCACGTGGAGCATTTCATCTGCTCAGCGCCGCTGGGCTGGCTCAGGAGCGACGGTGGAATATCAACTATGGGAACTCAGACACCAAAATCCCAGAGCATCTCTCGGCACCTGCCCAGAAAGCTGAGTTATGAGTTTGGAAGCATGCAGGAGATGACTTATGACTGTTCAGCAAGGATGAAGCCTCCCCCTCCCGCCCCCAGCAAAAGGACTTCCCTCTCCCTTCTCTTTAACTCTTTCTCAGGATGTCCCACTGACTCCCAAGGCCAAGCGACAGCCACTTGACATGTTCAAGCACCGGGTTTCACACCAGGAAAACCACAAGAGGCTGAAGTAGAGAAAAAGAAGGATGCTGAGCAGATGTTTTACAGCAGTCACACCAAGCCAAGGGATGCAGATCTGAGTCCGTGGAGCCGCCTCACTTGGGCAGCCACTTCACATCACAAATGGCACTGCAGGAAACAAATGTGCCCCCAGCTGCCTTTGGTGCCTGGAAACTTAATTACCCTCAGTGCCCTCCAAACACCTCAGACACCTTCAGCAGCTGGAAGACCTCCGTGCCCATGCTCAACAAAGTGGATGTTTTGCATCTTTTCCTTGAGAAGTGGCAGACAGTGAGGCTTCTCATTTTGCTGAAGCATTAAACTCCCTCTTGAAATGCAACCTGGGATCAATTCTATTTCAGCTGTTGTGTAGCAATTTTAATCAAGTGTTAAAACGGAAGATATTGAAAAACTACCCGAAAATATAATCCTCTGAAACAATGTGAAAATGGAATGGGCAAGCAATAACGCAACTGGAGCAGAAAAAGATTACATTCACTCTCAGTTTGCTCACACCCTGAGCACCTGCTCTGCTTAATGCTGCTGCAAGGAGGCAACAGGAGATGCCATTCCACACCCAAAGCTGTGCTCCCAGCTCCGGCTGCCCACAGAAGTGCTCCTCCCTTCTGCAGAGATTTCCTCTTTCGAACAAGACAGATTAAAAAAAAAGTGCTTAAAGCTCTCTATTTATAAAATTGCTTATGTAAAGATACTATTGTGAATGAAGTATTAAATTATGCAGTGCAAGATGTAATAGAGTGAATTATATTCAGTAAGATCACACACTACTGAAAATATGCAAAAAGCAGTGCTACGGGCTTTGAGTTGTCAAGCTACACACACACACACATATATATATATATATATTGCTCAGCTCATTATTTTCTACTGTTTCCATGTGTGATAACATGCCCTGTGCTGACACTTCTCCTATTCTCCTGGCAGACCCTACATTAGCATGTAAATAGCTGGCAGATAGGAGGAAATGAAAGCGAGGAAGAGCTCTTTAATTAACTTTAATCCTCTGAAAATCCATACAGCAATCTGTTCTGACAGTTTTCTACACGGGATCTTCTTAGGAGGTCCCTAAATGCTGCCTGCAGATCACTGCCAGGCTAAACTGGGGAAAAAGAGTGAAAAAAACGATTGTGGAAACAATATTTAGACATATTTTTGCTGTTCAGTGATGATGGTGACTGCCATCTGGCATCACCACGGCCGTCGTTAGTCCCACAAGGGATGGGGAACAGAAAGATGCTGTAAGCAAAAGGACAGCATGCTTCACATCCGTGTGACAGCCAGGGGCCAGCTCTGGGCTCAGCATGCAGACCTCACACACACGTACAAGGCAGCCTCCTCTGCCTCTCAGTGCTGCACGTGCTGCCCACGTTTGCTCTCTGCCCTGTATTCCCACAGCCTGCAGAAAGCACAGAACTCTCAAGGTTGCAGAGCAAAGCAATTTTGCTGTTAGAAAACCTGATGAAACAGCCATAGAGCGGCACGCAGTCCTTCAGATCTCAAACAGCAAAACGGGCGATGGACGGTAAGATGGAATCATTGCTCCACGACTTCCTTTTTCCAAATGGAAGTGACAAGTTTTACGAAAGGCCCTCAACTACATGAAATTTCAAACAAATTTCGGTGGCTGAAAAATCTCAGGGTAAATGGAAGGAGATGCAGTGCCTCAGTCTTTGGCTAGAGAAAACCACTGCAGTGTTACTGGGTGGGTTGGACCCAGCTGCAAAGCGGCATCCTGCTGCTTGATGGGACTTGGTACAGCCATCACAGGAAGCAACTGCTTTTGAGGCCCCCAGCAGCACAGAGCTGGCCATTTCTGACATCACTGAAAGAAATGTTTCCCTGCAGGGCAGCTGGGAGCATCTTAAGGGCAGAAAGCCAAGGAGAGAGCTCTTAGTACCCGTGTTTCCTCAGAGCTGAAAGAAGGACCAGGAGAACTTGGAGCACCGAGGTCCAGCAGGTGAACTGGGGGAAGGCCTGGCTACAGCACAGGGCATCACATAACAAGCTGGAGAGCTCAGGGCTGTTTGCAGCCGCCTTTTTGCTAAGACTGAACAGCAAATGCAAGAAAAATAGGAAATAATGCAAAGATGAGAACCGTGAAAATCTACCCAGTGAAACGATACAAAAGGCACAAAGAGCTATAAGAGGAGGAATAGAATCACAGATGGGATGCTTCTTTGAGGCAATCACCAGCTTTTATAATATCCACTCAGGACAGAGACCAAACCCCCACTGTTAGGGTGAGGGAGGAATTCCCACCTGCCATGCTCAGGGTCATCCTCACCCTTTTCAGCCCAGACGTGCAGGTATGGTGCTGTTTTAACAAATACAAATTGAAACAGTGCAAAAGACAAATACAAACGCATCTCTCGCTAAGTTTGCTGTTCTCCAAGGATTCAAAGAATAAAGCCACAGAAATAAGCAAAAAAGTGACCTAGAAAACTTGGCGTGTCAGATCATAGGCATATCATTAAACAAAGAAACCTGATTTACACCATCAGTCTACAACTGTCACCCACGCCCATCAACCAGCTGTCCCACTCCTATCATTTCATGTTCTCCCATCAGCTGAAGCACACTGAGTACAAAAACCACATCGCTCTGTTATCCCCTCTTTTTTTTTTTTTAAACATCTCTTATCAAGAGCAGACATTTCACTTTATTCATCAACCCAGATTTCATAGCTAGAAGATACAGAAAATATCCAGCTTGGCAACTTCAAAAACACGGCGACTGCTAATGCTCAGAACAAAGCCTGCTCTTATGAATATGTAAGCACGAATTTCAATAAAATGACCTTTAACATAACAGGTTCTGGCTGAAGAAGCAAATCTCTACTGCCACAGGAATTACTAAAGATGCAGGTGTTCCTTCCAGGATTCACCTTACACAGAATAGTCCTTATACACGCTGATTGCTAATCCACTTTAAACCGCGCATTAGTTCATGCAGCTTTGAGGAGTTATGTTGAAATCTAATCTGATTTTCTAGTAGAAAGAAACACAATAAAAAGTGCACTTAACAGCTACGAGGACAAACAAAAGCTGAAAGTGAAATAAGTTTATAAAAACACGATAACCATATCCAAGGTTGGACTTAAGACATTTTCAGAGCTGGGTATTCTTACCTGATGGCCAAACTACAGCCTCACTTTATCTGCCATCTGCTCATCTCAAGTATGCCACCATCAACTGGCTTATTTTGAAAATACTAAGGGCAAAACAATCCACCAGGTAATTCCCCTTGTGGTGCACAACGTAAGATCCTACAGAGCAGCATCCTACAGAATGGGCAGCAGTGACTGTGGTGCAGGTATTGGTCTTTGCCTGCAAATAGAACACTTTGCTCACCCACTGCAATGGTGTTGATCCAGCCCATGAGATAAAAGGCACACAGGGAATAGAAACCATAACCACGGCGAGTTCAGAAATGAGTAGATGCAACACCTCGAGCATCTCAAATCAAAATTAGAAAGAAAATAAACCTACCAATCTCCCACAGATTTTTTATTCTTTTTTTTTTTTTTTTTAAACCATTACCAGTTTCATAAAGATGAAAATGAAGTCAAGCATCAAAACACGGAAAGCCTTGGTGCTTGTGTCAAGTGAAGAAAGGTCACATCGATATAAAACATAATGGAGAACTTCCAGCAAATGAAAGCCACAGCAACAATAATAATTTATACTCAAAGGTGGATGAGTTTCATTATAATGGAAACACATAGCAAGAAAACCAAGCTGAGGTGGGCAGTTCCAAAGAGCCCCAGCAGCCTCTACAGAGGCAACTCAGCACATCAGGACCCCACAATGCAGGAGGAGGAGGCACAATAAGGATAATCCCAAAGCCAGATGCTCACTCAAGACCAACGTAACTGAAGTGGTAACAGACAAAAGGAATAAAATGATTTATCATTAAAAACGGCTATAGTATGGGAGGCATTAGCAGACTTCCTCCTATCTGCTTTGAGAAAGGAGATAAGGTTGCTCTGGGAAATTGGAGTCATTGTCAGGGAAGTTTCACCTGAGCATTAAGAAAATTAGTCGAGAAGGTTCAGAATTACAAAGCATCTTCTTTAGTCGAGTGTAAGAGGATGAAATAGAGACAGATAAGCGTAAGCTTTCGTTCAAGTAATTTAAGCCTAACTCGTTAACAATTCATCGAGAGAACTCACAAAAGAGCGAAGTAGGGAATATAGGGCTTGAAAGTCTATATAAATGACCCAGCACCCTCAGTTTTATTCATTGTGTGAGAGTCAAATACCCATCAGGGTAAAAGCGGGCAGGAGCAGCCGACTCCGTCCGACCACAGAAAGCAATTAGTGCAGGCTGAGCCAGGGATCAGAGACAGAGCTGTAATACTGATTAGTGCAAAAACCAGGGGCAAATAGCAAGATGTGTGCTGACAACATAAAATATTAATGTTAGCAGAGTCGACAGACAAGAGTGAGGCATTCCAGAGCTAAAAAAAAAAAAAAAAATTAATAATGAGGGAAAAAGCAAACGCAGATAAGCAGAATGAACACACACAAATGCAATTAAATGCAAAGTGGAAGGAGAAATACTGGATTTCACGCAGTGTCCAAGCAAGCAGCTTTCAGACAGTCATCTCCCAGATGTGTGACTTGGATCCCTCGGGGATGTGACATCCTTGGGGACACGCTGGCCAGCCATGGTCTGCAGGAGAAGGAAGGGCTCCATCCTGTGCCTGTACAACAACCCACAGCCTCCACAGCAAAACTACTCGAGCAGCATTGCTACAGGAGAAAATCAGATCCTTACACTAGCACAGGTTCACCAAAATCATAAGAGATGCTCCCAGGATATGGCGAGAGTCAGCAGATGTAGGGAACCAGTGCAAAGCTGATGCTGATGCTGTGGGACAGGAACACAGCCGTGCTGCAGCAGGGCACTCACTGCAGGAGGAAGGTCATTTTCACACATCTAAGACAAAAGTGCACCTGTACTGTGTCCTCTGTGTACAGAGGGACTAAATATTCTGAGGGAGAGATGCAATGAATTAAGACCAAAAGCTCTCCCACAGAGCTGTCTGATGTGGACTCAGGTTTGCAGCCATTCCATGCAAGTGTGGCAGTTCCCCTTCCCTGGCATAACTGAGAGAAGGGATAAGAGGAGGAAAAGTACAGCACCAAACACTGAGTGCTGCTAAAACACCGTGAGTGACAGTGTCATTCAGATTCCCGAAATAGAGAGTGTTTAACCTTCATTAGTTGTTAACAGCTCTCAGAAGCCTACCAAGGATTGATGCTGAGATATTTATAACACACTGAACTCCAGACTAAGTTCCAAGATACAAAAGGGAAAGGACAATGTAAGATTCCTCACCCCGCCCCTGCTGCAGTTTCTTATCAGATGTAACTCTTCCAGAGCTACTCCCATGAACAAAGAGGTGTGCAAGCAAAAAAGCCTGTTGGTCTGGGTGAGAACATCTTGTAATCCCAACAGCTCTTCCCAAGGAGAGAAGCAATCTGCCTTTCCCAATGCAGCAGCGTAGCTAGATTAGAACCCTTTTCTTAATTTGTACTGGTATGAAAGATGTGAGCTCTCTAATCTATGTTTAATTTGATTAGTTTTCTTTTAACTATATTGAAAGCTAATTACAAACCAAAAGTTGGGAAGCAGATCTCTGGATATCTGTTCCCTTGCACAGAGGTGCATCCCTGTGCAGAACTGCAGCTGAGGAACAGCCTGCAGGTTCTGTAAGCAGAGGAGCATCCTGCATACAGCAAATCCTCTGCTGAGCAAACAAGGTAAGACCCACGCCTACCAGGCTGGGGTCAGCAATAAGTGTTTTATCCTCTGCTACTGCTTATTCAATTGGAAATAGGTAATTCAATGTTTCGGCTGCAGCCCGGTTCCTCCAGCAGAGCAGTGTGACATTACACTAACCTGCGCAGCTGCTGGCTGACAAGGAGGAACAATTCCACCTCCCTGCTCCACCTCCTTGAAGAAAAACTAAGCAGACCAAAAAGCCCAACTGCCTCTGCAGAGAGAAAAGCAGTGACTGAACAGACACTACTACAGAAAGCCCCAAACCCATCCTGGCCAAGAGAAGCTTAAGAAGACTTTCTTAGAAAGACAGGATGTTTCTGGCAGGAGACATTCAAGAGAAAGCAACTTTAACTGGCCCCTTAGAGGGATGAAGATAGGGAACAAACACCAAAACAGACTCAGCTGCAGAGGATGGGCCAGCAGTGCAGAAGAAGGGCCCTGAGAAGCTCAGAACTCACCAACTTAGGGCAAGAAGTGCTGCAGGAAGGCATGCACACTGCATTGCTTCTGCCTGCACTCCTGGTTTACTCACATTACCCATGGGGAAGCATCACATTTAGAACGTATGTTTGAAGTGCATCAGCTTGCAAATGCCTCTGGAGAGTTAAACGAGGGTCCTGACTACTAGTTACTGCTCTTCAGCATCCAACTCAGGATATTTTCAGTAGCTTTAGCAGTTTTCTTTCTTCTCTTGCAAGTAAAAAGCCAATATTGGAATTCAAGGGCTACAGACATGGCCTGAGGCTAGCTCCACACGTGACAATTCACGTGCACAGATGTTACGTAAGAAACATCTTGGTTAGCATGAAAGGACGGGGTGGGTTCAACAGCCTTTGTGGCTTTTTTTTAATCATTTCCTTGGCAGAGAAGATTTCATTTAAAGCCTTTAAAGCGTGATGAACGTGTTCTGCGATGAACAGTTCACTGAGCTACCTGTGACCTGCAGCTCCTCGACAACTGTGCCATAGCAGAGAGCACAGTGCTGAGCGGAACCAGCTGCTCACTGTCTCCTGTCACAGCTCACACCTTCAAAGTAGGGATGGCCACTGAATTCAGTGAATGTTTCTACTCAGGAGCAGAAGGGATTGTTGAGAGCAGTGAAAGCAGGCAGCTCTCCTGCAGAAGGTGGCTGGGGCTGTGCTGGATGGGATAGAGCAAAGCTCAGGGAAGCTGTGGCTGCTGTGGGAGGGTGCCACTGTGACAAAAGCCTCTGTGAGGGGAAAAAGGGGCTCTAAATCAGGAGTGGAAGGGATGGGGGGGGAAGAGCAAAAAGGAAGAAAAAAATATCACCCTGAGATGAGCTGTTTGCTGCATCCTTGTAGGAAATACTCAAGTTGAGATTTACTCACTGAATGAACTGGAGGCACAGAAACCCCCTGAGCATGCAGGGCCAGAGGTTCCCCAGTGCCCTGCTGACAGAGGGCAGGGGAACGCATGGGGAAGGTGGGCAGGCTGCAGGGGAGGCCAGCACTGCTCCTGCTCACTTCATGCTAAAGGTCAAAATCTCCCTCATGCCGCGTTCTTATTTTTAAACAACGACCTGGAGCGGATCACAAGCAGTTTTTTTCCCCCCCAGCACCACACTCCAACAAATGCTATCTTAATAAACATCTCCCACTTTAGAGGAGGATAAAAGGTATTTTGATTTGATTTTGCTACATTTCCTGAAATTGCTTTTTTCTTTCTGCATTTTTGTGCCTGGCCGTTCCGTTGTGGTGGCCCTCGTGGAGGGATAATGCAATAATAGCCCTCACAAGGTCAGCTTGCCAATAACTTCACAAATGGCATTTCCCTACAACAAAACATGCATGAATTTTCTTTTTTTTTTTCTTTTTTTTTTTCCAACCCTGAAAGTTGGTCTCCAAAGGCAGAACACTGTCAAGGGAAAATTAGATTTTTTTTTAAAGCCAGAAAATGTTTCCTTATCTGTAAAACTGAACATAATACTTACATAGAAGAACAATTGTTTATGTGCAAAACAGAAGATTTCTGCAGTTTGTTACTGGCTGGGGAAAAAAGAAAATAGTAAAAGCATAAATCCAACAGGAGGAGTTACTCTGGGACACGTGCTAATTCAGACATGGGACTGCTGGGAGAACTGCACAGAAGGAATTGCTAGCTCACTGTGCACATGCCCTGTAGAAGCACACAGCACACACAGAACGAAGCACTACCTCACATATCCATGCTTACCTTCAATTTAATCACGTGCTCAATGCACAGAACTGGGCTTCCCAGCAGCTCAGGGCCATCGCTGTGGTGCAAAACACAGAATGCACAAAGCCATTCAAACATTGCTCTGGCTCTGCTTTCCTACACGTCAAAGCTGCCTGAATTCCCTATGGGACTGTAGGACCTTCCTACATATAACTCTATAAGTCATAAGGCTCAATCAAAATAGTTCTCCTCTTCCTGACAGAAGAAAGCCCAACATCAATGTTCTGTGCAGAGCTCACCTTCTCCCATCTCACATCTCTAGATGTCCCACACAGCATTGAAAGAGAAACGGCAGATCTCCCATCTGTCAAGAAGCTGTAATATAATAATCTCACAACATCAGAATTCATTAACTGAAACTAGACCAATTCTTCACTCTAATTTCTATTAAAGAATGTTGTCTCCATCTAAAATTCTACTCCAGCCAATGTGCTCATAAAATAGGGAACAGTTCATTTCTCCTCACTGCAACAAATCATGGGTCAAAGACCATTTCCACAATACTTGGGGAAAAAAAAAAAACAAAACCTCATTCAACTTCTAATATATTCATCAATTTAAGCAACGCTTGACCTGAGATGATGTGAACACGCACTGAACGAAATAGTTAGCACTGTATGATGCTCTGCCAGAAGCAATCCGAAGCTCCTTCATTCTCCAGACAGTCCTTCGGGTTTATAGATTTTGGGTCTTCATTTGCAAGGGCACTCAGAGCGACTGGTGTCTGAGTAGTGCAGCTGTGCCTACCAGAGGCTCACATCACACGCTGCAATAAGCTACTGTGCAATTACTTAATTATCTCTCTCCCTCCTATCCCTTAAAAAAAATCCACAGCGATTCAACTTGAAGCAAGCCCAGTTAATCCAGTTCTATGGCTGAGAATTAAAATAGAGAGAAGTCAGGGATTCAAAGTTCCTGTGGCAATACCACCCCTCTAAGAGGCACAGATATTAATGCCCTCAAACCCTAAGTATTTTAGGAACAAAGAGGCACTGAAAGCCCTTTCCATGCAGCTTATCCGAGCTCATAATTTAGTGGCAGATGCTCAGAAGTCCTAAGTCACTGCCCCTGTCCTTGGATGCTGCCTATGCCACCTCTTGTTGCCAGGAGCAAAGAAGTTTGTTCTGCCCAACGCCCCTCAGCATTAAGTCCCTCACATCCATCTTCCCGCTCGCTTTTCTGCCATATCCTTCATAACTCAGGGCTGAGAAGCAAAGGAATAAACGTTACAGCACACGCATCAAGGGAACTATAACTTTGAATTACCTGACCTTGGTGAGTTGAAATTCTCCGCCATAACATTGGATTAACCTAATTTCATTTTATTGAATATTTTACCTTTAGAAGTCGCACCACCCGTTCTTTCAGAGAAATATGAGATCTGAAGGTCAAATAAATTCTTTTATGGGCATATTTCTAATTTTCATAGTCTAACTTCTTAGCTTTAAGCACTGATTTTGTGCTGCCGGGACAAAGCACAAACCAGTCACTATTTTGGCAGAAAATGTGTTATTGCTATATGAATGTATGTATGTATATATATATATTCAAAAATGCCCCAAGCTAGCACATAACTTTTAATTTTGCTGCTGTTACAGTTCTAAAAAGTAGAAAGCTCTAAATACCATGCTTACATAGCAATTGTCAGACATAAGAACAGAGTCTGTCCTTGTGTCTTCACTGCCAAAAGCACCTGATACAAAGGTAGCAATGACCTCCGTATTCTTGTAACTACATGGTTCATCAGATCCACAAAAAGGCAAAAAAAGAGAATCCTGGGGCACTGATTCAAAAATATATTGCTAAGAATTGACAGTGCCCAAGCCCTGCTCTCACAAACCACACCAATGCCACAGCACACATCCCTACATGGAGGTACACGAAGAGGCTGAATGCCCAGAGTCAGTTAAATGGGAAGAATAAGGCCAGTGCCAGATGATGAGCAGAACCCACTTGAGAGGATGCAATGGAGAACACCACAGCGTCACAGTGAGCCAGCTTGGTCAGTCAGACCCACTCAACAGACACGGGCCCAAGAACAGATAGGTAAGCCAGAAACAAAGGGAACCTCATAGGCTTTAAAAGCCATTCTGGGGCAGGATTAGCACAAGATAACTCAACAACTCTGCCACTTTTCTATTAACTGAAAAAAGCGAGTGTTAAATATGTGATCGTATCAGGCAAAGTAATGGAGCCAATGAAAAAGTACACAACAAAAAAGCACACACTGGGCTGGGAGCTGTGTCAGAAAACGTGAATTCCTCCTCTTTCTGAAATCTACAAATCCCTTCTGTTTTAACTTCCTTCCAAATGGTTTTAGCAAACTTCTTCAAAACTAGCACAGACAGCTTCTTCTCCAAAGGCATCGATCTCAGCTCTCCTTATTCATTCCTTGCAGCAGGATTCTGCAGTCATATTAGCAAGCGGTGTTAGCAGGTCCCTGGAACAGACTGTTTCAAAGGAAAACGGTTTGTGCTCACTTCATTCTGTAAGACAATTTCCATTTGCTTAATATAGTCATGATATTTTAGTGAGGTAATTATACTCTTAGCTATCAGTAACAATTAAACCCTTCTCAGACTGAGGTTGCTTAATAAAGGTCTCAAAATAAATAACACATTCCAAACACAATATTTTTAAATGTCAAGCATGCAAATAAGATCTTGTAATGAATATAACGAAGCATCAAGTACAAATCAGCACTAAGTTGGGCTGTGATTGTACAGAACTCTACTAAAATTGCCACTGGAGTTACTGTGGAATGCTGATCACTGTGCCAGAAAGGCAGCACAGGCACTGTAGATGAAACCATTTCATTAAATACTATTATGGTTTAAGGGGATAGCAAGGGAGAAGCCATCGGTGTTGCAGTGTTTCCATAGCTGCAGAGCAGGGCTGGTCAAGACTACAGTTGGGCTGACAACCGACGTCTGTTCATCTGTATTTTGTGTAGCAATTTCCAGGAAAACCAGGTTCCTCTGCAGCCAGACCACTCAGTTATAAGCTAAATAACACCCAGAAGCAGCTAAATTACAGGGTATACAGACAAAGGAGAAAAGAAAAAAAAAACATCACTCTCAATTTCAGACCTAGGTAGACTTGAAATGAGGTCAAAAGATCCTAGAAAGCTGTTGCATTTGGAAGGGGACATCACAGTTTAAAGGTCCTTACAGTGCAGACAGCAAGATAAAAAAGAATGGTGAAGTAAACGAACGCAGACATTAAAGAAACAGAAAGGCAAAGAGTGGTTAGAATAAGTGTTTGCAGAATCTCCTTGTGGAGCATCCACTGCAGGCAAGGAGCAGCAGAGCAAATCATCTCCGACACAACTACGCGTGGAGCCAGCTGCCCGAGCTCCAGAAGGTGGTTAGGTGGATTAGGACTGAAATTGGGCACAGGACGCCCACATTTCTGCCTTCTGCTTCTTATCTCAGCAGCGCCCTTTCCATACTTAGTAACTCTTGGCTTAGAAACGTCTTGCCATGTTCTCTGTCAAATCCCAACGTGACACAGCTAAGCAGAACAGAATGTCAGGATCTCAAAGCACAAAGTGCTCCTGGTTCGTGCTCATCACGTGGCTCCCATCCCTGCAGGGCACCATGCCTGTAAGCTGTGAAACACCTGGATAATGCGCAAGGAGAGTTTTCAGAGCAGGATTTTTTAGCTGAATGAATTTATAGTCTGCAAAGGCTCATCAGCAGAAATCAATTAACCCAGAGTGAGGGTTAGACCAACCCCAAACACAGACCATCTCAGCAAGGATAACAGACAACCCTCCAATTCAGAGCACTGCAGGAACCAGGACAGCTTGCTTTCACTTCAGATGAACTTATCCAAAATACTCAGAGCAGGTTTGGATTATACAGGAGACAGAAATCCTTCATATTAAACCCAGATCTCTCCTTCCCACGTCACACTGACACCAGGCTGTCAGAGACCATCAAAAGCAAACACAACACTTGGTATTTCCTCAACCTCACCAGAAGCCAAAGACCCTGAATCTCACTGTCTCATCACAGAAGTGCACACCTCATAACACGGCTCCACACACTCTTGCATAAACCATGAGCACAAAGCCAAATGGCTCCAGCTAACAGGGGAGGAGATTTTTCATAAAAGCCTCTGCTTCATCTGGCCTGTTAGCCCTCATTCTCAGGAAAAAAAGAAGAAAGAATCCTACAGAAGAGCAGTCTCAATTAAAATTCATGATGCTACTGGATACTAAAAATTACAATTCAGCAGAGACCCCATTCAGACCCCTCTTACTTTGCAGACTGCAATTAGCTCTTTCTTTCCCATCCCACAGCAGCTAATGATCTTCTCTCCTCTTGCTATCATTCCCAGCCCATAACAACCAATCACCTCTTTTTCAGAAACTATTTAACTGATTAATATAATCAAACTGAAATTAAAGGGTACGGTTCTCAATCTAAAGGGCTGTTGAGTCCCTTGCAAACACAAGGCCTGTCTTGTCTCCCCCTTCTTACAGATATCCAAGAAGATCTAAGAGGAATTACCTCACCCAACAAAATTTGCCTTGCAGAACCACAGAAGAGGGAGCAGTGGAATTGCTTCAGAACGTATTTATTTGCAGGCATTAAAAAGAAGACAGCTTCCTTGGTTTTATAAAAAACGAGGGAAGGAGAGACAAGGTGAGCAGAGGGTTGGCACAGGCTGGGCTGACAGCAGATAACAATCATGTGGGATTGGCAGCACAGCTGGGGATGCATTGGTAATGGAACTGCTTAAATGATACACTTGGAGTCATGATGCGGGTCAAAGAGGGGAAGAGGCATCATATCCTATCAGCCAGGAAGGGCATTTGGCACTGCCTGCAGCCCTGAGCCCACCCGTGTGCCATGGGGTGTAGACTCCAAATGAAGGCTGCTGCAAGGCTTCTTTTTGCCACGCTGCCTGCTTCATTGCTACCAGGTGCAGCATTTAAGGATAAATATCCCAGAAAAAAGGTTAATTCATCTCCTGCTCCCTGAACTTTCGGATCTTTCCTTGCACTTTCTGATCACTGACCTCCTACTAAAAACAACAACGTGGGGCCCAGTATGACAGAGAAACCAGCAACATTCATTTAAATCTTTACTGATTACAAAACAAAGCAGATGGCAAATCAAGTCATGAACTCTGCATCTGCCATGCTTAATGAACAGTTTAATTACCTTAGTCCCATTTCTGATGCATCTCTGCCATTCTCAGCTCTGGGAGTCAGATCACATTGACTCCTGCAAAGATATCTCCAGGAACATGTGGTGTGAACAGTCAGCTGGAGTTGGTTAATCAATACATATTTAATCGCCAGCTTTTATGGTGGTGGCCTGAAGTACGGCTCAACTGAAACAGATTTCCTATCAGATCACATGAATGGGTCGAACGCTCAGAAAACAAAATGGGATTTCTCAGCCTCTTCTGCGGGCAGCGGAGCACTTGCAGGCAAATACAGCAAAACAACAGCACGCACAGTTAGATTCATTCACGTGCTGCACTGTGCCTCACATGAGAGTGCTGGAAGCAATTAGGACAGCTTTTTTCCTGTTACATTCACAAGGTCTACAACCTGAAAAGCAACCAGGACTCATTTTAGGATAAGTTACATGGAGCCACTGAAACTCTGCTCCACATTTTGAGTTCCAGTGTGTGCAGACAGGCAAGAGCTTCCCATGAAGGACCAGGCACCCGCTGCAAACAAGCAGGGGATTTGGTCCCAGGTCAAACACACTACATGTGCCTGGGGTTCTTCTTGCTCTGCAGCCTGATGTGGTTATGTCCAACCCACTCTGTGCACAGAAGATATAGCTAAGAATAAGAATAAATAAGTGACTGCACACACACAAGAGAGGAGTGAAACGCTGAACCTTCACAGCAGCTAAGTAACAAATTCAGATTGGGATTGATCTGTGACGTGATGGAAAGCACGTGAGAGGAGGAGGTAATGGCCCTCCAGAGATCTACGCAAACCAACTTTCTACCCTTCACATCAGAAGATTTGGGAATCCCCCTGCATGCCTTCACCTCTTTTCTCCAACTTCCCTTCTGCTGCACGAGGTCCATTTGTGCCCCTGAAAGCTGCCCTCTGGGAACAAACACACCAGAGCTTCGTGCTCATTAAATACAGGCTCAATGAGCTGCTTGACCTCAGATAAGGATTTTCTGAAGGGGTTTTTCATCTCAGGATTGCTCCATGTCATAGGAAACTACCCAAGAGATTCAAATTTTAGTCATTTAATAGCAACATTGATTACTTTTAATAGCTTACACCAGAAAGACCACGAGTTGAGCAGAAAGCTCCCTGAAAAGAGAAATACTCACAAGCTCAAATCAAACACAGAACCGTGGGTAAACACAATACACAAAGCCAATATAGCAGCAGATCAAACAGGAAAAAAGGACTGGGATAGACCTGGTCCTTCCCCAGTGCTTCACATATCTCCCACTACCGCTGTGTTGGACCGACATCGTGTAATAAAGCCAAGATAAAAGATTTCTCTAAAACTGAGCAAAACCAAAGCAAAAAGACAGCACAACAGACAGCAAATCCAGCCAGGTGGACGCCTAACAGGGTGAGTGAATACATCCCATCAAACATTAATTTCTTTTTCATTACCCTAAGTGAGCAGACTGACACTCCAGGAAATGCCTTCAAGCCATCAGCGTCTGAAAATCTCATAGGTATCCAAGCCTAGACTCTCATCTCACTGAAAACACATCTATCAGAAAGCTTCAAGTACTGCCCCGATCTGCAAGATACACACGGGAAAGTGATCAACAAACACGCTCTAAAAAGCAGTTTGTCAATAGTAATAACCAGGATGCACGTCCTGCCCCACTCCACTGTCAGAGGTGGAATTAATCAGGCTAGATCACCGAACAAGTATGTCACAGGCTGGAGAACACTGATCTTCCAGACAGTCAGGGAAGAAAGAGTTGTAAAGCCTCATAGAAGTACCCCAGATTGACAACTGTGCCTATTCCAAACAGTAAACCAAGTGGAAATGCCTGAGTAAGGTCAAGAAAGCCCAAAAGAAGCAAATGAGGCAAGGAAGCAAGCAATGGAGGGAGAAGTTAAATGCGCCGAAATGAAAATAAGAGCAACCAAGTAAAAGAGTCTGTGGCAAGAAGAAAATGAACCAGACTGAACAAGACGGGCAATCCATGAAAGTCAGAAAATATTGCTTGAATCTTGAGACAAAATTCAACAGCCATAAAATCTGAGAAGGAATCAGATCGGCAAAGCAAATGTCATCTGAAGAGAGAATGTTCATAACTAAAATATTAGGTATTGCCGTTATCAAATGAAGAACAGCTTATCGTTTTCTATTGATCTTTTAAAATGTATTCAAGACCTGAGACTTCCAGGTTACAGTTTGATCCCAGAGAACAGATAGCTGTTGCTGGATTAAACCTGCACTGTTAAATGTGTCTGAAGTCTTTCAATCCCTATTTGCTCAGAATACAGGAGCACACTCACTGCCCTACCAGAGGGTCAAACATACACAAATGCAAAAACCACAGTATCAGAAGCAATGGTGATTCAATCATATATATAATAGTCTCTCCCAAATTAGATTTTCACAGTCCTATTTAACAAGACAAAGACTCAATAGAGAGAGCTCATCTTTTCCATTCTCCATTTACGTAGACAGAAGCACGCTGTACTACTGATGCCACTAATTAGATGATTAAATACCATTCTAGGTGATATGCTTTCAATGTAAAATAATTATTTTTAACAAGCAGTATATTTGCTCAATCTCATTTTAAATCACAATATCGTACTTTTTTAATTAAATGAAATTCCTTCTTCTGATTTTGCATGAGAGAGCAACCAGTGGGAGAAGCAGTGCCAATAGGAGACTGCCAAAGTACCAGAATGCACGTACTCCTTCACAAAGGATCCTAGCATTCCCTGGATGGAATATAAATTTTCAGAGAACAGCAAAGTCTTTATTCCTTTAAAGCAGGGCAGTGGAGGAATCACTCAGCATACTGAAAACTTTCACTGACAAAATACAAGTTTATGTGCTGTGGTTTGATCAAGGACATTTCCAACTTTTCCTCTATTTCTCCCCACGAGTGGGGTGGAGGGGATAGCAAACAAATTAAGGACTCTATAAATACATCCTCTCTAATAATATATTAGAGTCCAATTCATTGCATGACAAAGTATTACGTGTTTTAGCCCAGTAATTAAAGAAGTAATGATAGCAAAGTTATTTCGTGTTGATTACTGGAAATAAAGGGAATAGTTCAGAAGCCCATCTGAGAAACTCCTTTCGAGCTGAGCAGTCCAGTGCTGCACTACACAGCTGAAAAGGCTACAAAGGCTTTTTATGTGGTTCAGCATTCACCTGTGTCACAACCAGCCACACCGTTATCAAACCAGAACAACACAGAGGGTCGGCTGCTGCTGAGATGAAATGCCTTTTCTATTTCCAGTGAGAAGGTTTTGCCCAGCCACCCTGACCGCAATGCCTGCCTTGGTACAAAGACAAAAACTGCTGTCCTCTTCTCACTTATAAAAGACTCTTCATGGCACCAAATTCTGCAGTCAGAAGTGGTGAAAAAACATCCTTCTGTCAAACAGTTCCTTCCTGCTCCTACAGGCCCTGCTTACCATCCACCACAGACTCCTTGGCTCAACATGACACGGAATTAAACAGAACTGAGTGCAGAGCAAATAAAACCAAACAAAATGCTTCACTCGACACTGAAAATTAAAGCCTAAAGCACTACCAACAGGCGAGCTCCTTTTCTGCTTGCTCAGACACTCCCACAGCCAGCACCTTCCTCCCCATGCATGACGACGTGTCTGGCTTCTTCTCTCACCCCAACTTCTCCAGTCTGACCTTATGCACACACGTAGGCTTATCTACGTGAGCAGTTTGACGATATCAGGCAGATTGCTTTAGATGAGTGAAGTTTTGTAAGGAATATTATTGAAACTGAAGTCTATATCATTCTTACTAGAAAGAATTATTATTCCCATTGGGGAAAGAGCTCCCTCGGAATTTAATATAACATTTTTCAATGCTCTACAGACTTGAAAATTATTGTATAGAATTTCATCAGGGAAGCACACTCGATATAGGATAACGCAGACTTTTTGAAATATCCTATAGAAAGAATCTTAAAATGTATTTTCAATTTACTGGTCTAGTGCCTGCCATTATATCCGAACAGACTTTCAGCGTTAGAGGAAGGCGATTCTCTTACTCTGTAAATTGTTTTTCCTCAGGAACAGCTGACAAGGTGCAGTCATTTCGTTCTCTTTAGGAAAGGAGGTGAGGCAGCGAAAGCCTTTATAAATTCCCCTCCGTAGCTCAAAACACTCTGGAGACAACATGATTCAATTCCCTGCCCTCGCACAAATGTCATGCCTGAGACTAAGCCACAGATTGCCAACAGAGCAGGAGCCCAGATGGAGGAGCACACTAACAAAGCCTTACAATGTACTCGTACCTTCATCCCACTGCAGCCCCGAAGACAAGTTTCATGTCACTTTTACAGCATCTGCTACGCAGAGTCCCCAGAGTAACTTAGCACTACTGGAGTGAACACAAAGAAACACCTGGAGGAAAGAATAAGGACACACTTCTACAGACATCACCCGGACCCTCACCTTGGTGAGCAGCAGCACACGTTTCTGCAGACGCCTGACCAGAGCCTCGTGCTGCTCGCGCTTCTTCTTCTCATCCAAGAGCTGGCTCTGAATCTGTAGAATTTCCTCCTGCAGCTGCTGTCGGGCCTTCTCCAGTATTCGGGCACTAGGGGAGATAACACAGGTTTGTGAAACCCAGACCATTGCCTCTTAATCAGAGAGACCAGAAAGACCAGAGAGAAGCACCACACAGCAGCAGGACACCGGAGCTGCTGCCATGTCGTGTTACAGCTGCACTGCTGGAATCATTAGGAGTAGCTGCAGCCTCCTTATCAGCTTTTCTCAGAAAAAGATAGGAGAGAACCATGCCAGTGTCGGCCTTCTTGTTCAGCATAAGAGATTACTGGAACCTCACATACGCAAGGCAATTAATTAATTGCATATCTATTTCAAAATCAGTTTGAGAAGACAGCTCATCTTCAACAAACAACTCCGGATCTTGGTTCCTACTGCATCTTTTCCATTTTTTTCCCCCCCCCTCTCCTAACAAAGTAAAAGCAAAATGGAGGTTTAGTATGATCTGCTTTGAGAGAAAAATAATATTCATCTTGTAATTATAGCCACCACCTGCACTTGCTCTTTCCAGCAACCTACGTTGAAAGATAAATGTCTTCTGAGGCAGTTAGCACTCAGTTTGCAATGTGGACATGACTCTCAATTAAAGCAGAAGAGCTTGGCTCCCCATCATTTCAAAGCACTGCTTAGATAAATTTCAAAGAGAACACTGCCTTAAAAGACTCTCAGCTTAAATTAAGTCCATCCTGAACTGCCAGGTCATTGAATTGTACCAGGGAAATTTATGTTGGAATTCACTAAAATCCCCAAGCAGCTATTTTATAACCTCAGAATTCCTCTCCTTGAAGACAAACGTGCATATTAAATCACTAGGTGAATAAGGAAAACGTGCAAGACTCCAGTTCAATTTGGACCCATTCAGAAATGGACTGTGGAAATCGACTCCTCCTTGTTGTATTCTGATGGGAAAGTTTAACAATGCTAAAGCTGCATTTGAAAATGGATAATTTAATTAGCAAGGTACCATTACATCCTTGGTTCTGTTTTAATTGGTCAATTAAAAAGAGAATCTGTGCCCACAAACATTACCTACAGCGATGGAACATGAGGCAACAGCAGCCTTGCACTTGATGCTCCTTATCCATCACAACTCAGCAGACACCTCAAGTTCAAACTTGTGGATACTCAGTGGAAATACCAGCCTTGTTCTTGTTCAACAGTGCAAGAATTCCACAGGCTAATAGAGATAGTCAATTGTTGACATACTCCATAGAATAAATCTGTATTTAAAAGTTTCTAAGAAGTCAAAATCTAAAGATGACAAACAGATTGAGTCCTCATTTTGTGTACACTGGATAAAACTATGTGCTAGAATTAAGATGCCAAATGTCACAAGCACATACAAGTAGCTTAGGCAGTAACACACAGAAGGTTAAAGTTACCATCTTCTAGTATACTTTCTATAAATGCTGAGCAAATTGATGTGTTAACATCATGCTGACATTCAGATAGAGAACTGAGACATAGGATGGGTTTCCTTCTTGAAATAGCAAATAATGTTTGAAGTTCAGACCTCAAGGATAGCTCAGGCATTCAGTGACATTCCTCTCAAACTGGCTTGGAAAAGCATTGCTTAAATACATAAGGAAAGTTAAGCAAAGGGAAACAAATGGGCAATTCCCTCAGCTATGGCACGGCACTTGGAAAGAACACCATCTTCTGTTTATATTTCAGACTGAGCTAAATGTGATGTTAATGTAGATAGAATTTAAATGCCAGAGATGTCTGAAAGCAGCGACAATACTTAAACTCTCTGAACTGACTCTGCTACCATAGGCTTCCTTAATACGAGAAGTGTGAAATTCAGCTTCCTTACAACTCTTCACACCATGCCAAAGCAAATTATTGAGATCTTTTCTTCCTCTCTTGGGACAGATTGATAATCCTTCCAGAAACTGCACCAAATACAACAAAAACCATCTTCTATGAAAAAAAAAATCCAAAAGAAAAGTTGTATTCCTCAGTGACACAAAGCAGGATTGGAATGCAGGTACCCAGCAGTACCATGCCAGTCAGAACTGGGCACTTCTCTTCCCCACTAGTGACACCTATGGCTTTTCAAAAGCAAATGCTTGCTCAAACCAAACATTTAGAAAAATGAAAAATAAGTTCAAAGTTCTCCATTCAGTGTAAGTGTGGAGAACTGGCATTTTTTAAAACCTCTGCCAGTTCAAAGTAAACCTTTTAAGCCGTAAGGAGAAAAAGTCATTTCTGTTTATCAGCCTGTTAATGTTCCTTGCTCCACATCCTAGTGAATGAGATGCCAACATCATTCTGCTCCGAGCTCTTGAGACTCTTCATATTTTGCTTTTCCCTTCGGTAATCCACTTTAGTGTAATCTTAATGATAAAACTTCATTTTCCAGAATGTTCTTTGAAAGACTGAGAACAATGACAGCAGACAGCGAATACTGAAGCTGCAAGATACATTTTAATAATTTGCCTCAAAAAAAAAAAAAAAAAAAAAAATTACAAGAGCAGCTCTCAGCTTCCCTTTGCCCCAGTAATACGTTAAACATTACTCGAACCACTCCATCCTTTCAGTAACCAACTCACCACCTCACAGGCACTCAGAAACTAGGGAAAAGCAGAGGGGATGCCACAAGCTGTGTGTTTGTCAGCCTGAGAGGAAAAGCAGACATCTATGTGCAGCAGCAAAGGACAGCTGGAAGGGGAAAAGCGCCTGGTCACACTGCAGCTGAGGAAGAGCACAGCCCTGTGCACCTAGCAGGGACAAGTGCCAGAGGGGAGGATGGCACCAAAGAGAATGTGCTGGGATTGGAGCATGGATGGGAAGAACAGCGGAGGAGCACAGGTGGAAAACAACAACAGTGCTGCCGCCCATGTGTAACAGTCACACTGCAGCTATCGGCATCACCACACAGAACAAAATAAAAAGCTCGGCGCACGAGCTAATGAGGCAAAAAAAGAGGAAGGGAAATTGCTTTGTACCAATATTTGAGGCCTGACAACTTGCATCCTTCTCTACGTGCCCACGCGTTTATAGACAGCACACAAAGTCATACACAGCTGAGAAACAGAGGGATGGGAGAAAAATGTTATTTTTCATTCCAGTTCTCCTCAAGTTTCAAAAGCCAACGTGAAGGCACAGGTAGCAAGAAGGTAACTCCATGTGCCTTTCCTGTTGTCCAGTGAGAAGCAGAACAGTGTGCCCACGGCCTCCATTTCCAGTATCTCACCCTCACAGGGTTTCCATGAATCAAAAAATCACTCAAAAATAAGGAGCTCCTATGTCACATTGCTGCTCTACCTACAAGTCCTGGGCCAGACTGTGATTACAATGAGGGAACAACACAAAGAATTATTTTGCTTGTGTGGAGAGATGAAATGAGTGAGGAGCGGGCAGATGTTGGGAGCTTTATTGGTACACTGACAGCACGTTTTATCACCAAGGCAGTATTTAATTTTACTCCCCAACCAGCAGCATAAATATCAGGCTCAGAACTTCAGTTCCTTCAAAGTGAAGCTACAGAACAGAAATAAGACCAATTTTATGTCCTGGCAGCAGCACGATCGCTTTAATGGACTGTCAGGAGGTCGGACTGACTCAGAGGACACATCAGGGCCCTCCTCTCCCTCCCCAGCCAGGTGAGCACACACAGCACAGCATCCCCAAAGCTCTGCTGCCAAAGCACTGCCTCACCTTGGAAGGATCTAATCAAGCCCTCAGCGTGGGATTTACTGTCATGCTAATAAACACGCTTTCTACATCCACCATCAAGATGAGAATGAAAGCAATGCCTTAATTTAACAATGAATGAGAGACTTCTCTGGCTTGTTTTGATCTTAAGCTGAAAAATGAATCGTTTGCCAAATACATACATCATTGATTTCTGGAAACTAAAATCTTTCAAGGGTGAGATAACTACAGGCATTACTGTCCTTTTTCCAAGCTTCTAAACCTCAAGTGTTCATAAGGCCAAAGCTTATGTTAATGACATTCATTTGGTAAATACAGCTTTTACTGATATTTAAAAACCACTGAACCCACGCTGCCTGTTGGGTGCTTACTAACTTGATAATGTTGCCATCTTCTGTAGAACTGGCTACAGGAAAAAACTGATAGCTGAATAGACAAAGTGATTTATAGCAGCTTACGTACACAGATCTATTAAGGGCTTTTGCTACATCTAAATATTCACTGCTCCTCTTATGAATCAACATTTGCATCCTGACCCAAACTTACCCTTCTGTTTGCAGTGTCTGGTAGAGGAATACATATCGAGTATCCTTAATGATGTGGAAGCAATTAAAGCAGAAGCTAGAAAACCAACAGTTCTCTACAACTATCAGCACGTCGTGCGTATCATCCATCTCTGGATCATGATTTTGCATATGGCATTTGGCAATTACAGACTGCCTGTTTTTAAAGAGCATTCACTGATAAGGATTTTCCACTCCTACTCTGAGATAAGAATAATCCGCACCTTACAAGTTTTAGAAGTTCACTGCAGAGAACTGGGAACATGCTACAACAACGCCTTACGACAACAGGCTGATACATTCAACCGAGCCAAGATTCACTGAATTGTTTGAACTGCAGTGAGCAGTGAGCAGAACAGCTCCGTTCTGATTATTTCAGTAGCAGAGCTGTGCTCATTTGGTCCTTCCACAGGTTCTACTCTTCACCTGCCATGGCAGGTCCAGCTGGTGCTGAAGGTCAGACCATGGGCAATAGGCCAGGCACCAAACAGCAGCAGCATCCATTCCCTTCCCCAGCAGACCATAATCTTGCTGGGAACAGCCAGAGCAGCCCCTGGAAGACAAGGAATGCAAGGCAGAAAACTACTGGAGAAAGGAGACTGCTTGGAGAGAGAGGAGAAACAAAGGCACCAAGGAAGAATTTTGAAACAACCTTTTCTCCAGCCAGGATCCAAGCATCCTCTCTGCAGCTGGCTTTATTTACATCATCTAATTCAGATTCTACATGCTTTGAAGTGCTACTGCACTTTTTTCTTCGAAAACAAAAATCACAACAACTGAAACAAAACAGGGAATGAGAAAACCCAAAGATTGAAATAATTACTAATCAAAGGAGAGGCCTGTACATGGGATGGTGAAGTCACTGGCCAGCTCTACCCAGTAATTTCTCTTCCTGTCAGCTCTGATGAGTTTTATATTTCTAACGTTTCATCAATTTGAATCACCAAATTCAATTTGCATTCACAGATAAACAGAGAGGGAATAATAAATACTCTCATCTGACCTTGAAGAGTGAGACAGAAAATTGCCCTCCATGATTTCATTTCAATCCGAATCATAATGAATAATGCAGTTGGCCCCATCAGTTACCAATCTATAATCATTTGTGGGCTGGATGAGCTCACATCCATGCCTAAATACGACGAAGAAAAACAAAACTTGTCACAGTTTTTGTACCAATCTTTTTCTTCTTCCCCCTCCCTACTCAGACAATGCATTGATCCCTGTGCTTCCCCACCAGCCCCGCTCACACCCAGCTGGAAGAGCCTGAAGGATTCCAATTTCTTGCACCGTCAAAAGTGAGGTGAGTGCACTGCACAGTTCTCTGCTCAATCCAATTCAGTATTGTGTGCGTTGTAAAGATTTTCCCATGAACGCTGTAACTCGGGGAGGATCCTCCATCCCAGTGAGCTGTCAGAGCTGGGGGCTTGATTCTGCAGCCTGGGCACGAAGAGCAGAAACACAGCACAGACAGCAAGAGTGACTACCAGTACTTCAGGTGGCTGCTCTACAGCCAAACCAGCCCTTCCTGGGAGGGAAGAGTTATTTAGGAACAGGCAGTGTGAGTGCTGTAAAGGATGAAGGATTAATAGAGAGGAGTGAAAAAAGGGAAATCTGCTTGAAACAGGGAATGAAGAGAGTTGGAGAACTGCTGTGCTGAGCAAACTTGTCAGCAAACAAGAATGCAGAAATTCTAGGCTCTTGACAGTTAGATAATAGCTTATCTTAATAAACAAAGAGGATCAAAGTGTTTAGATGAGAAAAACAAAACGTTAAACTCTCCATTGCAATATAACAAGCAAGACCTCACGCTCATGACTCATTACAGCTTTGGGAAGCTTCTACAGACATTTCCAATGGCCTTTTCCAATGAGAGCTCATTTCCAGTGTGCATCACCATACTCCACAGTGGAGCGAGCAGAGTACGTTATCGTTCAGACACACTTTTTTTGCACAGGTAAATTTCAGAATACCTGACTGAACTTACGGAAGGCAAAATTGTTGGCAATATTTCTCACAGAGCAACCCAGTGCTGGACCCCAGCATAGGCCTCATTAGAATTCCAAGCTGTGGCTCAGCCCTTCAAGCAGCACGCTTTTGGCAGTGAAAACCTGTCCAGGCTTTCACTGGGAACTCACGAGAGAATTTGTAATGGATACTTGTTGACAACAAATAAACCTAGAGAATTAAGAATTACCCTCGGCGCATACCCATGGGACATCAGTGCAGATAAAAGGAAAGGAAGGGCTGAGAAACTGCTCAGCTGCCCCTAACAACTGCTCCAGCACACCGCTGCTCTTGGCCTTTCTTTCCACACGCCCCAGTGTAGCTTTATCTCCTATCTGCCTCCCACCCTCTTTGACTCAGCTTGCATCAAAGCAGTCTAGCATGATACAAGCTACACTAAGTAGAGCATTAGAAAAGACTTGGCTATTATTAAAAGTATATTGGATGCATATTAAGACTGCAAAGGTCTTAAAAGTCCCATGCCCAAATAACATGACCTGTAATCGTGACTCAGAACAAAAGCCAACATGTCCCTGGGTGGATCTGTCCTGCCACACTCTCCCAACAAACCAGGATTCACTGCAAACTGCATCTTCTTTCTGCAGGGTTTCTGCCTCATTTGCTGTAGAATTTAGAAGATTGGTGAAGAACAGAAATTGCTTGAAGAGATTGATCTCACATTAAGGCAACTGAAAGTTTCTCCCCCAGAAATGATTCCTGTCCTCACCTATACCAGAGCCCCTATCTGATGCCACAGAAGTAGTCCTCAGGGCTTGGTCTTTAGGTTGTTCCTAACTTTGGGCTCGTGAAAGGCACTGACAGTGCAGCTGAAGTCAACAGCAGTCTTCCATGCAGCTATTCTGCACTGACTCAGGACATCCTGCTATCCTTAATCCTAAAGCTTTCCACGGCTTTCCCCTGCTGCCACCCAGAGACTCCCTACATGAATCTTTCACGAAACTGTTGACACTTTTACAGCTTATCTGCACAGCACAGAGGCATCTTCCCTCTAATTTCCTCCCCCCAAATTAACTCAAAGAACTTTCATGCCAATATAAGGCAACAGGAATAAAGCTGTCACTGTGGAAAGAAGTGTCAAAATGATTAAATTTAGAGCTTGGTTACATCAATTCTCCTGCATCAATATTTTTAAATGTTTAATAATACAATGCTACACGCCATGCAATCTCTTTGCAATGAATACTTTATACAGAAACCAGTCAGGTGGACAAGTAAATAGTCTTTATGTGGCAGTTCCACGATTCAAAATCACTAGATGAGCATAAAGGTCAGATTTGTTATTTTGGGGTGAAGCTGTTACAGGGAAATATATTTAAAGACACGGCAACCAGATTACTTTGGTTTTGTCTCACTCATAAAACAACAGTTATCAATTAAAGAACGCAGGAGCATCACTTCTGTGACTCAGTTGACCCCTAAGACAACACAGGCACTCATCACTTTGTCTTACAACTTCAGCACGTGTAAGACACACGCGTACTGTCACCTCTGCTTGGCTTACGTGCCTTTAGCAGACTGTCCTTCTCTAATCCCAGCTGTTAAAATAGCAAACATCTTCTCTGAGCGTTCTCTGTGGGTTTGCCACAGCTCACACTACAGCACCTGCACCTGGAGCGCTGGGGCTGTACTCAAGGCAGCAGAACTCATCTCCTCCTTTCCAAGCCAAACATTACCACTGAATTCATGCAGCAGCCATGGACTCAACTCAGCTTGCACCAACACCGGGTGCCAGGATGCCTTGGTTCCCTGGGGAAGTGTGCAGGGGACATTTGGGGCACTGTGGTTGCCTCAGTGCTCCTTATTTCTCTCTCCTACTCACTTTACCATACTAACATCATTCCTCCCCTCTCCACTGAATGTGGAATAACGATGACCAGTCCCAATAAATCTTTGCTGCCCAAGCTCTCATGTCCCTGTCAGACAGTACTCAGTCCTGTTCCCCACAACTGTGAAAAACTGATTTGATGCAGAAAATCAGATATTCAACTGCACAATACTCTGCTACAGCTGTCTGCAAAGAATGAAAACAATCATGAGTCTGCAAAATCATGAGTGGCAGGAGGTGAACAAGGAGCTATTGTTCACTGCCTCTTTCAATTGAAGAGCTAAACAAATTAACGGACAGAAATTCATCATGGGCTATTAGCTACAAAAAGATATCACCTTTGCCTCAAGAAATCCTTAAGCTTTGAACTGAGGAAAAATATGAGAAGTATCACTCTTCATTTGCTCTTTTATTTGACTTCTCCAAAGCTCTTGGCATTGGTTCAGGCTGATCTTGGCTCTGATTGCCAATCTGGGGAAAGGAGGTGGGAAGGGGCTGCTTACTCTGAATGCACACCAGCAGATCTCATCTAGCTCAAATTTTACTCTGGTGCGCTTTTTTATTGAATTTTCTTGGGTGAGTACGCAGTCATCTCATCTCTCTCATACATGAGTCATATTCAATTTCCAAACTATAAATTAGTAGCTGAAAAAAAGAATGCCTTTCCTCACAGATGCAGCGTGCTATGGCAGCAAGCAGTCCACCAGTTTGTGCTGCCACCAGCTTCCCATTAGAAACAGTATTCAAGAATAGCCAAAATCTCCTTGTACCAAAGAATTAGGGCTGTATCCGTCTATTCTATTGGAATATATTTGCATTGAGGTTTTGTCAGCTGTTGGAATGGCAGCATGCTTCTGAAGAGAACTGTTCTCTCCCACCCTGCACAACAGCCACCAGCTCCCCAAGAGGGCAGGGACAGAGCCATGCCCAAAGCAGGAAGAGATCTGCATGGCATCTTTACCAAGAAAAGCTTTCAGAGATCCAAATTTTCTAAAGAGCTCTTCTTTAAGGAAAAGTAAGCGAGAAACGACATAAAAACTCAACAGCAATAAAAAAGTAACACCTATGTGGCTTTGCATTGTGGCCACCTGCGTATAAAATATTTCTAGTTTAAAGCCATTTGGAAACAACCCCTTATGCACCATCACCACCATCTCCCACCACGCGCTGGGCACGAGAGCACAGCGTTCCTACATTCATCTGTAGCCACACCAGCCAAACCGAGAAGGTAAAGAACAGAGAACTGAAAAACAAAGAGATTTGGCAAGGTTGATTGCCCTGACGCTTTAAGAAATAGTACTGCAGGGTTCTTTTGGTGGTGTTTTTCTGTATTTTGCTTGCCTGGGGCCGCTCAACACTGCAATCACAGCACCAGGACCTTCACCTTCAGTGCAGGCACTTTGACAGCCAGCACATTGCCCATGCTCAACATGCCCTCCGCCTGCCACCTGCCTTCCGTTATCACCTCCCCTGTTGCCTTACCCTACCCTGGTTAATAACGCTGATTCGTCCTGTTTATTTCCTTATTGATTCACCATCCCCTGCATGGGAAAAGGCATCAATGCAGTTAAGGGCAAACACCTGCTTGGAGACCTCAGCTACTTTCCGAAAGTGCATTTTATTCTCACCAGATAATAAGATTCTGTGGTTAAAAGAGCTTTCAGGTATTGGCATTGTCATAAAACGTTTCTTCTGTCCTACTTCACCAGAGCTGACAAACTCTCCTCTTGCTGTCAGTGGAAAAGCAGCACTTCTAAAGAGCTTTGGATACTTTTGCATTGCAAAGTGAAAAGGAGAAAGTGAGATATTTCAACAATGTTCCATTTCATTCCAAAGCCCCATAAAGAAGAAAGAAAAAAGGGAAGGTTTCTGCACAATCACTGTAACAAGCAAGCAGCTCTCTTATTAATCTCTCCTTCCTCCACATCCCCTGGCTTGGGGGCTTGGAAAGTTGACACTTGACTTGAAAAATGCCAACTCTAAGCAGTTTATTTCCTCTTGAACTTTAAAAGCTGACTGAGACAGAAATGACCTTTAAAAAGGCAGGGTTAGTTCCTGTATGAATTGATAGGAGGACTCTTTGCTTACACAGCACAGCAAGGTACTGAGCAAATCTCCTCCGCAAACAGCCCTTCCTCACCACCACAGCCAGAGGAACACCACGCTCCATCACAGGAGTGGAGAACGCAGCACCTGCTGACCCAACTCCCCTCTGCCAAGAGAAGACGACCCACCACAATAATGCTATGAGCCCCAGCCTTACCCACGCACAGGACATACACGCAGGAAGAGCAGCTTGAAGATGCAATAGTAGCTACTAACAATCCTTTCTGCCACACCAGTAGCCAGAAATCAGGCAGAATATTCTTGTGTGGATCCACCCCACAATCAATGCCATCAGATGTCCAAAGAAACGCCACATGAGGATTTTGCAGCAGCAGGATAACCCTAAGAGTTTTGAGAAAGGAAATGCACAAAGCAAATGCATAGGACAGTAGTGGCATGGGAATGCACTAGAAAAATACAAGTGTACTTAATCCTCTAGGCTAAGAATAACTACTACTTTTTTTAAACATCTTTTCTTTCTCCCTACTCTTGGTCTTCATCTACCAAACCACGCTGACTCCAAGAAGCAGAGGACCGATAGAGTTTGGGAATCTCCATCGAAGTGTGAAGCATCACTTTGCCATCAGCAGCAATGAAATGCTTCCAATTTACCATCAGCCCACTTATGCAGAAGCACACATTTCATAAAGAGAAGCCCAGGGCTATTCTGTGCAGAATTTATTTTCCCTTTTTTCTCTGGAAGGAAAGTACACATCAAACTCACCGAGGCAGAGAGAAAAAGTCAAGCCCTATATAGTCTAGGTTAACTTATTAATAATGAATCACTTCTCTCATTATTCCTAATGTTGGGTATCAAGCAACGTGCCTTGAGAAAAATTAGTGGGGGAGAAGAGATGGGGAGTGATACTCAGGTCTACAGTGAAACTGGAGGCACAACAAAGAGCCACAGCTCTCAGGGGAAAACTGAGTGGAAACTTAAATGAGGGCTCAGCAGCTCACTGCTGGGGGACTCTTAGAAAACTCCTGCCCCTGAAACACCCATGTGCAGTATTGCAGGTAAAAGGATTTTCTTTTCTTTTTTAGAAAAGATACTGATATTTTCTGATGGGGCTTTTCCTATGCATATAATCACCAGAGGTCTCAGAGAAACCTGTACATTCCAGCAGTGCTTGAGACAGACTCCCACGTCCAACATCATTCTACCACTTCTTTTTAATGGCCAATTTAACATGGTTTAGCCTCCAACCACTGTTGTTTTTGGGGTTTTTTTGCACACACTGCACAGGAGAATCTAGCTCTTGTACATAAACAAGTTTTCAAACATCATGAGAATAGAAAATATGAATGTATATGGTAGGTGTAGAAGTACTGAAAAACAGATTTGCCCAACCGTAATATATATCAAACTGAACATTAAAAAGTGATAAGCAACTGTCATCTTATTTACATGGGAAGTACTTCAAGGCTTCTAACTTGTGCCTGAGGGTTTGAATTAAAGCAGCTCACTTCCCAGGGCATTTTTCTTGCAGTAAGTTGTGTTCATGTAGTTGCTTTGAGGACTCTGGTCCCCATGCTTTGGCACAGCCTAACAATCCCTATGGGAGTAGATGGTTACGTGAACACAGATCAGAAGAATACCTTTGAATGAACCAAGAAAGATGAAGAACATAATGTAAAAGAAGAAAATCTTCAGTTTATGATTTTATTGGATTTTTGGAAAGACAGTAAAGGCAGGGGAAGGCGCTAGTCTGTAAAACTTGGGACTTCAGTTCAAATACTTCTTACAGTACCTGGGGGTACTGGTGGATAGGAAGCCAGCAACGCACCCTCACAGCCCAGAAAGCCAACCATACTTTGGGCTGCATCCAAAGAAGTGTGGTCAGCAGACTGAAGGAGGTGAGCCTGCCCTTCTACTTTCTGCTGCTGCAGCTTCACCTGGAGTACTGCACCCACATGGGGAGCCCTGAGTACAGAAGAGGCGTGAAGATACTGGAGCACATCCAGAGAGGAGCCACAGAAATGATCCAAGGGATGGAACAACTCTCCTGTGAGGACAGGCTGAGAGCTGGGGCTGTGCAGCCTGGAGCACAGAAGGCTGCGAGGTGACCTGAGAGCAACCTTCAGTATCTAAAAGGGAAGCTACAGGAAAGAAGGGGATAGACTGCTTAGCAGGGCAACAGAAGAAGGGGAAATGGCTTCAAAGATGAGAGATTTAGGTTGGCTATAAGGAAAAAGCCTTTTATAGTAAGGGTGGTGAGGCATTGTTACAGGTTGCCCTACTGATGTAATTGATGCCCCATCCACGGAGACTTTCGAGGAGAGGCTGGACCAGGCCCTGGGCAACCTAATGGAGCTGTGGTGTCCCTGTGCACTGCAGGAGAATTGGACTAGATGACCTCCAAAGGTCCCTTCCAACTCTAAAGATTCTATGATTCTATCTTTAATCATGGCATTTAAAATATCTCCAAATGAACATAAATTGAGAAGTCTACTTGGAATCACTTAAATCAATCTAATGAACAGTCAATCAATTTCACTTGAATTCATGAATTCATTTACATTATTGATTTAATAGCTCCAACTACCACTTACAGATAGCATTCAACAACCTGAGAATTATTTGAAAATCCATTAAGTGCATTTGCCTGTTACAAACTTCATACAGGTTTTTCTTTACTGCATTAAGTCAGCTCAAAGCCTAATCTTTGTGATCTCATCAGTGCTTTCCTGATATTTCTTTCTAAATCTAGACAACGATAGCCTATTAATTCCCAGTCTGCTTGTACTCTCCTTTTCAGGATCTTGGTGTTCCAAGGGAACCTGCTTTAGGATGGGTTGAACTAGATGATCTGCAGAATCAGATCCCTATGATTCTGTGATTGTGAAATAATACTATTCCATGAAAAAATTGTACACTATAAAATTTAAGGATTTTTTCAGGCACCTCACTGAAGCCAGTTCAGCACACACCTTACTCCTGGCACTTTTGTTCTCCAAAGCCACAACACACTGTGAACTGCTTTAACTGAGGGCACGAAGGAGAAATCACTCAGCTTTACCCAAAACTGAAGATAAAATAAACGCTGAAGGCTTGGTTGAATTTTAAATACAGAACATAGGTAAATTGCACAGCTTTTATGGTATAAATTGGTACATCCCCAAGATCTGCTTTTCTGTGGTGGATGCCTTTAAAAATGCTTTTTATTCCTTACGAAAAGCATTGGCAATTTGCTTAGAACAAACATATATAAGCTCCCTATGTGGTCTCATAACAAGTTGTTAAAAGAAGACCCCGAGTACAAAAATATATCCAATATTTATTCCGCTTTCTTTTAATTCCACTCTAAAAACATCGTCAGCCATCATATTAAATAGCATCAAATCTATTTATGTAGAGCTAATTAACAGCGTCTGTTTTCGCTGACATCCCAAGACAAATCTTTCTGCCAGGAGAGAACCCCGACAAGAGGAACCAACGGATCCATACGGCCGCCCCACAGGCACTGCTCGCCTCCCTGCAGCTCCCTGCTGAATCCTCAGCACCAGCATCAATCTGACAGCAACTAATTGTGCTTATTCTCACCACCTTCCCAAGCGAGAGGTCCCAGGAATCTACACGGCGCGTTAAGGAAGCCGCACGCAGCACAGCTCTGACAACAGCAGGGAAAAATTGGGATTTCTGAGAGGATTATAAGTGCCAGACTCACAGGGCTGACAGTTTCATTAGGAGAAATTAGTGTGGTTCTGTACTAGATTTGGAGTGAGTCGATTCAACAAAACAACTCTGATATATCTGAGTGTAACCAACTACGAGGCTCTGCCGGTAGTTCGGCATTTCTAGAAATCAATCCGAAAATTCAATGCCTCCAAAAAGTAAGGTAAAACAGCTAATGATTACATTTAATAGCATAGCAGTAGATCTAAATGTAAATGCAAGGAAAAGCAGGCTACACATAAATACAGGACTGTAATAGCTGTGAACACCTCGCCTTTAGGAACACTTAATTTATTTGTAAAGGCAGCTTCTGAGCCTCCTGCCTGCTCCCCCCTGGGTCCCATAAACTGTGACTGTGTTAACATAAAGCTGAGTCTGCCTCCAAAGAGTGGCTGAGTGGCTCAGTTCCCATTCTGATCTCCACATGGAGGTCATATCTCAAGCAGGCTTTGCCCACACTCCTCTGGGCTGAGCACAGTGAGCATGCTGCAGGCTTGCTTCCCCCATGATCAACTCAGACACGGCTACAGTCCAAATCAGTACATAGCAGGCACTGTATTGCTCATCCAGCCACGGTGGATCTTCAAGTATTTTAAACTTATTTAATGCAGAGCTCATGCCTGGGTCACCTGTTGAACGTGTAATCTGTGCCTGGTTTTCATACATGGCATTGCCATATTTTCAGCTGTCTCCCTTTGGTCCACTCCAAAATGGCAATGCTGCTGTTAGATATCTCGTGCTTGGACAAAACCTGATGTGTGAAAGCAGAAAGCACACCCTCAAGCATGGGGCTGCAGGTGGCCACGTGGCTCAGCACGTCCTGCACACCAGCCTCAGCCATGCAAGGGGTTCTGAAAAGCACATATGTATAGACATAGACTTGTGTCTCAACACATTGCATTTATGGAAAACAGCACAGCTCAGGAAATAGGAAGTTAGTGTTTCATATTCTATGTTCCCTGTAAGCCTGCAGCACTTAGTTAAACATCACCTTCCTGCTGATAGCCTTCATCCACAGACACGTGCAAACATTCCAAGAACATCCATTTCACTTTGCTTCCATTTAAGATGCATTAAGCCTGCAAAGCAAAGGATGGCAATGCAGCATGCTAGGCAGGGCATGTGCTTCCAGAACTGCTCCTGAGCCACAACAATTAAAAGAATTAGTGATCTTTTTAATCTGACCAGTGACATTATTCAGAAATGGAAGAACTGGCATAAAAGGAAGCAATATATTTTGTTTCACATCTATCATTCTTTCTCTCTCGCCTGGCTAGCAGCGAGGCTGCTGCTGTCACATTCACTGTCTCTGTGCACAGTAACTTCTCTCTGAAAATGGGCAATGGCTTTCCCACACAGATAAGCTGACAGAAAGGAGATCAGATGATCTGAAGCATATTTCTTACTGAACTGTCTCAAAGCTGTGCAGCTCACAACTAAAGGCTTTCTCAGACCTGGCAGGAGCACTGCTAATCCCTGGTGTTTCTCCACCAACACAGGAAACCAAAGAGAATTTCTGGGAGAAAAAGAAAAACGCTGTGTCAAGAGCTGCCATGCTTTGAGTGCTGTGGTCTCAGCTGTCAGCAGGCAGGGAGGCACCAAGGTCTGCAAGCATCTGCATGCATCAGCCAAGATGCATGACTGCAATTAGTTCAGACCTAGGGTCAAACTCTCCAGCCTTGTTGTGGTTCACCTCTTTATTCCTTGAATTGTTTTCTCTTTAGACGAAAATTCTTGAAGAGATTGAAACTGAAGTTTAAAAAAAAATTCAAAAAGCATTTGTTTTTAATCTTTGCATGTTCAATTGTGAGAAAGAGACCAAGAACAATACTCAGCACTTTAAGAAATAGACAATATTCATACTTTCCATAAAAACAACCAGGTTCGAGATAATACTTTACGCTGATTCAAGAATTCTCTTTTTACATTTCTCACAACCAAAACCAGCAGGCAGTGCAGCAGCCCTACTGCAATGAAACAAAAAGCCACTCTGAAATCCCCAAAGTCCTTGATACTCACACATCTCATCTCATTTTTAGGAAAAATCTCTCCTTGCAGAAGCATTACAACACTTCTTTCTTCCCCTTTCATCTCTGTGAAACAGCACATCATTTCCATGCTCAGAAACTGAAGCACAAGGGCATTAAAATCCAAACAGAGCCATTATGATGACCAGCAGCAACCAGTTGCTTCTATGAGAACTCAGCTGCAAATCTTGTTCCAGACCACATCAGCTCTGAAGCTCCCCAGACAGAGCAGATATGAAATCCTTCAGCCTTCACCTAGACATAAGTAATAAGGCCTGAAGTTCCACTGTAATTGCCTCAAAAGGGAAGGAACTGGCAGAAGGTTATGATGCTGAGAGAACAGAAAGGCTGGGCCAAGTTAAACTGTAGATTTTGTACCATGTACAACAGTCTGAACAAATCAAGATGGTATACAGAAGTCTCCAGGTGACTGCAAATACACCCTTAGGAGCAGGGACATCTTCGGCCTGAAGGCAGACTTAATAGCAATCTATTTTCTACTTTTCATAACACTTTGTCTAGTCCTTAAGTTCTATCTAAAATGGATATAAGAACTTTCATGCACAGCCACTGGAATGTTTTGCATTCGTAGCTGTGATGATAAGTTGCTTTCAAGGAGGAAAAGGAACAGGCTGTGGCTCTGGGCTGGCATTCAGCTGCTCCAAGCTGCCCTGAGCCTCCACAGCTCAACCTCAGGCAACCATTTCACCTCCTCTGCATCTCTGTTACTTATCTGTACGGTGCTGTATGTAATTAGAATGTCACAACACTTATCTAAGTATTTATTTACATGATAAACATGCAATAAGTCCTAGCATTAGGATCACTGTGGTTATCTAGGGATGCAGAGAAGAAAAACTGTTCCCAGTGGAACATTCAGGGCTCAAATAGTATCTCCTCCCTGTATTAGAGGGAAAATAACCACATGTACCCAAAGCCCAGAAACTGGCACAAAAGAACTGTTAGGAGAGACACAGCAAAGTTCTCTCTCAGTATCAGTAGCCTCAGTGCCAGGGTACAGTAAAGAAAAGAGAAGTCTGAGATGCAGCCGGCCAGCTCAGAAGGAAAAATCACTTGAATTTCAGATAACAAAAGATAAATGAGGGGAGACAAAACCAGTCAGCTCTGCACCCACGTAGGGATGGGGAAATTGGCCATTCCCTGCTGCTGCAGTGGGAGCTGTGCTCCAGGTGCCAATCAACTCCAAAGGGGAAACGGAGGCAGCAAGCAGGACAGCAGCCAGCAGAGCCAGGCCTTCAGGAGGAGCACCTTTCATCTCTGCCTGCACACCTGGTGGGTGCCCTTCCAGGGAACTCTTCCCTCCAGGACACAGAGGAAGGGCAATTCTAAACGACGATGACAAACTAAAAATGAAACCTTAGCACTCTCAGCAAGCTGAGGCCAAGGGTGGCAGGCAGTGACATGCAGCATATTTTATCACAAAGGCATTCAGCTTACAACCCCGAGCCACATATTAGATTTCCCGACACACAGATCTGCTTTAGCAATCCGGTGGGGATGAGGAGGAAACAAAGCATGGAGCTGCTCCTGTGCTTCCTTCCCAGACCTTCCACAAAGCAACTTCAGTGTAGATAAGCAGGAAAGGTGCTGATTAATGAACCAGCAGATGATGTTCAGTCACATCGCTGGAAAGAAACTACTTTGAAGAAATGCAGCTAAGTAAAGAGAGAGAGATAGAAATAGGAAGGTGTTTCTAAAGAAGATCCTCAGAGCAGACTCTCCATGGGCAGCAGCACAAGCAAGTTGGCTGATAAAGCAGATTCAGCTGCTAAAGCAAATGGAATTCACATTCGCATTTAGTTAGTGGAAATCTACTAGATACCCAAGGGTGATGAACATTAAACTGTGTGAAATTTTATTGCATTTTCCTTATCCCCTCCTGGGATTTTTATGATGATAACCATTTTTTCTTGCATATAAACAGCGTCAGTTCCAAAAGCTTCATTTTAATCGAAGATGTTCCATGAAATTTTAACATATGCAAAGGCTTTGAGTGCTAAGGTTCCCTCCTGAAGAATGACATATTTAAGGAGTTAGTGAATTAAACTCACATTCACATTGTGAATAGCGAGGTGACAAAGATTCAAACCCAGCAGGTTCTGATGTAGGGTGAATGTGCTCCATCTATAATTTGCAATTATCTGAATATTCCTGGAGAACAGAAACTTGCTCAATCTTGTCATGCAGAAGATGGATTCCCTGAACACTTACCTACAGTATTATTAACATCCATACACTGTCAGGCTTTGCAATGATCCACGTTCCACTTTTAAAGACAGCCTCTGTCCCCACAAACACCACTTCCAGCAGCACGCAGCTCACACCACCACCTAACCCAACCCAGCACTGCGCCTTCATTGGCAGCTGAGGCTGATACAGAATCATGCAGGTTGGGAAAGAACTCTAAGATCACCAATCCAACCCCAACCCACCCCACCTGACACCACCCCATGTTCCACAGCTGCCACATCTCCATGGCTCTGAACACATCCATGGCAGTGATCCCACTGCTCCCTGGGCAGCAGTGCCAGTGCTGCACCACTCCTCCTAATGATGCTCTGGGATGAGTAGAAGAGCAAAGCAGCACTGAGGCACAGCCAAAGTCTTGCAGAACACCCTTCCAGTCTCCATCATCTTACAGCTCAGACACTTTCTCAGCCAAGTGTGATACCTTTGCAATAACAGACTCAAATGTATTTTACTTTCTCTAAAGGTTTCATTCTTTTTGAACTTCTGCAACATCCCACGCTGTGTTATCCCAAAGCTTGATGATCACCTCTCATCGTGATCATGTTTGTTTAAGCCCGTCAGCTTCATTTGATTCTCTCTAGCTCCTGTAAAGCAGGCACGCACAACATTAGAGACTGCTGAGTTATCCTGAATACAAGACAACAGAAACAAGGAAGCGTGCAAAGGATGCTGAGGCAATGAAGGTGCACATCCACATTGTGAAGGGACAGACAGTTCCTCACCCAGCAGACGCTCTGCCCTGCTGCAGGAACTACTGCATAGAAATGAACAAAAACTCCCAACAAATTAAATTGTTTCAACACTGTTTTCACTGGTAGCACGCAGATAACAACTCTCAAAAGAAAATCCCAAACCAGATTACAAGTGGATTTTTTATAGCCCGAAGTATCAGATAAGTTTTATGAGACAGAGGAAAGCGCAGCTGCAAAGAACGCCTTTCATTTAAAAGACAAGATAATAAATGAATATAAAAACAACGAAAGGAACAAGGAAAATAAATACAGTCTTGTTGTCATTACTCTGTTTGCAGCGTAAAACGCAGGCTCAAGTGTTGCCTCAAAGCAAGAGCACCCTGTGGGTCGGGGTGTGGGTCCTTCTGAAACATTATGGACAGGGAGAGCTGGGAGCACGCTGCAGGGAGGGGCTGTGCATTGGCAGTGTGCACCAGCACATCTTGGCACCTGCTCCATTCCTTATCTTGAACCCCCAGCAAAGTACAGCACATGGAGTTTGCAGGACATTCAGGGGAAGCTTAAGCAGCCTTCATCCCAAAGGTAATTCTCTCTCTCTCTCCTTCATTTAATGAAGTAAGAACCCAAATAAAACACAAGGGAAAGCTGCATCCACTCAGACCCCTTTGTTCAGAAGGTGTCTTTAATGCCTTCCATCTTGCAATTCACAAAAGCAAAGCAATAGAAAAGCAAACAGACTCTGACTACTCTGTGTAAACTCGGAAGAAAAATGGAACAATGAGAAGCACGTATGAGCAAAGAAAACTGGAAAGTTTCCATAGCAGAACAGGCAGTTTCCTCTCTCACTAAATCTCCCCCCCCACTTTTTTTTATTTATTTGAACATTTCAGCTACATCCATTGATTTTCCTCCTCCTCCTTCAGGGAATATTCACAGATGTGCAAAGCTACCTCTAACAGCAACATTAGTTGAAGCAAAAAATGAAATTTACACTTGACTGCCTTCTTCAACAATGTGCAATCACCATTTAATAGGAAAATGGAGCAGAGTGCAAACAGGAAAAGGAAAGGCCTGATTAAAACCCACCAGTGCCGGAGCTGACGATTCCCTCGCTGTGGAAAGCAGCAGAGGCGCAGCCCCCAGCCCCATGCTCAGAGCAGAGCTCTCAGCACTGATAGATGCAGGGCACTGGAGCACCAAGGAAGGTGGTTTGGGCTGATTCGGAGGGCACTAGTTAGCACCATGCATTGGCTTGCTTTCCTTTTTCTTAAGGAGAGAAAAGCAGATGCTGGAGCACCCCATGATACGATCTCTTGCATCCCCCCACCCCCCAGCAGCTGGTGGGGTGGGTTCTGAAGATGGTTCTGATGGCTGACAGCTCAGGCTGTGCTATCAGAGCATCCAACTTACAGCACTGCTGAAGATTCATCCTCACACCACACTCGACAGGTTGATTTCTCATTGTAGTTTCAATGTTCGTCATTTACGTTACAGCTCTGTTATAAGCAGGCTCTCATTTACACATGTCAGAGGATGAGGAACATCACCTAATTACCTGCATTCCCCTCCGGTGAAGGAACAAGGGATTACCAATTTGCTTTCCACTTCTTTCTCTTCTTTCTTTTTATATGTGCAAGATTTACCATTCCCTGTCACCCGTGAGCTGGAGGAATCATTTCCTAATTATCAGGATTTCTCACACTAACTCTGAATTGTGGCTTTTCTTTTTGAATCTTAAATTAAGCAAATATTCCTTTGAAACAATGTTTCATTTTCAATGGGTTCTGAGAGAAATCTGAATTCCTGCTTCGCTTTTAATCGATATTCACCATGCATAATAACAAAACCAAACAAACATGGCTAGGCAAGCAAGCCTTACAGTAATCAGAACAAAGCAATTAGAAGAAAACTTGTTTGTTTTTTTCAGCTTTGGGGAACCTTCATCTCTTTATTTTGCTAACTGTGTATTTATTGGTAAAACAAATGAATTTTTTAAAAAGCAGCTTTTTGTTTGTTAGCCCACCATCCCAAACTTCAGATCACACGTTCACAAACAGGCTGGTGCAGCAATGCTATGCAGGCAGACAACAGCAAGTGGATGCTCTATTGCTCCAAGCAGAGTCTCATGGAAGCTAACACCAAGAACTCCAGTCGCAGTGGGACGTCTCACTTGACTGGCTTCTAAACAGCACCACTGTGACAGTGAGAAATTCCACCATGCCCAAGACAGGAAGATGCTGAGAAGTAATGGGCACTAATTTCAGCCTCACTCCTCTTTGCTCTTGTAGAACGACAGTACTGACAACATCTCCCCTACACACATCATGAAGCCGCAGCTCCAGCTGGAGCCCTGTCTGGCTTAACTCAAGCTGCAGATCCCTTCTAGGTCCCTAGATTGATACAATGCAAGACTGAGGAACCATAGATCATTTTTAGAGCCAAAACTTCCCACAGAAGTATCACCAATAACAGAGCACACTGCTAACATCTAAGAGACCAAAAGATAAAGAGAGGAATTTATCTAAACTAGCTGCCTGGAGCAAAACATCTCCACAGATAAGTAACTATCCGAGACTCATGGCCTGATAGGCAGTCTGTTATTAAAGTCCCTGCAGTTTGATTACAGGAAAGCTGTATTGAAACAAATAGGGATTGCTCCCCCACTCCCAGTGGCTGTGGAGCAGCAGCCCAAAGGCTCACAGAGTCTGAGCACTCAGCAGCAGATTGCAGCTATGAGCTGTATGTCCAGCATGCAACAGCAAAATAGATTCTGGAAAGATTCAGTGTGCTAATGTTTCTCATCTGTTTAAAAAAACAACTTTGCACTCCCGTAAAAATTCAGGAAGGGCAAAAAAGAAGAGATGTAATGAGGGTAGGGCCAATAAACAAGGTGTGAGCAGCCAGTTACAGGCATAGGCAAAGTCCTAACGAGGCAATGTTTTTGCAGGGGACAGGACAATCCAACAGCCTGAACTGGAAGTCAGAAACATTTCTGCCAGAACCTGTTGAAACAGCTTTATATAGAATAAATAAATGAACATCAGGCAGAAAACTCCAGTGATACAGTTTATAATCTGTCAGCAGTTCTGTTAAGCCAACTGTCTCAGTAAATGACTTTGTACCTGGGTAATTTTTCAACTTAAAAATGACATTGTTTTGCTCTTAATGCATCTAATTCCAGCGTTCCCAATGCATTTAACATAAAAGACCTAAGTTACAAATCTCACGCACCCAAACCCAGCTGGCTGTGTACATCCTTCAAGTCAGACTCCCATCGGCAGCCCAGCAGTATGGCTTTTGGTTTACCTGACACAGGCACTGGAATCAATGTTCCAGCTCCAGCAGCACAACCAGGCCCCCTCCCTCAGCCTGCTCCTGGCCTTGGCAGCAGCCACAAGCTGCAACACTTCGCTGCTTTGCTAGCCAAATAGAAAAAGATTGAACCTAATCTGTAAGCAATGAAGTCAAAACGCCAGCATCCTGTAAGTGAAAAGATTAATCCTCCTTTGAATTAGATCCAGGGCAATGATAGAGTGGGCCAGCAAATTTTGCATTAGCGCATAAAGCACTGAGTAATGGATATGATCTCTCTCCACTGTAACATATTCCACTTGGGTTCTTGCACCTACACTATCACCATGGCACCCTACTATGTTCCATTACAGCAGCAGCATTACAACTTTGACATATGACGCATAGCCCACCTTCCTTTCCTTCTTTCCATCCGTGAAGTATGTAGTTTTAATTCATTATCCACGTTTTAAACTTTTCCAAACAGAATTGGTAAAGTTACTGCAATTATGGACAGTAATACTGAAATGTACACCAAGCTGTGAAAGCAGGAGATAGACGGTGGGTTTACAGCTTAAAGAATTTGTCGTAATCTCTTAACAGCCTGAAGAAAGCAGTACCTCTTCAGAAGTGATCCTAAGAAAGCTCTGTTCTACATAAAGAGCTGAGATAGCATTACAAGAAGGCTTTCAGATATCCCAGGCTCTGATAATTAGTGAACATAACCACTGGGACTTGAGGTTTCTCTGGGAAGTCATCGCAAAGACTTGACAGCAGATTTGATCTCTGTGCCACAGACCATGCAGATGAACCTGAAATGTTCTATGATCTCAGCACAAAATCACACATCAGTAAATGGCTGTACGCTCCATCCCAGTCAATAAATTAGAGGTACACGTGAACAAGGACAGGTGCCAGCCAGCTGCTCACAACGCACAGCAGAACACAAATACTTAAAGACTAACTGAGGATGTTGGCTTAACCAAACACACCAAGAAAATTGTTCTTTGCACAGCTCAGAAATTGACAGGAGGCAGTACAAGAGAGCTCCCCATTTCTCAAAATACTTTAATTTGGAAAAGCAGCGTTAATAATTCATTTTATTATCATCTGTTAGCCCAAATATGCAGACAAGCGGTGCTGCCATAAGCTAACAGAAGTAGAAGTAAGCTTAATGAAGACAATTCATTCTCTGAGAGACTCCATCCCAGATTCTGTAGTGGAAGTCAATATTCCTATTTATTCAGGTGGACACTTCCACGTACACAGCTTCTGCAATCTGCAGAGATCAGCTAAACAGAAGCTGTCACAATAGGATAATTGTTACAGTGTTTAGCATTTCCAAAATTCTATCAAAAAGCTACAAATACTCTCAAACAGACAAGAACTGTACTTGTTTTATATGGGCTTGCTGCCACAAAGAGAATCAAGACTTTAATACACCTTATAAGACAAATAAAAAAATGCCCCAAGGTCCTCCATCTATGAGTAATAGAAGAACAAATTGAACTGTACAGGAACAATAGAAAGGAATTTTCTCCTTTCTTTTCTCATATGTCTGTGAATCTTCATTTTATAAGACTACCCTGGGTGGCTGAAGTATGGTAAGCCCTCAGTAACGCAGGCAAAAAATTTCTACTTCTCTGACAGAGCAAATAAACCCGACGTGGAGCTGGATGTTACCACTCATCTGGAAAGACCAGGCAACACCATTCCAGAACGAGCTCCAGCATGCAGCAATGGCCCCTTGCAGCACTTTCAGGGGACGTCCTCTAGCTTTTGACTTAGGACCTACACACCATGACCTGAATTTCCTCCATTTCAGATCCTGGATAGGAAGCCAGATGTCCCCCACGTACCTCCAGAGCTCTTGCTCTGACAGCAGAATTCATTCAGCAGAAACACAGAAATCAATGATATGACATTTTATAACAAGATCTGATAAAGAACCTGAAGAGATGGTTATATTGTGCTCCTGAAGCCCTATTGATCTGTAGTAGGATCCACCCAAGACTGAGTCTTCTGTGTAAGGTATTACTAGCAGCTTCAAAACACAAGGATGTGAATAGATAAAGCACTGAGCTTTCTAGGAAAAGCTACAGAAAACTTTGTTTTGATGACACATTTTTATTGATTTAAAGACGACCATCTTTAAACACAGCTCCACTTCTCCACCCATTGCAGCTCACCAGCTCAGCTACTGCAATCAGCTGGCGCCCGCTGCCAGCTCTCTACCTGCTCACCCCTGCAGCTGTAGGCTCTGTCCTGCTGAACACCCAGCACCACCCACGTCCTGCCAACCTGCTGTTTGGAATGGGCCCTCTGCAGGGCAAGAGGCAGTGCTACTAGGTGCTACATTGAGCCTTCATGAGACGAAAGCATCTATTTGTTCTGTTGTTCTCAGGCACGCAGTCACTATTATTACGTTAAATATAATTCTTACCTAACACCGTGTTATTTTGTAAATGCAGATGTTTACACATTTATGCACACATTCACACCGTGAACTCCACAACTCCATCCCACAAGGCTGAGAAGCACTGGCTTTGTATTGTAGGACTCACCATACAGGCATGGTGTGAACATGCAAGAGAACTCAGAGCTGATGAAGTCAAACCCCACAGCGTCCTCCTTCCACCCAACATTAACATACAAAGCAAAACCAAGCTTACCCAACTGAGACCCAGACCACACCTTCTCTAACCATATCCCCAAATCAAACACGTTTGGGGATTTTTTTTTGTTTTTATACTGTAGCTGAAAATTTTAATAGAAATGTTATTGTACATTTGAAAACAGAACAAACTTAAGGGATTATATGAAATCAATTCCACTGGGATTTGTGTCCGCTCTAATCCCCTATTCAGTCTCAATCTCATTAACATACCAGGCTTAATTGGCATTTCATCCCCGCATTGTGTCTCCAAAATGAACAAGGTGTAATTATGTTAAAAAGAGCACTTCAATGGTTTTAGTTTAATTCATGTCATTCATCCGCGTCAGAATGAGCGCAGATGTTCCATTGCGGGACACAGCAAGAGATGAGCAGCTTTGAAACCACACTTTTTCGTTGAAAACTTTATGTTAAAAAAGTTATTTAAGCGAAACGTAAAACACAGTATTTTCTTCCTTTGTTTCAGTTGCTATACAACATTAACTTTCAAAAGCGGGTTCTGCTTAATTTGATTTTTCATTTTCAAATGAACAGCTGTGTTTAAGTCTAAAAGGCCTTTGTTTAAGCATACAGAGCTCCAGAAAAGGTTTGAACAAAGCATCTTTCTGTAAACACTTGATTACCAGGAAAGGCCTGGCTTTCAAAGTAATCGAGGGGTGGTTTTGCTCGAGGTTCTCTTCTCACGGAAAGAAACTGCATCACTTCTCAGATGTCAAACAACAAAAGCAATAAACTTCACTAATTGCACAGGCTTCTTGTATTCAAGGTAAATACAGGAAGATAGAAGAGGGTTTTCCAAACGGCCATTTTCAAGTAATTTCACTCCTCCCCAGTTTCAGGCACAAACTAATAGACGCAGAACTAATGGGCAGCAAAACAAACGTTCTTAAGTTCGTGGTCAGGTGGGTCCTCAACAACGCTGGTGGTTCCTGAACAAATGGAATACTCACGTCCAACATGCTATTTTAATCAACGTGTAGGTGATTAAAATCTACCTAAACCAAAAGTTTAAAAAAAGTAGTAAAAGCTACCAAAAAACAGGGACGTGAACTAAGAGCCATTTAATACAGGTTCCTTGCCTAAGCATCAATGTGCAATAAGAAAAGGCTCAGTGAGGAGGCCAAAGCATCTGCAGCAGTTCTCAGCTTTAATATTCCTTTTGGTAGTGCTCCGTTCCCCATTTAATGCCTCTCGAGAGGAAGCAAACCAACAAGTGACTTCATGAAAGTCTTTTGGTAATTTTAATACATCCACTAAGGTGCTGTCTCTTATGTTTTCCCAACTAGAAAATACTTTTTAAAAAAATCTATTGTATAAATCCTGTAATTCCCTAATTACACAGCATTGGATAAATATGGGAGAATTTGTAGCAGCCGGTAAATGTGTAATTAGGGAATTAGGATGTATTATTCAGAATGCATAATAATGCTAACTGATTCAAAGGTGCATCCAGTCAAAGCAGCAAGCAGAGTGCCTCCATGCAATGCCCTGAACAGTAGGTGCAACTCAATACAGGTGAGCATCCAAATGCACCCTGAGTAGTTCACCTGCAAATTGATTTAAAAGATCACATAGAAAGGCTGTGGTCAGAGCCACCGTGCTGAAATAGCCTTAATAAAAGCACAGATGAGGCATTCATAAGCATAACACTGGTGTCTTTTTAACACAGTAATAACCAGTTAAGGATTCTTTATCAAAATATAGCACAGATTGTGAAATGACACTGCAAATTCTTCCAGATCTGCTTACATGCATAACACTGCCTTTTTTTTTTTAATCATCATCTTTGAAAAAGAAAATACTGTTTAATGCTACGGTACCACATTGTACCCAAGGGCTGGATGTATTTTCTAAACTTCTAATACAAAAGTAACGCAGCAATCCACATCGGGATGTGAACTCTATCTTTCCAGTTTTTCTTTCCATCATTATTAGTTAAAATCTAAGTTAGACAATCACTGTACATATATATATATATATGAGAAACTAATTAACTAAGATGAAGAAAACTATAGGAAATTAAGATGTTTTTTCCCACCCCTCTTCACTGCTCACGAAACCATTTGTTTGATGTTTCAGATGAGTTGCTAACAATGCCAGTTTAATATTTGACATACTTAACTCTAAAAAGGACTTTTAAGGTCACCAGGACTCCTAGCCTAGAGATGCATTTCAGCATACACACATTCACCTCATCCAGACAAAAAACAAACGCTCATGTATTGAATTCTTCTTTGACCTGAGAACCACACTACTTGTGTTGCACATCCCTTGTCCTCCTTCCTCTACTGAAAATACACAAGAAAGCCATCAAAGAAACAGAAGCTGATCAAGGTGAAGCTCATTGCAGGTTATCTTGAAAGTGAATCAAATTTAACACAAAGCAAAATATATTCATTGCTAGCAATAAAAGTCTGTTTAGTTAATGCTACTGTAACTCAGAAGCTAGACCTTATCTCCAGCAATATCATTATGTTTAACATTAAAACCTGTGAACAACATTCTACCCTCTATGCTTGGAAACAAGTAAAAAATCTGACCTGTGTTTTTGCTTCAACATAACATTTATGACCATATTAGAATATAAACAGTTTTACAACAAACGTGAGCTTCAGAAAATAATCATTTGACGTAATTAAATATTTTCATATCAAAGTTCTGCAGGTTACCTAAGAATATATATGTCTTCCTTCAAAACATATAAATCCAAAACAGGCCAAGGTATAAAATAAAACCATAAATTATAGCCAGGACAGAATAAAAACACATCACTGAAATGTAATTATTGCAAATCCCCTACCTCAGAAAGTCTGAAAGTTCATCACAAGGCAAAAAGGATCAGCTAATCTGTTCCTAAATCTGGGGCACAAGCCCTATGTAAGCCATCCATTTTAACATGAGACGCATTTCCACGAAAAACGAAAGCCACACAGTTTAGCTGCCAAAGAGTTAATGAACCTGCAATAAATAAAATGAACTAAGAGACCACACAGGTTGTACCATCAAAGAAAGTGCACAGAAAATTCATAAAAGAATGAACATAAGGGGAGTTATGCAAATATGGACTTCAAATAAGAATTTCAGGTTTGCTCCTTGAATCACTACCTCTTCATAGGCAACTTTTCTGGGACTCGTGGTAAAGCAAATGTAAATACACCAGGAGTTTTTAGGATACATTTAAGGAGGGTAAAAAAATCAAATTTCTTTCCTGTAGAATCAAACATCCTAAAACAGCACGATAAACCAATGATGCTGGATAGGGAGATAAAGAGGCAAGAAGCTTGCTTAATACAAAGAAAAAGGAAACGCAGAGGACTGGTAATGTTACCAAGTGCAGTCAAATAAAAGATACCATCAACAGCTATCTTCAGGAAGCACTGAAAGCATACAGTATACAGAGACAGGATGAAAGAAAGCCACGTATGTAATGACAATTTTACTAGGGTTGAAAAAATGCTTCTTTCCATGGGTACAGTGCTCTGCATGTACGTGGGGAAGATAAACTAGAATACTACCTGTGTGAGCAATCCATTTCCCAGCATCACCAGGGGGTAGAGCTGGGTATAAGCGTAAGGAAAGTCATCTGTACTGAAAACAGAGAACCACATTTGGATACTTTTGAACCACAGCTATTAAAAGCAACCCCACTCCTGCCCCTTTCACAGCACAGAAACTCTGATGAGTATTTCCCAAGAGCTCCAAAATCCTAAGGACATTTGTCTTTCAGCTCAGTGCCAGGACAGAAGAGGAATGTATCATTAAGTCATAAAGCAAAATATTTAGCATCAGATATTTTTAGCTGGATCAGCAAAAGGAGACACTCAAGTAAATCACAGATAGCAGAACTAAGAAAAAAAATCTACAACTGAACAGAATTTATGTTAATAATGCCTAGGATAAAAATTGAAGCGCCTGGCAAAGGCCACCCTGTAGTTCAGACCTTGGCTACAGTACTGTGTGTATAACTTTTAAATAATTAAACTGAAGCTTTCATTATAGGCAATTAAATTAAATCAACATAGATGAACTTTTCTACTGCAGAAGAAAAGCATCTAGGGCAGGTTGGAGAGAATGAACTGTTAAATGTCACAGATTGTGACAGCCACATCGGTCTTTACCTCAGATAGGGACCAAGGGATGGAATACAGCACTTAGAAATCTCAAGAACTCAATTAAGAGGATATAATAATACCTACTAACCTGGAATCTGATCAGAAACCCATGAGATTCCTCGCACTTCCTTCATCTCCATGACACCACCCTCACCAAGCTACTGGCTGCCAAATAGCACCTGCCTGCATCCAATCATACAGCATGAGCTGTAAAACACCCAGTTACAAAAAAAGGTAGACTATCCTCCTAGAAAATGGACAGTACAGGTGCAAAAATTTAACACAGAAAGATATTAAAACTACATCCACATGACACTGACTCTGGTCAGGTTTGCCTGCTGGCATCTGCAGCAGTTGCTACAGGAGTAGCAGCAGTTTGGTGCTGTGTTATAAAGCTGTGGTGTTGGGCTTTCTTAGGATGCTTTGTGTTTGTTGTGGTGGTTTTTTTTTTTTAAAGCCACTCTTTGTGCATTTAGAAAAAAATAGAGGAATCGTTTCTAGAAATGCCAGGAGAATTTCATCTAATTTTTCTTTAAAATTTAATGAAACTTCAAAATGTTTCCATTTTTTTCTCCTGCATGGAAATCACACTGCATTGTTGGGAAGCATGCTTTCATGGTAGTTCTATTATTAAACCATCATGAAAAATGTATCAAAGACAGTTCAACAAAACCAGTATTTATTTTTCCAAAAGTGAAAATATACAAAAAACAACTTCTACAACAAGCAATGCAAAAACACAATCTAACAAAGCATTAACAAAACCAACCCAAATTGACATTTTTTTCCCCCCCAAACACATGTTTCTACAGTGCTTCCAAATCCTGACATGTGTTCTTACAACATCAAAACTCACACACATCCCACCTGCTGCCTTTTCCAGGCAACTCCAGAGGTGCAGAAGCAAAGCTTGGGGGAACTCACCCCCTGCAGCCCCCACCCCTATTCACAAGGTTCCCTGGGAGAAATGCCACCTGCCCATGTTGAAGACTGCCAGTGAAAACTTGCTACCCCTGGATTAGGTCATGATGTTCTTTGTATACATGGAGATACTTAGCATCCTTTAACCAAGCACATCCTGCAGCAAATGGGCCTTGTGGAGGACATCAGTCAGCTTTGAGGATGTTGCTAACAAGGCAGGAAAACCCAAGATCCATGTAGCTGAACTACCTTCAGTATGATACTTCAACACACACTGCTCAGAAAGACCCTGAACACACACTGTAATAGAAGGATTGAGACAGCAGCATTATAGTTGTACATAAATTAATAACCAATCATTGAAAAGAGGATGGGTTTGGAAAATCACTAACTTTGTAAGTTTTGTGTGTAAACATAGAGTGCACAGTTCAGTTTGTGTGCTTGCCTTGTGGGAAACCAGCATGCACCCAGGCTTGTGCAATACTGAAATAAATAAATGTCTCAGTGTGTGATTACCAACCCATAGCACAGCAGGTAACAAATCCCACATCAACCCATGCCTGCAAGGAGGGAGCTGGGGCTGACCAAGGCCTCCTGACAGCAACAAGCTGCTCCCGAGGGGCTGCATCTCCTACAAACACTGCTACCTCCTCACGAACTGCCTGCAAAACACAGGCCAGGGAGAACCACGAGAGTCTAAGAAGGTTGAAAGCACAATGCCATGCTAACAGCTCCTCCAGCTCGCTGTCTGAGTCTGAAATGGTGCTCTGGGGAAATATGACAGGCAGGCCAAGGCCGCTGGCACCAGACAGCTCTCAGAGACTCCTGAGATTCCCCAGCCAAGGCATACATTGCAAAGCACACGGGTAGGGAATTCTGATGCTTGAGAGAAATGTCAGGTCTCTCGTGCATATGTCACACACTGAAAAGCAGTGTGCTGTACCTGGGGCATGGGACATCACTGTAAGATAAGGCTGTGGTGTGGGTACAGGACCACAGCAAGTCAGCCACCAGGCTCTGAGGAGCTGCACTTACACAGCTTTCTTTTCCAGACATATCTCCCACACATGTTTATTAATAAGCCAAGGAAACTTCTTTATGGAATATAATGACCACAGGAAATCTCCTCGATCTCCAGGCAGCCCTCTGAGGTTTTATACATGTCACATTACAAACATCAATCTTAAAAATGAAGTAAAAGCCCTTGAAAGTCTTCATGCATTAGGGAAAAAATAGGTTTCGATAACACATCAAGTTCTAGCTTTCTTGATCCTGTTAGGAGAACATCTCAATTCCCTTATTTTTTTTCCCCCATTAGTATTTCTGTCTTTGCCTGCGACAAAGTAACAAAAAGGATTACTAAGCTGGGTGCACACTGTGCCGAGACGTCCTTCTTTGCCATTCATAATCAAGAAGAAATAGTAATAATAATACAAACAGCTGGATCTGTATTCCCCTTCACAGATTTCATCCCCATACATTTTCTGTACAGAGAGGCAAACTCCGAATTCCTTGTGGCTCAGTGAGGCAGGTCACACTGCCAGATCCCTCCACAAATCAGGAAAAAAGTCCGCAGCCACACAGAGTTCAGATACGCTATTTGAATGAATTATTCTGAAAGCAAGTTGTTTCTTGATTGCAAGATGAGAAATGGCACTCAGATAGCCTCAGTTCACAACCCAACTCATACACTAAACCAATTCATTTCTTACACTGCTTGGGTTTTGATATTTTCTCTTTCTCCCTATTCCTTATCCCAATTAGCCTTTTCAGTTGTCAGCTTCATGGGCAGCAAACAAAACTCCGAATACTAATGCGTTTCCAAACCAGACAAAGTAGCAAGCTGTCTGAAAAAGCAGTGTCTGTAGTGAGCATCAGCAGCCACTGCAACCCTGAAGACAACATGAACTTCACGTCCCTAAGCTCTTTGGATAACCTTGGACCAGTAGCTTAGTGACAGGGAATTAAGGAATTCAAAGCACAATGAAATATTTGAGAAGAGCAGACAAACAAGTCCCCAAACAGTTCTCAGGATGGAGCAAACAACAGTGCTACTTTAACTTCAGTTATTTTTTTGCACCTCAACAACTAAACTACACAACAGTCAAAGAAATCAGCGACTTACCAGCTCACTTTCCCCAGGTCATTCACAAGCACCGAAATATTTGTGTTGGGTAAAAGCATATAGAAGAGATCTGTATACGTAGAAAAACAGGATCTCAGCTCCCAATCAAAGCCTTCTCTTAGCAAGCTATTAGAGACAGTCCTGAAACATTTAATTACCAATGAATTCCTGTACAACTTAGGTCTCTAAATTACTTTGATACTTTAAAAAAAATTTCCTTCTGTTCACAATCTGCTCCAATTCAACTCACACGTTACTCCAGGCTACAGCTCAATTTTAATCTCTTTCTAGTGAGGAACCTCTATTGACAGCAAAGCCTAAAGGAGAACAGAACGTGGCCTAAGGTTGTTCACAGTCTCTTTCCCTCAGGAAAAGCAATTGCCATACCTACAGCCATTTAACCTCAGGTGTAATGCAGCCATGCCCATTGTTCCGTGGGCAGCTTCGCTCAATACAGCAGCAGACAGTCGCCGTGTTGCTGTATGTGGGCTATTTTACTGTACGTGAGTTCAGCAGGCATGAGTGTCAAGAACTGCAGCCAATGGCAAAAGCCAGAGATCATTGCTTTGCATCACATACTGCTCAGTAACACAAAGACTGGGCAACCTTTGGGCTGCAGCTCTACTGAAGACATTCAAGCTGGCCAGCAGGATCATCTCAGGATAGCACTTAGACCTGCTGCTCAGCAAGTGTCAATAATCTTACATCTTGGCTTGGAGTAGTTGCCTGGTTGTGTTTTTTGATGTGTTTTGGGGAGAGGCTGACAGCACAAGTTCTTTTCACAACTTCCACAGCTTTCTGATAACAAATTCCATAACAAACTGTTGCCATCATTCCAAAGCTACCCCACTACGCTTCTCAGTGCATTGCCTCTTAAAATTAGTCACCATGCAGTTATCCCCACAGCATATTACAACACAACTGTGCAGTCACAATGATGAATACACCAGAAAGCGTGGAAGATTCCAAGATACACTGCTTAATTTTGTTTGTTCCATAGCCTGAAGCCTCTGACAAGATACTCAATATTGGCTCAGAAACCTCGTGCTGCTCCAGGCCATCGCAGGGCCTCCTCCACACCACACAGACAGAGATCAAACCAGGGCTGCAAACAGAGCACGTCCCCTTTGTGACAGCACAGAACAGCCACTTCCCTCCACTCAGAGCTTCCCAACATCACTTGGCATCTCCTCACGGCTTTTGGAAGAGAGCCGATTAGCAAATTCATTCTTTGCTAAGAAATTCTCCTCTTGAAGAATGTTATTGCAGGTGGGAAGCACCGGGATGGGGTCTAAACATACCCAAGTGAGGATGCTGATGGAAGCTGTCAATTTTCCAGGCAAAAGAAATTAGATGTTTCCAAATAACTATGTTTCCACAAGAAAATAAATGGATAAGAAGCTGCAGCTACTCACCGGCCTCTACACATCATCTGGTTTTCCAAACTATTTCATCCATAATGCCCAAAGCTGGATTGAGTTTATTACTTAAGAAGTTGGAACTCTATAATAAACTACCCTATTCCTCTCCCATCAACTAGTGCCAGCACAAAGGTGCATACAGTCACAATAGTAGGCACCCGGGTCACACTGCACCTGCAGGCAGTAGGAAGCAGCTCATGGTCTCAATCACAACAACCTGCTCTGTACTTGTCTACAGGTGATTTGAAACTGGAAAAAAACCACTGGGCAAGTTCTTTAAATAAGAAAAAAAATTTACAAGTAATAAAAGCAGTTTCCAAGTTTGAACATTTTGGAGGTTTTGTTTGTTATCTCTTTGTACTTCAGAAGGCTACTGTTAATATCCTGAAGGGCTTGAAGGCTTGCAAGGAGTGAAGTTCTGATGGGACATGAGAAAACAGGCTACAAAGTCACTGCTGACACAGCAGGAATAGTTCTGGATGTTGTCCTGTCAGAAGTGAGACAGTAAGGGAACAGCAGCAACACAGTTGACCCCACAGGGCTCGGGACAGTCATTTGACAAGCCTTACAGCAAGGCTTCTTATCAGCCATCTGTTGATAATATTATAAAATAATGAGAAAATTACGTTGAGTGACCGCAACAAAATCACACTGTTTAAACTCTGGATACATTATTTCGCTCTGGCACAAATAATGTTCTTTGTTTTGGTAAGCATTCAGTACTTCAACCTTGTAACCATGTGTCGTATTGAAGTTCCTCACTAAACCCAGAAACCTTGTTTTTAAATGTCGAGTAAGTGGCAGAGTGGGGATGGTACCTAAATCAAGTAGCAGAAGAGTTACCATTATTTAGGCTGTCTTCAGACATCATTCACAAGTCAAGAAGTAGCACACAAAGCTGGGGCTTTTTTCCAATCTTATCAGGTAACTGTTAAACAAAATCCCAGCCCTAAGAGATAAGTGTACATATAACAAGCACTTACACAAATCAGATGAATTTCCGTATGAGGTACCCTAAATCTCCATAGAGACAAGAAAGATAGTCCCAAATATCACCCACAACAGATTAAAAGTGCAGATCATGAATCTGGGATTTTGCCAAAGGTAGCATGATAAAAACAGCCCAATTTATAACAGCTGTGGGCACACAGGCACCAAAAAAAAAATCAAAGAACAAACAGCAGCCTGCACAGAAGACATCAGCATGAGGAATGGTCAGATCAGATGGAAAGGCCTGGGAAGGAACCGCTCGTGACCCACAGTCAGGAGATGGACAGATGGAGTGCAGGGAGTCCTGGCACAGCCTTTGCATTGGCTTCACCCCACACACACTGACGGTCAGCATCTCCGTCACAGGGAGATTGATGAGCCTGATGTAACACACACATCTGAAATACGACTTCAAGTTCAGAGAATGTTCTTTCTAAAGTTAGACTGGGTAAAATGAAGTCTGTTAAAGAGCAATTAAGTATATTATAAACTGGGTTCAGCTGGCTGAGGGGGAAATCAATAGATCCCCTGGTTCTGTGTCCCTGCAAGTAACAAATCGATCAGGTGAGCGTATCACTCTGCTCCCACACAGGAAGCAAATCTGTTTACAACCCTGGAATAACTAAATGAAACTCTATGTCAGACAGCACCCTAAGTTTTCCTCAGCACGCAATATTAATATCAGGAGACTGAACAGTCAATTGTAGCAGTTGCACTCCGTTAAAGGAACAAAAACATGGAGAGAATGATTGTTTTGTGTTGCAATAATAAGCTAGCAATGCACACAAACAAGAAAGCGTCTGATATAAACAAACATCACTCAAAGGCATGAGGACACAAGCAGCAATACTGTGCATCTTACCTCTTAAAGGTCTGATTAAAAATACTTCATCACCACAGAGAGGTTAACTAGAACCCATCTATTTCAAATGCTGGGCAACTATTGAATTGGAGAACTGATCTTATTTATTTAAAGCATAGTTGCAATCCACAACTTTAAAAAAAGCATTTTAAACTGTTACAGATCAAGAACCACATCTACATCCAGCTCCAACTTCTGCACTGTATTGATCTGATCTGCACTGGCCTCAGATTGCTGAGCACCAACTCCTGATGCAGTTGAGCAAACATCCAGGGAAATACACAAAGGCACTAAGCGTGTGCCTCCTGCATCATTATTCACCCAGAAGTGGATATAGAGGCTTGACTTTGTACAAGGCTTTTATATCTCGCAAGGAAACTCAGAGGGGAGAAGGAGAAATTCCAAATTGTTCGTCTGTCATAAACCAACTTCAGAATCATTTGGCAAGGAATCAGTTCTGGACTTCTTTAATCCTGTGAAAGAGATTAAATATAAATATAGAAATAACCCAAATTAACCACACAGGATTAGAGAAATCCAGCGATCTCTTGGAAGGTGAAACCCATGCTCAGAAGAGGTGTAAAACTCAGATTAAGACACCGGTGTGAGGAAAAGTCTATTACAAAGCAAAAGACTCAAAATAACAGATCTCCAGAGAAGGACAATTTGAATTTAGCCTTTGTTTCTACTATCATCCATGACACCCAACCAAAGAAAAGCAGATTTTGGTACAAAAAATGTCAATGTTTATTGAACACCTTAATAAAGAACTGTATTCTTCAGTGATGCAAAATGAAAACCAAATTAGTATTGCTTGGTCAACTCAGCTCATTTAGCCCTATTTAAACTTCAACTCAGCTTTCCAGTGTATAAAATAACTCCTCCAAATAAAGGATTTCAACACTCTAAACAATTAAAACAACTCAAAACATATTGCAATCCACTCTGCTAGGCTTACCACTCCCTTCCTGTTTTCCCCTACTGCCTTTTTTTCTGTACCTGCTTGTTCCATTTTCAATTAAATTACAATCCAAACTAATTAAGATAAGAATCACTCTGTGTTCTTGCTAAGCAACAGGAATAAAGAGATCCTCCTCATCTCTGATGGACTCGGGGTAACAAAGGTAACAAAGACAAACAGTAACTTGCCACCCCAGAGGTGAAGCTGAATGCTCTCAGATTTATAAAGCAGTACTAAAGATGAGTTGGAATGGAGAAGAGATGCATATGAGCATGGAAGACACAGGGCCTTTCCTCCTCTTGTGAGGCCAACTACTCTTCCAGTGAAAGTGAAAGGTGATTGCTGCTGCCCACAGGAATCTTCCAAGACATATAACATACCCACCATTGCTTCAGCAACCTCTTATGCAGAAATCCAGAAACCTCATCGTCATCATCTTTCATTACTCCTCGGCATCAAGCACAACCAGCAGCTTTTGGAAGCTTTCAGAAGTGCTCGATGACTTTGGTGAAACAGCTTGAGTAAAACACGAACTCATTCCCACTCCCACTTTCCTCCCAAAGAAACAAATCAGATGTGAATCTTTAGATAAGGGCAAAGAAAATCCAGCTCACTAATGAGAGCACTGTTTGAATGTCAGTCTTACAGCCCAGCACGCCTACGGCAGTGACTGAATACTATAGCATTTTCACATTTAAAATAAAATTGTTTCGTAAGTGTGCTTTCCAAAAAAAATTTATTTGGAAAAATCTCTCTTCCTACATTCTAAGAAACAAAGGCCTGCATGTGTGGACCTCAGCATCTTCCAGAAGATAAAGGAAAGATCAGGGCAAACTGCATTTATTTACCAGTTCCCAAGGATTCTGTTTGCCCTCGGCACTGCTGCAAGACATACAAGTTATTGTTTGGGGACTGATCTAATTTCAGTGTTTATTGCACTTCATGACCTGCTGTTCTGGGTAGAAGTGATTAATAGAAAGAATTCTATGTATCCTCCCTCCAGAAGTTTTCCAACAGAATAATCAGAATAAGAACAATCATTTTCATGGTTTTCCATTTTAGTGCATTTCCCCCTGTGTAAAATAGTAGAAGTTAACTTCAAAAGTAACATTTCAATCTCTCCTGTAACATGTAGGTAAACACACTTCGGATTACTGCAGTTGTGCAACTTCTTTAAACAACAAAACTACGTTTGACATCTAACAAAGCCTTAAATGCAAGACTACACAACCATTTATCATGACTTGGCAGTATCCAACACTTATTTTTAAAAATCAGTCTCCTTCCTTAAAAGTCAACAGTTAAAACTGCTGTTTATTTTTGGTTGCTGGCACTCAGCTCAGTTCAGCTCCCCTCCCCACAGGCAGGCAGGGCCTGACAGCAGCAGCACTTCTGAGGCTGCTATGCTAGGAAGGGACCCAGCAGCATGAAGCGCCCTGGGGAAGAGAAAGAGGTGCAAGGGCTGCAAAAGACCAGGAGGTGAGGATGCCAATAATAAGAAAATACTGACCAGAAATCAGACAGATGTAAGTTTAGGGGACAGAGGCAGTGCAAAAACTGAAATCAAATCCATTCAAATCTAATTATAGGCCTATCCAAAAGATCAAATATTTTTCCACTCATTGACTGGATTTTCTCCCTTTCAATCCTATTCATATATTAGTTCTCTTGAAATTCTTTATGCTTTTTCTGGGGACAGCAAATATCATGATTTCCTATCAAGGACACAACCTAGATGCACTAAAAGAAGTGAGACGTTTTGGTTCTCAGCTGCCCTCTGTCCACATAAAGTTATCATACACGTGTACAACATCAGATACTGACCAGAACAACTAGTAAAGCTGTATTTCCTTGGATTTTTGTCATATTTCCAGAACTCTCCCTGTTCAAGTAATAAACCACATGCCCTCCCACACCACCCTTACCAGCCCAGCCTTGCCTGTGCTTCCTCTTCTCTCACCCCCCCACTCACTCTCCTCATCCTCTACTACTTATGAATGTGTGGGCAAAGAAAGCACATGCTCTTCTTGCCACTCTCCAACTAAATTGAGCAAGCCAGCTGTCCTTGCATTTTGCTTAAGTGAAAGCAATACACTTGCTCCTCTCCCTCACTGCTTTGCTCAAAGCTTCACAGCTTTAAAAGACCTCCCCAGCTCTCAAGGCTGACCAAGGTAGCCAAGAGGCTGACAGAGGCAGCTACAGCCCAACGAACAGAACAAACTTAATTCCCACGTGAAGCTAGTCCAAAAAGTGAATTTTCCTTCCTTTTTAAACAAAGAAGCTGGCATGACATCCTGGAAAAAAAAAACCTGTTACAATGCAGTCAGTGCAAAAGCCTCAAGACCTGTGCTAGTGCAGCATTAAAACCAGAGCTTGCTGCCAGGCAGGCAGAGTGAAAAGAGCAACATTTCCCCCAGGACTCCCAGGCTTGGCATGAAGTCTCAGCAGCTAGAGCACACATACACCTGAGGTGTGATCCTCAGCACAGGGCAGGTTCAGAGAGAGCAAGTGTCAGCTCAGGGCAAGAGGAACAAGACCCGTGCTTAAACTTAGAAGTACTGACAAGTAAAAGCTTTGCTCTCGTAGGGAATTTTCATGTGCAACAGATCAATTGTTGGAATATACTGTGGATATAATAGAAGTCTACTATAAGTAATTTTCCTCTTCAATTATAGTAAAATTCAACGCTACTTTCACCAAGAATAGGTGGGACATTTTGGCTACTGACTGGTATTACTTTGAAACAGATACATCACTAACAGTGAACAGAATCTGGAACACAGTATCTTCTGAGAAGTGTGAAGAGGTTGGGATGTAGTGTTTTTCAACATCTGGAGGTTGTACAGAAGCAGACAAGTACGCCCTACTGCTGAGCATCATCAGCTGACAGCCTGCAAGAACACCTGTGCTTTATCACAAACCACGTGTTGAATCTTCTGTGAAAAGAATTAGAACTATGAAGAAAATGCAATATGAATCCTTGTAATTAGCACTACAAGTATTCTGAACATATTTAGTAAAGGATCTTCAATACGGCAGCAAAAATTAATATCTGGACAAAGACTGAGCAGGCAAAGAAAAAAGGGGGCAAACAGGAACACCAGATAGTAATTGAAGGCAAAACAAAATCTGACAGTAAGTTAGGATTTCACAGTGGCATTCCAAACTGCAGTGATATATCAAAATATGTCAGATCAACCCAAAATACATCAATCTTCCTCCAGAAAACATGAAAGACAATTTGCACACCAACAAGAGAAAAGAAACCACAGAATGCTTTAAGAGTCAGGATATTCAGTTTGCCATCTTGTGGCTGACGACTGAAGCTTTGATCTGCAGTTCCCCAGATCACAGAGAGCTCCAGAAAAATCTCATTAGCAAATGAACAATGCAGGCCCTCATTTCTTCATTTACATTTGTTTATCATTTTTATTTCTCAATTATTAATTGAATCAGATACATTAATTACTACAAAAGCAATTCCTGCAGCTGGGAGGATTGCTGTCCAAGGGGATTTGTGTGCTTATTTCAAAACATTTGTTATCTGGAGGAATCCTCCCTTCTCAACTTCTTCACTCTTTAAAAAAAAAATACTACTCCACACGCTGCTTCCCCAGCTGCAATAAATGCCTGCAGGAGACCAAAGGCAGCCCAAAAGGTGACCGCCACTAAAGCCTTCAGTTCAACCTGTCAAGATCTCATTTCAAAACCAGCATCAGACAGAGCCTCACCAAGATACCCATGTGCATAACCATAGACTTCATCAGTGGATTTCCTACCTCCACAACACCCAGGCAAAAACTCACAAGCTGTATGTTTAATCACAAACGTTTTAACAACAAAAACCATTCAAAGCAGAAGGAATAAGTTTCCTTTCTTTCCCTTCTCCTGAGAATGAAAATGTTATCTTCTCCAGTGAACTCCCCGGCTTATGTCACCAGCAGTTCATAGCACAGTTCTCATGGTTTAGCCTGCCGTGCACTGAATGACAATTCCTCTTTGCTCTAGTTCCACCCAGACTCAGTGCAAAAACAGAAGAGCTTTATGAGCCAGCTGGGCAGAGCTCCTTTAGAAATGTATGCAGCATCCACTTTCCACAAGCATTAAACTACAATGACACAAATATTAACATGACAAAAATAACAGAACATCTCTCTCTCAAAAAAAAAATACATATAGTTCCCAAACAAAAGCTCACAGAAGGCTTGCCCAAGCAAATAGGTCTTTCCCTACAACCTTTTCAGTTTTTTTTCCCCGTCCCACATCCACACATAATCCAACTTGGTCTAAACACTCATTTATTTCTGTCTTTCCAACAATTAACTAACCTACTCATTTCTTCATTGTCAAACCATGTAAATAACTTTGCCAGCAGCACATAATTGTAAGAGATACTAAGAGCTTCCTTTCATCTTCCAGCAAACATATATTTAGCTGGTTTCCAAATACCTGCTGCAATTTATTATCCAGGGCTGCTCCTTGCCCACGGCAGTAGCTTTTCTATAATTCAGCAACATGCTAAGCAAGGATCTGACAATGCACCGTACAGAAGCAGTACATCACTTTCAAATTGTTTCCCAGTACCAATGAGAGTATTTATTTACCTGTTCAAACTACTGCTATATACTGGAACGCTTTTTTGAACCAATGAGCACAAGAACACCTAAAATATTTTCCTTTGTCCAGGAATACAGCCAGAGTATCTTTCCAAGGGGCTCTATGCTCAGTAACCTGTTTTAGCATGCACTCCATTTATGAGATAGGTTATATGAACTACATCCTTCTGGGTCTTGGTGAACTCGTAATTCAATCAGAATTTGTTCTGCCTTCCACTTCCAATCACCTCCAAGCCTAAATTTCACTTGGAACGTTCATTTTCACTTTTCGTGTGGCCAAATCAACAGACCAGACAGACCCAGTACCACCATTAGAAATGGAGGCTCTCTCCTTTAATAATATTATCAATCAAGCAAAGACCTGCAAAACTGATATTATAAAACACTAACAGCACTACAGAAGACAACCACCCCAGAGTTCTAGCAATCTGACAGTGCTAAGAAAAATCCAATGACCAGCATCCCCAGAATATGTCACAGGAGACAAGAAAACCTTTCTGCCAAAAAATGGTTTATGGCTCTGGGTCACTGCCTTTCTCCTGCAGGCACACTGAGTGGTTTTGGCCAGCTTTTAGCTCTCTTTGAGCTCACCCTCAATGCTGTATTTCTTATCTTACAATCCCTATTGACACAAAATCTCTTTCTACTTTGTACACCGTCTGTCTTCTGCTTCTGCCCTATTAACTCATGTCAATATAGCAAAGGGAGCAAAATAAAGCAGCAAAGTCGATACGCATCCATTACAGTTTTGTGCAACTGCTGCAGTGAAGAGGAACAAATAGGTCAAAATTGGAGATGGCTCTGGGAGCTGCCTCAGCCACACTTGGCATCTGATGCGACCACAGCTTCACTTTCCTGTGGCTCACACAACAAAGGAAGTGACTGCACTGGTCAGAAGTTCATCTCCCTAATTAACACAGAGCATCCTGATTATTCTCAGCAAAGACCACACACTGAAGCAGAAACTGCTCCATCTCCAGTGTGCTTTTGAAAATAAAAGTCACTTGCTGAATACAAGTTGTCTCCATTAATAAAACGACAAACCGTGGTGTGATTTAACAGACAGTGCCACCTTCTTTCCTATGCTTTTTCTGCCCTTCCCACAACTGCACTTTAAATCTCAAAGTATCTCTGGGAATAAAGGAATGCATCATCACTGAACACTTAACTGGACAGGATGATCTCTTTTCTTCCCCAATCCCTGCAACAATAGGAACACTAGAAATCTGCAATTCATAACAAAGAAGAAAGCATTTATCAGACAGAATAGAAGAGATTAAAGCATTTCTAGCAGTGATTGAATGACCACAGCATCACATTACCTCTGCTCCTGCTGCTACAGAGGAAGTGATTGAGCCCTGGCACAGGGGCTTGCTGCAAGAGGAAGGGGGCAAATCCTCTCCCTAGAATTTTAATCTCCTGCTCCTGGAAGCAGGAAATCATTACCCAGCACAGCAGAGAAATGAACACTACTTCTCATCCAATGGTCTCCCTGCTGGTAATTTCTATATGAGATACAGCTTATTTCAAAGAGATCGTATAAGGTATTGCAGCTACAAAAAAAAAAGGGGCAAAAAAAAGAATGAGAAAAAGAGAAAGATGGAATTGTGAATAAAAATTAAAGACAAAGAAGAAAAGAGCCTGAGTGAAATCTGTGACTGTGGAGCAGTAAAATACATTAACTCATCTTGCCAAAATACATACTGCATAAGACATTATTTTCATGCCTTTTATACACACCTGGACTTAACTCAAGCCTCATCTCTCCTTTCCAGTTGGGTCTAAGAGAAAAAGGAAGGATCTGAATGCTGGACTGAGTTCCCAGATGAAGAGATGCGACTCCTCTCCAATTCCATGAGTTTTCTGCTTTGCAGAGCCCACCTTTGCACACAGAGGCATTCCAGAAGCACAGCTGTGTAAGGTGGGAAATGCACCAAACCCCAAGCAGGTCACTGCTTAAAATTCAAAACTCACCCAGCACCAGAAAAGGAGGTTTTGACTTCACTTTATCCTCATATCTGCAAGAACAAATTCTCAAAATAGAGGATAATTTTCTAAATAATGTAACTATTTGAAGACAGACCTACGCAGACACATAAGCCTACCATTCTCTACTTCAAAATAATCCGTAACGTAAGAATAGAAACCTTAATAACACTTACATGCATAAGGATGTCTGAAATACCATAAAAAACATCGAATGTTTTTCCACGTAACAGTGTTGCATTTGCTTTAAAGAAGCTACATAACACGAGTTGGCTGCTGTTACCAAAGGTATAACAAAACAATATTTTTCCTAAATTACCGGAATCCTGGATGTGGGTTTTCATAATCTCAGAACCCATCTGCATAGTAAGTTCCCTGCTTTCATATTTATAAAGAACCACCTTAATAAAATGGCACATTCTGAGCTGGTTCCCAGAGTGATCAAACAGATGCAATAATACAATTACTAGAATAAGTGTACAACGTGAACAGAGAACAGTGTTAAATGCGACCATTAAACCATTTGCACAAACCTAAAGCAGGCTTTTATTTAATCACAAAGATCACTGGCAGGCTGTAAAGCCGTTAAATTTCACACTGAGGCCCCAGGTTTGCAGACAGGATTCTGACACGTGATTTGTGCCTTCAGACACCAGGCTTTAAGCAGTCTCAGGAACGATGGCCCAGAAAAACAGTAAGAGCTCTAATTGCCTATTCATTAACAACTTGCAAAATAATCAAGTGTCAGTTTTAAAACACGTGTTGACCAACTGCTACTGAAGGCATTGTTTCAGTATTTGACAGATTGATTTTTCTCGCTCCGTTTTCTATTTTAAAGAAGCAGCAGCAAACCAAGTTGTCCCTGTTCTAACATGGTGAAGGCTCCAAGAAGGGATGGTCTGTCTCCTGCTCCCCTCTGTGGTTCTGTTTCTGTGCTGAATGCACAGCTTGGTACAGAGTTGCTGCTAAGAGATAAAAGTTTGTGACATCTATCAGCTGGAAGCTGACACCCAGAAATCACCATAAATGTTTTACAAAAACATTTAATATCCACTAAGCTGTGGTGAAATCAGTGAATTAAACTAACAGACAACACCACGAGCACCAGCTCTTAAACAGTTTTAATGTCAAGTGGTATTAAACGAAGTTCTGACCCATATGGAGATCACAGAGACCAAGCCTCCCCCTCTCTGAGGGAAGTTTCAAAGCCATGTATTCAACAGTCAAGAAGTGTCAAACATTTCCATGAAACCATGCACCAATAACTCTCTCTCTTCAGGCTATTTTAGTTTCACAATGTGGGGGAGGTAACTGACTGCCTGAAACAGAGGGATGAAATCTTTAAAGCATGGATCATATACATCACAGCAGAAAAAGTAACCACAATTAAAAGAAAGAGTAGAATTGTTCGTAATTACGTTTGTAACCCAGCCCTGGCTTGGGCAGAGCCCCTGATCTGCTGACATTCATACGTTTCTCCCCTAAGAAGGGCCTTTGCTTCAGAAGAGAGGCAGGAAGGCACAGACAAGCAGCTGTCATCATTTGGCTCCACTTGGAAAAGCAATAAAACCCTCATCAATGGCTTAGAGCTTGCAGGAATATCACTGGCACACACACACGTGTCTCTCACGGCTCAGAATTCAGTGACAGCTCCTTTACACACCCCTGGTTCCAAATAAGCAGTCAGTTCCAAAGGGTCTCAGCTATTTCATATAATATACACATATGTAACTACGTTATATTGCTACATACATAGAATTCGCTGAACCTTTTTATGAAGCAGCCTCTCTTCTCCCTTCAGATTTGAGCTGATGCCTCAAAGCATAAACCAGCTACTCAGATGAAAGGAAAAGGAGGAATTTTTAACAATGAAATTCATTCTCAGCCATGACAGGTTTCTTATTTCTGAACTGTCTTCACTAAGATGATGATCCTGGAGTTTCAGTTTAAGCCTTTCAGCGACTCCCAAGCATCTCCTCTGCACTAAAAACACCTGCAGTGGACACTACCTCTCATTATTTAGGTTTTATGACCTACTACATTAAAACCAGTTTAAATGCAATAAAGTCTGCAACATTTACAGCTGAAAAATATAGGAGAACACTAAAACCAGCCAAGCATAAAAATACAGGAGTTTTATTCCCTGCACACTTCTCAGGGACAATATACACAGAACAGCAAGGACCACAAAATGAAAAGGAATTTAAATCCATTTAGAATTCAAACAACCTTTCCTCCTACCAGCTAGGAACTCGAGGGACATTAGCACACACTCTTCTGTGGTGTTTCCTCAGGTTTTCATTCTCACTTTCTAACATTTGTTTATAAAAGCAACGATCTGAAATATTGATGATTTACTCATCTCTTGTATCAGGCTTTGCTCAGCTGCGGCTGGTTTTGCTGTAGTGATGTGCTTTCTCTCTTCCCTTCACACTCCACCCCTTTTCTGCTGAGGAAGATGGAGTTAGAACATGATTTTCAGGTTGCTCTGTATTTCACCCCATCTTACCTACTCTCTCATTCAGATTATTTGCCATCAAGGCACATGTGAGGCAAAACAGTAAATTAACACTGATGTAAAACTTAGGTTGTTGTGACAGATTCTTGTCAAGGTGCAAAAACAAAACTGTTCTCACAACTGTTCCTATCCTCTGCTGCTCCTACGTGCACAAAGCATGCAGAAGTCCATGGCAGGGCATCAGTCATCTATCCCAGAGCCATATAACACTGCTGAGCTCTTCCACCACATCAGAGGACTCCCACAGCTTTCTTAGTGGGATGCTGTTTCATCAGTGGGACACAGAGCTGATGGAAACAAACAAAAAGTATCTGCTTCATAACATGATGACACCAAGCAGAATGACAACATTTGAACAGCCTGTTTGAGGTACAGGCAAAAACGTTTTAGGAGCTGCCAATGATAAGAATGGCACTTTTGGGAAAGCCCTGCACAAGCAGCAACACAGACAAGTTTTACTAAATTTGAGCACAAGCCTTGTTCATTACCACTTCCACAAGCCAGGACAGATCACTTACTTGCTCAGTGCCATGCAAGTTTTGTGCTTCAGCTGCTTCTGAAGGCACACTAAGTTTTGAACACTTCTGCAGCCCAGCCTTAACACTGGTTCCTCAGCTCCAACCCCATCCTGGTCCTTTTTCCCTTAAACAGCTGCAATGCTTTACAAAAGTACCACATCAGATACCATAAGCAGCAACTCATACCCTCGCACACTCAAACAGCACAAACAGCAGTTTATCAGGCTTCAGAGAGGATCTATTCTGGGCCAGGTGGAAATATGCAGCCACTCAAGCATCAGCCTCCTCCTAGAAAAAAAGGGTTTAAGAAATCCTGTTTTGTCTGCCCTGCCCTACTCCTTTTGCTCTCTTAAATTTCCTGCACCACACCTGATCTGCACATAAGCCTCTCCTGACACAGCCAGGAGCACACGGTTCTATAAATCCCAGAATGAGAATACATAAATGGCTTCTATATCAGTATAAGTCAGAGTAGTGTCTTCCCTCTTAAATAATAAAAAACACCTTTTTGTAGACAGGTGGTGATTTGGTGGTTGATTAGAAAGATTAATGTCTGAACTGAACAAAAGGAAGTGGACTGGATACAGTCAGCTTTAATTGCCTCTGCTACAATCAATTCTTGCATTTGGAGGCACGGTTAATAAAGAACAACTCATTTTGGGATTCAAATCCACAAGGCCCCAAGCACTATTCTGAACAGGGCACGTTCCTACAACGTAGGTTAACGTCTTGCAGCAGAGCAATACTGCTCTCGTCTCTATTCAAAAACAGGAACTTTGAAGGAACTTTGGAACTGTGGAAACAAAGAACAAAAGAGTAGCCTGACTGATGAAACGTGGTAGCACCTGCACTGACACCTTGACTTGATTTAGCTCTTTACTGACATAAGGAACTTCTTTGAGGTCTGTACACACTAACAAAAGATGTCAATCAAAACCACTCAATTTATTTTTAAAACATCAAAACCAATGAAATCTGATGATGTCTGACCAGGACTGCTGGGTTTACAAGGAGAAGGACACTTCTGCCAGCTTCAATGACAGCTGCAGCATCCATGAGAGCTGCTCCTATCCTCTCTCTCTTTCATTTCTCATTCAAGAGCTGGACAAAAGTCTCCAAGGACAGAGAAAGAAGAACTACCGAAGCTTCAGCCTCTCTCCTATATTCCATTCAAGAACAGCTGCATTAATTTAAGGAAGCAGTGAGCTATCTTAAGAGAAAGGAAAAAAATTCCAAATTAAAATCTTGCAAGAACCAAGAGATGTCTGCTTTATACTTGCAGGAACATTTGAAACAAGGCTCACATCCTCATTCACAAGTTTGCCACAGAGCCACAAATTTCCCAAGGGATCTGGCATGAATTTCAAGTTTTCTGACTTAAAATATTAATGAATACTTGTTCTGTACGTTCAAAAATGTCCCCATGCCACAGTTCATACACAGAACTCCCACCTTCAAGAACTCCTGTAAGACAACCCAGTCTAAGTGTTCCTCTTCTGTCAGAGACAGCTCTCCAGCCATTCAGAATAGCCACTCTACAAAGTTCTTGCAGAAAGCAGCACATTCTACAAGTAGAATTGTATTCTGGTTTGAGGAGATGACTGGAATGTATTTTCTCTGTGTATAAAGGCATTTTCTTTGGAGGCATCTGCAATCCACGCAAATAAGAGGCTTCCGAAAGGTCATTGGCAATATAAAATGTAATTAGCTTAAAAACATGAAGAATTTTTTAGGCAACACTTTGCCCCCGGTTATCTTACTGCTGCTTTTTTTGTTACAACCACAGTTCTTATTACCAGCATTTTTTTCCTTTTGGATATCATCAGGGTGCTGGGGAGGAAGAACAAGCGTACTGCTAGAAGAAATTAAGCTACTATAAAATAGGCCACTTAAAGACTTACCACCATTCTACATAAAGGTAACCAGCAGGTGCACTTGAAAATATACATTATACACACACACATATATAGTGTCCTATTTAATAAAAGAAACAAGCCACTTTATCATGTCCTATTAAGTTTGAGCAATTATTTAAAACTGACAAGTTTTACCACAAAAACCAACAGCCCATCCCAGTAAGTATCAATAGCCAGACCTTCCCAGCATCAGCACAGCCTGCAGTACCCACAAGAACCAGAAGCAGAAATACTGCATCTCAGGAAACAAGCTTCATCCCAGAGCATTTGGACAAATGAAGCTAAACTCATTCAACAGTCACTGTAATAGCAGGTTCAGACTTGCTGCTGCAACTGAGTGCCCAGAGGAGATAAGTCAACAATATGACAGAAGAATTTTATTGACAATACAGAAAATAATATTTTTGGTTAATATAAAACTGAAGGTCTAGCCCCTTAATTGCAAGTCAGACATATTAGTGCTGAGTCAGTGAATCACAGTATTTATTGGTATTTACCTCCAGCAAAGACATGGCAGGCACTGTATCTGCTTCTAAGCTCCTTCTACAAGGAGGAAGTTCATACTATTAATGTGTTGTCAAAGCACATATACCTGGTCGTGCATCAGAACAACTCAGAGCGTTTACTCAGAGCGTTTCTCATAGATGCTAACAGCATTTTCTTCACCTCTTCTGACATCCCCTCCATCCCACACGTGTCCGCTACCTTCTCTCTCAAATTGTCTAATCAAGTTAAACTCAGAGCATTTGTTCTCAACCCGTATTTAGCTTGAAGGCTTCTGTGTCTGTATCAGATCTGAGCGTTGGCCGTGTGCCCAAACACGTCTTTCTTCTAATCTTATCAGTTGGTCTAATGAAAGGTATTACTTCTCCCTACGAACCTTGATTTGCTGATTCTTCTCCGAATGATGAAAATGCACTGCGATTTCAACCAGCTCCAATTCTTACACCAGTACAAGACTCGCAGAACAAAAAACCAAGGCATAAGACCCAGATGAGCAAGTTCACTCAGTAAACTGGGAGAGTAATGCAGCCAGACAGCTTGCGATGCAATTATATCCTCGATGCCACAGGATTCAGATTCCTTCAGCTGATGCAGGCAGCACTGCTCCATGTTCCCAGTTACATGAGCAACTGCAGTCTTGCTCTTTTAGAAGATTAAGATGCATCACCACAAACAACACGCTTGGTTTCCAAGAATCAGTTAATGCACTGCCTTGATGACAGTGTTTACCTGCACTGTAAGCTGCAGGAAAAGAGGCATTTCTTGCATTTGCCTGGATATGCAACACTTTGTCAGTAGTCTCATTTCAAAACAACACAAAAATATCACGGTACTCTCTTAAAACACACACTCTATTAGTATTATACACTTCAGACTCCATGCATTGCAAATGTCATAGGCTAGATCTGATAATCCCTTATTTGTACAGCCAGAAAGGGACACATTTTGGTTTATTTCCATAAATATTTCAAAAGCTTTTTCTGGCTGAGAAACAGAAAGCCTCTTCAGTGGTTATTTCACCCACAAGAATTGGATTTCTATTGCTTGGATAAAAGGAAAGTTGGAGGTTTTGTTGTTCCTGTTTTTTTAAACTAATTTCCACATCTTAGCAGTGAGAACATATTTTACAACTTATGAATATGTGAACATTGTTTTAAATATTGAAAACGTGCAGAAAAACAGTACATACATAAAATATGACAGAAAGGAAATTGCATGTTGCTAGAACACCATTCTGTACTCTTACAAAGCCCAGTTTCTAAGGCCAACCATGCAGCCCCAAAAGGGCCCTTTTTCCAGATGTCAGATCTGCTCCTTCTGGTATGACCAAGTATTAAAAATACCTCAAGTCACCACTAAAACTACAACTGAATCAGATGCCAACCTCTGGTTAAAAATATACAGAGAAGGAACCAGGACGGAACAAGGGTTCCATCTTGGTTAGCAACATCAGAAATCTGTCTTCATCTTTCTTCTCCCTCCCTTTTTCCCTCCCAGAGACTGCATTGACTACTTTAAGAAGCAGTTGTTCCCCTATTTCTATGGGCAAGTCTTGAAAGAAAGAAAACAAAGTAGACTTCTGAATGAACCAGAGGGAGAAGCAGGAAAAAGAACTGAAAACTGGGAATATCATAGAATGGCCTGGGCTGAAAAGGACCACAATGACCAGCTAGCTTCAACCCCCTGCTATGTGCAACCAGCAGACCAGGCTGCCCAGAGCCACATCCAGCCTGGCCTTGAATGCCTCCAGGGATGGGGCATCCACAGCCTCCATGTGCAACCTGTTCCAGTGCCTCACCACCCACTGAGTGAAGAACTTCTGAATACAGAACAGCAGCTCCTTGCACGAGCTTTGATACAACAGCCTGCCTTTCCCACTCCGCCCCATCTCCAGGAGTGACATCTTCCTGCAAAATGACTGCACTGAGAAACTATTTCTTCAGTGCAGCACTGCTGTCCCACTGCCACTGCGTTACATTTTGCCTCTATGCTGCCCGTGTAAGAACTAGGAAACAAAGTCTGACTTTTGAAATCACAAAGAAAAAAGAAATTGGCTTCAACAGGAGACCCCTGGAGAAAGGTGGACAAACCAGCACAGTGCCCTGCCCAGCCCAAGCAGCCCTCAGGGATCCCTGCCCCACCTAGCAGCAGGTCTTCTGCCATTGGCACAGCTTCCTAAGAAGCCTCACTTCTTTTCCCTGCGCTCAACTCCTCCAAACCAACTACTCCGTCCTGAAGCAGCCCAGCACCCCGAGCTGCGGCGCGAGGCCCCATCTGAGCTCTTTGGGGAAGAGCTTTTTGAGGCAGTCACATTCACATCGAGCCATCCTGCAGCTTTTTCTTTCCTCCCTTTTCACTCACAACGTTTTTTAGCTAATTGGCTCCAGAATTTATAAGGCTGGTGACAGCAGCCCGGCTGCGCAGGCGGAGCAGGAGGAGGGGAGGCAGCGAGCAGCGCAATGCTGCCGGCACCACCTTCTGTTCCACACTCAGTACTGCTGCACCGCTCAGAAAAAAAAAAATAGGAATCCAAATACGAAGCAACTCAACTCACCACATCTGAAAAGGGGAAAATTAAGCAGACGGAGGGAGGGGGAGGGGATGCAATTACAGCAGGAAAAAAAAAAGCACCCCGCGTTTCACCATTAGCATCGCACAATAAGAAGGTTTGTCAGGCGCCGGTTTAGCCTACACATGTTCACATCCGTCAGCATTTCCATGATAAATCCTAATTTTCACCATTGTTGATCACATTGAACTCAAACTTGGTATGCAAGTTTTTAGCACAGATGCTCAAATAAATTATGCACATTAGTCATTTAACTTTCAGAGCAGCAAAAGAAAGCTGCTTTTGGGTGGGGAGGGGGGCTGACTGATTTATGACAAGTTCGGGGTTTTTCTTTTTGCCTTACGCAGCTAAAAAAGACAAGGCGGTTCATTTCTTGTGTTGATTGAACGTGTACAAGAGACCTCCTGTTGGATAAGTGATAAAGCTTTGATATTAGGAAAAATATTTGGAAAATATAGGAAAGTAACTGGAATCCACCTCCCCCAAATTCAGCAAGAGTCCCCCCTTACCGCACAACACCACAGTCCACACGTGCCTAAACACAAGCACAGCATAGTAAGAAGAAAATACACAATGAAGATCTCCATAGTAGCAGTCTGAAGACAACACGCAGTGGTGCTGACATGATCCGGATGGGAAATTGTTAAACAAGCAATCAGCCACAGGGCTGAACAGATTTCACATGCAGATACAATCAACCGACTGAGACATCCCAGCCAAGAAGAGACTTCTCAGACATAACAGTGTTTTGTCGAGGATTTGAACGGGCCCTACTTCACAGCAGTTAGCAAGATCTACAGAATTCATGTTTACCTTTTGCATTAGCCATTTATTTTAGACATTTTTCTGGTCAATAACGTGAATTGCTACCTGGATACCTGAGGGAATGTTTAATCAGCATCTCCAGAGGAGCGCTAACAAATAAAAGCTTATTCTAGTAATAGAAAGATGCACAAACAACAGGGATGCTAGCATGAACACCAACAGTCAATCACAATCCTGGAACAAGAGAAAGGAAGAACAGAGTTAAATAGCTTTTGCAACATGTTAATCATTAAAAGCAACCAGAGCACTGAAGAGATGCATTTTGCAGACCCTCCTTCCACGTTCTGGTCTCTAAGAAGCACAGAGAAATCGAAAGCAAGAAACCAAATACTACTTGTTTCTACCAGGCTTGCACAGCACATTCTCCACAGAGCTCCAGGCTGAAAAGATTTAAAATTATAGCTACATCTGTTCCCTGGAGACTGCTCTTTAGGCTCTCTCTATAGAATTGCTTTTCAACAGAAGAAGAGAGCAATTCCTCAAGTTCCTGAAATAAGCTGCCCTGTTTCCTATGGACTTCTCTCCCCAATGGTGAATACCTACTCCAATAGACTTCCATTTCCCACACCAACTTCTTACTTGCAGGATCCTGATACCTAAAGAGGGGACAGCCTCAAACTGCAGCAAAAAGGTGCCCCTGCTGTAGCTGGATAGCTGTTTTCATTAAACTTGCTGGGATTTGTTATTCTGGGGATCTGAACCACCTGCCAAACTTGATAGAAGTAGCCACTTCAAAAGAGTAGAGCAGGCACAGAAAGGCTCACATACATCCACACACAAAACACAGTAATAAGGCACACTGCCTCACCTGCTCAGGAAACTGGGCTAAAAATGGCAAAACCACAAACAGCAAAGGTCTGGGCAAAATCTCACACTCTTAGAATTAGAAGCAAAAAGTCCATGTCTTGACTGAATTATTTTGTCTCCCTGTTTTCTGCTAGAGACTAACTATTGCATGAGAAAAGAAATATCAGGGAAGCTTTGTATCTACTCAGTTATCATCACGAACAGCCAGATGTAGCCTGGAAGCTTACTGTTTGAATATGTTTATTTGAAAAGATAGGTCACTCGATGGGACACTATCGACTACTTTCCAGAATAAAAAAAAAAATGCATGAAAGATTCACTTTGAGGAGAAGAAAGAGCAATAGCCACCAGTCATTTTTTCATAACGTTGCTCTAAATGAATGCAGAACCTGCCAGCAGTTAATACTGCCCTGAAGCATTACGAATAAACATTTGTCTGGTGTTAGATACACATACATCCCCACGTATAAATCAAGGTGCAGTGTGCCATACAGTTGCACAAAAAATCCTTACCTTGTCCTATATTAGACATTAAGTGCTTCTTTTGATCACAAAATAACTCATAAAGCCTATCAAAAAGCCAGCACTTCTCTTGCTGTCAGATAAAAGACATTTCACTGTAATTAAACTTCTGCCCAACTTTCCAGAAGATTAGGGGAGAAAAGGCTGACAGGCTCCATCTGTATTTGTGACTGACGCTCCGTGGGACATCCAAGGCAAGGAGAAGATGGGCAATGGATTTACAGCACACTTCTGAGCTAGCAGCACTTACGGAGACGGATGGCTCCAATCTTATTATTACTCACTCATTGTCTTTTTTGCTTAGAAAAAAAGTCCCTGCTGCCTTTCTTAAAAAGATTTTCTGTTCACTTTGCAATCTCTGTTCCCTAGCCTTCGATGGTTTGGGTTTTTATTTCATTTGTAAGTGATAACACACACAGCAGGTTGTTTGGGTAAGTCAACTTTATGTGATTTATACGAATAGAGGTGTAAACAACCATCTCTCCTAAGAGAACTCTGCGAGCACTTGGAGGAAGAAAATATCATTTCAAACACGTTCTAAATATCCCTTTTCACATATAAAACTGTATGTCAAAACTCACAGCTGCCTTTCTGACACCAGGTGACAGGAATAAACTAGCAGCACTAAGATCCCAGCATCAGGATCAAAGATTTGGTGCTGCTCTCCCTTTCTTCAGGTACTCTTCATTCTGTTTGAGGCACTGACTCCACGTTGCCTTGTATTTCACACAATACCTCATTGGTCCAATGTCAGCACTGCACACGGACAAGAGACCATCAGCAATCCATTAGTAATTGTGAAGTTCAGCCTGTTTAATGGAGCCATATGCCCTGTGGGAAACAGCATTAAGGAATGACTGTATGTCATAATCCTTCATTCTAGATCACCTGAAGCACACTGTGAAGCAGCTGAGCTACACATCTGTCTCTAGCTCTATAGGAAGAGAAGGGACCTTACATAGCAATCTGATCCCTTGTGCTATCTTTTCCAAGCCTGTCTTGTTTTCTGAAGTCAAGTCCTGCTCCTATTGGGACACATCAGCAATCAACTCCTGTCTCACCATCAAACACCTTTTATCAAATAGAAACTGAGGACTCCTCATCAGGCTACGACACAAATAGGATGTAGCAAGTGCTCACCACACTCACTAAGATGTAGGCAAGATGCTATCACTAGCAATTAAAACGAAGACAGACAACTGCAGTGTAAAGACAGAACACTCAGCTTGCAAAGAACCGTACCAGGCCCTCCTCTGCCTATGCCAAAGTGCTCCTTGATGACCAGAAACACCACTCAGTTTGCACGCAGCCTCTGGTATTTGGGTTAAATGATCAGCAAGCGAGTCTGCTGACCAACAGTGCCCCAGACATCCCATCCTTTCCCAGTGCAAGTGCTCTAAGGAAAAAAGCAAATAGACTATTCATGACAGTTCAGTCTGCAACATCACTCAGATTTCTTCTCCTGAACGTTGAGCCTTGCATGGCAGCAAGAGGTAACCCAGAACTATCTTTGATTCTCTGCTTTAATGTCAGAAATAAATTCAGATGCCAACTTCTGATGATGCTTCCTTAAGTAGCTACCAAATCATTAATTTTAATGGAGAAGTTTAATCAAAGCTTAATATGATAGGCAAAATTCCTTTTGCATACAGCTCTGTACACAAATAACTTCCAACTATTTATAAATGAAATACAGAGCCATCAGTACTGAAGACAGAACACATACCAACTTGAAGCTAAACAAGTTATAGATGAGAAAACAATAGAAAGCCAAATAACTGCAGGGCTCAATCACTAGAGGGAGTCCTGGTCACATATTAAGTTTCTGTCAAACGCAGTCCACTCAGCACACAATTAGGAAACAAATAAAAGAAAACCATCAGCTGAATCTGGATGTCATTCAAGGGAAAAGAGAAAATTAGATTTGCTTCCTTAACAAGGTTTCATTTCCAGAGACTCAAGACCTTCTCTTGGGAACTTTCAAATCATCCATAATGAAAGGTTTTAAAAACTGTATCTTATTGCCTACTTTAAGACGGAATAAGGTATGTGACAGAAGAAAGCTAAAATTGTTAGTTTTGGAAATGACATACAGAGCATTTCATCAAGAAAATGCTACAATTTTAATTTAAGCAGCTTTACAGCCCATTTCACTTGAAATCAAAAAGTAATCTTAATCATGTTTTTACTTTTAAACTAAATTGGCACAATTACATCCAGCACGAACAGGCAGCACAAAAAGGCTGCTTCTTCAACAGACGATTCCCTTCGGCCATTAATAAATTTAGAAAAAACACTGCTCTGACAGGCTGTGAGTAGCAGACTGTGGGGAAGGCAGGAGGGGAAAGAAAAACAACAACTCAAACATTACCAATGTTCTTTTATTTGATCAATTACGACTTCAGGAGATTTGCTTGGTGCACTTTTAATATACGAAATAACTTTTTTTTTCCCCTCTAATATTAGTGATGGTTTTTGTCATCCTTCGAATTCTTTACAGAAATGCAAACACTGCACTCGTGGCAGTTTACACTCGGCTAACAATTTTACAACTGACTAAACACTTAAAAGCAGCAGCACACAAAGCTTTTAACACCCAGCTTGAATTCTGCCCATCATTCGCAAGGCAGAGACCATAATACGACCACCTCTTGAATCAAAATCTACCACACATCTCAAGAGAAATATATGCAAATGCAGCCCAAGACAAATAAAAGCACTGGCCCAGAGCTCAATTACACAGCATTTGCTTTATATTTAACACATTCACGCCAAAGGTGGAAATTCACCATGCTTCTGCTGCTTAGACAAGACTTTGGCAATGCAAACTGCCCAAGAACCATTTTTAAAGGTGGAGGTATTGCTTTTAAACAGGAAGAGACAGCAGGGCAGAAAAAGATGTGCACTGAGGTGAGAAGTGCTTCCGGGCACGTTATGGAATCACGTTAAGAAATGCTATTATAACAATGCAGTCTGGAAATAAAGCTCCAGCAGACAAACTCATTTCCGTCAGGAGATGCTCACTCCCACGTCAGTGCAAAGGCTCAGACACTCTCCAGTTTTACATACATATCCCTGCTCTATAAACCAACTGCTCCTTCTACTAAAGTCTAGAGTGTTCTGCCATCAGAACTACAGACGTGCTCATCCAACGCCATCTATACAAACCAGTTCTCTACGCAGGCAAATTACAGCCCTTGGAGCTCTTACTGCCCTCCTACCCCAGCATCTCTGCTTTGCACATTTGTGACATTCTCTTTCCAGACACGGTGGTCTGGGAAAGATGCTTATCTCCCCTTACAAACACTACAGCTTACAAAATAAAACTGGATAATCTTCCCACATTTAGTCTCTTTCATACTGCAAGGATTTACATGAGGAAAAAACTCTTCAGTATGGGAAAGAACAATAGCGTGGAAAGCTCTTCAGAGCAGCAGGGAAATCTAAAGAGCCATCCTCACAGCCTGAAGTCTTCACTTTCCTTCCACATGCAGCATCTTGCTACCCAACATCCACTACTGGTATCACTTACCTGTTTGTGATGGTAGAGTTCTGCTCTTTCAGCACAAGCTCCCTTTGCTGCAGGGCCACAATTTGCCTTGACAGATCATCAGGCGTCCTACAAAACAAAATAGACACTTTTAACAGATCATTGATTAAAAGATTTCATTCCACTTATGATTATGAGAAAGGTCTCACAGAAAGCAGATGAAGAAATTTCACGAGCCAAAGCTATCCAGTCCCTCAGGATGACAGGGTTGCATCCTGCTCCTAACATACATCAAAGCTGGTTTAACTAAAGCCATTAGTGTATGCTGTAATGACTATCCAACTCACAGCATCTCAGTGTTCATTTGAGCCCATAAACCAACTCTAAAACTGTAGAATCAAAAAACCCAAAAAATTCTCCAAAGCAGGTGGTCAACATAAACATTCATACCTTACAAGGAAAGTCTATACAGCAACAATCTGATTTCAGCCTGGGTTTATCACCTTCTATCTGCAAGAAGCAGATCTGACTCATTTTTTTCCTTAAATAGATATTTTCTTCCCACAGTGATTTCTAACAAGAATATATAGAGATGTTGTAAGGATAAATGTGTTGGTATTGATGAGAAAAAATATATATAAATTATGCTTCCTCTTCCACAGTATCCTCTTTCACCTGCTAAAGTCAACAGACACTTAAAAACAAAACAAAAATATCAACCAGAAAGAAATGAACTGGGCACACTTAGTCTGTAAGCAGACCCACGGATTTCAACGTGGACAACCTTTGCAGAGTTTAATGCCAAGTCAACAAGGTTCTGAAAAGCATAATTCTAAGCTCTTGAACTTCACCCAAATATAGCAGATTTATCTGGCAGATAATATCAGGCATCTCTTCTGCAATGTGTTGAGTGCCTCCTCCCAGCAGAAGTGTTTGGTCTCTGCATCAGTGAAATAACTGGAGAGATTTTTAAATGGTCAGATAAGTATATTTGCCTCGGTTCTATTCTCATGTACTCAAATCCATACCATCATGTATTAGGACTCAGAACTGAAATTAATCCAATAGTAAAATGAGATAGTATTATAAAAGCCACAGATTTCTAGTAATGGTAGCTACTGACAGATCTCCAATTAAAAGAAATCATCCTCATCTGTTAGGCAATTCAAATCAACAATCAGCTTCCAATCCGAGTTCCAGCAATTGGCAGCTTTAGGCTTATACTTATTTCTGGAGGATGTTTTCCTGGCATTGTAGACTTCAAAAAAAAAAACAGTTGAGTGGCATGGATATAATAGAAAACAAAGTCAATAGGCATTAATCTCCTCTAAAGAAGAGTTAACTTTCCATGAAACTAAATTTTGTCGCATGATCAGGAACACAGACATCCCTCGTGCACACCGTTACCAAACACCTTCACCAGGAGGTTTCAAACCTGTTTCTGAAGTCTACTTCCCATCCCAATCAAACAATTCAGCAAAACCCAAATTTACTCAGTTCCAAGTAGAAGAATGGCACGATTAAATTAAATCAGATGTGCTTAAAGAGAACTGGTCAGCCTTCCAAAGCACCACATACACCACCCAGCCTGGGAACAGCCCTTATTTCACGAGTTTCTGAAAATAAGGCTGCATCCAAATACACCTTTATCCCAGCACACTGAACACGTTCTGGCCTCGAGGTGTCTGCCTGATGGGCTAGCTGTGAAGAACTTTTATTAAAGCTCCCTCCCTTCCCTATGAAACAACCAATATCTTAATTTGGATTAAAAAGCCAAGAAGTCTGCTGTAAGAGATGCACTACTTGCAGCACTACTGCTACTCAAGGGAAGTCTGAAACCTTGCCTTCAGATAAATACGTCCAGACCCCTGTGGGAAAGCTGCTCTTTCACGCACTGCCCTGTGCTCTCCCTGCAAGCAGCTTCCCTCAGTGCAATGGTGGAGCCCATGCAACCCCTAAAGCTGGTATCAGCCGTGCATGATCCTGTACGAAACCACACACACAGAATGGCAGGATTCAGGAGCAGCATGTTATTAGAACTGAACATTGTGCTATGTAATTAGCAAGATAACATTGAGAACAAATGACAAAAAAAGTGTTTTTTCCAAACGAGTGTAGATTACCTGCTGGCTCTGGTCCCATTATTCTGGGAAGCCAGAACTCTCCTCCTCAGTCCCACCACCCCAGCCTGGCACTGTGTTTCCTCTGACAATAACATTTAAGAAAAAAACAAAAAACCAAAGCCCAAACAAACGTGAACATTGGAGACTAATTTGGAAACAAGCCTTTTTATTTTGCTCTGAACTTCAAGTCCCCACTGCTATACTTTCTAATTTTCTACACGGAAAATGGCTTCTGCAATATTTTTAGTACTGCACACCATCAGCATTTTACAGACACTTGCTAGAAAGCTCTGCTGAGCTGTCTTAGTTAAGGACCTATTACAATTTCACAATGAACTGACAGTTATGCACTCAGAATCAGCTGTTGAAGTAACATTAAACCACGACTCAGTAAGCAGATGAAAATGTTTTAGAAAGTAAAAAACTGATTATATTTTAATTTATAATTTATTAGAACGTCAAGCTCTCAGTGCTTCTATAAAGTGCTTCAAAATGCACAGCAAATGAATAGATTTGATTGCAGCTGGATACCTGGCATTAAAATTCAGCTATGGAAGTACAAGACAGAAGTAAAACTGAATAGAAAAATTAGCACTTGGGCAATTCCTTTCAGGGGGGACCAAGTTCCTCTCTGGTTTTTAACATAAGTTTGTTTGGAAATAAAGGACTGATAACACACCATATTACTCATTTATCTATTTTTGGAAGTCTCTTGAAACACTTTTCTAGTTCCAATTCAGCACGGACGTAGGACACAGATTTGTCTCTCAATTAAATTGCATGAAACTGAAATGGAACATCCCCAGATTTTTGGCACAGCATTTTAGATGGATCCATAAATAGCTTTACACTCAAGCACAATTAACTGATGAAGACCAGAGACAGAAATCATCAATAAAGGGACCAAAGAGAATTGGGCAATGAAGGTGAGAGCATAACTGCTCTATCTTCAGTTCAAATCAATGCCTTATTTAAGCATCCTCCGTCAAAACATAAAACCATCTATGCTTTTCTATGGTGCACATGAAGCACAGTAGGATTTTGAATGCCTCCTCTCCCCATGAGGACTTTGTTTTTAAAGAATTTCAGCTGTTTCAAGAGAAAGGCAACAGCATCTGAAGAACAAACACAGAACAATAACATGACAACCACAGAAGAATTCTGAAAAGGCATTTTAGTTACTTTAAATATTTCCGTGTGATTAGAAAGGCTGTGAGATGCCTGTAACAGCCTGCTCCTGTATGTTTGAAGCGAGTCCCCCAGCAGCCCTCTCTGTATGCTTGAGCTCTGCAACTGCTTCAACTCCACTATCTCAGGTCTACAGGACTGCTGCCAGCTTTTCTCAAGCTTCTCCAGCAAGTCCAGCAGCAGCTCAGCCCCTTGACTCGTCTTTCAAAAGGTACAGCAAGGAACATTAACCATACATACAGACTTCTCAGAATACAGCAATAAAGAGTCCTTCATTTGATCAAACTAACCCAAAGCATTACGAGAAAACTTGCTCACAGCATCCCTTTCTCCTCACTGCACCTATCACCATCCTGGTAGCAGACCTGGGCTTCTCAACATTACTTCTCTTCATTACACTGCCACTAAAATCTGGTGTCCACACCTGGAAGTTCTGAGTGATGTTTCACACAATCAGCCAACAGCCCCCTCCAGCAGCTGCACCCATTTCCTACTGTTACCCTGCCTATGTCCTCCTCCTGCTGCCAACTATATTACACTGAACATACGGTCAGGAATCCACTATAAACGATGGTCACAAAATAACTGAATTCTCAGGTTTCCCAGGTAATTAGGATATACTTAGTGTGCAGTAACACTTGGATTAAAATGCACCGGAGAGCAGTCGTTTATCTTTGTTTGAATTAAGGCACTAAGAGCTGTCAAAAACAACAAAAGCAAGGTACAATGCATACTGTCCGTCCCCCCCCCAAAGAAATGCATGCTTAGTATTTCTATGTCAAAAGCAAACGGAGAAAATCTGAAGAGTAAATGGAAAGCGAGTTCCCTTCACTTTAAAGATAAACATCATATTTGTGTGCAGAAGAATCAACAAATTCAATTGCTTCTTACCAAAGCAAACGTACCCATTAGCCACTTGAAGCAGAATGACTTTCTTGCTAAAGCAGCATTTTAAGTGTTTAAGTGTCTTGATGATTCCAAAGACAATTAATTGATGTTTCTTTTGAAACAACTGAAAAATTAGTAATTAATCTAATCAACCCAAAGCTTGAAGAAGGAAAAAATGAAAGAAAACTATCTTGGATTCCAGTTAATATACTTAGACGTGACATTACAACTACTAATCTTTGAAGTTTCATTCCTACTTCAGAAATACTTAAACACCTTATCATTTGGCTGCCATTAACAATCCAGACTCTGCTCATCCCTACCTACTGCCCTAATAGCAAGCACAGAACACCACTGAAATCTGGTTAGCACACATTGCACAATTGGATGTAGCCATGTGAAGGGCTGTAATAGAGCTCAAGGAGAGGGAATTTCATACACAGTTTCAAATTCATTATTTGGAAATTAAGACAAATTATTACTTTTGTCTTTGTTTCTCTAGATCTTGACTCAGAAGTCAGGTCATTGCAGGCTGTATCACATGACGTGCAATTTATGGGTTTAAGAGAGGCCACAATGAAACAAAAGCAATTTTGCAGAGTTTGATTAACGTGCTAAAGTTATGGGAAGCCATCTCTCCAGCTCACCCAAATCATCACTGTAGTTTTCCAGGCTTCTCTTCCCTGGGTGAAACTGGAGGAGCACAGCAGGATAAGTCTAATTGCCTGCCACCACTGCAGCAGGAGTCACTGGTTTTGCTCAGTACGTTTTCTGCCACTGAAGTTCTGAATCAGCTTGCTGAAATTACACCTTCCAACACAGAGCTGTTAACCAGCTCAGCTCTCTTCCCATCAAAACGCATCCTCAAGCTGTCACTGAGCTTACACTGACACAGCCTGAGTCAGGTACCACCAGCCACATGGGCAAAGCACCAGGGCTCACATGTGAGACATAACTGTAATCTGGCCCCAAACACTGGTGAGAAGCCCAGGCTGCCCTCTGCCATAGGAGATCAGCACCACAGCACTGCTTTGGTTTCTTTTGGGAGTGGGTGAATAATTTTCTGTTCTCCTTCAGAAGAGCTCTGCTAACATCAGCCTTACTAAGATCCAAAACTAACCTATGCTTTAAATAGGAAAGATTAATGAGGAAGACAGTTGTAACTGGATAAACAGAACAAATGAACTGAGCTCTTACAAATGACAAGCAGATCCCCACTCGAGCTCAATTTGCAGTGGTGCAAACCCACAGGGATGTCCTGTAATTGCTCTGTGTTTCACCCTATGGCATGAAGCTGACCACTCGCTATGACTGGAACAAAACATGTTTTGCTCTCCACTCAATTCAGCTGTCACTCCTCAGGGTTTTGCACAGAAGCTAATGATTTGTAGAATAAGTAATGAATAAAACCTGTATAGATTCTAAAGCTCTTACTTATGCTTGACATTTACAAACCAATCAAAGCCTATTTTGTCATGGCTTGGTCTCGACTCTCTTCAGTCAAAACAAAAAAAGAGGATAAAAACAATCTCTCTGGTATTATGACAGAGATGGAATCAATTCCTCCTTGCAGCATGCACTGCTATGCCTTATCCCAAAAGAAGAAAAAGGGACAACGGTCCACATTTCAACCATGCCGCAACACAAAAGAATTTTAATTAGTCTTTAACACAGTTGCATAAAATGAAACTGTTTATAAAGCCAAGAATAAGCCATTTAATGTATAATTCAAGAAACACTGAGCATATCTGTAAAGCTATTAAATATTCTGTATCCTATGTTTCTCCAATATAAGAAAATAAACAGTTCTTAAGGTCTTCCCTTCTTCCTTTTGTTGGTTATCAAGGAGCCATACCGGGCCTATTGTACTTACTAATCCACACCAGCCACTGCCTTTGAAGTTCTTTCAAACTATTGTTTGGTGAGATGAGAGAGAAATCCCTCTATCAACAGCAAATTCCCCAAACAGCAGCACTGCTGTTCTCCAAGTCACACAGCACCGTCCAGTACCATTCGTACCATCTCGCTCTTCTCCACATCTGATCACATCTTCTCACTACACAATCTCTTACAAATCAAAGAACAGCACCCTACGTTAAGGACGATGCTTCTTCAGTTCTCATGGATTCATTCACAATCAGTTTGAAATTCCAAACCAATCACAGCTTTGTACAACACAAGACTATGCTGACTTCTGTGGATAACAGTTTTTTGCTCCATTCTCCCTCTCCCAAAAAATAAATAAAAATTAGAAATCAAGAGTAAAAACAAAACATTGAACTTCTAAAGCACATTTTAGGCATATACAAGCAATGGTGCAGAAGTAGTGAAGTTGAAAATCCTTTATAATCATTTTGAAAGTGGCTGCTGCTGCTGCTCACATAGCAGGGCAGCTATCAGCACGACTTTACAATTGGAGTAAGCTTTTTCTCAATTTGCAATTTAACTTATTGAATATAATTGCATATTAATGGTGATGCCAAAAGGTAATTTTTGCTGTGTGTAGTTTTGTACCTGTTGCCCTTAAGATTTCAAACCCAATCTGTAAACATATTTAATAATGTAATGTTTCCTTTTACTGGAGCAGCAAAAGCCACAATAAATCTTTTATCCTTCACAAACTCAGTTTGAGAAAAAAACAGCTGAAAACAATGTGAGGAAATATACGAAGTAGCTTGTTTCATGGAGCCAGACCCAAGGCAGTTTTGCCTATAGCTTCCATTCATCAGTGGAGTTGGAGCAACAGAGGATAGCAGGAACCATTTGCTGGTGGGGTTGGAGTGGGGGGGGGGGGGAAATACAGCTTCACAAGGGGGGAATAATGTCAAGCTAATCCAAAGAACTGGAACAGAATATCTTATTCTTATCATGAATGTATCCTTGGACTTGTAAGATGTTTGAATAATTGTAAATAGCCATAAGAAATAAGCATCTGAAATTGGAGACTGAAACACAATGATGGGCTCACTGGAAATGAGCTCTGAATAGAAAGACATGGTATAGTTCAGAAAGAACATTCAACTGAGGCTCATTAGAAACCCTCCAGAAGATTCCAGGCCAACCACTAGGATTACATGGGCTGAGGAGGCACCCTAAAAGCCAAAATAAAAGGAATAAATACAATTTCCAAGCAATCAAACAAATCTCTCTAAATGTCAAGTCAATAGATAAGAGCTAGTTCAGGAATTTGCACCCCACAAAGCTGAAGGCCAGCTGGGATGGTTGGTCCTAACGGAAGAATCTCTGCTAGAAAACATGACAGCATTCAAATTAAGTAGGGATGCAAATAAACTCATTGCATTAGAAATGATCATTTTACTGAAGTTCTGTTAGTTCTAGTATGCTACGTTATTGCAAAGACATTTGTAGAACCTTGGAGTACCAAGAAATCAACGAACATCAGCTTCTTTTAAAGGAGGAAAGCAAAAACATGCATCAAACACACCCTTCTGGCTTAACTTCCACACATACAGAAATTGCAAACAAAGACATCATTTTCAAAGATAACCAGGGCTTCTCTCTGATAGCAAAAGAAGTTAAATACTGCCACGAGGACTGGGAACTGACAACATACATTTATTTAACTATTGTAGCCGAGTTCACTGAATTGATGGTCTTGTTCTTTTGACATTTCTCTGAGATAACCCTGGCAGGATACTGATTTATCTAAGTTCCTGTATTGTTTTCAGCATCTTCACTGATCATAATACTTTCCCAGACTCTTATCACTGCAAATATTTGCCAGCAGTAACACAAAATCTCTCACACAGAGCAAGAGGAAATACAATTATTGCCTACCTTCAAGTCCTTACAAGAGTCCAGGCCATGCTTTCAGCTACATTTAAGATAAAGAGGGATTTGACATCCCATGTTTTATTTTTATTTATATCCTATTACTATCGCATCCCACTTCCATATCATGCAGGAATAGGCACTTGAAATTGCAACTTTAAGCTACAATAAAAGTTACCTTAGCTTTTTTTTTTTTTAAAGTATAATCCACTACCATTAGTCACAGGTGAAGTTATGGTAACAGTTTTAGAAGGAACGAAGAGCACACTGATAAGATGCTCAGCTGGAGCATTATTCTTTTAAACAGAAAATTGAGGTTAAGTCTGTTGCTTTGATTAATTAAAAACTACCCAAACCTCAATCAGGGATTATTTCAAAGCTTTTCACAGCAGACATCTCACCTCTAGCAGGAGCACAAAGCAAAACAGCCTGGTTTCAGCAAGCATGGGAAGCTAAAAAAAAATGCTACCAAAGAACAGAAAATGCAAAGTTGATAAATTATTATATTTATCATGGAAAAAAAGAAAACAATAATGAAACAAATGAAGTAGAAAGTGCCTAAGGAAGGCGCTTGCACTGTCAGCAGCAGTAAGTAATTTGTATTAAAAGACAGCCCAAAGGGCTTCAGCTGCCACTGAGGCTCCATTCAAGGTAGATATGTCATGTGCATAATTTACTTAGGGATAAGAGTAGATTTCTACTAGTAGATTTAGGAAAACCGAAATTTTGGAGATACCAAGTTTAAGCAATCTGACTCAGGACACTGAAAAAAAACCTAATTCAACTCCAAAATAGCAATTTTTAATCCCATGTTCATTTAAAGGACATGCAAAGTTATCAGCTACGAGAGTCGTATCCTAAAGCTTTGGTTTCTTAAATAACTTAAAGAGGTTCAGTATCAGTATGCAATGCTATTTTGATGAGTGCAATACTAGTAAGTTAATCCTGAGACATGAGCTTAAATCCAAGCTTTTTGCTGAGTCTAACCCTACGTTCAACTACTGCATCACTTCCCAGTAGTTGCCTCCAAGCTTTTACCCTTCAGAGCCCATTGCTCAGGTACCAGTGGCTCCAACCCACCTCTGGCCTCCTCCATTAACGAAGCACAGTCCTCCCCCAGCTGTCCATGAGAACTGCAAGCAAGCTTAAGTTCAGGAAAATGAATTGCTCAGGTCCCCAGACACATGTAAATAAAATGAAGAAATTTCAGATTAACAGTGCTGCCTTCAAACCCTTCCCCCAGCTCAGGGAGGATTAAAGAGGACTTCAAAGAAGCTCAAGTTCCAATTAGAACAGTGTGACCACCCCAGGGACACAAATATTCCTCTGATTAGAGAGATGCGCTCTTTGAACTGTTTTGCTAAAAAAAAAAAAAAGCTTTCCCAACTTTAAACAAAGGCAGAATTTCTCTTTTTTTTTCCCCCCCTGTAAAATTTAACATTCAAAGTGAAGGACAAACAACATTTCAGACCGAAAGTTTCATGGAAGCCCATCAACACAGCAGCTCTATGCAAGTACTAGCAGCCAAGATTGAAACGCCGTGGTCCCAGTACAACCAGATTCCACGAGTCATTAAAACAGAAGAACAACTCAACTGTTGTAACAGTGTTAGAGCCAGAGAAAGATGGCACAAAATCCCACTGTTGTTTACAAATCAGTCTCATCAGCCTTACTCTCCCTAAAGGACAGAGCTCATCAATCCCACCTCTTCTCAAACTCACTTTCCTCAACATCCAACTCTCCCAAGCTGCACATATGAAGCACTTCACATCCAAGTCCTCTGACGTATAGTGATATTAAAACACTACCCTCAACCTTGGAACTAAGCACTGCTTTTAAATCAGTAAAGGGCAAAAAGAGCCCTTACTATGCTTCCCACCCACAAAACCAACTGTCTTCCCTCCCAAGTCCCTCATTCCCAAAAATAGAGTTGAATTACACACTCTGAAAGGTTTAGCACCAAGAAGAATGATAACTATAAGAAGAAATGCTGGGAAAATAACCGAACCTTTAAGGATGCCAAAGTGGTCAGTACTAAATGGATATAAATAGACCTGCTTGTGAAAGCCAAAACCCAATCACCACCATCCATAAATAATGAACAACTCATGTCACGAGGAAATAGAAGCAGACTTAAAGATACGTTCACAGAAAGTGGAACTGCTGTAGTGTAATCACATTAAAGATGTAAACAGAGACATTTCAGCAATTCAGCTCTCTCTTTGTCAGCTCACTCCCACAACAAACCAGTACTTCAGCTCAGCTGCCCGCACCAAGCACAGGGCAGCCAAAAGCTATTACAGTCTCCCTGTGCCTTTGCCACAGGCTCCCATGACTGGGACTAAGATAAGAGCTGGGTTGGTGTTACAGGCAGCTTGACATCGTTTTGGTTTATGACAGCAGTAAAGTTTTAATCACTTGTAATGCCTGCAGCTACTAGGGGAGGCACTAATGAAATTAAACAGTTTCTAAAATATGAAATGCACTCACAGAAGAGAACTACCTGTTCTCTCCATAAAGAGAAACAATCTAACATTCCTGCTTCCCACCACTTCTACATCCTCCCTTGCATCTACATTCATCTTCAAGATCTCATTTCATCGTAGTGCAGTAGAACATACAAGACTACCACAGCCAGTTACTTTTCCTTTGGTAAATTGGCTTTGCATAACCAACCAGACAGCAATGAAGAATTAAAAATCACTGGTCTGGAAGCCTTCTCAGTGTCTACACCACTGAAGATGTCTCTCCTCCAGGATCTGCAGCTCCCAGGCTCTGCCCCTCACTGACATGACTGCAAATCTAACAGCTCCATGCCTGCAGAATATCAGGTATTCTGATGTTCTTCACTCCTCTCATTCTCCTGGAGCTTGTTTGGGAAGACAGAAAGCACTTATGAGTGTAAATGGGAGACGTGTTCACACAACAAGTTACAGAAATCTACAGGTTGCCCAGAGAAGTTGTGGATGCCCCATCCCTAGAGGTGTGTGCAACCAGCCCATGTTAGAGGGTTGGAGCTCAATGATCTTTAATGTCCTTCCAACCTAAGCCAGTCTATGATTCTATACCTAGAAGAACAAAACGCAAAGAAAAGCAGCAGCCATTAAGCCACAAAACAATGTAATGCCACAGTTAGACTCTTTCTCCCTAAGCCTGGCTGCATTCTGAAGTTTTCCTGTTACTTCACTAAGAAAATTTTTAATGTCCTTTAACAACTTTGGCTTACACTTTGAGGCTGTGCCAGCTGAAAGCATTCTCCATCCACAGCTCAATCCTGCTTCCTCTGGTGAGCCACAGCTGCCTGTACGGATCTCCCCACTTCAGGAGCATCTCAAAGAAGCAGTGACAGAATTAAGCTTTTCTTACAAAACTCGAAACCTCCACTACATTTCATACTCAACCTCTGCAAAAATAGGATTAAAATGAAAACAAAGGCATATGGAAATAAATTCCCTCTGCTCAAGAGTAACTTTGCAAATGCTTACAGGACAGTCAGCTCCATGCAAAGCATTTCCAGAGTTATGCAAGGAGTCCAGGGTTTCTAGAGCTACCACACCACCATTTCCTACCAGATTTACCATTACTTTTGCCAAGAAAAAAAACCTGCAGACAGCACATTGCAGAATGACAGAGAGTAGATAAGATTTTGTAACTGACGCAGTGCAAAGAGTTCTTTATGACCCCAGGAAAGAAGATAAGTGACCACGACCGAATTTAAAAAAAAGCACCACTCCCCTCCCTCCAACTTCCACCTTTCCTGTAAGCTGATGATCTTCTCAACCAGTGCAAGTGACACTGACAGCAGTGTGAGCCTCCCACAAAACCAGCCCCACTCTGCATGGGCATTTTGCTCCTCATTACACCTCCTCCCAAAGGCTGAGCTCTGACAGGCCCATACATTCTCTGCTGGCATTCCTTCTCCCATAGAGAACCACACAGCCCTGAGGGAACGGGCACAATTACTGCAGTAAGAGATGCATATATCCTACAAGGAAACCTTTGCTTCAAACCCAGGGAAGTACATAAACAATCCCATGCACGCATATAGAGTCAGACAGTGCTTAAAACGTTCAAAGTTTCTCAGAAAGGAGAGAAGAGAGCTGCCTATTGATTTTGTATCAGGCACTTCAGGAAAGAAGGGGAAGAGCACAGCAGTTGACACAAAGGCTGCTGTCCCACCCACACTCCTCTCCGAAAGCACAAGGGCTCAAATACATGAAACCAGTTCAACTGAGTAGTTACCTCTGAAAGGCCAGTTACCTAAACTGGGCTGCATAGCAGAGAGGAATAGAAACGAGACAGTCAAACCACCTCCCAGATGAATTTGAGGGGGAGAGGGTATGTTTCACAAGAGGAAGGGGTTTTGCTCCCACCTTCCCTCCTCCTCTCTCGCCCTCCTGCAGCCATCACGGCCCAGAGAGACAGTAGAAGAGGATTCCATTAATAAATATATTTCAACTTTCTTTTCAATGGTGCTAAAAATGTATGCAAATCCATTCATAATTAGGTTTAAAAATTCCATTTCATGGGCTAATCAGACTTCAAAAAACTCAATTTTAGTTTTAATCAGATTTTAACAAGGATATTAAGTCCATTCCGTTCAGAAGAGGGAGAAACGGTGAATTTAACACAAAATGTATTCAAGCTTAGCTCTGGGAGATAATTAAATAAAATTAATTTGGCAAGGGTTGTCTGTAAATGGAAACACTCCAGACAGCAGAGCACATTCCTGAAGGAAACAAAAGCAGTTCATTACTGTACAAATAGATACAATGCTCACTGTTGAGGCAGAAGGGAACTGCAGCTCCTCCACAGCAGCAGGACAAGCTGGGCCCTTCAGCTGCTTCCAACAACACAGCAGTTTGTGGAGAAGATGGCAGTTATTTCCTTCTCATTTCAACTGCATCTCTTCAGCCTCTCCCCAGCTCAGCAAGGATGGAAAATGCAGGAGATCACATATACAGACCTAGTGATTTCCAGTCATCAAGAAAAGCAAGAGACAGCTCCTCGAAATATGAAATCCTTCAGTCGAGGCGGTCAGCAAGGATCTGATCACATATAATTTTACAACCCATAGAGCGGTTTAGATTTCCAGCTTCACACTAGAAGCATCTCACCCTCCCCAGCAACACCCACAGCTGGATAAAGGTTTTAAAACTTCAGTAACTTCCCCTCTCGTGTATCAGTTCCAAAGGACCAAATAAACGTTTTATAGCTCCTGCACATCTTCTCGTCTCCTTCGTGCTGCTTCTTCCCCAGCTACACTGCCAACTTCCAAAGCACAAAGCGCCTCCTTGACCTCAGTACTCACACCTATTCATCTTTACCTCGCTCTTGGCACTGATGAGCACTTCTAGCTCTCTCTCCTTGCCCTTTTTCCTCTCATAATCTTCTTTGGAAGAGCACTTTAGCGTAGGGAATTTGTCTTACTCTTCCTTGTGAAGCAGCACAAATGCACGGGGTTATGCAAATATGGACAAAATAACTTGAGAAAAATATTAACTGTGTGTAGGTAAATGCCCCAAAGTCAGGCTGATGAAGAATAAGACCACAAGTGACCTCAGCTCTGCCTCCCTTTGTTTGCACAGTCGGGTCCTTCAACTCCATGCAGGATTTTCACGTATACTGCTAAGCATCAGCTTAACCAGCTCCTCAGAAAACATGTGGATGATGTCAAAGACCTCACCAATCTCAGGCACAGAAGTGCAAATCTTTGAACACTGATATTATCAAATTTGTCTGACATTTAACTGCTAACATCACACAGCACAGACTGTCCAGAAAAGCCACTTCTGACAGATGCTTAACCAACAAATATCATGAAAACAAACCAGAAACAGCTGACACCAGGCTGCATCAGAAGAGGGGTGGCCAGCAGTGAGAGGGAACTGATAGCCTTCCCCTACTCTACCCTTGTGGGGCCCCATCTGGACTACTACATCCAGGCCTCCTCAGTGCAGGAGAGATGCAGAGCTATGCAAAGACCTCACTGCAGCCATCCAGTACTTGAAAGGAGCTTACAAGCAGCAGGGGGACCAACTTTTCACACCATCTGATAGAAACAGGACAAGCAGAAGTGGCTTTAACTGAAAGAAGGTAGGTTTAGATTAAATGTTAGGAAGACTTTTTTACTCAGAGGTGGTGAGGTGCTGGAACAAATTGCCCAGAGAGGCTGTGGGTGCCCCATCCCTGGAAAGGCACAAGGCCAGGTTGAATGGGAAACTGGGCAGCCTGGTCTAGAGGAGCAACCCTGCTCACGGTAAGGGATTGAACAAGATTATCTACAAGGTTGCTTCCAACCTAAGCCCTTCCATGAGATTCTATGAAATTTAGAGGTTTAAACAGTAGCCTCCAATTTACACTCACATAGACATTCTGTTGTTAAACAGAACAGTACAGAATATAGGAAATAAGTATTTTACAAGAATAAAAAGGAACTATTGGAAGCACCTAACTACAGTCAAAAGACTGAATTTGAGAAATGGCATCTTTATCTTTAGCAGCTATGACAAGCCTTACAGACAGGAGCACACACATTTCCAGAGACCTATGTCTACCGAACAGGAAAAAAAATATTTCAGAGTACTTTTTCACTCTTCCTCTCTACCAGCCTTCCAAATATATCAGTTATTATGAAGTACCCATTCCATCTCTCCCTGCCAGCTCCTGGCAGACAGGCAAGCTGATAGGTGCTCCATCACCTTGACAAGTGGGCCAGCTCTCCAGAAGGCAGATGATGTCTTTGGCAAAGTTGCACTGGAAGCCATCAGACCTAAATGAAAGGCTTGTCACAAAGCAGGCTTGATGCCATCATCCTTGGCTGATGAATTTGCAGAAAACCACCTGAAGCCACAGAGCTTTTAACTCTGGGAATACCAAAAGCATATAGACAGAAATGTTATTTGCAAACCTAATGGCAAAACCGAGTTTAAAGAGATCATAACTAGGTTAAAGCATCATCTTCTGAACTCAGCTAGTAGCAGAGCTGTAATAGCACCAACACCTGCCCAAGGTAACTGGTGAACAGCTGATTTCTTGACCTGAACACAAAGGCAGATAACAATTCCTGCCATTCTTAGAAAAGTGAGGAGAATATCAAGCCTTCACTGAACATGTTGGGCATCACAAAATGAGGATTGTTTCCTTGGAGCAGAAAAAAAGTGATCTTGGTCAGCAGGGTGTAACTTAGGAGATCTTGGATTTTCCCATGTTCTCCTATCCAATAAATACATCTTCCTTTCACAGAAACCAATATACTACTCCTATCAGAACACCCCTGGAAGATAGCTTAAGCAAGTAACAAGAAATCAAAAGCAATTCTAGCAGGAACGTGCTAGGAAATGGTTCTTGTATAGTTGCACATTTCTCCTCAACAAAGAGGCACAGCAATTGTTTATTTTACTGACAAAATTGCTGAGAAAAACTTGCAGAAAGGGAGCACATCAGGATGGTCAAAGTGGCACTAGAAAGCAAAGATGCTCAAGATCTCAAGTAAATGCATTCCTAGAAAAGCTGCAACTGCACCTACTTGGAAAGGTCAGACTGACAGATCTCAACTCCATCGACAGCAAAAGGCAGCAGAAGTCAAACGCTGCTTCTGTGCACAGAGGCTTCTAACACTATTCCAAAACACATCATTCTCTCCCATTAATGCCACTCTGTAGCAGATGTGACTTCATCAGGAGAAATGTTTCTCTGCTTGGTGAGGAGCAAAACACATGCAGAGCACACTGCAGAGCACCAGCAGCCCTGAGGCAATAAAAAAAAGATAAAACTTGCAAAAATAAGCTTCATCAATGCACTGCCTGCATCCCACGGCAGTGGCAGGGAGCAAACTAAGGTTCCTTACACTTTCACCTCTACAGCCTTACTTCTGTGCGATACTTCACAACTTTGTTACATAATAATTCAAGCTTTAAAGAAAAAGGAACTGAAACAGTGTCGAAGGAAAACATTTCTCTATGGGTTATGTGCACAGAATACACAGTAACTCCCATCTGCAAGAGTTTGTTTGTTTTTTTTAAACTTTAAAAACAAACAACAGGTGAGGACACCAAGGAAAATCCCTGCTACTGAAGTATAACTCAGGCTGATGGAAGATAGCTAACCTCACTCTTCTGCTTCATGCCTCACTTGTCAGCCTGGGCCTTCCTTTTTAGAACAGGATTCCATTGCCTCAGACAGCAGACCAGACGGGCATTAGGCAATAATCTGATCCAGTGAGGCAGTTTCTCTGCGGACGCTGCTTTAAAGCAGCACACATCCACGTAACCACAGCCGTATCAGAGGACCTGGAGGTTCTCACATTAACCTCCTAACTCAGCAGCATTTCAAGTTACACCCTAAGAAATGTTCCAAAACAAGCAGTGTTTCCGCTACTAGAAGTCACACGGATTTTTTTTTTCCCCTCCAAACAATGCAGCCACAGATGTACATTTACAAGCATGCTCTCCTTAATAGCATTGCTTGTGAGGAAAAAAAACATAGCCCAGGTAAAGAATCGCTTTGATCACAAATATTCAGCAGCAAAAAGGTCCCAAAGGAGGAAAGACTTGAGCTTAAGGACACGGCTTACATGGTAGCATTACAAGGCATTTAAGCCAGCTTGTCAGAGCTAGCAGCAATTTAACGATGCTGAAAAACTGAAAGAGTTTAATATTCATACACTTCTATTTTCCTCCCACTCCATCTTGATGCTGCTATGCTAGCTACCCTGTGAAGTACAATTAAAACAGAAAATGAGAAATTACCAAGCTGATCCAGTACAGAACTCTGCCCTGATGTCAAACCAAAGACAAACAATTCAGCCATCCGAGCTACCAGCAAAATCCCTGCTCCAGGCACGGGGGTGGGTAAGTTCTACCCAGAAGTGAAGCTTTTTCAAAACACTATCAAGATAACCTGCACCAAATAGACTCAGAAAAGTGATGATGTGAATCGTATCTTATCTACAGCAGTAGGTAAAGCCTTTTTAATAGTGCAGCACATTCTTTCTAGCACACTGTCTATCTCACAAGAGCAAAGGTCAGCTGCCCTCATCCATCCAGGTTCCTGCCCACATCTATGTGAGTTGTTATACACAACGTGGGGGCAGAAAGATCAACATGTTCTACACACACTCACTGAAAACCCCTTCACCCATTTCCAGTTCTCAAAACCCTGATATTAAACAATCCCAGCAGCTCCAAACAAATAAAAAGTTTTCATTTATACTCTTAAGATCATTCCCTCGCCAACAGTTAGGAAAATATGCATTCATATGGAAATAGGATTAAGAACCTTCTAGATTAAGTTCTGTCCAATCTCTTTCTACTATCTAAGCTATCTTTCATAACCTTTCATAACAGCAGCTATTTGTGTACTTCTGACCCCACTGGCAGCTGCCTTCCCACAGATTAGAACCTCCTTCCAGCTGTACTTCTGCTGGGGCTACAGAGATTTGATTTAAATACCTGCATTAGCCTTCAGCATCGATGTGTTTATTCTCCTCACCAGGACTGACCGCCCTTCCTTCTTCCACCTCACTTCCACTCTTGTCAGTCAGTTCTGCCTGCCCAGCTTTTGCATTTTTATGAATCCTCTGAATTTGGTATTTTAGCACTGCAACACAATGGAAAGCACAGCAACGAGAGCAGCGAGGTCCCAGGCTGCAGCAAGTGAGGGTTTGCTCAAATGCAACAGCCACAGAAATAAAGAAGCTTGCTTACCTTCAAAAGGCCTCATGTAGGCAGGGATCTCCAGCAAGATCCTCTCACCTCCACTGCAAACCCTTACATGAGGGCTGGATCCTGGCTCCACCCTGCTGGTCACACAGCTGCATTGCATTGCATGCACCTGAGCCCCCCTGGGCTGGCCCTGCCTTTCCCCCAGGTGCTCCATCAGTGACTCAAGCCATGACTCAGTATTTCCACTACAACCACACATCAACTTTTCTGCAACAAAATCACATGCAGAAATATTAAAGAGGATCCAAAGGCTAATTTGTAAGGAATTCTGCTCATCCATGTATTTTTCTTTCAACAATACTTCATCTGCTATTGCTTAAACAATTCTTTACACATCCTGTAGTTCTTCTAGTTATTTTCAACCTCTGCTGCTTGGTTTGTACTTTCCCAAATGGCTCTCTTGATCAAATGTTTCAGTGAAGTTCAATTACGTGAGATCCACAGTACTTTGCTTGACAAGATAATCAATTTCCTAGACAAATAAAGCTGATACATTAGCCTGGAACAATCCATATTGCTACTCTTTCATCCAGCCACAAAGGCAATGCCCTTATATTAAGGCCATGCCCACTAATACAAGGGAGTAACACTATAATAATATGAATACTTACTGAAGCATTTTGCTTTTGGGTATTTTAAGGATGGTTTTTAACAAGTATTTGCTACAGTGAAAAAACTATTCTCAGTAAGCATCTTTAGCATCCATTTTTACACATCTTAAAAAGTTTCCCTACAAATACAAACTTGGAAGATAAAGTGAAGGATATTGCACATCTACATCAGAGAGAAGGCATAGCACATCACCTAAAAAATTTAGGAAGACGGTAAAACAGAGTTGAAAAAGTAAATTAAAAATGAGCTAGAGATTGTAATGGGTATTGGGTGTGCAGGAATGACAAAATGAGAGGCTGAATAAAAACCAAGCACAAATACCTGAGCCCTCTAACACAGCACACCATCCCCTTGCTGATTAGGCTTTGCTATTTAAATGACAGTTTCACTCTTAAGGCAAACAGGACTGCTTAACGTAAGGAAAGTGACTCTTTATAAAAGTATCCATGCTTTTGAAAGCTTCTCCTTCACAGTAGAGCGAGCACCTGAGTTCAAGCCCATTTACACATAACATGGGTCACTACATGCTGGTAGAGCTACTCTTCCCAACTGTTTCCCAACAGCATCTCAAATATTACTTGCAGGAAATACATCAGCAACATCAATTGTTCAAGTTTGTCCAAGATTGTCAAGTGCCCAGTGGGGAACAATACACTTGCAGAAGATAACACCAGCACATTTCTAAAACCAATCCTGTTCCTAGGGGAAAAAAACAGCTGGAGGTTTATTGGAACAGGAAATGCAGCCCTATGCAAGCTGGGACAATACTGTGTATTCTAATCAAAAAAGAGTCAGTAGAACACAAGTGATTTTCCCCCTACCCAGAACGAGTCCACTGTCACCTGCACTTCCAAAATAGAGTTCTTAACCCACATGATAGGAATAATCCCTCTTCAATTTCATTGCTCTCCAGAGAGTTTGTTGGTGATCTGCCACAGTTCCTCAAATCATTCTTCAACAAGACTGAGGGTGGGCTGAGCATTCAACAGCCTCCTCCATCTCCAGAACACTGAACCTGTGATCCCAAGAAGACAGTTTCCCCTCACCCTTCACAGACCTTTACAACAAAAATAAAGGACAAATGTATTTTTGAAGCAAGCTCACTTACTTCTTAACCCAATTTCTGATTACAATCTCAGTGTGCCCAGGTGTGCATGCTGGTCCATTACTTTCTTACACACTTTCCTTTACACTCAAGACCTATTACACTGAGATATTCAAATGGCAACAAACAACAGTAGCACTTCTGAACACCAGAGAGAAGTACAGTGTTTTTAGAGAAAATTCATATTGGACAGGGAAGTGATGCGACAGGTAACTTTGCCCAGCACTTCAGTGAAGCACTGGCAGGAGCAGACCTACAACACTCAGCAACCTGTGAAAACTGAAGTTTCAGATTTTGAGTTGACAAATGAGTATTTTCTCTCTACCACACACAAAAAGCATTCCATAAAGAAAATCCAAAACATAAGGCACTGTAGAAAGAATAACACATGCATTCTAGCAGTATAACAACAGAAGAGCTTATAACAATACTCCAACATATGCTGCATGTCACATTCAACAAATAACAGTCTCCTCCATTATTTCCTTGTGTAAAGAATGGTGGCTTCAGTAAACACACCATTACTGTGAGACAGCCACAATTTGTTTTCTCTTGACATTTCTACCACGAGGGTCCTGTCAGAACTGCTCAGGCACTTCTCCCTCACAAAAATGTTAAGTGTTTCTAAAGCAAAGCTTTCATCTTTTACACACACTAAGTCCTACAAAGCATGTAACACTCTCAGTTACAAATAAACACAGTAATTATTCTCATTGTCCCTTCCAACCCCAGCTGCTCATTGCCATTTCCTCTGACCTGTGCTGGAACTACGCAAGTACTTACACAACCACACAATAGATGTGATCAGGTACCCAATCTGGATGAAAGCTGATCCATTTTCCCTTCTTGATTACCTTTTGCTATGCAGAACCACCTCTTCCAGCTGCAATGCTCCAAGAATCAGAAAACTGAGGTGAGCAGATCATTTTCACACAGATTGTCACATCAGAATCCCCTCAGAACTGAAACAGAGGAACTGCTGCAAGCTGAGTGTGAGGTGTCCTGGCAGGACTGCACGAGAGAAATTCACACATTCATCCTTGTGCAGAATCCTGCAGAAATCCTTACTTTAAGGTACTTTGTGGGATATCAGCAACCTGCATACAACAGCCCTCACTCCAGAGTGAATTCTCCATCTTCAGTGGAAGGCAGAAGATATAAAATTAAGCTTCTGAAAGATAACTAAAATACAATAATTCTTCTCTCCATAGAGGAGAACAGTTGATACTCCTCCCATGAGGTAACATAAGAACTTGCACTGTATATTTTCTAAAGCATGCACTTTTTTGTTGTTGTTTCTTTTGCTTCCCTCTGTGTGGTGTTATCTCCCTTTTTTGTGCCCAAGGGATTCCCACTGTGACAAAACAGCTTGTTTTACAATTGGGAATCTTGTCAACAGCAGTCACGCAACTTTCAGCATGTAACTTAGGATCTGTGAACAATTATTTACCTAAGGCTTACGTGCACAAAATCTCAGTTTCCTCATACCTCACTAATTCTCATTTTCAATTAGAAACATAATTCTGAAGTATGGATCCACCACTGTGCAACCTAAACCAAAATGCCAAAAAAAAAAAACAACAACCAGAAATCAGTGTTTTAAGTTCAGGGTCAGTGGTCCAACGACAGCCAGCATAAGGCACTCATTCACCCCTGACTGGTGATGAAAGACCAGATGGCAACAACAGGCTACTCCAATAGAAGTATTAGCTTGGCCACATCATGATCATACCCCCATTATGACTTTACTGGAATCAGCAACAATCACCCCCCAGTCTTGCACTGACTGGTTCCAGTTAATTAAGTATCCAGAAACGCACATTTAGATACAAAGCAATTCAAATTATTTCAGCACGCACTGTTTTGTATACCTGTTAACAGCTATTTTTTTTTTTAAGCCAGCAATGACTTATTCAAAATGGACATTCAGAGAAAGGTAAATTACTACCTCCTGAGAAAGGAGAAGATTATGAGCTTCATTCACTACTGCAGAGATATTCAATGCCTTGGATGGAAGAGAGCGCTAAGCATAGTTAATCACAATTCAAAAAGGAAACTAGAGAACTCCAATATTCTCCCTTCTCTCCTATTCACAGAAGAAAAAGCACTAATCCACCACTAAATGCAGAATCAAGGAATTTGATTCCCTTCTCCCTCCTCTCCTCCCCTCCCCCAACTCCAAAAGCAGAACAAGCACAGAAGGACTACCCGTACTGTGTAGCACCTGTGTAATTATGAATTACTCGCCACTTAATTAGACCCTTTCTTAGAGTGTGAATGTGTATACATTTCCTCTATCTCCTCTTCCTAATTGGTCTCAGACACTGCAGGAAGCCAGTCCCCAGGATCTGTCAGCCAGCCAGCCCACAGATGTTTCAGAAAGAAAACCAGGTCAGCATTAACAGGTTCACTTCTTTGGCTCTAGGCGACAGGTCAGCAGATCAGTGTCTGCTGTCTGCAGCTGGCAGGCTCCACTAAGTGAAAACAGTCCTTAAACATTGGCCTGAATTGCTGTCAAATCTGCACTTCTCTACAGGTCTGGACAGCAAGCACGCAAAAACAGCTACACCAGCTCAATGTGATACCACTGAAGCCAACTAAATTCACCCTTGTAAACTGAAGGACAACTACAGGTGCTCCCTAAACTCATGCTTCATTAAAACTAAGAATCTCTCCAGGTCAGCCTTACACCACAAGCATTGGGCTTAAGATCTGCCTTCCACTGTAACTGTATTCGATGCAGTTCAGGAAGGTCCAGGCCACAACTGGACTCTCTGAGCAGCACAGAAGAGCCTACTCTCTTAATACACATCATTTTTAAAAACAAGTCCATGGAACAAGAATCCTCATTTTGTATTTGGTATCTCCTATGTGCTGCAAAAGGAAGAGAAAGCAAGAACAATAATGGGGGGGGAGGGGAAGTCAAGTAGTGAAGAACTTCTATTAAACAAAAAGTGAAGAACATGCTGTGTAGATATGAAGCTTAAAGTTGGTTGAAAAAAAAAAAAGCTCTACTCTGTATGGCGTTAGAGAAATATACTCAAAGCTTCTCCATGCCATTCTATCTTACTGCCCTGAGCAGGAAAAGAAACTGGACATTGAGACAGTAACTGCACGTATGCAGCACTGAGCAGTTTTCAGAAGATCTGATAACAGCAATGACAGATTCCCATTAAACAAGCTGATACATCTTAACACACCCAGATGATATTTCTTTAGCCCAGGCTGAGCCTGCTGGCCTGAAGCAGAAAGCAGTTTTCACAGCAGCAGGTGAAAGGATGCCACCTCGTGGGTGGTTGTGTACACTGTCATCAGAACAAACCACCTGCCTTCTGCATACTGACAACACTCAGCCTTCCAGTAATACTTCTCTGTTAAAACACATATTGCAGATGGCAGTCAAGAAATCACATAGAAAACATCCCTAAGCTAGAGTGCACCTCTAGGAAAATAAACAAGTCTGTTGAGATTCTGCTGATTCTTAACTGAAGATGGTCAACAACAACTACGCAAACATCATATTTTGTAGAAATACAAACTGTCAGCACAGCCTGGAGAAAGAGAACAAGCAGCATGTTTTCCCAATGTTAAGTCTCTCCTAACAGCAGACTCCTACAATAGCCACCCTCAAAGACAAAGATCAAAAAATTAGCAATACTTTCTACTCAAAAAGCATGAATTTCAAAACACGTCTTGCTTTCACAAGTCTTACAGCAGGAGTATCAAGCAAGACTGATACAAAAGAGACCTAGAAGTGTTCCTACAAAGCAAAGTTACATCCAAGATAAAGGGAAGAACATTGGAAAGCAGGCAGTAAAAAGACATCAAGAGGACATAACTGGAAGCAAAAGAGATTATATACACATAATGAGTCATGTATGAACCACCTGTAACTATGGCACGCATTACATTCTTGTTTGGGTGCAGTGCAGCTTTACAATTATGGCACGTTTGGGTAAGGCAGGTATAATTCAAAAGGGCTGAAAAACACTGCACAACAGCAGAGCAAAACCACTCCTCCTTAAAACTAAAACAAATGAATTGTCACTATTACAACAGTTCCTGGGAGCAAGGGGAAAAGCCCAGGAGCTTTCTAGCACAAGAAACTGAGTACCTTACTCTCTGTAAGTACAAGAATCCAGAACTGGCAATCATAAAATTATTTGAGAAAACTACTAATGAACATGATTTCAACCAACAGTGAAGCACTATAAAACACTTAGCACTCATCTCCTTCTGGCAACTTTGAAAGAGCTAAAACAGTAGGATTACCACTCCACTCCTAAAAGCTGCATCTTCTTTCCAAGTGCTTTTCCATAAGATTAGACTCACAGATCTGATCATAAGCCAATCTGACAAAAAGCCTGCTGGGACTCAGCAATCAGCGAACAGAACCATTGGGAGCAGACACAGAATAAGCCCTGTGGAAGTACTGCAGGAAACAAGAAAACCCATCCTCTCCTAAAATGCCACAAGCTTTATGCAATTCCATACATTTTCTGTACTACAAAAAGTGATAAGAAAACATGAAAAATCCTAATGCACTCCTTCCCTTTGATTATCTAGTTACTAGCAAACACATCACACTGGCTATTTCAGACAACCATCCAACTTGCTCCTGTTTTCTTCTTCTATGAGATGGCCAATTAACTTCTCCTCAAGCTTTTCCCAACAGCATAATGGAGGAACCTGACGAGGACAATGATCTTTCATCATCATCACACTGCCTGAAAATGAACAGAACTCATGCTGAAACACATCTGAGCAACAGGAAGGAAAGAAAAAACAGCGGTGGGAGGAGATAATCACCCAGTTCTACTTGCTACAATTGTATGCAAAAGATGATTCTTCTCAAGAGCAATTCCCTTTCCTGTATGAGAAGATACTACTAATAGTGCTAAACAATATGGCCCAATCAAAAACCCAACGCTTAACAGTGAATATTCTGATTTTAAATGAAGGAGTTACTAGACTTCAACAGGCAGAATCACTTGGTTCCATTTCTCTCCCACTGCGAAATTACCTCATTAAACCTTTAACAGCTTGAGTTAAGTAAAAAGCTTTTACTCTACTGTCTGATGGAAGGAGTTCTTTGAAAAGGATCCATAGTTGTTCTGTCCATTCTCTGCCATTGGAGATTTAACCCAATTCTAATTTCATCTAAATGCACACATCTTCAACCAGAAGCAGAAGAGAATCTTAAGCACATTACCTACTTCCATATATCTAGAAAAGGGTTCATTATCATCATTAAACAGAAAACACTGCAAAAACTAAAGGGGCTTTCCTCAGTTGAACACAAGTCTTTCACACGAAGCAGTAAGGTGCCCAAATCATACATGCATATCCAAACACTCCTACTTGCAAATAATCCCTATTAGGCTGCAGGCATAACTCAGACATGTGTAATGAATGCAATAAAGAAACAATTGGTATAATTAGGTTTTGGAGTTCATGTTGCAGCTCAAAGCTTGAACCAATATTAAACGTGATCTGTGCAATAATTATACCAAAACAGCTCTTAAGCAAGAAGCAACAGTACTTCTAGCATAATAATGCAAATATTCAGGGAAGATAAAGCAGGGCTGAACCATAATTCACACAAATACATCATACCTATTCAGAGAAGCTTCTGCAGTGGAAGGAAAAGATCCTAGGATTCACCACTTCTAGTCTTTCATTATATTACGATGTTACTACGTTGTACTGGCAGAAGGACCAGCACAATGATAGGATGTCAGAAAAAGAAGAATGCTCACCTGTCTCCAAAGACCTGGGCTCACAGAAAAGACTCCACAGAGGAGGGATCTCCAACCAGAGATCCTTCCTCAGTGGCAGTCAGCCCTCAAATGAGGTCTAAGAGAGGTGCACAGCCAGGCTCCACTCCTTCCAGTTGCACAGCTGAATCGCCTTCACCTGTGCTCCCACAGCTGACCAGGTCTTTCCTCCAGGTGCTCAGAGGTTCAGGCCATGATTCAGCAGTTCCCATACATACATACATACCAAAGACCTTAAAAAACCAGGTTCAAGGCTCCAGACATCAGAAAGATAAGAGTACACAAAGAGATTAGTTGTTCTTACAGAATACCAGTTGGCAGTTGTTTGTTTCCAATTAAAAAAAAAAGAAAAAAACTGAGTTTACTCTACTTTCCCTATTAAGTTAGGAGAACCTCCACCTAAACAGCAGCAAAGCTATATGCAAGAAGTTCAAAGAACTCAATTAAACCCAGACTGATCAAGTTGACTTAGTGAAAAACAAGTTTGTCCCCAAAGATACTTTTATAGCAGGACGTATCTTATGTCTCTTTTCATAAATAATAATAAGCATTAGAAGAGCTTCTATGTAAAGAGATAGTAAGAAAGCATAACACCACACATGAGGAACCCAAATAACTAAGGAAGGAAAGTGTTTGAAAAGTTTTACTTCCAATGCATTGAGGACGTACCTGATATTCAAGCCAGTGCTCTGGTCCAGTTTCTCCCAGCTTTTCAGTTTTCCCAGAAGTTTCTAAAATATAAAGCAAAGGAACATTAGAGACACAGCAGAACATTTCAACAGCTTGTTTTCCACAGTTTTCTTATAATTCTCCAGTCAAACTCAGTGTACTCTTTTCTGTCTATGGATTTCAGTACCTTATCTAGCATTTCCAGGCTGTCATACTGCAGACCCTACAACCATTTTCCCAGACACCACAGCTCTGTTATACTGGATGGAGCCTCTATCTTACTTCAGCACTTTTTATTTCCCAGCTGTAATGCTATGACATGATGGAAAGCACAGCAAAGACAGCAGAACGGCAGTCCTAGGCTGCAGCAAGCAAGGATTCACACAACCATAACAGCAAAGGGGGCACAGAAAGAACAGAAAAAAAAAAAGCTTCTTACCTTCAAATGACCTCAGGTAGGCAAGGATCTTCAGAGAAATCCCCTCTGTCTCCACTGCCAACCCTTAAATGGGGGCTGGGAAGGGGTGGATCCTGGCTCCACCCTTCTGGTCACTCAGCTGCATTGCATACACCTGAGCTCCCCTGGTTTGGCCCTGCCTTCCCACAAGGTGCTCAATCACTGCTTCAAGCCATGACTTAGCATTTCTGCTACACCAGCCCTGTGAGCTACCACCACTGTACAAGACCTCAGTAGATAAGACTCTTCATAGAGGAAGAAAACAAGCTATATTCCCAACACTCACACTGCAGTAACTGAAGCACCCAATTCTCTACCACTTTCTCCTACATCTCCTATTTTTTAATCAGTACCAGATCATATGAGCCAACTATGACCAGACACCAGTATAGCTCTGCAAATTAGTAAGTCTATACATTTAGCTTGATCTCTTGGCTTGACACAGGGTGGGATGAAAACGAGACAACTCTACTCATTTGAAACCACATTCTGGCCTTGCTAGTGCATGGGAAGCAATTCAAGGGGGTATTGAGGTTCTTACCATACACATGTCCAATAACACAAGCTTAATGCTCCCCCACCCCCAAAAAAAGATACAATAGCAAAGCCAAAAAGAACACAAAGATTGTAACAGATTCAGCTGCTTTTCTATTCTTCACTCTCACACGTTGATATTTAAGTTGGTGAAAGCCATGTTCATATTCACTACTTCAAACAAGTGTCTCAAGTAAGACAATGCAGGAAGAGCCTAGAACACAGGCTGGGCAACAAAGGAAACCCAATTCTGCTCATCCAAATATTCTTAGCTCCTCACCTCATTTTCCAATTCAGCAGTCACTAACTGTGCTTGGACTTTCTCATAGCGTTCCAATTTTCTTTGTAGACCTTCTACTTCTTCTTTAAGCAAACCATTGTTTTCTTTCATTTCCCTGTGGTCAGAAGACAGGCAGCAATTGAGAAGTCACACAACTCAACATGTTCTCACAAACTTCCACATATACATGCAATTACAAGGGAGTAATATGACAACGTACAGACATTATGACATTCAACTGACTCACTTTATCATCTTCACTGCAAAGCTGCTGCTACCAAAAAAAAAAAATTGGAATTTTCCCACTATAAGCACCATCCTAATTAATCTGAAATTTTGTATCAGCTTTGCTGATTGGCAAAACAGCACAAAGGCTTGCAAGGCTCCCAACTCTGATCTCTGATCTTCAGTCTGGCTGAATGCAGAGTTGGAACACAGCAAGTGGTAGACAGTGCAGCGTTTTTGTAATCTACAATGACTGAGCCAGTATTGAGACTGCTTGCTTTTACTTTAACAGAGCTGTGCAAGGATGAGATAAACTCTTTCAAGAAAGAAAAAAACCACTTCTGTTGATAGCATGGTTCTTTATGTGCACAAAACAAGAGTGAGAAAACATTCCAAGACAAACAATTTAAAATGATAATCAAACAGGCTAGGGATACTAGGAGTAACAATAACTATGTAGTAACAGTTATTTAATGTACAGCTTTTTTTACAGTTCTTTCTTTCCCAAACCTGTACAGAGTTCATCACCATCTTTAAGCACTGAATACGGTTTTAATAAATAGATACTGTTATTCGAAATTATCACTACGTATTGTGTGAGGCTTTAACGAGTGTTAGGGAAGATTACCGGGTCTTGTCAAATCCTGTCCACAGTAACCATCAACTCGTGCAGAATTTATATGAAATATTTCAACTTTCTTCTAAAGTTTCCCATATGAAAGTACAGTATCACGTGCCACACTGTAAACCTGGTAATTCCGACAGAAGGATTTGAAAGCTTATGTAGTACAATTATAAGAGCTGCAGAAGTACAGAAGGTAACCCTCTGAACAACTGAACCCTTCTTTCACCTGAAGTATGCATTCTCCTCCCTAAGCTGTCGCAGCTCCCGTTCCATTTTTGGGAAACGGGCCAGTTCTGTCTTCATGTTCTTGACGATAACAGCATCATGTTCCTGCTGGGAGAACTTCTGTTCCAGGTCCTGGAAGACAAGAGATGACAAAAGGACGGCAGTGATTAACTTGGAACTCTTAAAAACTACATTTCCTCTGTACTTATAAAACTTGAATCGATGAATAACTTGAACGAACAAACTCGGAACATGCCTCAGTAGAACACATGGTCAAATGCACTGCTCAAAACAAGGACATTTGTTACATTTCTAACACATGGGCTAGCTTCTTCTCTACACCCTTCTGTTTACCCTAAGCTCCTAAGAAAAAAGTAATCTCAATCAATAAAACAACTTCATACTAAGCCAAAACTCAGATTTTCCCGTCCTCTAGTCTTCCATTAACTGACTGTAAAGATGTATATTTGGATAGTCCTGGGGAATTAGGAATCAAAAGAAATACAAGTGCCCATTTCTGCATTATGGCAAACACTTTTATGGAGGTAGGGGAAATTTATTTAGAGCTGTAGTGTGGTTTGATACCTTGTTTTCCCACCCTTCTTTTCAATGGATTTGCCTACAGATGGAAGTCTCTCCTTGCAATCACAGCATGAGCAATGAGACTATCTTTCAGCATAACTTTACAACAACCACAAGCAAAGTAAGACCTTAGGAGGAAGTTTTTCACACAGAGGGTGGTGAGGCACTGGAACAGGTTGCCCAAGGAGGCTGTGGATGCCCCATCCCTGGAGGCATTCAAGGCCAGGCTGGATGTGGCTCTGGGCAGCCTGGTCTGCTGGTTGGCGACCCTGCACATAGCAGGGGGGTTGAAACTAGATGGTCATTGTGGTCCTTTTCAACCCAGGCCATTCTATGATTCTATGATGCTATAAAGTCATAATCAGCATCTGCTCAGAGCAAAGCAACCCTACCTCCTCCAGGAAGATCAAAAGCAAGTGGAAAAGACATTCACACCAACGTACCAGGTAATTTGAAAGGACATAAAAATATCTATGCTTACATTTTATTGTGATTTTGAAAGCTTTGCAAGAAATCATAGTTTATAAAAAGAGCTAACCCCAACTCCAGAGAAAGGATTTTCCGGGAAGCAGAAACTACAGCTGCTGGGATCATTCTCCAGCATTTGAGCAGAGAGGGCAAAAAAAAAAAAAAAAAACAAAACACCCAGGTTGCTCTAGAATATTAATGGACTGGTCTCAAGATCAAACAGAGCATTCATCCAGAATACTTCTGTTCTGACACTGAAGACATTTTTAAAGAAAATCAAAACAAGGTTTATACAGACCCCAGTGTCTTACCTTAATCTTCTGCTCATATTCTGCCAGTAGGGACTGGCTTGCTTGCAATGTCTGGATTTGCTGAGTAGCCTCTTGCCATTTCCTAGCAAACACAGACATGAGAGATTTAGCACCCAGGAAACATGTACCAGAAAAAGACACATGCACTGTATCAGTGACACAAACAATTCCAAATATCATTAACAAAGTATATGGCACAGTTATATAAAGATCACCTCACACTCAATCTTCCTGTAATTCAGAGACAAAAAATACCGATTTCTTCACTAAAAAGATGCACCTTGAGAAATATTCAAAGAAGTCAAGCCTCTTTTATTCCGAAATCAATAAATATTTACATACAGTAAATAAGGAAAACCAAGGAGAGCAAAGAAAAACACACTCATCTGTCAAGTACCCCTCACCTATGATTTACGGCTTGATATTTTTCTTCTGTTCAGCCTATAAAATTCAGATCAGCCTTTGCCACCCACCTGCCTTCTGTTAACTCTCCAGCATGAACATGAAACATCACTGAGAGAGATTTTAAACTTGAGTATTTTTTTCCTCAAGGTACAAATAAAATTCTCCTAAGAGCTACTTTCAAACAACACTTATAACCTGCACATCCAGTTCAAAGAATCCCTTTGAAGAGTGGAAATCAAACAGCGTTGAAAGGTTTTTGAGTGACAACAGCTGCATAAGACTGAAGTTTTGCTTGCTTTTTTCTCCTCATAGTTATTCATCTTCTGCTTACTTATGTTGAACATCCAGCTGTTCCATCAGCTCTTGCTTCTGCGAGTCTTGGCTTGTCATCTGCATCTCTTGATTCATTATATTCCATTGTAGCTCAGATATTTTCCCTTTTAATATAGTGATTGTCTGCATTAGTGGGAATAAAGAATAAACTGGAGATCATGGATTGTAACACACAGAAGTCACATCTAACTAATGATTCCAAAGAAATGAACTGTACGTAACTTCAGTCTCATCCACACTACAACTCCCCCAGTGCCCTTGAACAATTTTCATCTTAATATCTCCTCCCTCACTTCCTGCACTCTTCATTCAAAGTTATGTGATCTGACATCTAGGAATACACCTTTTTTTTTTGTAAATCAAAAAGGCCATTTTTTTCCATTCACAAGAACTGCAAAGTCACCTGAATCTATAAATGGATAAGAAAGTTATTCTGCTCTTACTTCATTAGCTTCAGCTAATTTGCTCTCCTTCTCTTGCAGTTTTTTACTCATTGTCTCCATACTCTTCTTATAGGATTTGTTCATCTCCATTTGTTCCTTCAGTTTATTTTCAGCTTCCGTTTCCCTTTCCTGGTACTGCTTTATGCGTGTGAGCAGCTCCTGGTTACGGTCAGCCTCCCGCTTACAAAGAAAAAAAAACAAACAAAAAACATGAAAAGACACAGAAAACCAGCACAAAGGTGAAGTTCTTTTTGCCTCCCTCACCTCTGCTCCTTGTAACTGTGGTCACCACAGCATCACCACGAAGCCATGTTACCAACACCTATGGCCTTTAACCCTTCCACTAGGGAGGACAGGACCAACAGCTCAATGTCAAGGAACTACTGGCAGCAACAAAGCTAGGAAACTATTGCTCCCTCTGTTAAAGGTATGAATCCTGGAATGCAGACATGGCCTCACAGACTCCACTGCACACTCCACAGCAGAACAAAGATGAAAACATTTGATGCTCTGATTTAAAATTCAGCCACATGTAGCAAGTGTATTTTCAGAACATCAGAGTTAATAGTTGGGTCAGTAAGACAAACTTTCCCCTGCAACTTCTAGCAGTTGTATGAGGCTATTGAATGGAAAAGCAAGCAGGCTTAAATGCAAAGTATAATCAATGAACATAATAAACGTTTCTGCACTCTGACAATCTTTCATACACCTTCTCAGTTTTTTCCTACCACAAATTGATTAATGCTTATTTGAAAAATCTGTAGTAAATTGCTTTGCTAATCAAAGCAAATCGAGACATGGATTTACATAGTAAGTAAGGATTATGCAAAGCACCATGAGCTTCCTAAAACCTTCATTCACGACTCAAAAAAAAGACAGAATCTGAGCAGGGTGATTACCACAGCGCTGGATTAGTGCTGCTCCCTTTTCAGCACTAGTATTTCAAGGGTTTCTGTGACTGACTCAGCTAGATTCCAGTTTGAACTCTTCATGGCTTAATCCTAGATCACCTGACTTCAACAGGAATGAAGACGTGAGTCACTGACCCACTATTTCACAACCACACACCAAATCCATCACCCAACACTCTTAAAACAAAACAAAACACGCTTAAAAGAAGTCATTTTAAATAATCAGCTGCACGTAAGACATTTATTATCATACAGAACCCAAAGCTCTACTGCCACTTTCAGTGACAAAGCTAAGCAAACATATATGGGCATAAAATCAGAAACCAAGAAAAGCTATTAGTCCCCGAGTGAGGCTCACAGTCTTATCAATGAAAGCTCTCTTGTGTGACAGTGCATGGTTGGCACTGCTGCCATTCCAATTAAATTACAGCCACAGAAACTAAATACTTGCCATTGTGCCAGCAAAAGTTTAAATACATTTGGGAGAAAAAAAGCGCTTAAATATTTCCAGGGGAAACAAAGACCAAATCCCTTTTTGTTATTGCTACCCATGACAATTCCAACGCTTTGTTAACAAGATCTGGTGATCAGATCAGACTGCTCATGGAGCAAACAATGTTCTGACATTCACACAGGATCTGTGCACATCAGCAAGTAGCACAATGCATGCACACCACATGCCCTTTAGAAGTCTTTACTACAGATGAGCTCAAGTCTTGCTCTGAAGACTGAGTGCTCATTAGCAGCTGGAGAGCACTTGCTCCTGGACTGCACCTTTTAGTTTAGTTTCATCCAAAAAGAGTCTGGTATACACATCCTGAGACACAGCACTGCAAACCAAAGCACAGCACGTGAGAACAGCCAGAAGAATTTCCCTGATTCAAACTAAAACATCAACATAGATACACCACATATGTTCTAACTCAGACCCGCGACAACTACAGCTGTCCATCTACAGTCGTCCTACTTACCTCATAGTTTCTGGCATTAGTGTTAGCTGCCTTCTCCAGCTCAATGCGAGCTCGTTTGTGGCTAAGCTCCATCTGCATCTTCTCCCGTTCCACCTGCAGGAGCTGCGATTTGGAATGGATCTGCCCAGCTTGTTCTTCCAACTGGCCAGTTCATATGTGAAAAGAGACAGTGCACATCATTAACGGTGCTGCAATAATACTGTTACCTTCTACTCTGTACTACCCAGCTGATAGTTGCATAGCATTTCACAAACTAAAAGGCAACTGTCACCACATTTGTTGAGCTTGTCCTCTCACACCAGCTGCAGATCAGGGAGCCAAGGCCAAAAGTTCAATTACACGGCCAGGCAACTGAATCAAAGCAGCGTTAGCTGGAAGGATGTGAATGTAAATTCTGAATTGCAATTCAGAGTTTCATACTGAATTTCTCATTTCATCTCTAGAGGTACTTTATCTGACAAAATGTACTTCTCTATCTAAAAAAAGTTAATTACAAAATTACAAATTACAAAAAACTCCCCAAGCATTATAAAATTAACAGCAGCTACCAATAAGCAGAGATCAGGCACCCAATTAAGTGTAAGCGTGTAGCAAAATAATGCGTTTTCTTTTTTCTGTGACCTGCTACAATAGGACACTTTAGATTAAATTACTTTACAACACACACAATATTACAAGAATACCTCCCTTCTAAGCAGTGTACATTTGACACATCACTGGTGGAGGTGATGTGCAACCAGAGATGCACCACTGACAAAAAATCCACACATTTTTTCAGTATTTTTAATATTACAAATGTAAAGCAGTTTTATATTAAAAAGACAATAAGATCATACTATATTTAGAGCCTTACTTAGAAATCATATCAACACACAGAAACTTTATTGCAGCATAATAGAGCTTACAATGCAAGATGTCAACTTATTACATGCTGTAAGAGCAAAATGCAGCTTGCAGGAAAAGTCAAGATGACCTGGAGATACAGAGAGAGGCAGACAAGAAATCCCAACTGACTGGCACACTGAAGCCATAGCAAGTCTCTTCCATGTGTCCATGCAAGGAAAATTTAAGGTAAATAAGTGACTTACTGGAAATACATTAAGCATAAAGATTCTAGAACTTTCTCAGAAAACAAATCTCTGTTACTGAGCATGCATGAATAGCAATTTTATAAAGAATGGTCTTATCTTCATGAAATAACCCTGATGCTTAGAACGCAAAGGAGGCTACAGCCATACAGAAGAGATGCTGCAGGCACCAGCATGCTGAGGACACCTCACCTGCACCCTCTGCTGGTACTGAATCTGCAAGGAGCTCTGAGATGATGCTGGCACAGCCTGCCCGGACACCCCCTCCATACGCTGTGAAATGAAGTTGTTGAAGGATCTCAGGGTAGAGAAGACAGTGGTATTATCTTCCAAGTCCTCCATAGCTCTGGAAATACACAAAAAGTTATCAGTGAAGCATCCAGAGCAATCTGAAGTATACTGATGCTCTACTAAAAAAAAAAAAAAAAAAAAAAGACATTGCTGCCCTAAAATAACAAAATGCAGTACCTTCCATTTTACAGCACAGAATCTAACCTGCCTGCCACTGCTGGGGTCACCTCAACCAGAAAACACCACACAACTGAGGCAGAAGTTGTAGATCTCTGGAATGAGGAATTGAGGCAAAAAAGCCTGTTCTCCCTTTAGCGTTATAACCAAAATGGTTTGCTTTTATTTAGATATATTCCCCTGAATCTCTGCAAGTTAATATGCAAACAGAAGTTGCCTTAAGTTACACCAAAAAGAGTTCTCCCTTCCTCTGTAATCAGGACTGATTCAGGGATACAGTTTAACACCACAGGACAAGAAGCTCTGCAGAACATCACACAAAAAGAACTTCTTACTCTGCCCCCAAACAAAAGAAGGGCTGAGGCAGGAAGAGAATTCATCCCACATGGGTAGCAAGCTCTACCTTGTATGCAGCCTGATTCTGGTTTCCAAACAGCGCTTTGGTATTTAACTTCCAACATGTCTCACCCATCTGACAGACCGCTTCCATCAGTGAGTTGTAGCTCCTCGTTCACACAGAAGTTTTTGCAAAATCTTCCTTCAGATTTGCAATAGTACTAAATGGCCAAAAACGCATCAAAGCTGGAGGTCAGAGAGGCTGGCAAGGCGCTCCCAGAACGCCTGGGGAAGCCTTAAGTGAATTCCTCTGAGCCCTGCAGGTCCCACGAGCACCAAAGGAGGCTCAGGGCCAGGAAAGGCACCGGGACACACGCACAGGCTTACAGCAGCAGCCCAGGCTCAGGGCTGCCCCACGCACTCACAGCAGTAGCACTCTTCGGACTCACATCATCACCAGGAGCCGAGACAACAGAAGCACGCTGGGAAGAGGTCAATCAAAACCCAAACGAAAACGTTTATTAGAAACAAGCGCTGCATTACCGCGCACGGTAAGGCAACACTGCCAACAGGTGAGCGGCTTCCAGCAAACCGATCTCAAACCAGGCGCAGGGAGAACAGGGGCAGCACCAACAAACAAGTCAGGCACGCCCAGTTTCCCTGCTTTTTATTTTATTCCTGTTCCGTTCGGCGCCCCACAGCAACCCCCAGCCCCCAGCCCCACCGCGGCGCGAGCAGCCGAAGGACGGGCAGCGCGGGGCTCCGACCGCGAGACGGCAGAGCGGGGCACAGCCGTGCCCTGCGCTCACGGGACGGGAGCACGGGGACGCGGCTTTGCCCGCCCTACTCGCTGCCATAGCGCCGCGTTCAGCCGCGGGTGAGGCCAAACGGCGGAGGCGGGCTGCAGCGGGCGGGGCGGTGCGGGATCCCCGGGCACAGCGCTGCACGCCGCCTCCCCGCCGCTCCCCCTCCCGCCCGCACTCACCGCCGCTGCCCCGCTTGGATCTCCCTCCTCGCCCCGCCGCCGAGATCTCACGCGAACTCGCGCCCAGCTCTCGCGAGAAGAGCGGTCCGCCACGCCGTAATGACGGCACGAGGCGCGCAGCTCTTGTTCCTACCGTAATGCTCCGCGCGGCTGCGTGGCGGCAGGCCGGGCTGTGCCGGGCCCGCTGGCGGTCGTGTGGAAATTAAGAACGGAAGTTCAGAGTAGTTACCATCTGATAAATCTGTGAGCCGTTCAAAATGGCATATTTATGACGAGGAAGATGTGGAAGCCTAAAGAGATAGTGCTGCCGTCCCCTTTTACAACCCATGGCACAGCCAGCCCGATAACAGCGCTGTTCAGTGCAGGAGTCGTCGCTTCCAGATAAGGCAGTGGCCAAATCTATTTTTACAAACAGAACTCTGGCAACTCAATCACAGCTCTATCAGCAGTTCTACCTGTCTGAGCTCTAGGAAAATCTTGTCATTTTGCCTAATAAACATTGCTGGTCAGCCATAAAACATTACTGAGAACACAGGCAGGAATTATCTCAGCTGCGGCGATGCTGCCCTGCTGTCACTGGATTTATGAGCACAGTGAAGCAGCAGTTTCTAAATATAAGCTGTATCTTTAGGAAATGCAACAAAGACATCAGCTGAATACTCCACGGCCAGAGCCAGACATTTGAAATGTCTGCACTGGAGACTGTATGTGACAACGCAGATTCTGACGTGCACAAAAATGCTGTTTTGATGTGTGCTAATAAATTACATCAGCTTTTAGGAAAGATGAAGAGGAAATAAACCGGCTCAACCCCCCCCCAATCAGCCCCTCTCGTTCTGACAAGCGCCTTTATGGTTAGCCTCAAATCTGACAGCATTAGAAATGCAATGATTTTCAAGCACACATTAAGAACTCATGTAATCACCGCTTTATTTTCATTTCCATTACAACAGCCCCAGAGGTTGCCTTTCAGATTATTCCTCTCCATTCCCAACTGTTTTCTCCACAGGTGTGAAGCTAGATTGGATGTCTCTGCTTGTGCAATTAGTGGATAAACTCAGTGGGGCAGCACCCTGGTTTTATTTTCCTACTTGAAAAGCATGATGTACTTTGTGAGAATTGCAGCAGATTTCCGAGGTTGTTCTCAGCAATCTAATAGTTCAAGCTGGGGATCTTCATGCTGGGAGTTTTCTTTAAACACATGCCAAATTCAGATTTCCAGTCTGTCTCTGATTACCTGTTTGATAATCTGCATTTCCCAGCTTTCATTTCCCTTTGTACAATCTTGCCAAGTAGTAAGATTCAGATGAGTCCTTCCGACTGGCCTGAGGCTTTATAGTTCTCACATCTTGGAACTGCTCCTTCAGTTTGTTTTGAAGAACACGGGACTCATGTCCATCCCAGAATTTACACAGTATTGTTCCTTTTGGCTTTAAAATACTTTGTGACAGATTCACAAGGCCTAAACACAAACTGATCAACTTCTGATGATCCAACTCTTTAATGCCTGTTGCATTAGGTGCCATGTCGCTCAAGATAACATCCACCTTCTCTGCAGGAAGCAGATTCTGAATCGCCCTTTGTGTGCTTGGGTCTGTAATGTCAGCCTGTGACAAGAAGACTGCACCTTCCAGCGGGGAAATCCGTAGGAGGTCAACTCCAATGACGAAGCCAGTGGGGGCAGCAGGATCTAGGTTGTAAGAATGAACATCACATTGAATTCTTATGGTTGAAAACAACTTGCATACACATGAACTCCATTATATTCAGTAAACAAAAAGTTATCATCACCTGCCACAAACAGTCTTCCTGCCCTTCCATAAATGGTTTGCTGCATGGTCAAAGCATTTACAATGTTAAAACCCAGTTACATCAGATAGGCAAGAGGTAAACCTATTGCGTTTTGGGGGATTTTTTTTGGTTTTTTGTTTTTGCAGAGCTGGCACTATAATCCAACAACAGTACACATGATAATGCTTTTCCTTATGAGTGCCTCAAAACACACCAACCACACCCCGTCCCGAACACCAAAAATGTGCACTCACCAGTACCTAAGGCATTGACCCTCTCTACAGCAACCTGACTCCAAGCACCAGGTGCTGCTCCACAGTCAAGAACAGAAAGTCCCGGGCGGAGAATATGAAGCCTGTCATCTATCTCCAGTAACTTGAAGGCACTCCGGCAACGGTAATGCTGCTGTTTCGCTGCCTTGACAAAGGGATCCCTCAACTGCCGCTCCAGCCACCAGTTCTCTGCGGCAGTTTTCTTCTTCAGGAGCGTCACTGTGCTGTGCAGACAGCTGCGCTGCAGAGGAAGGCTCAGCAAACACTGACAGCTGCCCAAGGAGAAAGGTGACGGTCAGACCGTGCACGGCCACTGCACAGGTTTCTGAAGCACTGACTCATTTCTACCCCGAACACGGCTCCTCCCAGCTGTCACCGCGCTCACCAAAAGCCTCACAACTTCAGACACTCACGGCCTCTTCAGTTCCCTGCTCCATTTACAGCCAGAAGAGCCATAACGGGGATCAACACCTCACTGGTTACCCCCTGAGCAAGGGGCAAGAAGGAGGATCTCACTGCTGGAGCTCTGCAGCTCTCCTCAGGTGTTTGCTGTTCACATGGACAGCTGGTGCTGCGAACAAACCCTAACGCGTCCGCCAGCCGTGCCACGGGGCTGCACAGCCGGTGTGCCAGCAGGGAGCTGGGCTGCGACCTCACAGCCAGCTCACGCTCCTCACCGACCCCGAGCGCTGTGTCAGAAATGTAAGCATGCCCGAACGCCACCTTCCTGTGAAAGGCTTTTAGAGCCGAGGATCCGTCGTTTTAAGGGGAACTGCGGTGCTCATACGGGCAGTCAGATCGCGGACACACGCTGTACCACCAACCCCCATGGCTGACAGCCGTCCCAGCCCTCCCTGAGCTCCGGCAGCTCGGGCCGTGCTCACCGCCCTTCCCCGACCCCCAGCCGCCCCTCCCCTGGCAGCTCCGCGCCGTTTCCCCGGGCCACGATGCCGGTCACCAAGGGACGGGCCCCGCAGCTCGCAGGGCGGAGGGACGGCGGCCCCGCTCCCAGCCACGCACCGCGCCCCGCACCACGCCATGGCGGCCGCCGCCTCCCGCCCCGCGCTGGGGCGGAGCTGAGGGCGGAGCCGCGGCGGATGAGGCGCGGGAAGAGCCGGGCGCGGGGGGAAGGGGAAAACGTGGTGTTTGGGGCAGGGCCGGGAGCGAGGGGATACGGGAAGGTGAAGGGAGAGCGGTGGGATCGGCGAGCTGGAGGGTCTGCGACGGGGCGGCGGTGCGTGAGGCGCCCCGTGCTGTGCGGAGGGGCTCCGCTGCGCCCCGCGGCTCCTCCGCCCGAGCGCTGCCCTCAGGCGCCCTGCACGGCGCAGCGCCATGTCCGCCTCCAGGCTCTTCACCCTCGTGCTGGTGGTGCAGCCGCCCCGCGTCCTCCTGGGCATGAAGAAACGCGGGTTCGGGGCCGGGCTCTGGAACGGCTTTGGAGGAAAGGTGCAGCCGGGGGAGAGCATCGAGGATGCCGCGCGCAGGTGAGGCCCGGCCCTGGGAGAGGGGCGGAGGGAGCTGGGCGCTCCTGCGGCTCCGTAGCAGCCCCGTAAGCGCCGTGCCGCCCGCAGGAATGGTCCGTAACGGCGGTGCTGAGCCGCCTGTGTGCAGGAAGGAGCGCGGCACGGATGTGTGAAGGAGCAGCGCGGCTCCCCATCACTTGGCTGCTGCAAACCTCCGAGCGTCTTCCAGTCCACGAGTAACCGCAGCTAGCGAGCATCCTGCTGCCGCCCTCCCGGCCCACTGACGCCTATTGCTCGAGCAGAGAGCAGAGGCTCTTGCGATGTTCCTGTAGGTGCGCCGTTCTCCTTTAGCCGTATAGCGGCGTTGCAGCTTATGGCAGCGGGCTGCTGCTGCATTAAAGATGCTGAATTCCACTTATAGTACCCTGTGAGAAGAACTTCGTGACAGAATACTAGAAATTTCACTTGGAGGTGCCTTATGAAAGGCACTGTAGAAACTGTTTCACTGTAGAAACTGCATGCAGGCACTGAATTCAGGAACAGAATTCTGCCACTCCAGGGTTTGGACAGCAGTGGTTCACTGCAGGACTTTCTTCATTTTAGTCACTGAAGTGAAACAGCAGATTCTACCTTCTTGTTTACACGAGCTTTGCAGATACAAAGCCGTGCTTTGTTACCTCCTTGATCTATCCCCAAATTTACCTTTGCACCTGCAGGAAGTTTAGCGTTGCTCTACAGACTGCTAACAGCTTTTGCACTGATCGGTTTCCTCAGCTGTGTCAGTGCAACCGCCAGGGCTGTGTGGTGAGTGAGCTCATCAGGGGAGAAGAGGCCCCTTCTCCCCTGATATGTGTGCAGCGGAGCACCAGGTTAATGTGGCTGGTGCTTACATCGTGTCTCTACGTACAATTTATCATCCCTGAATGGATGGTGGGAGAATGACTACTTAAATCAGGCCTTCGTTTGCTCATGTCATCAATGAGAGTGGTGTGAAACGACTTAATTCAGAATTTGATTTCCCACACGTGTATTTATCTGTGCTAGCTTGGGGTTAAAAACTGGAGCTGTAATTCCCACGAGATGCCATGTGGTGGATGTTCCAGCAATCTCAATGCAATGTGACACAGCAGAAACGAGGCCTGCTGCTGCAGACTGTGACACAGTCCACTCTGCAGCCGTTTCATATCATAGAACTTCATATCATAGAATCACAAGGTTGGAAACAACCTGTTTCTTCACAGCTCATTGGAATTGAGTGCAGAATATACCCCTGACTCCTGCTCGGATCAGCTGAGGAGAAAGCAGTCCCCAGAGGCAGGGCCAGCTGGGCACACTGCCCTCCTTCCTGACTGAGAGCTGCACCAGCACGGGGCTGCCAGCCCTGGGACAAGTGTGGGTTCAGCTCTCCTCCAGGAGGTGTCATGCAGCCCGAGTAAAACTTCACCACAGTGCTCTGCTCTGTGGCAGGATTTGAGGTGTTAGGCTGTGGTTGCCTCAGCTGGCGTTGCAGTGGTGTAACCTGAAGTTAATCTTTATAGACTGGACTGTAGGTATTAAGCTGCAATGTGAACAGAGTTCCCTGAATGATCACTGTGCTCCACTGAGTCCATCACATTCCCACGGGCACCTGGGCACTCACAGCTATTCAGAGTCACATCCTGTAAGGAAAGCTTGCAGCTAGTGCCATTTCTCCAGTTTTCTATCCACAGTAATGTTTCTATTTACTATATCCAGAGCCCAACAGCTCACAGATATATTATTGAATAAAACACAGCAGTGTTTTGCTTATTGGACCTTTACCACAGCCTGTGAAACAAGGCTTTATATTTCTTGATTGAAAAATACCTCTGTTTTAGGCATTGTTTTTCAGGAATATCAACCAGAATTAGCTAAGGCATCAGATTGCAGTACAATTTTGAAGGATGGGACCCATGAAACAGATACCAGAGAAAGCTGGAGCCTTAAAAATCATTTCTGTTTTGAAATTGTTGGTTTTCTGGCAAATGTGCAACTACATTAATTATTATCTTTATCTGAAGATAGTTCAAAATATCCCTTACCTTTGTAGGTAGTAGACTAACCAGGACAAGCTTCAAAGTCTCTTAGCAGCAGGTTGAAAAAAACCAACATGAGCGTGTGGCATAGGCAGAAAGAAAAAGTGATTTGAAGTGCTTCAAGTGGCCATGCATGGTGAGGCCTTGAAAAGAGCTGCTTGGCAAGTCTCACAAACTGCTCTTAAAAGACTTGTCTCTCAGCCTCTCTCTCACACAGAATGTACTTCTGAGGAGCAGAAACTGAAGGTTTACATGATTATTTTGTGGTTTTGATATGGCTTTTAACTGGGAGGTCACACAGTGCATAGTATTACTTACATGAGCTTCACTTTGCCTCAGAAGTCACTGATTTTTGTAGCAGCATAGATGAGATGTTCTCATATTCCTCATCACACTACAGTTCTACAGTTATACCACAGTTATAACAGTTATCGCACCACACTTACAGCACAACAGTTCTAAAAGCTTTAGCCTGATGTTGGCAAAGCCTTCTGCTTGTCTTAACAAGGCTTTTCTCAGAGTTCTTAAGCCACATCCAGCTCCAGCCTTAACACATTTGTGAGAGCCCATTTCTAAGTAACCTCAGGAAATACCATCCTCTTGCATGGAATGTAAGCCCTCCAGGTCATCTTTGTTGGTGAATCCTCCCCCTCTAACAGAGTACTTTCCCACTGGCCTCTATAGCACACTGAGGTAACTCATGAGTCAGTCTGACATCGCTCCAGTCTGGTGCCAGTGGGCTACACAGTGTGATGTGAGCCAGAGCTCTGCTTTGTTGCAGGCACAGGAGTTCTGAATGTAGTGTAAAGTGAGTGGCTGCTTTTTGTTCTCCCACTGCTTGCTTTCCTATTAAAACGCCTGTTTTTTGTATAGGGAGCTCCTGGAAGAGAGCGGGCTGACTGTGGACACTTTGCAGAAGATGGGTCAGATCACTTTTGAATTTATAGGCAACTCTGAACTGATGGAAGTTCACGTTTTCCGAGCGGATCAGTTTCACGGAGAGCCAAAGGAGAGCGATGGTGGGTAACTCGTGGAGCTGCTGCGTGTTTGCTTTTGAAATGCACCGCTCATACATAAATGCAGAACTGTTCCTGCAGAAATTCCAGAGGAGGGAGGCAGCTGGGCTGGAACCCAAAGCTGTTTGTTGACACAGTGAAACTCCGGGCAGCAAAAATCCATGAGAAAATTTTAAACAAAATTGTTTTTTCCCCCAACAGAAATGCAGCCCCAGTGGTTTCAACTGGATGAGGTGCCATTCAAACAAATGTGGCCGGATGACGTCTATTGGTTCCCTTTGGTGCTTCAGAGAAAGTTGTTTCGTGGCTACTTTAAGTTCCAAGGACAAGACACCATTGTGGAGCACACCCTGAAAGAAGTGGAGGAAGTTTAAGAGGAAGGCAGAAGCATTCATTCCTCGTGCAGCTGCTGCCCGCCCACATTGGGCTGGGACACCACGAGTGCTTCCAGGGGGCTCCTTTCTCAGCTCCCCAGCAAGAAGAGGCTGACTGCCAGGTCCTGGGGAAGTAAGGAAAATAAGGGGGGTTCTTAAAGCAGAAATAAACATAGTGAGAATTTCCATGTTGTGAAGTCCCTGACTGTGATATGCTTTAGCGGGCACTGCCCGCCCAACCCACTCAGCACAGGTGAGGCCAAACGGCGGAGGCGGGCTGCAGCGGGCGGTGCGGTGCGGGATCCCCGGGCACAGCGCTGCACGCCGCCTCCCCGCCGCTCCCCCTCCCGCCCGCACTCACCGCCGCTGCCCCGCTTGGATCTCCCTCCTCGCCCCGCCGCCGAGATCTCACGCGAACTCGCGCCCAGCTCTCGCGAGAAGAGCGGTCCGCCACGCCGTAATGACGGCACGAGGCGCGCAGCTCTTGTTCCTACCGTAATGCTCCGCCCGGATCGCAGCGACAGCGCGCATCCCCGGGTCGTGCCGCTGCGGTGAAGCTGCCGAGCTGCTTCCGGCACGCCGGGCGTAGAGATCCGTGCTTCAGCGTGTGTGCAGTTGAAACGCAACAACCCGCCAAAAAAAACAAACCGAGACGGGCAGCGATCCACCACGGCCCCCGCTTGGAGGCCCGCACCAGGCGCTGCCCTGCTCTGCCTGAGCCAACACGGCTCGTGTGAGCGGGGTGCGCCGCAGAGCCGCGGGGAAACGGCGATGTCCGGACCGCAGCACGGCTGTGTGACGGCAGCGGACAGAGGAAGGCTCAGCAAACACTGACAGCTGCCCAAGGAGAAAGGTGACGGTCAGACCGTGCACGGCCACTGCACAGGTTTCTGAAGCACTGATTCATTTCTACCCCGAACACGGCTCCTCCCAGCTGTCACCGCGCTCACCAAAAGCCTCACAACTTCAGACACTCACGGCCTCTTCAGTTCCCTGCTCCATTTACAGCCAGAAGAGCCATAACGGGGATCAACACCTCACTGGTTACCCCCTGAGCAAGGGGCAAGAAGGAGGATCTCACTGCTGGAGCTCTGCAGCTCTCCTCAGGTGTTTGCTGTTCACATGGACACCTGGTGCTGCGAACAAACCCTAACGCGTCCGCCAGCCGTGCCACGGGGCTGCACAGCCGGTGTGCCAGCAGGGAGCTGGGCTGCGACCTCACAGCCAGCTCACGCTCCTCACCGACCCCGAGCGCTGTGTCAGAGATGTAAGCATGCCCGATCACCTGTAGGGACGTTTGGCCCAGGCAGGATAGGTGTGAAGCTTTCAGGTGTGCAGCTTCCAGCCGTGCTCCCACGTGGCCGGGCAGAGCCGTCCCTGCGCCCAGCCCAGCCTGCGCTCATTTGAGGGCGGCTCTGAGCTGTGCGGACGAAGGTCATTTTCTGTGCAGGAGCGTTCCGTAGTGAGGAGTTCCTCATCACCAGTGGGGTGAGTGTAGTTTTTTCTTTTTACGACAATTAGTGCTTCTTGTAGGGCATTGCTGAGTACTGTCAGGAATTCTGGAGAAGCAGAATTACTGCTTCAGTGACCTGACATTAGTTATCCGTGAACAGCTTTAAAAGCCGAGGACCATCGTTTTACGGGGAAGGGGACCTGAGCCGATCATACAAGAAGCCTAGATTAAGGGAACACGGTCAGTCCCGTGTTGGAAAGACCCACAAGGCACAGCCTAACCCTATGGCTGTCAGCGGTGTCCCAGCGCTCCCTGAGCTCCAGCAGCGCGCACCGTCCGTCCCCCAGCCGCCCCGCTCTGGCAGTTCAGTGCCGGTCACCACGGGACGGGTCTCACAGCCCCCAGGGCGGAGGGACGGCAGCCCCGAGCCCGGCTCCCCCCTCCGTGCCACGCACCGCACCACGCCATGGCCGTGCTGGGGCGGAGCTGAGGGCGGAGCTGCCGCGGACGAGCAGCGGGATGAGCCGGGATCGGAGCGGGAGAACGAAAAGGATACGGAGGCCGTGGAAGTAGAAGGGCGGGAGGGTCTGCGATGGGGCGGCGGTGCGTGAGGCGCCCCGTGCTGTGCGGAGGGGCTCCGCTGCGCCCCGCGGCTCCTCCGCCCGAGCGCTGCCCTCAGGCGCCCTGCACGGCGCAGCGCCATGTCCGCCTCCAGGCTCTTCACCCTCGTGCTGGTGGTGCAGCCGCCCCGCGTCCTCCTGGGGAAGAAGAAGAGCGGATTCGGGGCCGGGCTCTGGAACGGCTTTGGAGGAATCGTGCAGCCGGGGGAGAGCATCGAGGATGCTGCGCGCAGGTGAGGCCCGGCCCTGGGAGAGGGGCAGACGGGTTGAAAACTGCCTCTGTTTTAGGCATCGTTTTTCAGGAACATCAACCAGAATTAGCTAAGGCATCAGATTGCAGTACAGTTTTGAAGGATGGGACCCATGAAACTGATGCCAGAGAAAGCTGGAGCCTTAAAAATCATTTCTGTTTTGAAATTGTTGGGTTTCTGCCAAATGTGCAACTACATTAATCATTAATTATTATCTGAAGGTAATTCAGAGATTCCCTTACCTTTGTACAGTAGAACAACCAGGACAAGTTTCAAGGCCTCTTAGCAGCAGGTTTTTAAAAAGTAAAAAAGAGGAGCCATGAATGTGTGGCATAGACAGAAAGAAAAAGTGGTTTGAAGTGCTTCAAGTGGCCACGCATGGTGAGGCCTTGAAAAGAGCTGCTTGGCAAGTCTCACAAACTGCTCTTAAAGGACTTGTCTCTCAGCCTCTCTCTCACGCGGAATGCATTTCTGAGGAGCAGAAACTGGCCACTATGGGGCACTGAGCAACTTGTGAGTCAGTCTGACATCGCTCCAGTCTGGTGCCAGCGGGCTACACAGTGTGATGTGAGCCAGACTCTGCTTTGTTGCAGGCACAACTGTCAGCTGTAATTCACTGGATGTAGTATAAAGCTAATTTTGTTCTTCCACTGCTTGCTTTCATGTAACTATGTCTATTTCTTGTGCAGGGGGCTCAAGGAAGAGAGCGGGCTGACTGTGGACACCTTGCAGAAGATGGGTCAGATCACTTTTGAATTTATAGGCAACTCTGAACTGATGGAAGTTCACGTTTTCCGAGCGGATCAGTTTCACGGAGAGCCAAAGGAGAGCGATGGTGGGTAACTCGTGGAGCTGCTGCGTGTTTGCTTTTGAAATGCACCGCTCATACATAAATGCAGAACTGTTCCTGCAGAAATTCCAGAGGAGGGAGGCAGCTGGGCTGGAACCCAAAGCTGTTTGTTGACACAGTGAAACTCCGGGCAGCAAAAATCCATGAGAAAATTTTAAACAAAATTGTTTTTTCCCCCAACAGAAATGCAGCCCCAGTGGTTTCAGATGGATGAGGTGCCATTCAAACAAATGTGGCCGGATGACGTCTATTGGTTCCCTTTGGTGTTTCAAAGAAAGTTGTTTCGTGGCTACTTTAAGTTCCAAGGACAAGACACCATTGTGGAGCACACCCTGAAAGAAGTGGAGGAAGTTTAAGAGGAAGGCAGAAGCATTCATTCCTCGTGCAGCTGCTGCCCGCCCACATTGGGCTGGGACACCACGAGTGCTTCCAGGGGGCTCCTTTCTCAGCTCCCCAGCAAGAAGAGGCTGACTGCCAGGTCCTGGGGAAGTAAGGAAAATAAGGGGTTTTCTTAGAGCAGAAATAAACATAGTGAGAATTTCCATGCTGTGAAGTCCCTGACTGTGATATGCTTGAGTAGTTACTTGATTACAGTTCTTGAGAAATGAAAGGCTTAAAGGAAGTTCTTATGTTGTTAATGTATTTGGCTTTTCCATCATGGCTAGAAACATCTTTAGAAAACTCGTTGTTTTTCAGCAAAAGCATGTGTTGTCCCATTGTAGACAGGTGCCATGTTTCTAGATGGTTGATGGGATTTTCTGCAGACTGCTTCCTTTTACAAAAATACTACATTGGCTGTCTCTCTCAGGCTAGTAGCAGAAGCTATTGAGCATCTTCTCTGTACCAGCATTTAATGTAGTTCCCATATTCAGCATTACTTCTCAGGAGAAAGTGAGGCTTGGTAAGTGCTGTGAGAGCCCTTTGAGAAGCTCAGGTAGAGCTCCCTTCCAGATTCTCCAGCTCAGGTTTGCATAAAGTTATACGAGTCAAGAAAACAACTGATGTCCTGCTTGAGCTCTGCTTTCAGTGTGAAGTTCCTGCTGTCAACTTGGATATACAGACAGGTAGAAATACACTGAACAAAATCCCACCTTTCAACAACTCCGTGCTACAAGCACAGTGCACCCATAGTTGCAGGCTCTGCCACGTGCCTGCAGCCTGTGAGTTGACAGCTCTCAGATCAGCCCAACTCAGCATGGTGGACAGTGAAATACACATAGCACTCTGCTGGAAATATCACATATGGAACTTTATAGAAGGTCTTTTGTGTTCTTTAAACATTTTTACAAACACATGTAACAGAATCTTGGAATGTCATATAGGATCTGTAAACATTTCCAGTCTACCAGCTGTAGTAAAGATCTTTAATTCCTGCATTTGGATAAAGTGCTTCATACATAAGGCTATTTGAGCAAAGCAAAGATACAGGATATTCCAGGCAGGCAAAATTCATACCCTCTGAACAAGATTGTTTTTTCTCCTCTCCTCCCTGCAATTCTGAATCACTCACATCACACAAAAAATGTCCTGCTTCATCTGCTCCATAAGCCACAGCTCAAACTTAAAGGATAGGAGTTATCTTATACTTTTCTTTTTTTCCTTTTGTGCTGCACAATGACTTATTTACAAAGCTTTTGATACTCATCTGTGTTTCTGATATAGCTGTATGAGTTTCTGGCTGTTCTAGTTCAGAGAATGGCTTGAGGCAAAGAAGGGAGAGAAAGTGAGCACAAAGAGGTAAGGTTGTTAGTAATGGGATGTAAAACCTTACTGCATGGTAGAAAAGGGAGTGACTGGCAGCTGATAACTTCTTATGTTATCCCAATTTATTTCCTGGTGGAAACTGTAAATCAGGAGCTAACAAATTACATTCTCTTGCTCTGGGAATGTGGATAAGAAATGAACAAGCACAGCTCAGGCCTGCACTTGCATTTATTATGCAATCAGTTCAATCTTTTGTGAAGGTGCTTTCACCAGCACTGAGTTCTCGCTCACGAGTAGTGACTATTTCTTGTGCTGCAGGTGTGGAGACTGCTTACAGCCCCAGGTAGTAGTTTGTCCTTTAGGAGCAGCAGAAAGTGGAGACCATGAATTAGTCTGTAAAAATGCCAGGAACTGCACCCCTGTGTGATCAGAGTAGAAGAGTAAAAGCACGGGAATGCAGCAAGGGACTGTTGGAAATGTTACAAAGAGCAGCTTTCAAAGAAGAGGGGAAAGAGGAAAAGAAGCAAAGATCAAGGTTGTATTGTAAATGTAGTCATTTGGAAAGCTTTTCAACATACAATGTTGGTCAAAAAGCCTGAATAGTGCCAGTCACAGCGTAGAGCAGAGGTGACCTTAAGAGTGACAAAAACATATAGCCCTTCTGATAAGACATTTTGCCAGGTCCCCATTGTTTGTGACCCTGATACCTCCATGATATTTGAGACACAGACAGAAAGACTGGAGGCCTTTTCTATCACTGTTATTTTTAAACACAAGAGAGTCACCATAAGCTCCAGCACTACACAGAAAGCTTCCACTCAAGAAGGCACATGAACTCTTTGGTGCAACATCTTACAGGAGCAGCAGTACTTCGCTAGGCAGCACATGCTCTTCAGTCTTATGGTTTGCTCAGCGCTTATTGCAATCCACCCAATACAGCAACAGAACCAACAGCTGAAGTCTTGTTCTCACCCTTGCGGATAGTCACAGTTTGCTGCAGTAAACAACAGCACAGAGGCAGCTAGTTCTGTCCCCTGGACGTTGTAACTGGGGCAGATAGAGAACAGAAGACAACTCAGTTGATTCCCTGCTGCATTTCTCTAGAGCAAGGACACTGTCGACAGTAGGACCTGTCTGCAGGCTTGACACATCTCTCAGCAGGACCAAAACAGTAAAGAAATCCCTCAGCTACTGAAGTAAATATGACACTGCTGTTGGCACACGGGTCAGTCTCCCACACCGAAGGTTTGAAAATGAATGGTTGTATGAAACTCTGGACAGGAGCTTGACATTTCAGTATGAAATGAACTCAGAGTGCCATTAGTTGTATCAGCTTTGATGATACCAGCCTTTGTTTTCTAAATAGTAGATGAATAAAATTAAAAAAAAAAAAAAGAAAAAAAAAGAAAAGCAAAACAAGAAAATTCCACCCCAAAACCACTGTCCTCAAAGAGGCAACAGCTGACAATGTAATAACAAGTGTTTTCTCAGATAACATAATTCCAGTTTCTTTAGAGGTTGTGTGGTCTGTGCATATGTACAGCAGTCTGTACATCTGAATTAGAGAATTCTTGCTTGGAAGAACAGCAAACTCTTTTCTTTTGTTTTTAAAATCTGAAATTATACTTTGCACTTTTCAGTTAGGGGGAAAAAAAGAAATGTTTCATTGCAGAGAACTTGCCAAGTAGAAGCTCACAGAGCACACCCCAGTCAGACCAGATCCTCCTCTGGCACATACAGCATCTTCTCAATTTGCTCACCACTTCAACAATCAAAGCTCAATAGAGGAGGATGGGTACTAAGACAAAACAGGTCACTGCCTATAACCAGCCAGCAGCTTCTAAAGGTAGTAGGATGAAGAGCACTTAAGAATATGGTTGAATGTTTTTTACACTTACTACGTTCCCAGTCAAGACAAGGTCAAGCATGAGGGCGGAAAAGAACCCAAACCAACCCTACTTGCCCCTTTTGTGCCATTCTTGAGATGATGCCTTATTTGCTATTTTACTGTAGAAACATTTTCCTCCCCAACCACTTTTGCTCTGGTTTGCAGACAGAATCTCTTCTACATCGCTTTGGAAATCTTTGGGAAAGATCTGTCACAACCATTTCAGTGGACCAGGGCAGTACATAGGAGGAAAGACTCAGAAGAGAGATAACATCTGAATTGCTATAAAAAACTCTTGACAGTGTATTCTGAACAAGGTTGTTAAATAAGCACCCTACACCCTCCTTAAGGCCCAGCACCCCTGAACGTCACCCAGAGAAAGTGCACTTTCCCTCATACTGAGGGGGAAATGGGGATATGAAACTGGGCAAGTAGCTTATTATCTTGCTCTTGAATCTAACTCATAATTTCCACCTGGTTGAGGAAGATCTCTTGTTGCATTTAATTTTCTAAATAAAAGACACACAAAAAAAAGCCTTTTGTGATGGGAAGATTTAAATCTATTTCCTGCTACTGAGGAAGTTCCCCAAAGGGAAAATACTGTAACAGTTCCAGTTTAGCAGTGAGCATTCACCCTTCATAACGTGCTTCCTTTCTACCAAGAGAAGAAAACAGTAAAAGCCAAGTGTCAAGCTCCCCTTTGGCAGCTCACTTGGTCCCACAAAGATAAGTTAAGGGGAGTCCTGATCACACTGAGTTTTGTTGTACACATTTATAGTTTCTTCACTTATCACTTTCTCTGGAGGATAAAATTCCCCCAAAGTAACATGACACACAAGTTCTCCCTCTGCCATTTGCCTCAAGAGGGAAAGTCACTGGAGATACTAAGTGAGACATGGAGAATAATTAGTCCCTTTATCACTATCAGATATCATCCTGAAAACCCCATTACTGAGGGCTGTGCTATTTCTAGAGAGAAAGAACTGCCACTGACACTGCCTTCTCTTCACACACTCCGGTGCCATCCAGAGCTGGAAAAGACAACTGCAGTAATACCCGATAAATACTGATTTCTGCTAATCCATTTTATCAGCACTGTGTCCCAGCCTACCAGCATAACAGGATCCTTCATTTCATACTGGACCAGAGGAGACACCAGCCATGGGGTCACAGCTCTCCCACAGTCCTAAACAGCGACTCAGCAGATGGATGTCAGAACCTCCAGGAGACATTAAACTGAAATGCTCTGCTGTAGCTGTCCAGCTTGGATAACACAAGTAGATTACAGTCAAGGAGTGTCTCATTCAATTACATTCCCATTTATGCCAGGCAAACTCCTCTAGGTTACCCAACCCAGTCCTCTTTGGCCCAGGACTGAATCAGATGAGCAAGTCCCCAGGCTGCCCTGCCACCATGAACTGAATCAACACTGACACACACTGTGCTGAGCCTCCATGGGAAAACGGCTGTGCTGCAGCAGTGCTGTCCTGCACCCAACCAGGTTAGTGAACCCAAACACTTTGTTCATATATTTTGCTTTAAGGTTTAGCAGTAAGAATTCAAATCCAGCCAACTACCCATGGGATGGCTTTCAGCTTTCCTTTTCCCCATATGCCTATAACACAGGCCCCTCCCAAACTTAAAAGGAAATCCATATCTCCTCTATGAGCACGTGCTTCAGATATCCTGTTTATCTCAGCACTTCAGAAGCTTCTCAGCACGTGTGTGTGTGTGCAGATAAGCCTTCTTGGAGGACAGTTAGTACAAAATGCAGAGGCATCAGTGGTAACACTGCAGCACCTACAGCACCATGCCACATCCTGACCCCACAAAGACAGTCTGCAAGATAACGAAAATCAGCTCTGCCCTAGAGCATTCCAAAATTAAGAGTGTCTTTTTATCTGTATGTTCTGCCCCACATCCAGTCTGTCTAAATCAGAGAGCAGCTCAAAGCAGCAGTATTTAAAAAGAAAAAAAGCTGTTTGGAGGATTCATTCTAACATCTGGAGGTAGAGGTCCGACCCCTCCCTTGATTGCACTTCTTGCTCATGGTAGGTACTCGGAGTATTAATTGGAAAAGAAGTTTCCATCTGGAGGTGACAGTGGTGGAGTTGGCATATTGCTAGATCCCACGAAGAGGCAGCTCAGCTTCGGCTTCAATTCATTCCAAACTTTACTCATCTGTCAGTAGAAAGGGAGAGAACACAAGCAGGAGAACGAGGTAAGGTAGGAACTCACCACTCTTTTTTTTAGCAGCAGTTTCAAGATACCCAACAGCACAACACAAGTTTGATAGAGCACTTTGGAGAAGTCCAGCGTATTTTAGGTGCTATAATGACTGAACAGAAATCTTTTTTTAGAAGGGTTACAGGCTAGCCTTGATCCTCACCCCTCACTGAAAATACCTCAGGTGACTTTTTAATAAGTTATGAAAAATCCCATCTGGATTGATCATTAGAGGAGGAAGGCTCACAGGAGAAAACAAATCAGTTCAAAATTTTCATTATTGTTTTGGGAAAAAGGGCATAGGTCAAAGAACTCACCTCTTTGTGACCCTGGATCTGGGAATTGACAAAGGCCCCCAAGATGTGAGATGTGAGGGGCAGATAGATATGGATGAGCTGTGTCTCCTGATGCAGGCAATACAAAGAGAAGTAATTCCGAAGCTCCATAGTTAGGATGGCATTTTCTTGCTAAAAGAGAAGGAATTCTGTGAAACACAATGCCAGGAAGAGAGTGCCAAGGAGATCCATTTGCAGCAGGAGAAAACAGTATTCCTCACCAACTGGCAATTCAAACACGTAACAGGAACCTAAAAAGGCAGCGCGTGCAATCATGTGATATGACAGCAACTGCACTTTCCATCACACAGAATATTGCTTTCCTCATTTCCTGAAAACGTCATGTTGCCAGAGAACCAGTAATAAGTACTGGTAAATAACTGAGGAAAACAAATGTGCTATCCTTGGAGCACAGCAGATAGCTCAAATTACTCAAGTATCAGCTACATTTGCAGGCTAATGGCTCTTTGCAGATATGACTGAGCTGTACCACTCTCTGCTTTCCCCACGCATCTGCACTACCTCCACAATTCGAGATTCCAGTTGCTCCACTGATTCTGGTTCTTTGTTCTGCACGGTGGCACTCATCATCTGCTTCTTCATCATGCTGTACTTATGCAATGCTCGCTGGTGCTTGTGCAGTACCCCCTTCTCATGTCTTTCACACAGGTCCTTTATAGAGGAAGAGAAGCAAATAAAAAGTAGGTATTGAGTGGAAGCAGGGCATGGTGCTAAGGGACAGCAAGCAGGCAAACCGTTTACATCAGGAACACAAAGACACTGTCATGCTTTATATATTTCTATGCTGCAGATATTTTTTTTCTTCTTAGGAGGGTAAAAATGTTAGCTAAGAGTTCAAGAAACAGAAGTGCCACTTAAGCTCAGTGGCACAGGTCCAAGCAATCCAGAACATCACTTAGGCCAACATTTTGCATCTTATCAGTCCACTTATCTTCCGTGACCTTCTCAATATTAAGTGCTGGCAATTAACTGTAGTAATAGCTTCCCAGCGCCCTTCTATTTCAGTCCCAGCATGGGAACGTCAGGAGAGGCTGCCAAGTACAGTTTCACTAGGTGCTTCTAAAAGAAGTGCCTTTGACTGAGAGACTGATATCAAAAAAATTCTTTTGTTTGTAGTCGAGCTCACAAATTGTCTCCACTGACAAAACATCTCATTCACTGGTTTACTCAGAAGCAGTCAAATCTGGAAAAAGGTTGGCTGGCCCACGCAATTCAAGCAGTCAGATTTCTGAATTCCTCCCAGATGTGTTTGCCATTTGGCAACATCTCATCACAAGAATAGCTGATCAGTAAGGCCATGCAGCTAACTAAGGCTAACAGCCACTCCCATCCCTCTGCCACATCCCCTCTGTGCCTCCAAGCTGCCCTCCCAGACACTTTTCCATTCGTTGGCATCACACCTTCTGAAGAGCACAAGTTTGCTCTAAACAACTTTTTCACTGGCAGAAGAACAGCAAAGCTCACTTTATAGGACTGGAGTAAATCCAGGAAGAGGTTCAGCTTCTCCACCACATCATTCTCTTCCTGTTTACCCTAGAAAACAAGGAAAAAGTACACTTTATGTAAGACTAGCAAGCACCAACATCACAGTTCTTCAAATCCTTACTCCATGCAGGCCCTCCACAGTACTCTCTGGGGCATATCAGTGCTTACACAATTGCATCAAAAACCTTTCAGACGTAACAGTAATGCTCAGTCTCCAGCAAGCAGAACAAAAACCTGAACTGAAGTGAGAACAGCTGTTCCAATTGACTGATTATTATAACCAGAGCAGTTAGTTTCCCAGCACTGCATGCCAGGCCTTTCAACTCTCTCTGCCTCAAAATTTGTTTTTGTAGGCTCCTCCAATTTTTGGCTTTCCTTCTTATAAGATAATTAATCCATTAAATCTATAAATACCTGCATATTTCCCATAATAGTTCATACATCAGAAAGCATAAATGAGACACCAAGCTAAGTTTGACAACTTTTTTTTCCCCCCATTTTACTAAATACTGCCTTTTCTTCCCATATCAGTAGAGCTCTCTGGAAAAAACTCTGGAGAAAAAGAGCTGGTCTGACTGATCTATATAAGCATGCTGAATATTTTAACACATTGAGATGAGAAGACAAAACTATTACTTTTGCTTTTCAGCCTGTCACAATCTCACATCGTTCTGTCATTATCACATTGCACATTCACACAGGGCACTTCTGTCTGAATGATTCTCGTGTATTGTCTAAGTAACACGAATGTCAAAATTCAATTCAGAAGTTCTGGATTCTCTGCAGCAGGTAAATAACACAGAACACAGGCCTTTTGGACAGCTCAGTACAGCAACACAACTGCACTTGTCCAATAACCACCTAAAAGGAAAAAAGAAAGCAGGCAGTTCCCTCCTTTCTTTTTCCCCCATTATATTCTTTTCCCATTCAAACAGTCCAGCCCTTTCATTCACACCTGAACAAGCAGGCTGGTGGCTGAGGATGCAAGCTTGGATTACAATCTCCCTTTTAACTTCTTAAATATCTACACCTGTAGAGCTCATGATTCAAGATGAAACATAAGACAGCAATGCACCTTCCTCATTATACAAAAAGGAAGGCACAGAAAAAAAAAAATGAACTCACCTGCTGCACAGCCTTATCTGCCAGAAGTGCAAATTCAACAGACAGACCCTTCAAGGCCTGTTTCAAAGTCCCCCACGTGTTGTTATTCAAAGCAGCCCAGGAAGGAAGAGGTGTAGTGTCTGAGCCCAAAGCACTAGGAGAACAGAATTAATGATTAAGTTTAAGAAACAAACTCCACTTGGTAGATGCACTAGTTTGCAGAAAGCAGTTCAGAATTTCAAAGAGCTCACAGCACAGAGGTACTACTGCACAGTCACAAACACATTGCCAAGTATATTCTGGAAGGAGAGACAATATAATCAGTACCCAAGTGTCAAAGTGTTGCTATTTATTTCTGTTGGTCTGTGGAACGCAGCCCAGGTTTTCTTATTTTTCAGTTAGGAAAACTTGATTAGTGCATACAACATGCATTCAAACGCACATTCTTACTAGATCACTTGCAAATAAACCTCACAACAGCTTTCAGTTCCAAAGCAACAGGAGAAGCGTTCACATGAGCAAATCTTCTTTCACCCAACCTACCTTAGTTCCTTCCCAAATATGAGGAGGTCTGAGGCATTATCAATGGCTCGAGATGCTATCCTCTCTGCACGATCCCGGAGCTTGTAGAAGCTGTTATAAATATTCCGGATGAGCTCCCTGCTGGCAGCAAACTGGGCCTGTATGTCAGCTGGGAGGAAGTCCTGAAGAAGCACAAGGGAGGTTACTAGTGGATACATGAGAGGCATATTCACATACCACAACCGTAGGTGCACCAGACAGTCAGGAGAGAGACAAACGTCTCTGGCACTCTCTCCCTCCATGCTGTGACAACCCTGGAGAGATCAGTTTTATAATTCAGATATACATGCCAGATGTCACACAAACACCCCCAAATCTCAGAGGCAGAAAGAGGATCAAATACAGATACCAAAATGCACAAACTCTACTACACAGAGCAGGAACTGGGAGGTTTCCAGTTCAAAAATTCTGATCAGAAGCTACTAATAGCTGCCAGCACTGCTAAGGTGAGCACGTACTGAGAGTTCAAATAAGTTCTTTCTGACCTGTGCATCACCAATAGAGCCTCAATTAAGCTTCAATTGCAAAACCTTCTGCTAGCAGTACCTGAACAACCACTTCGAAATTGCTCAATGAACAGTGAATGTACACTTAAAGTTCACCACAGCACCAATCACTTGGGGATAAAGAGATCAATGCAGAACTTCCACCTGACTTCTCTAAAGCAATCCAAATTACTCTCCCACAGTGAAAAAGACAGAATGATGACTTGAACACAAGACGACATCAGTCTAGACATTAACTCTTAAATCACGTGGCCTGGTGATCTGTTTGTTATGCAAGTGCAAGTATTCACTAAAAATCAGGTTCTGAGCAGGATTTGTCGTCTCATGTTCACAAACCAGCATTTAGGTAGAACTACCAGGCCTTCAGGCTCAAATATTTATTTCTGTTTCCTAAGAAATTAGGAGTTTGAAAGTCCTTCCAAATCTGGAAACAGCTCTCTCCTACCTAAGAACTCTATCACCAAACAAACACCAGAACTGATCCACCTGGAAAAGAGAGCATTAAATGAGAAAAGAAGTGTGTATACATACCTTGGCCTGGGTGGCCAATCTGCAGGTCAGAAATTCATCTCCCACTCCCTGCACCAACTCTCTTAGTTTATTCTGTACATCCTAAAGAAGACACAGTTCTTTCATGCTCATTTGATTCTAAGGAAAGTCAGCCTACACAGGATTCTCATATAGTAATAGTAAGTCACAATTTATCAGATTGAGCTTTATTCAGGCTCAGTTCGAGGGGAATTGCCATTAGTATTCTCCTAATAACAGTTACCATTTTCAAAATATTGCATTCCTGGCATCAAATGAACTTACATTCCACTTTCCAGGTACAGAAATATCATAGAATTATTACAGAATTATAGAATGGCTTATGTTGGAAATGACCTCAAGGATCATCAAATTTCAACTCCCCCATCACCAGCAGGGCCACCAACATCCAGATCTGGTACTAGACCAGGCTGCCCAGGGCCCCATCCAGCCTGGTCTTGAACACCTCCAGGGACGGAGCATCCGCAGCCTCTCTGGCTGAGAGAAAATGTTTTTGACCTACATGTTGTTGCTCTCTGTGATGAGAAACAACTCTGAACTCTGTCCAGGAGAACAGTGACAGGAAGGTGTGCAAACTCAGATTTATCACCAACAAATACTCACTGAGCCACTGAATGACAGAAAGAGCTTCAAGAGCACATCTTCTGAGAAGGGGGGATGTCGAGCCACCAGGTTTATAAAGCGCTTCAGAGCTCTCCTCCTTGATTCTATGAATTCTCGATCAGCTACAGGAGGGAACACCAAATTTCAGTTAATAGAGCACAAAATTACAGCTGCTCAGAAAGAAAAAAAATAAAACACTCTGTCCAGTAATTTCCTCATACTTATAAACCTTGCCAAAGCACTTGAAGAAAACCAAAGAATGGTTCAACTATTCCCTCGAGCTGTACTTCATATCTTACTGAAATATCCTGCATATATATTCACGTGTTTATTTCCACAGCACAGGTCAAGTTAGCAGGTTAAACAATTGAGTCTAAGACCAGAAATTTCTACTTATAAAGAAAGGGTTGGGTTTATTCAGCTGCTTTGCCAATATCTGCACTTATCTTTTTCCCCACAGTACTGAAAGTGCCCTAGAAATCTACATCTCAACCTGCAGTACATCCAAAGACCTTCCTTGTCCAACTGGAAGGAGTTCAGTTCATCCTCCTTCTCAAAACAGGAAGGGTTTCAATCTGGTGGCAATGCAGTACGGCTGCACATCAGAGATCCCAGTGTCTTTGCAGGAAAGATGAAAAAAATTCAACTAAAATAAATCTGAAGGAGAAGAAAGTAACATCACTTTCTGCCTTAAAGTTTTGGACTACATCAGGACTGTTCTACTAGCATTTGTTCCCAAACAGTACTATCAGATTTCTTATAAGACATCTCACATGTATGAGAAGAAATGCTCCAGTAAACACAGAGAAATATCAGCGCATCAGAAATGTTAGGAAATAAGAACAGCCAGGTTTTATGTATTGGAAACATCTTTCAAGCATCTTCTCTCTGCTAAGATAGATCGGAAAGGTCACTTTGTTTATAGGTGTTGCATGAAGCAGAAATCCTGGAAGTCCCAGCGGAGAACACTGAATCAGGCCAACTTCAGAGATTAGTTTTCACAACCTCAAAAGAAAGATCTTTACATTTTGCATTCCATTGTAAAGCGTGACCATTGGAAGTTCCCAATAATGTTATTTTGTTTTGTTCTGGCTTATTACAAACCCATTTATTAGCTCCTTTTTACTGTAGCAATACATGGACTCCTCGACTGAAATCAACTATTTACAGAAACATTTTAAACTTAGAGTGTGGGCAGGAGACAAGGCAGTGAAAAGCTCATTCTTCCACAGATAAAGCAAAAAACAAGGTAGGATCTTATACAGTTGTGCAACATTTTAAATAACAGAAGTTTAAAAACGGTGCCTACAAAAATGTTTGAGAAGGAGCTTTGATATGCCTTTTGTTTTGGGTTACTTCATTGGTTTCTAACAGCTACAGCATACCTGAGTGAAATGACATCAATTCCAGCCTTTTTTTTTTTTTTTTAAACTTCTAGTTACCTGAAGCAGATTGACAAGCTTCTTATAAAGGAAAAAAAAATAAAGAGGGAAATGGTCACTTAATGCACTTGGTAACCTGCAAGGACACCTTTTTGTAGGGAAGCTCCAAGTGTGGTTAATGTTGCCATAAGGCTTCTGTGTGAGGGAATGCTGCAACACACAATGTCCTGCTGAAGCTGTTCACTTAACATCAGCGGGCTGCCAGTCCTGAACCGAGCTCTTTCAATTATTTATTTTCAGTGATACCATCTTGATCACACTCACACAGCAACTTCCAGACAAAACAAAGGTTACCTCCCAGCATCCTCTTTGGTGGAAGTGCTGGCACCATTCGATAGGGGAACTTCTGCAGCAGCATCTCATGGAACACCACAAAATCATTATACCGCCTATAGACCGAGCATTTGAATCTCTGCAATAGAGGAAGAGAGAAATAACAACTTTAAATCAATCCATCAATCCAGGCTGGACAATCAGCAGCACTTCCACAACTTCCTAACATAAGCTGCAGAAAAGAAAGGAAAATCACACCCAGAGAGCACAGAAATGAAACATTCCTCATTTCTAGGGGCTTGTGGTAGGAAGGTGGTAGAAAATACTGCACTGGAACAGCTTGTAAGAAAGACTACACACGACTCTACATTTTCTTACCACTTTTGCTTTGCACATCACCCACCACTTACAGTGTCACTATGCATTTTCAGAAGTAAAGTAAGGAGGCAGATAACTGAAGCACAACTGGAACAGCCCCTAGGGCCTCCCTCTGTCTGATTTGAAATCTGATGCTGATTTGCATTGCAGTTCCTCGATGAAGATCAAGGGCAAGTTATTCTACTTCCTGCAGAAGCATCTACAGCTAGAACTGAGAGGGATGAGAGCAACTGAGATGAGTTGGTAATGGATTCCTAAATTCAAAACCTAGAGAAAACCAGCAGAGTCCTTCCGACCAGTATCTTGCAGTCATGGGCAAAAAAACACAGAGTCCTCAAGAGCCCACAGAAACATTCCCTCTGTTTGCCATTTCTCCCGTACAACAATCTTTGATGATCTTCCAGACATTAATCTAAAGCCATAAATGTCACCACAAATAAGTGATGCCAAATACGTACAACAGTTCGATTGCTGCTCAGTAACTGCTTTTTTTTTTTGGTGGCCTAGGACACGCAAATTGCTCACAGTCTACTTCAAATAGATTACTTTGTTGAAAAAAGCCACCCAATCTACTGGAGAGCTATTTTACTGTCCAATCCATAAAAAGGAAGAGATGCATCAACTTCAGCCTTTGCCAACCCCGCGAGCGGAACCTACAGGTCAGGATTAGGACAAGGAAAGTGGAAATGACCCCGACTGCAGAAGGATTTTCTGTTTCTGTAACTTTTCTGTTTATTAAGGATTTCAGTTTAGCACTGCCAATATTATTTCTTCACAAGTTCTAAATAGTCTGAAACACAGGATAATGGAATCACTGATTTTTACAGAATAATGGAATCATTGATTTTTCAGTGTTATACATCTGCTTTTGTACAGAGCTCACATTGCAGGTGTGTCTGGTTAGCCAGTAACCTGAATATTACCCTGTGACTTTGCAAAACTAGCTGACGATGCATCAGACCTCAGCTAAGAAGACGTGCCACACTGCAGAAGCACTTGTCAAGAAGGCATAAGCCAGTGCATTTAAATCCACCCAATACACCCAACCTACCCAAACCAGCATCATCCCACAGAGCAACTCAGACAGAACTTTGCCAAAAGCCAGTGCACAGAGATTCCTCAGAGGACACGGTGTCACTGAAACCAATGCTTGCTCACGTTACCTTGCTGGAAACTTCATATTCCACATGTTTCAGAAAAAGACCTTTCTTCTCAGGTATGAGCTCCACCTGCACGCTATCCTTGCTCAATAGCTCCTGCAGGGTGTGGGGAAGCAGCAGTGGATTTCCTGGGGGTGCCTGCATTAGGAATTGTTCCGGTTCCCGCGTTTCATTTACTGGAGGCTTCGCAAAATCTGAAAGACAAAAAGAGATAAAACAAACAGTCCAACAGATCTTGAGATGATATAGCAAAAGGAGACTTCAGATATTCCGTTCCCTCTCTCAGAGTTCCCACAGTGGTGCAACACCACCAGAAGAAGCACTCGAGCCACTCCTCCCCCAGGAGGCTATGCTACTTCCCACACGTTCGAGACATCGGTACCTCCCTCTGCACTACACCCAGAAGCACCACCAATTATATCGGGTGAGGAAGCCATCTCTACTAAGCAGAAGAATCACAGGCCAAATTCATGCCGTGATTCAGCTCGGAGGCCTGTGTTTCCTGTCTGTCCAGCTCCCACCACAGCAGGATCTGCCAAAATGAATGAAGCCCTGGCTCAGCACTTTTGGATCCTGCCTAGAACAAATCGTGGAAGTAAAGAAAATGTGTTATTTTACTGCTCTGCAGAAAGTTATTACATTCATTTCACATGCCATTACAAAGGAAAGAGACACTTTGTTTGACATAGCTATATTAAATTGTATGACAGTGTGCTGGAGCGTGCATGATTTGCAGTAATTTACTATGTCAGTATGTTTAAGTTCAATAGCAGCAGGAAATAGATCCTAGCAATGTTTATCAACCCTAAAGTTCCTCTATTTCAGCAAGCTCAGGCAAAATCTTACAAATGCACATACTCCATTGCTTGTAGATAAACCCATCCTGTTTGGTTTTTATTTTGTTGAGTTTGGGTTTTTTTTGTTTTCCCCACACACTGAATTCAGCCATAGCTGGGCAGCTTTGGTCAGAGAGATCCTAACTAATTCACAGCAAGACACAAAAGGTGGCTATAACAATACGGCCATGGGAGACAAGTGCACCAAAGAAGGGAAAAGGAGGAAGATTTGGAGTGCTCTCATTTCTGAACGACCAAACTGAAGTGCACTCTCTGAATTTGACTTCATAACTATATGTTACATGACTGTAAAGCAAGCTCACATTCTTCTACAAAGCGATTTTTTTTTTTCCCTACCCATTTTACACATAGGAGAAGACAGAAGGTGGATATAATCCTGGAATCTATTCAACCCACACCTGGGTTCTGCTCCCTTGTCTGGAACAGAGGAGCTGCTTCCTCTCCGAATATGTCTGTCTAAGAGAGATGGCGAGCAAGCTGTTTTACAAAGCAAGTTTCATTAGTGGATTCAACCCTGCTTAAAGCTGTGGAGCATTAACCATTCCCTCACTGCAAGCGTGTAGAAGTTGCAGCCCTTTTTAAACACATCCTAAATGTTGACAACACAAGACGACAGTAACTACAGAAGCAAGAATCCCCCCTGCAAACTTTGATACATAGTTGAAAAGGTTGGTATCTGCCTTAGAGGGTCCTTCAAGAAGACACACATTCATAACCTCAACTTGAAAGCCCTGATTTTCTCCTAAGGGTTTCCCATCTGTTTCTCCATGTGCTCAAGGCTCTGGAAAATTGGAGAAAGCAGGCAGCCTTCAACTCCTCAGATATGCAGCTTCAGTCCCTGTTCTGCAGAAGGGCTCAAGGAGTTCAACCCAAACCCAGGACAAATGACCTTATACCACACGTCTTGTCAGGCTTCAGATTCCTGCTAACATGACTCAGAGAAGCAAGTCTTAACACCTGTGCTTTAATTGAATAATCACCTGTTAACCCCACCTACAAAGAGCTTCTAAAAGTTCCAGTTAATTGCCAGAAATCTGTTCTAAAAATGCAAGCTAATTCAAGCTGATATGGGACTCCGCTGAATAAAAAGTTAGTATATCTATACTACATTTCAAATAGATGCTGAACTGAGAAGGAAAGGAAGGGGAAAAAAAAGAGCTCAGGACACAGAGAGTAAGGCAAATGATTTCCTAGTGTAGTAAAACCCTCCCTCTAATATCTGATGGTGCTGCAGGGTACCAGCAGCCGTGCTATCAAGGAGAAGCACCAAAAACACACGCAGAGAGCACTATGAAAAGCACAAGGCAGCCTCGCTCCTGGAGCAGCGGTTCTCCGGCTGTACGCCCTGGTAATTCGTGGTCAGAATTGCTCATTCGCATGACTGAAATGCAACGTGACGCAGGAGGTTTGGTTATTTCTGCCATGCAGGCACACATGCTTAAACAGAATTCCACGGTCCTGTATTGCTCAACCACTGGCTCACATTTCAGAGGAAGTCACAGCAAACCAGTCTCCCAAAAAGGAGCTGGTCCAAACACAACCCACCTGCTTCTGAGAGCAGCACGGATCTGCACCAACGCGACCCTCCTGCTGCCCATAGAGCCTCTCTGCCTGCCTTTCATTGCCCTGCCGGCCAGCTGCGATTCCATGGCACCCACTGCTCCCTGATCAGGGGCTCAAACCAGCCGATGAGCTACTGCAGCCCTGGTGGGAACAGATCTGGACCACAAGAAAGGACTTACAGAGAAAATACTGAAGGCTTCATGGCTATCCTTTAAGCCCCTGGATCTGCTGCAGGACTCAAACTGTGCACCACCCGATGCTGAGAAGGACTCCCACGTTTACCACAGTGAACCTCACACAGAGATCAAGACGTGACGTTCCTTCATTTGAAATACTTTGCCAAGTTATTCCCTAAATTTGTGTTCTAGAACTCATCTACAGGAAATACCTTCTCTTTATCAGCACATCCGGTCTTCCCGAAATGCTCTGTAGCTTCTCTACATCCCACCTTGTTCAAATCATACAAACCAGATAACTGTACAGAGTGAATAAATGCACTTTTAATTAATAACATGTCTTTCATATTAACAGGACAGCTAGCCAACGTGAGCTTGCACCCTCAAGCACTGGTCTGAGAACAGGACAGTTACTTTGGAGCTATTAATTTGTTCCAGAAAACACCACTCCAGCGTTAACATTAACCCTGCAGAACAACACACTGCAACCATTCAGCAGCCCGTCCTTCGCCCTGCTTACTGAAGAGTCAATTCACAAACAGCCTGGAGAGCCCTGGCCAGAAATGGTGGATAATAGTGGGAACTCATTGGTATGAGCTCCTGCATTCAAGCAATAAAAGGATTTACACGCACTGTAACAAAACACTTAATGCTTCCCATCACGCGCTCTGCTGGAGAACAGCTAATTTTGAAATGTTCCCTTTCATCTCAGATCATCATCTAGCAAAGTTTATATACGTAGAGCTGTAAATGAACACAGAAATGAGGTAGGGAATGGTACCCTGGAACACAGGGAAGCAGATAAAATGAAATGAGCATTTTGTGCAAGCTATCTCTCAGCCACAGCAGAGCTTTTCAATCTGTTGTCGATAAGACACAGGGAAGCAGCCTGGGGTAACTGAAAACAATTTGATATCAAAGTTAGAAGGAAAACACATATGCATACATATACAAACAGACAGAGAGCAAAGAGACAAGAAGTAAAAGCTTAAAGAAGCGTTTAAAGCACAGCCTAGTTTTTGTTTGCTTCTGAAAGAAAAGAGCTGCAATAACTGCTGCCCTGTAGGTCTGGTAGCCCTTGGGCTGAAAGGGCACAGGGAACAATCAAAAAGGAAAGCTGTGCCCCCCCCATATCACGCATTTCAGGCTCCAGTGAGCACCCAGAACTCACCACTCCATCCCACACCAGCAGCCTCCACACCACCCTACAACCCGCCCTGCACAGCTGTGCCCATCTCCCCTCCCTGCTGGACTGCAGGCAGCCAAAGCTGGAGGGTTTCTCTCTGGATTGCAGCTGACTGCCACATGCTGCTCTTTATCACACTCGGGTGCTAGTCCACTCAATGTATGAGACATGCTTAAGTAGAAGGTGCCATGGAATCACTGGTTGCATGTGTAGCAGCCTGACTGTAAGGAGAAAGGAATGTTAAAGGGAGGAATGCCTTCAGGAAAAGTAACTGCTTCCCTGCCGTTATCACAGCCACGGCCTCGGGGGCAGAAGGCGGCAGCAGCTCTCGGAAACAGAGCCCCAGCAGTGTGTATTTCTGTGTGCTGACACCTCACATTTCCACCTGGCAAAATCGTGGCTCCACCACGAGCTCCCGGGCAAGGCACACTTCAACAGCAATCAGGCATCAGCACTTCCCTTCTGCCTTCTCATGAGAAGCCTCAGGAGCTGTGGAAATGCCTTTCCCCCAGCTGTGCCCAACACATTCCTCCCTGGTCTGAGAATTCTCTTCCAGTGTCCATCCCAGCCCCTCCAAGAGCACTCTGCCACTACAGCAGTAACTCCCTTCCTTTTTGTTTTTTATTTTTTATTATGCTTACACAATCTGAAATCCCCTGAAAACTAAAAAAGAAAAAACAGAAGTTCTAGGGAAAAAAAAAAAACAACAAAACCACCTTTCTTCTTAAGGCCTCAGATATTTTTAAGACTGAGACAACTGTACACAACTCAGTTGTTTCTGTATTTCAAAGGAACTTTAAACCACATCATTCTTACTGGGAAAGGAAAAAGCTGAAAGAATCAGCTACTTCATCCAATAAAAATGATCCACAGATCTGTAGATATAAGGAAAGTTTCACTGATTAAGGATGATGCAGCTGCAGACCAACAATTTGGTTGTAAATCTATGCTGCCCGCTGCCAAAACAAGACAAGATAACAAGTACGCTATCAGAAACGACACACAGGAACACAGGCTCCAACATTTTACTCTCCTCCTTAAATTCTCCAGCTTCCTCACTCTGGATATCAAGCATGTGCTCTGTGCTGGCTGCTCTAGGCTGTTTTTTCCTCTGTTTTGAGGGCTTGGGGGCAGCTCTGTTGTTTGCTGGCTGGTTTTTGTTTGATTCCCCAGCTAAACTTCAAATTGTTGCTCGGGATTTGGTGCAAGAAAAGCAGTAGTGTAACAGCTCAAAGACAGTCAAGTGAGGTTATCTAAGCTTCATTTAATAACCGTTAAGTGCTAGCATTTCTGCATTCCCCGACAGCCATAGGTCTCTAATTGCTTATCACAATCACATACTACAGCAGGAGGAAAGAAAAAAGAGAGAAAAAGCAGCAAGTTATCTCCTTCCAATATCACAGAGTAAATCTGTATGCCAGAGCAGAGAACCAACTTGGAGCTTTGTGCCCTGCTCCTGTAACCATGCTGCTAGATCAAGTGAATTAATTAAGTAATTTCCCAGTCTGGGAACACAAGGAACACATTTCATCTCTGAGTCAGCCACAGAGAGGAGCTGCAGCAGACACAGAGTGAGATGGAGCTATAAATGTTGAAGAAGTAACAGGATTAAGGGGGGAAATCCATTGAGGAATTTTCACAAAGACTACAGAGATAAAAGCCAACCCCTGACTAGCACAGCCTTCAGCTCCCAATGGAGGACTGAACTTTCCTCCATCTTCACGCCCAGCTCTAACAAAGAAGTGTGGAGGTGTGAAAAATGAGACCCAACTAACAAGAACAGATGCAACCATTCTGCAGGAGTTAGCTCTCAGGAAGCCACGAGCCATTGCTACCTCCCATACAAATTCACACAGAAGTTTTATACATGGACAGTTTATTTTAACCATAAAACTGCCATGTTTCCACAAACACCCCTGTCCAAGGAGACCCTGTCAAAAGAAGTTATCTTTTGCATTGCAAAACTTGACCCAAGTATTTAAGCACTCTGCCACTCCAGCCACGCCACTCTCTGGATGGTCTTTTTACTCTTTTTTTTTTTATTATATATTTTTAACAAGTTCATTCATTGTGTTGAAATGCTCCCATCCTTTTGTACTGACTCCCTTACTAACTGCCACATTGCCCTCCATCGCTCTGTGCCAACCCACTAAAACTTGGTGGTTCTGAGGGAAAACAGAGCAGTTACACTCAAACTCTGCTATCTGCAGTGGGTGCAGCCTTCCCCACCAAGCCTTGTTGGAGCTGCACACACAGCAGAAGATCTACCATCAGAAGAGAAGGAGCAGCCTCCCATCCCAGCCAGCACAACCGCATGAGCTCTCTGCAGTCACTGCAAAACAGGCTCAAAAAGTAGCATGAGCCAAAAAAAAATTTTAGAAGATCAATACAAGCAACTCAGCAGAAACGACTTCATATACCGGCCATTAACTTTTTTTTCCTTCTTTTTTATGCCTTTAAGATACTTCTAATCCTGCAAATCAAAGAATTTGCGTGCCCTGGTCCTGCTAGAACACTCACTGACAAACTGCTGCTCCCTGAAGAAGCTCAGCACGGCCGCTGGCTTCCCTAGATCTCCAATCCCAAACCAGAACGCTGCAACCTAAACAGATACCTCCTTTCACAGCATATTCTCTTCCACTGCAGTCATCAGAGCTCGCTCCGTGTTCGCAATGTAGCCTTTTCCCAAAGAAAGCCACATTTTCTAAGGTTGAGCGGAGCAGCTCAGAACCTCCGCCTCACCCTGCCGAGCTCCGGGAGCAGCCGCAGAACCGCACGGACGTACCTGGGGGAGCTCTCTCTTTGACACAGTAGGACATTTTTTCCACAAAGGCTGCTGCTCAATGTCCCAATATCTTACATCAGCCCTGGACGGAAATATTCCAAAATAACGTATTGATTTACGAACCCGCGATGAGCACCAAAAGCACCAGAGGCCCATCAGCACAATCCTCAGCGCGTTCCCCGCTTCGATTCCAACCACACCGCCTCCCCCTGCGCACACAGCGCTCACTCGTAACCCCTCCTTGCAGAGGACGGGAGCAAAAAGCTCTCAAAGCAGCGCTCCGGAGCAGCGCCGTGCGGTGACCCCGCGTCTCCCCGTGCCCGGGATCGGCCCCGCCGTGGGCGCAGCGCGGAGAGGCGCCAAAGCCTCGGACACAGCGCGCAGCTCCAGGCGAAATCAAGAAAGTCACCGCGGCAGCGCCCGGCCGCGTGGCTCCGGGCGAGGCGGCGCCCCGCGCAGCTCCGTTCCCCGCCCGCCCCCCAGCAGAAGGGCTCAATTAAACGCGGCGCTCCGGGCCGCCTCCCGCAGCCCCGACCGTCGCTCCTCCGCCCCGGGCCGGGCGGGACGCGGCTCGCTGCGCCCGCTGCGCGTTCCCCACCCGCGGAGCGGAGCCGCCCCTCGCCCAGCCAACCAACGGCGGGCGCTGCCCAAAGAACCCAGCCGGAGCCGGGTCCGGCCGAGCGGCCGCCGCCCCGGGGAGAGAAGAGGAAGGCGGCCGCGTTTTACCTCGGCTTTCAGCGGAGGCGGCAGCCCCGACCGCCCGCCCCGTAGGAGCCCCGTCGCCACCCCCGAGCCGGCGGCGCTCAGGAAGGGCCCCGCGGCGCCGACCGCAGCCGCCCCACCCCCGTACCTGTGCCGACACCCGCGCTGCCCGCGGACGGGTCGCCGTCCATCGCGGCCGCAGTCATGTGAGGCCGCGGCCCGCCGGGCGCCCTCCCCTTCCTCCGCAGCGCCCGCCTGTCAGCGCGGGCGGGGCCGGGCCGGGAGGGGGGCGGCGGCGGCGGGGCGCGTGGCGGCGCAGTGCCGGAGTCCTTCGGGATGCAGAACTGCGGTGGGAGCCGCAGCCGAGCGCCACAACGCCGCGGCTCTGCTGAGGTGATCGCGCCGCTCCGCGGGCAGCAGTGCTGGCGCAGCACCGCTCGTTCTGAGGATAACTGTCTGCTCCCTTGGCACGATTTGAGGCCGTCTCGTCCTATCGGAGAGGCTCCTCCTGTGTCGGATATGGGAAGAAGCTTTGGGATTCCGCATCCCTACCTGTGATCGCGCTCCTGACCTCAGTGTAAATGACCCAACGTTGGCAGTGTGGGGGTTCACGGGTGTAACACGGCCCTGATGCTGGAATCAGACTATTCTTTTTTCTCCTGAAAACTAAAGAAGGTGGTTGTAAGACGGCCCTTCCAGTTGCACAGTGACAGGGAGGGCAGGCTGTGCTTCACAGCTCCTGGCAGACGAGATGCACCAACACAACGTGGTATTTTCTTCCCCAGAATTACCCTTTCCCACAGTGTTTCATTGCTGCTGCCACTTGGTCATGCCCTTCAGATGGTTCCTACGCTAAATATTTTATATATTTTGAGGGATTTAGATACTTAGGAACCAAAACATTACTAAAGATAAATTACTTTTTTTTCCCCCTCAAAGGAAAAGACAACTGAGGCACAAATGTTTGGAAGGACTCTGTTTCCTTCTTGGATTCTCACAAGGGATGCAGGCTGAAGCTGTGCGTAAAACCAAAAAAGCATGGCACTATTTAAGATGAGAGGCTCTTCAAATCGTGTTTATACAGCAGCTGAGGGCAGAGTTTTGCATGCTCAGCACTTCTGGAAACTAAGCACTGCATCATTTTTTGCCTATATAGCATTTTTTTGAGAAAATGAATGGAGGAATCAACGTGTTCCTGTGTAACTACAGATCCTTGATTGGTCCGCACTCTAGCTAATAGCATAACTATTTATTTGGTATAAATAAGGCATTCTAACTGCAAACTGTTTTTGCAATCTGCGGAAGGAGTCTTGAAGAAGAATACTGGGAAAGAAATAATCCAATTGCTGAAATAATTTTTGACAAGGAGAGAAAGACTGCTTGATAAAAGTTATTGAACCTGTCCCTACGTATTGTAAGCACAGCAAAAGCTTCTGGAAAACCTGTAACATAAAGAAACTATCAATCATCACTAAAAAAAGGATAGGGCTGATGTTACTAAGTTGCAGGCAACAAAGTTCACACAGAAGTACAGGGCTACCTGAGGCCCTGGTCTTGCAATGGGTCATTCTGTGCATTTCCTATCAGTATTAGATACAATTTCATACAGTTCATAAAGATAAGAGCTTAAATGCTTCTTCAGAATTCAGTTTAGGAATCACTGTTTTCCGTTCCATCATTCTCAGGTCACTTGCACACAGTAAAATACATAAAGCTTTGACAGTTGTGTTGCAAAAAGCCATTTCTGACGGACTTCTTACCCCAGTTTTCCCACTGATTAGGATTTTTGTGTGTGCAATACGTGCAGGAACAAACTTCATCTGTCAGCAAAAAGCTCTACTTTAAAAGTTGTTCCACTCGCCCTTGGATTGCTGAGTAAGCACTGGAAGACAAAGAGTAACAGTGAGATAGCAGCACAGGGACTGAAGGGAACTTTCAGTAGAAGAAAGGAAACGGAAGGAAGGAAGGAAGAGAAGATAAATCAAAAATTGCTGTAAAGTAAGAGAAAGTGCAAATAGACGACAGGAAAGGGCCCAGCATTTAAATTTGCTAATAGCTCATAAACAGGAAGAAAGGTAATACAGAAAAATCGCCTATCCCAGCAATGCAGGCAACTGTGAAGAGCTGTGAAAGCTGAGTCACAAATGTGCCATTGGAAAAGCCGTGTAATCTTGAGGATCCAGCTGGTCCTCTGGAGCGCTGCATGTCCTCCTATCTGGAAAAAAAAGCCGTGCTTGTGAGGGCAGGAGAGGCAGCAGCTTTTCCTTTACTTTCACGCATCAGTGTTGCTGAAAATAGGAAGTCAAAGTCTAGCCAAGCGCCATGACATAGCGGGGAGAAGTGACCGCAGAGCGCCAGTCATCGTTTCCATTCATAACGCTGCCCGCGGCTTAAGGAGGGAACAGACGCTGACAGCACCCAGCTGAATTTGAACGGAGCTCGGCTGACATCGTGTGGCTACCTGATAAATTACAAAACTAGTTTTTCCCAGCTTTTTTTTTTTTTTTTTTCTTTCACTCAGGTTTTATCGAAGCTTGGAGGATGCTGCGCTGTAAGGTACGATCTGAACTCGAAGTGCTGACCGCAGCCCCCGAGCTCCTCACGACGCTTCTATGCTGACAGTCCGCACCTCAGCGTCTCGATGCTTTGAAGCACGGTGCTGGGGCACGCAAAAGCAGGATCAGGAGCTCATCTCAGGAGCAAACGGAGATTAAATCTTCCTCAAGAACCGCTCTGAGCCTTTCTCCCCTAAAGCCATCCCTTCAGCCCGATGGCATCAAAGAAAAGCTGCAGGTTCCCTGTGTCAGTTCGGATGTATCAGCACACACCGAACGTATACGTATTTCTGCACCAGCCTGATGTCTCCTCGGTACAAAGCCGCGGTTTAACGAACACACAGCCCAGCTCTCTGAGCTGGCCGCGCACTCGCAGCCCGCGCTCAGCTCACACCGACCCTCAGCTCACACCGACCCTCAGCCCCGCTCGGCTCCCTCAGCGCCGGCCCAGCCCCACGCAGAGGCGACGCGTTGGCGGGGCGCTGCGCGATCAGCACCGTCCCCCGTCCCCCCCCCTCCCCCCCTCAGGAGCTTTGGTAGCGCCCGCGCTCGCCCCGCCGCCTTCGGGCGGGTCCATGGCGGGAGTTCCGCGGGGGGGAAGGCGGCAAGTTTCGCTGCGCTGTGCCGTCGGCTGCTGCCTGGTGCTGGACGCGGGATGGCCTGAGGCGTCAGCACCGTGCGCACGGAGGGTTCTGCCGTCGCCCTTCCAGTTAAGCACCAAGACGCGTCCAGCTTTTGGCCTCCCGCGAAATGGTTCGGCCCAACCCCACCTCAGCGGCCGGGCCGGGGCCGCCATGTTGGGCTCAACCACGGAGCGGCGGAGCGGGGGGAGCCGCAGCCGTGAGGGCCGGGAAAGGACGGACGGCGCTGCCGGCCGAGCGAGGGGGGGTGAGCGGCGAAGGAGGTGGCGATCGCTGCGGGGCAGAGCAGGGAGGAAGCGGCGGCGGCGGCGGACGAAAGCTCCGTCGGGGCAGGGCCGCTCCCCCCGCCTTCCCGCCCGTTGGTAGCGGCGGCTCGCGGGGCCTGGCGCACATGGCCCGGCCGTAGGAGCCTCCCCGCCCCTCCCCCGCTCCTTTTCCCGTCGCCCTCGAGCTGGGAACGCGCGGCCGGCGGCGCCCCGCACCGACCCCCATGCAGGGCACCGAGGACAGCCCCGCGCCGCCCGGCGCACAGGGCCCGGCCGAGGAGCCCGAGCGGCCCGACGGAGCGCCGCCCGAGCCGCCGCCCGAGCAGCAGCTGAAGGAGGACGAGAGAGAGGGGCCGGCGGAAGAGGGCGGCTCTGAGGGCCCCCCTGAGCCGCCGCCCGCCGCCTCGGAGCCCGCCGAGCCGCAGCCGCCTCAGCCGCCCTCCCCTCAGCCGGCGTCCGGCCGGGAGAGCCCCGAGCGGACCGAGCCCCAGGCCGGGCCCGAGGCCGAGCCGCCGCCGGAGGAGGCCGAGAGCGAGCCGCCGGCCGAGGCCGGGCCGCCAGCCGAACCCTGCGAGCCGCGGGAGGACGGGGAGGCCGCGCCCGCCGAGCCCGAGGACGAGCTTTCCTTCAGCGATCCCGAGGGCTTCGTGGACGACATCAGCGACGAAGGTGCGGGCGGCGGGCCGGGCTGGGCCGGGCGCTGCGGGAGCGCGGGGCGGCTGCGCCCCGTCCGTCCGTGCGGGCTGCGCCCCGCGCTGCACTCCCGAAACGTGGCGGTGAGCTGCGGGTGTGCAGCAAATCGGGGCCTCTGAGAAAAACTGCGCGGTGACTGTCGTACAATGACCCAGCCGTCCAATGGCCCCGTGAGGCGTTGTGGCAGCAGCTGTCTCTGGTGTAAGGGCGCTAACGGTGCTTCAGTATTTCAGCAGTTTCGGACAAATCTTTCAAGATTAACCGTGTCAATTCTTGAGTAGCAAATCCACACGTCTGTTGTGCCAGTTCTTACTCTGACGTAAACGTTGCTGTAGGCTCTGCAATAGTTACACGTATCAGAACTGGAAAAATGCATCTTAAAGTATGCACTGCTTCCTAAGTCAGCAGGTGGTTTGAACTGGTGGTGGAACACAGGTGGTAATTGTGCTTTCTTGTGTTCCAGTCCAATGTTTAGCTTAATAAGTAAGTGGAGAAGTCTTTAAAATTAAGAAAGCGTGTTATTCTTAGTAGTCTGTATAGCACTTTGAACATGTGCGTATCTTAGAGACACGTTGGCAGAAGTGTCTGCAAGTTTATCGCTGGATTCTTGTTGTCTGGCAAAGTGTTTGCTTTGGATGCTTTGTCTACACTGAGGATCATCACGTTCATGTCACTGTGTAGAAAGAACCCGGGAACATTTCCTGTCTTCTGTTTTATTCTTTCAGGTTAATTTGACTTACTCTTCATCTGTATGAATAATACAGTGTTAGTGGCTGAATTACAGTGTTTAAGTTTAGTCACTCCTGCTGGTCTGGTTTTCCATCTGCCTGTGCTACTTCTTGGGCTACCTTATTCCTTTTGCTTTACCCTGATAACTCCACAGAAGAATCAATTCCAGGCCATCAGCGTCACTGATTCAAAGCTATCTCAGTGTTTATGATAAGAATTACATTTCAAGAGTGATTTTGAGTCAGACTGGCTTTAAGATTGGGTCATCTCAGGTGTTACTTTGACTTGTGTTGATTTTTTTTTTCCAGAGTGGTGTTGGCACAGCAGAACAGCTGTTCCACCTTCCACAGAAGGAATGTCTCAGATCATCGCTCGGGTGCGATGGAGCTTTAGTTCAGATAATGAGAGAGGTCCTTAAAATTCTGCCAGCTGAAGATAGCTGTGTACCCACCACGCCTTTCTCTTCTGGCCTGTGGGAAAAGAGCTGGCTGAACCAGCTGCTTGCCCTTTGAAGGTTCCTTTGTTCATAGTTTTGAATTTAAGGTAGAGGAGTTGCACAGTGTAGGTATGTGTTTAACCTGTTACAGTTCTGACTTAGTATAGAATGTTGTCTACTTCTGTGCTAAGCTAAACAAGCATTCCTTTCTTTTATAGCTTTTCGTGGGAAGTGGTTATGAAAAAGTGATTATTAAAGCCTAAGAATTATCTTATTATTATTATATTTTATGGAAATATCCCTGCTGTTCCTTGTGGGACGTGCTTCCATTTTATATGCAGGGAAAATCAAAGACATGAAGAATTCTAGAACTAAAAAATGATGTTATTCTCCTATAACATCAAGCTTTGAAAGTCCTTCTTTTGGTCCTTAGAGTTTTTGTAGGCATAACAGATGCTTCTCTGCCAATCTCTTAGCTCTCAGGTAGGAGGTTACCTGTCCACAGCCTCAGTGTTTGTGCATTGTTAGGTAGCTCGGTAATGGCAGTATATCTTAATATGCTCTAAGGTATGATATGTACTTAGAAATTAACTTATTTGAAGCTATTTCCTTTCTTCTGAGTCTTTGGCTCAAACTGGGTTAGCCTTCATCTTTGTAGAAAAAAGTCGAGGGGAGAGCAACCCAAATGTGTTTAAATTCTATGTTACCAATGGCGTTAAGTTTGTGGATACAAAATAATTAAATGGAATTGACTTGAGATACAGCTTAAAGTAAGATATGTGAAGAATTCCACAGGTAAACTGTGTCTAGAAGCCTACTGCTTGAAGCTAATTGAGCATGGTTTTTGTGGCTCCTCATTTTGTGTGTGACAAAGGGGGTGTACTGTGTGCCTTTCAACTGCTTTAATCTTGGTGTGGCTTTAAAACCACAACTGCTGGGTTACGGTCATTCTGGATGCTCTCCCTTCTTTGCCGGTATGATTTCAACTATGTTGCAAGACTTTGGCAATTTTACTCTGGTGAGAAGTAGTTTGAAGCTGACAGCACAGGGACTGAAGAAACCATCCCGCCAGCAAGTACTCAGTGAATGTGTAAAATGGTAGGCGAGGGGGGTTTAGCATGGTTGAAGACTATACAGGGTACAAAAGGTGTGCTTGTATTCATTAGCTGCTTGCTTAATGTGGTTCGTAGTGTCTTAAGATGCCTTAATTTTGTTTAATTAAAGGTTTTGAATGAACTTGAGTTCTCTGCCATAATTATAGTGATGCTGATATATAATATAGTGTGCAGAGCTTCTGAAATGGAAGATAGTTTTGAATTGTGCTAGAGCTGTTGTAGTGTGGAAGGGAGGTACGTGTTAGATCTGTCAAAGTCACGTGGTTATGATTTGGGTAAGTCTACCTGTCACTGGGTAGTGAATGTTACTGTGTTCTGCTCTGTTGGTTTTAAGAGCTTCTTGAGCCAATTCCAGCTCCTGAAACAAGCTAATAGTAGGACTGTTGATGTCTCCAATGCATTTCATTGGGAAAGATTTCAAGAATTTGTTCCTCGAAGCTTGTTGAGAAATGGAGGACTATCGTATCTCAACAAACAAGTGCTGCTGGGGGGCCTTGTATTCACTTTGTTTCTCTGATGAAGGCTTCACTGACCACCAGATTTCTTAAATGTTATTGAACCAGTTTCCTGAATTTCAGGTCTTTCCCTTCTCTTAGTTATTTTTATCCTTCAGTTTTTCTCTTTCATGATATAGACCAGTGCTTCATTTTTGCTTTTTGTTTGCAGAATTACTTGGTGATGTACTGAAAGACCAGCCGCAGGAAGCAGATGGAATTGATTCAGTGATAGTAGTGGATAATGTTCCCCAGGTTGGACCAGACCGACTTGAGAAACTCAAGAATGTCATCCACAAAATATTTTCCAAGTTTGGTAAAATTATAAATGAATTTTATCCAGAAGCAGACGGGAAGACAAAAGGGTAAGTTATGATAGCACCTGCTGGGGGGTTAGGTTTGAAACACTGCTCTGACTTACCCTTCATTATTAACATCAGTTCTTTGTTTGTTTTTAATGTATTCATTCTTTTATGTAGTGACCAGTGAACATACTCTTGTGTTCCTGCATTGTAGGTACATCTTTCTGGAGTACATGTCTCCATCTCATGCAGTGGATGCTGTGAAGAATGCAGATGGATACAAACTGGATAAGCAGCACACTTTCAGAGTCAATCTTTTCACAGACTTTGACAAGTGAGTACAACTATCACAAGTTTATAGTCTTTTGGATTCTAATCAAGAGTACCTAAACAAAGTATAACCACTCCAACTGTTCTTTCAGGTATATGACAATCAGTGACGAGTGGGAAATCCCTGAGAAACAGCCATTTAAAGATTTGGTAAGGGTTTTTTGAAAGGTGAATACTAACAAATTATTAAGTTAATGACAGGGGCAGTGCTGGTTGCATACTCCAGTTCCTTTGTTCTCACATTAGTGGTTCTGCTTGGAGTTCCACCTGGAAACTTAGGATAAACAGTGACCTGATGCAACCTATTTAAAAATAGAATTTTGAAAGCATCTTATTATATTTTTAAATTATATTTTTAAATGTTTGAGGGCAACTGCTGTTACCACTACCTTTGTAAAATGCACTCTGGAGGAAGGGATAGTTAAATAAGTAAAACCCCAAGTGGCAACAACAAAAAAAACCTCTAAAACAAACAAAACCTCATGTTACTTAGGGCGAAATGTGTTAAATGTTATTGAACTACCTTGAAGGTCCACCTTTTTATGATGTGTACTGTTAGCCTCTGCAGTGGAAATGCTAAATCATGGCCTGAAGCAGTGATCGAGTACCTGGTAGAAAAGCAGGGCCCACCCAGAGAAGCTCAGGTGCAAGCAGTGCACATGAGTGACTGGAAGGGGTGGAGCCAGGATCTACCCCTTCTCAGATCTCATTTAAGAGATGGCAGTGGAGGTGAGGACATCTTTTGCTGGAGTTGCTGCCTACCTGAGGCATTCCAAAGGGAAGCAGATCTTTTCCTTCATTTCTGCACTGGTGGCTGTTGTATTCGGGCTCGTTTTCGGTTACTGTAACCACCCTGTTATTATCTTCCCATTGTAGCATTACAGCCTCAAATAACTAGTGGGTCTGGATTATAAAATTTCACTTCAGTAACTTGTTTGCAATGATAGAACACCAATGGTGCATGCTCTGTGAAGACAAACTTCCACCTGCCATATAGATTGCAATTTGCTTGTCTTCCTGGTCTTTGATTTGCTGATGATCTTTTGTTTTTCTTAGGGGAATCTTCGTTACTGGTTGGAAGATCCTGATTGTAGAGATCAGTACAGTGTGATCTTTGAGTCAGGAGACCGGACCTCCATTTTTTGGAATGATATCAAGGAGCCTGTTCAAATCGAGGACAGAGCAGTGAGTGTCGTGGAAGTGCTGTGCATTGCAGATACACTGTCAGTTGCATTCATTTTGTAGCAGTTCAGGCTTATCAATTAAAAAAAGAAAGTCTTCCTTTGCTGAAATACTTTTTCTCTCTTTTCTTCCTTTGGAAAGTGACAGTGAAATTGAAATTATGTCCTTTAGAATTAGGCTTAGCTGCTTAGGTAAAACAAATGTGGAGTTAACTTGTCTGTCTTCCTTTTCTTTTAATTTAACCTGTCCGTGATGCTTATTAGTACATTATATGTATGCCATTTGTACACTATAGGTGATTCAGGAGGATCTGAGTGAAAATGCATAGTCAGAGTTTGAGGAGTACTGTTTGTTGGTGCTGAGTATGTATTTAAGCACGTGGCTTCTGGTCATTTTTTCCTTTGTGCTCACCGCAGAGGTGCTGAAGAAGACTAGCTGGTTTGGTAATACCATAGAAATGGGAGAGTTAGTGTGCCTGCCTGATGTAAGCCAGCTGACTTGCTAAGAACAGCAGGTGCCCAGAAACATTTTTTTTCTCTAAAACCAAGAAAGAAAACTGTCTCTGAAAGAAGACAGTTTCTTTTGAAAGAAACTGTCTCTGGGGTGGAGACCAGTTTTGCTCATTGCCATGGATAGTGCTGGCCATGATCTGTGTTGCTGGTACCTTTCTGACTTAGTGTTATTAGAAGTGTGAGCAGTCTAAACTTCTTGAGAACAGAGATATTCTCGCCAGAGCCACAGTCCAAGAAAGAATCTGAAGCAGCTGGGTTGTTGTGATTGTTACTCAACAATGGTTGTTACTGTCCTTGGTAAATACTTTCAGAGATCAGTAAGATGAAACAATCTGAACTGAAGAATAATTGTAAATTGTGTGTGAAACTTAAAGCTAAACTGGTTTAACATTGCTCATTCCAAGATCTTCACTGAGCAAGTGGATTTGTGAAATATGCTGTTACTAGCCACATGTGGAGTCCTTGCCTTTCAGTTACTGAGCACAAAGTTTGATTCTTCTATATACATTTTTTAAAATTATTTTTTAATTATTTTTTGCAGCGGTGGACAGAAACCTACGTACGTTGGTCTCCCAAGGGTACCTATCTGGCTACGTTCCACCAGAGGGGCATTGCACTTTGGGGTGGAGAGAAGTTCAAGCAGATTCAAAGGTTTAGTCACCAGGGAGTGCAGCTTATTGACTTCTCACCCTGTGAAAGGTATGGAGTGTGACATTGGTTTGGGTTAAGAGATGTGAAGCGCATGCATTCTGCCTGCTATGTTTTCAGATCTTGTGTGACTGAGGTCTTTAGTTCTTCTCTGCCTTTGGAAGTGTTGCTTTTCATACGCAGAATTCTTTTTCAGAATAAGTGAAACTGTCAAACTTTACTTTGATTTCAGCGGATATACTTCAGGCAATCTGGAGTTTACTGTTCTACAAATTTGAACTGGCAGGCTTCATTGAAGTCGTTATTATCTGAGGGAATGGTAGTTTTTTCTCTTTGGTTAGATGGGATAGTCTGTAGTATTAGACTTCTGGTTCTCTGAGAAAATGTAGCTGAGAAGCATCTTTCACATCTGTAGTATTGAAATTAATACTTTAAGCTTTCTTTCACATGTAAGAGTTCTTTAGGGAATCATTTTTAAGTCAGTCTAGGACTTGAGATGCATCTTACTTTGCTAGTTTTCAAGTAAGATACTTGGAATCAGTAACAGTTTCAGTTCTTTATACTTGAAAGAGATTATCTTTAAATTGAGCATACTTGTATTTCAGATTGGCACAGGTTATGGGTTTGTATTTGATTTGAAGTCAATGATGTTCTGGTCGCAAAACAATATAGTGGGTAACAAGTTATCTGGGGGATTTTCCCTTGTAAGATCAGCACAAGAAAACTTGCATGTAAATCTAGAGGCTTTTCAGCTAAAGGGATGCTAGGAATTACCATGCCTTGAAAGCTTTTCTCTCACCTCTAGAACATCCTGTTAGAGGAAGTGCTGTTTAAAAGTGCATTGTATTTCAATATAATTTGAATGAAAGTCTGCTTGTACTCGTGTGTTAAATCAAATTTTCTTAGTAAAATTGATTATTTCCTTTGTAGATATTTAGTGACCTTCAGCCCTTTGATGGACACACAGGATGACCCTCAGGCTATTATCATCTGGGATATCCTGACTGGACAAAAGAAACGAGGATTCCACTGTGAAAACTCAGCTCACTGGCCTATTTTTAAGTAGGTTGCAAAGCAGTGTTAGAGAGCAAGCAGCCACAGACTTTGTTTAATGAGCAGGCAACTCTTATCTTATTTTCTTTTTTTATTTTCTTAGATGGAGTCATGATGGGAAATTCTTCGCTCGAATGACTTCAGATACCCTCAGCATCTATGAAACACCTGTAAGTTGTTTTGTTTGTGTGCGATGCTTATTGCTTTACAGTGTCAGCATTTCATGTGGTATATGTTTTAAAGTTATGTTTTAATAATGCACTCTGCAGCTTAAGAGGGGAGAAATCCATTTGCTCATCTCTTGATTTTTTCCTGGATCAAAAAACTAGCTGAGTCTGACAGCAATGTTGCAATGTTCTTGCTGTGCTTCTAGAAAGCCTGGAGAGCTCAATATAGTAGTTAACAGAATCAAAGTTATACAATGCCATCCAGGCCTTAGTGGCAGGTGTTTGCCAGAATACCTGAAAGACATTGTAAATCACAGCATAATCTACTTTTATGTTTCTATTATAGCATGGGCTCGTTAAAAAATCATTACATAGAATTAGTCTTATTGGTTACTATGGTATACTTACATTAATATAGGGGGTAAAGGATCTCTGATCACCATCCACAGTTCCCTGGTTTATGCTCTTACACATAAGCCTTCTACTCTTGATGTATGTGCAAGAATGTTACTTGAAAGTTGACAGCTTTCTCTTCTTTTAGTCTATGGGATTGTTGGACAAAAAAAGCTTGAAAATCAATGGGATAAGGTGAGTATATCCCTTTCTAAAAGTAACTACTCTGTTTTGTCTTTGTCTGGGACTTCTAAATAGTGAAGTGAATTTTCTACTGATTAGAGCAAATAGCCTGATACTGAAGTGTTCAAATCAGACAAACTGGCAAAAAAAAAAAAAAAAAGCAGAAAGCTTTCCACTTAAGCTTGTTAGCTGTGTATATCAATCTGTACTTAGAAATCTTTGTAGTAATGTGTAATCTAGTGTCTAACTTGGCATCCTGGTTCCTCATCTACCAAACAAAACTGGTATGGAGTTTATGTAACATCTTTTAAGATTGGTGTGCTGTGCACTGTATGCTGCCTATTGGCAAGGAACTAGTTTGGTTTTGTGCATGCCTGCACAGTAGATGCTAATTTCTGTGAGTTTTTGAGGTGCCTTTTGGAAAAAAACAGTTAAAATCCAGTGTACTCAAGTGCAGGAGGATTGTCTTCTCCATAATTTCATAGAGGGAAGTCACTGATTGGTTTAATTGTGTTTCATAGGTTGTCTGGGTTTGTGCTACCCTTCTCTTTAGTGAATCTTACCGTTTAGATAACATTGGTGATATAGAAGATTTAAATGGCAATTAAAAACATGTTGTGTAAGGTTAGAAACTCTTCAGTTGCTCATCTGTAAATGCCTTTTTACTGGGAGTTGATATAGTTGTCTGCAGCATTCAGAACACTGAAAATAGTTTCTGCTTGTAGTATCTCTAACTAAAAATTAAAATGGGATATGTCTAACTTTATTCCTGTAGAGATTTCTCATGGTCTCCAGGTGGTAACATAATTGCTTTCTGGGTGCCTGAGGACAAAGACATCCCAGCAAGAGTGACCTTAATGCAACTGCCTGCCAGACAAGAGATCCGTGTGCGGAATTTGTTCAATGTTGTAGATTGTAAACTACATTGGCAGAAGAATGGTGACTACCTGTGTGTGAAGGTAGACAGGACTCCCAAAGGCACACAGGTGCGTAGACTGAGATTGTGTTCATAAAACTTGGTTCCTTTCGTGCTGACACTTCATTTTCTTTCAATACTGTCTTTCAACATAACCAGTTTAAATTCTACGATGGAAAAATAAAAATAGCTTTGACTGCTGAGTTTGAAGCATGTGGAGAGCTAAATGTATGTCATATTTGCATCCAGGATTTGCTTTGAATTTACTGATATGGTGGAGTTAATTATTTTTTTTTAAATGAGTGAGTGCTAGGTCTCTTTCCCTGCTCTCTGTAAAATTGGTTGTTGAAGCTATAGGCTATGCTGCAGAATTTACCATATGTTTTATCTACTTCAGCTTAATTTGAGTCTTAAAAAAAAAATACTGTATCCAATCCTTCTGTTAGTCTTTAACAGAACAAAAGGATTTAGAGTGTGTTCAGTAATGAGGCATGCACTGTTGATCTGTTTATAAGAAAAAAATCTTGAGCCTTTGACTGTCATCCTGAGTTCTCTTGGGCCAATCTTGTAGCCATCCTTCTATGCATGGTGATTTTAAAAAAAAAAAAAAAATTGTCTGTTGCTTCTGTACTGATTAATGGGCTGATGTTGGCCATTGCAGGGAGTAGTGACCAACTTTGAAATATTCCGAATGAGAGAGAAACAGGTGCCTGTGGATGTGGTGGAAATGAAAGGTAATTCCAACATTCTGATACTTAACTGTTCTGTGTAGCCTTTTCTTTTGGTAGACGTGGTGTCTTACATAGTTCCCATCAACATGTAACACTTGTTGATGATAATTAGGGCACTTACTCTTGATGGGAACTATGGTATTCATCTTGCGAGGCTTCTCATGTGACACGTGGGAAGCCAGTGCTTTCACTGCTATTCATGCTTGTAGCTAACTTAATGACAGGATTGAAAACGTTTGAAAAGATGAAGGCCTGACTATCTGAAAATACTCTTTAGTGTGAGAGACTTTGGAGCTGTTGGGTCTGTCAGAACACTTCCCCAGGGTCCTGTATTTGCCTTATCAACTTTTGTTTTTAAAAGCAGATTTTAAGGCAGAGTTTAACTTCTGGATTCCCTTTTCAACATCTTGGTTTTCTTTGATAACTTCTTGTAATTGAAGCTCTTTATTATAGGTTTGTTTGTTTTTTACATAGTTTTGACCTCTCTTTATTTATTTTTTTTACAGAAAGCATCATAGCCTTTGCTTGGGAACCAAATGGAAGCAAGTTTGCTGTGTTGCATGGAGAAACTCCACGAATTTCAGTTTCCTTTTACCACGTTAAAAACAATGGGAAAATAGAACTCATCAGTAAGTAACTGGAAAGATAAGTGAGATGCATGTGTTAAGCATTTTGTGTGTAGCAAACTCAAACTGTGGTTGGTTGTGGTAGTGTGGCAGTAGGTGCTATCCCTGATGTACTTGAGAAACCTAGGTTTTTGGTGACAGCTAAACTATTTCCACTTTACATCAGTCTAGTATCTGAGAACACAAGGCTTAAAAGCTAGAAACGACTATGTGGTCTTGGGATGTTTGTGCAAGGCAATAACAGGCTTAACTGACGAGGTAAAATTTTTTTCAAGATGCATATTGGATCTTCTGATCTCCCTTTTTTCTGCTGACTTTGGATGTTTTTATGCTGCTGGGCATTGTCTTTAGAAACCTAGAGCTAAGGACTCTTGTAAAGACTTTGTTGCTGAGTTCAGATATGTCTTTTGAGTAAAGGGTGTATTTACTGCTTATGATTTAAGTGATGGGATTGGATTGTAATTATTTTTCTTAATTCCTCCTTTCTTTCCAGAAACATTTGACAAACAACAGGCAAACACGATATTCTGGAGTCCTCAAGGTCAATTTGTAGTGTTGGCTGGCCTCAGAAGGTGAGCGTTGCACAGGTTACTGAATACTATACTGCTTTTAAAGGAGGAAAAAAAGGGCTAGATGACTTCATCAGGAAGTATTTGCTATCTTCATTAAGTCAAAGTTTTGATATTTAAATGGACAAAAAAATCTTACTGACTTTGAGAGTCTTTGGAGGGAAGGAGTTACTTTGACCTCTGGTAATCTGACAGTTTGAATCTATTAGGTACTTGACATTATTAAAGCTCACAAGGGTTTTCATTGCTTTATTGAAACCCTGTCCAGTTGCATTACTATGTAATTCCGATAGCGTTTTGTAAAAGCAAAGGGAAGACAAAGATACAAAGAACCAAGCTCTATCATGGAACAGTAACCTTGACTTGATATTTCTGCCACATAAAACAAAGAATAATTTTTTCAACAACTGAGTGGATATTTAGAAACACTTTGGTGTTTAATGGCTGACGCTGAACTGATCCATGTGGTTCTTGTAATAGGTTGTTGTCATAGCTTTGTGCCTTCTTATGGGCAGTACTCTTAGAATGCTCTTACAATAGAGCCATGTTATTTATATACATATATATGTGTACATACACACTGCTTATACATACATATCAGAAAAGCTTCATGTTAGAGTAAGGTGAAGACTTATTAACCAGCTGGGCAGTATCTGGCTTTGTGTGTTTCAGACAAGTAATGCTGCTCATCTGAGAAATGTATTTTTATTTTTGAACTTAACTTTGATTCTTAAATATCTTGGCACACCATTGTTAAACTTCAGCTGTAACTTGGCTGTAATATGTTTTCATCGTGACTTTAGGAATGAATGTAAAATGTATGTTATGTTCAAGGACCTTTAACACTAATGGAAGTTTTTTGTTTTTATGTTGATTTTTGGTTGTATTTAATCACATTTTCTAGCCACAGATGCAAATTATTGGGCTGAGTCTGTCTTGGCTGCTTGCTGAAAAGATGTGAAACCTGTTTTAAAAAAAAAAAAGAGTTATGCTGGTGCATAAAACTGTCATTTTTATCTTTGCAGCATGAACGGTGCCTTAGCATTTGTTGATACATCTGATTGCACCATGATGAATATTGCTGAACACTATACAGCTTCAGATGTGGAATGGGATCCTACAGGCAGATACATCGTGACTTCTGTGTCTTGGTGGAGCCATAAGGTACCAGTGCATTCATCTTTTCCTTCCCCTTCTGGAGATGTTGGCAAGGGCTATTGGTTATGAAGAGAAAATGGACACCTGTCACTTGTCATATGACTGACAACCTGCACCATAGTTTTACACACTAATTTGCAAATATCAGTGTTTATTTGGGCTGTAAGCTTTGCTGATTGTTGAAAACTAGTTCTGGCTGAGCTATCCACAGTTCTAAAGTGAATGTCCTGCTGAATTTTCATTATACCTCTTAATATATCTTTAGCTACTGGAGCTTGATGTCCTCTGTGTGGTCTGCATAGAATAACTGCATCTGTTATTACTTTCACATGGTTCCAGCCATTACTGCACTGTAATCCTCTTCTGTGCAGACAGAGAATGTGAGACTTTATGATAGAAGATCTTGCTTAATTTTAAACTTTGAGCATCCAGAATATGGCTTCATGCAGGGCTTCAGTGGAACAACTGAACTCTATTTTGCTGATGAATTTGGCTTGTGCAAGGAAGATGCTAACAAAAAGAGCATGTCGTTTTCATTGAATAATGATGCTACTTTTACTACGTACAAATGAAAAATCCTTAACAGATATATAGTGAGAACGAGAGTGTTAAGTTACAGCTTGCCTTGATGAGATGTTACACCACTCTTGCAGGTGGACAATGCATATTGGTTATGGACCTTCCAAGGACGTCTGCTTCAGAAAAACAATAAGGACAGGTTCTGTCAGCTTCTGTGGAGACCACGACCAGCTACCTTGCTCAGTGAGGATCAGATAAAGGTAGTGTGTTCCACTCAATCCTGTTGGATATGGGTTTGGGGTGTGTGTGTGTGTGTGTATGTGTGTATGTATATGTATGTATATATGTGTGTGTGTGTATATATATATGTATGTATATATATATATATATATACACACATACAAACCAGGATTTATCTTCCTTTTCTTGAGAATGAGGCTTGAACTGTTAGAGCTGTAGAATTGCCTTTCTCCCTAAGCTTTTGAAAAACCATATTGCCACAGTGGACCTCACTTGTGGGAGTGACTAATAAATATTAATTGTTTTTATGTTTGGAATAGAAACTGTAACCCGTTGTGCTCACAGTTGTGGTATAGTGAAAGGATGTGAAGAGGAACATAACCTGTCCATACTTCTGTAATTAAATGCTTACAGAATTATTTGTTATCTGTAAGCCAGGAAGATCAAGTAAAAAAATAGTGAAGGGGAATTGCCTAGAAAAGCAGTTTTTAAATATACTAAGCATGCTCAAAACTGCCAGAGAAATTCTTATTAGAACGTGATGATTGTGATTGCTAGTCTGACCTCAACTTTAGTTGAAATAAAATTCTGTTTTGCAGCAAATTAAGAAGGATCTGAAGAAGTACTCAAAGATATTTGAGCAGAAGGATCGCCTGAGCCAGTCCAAAGCTTCAAAAGTAAGACAATTTTTGAAATATAATAACAAATGAAGTTCTTTTAACCTGTATGATGTTGTTGTTGTAATGGTTATGTATGTTAGATTTCTTTTATAATAAACATCTGTGATCTTGTTAATCTAGGTGCTTAGACTTGCCCCCTGTGGGTAGCATGCACAGATGCCACACAACTTTCAGGTTAAGTGGTAATGAATCTGGAGAGGCAATGGTGATAGTTTAGTAAGCAGAAGTATTGAAAGTTTGGGATTCTTAGTGACTTGTTGTATCAGACACTCCTTAAACTAATTAAAAAAACCTTTAATAACAGGAAAAAAACCAAACCCTTACCGAAACAACTTTTACATTACATAAAAGGTTTGAAGTCAGTAGAAAGGATTGAAGAAAAGTTTTCCATGCAATTGTTATGAGTTAACAGCTGCTTCTTGCCTCTGTAGGAACTGGTGGAAAGGAGACGTACGATGATGGAAGAATTCAGAAAGTACCGCAAGATGGCACAAGAGTTGTACATGGAGCAAAGGAACGAGCGCTTAGAGCTTCGAGGAGGTAAGCAGTGCTTGTAAGGACTTGATGTTAGATAGCTACCACTTCTTAGCAAGTAACAACTGTTCTGGTAACTTGTTTTCTTTTTCTCTCTGTTTTCCTGTCAAACCTTTTCTGAAGGTTTTGTCCTTGATTTTTTTTAATTTTCTTATATCACAATGAAGTTTGATTTTGCATGGGAGAAAACTGAAAGTGCTGTCTGTCAGACTTGGCTGCCTGTGCTTCACATAGCTTCTTTCTGCTTCAAGGCAAGCATTGGTTTGACTTTGGCATAAGAGATTTCGATGTTGTGTATAACCAAAAATTCTGTGGTGGGAGACAGCAATGCCTTGTTTGTTATTTAATGACACTACACAGAATGTCAGGGATTGGAAGGGACCTCAAAAAATCATCTAGTCCAATCCCCCTGCTGGAGCAGGAACACCTAGATTAGCATGTCCTTGTTATGATTTAAAGCAACAAATACCTTTTATTTCAGTGCTATTTTAAGAACTGTTCCTAGAAAGAGCATAGAATCATTCTCTTGTTGCTGTGTTTGAAGCATTGTGTTAATCCTTTCTCCATTCTAGGGGTAGACACGGATGAGCTGGACAGCAATGTTGATGACTGGGAGGAGGAGACTGTTGAATTTTTTATCAATGAAGAAATTATTACCCTTGCAGAACCAGAGTAATCTAATAAACTGTGGTAAGATAGCTTTCAGAAAAAAGAAACTTCACTGTCAACTGCCACTATAAATCAATTAATTTGTTTCAGAAGGTTGTCTGCTTGTTGCGTGAATGCATGTGCTGTTCTGAGTTGGTTTGCTTTATGTGGCTGAAGTGAACAAACAAGCTTTCTTAAATACAGGCACAGACTGTCAGATTTATGAGCTGAGTGGAATACTGTCTGTGTCCTTTTTTTACCAGAGTAATCACTGCTGTGACAATTAGGGTCAACTTTTAAACAGAGCTCATTCAATTTGTCCTACTGACAGAACTCTAATATAAAATTTTAAAATTTGCTTTTGAAAGAATTTCATGCTAGGTGATATTGGGTGGGGCTTATACAGTATGCTTTAAACAGTAAGTTAACTATAATATAACTGAGTAGGTGTTTAAATATCCATGTTAAATCTATAATTTTCCAGAAATGGTTAGAAATCTGGCAGCAGCACTTTCTCTTGTCTGTCTGTCACTGCTTGATGCTGAAGCTTTTATTTAATCCAATGATTTTCCAAGTTCTATTTCACAAATTCATATTGTATCTTTGCGTGTTGAAAACATGCTAGTTCTAGCAGTTCCTCTAGGAAATGTTTTCTCTTTAAGGAGTTTTAAATTGTTGTACTCTGGAGGGAGAAGAAAGTTTACTGGTGAAGATACTTACATGGGACTTGACACAGGAATGTAATCCAGGTTTTCTGTTGTTGAGGACTTCCCTTAAGGAAAGGGAGGCTGGAAACATGCCTTCTGCAGCTGTCTCTGTACAGATCTGTAGCCCCTGGGTATCTCAGGAGTCAATATAAAATATGGAGCAGTATACCTCTTGTACCTGTAGGAGAAATTAGTGGACTTCATATTTAGAGATTTATTTGAATCTAGCTTATTTTCGTTCCATAAATGGGAGATTTTTTTTATAGAAGGAGGAGGAAGAGAAGCTGCCTAGCTTCTGGATTTAAATATCAATTTAAGAACAGGTGTGAAGCATGTACTTTGTAGCCTTTCACCAGCTAGCATCTGTGGTAAGATTGTTTGTAAAAAGCACAGCAACTGACTCATCTCTTCTTTTTTCCTTTTTGCAGCACCACCGTAACTTGTGCTGAAAAGAGGTTTGTTCATTTTCAGAAAGTCTACATCAATTTTGGAATTTTTAATCCATATTCTTGCACTCTGGAAGGGTGGATGCACCAGATTTTCTCCATTCTGCCACACTGTAGTGCCTTTAAGTCTTGCTGCCTGCTGCAGTGAGATACTGAAAAGGCACTGCTTTTAAATTTTTATTCTTTTTTTTAGGGTTCATTTTTCTTTTAAAATCCACTAATACCAGTATTTACTTCCTGACTCCTGTGCAGTCCTTCCCAACTGGCAATTTTGACTTCCTGCCAGTGAAGTGAGATTCATCAGCGCGCATCTCTTACACACAATGTTTCTGTTTCAGGACTCTTTTTATGTCCCGAGTGCATGGACAGATGTTCACTTTGTTTGGGAAAAAGTCAACAGATCCATTTTTCGTATGATGTGTTTTAGTGTGCTGAAGCAGCACTACAGTGGGCTATATCCTCCTCCTTTCAGATTGCGAAAGGATGTCTCCCTCAAAGAGCTGAATATGGAAATAAAAGCAGACTAATACTAAAACCAGTCTGGCTATGTGTTGTTCATAGGGAATCTTTCCCTAAGTGATCGAATATACCCAGATTAATATGTATGTTAGCTGTATTTGCTTTACAGTTGCTTTGGATTGTGTTTTCTCAGTTTCTTGTGGCTGTTCTGTTTTCATGTGTTGCTGTGGTTTTGCTTTTTGTTTGTGTTTTTAGTGACGTTACAACTCATTATAATTAGCAGGTTAATTTGTCAAGATTAATGGAGTGGCTAGAAAATAAATTGGTTTCTTAAACCATTTGGAAACTGATATGAGCCTTGGGAACTCCTGGAATAGTCTCACTTGCTAGTGAATTTGAAAACTGTCTAAGTAGTAGTCTTCATACATATGCCTTAGGCTCCATCTTACTTATGTTACTTCATTTCTAAAGCTCTCCCTGTTTAGTGGGGGAAAGTGCACTTAAAGTTGGTGGAGCAACTTTTCAGTATTTGTATCTATGAGCAGGAATTATATTCTATGTATTAACAGAGCAGTGAAAGACACTGCTGGCCTGCTGCTTTCCCTTTGAGGATTAGAGGAGAATGAGAATATTTACCTGTCCCCTTTCCAGCCCATAGGTGCCTGAGCTCACTTAATGTGGTGCTTTATATGATGGATCTGAAGTGGAAGGCAGCAAGTATTCTGCTTCTTGCAAAGGGTACCCCTTACTCAGCTGTCTGCAGCTAAGGGACATCAGCATTTTTACCAGTCATTTTTCTTTGTCCTTGGGTGAGCTTGCTGTGATCACAAATGCACAAATCTCTCACTGACACTCGTGTTCCCTTCATCAGGAAGACTCTTCAAAGTTACCATTCAGTAATGATATTGACCTAAGTGTCAGTAGGTCATTCTTATGCTATCGGAATTTTTTCCCTAAAGTCTGTCTTAGTTTCCAGTTTCTGAATTTGTTCATTCGTAATCAATACGTACATTATTGAGATAAAACTTAATCTACAGTGCTTACCAAGCTCATCTTTCATTTGGACTGGAGAAAGTACTTTCTGCTAAAAACAGTGCGGTACTTTTAGCACTGCCATTAATGACGTGATGTTTTTAACACCAATTATCTTCATTAAATAAACCCTTTAGTTGTGAAGAGCTGTCTTCTCAATCATTTTCTAAGTTAAGAATTGAAGAGTTTTCTCCTACCTCTATGCAGTGGATTTTTAATAAGCTACTTTCAAAGTGAAGTAGTATAATATTAATTTTAAGTCCTTCTGATGTGCTTCTCTGAAGTGTGGATCATCAATGAGGAAATAATAATTAAAAAAACAAAAAACAAAGCAACAAAACACCTTGACGTGGAAGCTTTGGAAGCTGACAAAAAGCCCTGACCAGCAATTAAGGGCTCTTCCATCTGTAGTTCTGTCATTTTTGACACTGCTCATTTTGATTATTGTCTCTTCTGTAGTGTTCCTTGATACAGACATTGATCATAAATCAACAATCAAATAGTTGGGCCCATGGGAGTTAGTGGCATTCAAATGTGTACAGGGAGGTAATGAGTTGAAGTTAACTGTTGCATTCCTCTGACTCAAAAGTTATGAAAATGCAGAGAGCTCACCCTGTGCTCTGAGACGCACACTGAAGAAAAGTTCCTTTGCTGCTGTTTGAACCATTCAAAATTGTCTACTCAGTGCTCTAGATGTGGAGCTGCATGCAAAAGCCCTCATTAAATTGACAGGTAGCTTACCTTGTTATTGTGGAAATGAATTTGGTTGCTATAGGAACTCATTGCCTGTGAGTGGTGGGGCTGTGTAACGAGTGTTTCAGTAATTGCATGCTCTCCTGATAAGACATCACTTATGTGCATTGTGCAGTGTTTTAGAGAGCTGTTAAGGAGATGCTGCTGTATTTTATGAAGGGGAAAAACAGACATGGAAAGGTGAAAAGAGGTTTTTCAACTCATCAGCTGAGACTTCAAGAACAGCTTTTAGGTGGGATTTTTGCATTGGTGGTCTTCTCTGGTGACTGGTCTTCAGGCAGCAGGTTTGGAATCAGGTCTGTGCAGCTGTGTTCCTCCAAAGTGATTTGGGGCCAAGGCAGTGCTTCGATTCTGCCTGATTGAGCTGGCAGTTAATTGCTGCTCTGTAATTGCTCTAGCCCTGCAATGAATTCCATGCAAGCAGCTTTTGCTGAGCCCCTGGGACCTGCACAGTTCAGGGCCAACTTGCTCTGATCTGCTCCAACAGGCTCATAATGATAGCTACCTGGGATTAAATGAAATGGGTACTTAGTGAAATGCAATTCTCTTCTTTGTCATGGGTAACTTTGATCAGTGTTCTGGGAACACTGGCTGAACCCGGAGGCACGCTCAGCTCTGCAGCTGCTGGTAGTGCAGTCTCAGACCTCTGGAGGCTCCTGCTGACAGCAGCAATGGCATTGCTGAGCTCATTGCCTTTGTCAGTCAGCATGAGTCTGACTGCGTGAGAGGCAGAAGTGGGGGAGAATTAACTGGATTAAACTTGATAAACTGCTATAAACTCTCCAGGCTCTGAGCTTAAGGCCCTAAGATCAATGAGTGGGTCAGGCCTAGGGTGAATAGTGGCTGCTATTGCTGATGTGTGTTGTGGGTAAGACTGGGTACACATAAGCCCTGAGGCTCTGTCATGCATGCGCTTCAGCTCTGCTAGTTCCCCTACGAATGCTTGCTTTCAGATCCTGCAGAACTCCTGGCCTTGCTGTGGCGTGCAGCTCTGTGCAAATCACGCTTCCTTTCACTGATTCTGCATCTTTCACCTCTTGTCTTTCTTCTAAGAGACAAGGATTGCAGAACTTCTTGGCCTGTATTTTGTACGTCACTGCGTTTGTTCACGTATTTTTATTATGCTCTTATTATTTATTGTCTTTTCCTATGTAAATCTCATTATTTTCTATCTTGCTTCAGCTGATCTTTCTTTGAACCCTTTCTGAATATATGCTAATTTTGCAATATTTCATTTAAATGCAGTATTCAAATGATGGCAGCTCTCAGGCTGGAGAGGAAAGAGAGAGAAAGAGAGCAGGACTCTCTTTCCTCCTTATGGCTTATCTTACAAATGTATTTTTTGTTCAGCACCTTACAGAGGAATTGTCTTTTTGCTTTTTTTTTTTTTTGAGTCATTAACCACAGCTTTATTTTTATACAGATTATTCAGACTTGCACCATCTGCCCTGAGATCTGTTTTCTCTAATAGGTATTTGGGAAAGAAACAATCATTTTTAGTGTCAATAAATTTCATCCATGAGAATGAGTCTTCCTTAACACAACTAATATTATGAAAGGAAATTAATCGACTGGGCAGAAGTACTGAGATTTCGTGATGTGTTTTGGGTTGCATCTTGTTCTCTGCTATTTTTACTCCCCGTGTAACTTATTTAGAGCTGCTCTTATCTGCTTATTGATCCTAAATCAAAACCAGCTCTGTTGTCGTGTTTTAAGGCTTCTGTGCAGAAGCAGAAGATTGATGTCTCACCAGCAGTGTTCTAAAAGCAAGGTGCTAGCCCCAGATTGCTGTTTAATCTATATCAAAGCAGCCCTTCAAGCAGCTGGTAAGGAAGTATTTTGGCACATGTGAGCAAAACTTGGATATTGCAAGGGCTGAATCGAAGAGGTCTGAAAGAGTCACAGACCAAACTTTGGAAGAAACCAGGCTGAGCTTCTTGCCAAGCACTGCTCCTGGCTTTTGTGCCTTCATGTGCACGGGGTTGTGCACACCCTTGGGCAGGCACCCACTGCTGTTGAGCACAAACTTGGGCTTCCCTTCTGCTGCTTTGGGGTTGCTTCAGTTTTTATGGATGAGTAAAAACCAAAGAAGAATAAATATTGTTCTAGTAGTTGAAAACTTGCAGATCAAAACTAGAGGTATTTGTTAGGATATGCAAGTAAATCAAGAGAGAGATCAAAGTATTGATGTTTCTTATGAGTATGTGTCCCAGACACTTAGCTCTTTGCCATGCTTGGCACACCAATGCAGTAATATTATAGGTCCGAGTGATGGTTGATCTGTGCTCTAATTGTTTATCTGATAACCTGTTTCACTGAGAGATAGTGAGAGGTGCTCTGGATACAAGGTTCAGCGTTCTTGGTCCCTTCCCTCAAGGTTTGAATGCCTCCTGAGCCATGTCAGTGGAGGAAGAAGAACACCCTTCTACACTGCAATTATATACTGTAAAAATTATATACCAAAATAGATCCTAAGGGACTGAGAAGAAACAGAACCAGTCTGTACCTTGATGCAATTCCTGTTTCCACCCACCCCTCCCCAATCTTTTGTTGTTTTTTTTCTCCTGGTAAGAGCTGCAAATGGAATGACAAATCAGTCCTTGAGCAACGCAGAAATTTCTATCAGTCCTTCTGCAGAAGAGGCTTTGGAAGGTGACCTTGGGCACTTCTACTCCCAAAGAACTTAATTATTTTCTGTTAGAGTTCCTCCATCTGAATCAGTTCAGAGGTCCTGTGCCCCTCTTGCCTGCATGGGGATGAGTTGGATGCAATGTTGCCATGGCCCCTGCACTGACCCAATACCATTTCCCATGCATCTTGCACCAGCTGCTAGTTTTCAAGCTAGTATTTGTGACTTTGCTCACAGTATTTTGCGCCTGCAGCCTTGCTTCTCAAAAGCAATTCAGATATATCCATTTTCTTTCATGGGAAATTCTAGTGTAGCACCCTCATAAGATGTATTTTTGGAGCCCTGCTGGCACTTTCAATAGAAAGGATAAGATCAGGGAGGGAATTTACTCCTTTCTTCAGCAGATATAAAGAATAAACAAAGCATTCCACGTTCAGAGTCCAAGGAAATAATCAAAAGTAAAGAGAACATCTCCGTGCATCATCTTTATCCCGCTTGGAACACTCCTCTGGGGTTCTGTGTAGGCTTTGCTATGCAGTCAATGTACCAATCCTTCCTATAAACTCACTGCCTGGGAGTGTTTTCATCCCTTCTGTAAGGTTTGGCTGAAATTGGCCAATAAATCTGGGTGTTATTGGGGCAGCAGGAATTGTAACTGAGAGTGATGGTGCTGTCGTAAGTCTTCTCTCCCCTAGGAAATCAAAAAGATCCCCTGCACAGTTTTTGCTGCCCTGGTTCTTTTGTGGATTCTTTACAGCTCTGTTTATGAACCTTACCTCAGGCCTTGGTGCTGAGTTACTGCTGTTGCTGCCTGACAGATGTGTTTTCCAGAGGATGATGAGGAGAAGGGATGGAGAGAAACTGAAGGTCTCTGTTGTGGGCAGAATTGAGAAGCTGCCAGTGTTTTTGTGGGAACTGTGATTTTCTTGCAAAATTCTTCTATTGTAGAAAGTTAATTATTTATTGATCTTGCTGTTGATGGAAAGAGGGCCTAATGAATGGTCCTTTACCAGCACGTCCTTCACTCCTAATGGCTTCTCCACTAGAATCCCAATGACTGACTTGCAGGGGTTCAGCCCAGAGCAGGCCCCATCACCTCCATTCTAACCACAGCAAAGCTGCATCCATCTCTCCTGGACTCATTAGGGGTAACAACAGCATTGTTATGATTGCAACATCAGCCTGGACAGCACCTCCTTTGAAGAATCTTGAATGCCCCTGAGCTGTGTTTATCAAGCAAAACACATCAAGGCAAGGAAATGAGGAAACAAGTCACAGGGGAGGAGTGGTTAGTGTTTAAAAGCAATGTGGAAATGTAGGAGGTAGTGGATGAAAGGAGAGGAAACTTCAGAAGTGGAGACGTAGAATGGAGACTCTGTGTGTGATACAAAGTGGTAAAAGAAGAGCAAATGAAGAAGAGTTGAAAGCAGTGTGAGGTTGGTGGATGAGAAGAGGAATACGAAGGACAAGACAAGAGGGCAGATGAATGGAAAGGCAGAGGATGAGGTGCCTGGTATGGATTGGGGTGCAGAACATCAGGAATGATGGATGGATGGAAGGCAATGATTTGGAGGATGATTTATGGGGAATGCCACAGTAGGGACTCCTTGTCCTGAAGAGAATTAGGGTCATGCAGGAAGGAGAAATAAAAGGAGAAGATGAGGTGAAGGAAGATGAGCAATGATCTATAATAGCATTTTCACTCTTTGTGGATCCCTCAGTGTTTTCCCTGTGGACACAAGGTCCCTGGCCTCTCTGTGTTGCCTGCTGGCAATTTCCCAGAATTTGATCAGGGACAACACGATCTTTTTGCCATCTTTCCCCAACGTTAAAACATGATAATTTTCACAAATGTGCCCCTGAAAAGAGCTTTGATATTGAGGAGTGGCTGTGTGAAATCCTGACTCGCAGAGCAGTGACAGAGTCCATAGCTTGGGTCATCATGGGCTGTGATGCTGTGTTTGGACACAGAGCTCTGCTCTATGGCTCATTACACTTCATTATGGAGAGAGGCAGGGCGAAACTTTCAAAGCATTGATTGTTCTACCCTGAGGATTGTTTCTTTTGTCAGTGAATCTGGCAAGGAATGAAACAGAAATAGTCAACAATATAGTCAATAGTCAACAATAGTTCTGTAACAGACGAGGTGTGAGGCCCCTGCTTCCAATAGCCACAGAAGTGGGTTCAGGAGGAGCACGTCCTAGTGTGCATTTTAGCTTCTGTGTTGCTGAAAAGCAATGGGGAACGGAAACTTACATTTTCTATATATATAGACTTTTTCTACCCTACTTCTTCTGTTCTGTGTGCGTTAGGTATAAGTTTCACTTGAAGACAAACAAAGTGTTAACAGAGTGCGAGAGAAGAGGAAGCCCTCATTTTCCCATCAGTGCTCTCCTACAAGATGAAAGCCACACCACCTTTTTCCCAGGGCACACGTGTGGATGCCAGCCATATCCAGCAGTTTCCCTGACCATTAGATCCACATGGAAAAGCCTGAAAAATATCTTTGCCTTTCTCCTCTGCTGTTCCTGTGTGTTGCTGTGGAGCTGAGAGGTGTGATGCACTCGTGGAATGCTCTTTAGGTGAGCAGATGTTTGGCTGTGGAAGCAGCCAGAGACTGCTGCAAGCTCTTTTCCAGGTGGCAAGCATTTCAGGTCTGACTGCAGCCAGGAGAAGCAGTGTGGTGATACGTGAAGACCTTGATAAGAGCTAGCCTGGACGTTAACTGCGGGAATGAGGCTTTTCTCTTTGGAACGTACAACTCCAGCCAGCAGACTTCTCAATTGTTCTTTTTCCAGCTTTTAAATATGTTTCAAATAAAGTCGTTCTGGTCATTCCATTGAACAATGACTTCGTGCCAAAGCAGAACTGACTGCTCTCCTGGGTCTGCCAAGAAGCATCTAAAGCTGACATTCGCAGGTAGGTTCACGCATTCCTCACGTGGATCAAGACCATTTTTACAGCTGCAGCACTTGCAAAAAATCCTACGTGCTCTGTCTGACTTGCTGCGACACTGGGATCACCTCCATCCCTCTGTGCCTCCTGCTCTGCAACCTGGCAGGAAGATGAGGAGTAGTTTGCTCCAGGGACAAGGAAGCTTAAATTATGTTTATTTGTAAAATGCCTCAAACTCTTGTGTGGGGTGCAATACAAGCATGTCAACGGGCATAAGAAGGCAAGCAATTTTACTTATGAAGTAGGAAGAAGGGCAACTGCGAAGCAGAGAGGTCAGGAAAACTTGTTTCTTGGGTAGACTCTCACAGAAGCAAAGATACAACAAAAGACAGATAAAATAAGCACAATGTGTCTGTAAAACAAACCTGGGCCAACATGGCTTAAGGCAAGCCTCTATTTACAAAACCTCACGTGGCCTGCAAGCACTGAAGGAGCAAAAGTGAGGGAAAATGGGAGTTTTCCGAGTGCATACATCTCCACTGCATACCTTTGAGCTGAATCACCATGAAAAGTTGCAGTGTTCGGAGCTATTTAAAGCAAGGACTGGAGTCTGATGCACTGCTTTGAGGCTGCATCTCTGCAGGGAGGCTGTCACGAGTTGGACCATTGGCCACAGCTGCTGCGAAGGGCACAGAGCCGTGCCCACTTCCCCGGTTGTAAAACCTACGTTTTAAGCTGATGTTAAGAAATGTGAAACTCGGGGGCTGAGAGCTCAGCAGCAGAATGTGGAAGCACTGTTTGCAGCTTTGAGAGCTGCAGCCCATGGCCCACAGCCACCTCCCGCTCCTCTTCTATGGACTTTTCTTGATCTCTACGAGTAGGAAATGGAATTTAAACCATCCCGTGCTTTTCGAGCAGCAGCCTTTGGCTGCGCTGTGTCACCAGTTACATCCTGCTCCTGTCTACTGGGTCAGACCCTCAAAAGCCGTGCCGTTTCCCCTTTAAACCAGCAGGAAAACGGCCGGTTCCGCGATGCCCGAGCCCCGCTCCCGTGGGGGCTGAGGGCCGGCCGCGGCTCCGAACGGCAGAAGCGACGTCCGGCCGCGACCGCGCTCCGGGCCGGGCCCCCCGCCGACAGGCGGAGCAGCGCCTGCGCCACGGCCCCGCCGAGCTGCCCGTGCCGGCGTCTCGCGAGAGGCGGCAGCAGCGGGGGGCGGCGGGACGGGACGAGCGGCCGCGGGGGGGGGAGGTGGAGGGAAGCGCTGCCGCCGGCCCCGCTGCCCGCGCGGGAGGTGAGCGCGGGGCCGCCCACGGCGGGGCGGGGCGGGGCGGGACGGGGCCGGCGGCCGCGGGTATCGGCGTAGCGGCTGTCGGCGTAGCGGCCCTTCGCTGAGGACAGCCGGCGGGAGCGGCCGCCGCTTCGCTCCGTTGCCGTACAGCCGGGCCGGGGGCCGAGGAAGGCGGCGGTCCCGAGGGCGGCCGGGACCTCCCGGCGGCAGCAGGTAATGGCAGCGCCGCCGTGCCCGCATCCGCCCTGCGCCCCGGGGGGCTGCTGAGGGCTTCAGCCCCGTCCCGTGCCGTCCGTCCCGGCGGGGCGGTGGATGAGCGCGGCGGTGCGCGGACGCTGGCTTTCCCCCTCGGCTGGGGGCGGTGGGCCTTTAAGCGGCCCCTCGGCTGGGGTCTGCGGGGCTGTGCGTGTGCTTTCCGTGCTGCTCTGGGGCTCAGAGCCGGGAAGCGGTGAGCAGGCAGAGGGGTTTCCGTCCCTTCGAGGTGCGTGGCTTTTAGCAGCCGAGCCATCGCTGCAGAGCGGGGACAGCCCGCATTCGATGGGTGGCTTTAAAACTTGAAAGACAGAACTTCAGACGGTGCTCGAGCTACAAGACTGCTCTTAAATAAAGCATCTCCGAGGCGAACGCGGCCGGCGGGGCGCTGATTTGGAGCCTTTTGGAGCCGACGTTGACGTGCACCAAAGGTTCCAGGTTTGTGTTGGCTGCGGGCACTGGGACACGCTGCGATCTTCTGTGCTCGTACAGCCAGCAGCGCTCGGAGCTCGGGATGGAAGGCAGGAGCGAGCAGAGCACGCTGCCTTGGGCTGGTTCCTCCTGGAAGCGTTGGGAATAGGCTTATCGAGGAGACTTCCTAGGATGGGTGTTAAGAGAGAGGAGCCTGGCGCTGCCACGGCTGTACAAACCCGCCTTTGTGGTGGCATCGCTGTGTCCATTAAGATGTTCTTTTATTTCTTTCATTTACACCATGCGCTTATGTGACTCAGTAAATGCTGAGGTTAAAACTTCCCTGCTCTACTCTGGGTTTTGGTAGAGCTTAGGAGAAGCAATGCATTGAGCGATGGACAAAAGTGAAGTTTGTTCTGGTTGTCGGTGCGTTGTCCATCGGCTGTGGATGAGGGGACTTTGTTTCCCTACACTTGCAGAGGTTCATTTGGTTTGACTGCCCTGCAGCCTGCTGGCTCCCTGAGCCTCACCTGCAGCAGGTGTGCTCCTCTGCACGTGGGTGAAGAAAGCTGCATGGGTTGCGTGGTGACTGCTGGTGAATCGAGTTGCCACAAGGGCAAGCGTTGGTTTGAATTTATTTTCTGTGCAATTTAAAAAGTTCTTATTCCGCTGCTTTCCACCTTGAGAAGTGAAGGCTGAGCAAGACGTGTGATGTCCTGCAGCTCCCCACGTGTGGGCAAACAGGCTGTGCAGAAGGTGAGCCGATGTTCGGTGCCTGGGCTGTGTCTGTGCATCCCCAGAGGGAGCCAGGAGCAAACCTGGGAGGATGCAAAGCGAGGAGAAATGCGAGCTGCACTGAAACCTTTGGAGGCACAGTGCTGTTAACAGTGGGGTATGTCCATTGTCTCCAGCATGGATCTGTATGTGAGTTCTTATTTTCTGTAGACCTTCTTGCTCCAGCAAAGGGACAAGCAGAGCTGGAGTTACTTTCTGCCACGAGAGAACATCACTGCATAGATGTGTTGTAGAGAGGACAGGAAGAAAGAGATGGGAGTTGCTTAAGCTGATGGTTGCCCTCAGAACAAACGGTTATGAACTGGCTGCGAAGTGCAAGTAGGGTTTCCAAATCCCCGAGGAGCCAGATCTGCAATAGCTTTTGCAAAAAGTGCGGGGGAGGCCTCCCCTTCATTTCTGGTTTAAGTGGATTTTGAACCATCTGGAGAGATGGTTATTTGACGTGGTACCTTGTGAAGGAAGGGATGGGAGTGGTGACTTTGCACCTCGGTGTCTGTCATGACTGAGGCTGGGAGAAAAGCCATCGGTTTGCCCCCAGGCAAAGTTCAGGTTGGAGATAATCCCCAGGCAAAGTTCAGGCTGCTCAGGAGGCTGTGTAGGATGATTATAGCACTTGGTCCGTTTCCCAGTTTGCCGGCATCGTGTCACAGAAGCAGCTTTGTATGGATCCTGGTGCGCATTCTTGTTGGCTGGTGACTTTGGGTTAAACTTGAATGTAAATTCTTGGCTTCTCCTGGAGGTTTTCCTCTTGATTCTGGCAAGGGGAGAATGAAGACACATTCCCTCTGATGTGCTCAGAGACCTCTAATTTGTGCTTTCAGCCTGGCATCCTTTATGAAGTGCTCAGAAAGAGGATGTATCATAGTCAATAGAGTGACTCTGTGTTCTGCGGCAGCTTTCTCAGGAGAAGAAATTAAGTTGCACTACTGTTCTTTTCCAGGGTTCCTCTCAGTCGCTGACAGAGTCAATGGGAGCGGAGTCATTTCAATTCTGTGCTGCTCTCTGCTGTGTGACTTGGGAAAGCCAAATGCTGTGGCTGTGTGCTGTGTCCTGGAAAGCAGGCACGAACACTTGGGCTTCAGGAGGGAGCGATGTGATCAGGGTGGCTCTAATGAGGAGCATCCTTCCATTTACCCAGAGGAATGTGTGTGCTGGCCGTGCCACACACAGTGCTGGGCTGCTTCTGTTGGTGCTGAGAGCATAATCTGTCTGGGCTGGGTGGGACAGCTCTGTAGAAATGCTGGCAGGCCGCTGTGCAGCCTGGAGCTGTGGGGGCTGCTGGGCATGGGGAGATGGCAAGAAAGGATGGATGCTCTTTGCAGCTTTCCAGACTTACTGCATTCCAGCCACCCTGAAACCCAGCATGTAGGGATTGTGTACGCAGCAGGCGCCGTATTCATCCAGAATAGGAAGCATTCCTTGCCCTGAACAGCTAACTGTCTCAAAAGCAAGAACAGATTGAGGCAAAATGCACAACCAGAGATGTGCCAAGCAGTAGGCTTGGCAGCACCACTCCATTATCTTCTGTTGTTGGGCTGAGATGTTGGCCTGGAGTGCTGATGCACATATGTAATTTTCCCCTTCCTTAACTCCATGCTCATCTCTGGGTGCTTCTTCTTAGTTTTGATCCATCCTTATCCTAAATGAGCAAAACCTAGACAATTACTGCTGAGTAGTTCTTTGCTCTGCAGAGTGCTGTGTGCTGTGTCTGCGTGGTTCTTCCAGCTCCTTTTGAGATGTAGGATAAGAGCCTGACTCCAAGGAGCACAGCTGTTGGTGTTGCATTGTGATGCCACCTGGTAGGCTGCAGCTATGCTGAATTTCTGGCTCTCCCTACCTCCAAAATGCAAATAAATACGGTGGAAAAATCCCAAATCCACAGTTTTGCATTTTATGTCTTTTGGGACAAACTGAACTAATACTTTGAGATTGTTCCTGTTCATTAGGAAATTCTGGTCTAATGCTTTTGGTCTAGTGTTTGAAATCAGGACTTTGCTTGTTAAAATCTGGTGTGTCTGAGGCATAAACACAGCCATGTAGTGGGTCTTTAGACAAGTGACTCTATTTAAGGCTTCTGTAGCTTTCAAAGGTGCTGAGCACGTTGCCCATAGGAAGCAAAATGCTTCAGTACTTCTGCATATCTGGACTCTGGGGTTCTTTGCATCCATATACAGCATAGAGTTGGTGCTGCCCAAGAACTGTGTGAACTGAACTGGCTAGGGAATAATCTTTCCAAGACTGTGGGGTGCCCACTTTTGTGCTTGGCTTCTGATTCTAACCCTCACAGTTAGTCTGTGTGATACAGCAGGCCTTGAATTCACTCCCAAAATGTCATAGAGCTGCTCCTCGCTTTACTGCATTCTTCTTCCACTGCTGTCAGTCTTCGCTCCTCAGTTCTGGGGTGTTTTAGGACTGTTGGGACTGTTGAACCTCACACCTGCTGGTGAGGAGTGAACATCTTTGTGTTCATCTGACAGCCACGTGAAGGAATCTCTGCACCCTCCAGGAAGGATCATGGAACAGTGGTTTCTCACCTGCCTTTGAAGTCTGGGAGCTGTTAGGGGTGATGCTGGCAGAAACATTACGTTAAGCTGGGGAAGAGAAAGAGTTACTGACTTGCACACAGTCCAGAAGCGGACAGAGATCTACCAAAACATCCTTAATCTCAGAAACAATTTGGTTAAAAGTAATCATTCTTTCAGGTTTTTATTGACGCTTGGCTGTTATCAGGGTTGTGTCCCTGTGGGTTTTCACAGGAAAGCTGTTTGTGTAATTGCTGCCCTTGACAAAATGAAGCAGTTACCAAGAAAGGTGGTGGAGGTGACATCCTCTGGGTACCTTCACACAGATTAGATGAAACACTGCTTTGTCGGTGATGTTCTGTCAACACGAGCTTTCTTTAACCACTGAGGCAATGTGCCTACGTGTTTATAACTCTGATAAAGCTTTTGTTTTTAGCACAGTGGCTCGGAGTGTCTTTATGGACGAGATGAGATCCCAAAAGCTGAAGTCATGCATCGAGCCCTCTTGCTTGGCGTGTTAGATACGCTTAAAAATCAAGGAGGTCTGCAAGGCAGTTGGTTCTGTGTACTTTTTGTGTATAGTTCTAGATTTTTAATACTCCTACTCTTCCCTCTGATAACTTGAGGCCTGAAATGTTAATATTTTTGTTTATTTGTTTTTAAATGGAAACAGAACTCCTGATGAAACCGTGTGATTCAGGAAGCTGGAGATTGATGAACAAACCTTCGTTGCTATGGAAATGAGTGAACTTGTAACTTGTTATGTCTCCTTTTGGACAGAAAATCAGAGCTTTCAAGTGAATTCCAGGCTAGCCTCTAGGAGCCTGAATGTCCACTCCTGGCAGCATCCCCTGATTCATAGGACGAGTGCAGATTTTCCTCCTTGAGGAGAGGAGCTAGTGAGAGCTGGAGCAGAAGCTGAAGGCTATGGTCTGTCCCTGGGATACTTTGAGATCTGATGACCCCATCTGCTCAGTTGCAGAACAAGATGCTATTAAAACTGCCAAGGGAGGGCCAACAGGAAGGATGGTCGGGCTTCATCTACAAGAGAATTGGTGCTTCTCTGTGTTAGTCATTGTAGGTACTTGGGGAGCACACAGCTCTTCCTGTGCAGTACTGTGAGATGGTCAGCGCTGTGCAGAGCCTTGATCATGCAAGGTCATTGTCTCTAAACTAGAGTAGTTAAGAGATTGACTAACTTTATTTCTGGTTCCTTTCCAGGCTCATGGTCTGCAGCACCATGCAGGATCCCAGCCTTTGCTCTGCGAGCCAGAGGTGAATCCATGGGAAGGCCAGCTATTGTGGTAGCTGTCAGGATGACCAAAGCACGGCTCCTCCGTCTCTCTGTGGTGCTGGTCTCCATCTTCATGATCCTCCTGATCATTGTCTACTGGGACAACGTGGGAACAGCTCACTTCTACCTGCATACATCCTTTTCCAGGCCTCATTCCCCAGAGGTCATCCCCGGTATCACTGCAGGTGGGGACTGGGAAGCCTTGCCAGAGGTAGATGAGTTTTTAGCAAAGCTGCTTAGTTCAAGCCTGAAACAGAACAGCTCTACTTCCCGAAAGACAGAGCAGCTGCTCGTCCAGGGCTCCAACAAGCCAGTGGTGAGCAATTTGGAGGAGAACATACGGGGCTATGACTGGTCGACGCACAATGCCAGAAACAGCTTGGACCAAGAGAAGCTGCAGATAGAGAGGCAGAGAACATTGCGGGAGTTTTGTGCCAATTCCAGCTTTGCCTTCCCCACCAAAGAGCGCTCCTTTGATGACATCCCAAACTATGAACTCAACCACCTGATTGTGGATGACCGCCACGGCATCATCTACTGCTACGTCCCCAAGGTTGCCTGCACCAACTGGAAACGGGTGATGATTGTGCTGAGTGAGAGCCTGCTGGACCAAGGGGTCCCGTACCGGAACCCTCTGGACATCCCACGGGAGCACGTCCACAATACCAGCACCCACTTGACTTTCAACAAATTCTGGCGTCGATACGGGAAATTCTCCCGGCACCTCATGAAGATCAAACTGAAGAAGTACACGAAGTTCCTCTTCGTGAGAGACCCTTTTGTCCGCCTCATCTCTGCCTTTCGCAGCAAATTTGAGCTGGAGAACGAGGAGTTCTACCGGCGTTTTGCCATCCCTATGCTGAAGCTGTACTCCAACCATACCAACCTTCCCACCTCTGTTAGCGAGGCCTTCGGGGCGGGCCTCAAAGTCTCCTTTTCTGACTTCATCCAGTACTTACTGGATCCCAGGACAGAGAAGATGGCCCCTTTCAACGAGCACTGGCGGCAGGTGTACCGGCTGTGCCACCCGTGCCAGATAGACTATGATTTCATTGGGAAGCTGGAGACGCTGGATGAGGATGCTGCTTATCTCTTGCAGCTCCTCAAAGTGGACAGGCTGCTCCGCTTCCCCCCCAGCTACCGGAACAGGACTGCCAGCAGCTGGGAGGATGACTGGTTTGCTAAAATCCCCTTGGCTTGGAGGCAGCAGCTCTACAAGCTGTATGAGGCAGACTTTGTGCTCTTTGGCTACCCCAAGCCAGAAAACTTGCTTAAAGACTAAAAGTGATTGGGCTGTGGGTGTGGGAGGGAACATCTGAAATACCAAAAATGTTTAAAGCCTCCTCATTTTTTGCTCTTACCTCCCTTCTCCATAAAGGTTGGTACAATGGAATATATTTTTTCTACCGCTTCCCCTTCCATTTTTGCAGTAAGTTCAGGATATTTCCATCCAGCTGTGCATATGGAAAAAATGCCAGTATTTTTATCATTGTTTTCTGGGTTTCCTTTTTTTTTTTTTGAATGTCCCCATGTTTTGCAGTGGGTCACTGCCCATGGTCACTCTGCCAACTGTGTCCTTCAGTAGCTTTTTATTAATACATTTTTTTAAAATTAATATATTTAAGATATTTAATACGAAGTGTGTGTTGTGGCAAAGGAAAGGAAGGAATAAAAAAAAAAAAAGAAGTGAAAGAAAAACCTAAAAAGTGCTGATGCATTTGCCTCTGTGTGTCGTCTCAAGGCTGTTTGTGATGTTGCAGGGCACTCGAATGAATGCTGGGAGCCCAGCAGATGGGTCAGTCAGTGCCCGAGCACCCGTGCTGTGGTGAGGCATGCAGCTCACAGCCAGGATCACAGGAGGGAAGTGGTTGAGGCCCGTGGGGTGATTCAGGATGTGCAGATGGCCAGCCCAGAGCCTCTGCACTGCTTCCAACTTCCAGCAGCGTGGTGAAGGAGCTGTGCTGTACAGAACGCTGCATTTGCTCAGCCTCTGCTGAATCTTCTGTGATGTGGTGTCTGCTCAACACAGGTCACTTGCAGCAATGGGGATATAACACAACTCTCAGTGCTTTAGGGAAGTGTGGCAGGGTGTGGATATTTACCCCTGGGTGAACAAAGCTGAAAGATTTCTTTCAGTTGGTGTGCATTGAGGTGATCTCTGAATTCATTTGTTTTCAGAGTGCCAGCTACTGCTCGTGACGCTGTGCCCTCATCTGCTGCATTCCTGTTTGTAGCAACTGACTGATGCAGATTGAATCACCTGCCTTGCTGGGCCCTGCTGCAGCAGTGATGGTAGCCCACTGTGCTCAGCGCCTGCGGGCTGCTTCCCAAAGGATGCAGCTTTTGGAGACAGGCTTTGTGTCTCATCGGCTGAATCTGCTTCTCTCTGAATTGCTCTGTGATCAGGCAGAGAACTGAAATGCTTGATTACTTTCCTGAGCTGTGAAAACGATGAAGCTCCAGGCCTCAGGAAGCAGCCTTGTGTTCTGGGCAGCTGCCTTGGAGCTGCCCTCCTTGTTTGCTCATAGACCAGCAGGAGGTGTGACGTTCCCCCTCCATCTCCTCGCTTCCCCAACCTCTGTACACGTGTGTTGTCTCAGCATTGTGTGCTCCTCCTGGTGAATGTGCTGCACCAAGTTTCTAATCTTTAAGTGAAAGGTAATAGCTAGTAGTTATGCTAGGAGCAAAGAATTGCATTCACAGCACCCTCCTGTAATTTCTGCAGAGTTATTTGCAGTTTAAATGAGCCTGAAGCCATGATCTGATTTTTAGTGCTTAGATCTTCACAGCTTGGGGGAAAAGGAAGTGCTTGTTTATGAGTCATTATTTAAAACTAATAATAGAAAAGTGTTGATCTCTTCAATTTATTTTTTCAATTACAAGCTAATTGCTGCAAAACAGAAAGATGTTGAGACTCTCATCTGCTGTAATGAGTAATCCCGGGAGCCTGTTGGTTCCTGCAATATTTACATTTCTTCAGGGTGGGTTCATCCCAGCTCTTCAAAGTTACAGCGTAGATGTTTTCGGCTGTTGTCTTTACAACGTGTTTGGTTTTTGTTTTTTTTTTTCCCTCTTCTAATTTCCATTTAATTGATGTTTAGTATTTGCGGACGTGGGCAGCTGGGGACGCAGCGCAGATGTGCTGATGAGCACCGCATCACCAGAGCTGTGCAAACTTCCTCCCAGCTGCTTCCCCTGCGCCTCTTGACCAAATCCTGCCCCTCTGAACCGTGCTCAGTTGCAGGGCTTCTGTGATGCTCATCCTGCAAACTGGCTGCAGCTGCATCCTCACCTACACCACCCCATGAGCCACGGCTGCAGCTTGTGCCACGCAGAGCATATTTCATGGCTTCACCCTCAGGAGAGCTCGAGTGGTGAGGGTGGTGATGGAAGAGGGCTGCCACCCTGTCAAGCCCAGCCTGCATTTGCTTTAAGCCATTTCAGTATCTGCAAACCCATACTCAGCCAAAGCCATTCTCCCAAGTGCCTGCAAAGAGGAGCAGTGATGCTCACATGGAGAGGGCTTGCTCTGCTGCTGCTTCCCCATAGCCTGCTCCTTGCTGCTTCCTCCTTTAGAAGCCTTCCTGCCCACCCTCCCACTGCTGTGAATGTATTGTGGAGGAGTCAAAGGCAACCCAGGCTGCGCTGAGCTTTGTGGTGAGGCCACTGGGGGGACTGGGACAGAGCTCCAGCTTTAGGAATGTGCTTTTTTTTTTTTTTTTTCTTTCTGCGGGTTTCTTGCTCTGTTCTGATGATGTAAAAGAGTACGTAGGGGGGAGAAAAGGACAAAGGGTTTCAACCAGCCATTCTTCCTCCCCCCAGTTTTCTGAAGGAGCTGGAATTCAGTATTTCTCAATGGCAGAATGACTGGCGAGGGCAGGCAGTGTGCATGCTGGCCTGAAGTCAGAAAAGAGCTGAAAATTGTGAGTCTAGATGGTTGTGATGGTAGTGCTGATTTTATAAGAGGTAGAAAAATGCTTTGCAGTGGCCTATTTGTGTCTAAATAAACCTGGCTCTTTGTTTCATGCTCTGCCTGCAAAAAATTACATCCTGTTCTCCCTCTGGCTTGCTTTTGACCACTTGGCCAACGCCAGCCTGGTGCCCAACGAGGCAGAACCGATGTGTGGTTGCAAAAATATCCAGGGGTTTGACTGAGATGTTTCCAGGTGGAACTGAGACCAGCTTTAGTGCTTGCTCAGCATCGCAGTTAAAGTCTTTTTGCAGCCATGTGACAGATGGGGTCCCTCTCTCACTGCTATGGCACAAGGCATGCCACCCAGCCCCGCAGCCCCTGTGTGCTCCAGGGAAGGGCAGTCAGGCTTCAGAGCTCTTTGCTTTCTGAGCAGTGGCACGGCTTTGCCAGGGTACGGGGTGTCCTTAACCACGTGGGTTCCTTTGAATCTCAATCATTTTTAACCCTTTCACTCATTTCTGGTGACAAAATTGTAGAGCCACCAAGTGTGGACAAATCATCATGGAGTAAAAAGTTGCCCTTGGATCATGCTTGAAGGCTTTTGGCTGTGTGCTTTGAATCCCTCAAGGTGGCACCGGGTGGGTGGAGGGCAGGGGATGAATGGCAGCATTGAAGGGGTGACGAAGAAAAGCCAGCTTGTTCCTCCTTATGTAAGCTGGAGCACGGGGAAGGCCGGTGACTTGGCAGGGCTGTGTGTGGCCGTGGTGCTGAGCAGTGCCAGGAAGGGTGCGGGGTGTGATGACGGGACAGGCAAGCGAGGTGGCTCCAAGGTAAAGGCTTGCCCGCAGTTGGAAACCTCACTGGGGGTAGAGCAAAAAAGAAAGATGGGATTTAATGAGGACAGTGATGCCTGTTTGGGGAAGAAACGGAAGTGAGCAGTGCATGGTTTGAAGCAGAGCTAAGGTAGTTCTTCTGTTTGCTTTAATCAAGGAAACAGCTTGGGCTGTGGAGATTGACACTTGTCCCTGCGGGGGCTGGCTGGCATTTGGCTGCAGAAAAGCTGAGCAGCAATGTTGGGCAGTGGATCCAGATCTGCCTGCAACGCTGGGGCTGTGGCAGCTCTGCAGAGGCCAAGCTGGAACCTGTTTGCTGCTCCTGGGCTTTGCTGCTGCTGGGTGGGCTGCTGCTCCCTGCCTGGCTCCCACAACAGCGAGGCCCCTCCAGCTGCTGCATCCCCCTGTGTGCTGCACTGCCTCCCTGCTGTGCTGGTGTCACTGCCCAGTGTCTTCCCAGTCCTGCAGTGGCTTGGCTTTTGTGCAGAAATGGCTTAAAATAAAGTAAAAATAAAAAAGAAGGAAGTGGAGGAGCCGTGGAAGCTCAGCTTGGTTCCTGTTGGGAGCAGCACGACCTTGGGGGGGAGAGGAAGTTTCCAGTCACATTTCTGTTGGCTTTTTGATGAGCCTTTCCCTGGGCTTGAAAAATTAATTGAGGTTCTGAGAGCCGTGTGCAAGGAGATCATTTACAACTTAACCTATAGGTGCACGTGGAGCAATGCCAGTAGAACAGTGTGGTGATGCTGGCAGCTGTCCTGGGGCAGCCACCAGGCGTGTGGCTGTGCTGCTCTTTGCTCACTGCTTTACACCTTAAGGCTGCTGCTTATTGCTTCAGCTTTCCGTCTGTGAGATCTGGGGTGACGGTGATCCCAAGGAGTGTGGAGCAGCAGGAATTTTCCTTGGTGTGACTACATGACTCTCACCACAGCCTACGTTTTCTTCACACCACGATGTCGAGGTGAGGGCATGCTTTCCACGTGCAGCTCTAAACTGGGCAAAACCCAGCTGGGGGATGGCTCAGGGGTCACGGCTCTGTCCCTGGTTGGCCTCCAGGCACAGTGGGTTCCTCAGGGCTGTCTGCTATGTCCTTGGCTGTCCCCAGGGCTGGGCAGAGCAGAGGGGCTCAGCCAGCTGCGATGTCCCTGAGCACTGAATTGCTTTTCCCCCAGTGAAAAGTTCACAATTATGTCTCAGGTTCTTATCCTCAGTCTGTGCTGAATCTGAGTGCCAGACTGACACCTGTGTACCCCCAGCCCCATCTGACCCACGTGTTAACCAAGTGAGATGTCCTGGCCCACTGGGCAGTGCCTTTGCTGTGTTTGGTGCCTGGCGTGGATGGATGACACCCGGCCCTGGCAGCACTGCATTTTGAGGCAGGGAGGCTGCAGCTGCAGTGTTTTTCTCTGTCACTGCAAGAATTCAAAATGGGTGGAAGAGAATTTACCCAGGATCGCCTCTTGTTTTGGTTGGATCCTGGACAGTTCTCTGTGGAAAAATGGGAGGAGCAGGGATAGGGATGAACCAGCATGGTGTGTGTCACAGAGGCAGCATGGCCAAAAGTGTGGTCAGCAGGGAGAGGAGGGAGCTGGGATGTGCTGCTGGGGGGTGGAAGGGCTGTGGGCGCTGAGGTGAGCAGGGAGAGTGTGAGGGATTCTGACACGAGGTGCAAGGTCAGAGCCCCGGGTTCTGTGGGATGGTGATGCTCTCATCGAGCTGTCCCCAGATCACCAAGCAGAGCAGGGACAGGCTGGCTCACTTCTTTAAAACAGCAGCTGTAACTGGGATGAAATGCCATGAGGAATTATTTTGCAGAAGCAGCATGACCCAGAGAGGAGATGGGTGGGCAGGAGGGGTGGTGCCACTGACCCTTTAGTGGTGTTGGGCACCTCTATCCATCTCTATTTCCCCTCTCTCAACCTTATTGATTTCAGACTATATATATTTTGGCTCTTGGGTAAATCAGAAGTACTTTTGTCATCTGGAATAATCGTGCTGAGAGTGCAAAGCTTTTGTTACAAAGGCTTCACTGACCTTTAGCTAATGGGGAATCGATGAATGAAGTGTAGGCAGTGCTTCCCAAGTAATGCTGTGCATGGTGGGGACCCAACAGAGCATCACTCAGGTATCCAATACCAGTTCACCCCCAGACTGTCTGCTCCCCCCTGTAACACAGCTCCATTCTCTGCTGTTGTCCTGGGGATGCTCATGTTGTGCAACCTCCATGTGGTTGTTGCAGTGGGTGTGGGATAGCCAGACTCCATCAGCAGCTGTGGGTGTCCTCCAGCTCCATGTCCCCAGGCCAGCAGCTTGCTGTACTCCTGTTCCAGCTCAGTCAGCAGTCAGGGACTGAGCTGAGGGCACTGCAGACACAGCTGCTGTGTGCTGTAGTCCTTATGGCTTGGGTCTGGGCTCTGTAGCAGGTACCCAGTTAGCAGGGCTGGGAGCTGCCTTTAATTCCCATTTCAACATGATGGAATCAGAACTGTACTGGTTTTCCCTTTTCCTTTTCAGTCGTTAAATCTGAACTTTCTGGCCCTTTTCTGGAACATAATCATTGCTTTCTTCCAGGATTGCAGCAGTGGGAGGAATGCTCAAAGTTATCCTGCAGGTACTGCATTTCTGGAGTTAATTTTGCATTGTGTGCTCAGGTTTTCCTGGGGAAAGTCGAGGTGCCAGGAGCCACTCTGTAACCAAAAGCCCTTTATAAGACCAGGATGAGCTGTGGATGGAAGCCCAACAGCAAGATGAAGCTCCTGTATTATGGTCCCCCTCACATCCCCACATTGGGGCTTCCAGAGCAGCCATTGCTCCACGCAGTGGTTTCTGGGAGCAAATCTGTTAAAATAAAAAAGTGAGAAAAATGCAAAGCATTTGTCACCGGCAAACGAGAATGTGAATTCAAGATGTTGGGGCAGGCTCCAGATGCTGTTGCAGTTTGCATTTATTACATTTTTTAGAGCTTAGAAAAAGGTCAGCGTGCTTGGATGCAGTTCCTCACTTTTGGAAAGTCTGCAGGTTTGAAAGTAATGCTTTTATTTGTAATAGGGAAACAGCCTGCTTGCACAGTTTACCTTTGGAACTGAGACACCAGCTAAAATCTAGCTCTTGGGTTTGTCAGCTTAATCTGAAAAGACAACTAGAGACAACAAGGTGGTGCGTTTTGTTGGTTTCTTTCCCCTCAATATAAAAGAAAAAGGTTTCAGCATAAGTTAGGTTGCTGTTGTCAGTGTCAGCTTCTTTCTGGCAGTGCCTATTGGAAGGAAATTTCCAATACAGCCCAGCTGCCAGAGACAAATCCTGTATTGGAACATCTTGGTTCAATATCCCAACTCGCTCCTCACAGTCCTGCCGTTTAACGAGAGGACACACAGAAAGTGGCTGCTTTGTTTTCAGTTCTGAGCTTCTTGTTTTCATGATGTATTTTTCTTGCCGGTGTTTGCTTTGGACAAAGCTGTTACCACTCTGCAGCAGTGATCCCTGCTGTGTGTCTGCAGGCAAAGTGCTCTCCCAGCCCCACCGTGGCTCCATGTAGACCTGTGTGGTACTGGGAGAGGTGGCAGGAGTCCCATTGGGATGGGGCCCATGTGTTGGAGGACCAATGAATGACCATGCAACCTGCTCCTCTCTTATCGTCTGACCTTCTGCCTCCCGTGAGGGCTGCTGTCTGTACTGACCTCCAGGATGTCACGTGGTGTCTCATGATGTGGTTTGGTGGCCATGGTGGTGATGGGTTGATGGTTGGTGATCTCGGTGATCTTTTCCAGCCTTAATAATTCTATGATTCTGCATCGTTGCACAGCGCTGAACCTGGAGGCCAAGTCACTGTTTTCCCTATAAAATGGGGAAGATACAGATGTTTGCCTGACCTGCTGAGGCGCTGCTGGTGCTGGCAGTGTTGCAGCTTGCTGCCGCCCAGCTGCAGGGCTGGAGGACGTGGCACAGACATTGCTCTTCCCAACCCTTCTCAGACAGCTTCCCAGAGATAGCGGGAGCTGCGGCTGTTTGTTTTTCTTCTTTTGTTGTTTGGCCCAAAGCAACAGAGGATATCTCCCTCCTGAAAGAGCAGCATATTTGCTTTGAGAGAGGATGAGGTCAGGAAGGGGCAGGAAGAGGCTGTCCTGCAGTGTTTTTGGTTGTTCACTGCGGTGCTGCACCTGCGCCAGGCTCCCACTGCTGAGAACTGGGGCTGTGCCACGCTCCCAGGGCAGCTCCAGAGGGGAAGCCAAGCATTCTCACCCCGCTGTGTCCTGGGGTTTGTCATCACCTCCAGAGCTGGACCCAGAGCTGCCTGCATCCTGTGAGCTCTCTGCAACTGCTCCCAGTGGGAGATAGCACCGCACTGCCACCGCAGCTCTGTCGTGGTGTGCTGGAGCTGTGAGATTTGAGCAGGTTTTTTCTAGCTTGGAGCTGCATCCCCACAGCTTGCATCATTTCCTTTTCCGCAGGGAGAATGGGGGTGGTTTTGCTCATGCTACAAAAACAGCTCTTTAGGGTCAGGGCACTGGGGCTGAATTAAGAGATGGTAAAGCAGTGTCTCCTTCAGCAGCTTTTAGGGCTCCCTTCCCATTAGCGACAAATCCCACACATGTCCCCAGCAAAGCTCTCTGCAGATAAAGAGAGCTTCTCAAAATGAGAGGTTTTAGAACAAAAGAGAAGGAATAGGAAACCCTTTGTTGATTGTGGACATGGACTGTCTCAGCAGCAGTCTGATGCAAGTAAGCTCTACACGTGGCAGTGTGTTGGGCTGCCTCTGTTTCCTTTCTGAGCATTTGCAGTTCTCTCTGTTCTCAGAAATCGACACAAAGGTTTTTCCATTCCCTGGTTACACCCTGATGCTCAGTGAGTCACTGCTCTCTGTGCCTCTGTTGTCCTGAGGTGATGGCTCCTTCCTGAGCATTGGGAATGTTCTTGGGCCAGACAGGTGCCAGGAAATACGGAAAGCATATTGTAGGTTTTCAGCTGCAACAATACAATGGTTTGGGCCGTTTGCTGCTTCGGGCTGTGATTACGTGGCGGGTTCAATGAGTTGTGAAGCAAGGAGGTACTGAGCCATTGAGCACCTCCGTTCACTGCACATCTCATACAGAGATGTTGGTTCCCTGTGCTGTTTCCCTGCTTCCCACACAGGCACCTTATGGAGATGACCACAGCAGGACACCCACGCCTCAGAGCTGCAGACTTGTCAGATAACCTGGCCTCTCACTCCAGCTATTCGGCCTGTGTTTAGTCTAGCAGCAGTCGTGGTTGTTTGCCCTGGTGAAGCAGGGAGAGGAGTTGAGATGTTGGAGGAGAAAAGTCATTCCAAGAAGATGACATTCTCTCAGGAGCCCCAAGGGCAGCAAGGGAGAGAATAGAAATAGGTAATCTAAAGCCCAGGCACGTAAAATATTCCCATTATGCCAGCTCTCTGTAAGCAATATTTCTCTTTGCATTTTGCTTTACCAGTTAATTGGACGTCTATTATTTCATGATTTCAGCAGAAAATGGGGCCTGAGTGATGACTTTGGTACCCAGCCCAGTGCTTCCATAGGCAGCTCCTCCCATCACTCTGCTGGGGACTCAGTTCTGTTTGGACACCGGGGCAGAAAGAGGACCCCTTATTTGACCTAATGAATGGTAATTGGAAATACTTACCTCAAACAGAGCCGTGTACCAGGTGTGTGGGAGTCCAGAGCTGCACAGTTCTCCCTGTCAGGCTATTTCAGCCACAGTTACGTTAGAAGCATGGAATTTTAAGGTTCTGCCTCTCTTTTTTCTTCTGGTCAGGATTTTGTAAACAGGTTTATTTGCCCTTCCTGCCTGACTCAGGGCTTGTCCATGCACAGCTAAGGAGCACAGAGAGAGGGCTGAGCAGAGCCATAGCCGCCCGGATGTCAGGAATTGTTTGCAGGAGAGCTTCAGCCCTGCAATTACGCTCTGAAGTTATTCAGCAAATAGTTTTAAATAATGGATCCCTTTGAGAAATGTGAGTTGCTCTGCGGGCAGATTCCAGACAGAGAACATGCACGGAAATCTCATTTTTTTAACACATTTTCCCCTCTGTTTGCCAAGCAGTGTGGTTGGCACTGGGATCCCTTTGCAATGCCTTCACGTAGGACTAAACCTCTCTAGCAGGCACAGAACCTGGTGAACAAAGGACTCTGACCCTGGGGGGGAGAGGAGAGCTCCCAGCATCCCAGGTGAGGTCCAGGTGTGCACAGGTGAGACTACTGCACGTGAAATACGTGGCTGGAGGACTTCTGAGGTCCCAAATCACCATGTGATGCTGTCCATAAGTAGAGTGGTGACACTGCTCCTTTGGCTTGCTGTCATAAGGATGGTGGCAATGAGCACCTCTGGGAAATGCAGGATGCCCTATGCCTTCGTGCCCAGCATGCTGCCGTCACGCTACATCAGCCCCTGTCCCAGGAGAAGCAGCTGCTCTGCGTAGCACCAAAGCCATGCAGTGGTGTGCTGAAGTGGGATTTAGCACAAGAATCTGGTGGATGAATAGTGGGGATCTGTCACTCACTTGTCCCTAAATCTGCTGAATCCCCCACGTGCAGTGGGGAGCAGTGGGAATCTCCCTCTATGTGACAACCACTGTGGGTTGTGCTGCATGCATGGGGCTGCAGCCTTCCAGGGTGAAAGACAGAGAGCTGGGGAGGCCACCCAGGGCTGAGTTCCACATCTTTATGCCCTGTATAGCAACCCCAGTGGCTCAATGGTTCCAACTTAATTTTGGAGGCACTAGGGCTCACGTGCTGCACATTCAATCATCCTGTGCCCATTGCAGGGAGCAGCATGTCTTCCTTAGCAGCAAGGCTCTCCTGAAGCAGTGCAGTGTTTGCATATTTGAAGCACTATGGCCACAATCTGTCAGTGGGAGAGCAGCCACGATGGAAACAGCGTCAGACGTTCATACGCAAATTCCTCAGCCTGGAGGTAGGACGGGAATACAGATTCACTCGCATCCCTCTTGGGTTCTGTGCATTTACATTCGCAAATTCCTTATTTGGAACGGAGTTTGAAAAACGTCCCAAACCTCCCGTAAGTCCTTCTAAAGGGAACAACGCAAACGTGAAATCCCCTTTCTCAGGATGCTTTGCCATCTAGTGCCCGGCCGGGGAATCCCAGCCACAGCCTGCGGGGGGAATTCTTGGGAAGAGCATCAGTATTTTCAGAGTGCTGAGTGATTCAGGAGCCCAGGTTTTAGGACTGCTATGTGTGAGGCTGACTGGGAGCTGGGGAACCATCAGCAGTGAACACCATCATGGCATCACACACAAGGACAGGCAATGGTGTACGTGTCCTCTTGCCACTGTTTTTGCACTGCCCAACGTTCCGACGTTCCATGCGTCCCATACAACCAAATGCTTTTGGCTCACAAGGATCAGGTTTTCAAAGCCATTAGCTCCCTAAATATGCTAGTGGGTGACTAATGGCTTCTAAGTGCCCCAACAGACTCGAGATGTACAAAGGGGCTGAGAAGGCTCAGAGCTTTGTGTCGTTTTAAGAGCTGCAACCCTCAAGTGTTTTGAAAGTATGTATCTAATATTCGTGTCTAATGAAAAGGAAAACCTGAAAGGAAAACCTGAAATATTCCAATTACTTTATCGATTGGCACGATGAAGTATATATCACTAAACCTCACTGTGCAGTGGCCCTGCATCCTTGGCAAAGCGTTGTTACAAGCCCTTCATTTATATTCCTCTGGTTTGCAAAATGCAGCGCCGTGGAGTTTGGCTTGTGCTGCTCTGTTTATCTTAAAAGCTAAGTACCAAAGCACTGCTGTAACAGATACACAAATAATCTCCAGTAGTACCTTTCTGATGCTTTTAAGTGAAAAAACTGCAGAACAGGTCCTCAGTGGTGGCTGCAGCCAAAACAGAGCCATTGCTACACGCAATTTTAGCATTATTCTGCAGTTTATGAGTATCCAGACTCTCTCAAGTCGTGCAGTGTGCAGTTCTGCTGTTTGTTTTACAAGCTCTGATAGCAGAGAGTGCAGCTCACAGCAGAGATGTGGTCTTTCTCCCCATAAATGGAAGCTGACAGAAGGGATGGAATCCACATCTCTGACCTGCAGGAGACACTGGGTTTGTGTGTGGGGATGAGCTGCTGTTCAAAATCACCACGGAGTCATGGGAACATCTCCAAATTGCCTTTATCTCCAGCTGGGAAATGGGGTGGGATCCAGAATTTCCTTGCAGAATTAGTGGCTGAAGTGGCCGATCTATAAATAATTTAAGTTCTATTTAGATGGAATGGAGATTCTGTCGTTATGTTGATGAAAGCAATCCACTTTTGTTTCATCAAAAACCCCTGTGAAAATCCCCTTCCTCTTCCTCAAGGCACACTGCTAAGGTCTCTGGCAGCTGGGGATGTGAGGCACTGATTCTGCTGAGACATCAGCAGGATTTCAAAGCTGAGTTCTAAAAAAAGCCTTTTCCATTTGTCTATCTGAAATATGCCGCAGAAGAATGGGAATTAAACGTAATGGCCTTTCTTAAGAGAGTCTGGATAGTGATTTGAATGCTGGATTCTTTTCAAGAAGATTTTTAATTAGCTATTGCTCTTTAAATGGAGATGCTTACTGAATGTCTGAGCCACACGGTTCGGGGGTGGGATGGAATCCTGAGCTGTTGCTGGAAGACACAGGACTTCATCTTAATTTCGTATCATCTTAGGGATCTTTGCACCGACAATGTAACGGAGGAGATTATTACTTCCCCAAGAGCCACAGCAACACGTGGCCCTGAAGGTTAAATCCAGATATCAAATGTATGAAGCATGGAACTGAAAGCAGCCTTGCAAGAAACTTAGGCGAGGATCAAGCAATTTCTCAGCCCCAATCCGGGCCCTCCTTGTTAAGGCTGTACGTAACTTCACGTCATTCAGGGACTGACACTGCATTTCCCCAGGCACCTCTCATCTGCGTCTCTTGGAAGCAACAAAGGACACAGCCTCCATCCCTCCTCCCCTCGGCTGTTCCTGCTCTCTCCCAGCAGATGGTGCCACGAAGCAATGTGTTTGTGTGCGCTGTTTCTTATCCGGAGGTTTTTTATATTCCCTCCAAGAGCCGCACACACTTCGCTGCCCATCAGAATTCCCATCCTTCCTTTTCTTCAAACAGTCTTTCCTCCTCTTTCCTCCGAGTCCTGAATATCACCCCATGCAGTGATCCCTACCTTGATTTGCCCAGTTTTCCTATATTTCCCTATATGCCTTCAAACTGGTGTGACTTTTACAGTACAAACATTTAGGAAAAAAAGCCTGAAATTCATATCCTTCAGTTTTGAATTCACATCATCACCCTGAATTTATTTATTGTTTTACTTTCGGAACAAAATGCAGAGCCTCGATTTTGTCCTTCCATACATTAAGTCTTGGAAAGACTGTACAGAGCAAATGGTTTTGGAGAAGGGAAGTTGTGAGCACTCAGCATCGTTGCTCACACCTGCAGGTCAAATCCTGGATCTCACAGTGTCTGTGAGCACTGGGATCTGCCCCGACTTTCCCTCTGGCCCGGCTGGCTGTCAGGGCAGCTGCCTTCTTGCCATTGGAGATGACAGCAGATGAACAAATGGTGACCTTCATTTCTGGCTTAGATGTCTTCTGTTGCATTGGCTTCAAAATTAAGATACCTTCTGTGTAGCATAAATGCTACGGCAATTCAGGCTGTCAACCTGCCTGCCAAAGCCAGAAAACAAAAGGTGAAAGGAGGCCTCCCGATGGCCAAAGCACAATACTTCATTGCTGATCCTTTGTTTGTTTGTTCTGTTGGAAGTTTCACCTGCGGAGCATTTGGCTTTCCGGCTCTCAGAGCACGGTTTTTCTTTAGCAGGCTGTTTAAATATTGACCTCCTCCACGCTTCCCATCCCACCATCCTTCAAAGTGGAGAAGGGGACGTCTATCCGGAGGCAGACTGGAAGGTGCTTTGTCTGAGCAGTAACAAATATTTGCGGTTTAATGGAGACCAGAGCTCTCTGTCTTTGGGAGCGTGTGTTTCAGCGTCGATTTGGAATAGGTGATGAGGTGATTACAGAACCCCGGTTGCCATGGGGAAGGGAGGGGGGTGATTGCTTTTTGATTGAAGAATCTGAGAGGCACCTCCAGTAACTTATTACTAATAGACACTCAAGGTGCGCTTGGCATCGATGCATCTTGGGGAAGCAGCAGTCGGTCTCACTAATGTCAGAGGAGTCGGCTTTCACAGCGCTAAGTTATTGAGGATGAAGGTCAGGTTTTCACAACTGGCCTCTCCAATAACATCCCTCACACTCTGTGTGGCTGTGGGAGTCATTCCTGCGAGGGCGGTTGATTGAATTTGCCAGTGAGGCTGAGTGCTGTGGGGGTGCCCACAAATCAAGCTGGCCGCACGCAGCCCTCAGTGCAGAGCATCAGCATGAAGTGGGAGGTGGAGGCTGAACCCCTTTTAATAAGTCAGGTCATTGAGCCGGTGTAATGGAGAGCATCCCCTGCCTTAAAGTTCAGAAATATTTTGAGGAAAGCTGGCCCCAGCATCACTGGGGAGCCCTGCTCTGCACACAGCCCATGTGCCCACTTCCCACCTTGCCCTTTCTCTGTTCTTAGTGGTTCTCATGCTGAAAACAGCCACCAAGCAGCTGGAGTCTTTGGAACGATGTTTAATTCCCTTATCGTCGTCCCTAATGATCAGACAGTGGTGGAGACACATTGCAGTAATTGTGTTTGTCTCCTTCTCCGCTTCCCGTTGAAAATGAGTCCCTTGCACTTGTTTCTGGGTGGCAGATGTGTTAATGGATGGGTAGTTTCAATGTGTTTATCTTTCTTGCGCTGTATATTTTGGGTATATAAGCGGTGAGAAGAGATAAGCACATAGGAGCCACTTCTGCATTAATGCCAGTAATTCGGAGATTATAAATATATATGAGAGAATTTCCGTGATTATGAGTATATTTTAATGTTTTGTTTAATGCATTGACTCTCTGGGGATAAGGCAAGAAAAAAAAAAAGCCATCTCATTTGTATAATTTAAGCAGCAAAGAAAGGACAAATTAAATCTCTACGCTTACAGATGTATGCAGATAGCTTTCCTCTGGGGGCTCAGTCCTTGCAGGGGAGTCCTACAGCTCCAGCCCATCCCTTTCCAGACCAAATCCCTATGGTGCTGTGGGATGTAGCACCTCCTCAGGAGTGCAAGGACGGGGGCAAGTCAACTCAGGCTCATGTTGGTGCATGAGAGATGCATGGGGAGAGTCTCTTAATTTGCAAGGGCTGTGGAAGGGGCAGCAGGGAATGTCAAAACCCACTGTCCTTCCCTCCGCTGGGTGGACATCAGACCTCATGCACTGAGGATGATGAAGGATAAGATGGGCTGATGGTTGCACTGGATGATCTTAGTGGTCTTTTCAACAGTTCTATGATTTTAAAACATAAAGGATAAGGTAAATTCATGTAGTTCCCAGGTTGGCTATCTGGATCTCGGAGCTACTCCTAGCACACGTACACTCATGTATGGATACTTCTTTTACATTCTTTCTCACTGCTTCGGCATCCAAGCTGTTCTCAACTCCGTATGCGTCCAATTTATGGTCACACTTCATAGTCTCTCCCCTTTATTTGCAGATTTCTTTTATTCCAGCACAGCTTGCCAAGGGATAATAAAAATATAATGCTTAACTTTTCTCACAGTTGAGAAAGGACTTGGGGGAAAAAAACATGAACAGCAATAATCTATCAAAACATTTCCCGTGGGCAAAAGCATCTTGACCGAGCACGCTCAGCCTTACAAACAGAAACGAAATACTGCTTTTCTCACTCCTCCAGAGCCCTTCTCACCAGCAGAGCACATCTCTGCTCCCACTGAGCGGGGTAGAGACCTTCCATGTGAAGTGCTATGCCCTGGGGCTTTTCTCCAGCCACTTCCATATGCAGAAAGCAGTGTGAGGGTTATTGGCCATACTTCTGTGCTACAAGATCAGGCAGCAAACGATGCCCCTGGCTGTCTCTCTGGTTTTGGTCCTTTGTTTTACAGCTTCGAGTCTGCAGGTAAGAATTCCAAGATCTGGCTGTTGGGTTGCTTTGCACGCTCACAGCCAACCCAAGTGGGAGTGAGAACATTCCCCATGGGAAAGAGGGCAGGGAAGAGGGCAAGGGGATGGAGCTGCTCCATGGCCAGTGCCTGGACCTCTGCCGGACCCCAGCACCCCTGCTTTCCCAGGTTTCATTGGTTGCTCAATGGAGTGAAAGATTCAGGAATGAGTTGTTTGCCGTTGCTAGGAGTTCTGGCTTCCAGTTCTGGCATCGTGCTGTGCACAAAAGTTTTGCTGTTTCCATGACAATTATGTCAGCTTTCTGGCTTCTGGGCCATCCTGCCTAGAAAGGGAATTTGGGAGATGAGATCAAGAAGAGAATTTTGTTATTTCACTTGAGAGCAGAGATTTTCCCACCCTACATAGCCTTCCTGCACTGTGCTCTTGGTTGCAGGCACAAGGCTGCATACTGTGGATGGTTTCTCTTTGGGGATGCAGGTCAGCATGGATCTGTCCTACTATTCTGCAGTCTGGAATTGCCTTTCCTTGTGGTGTGGTATTGGTTAAGCCATGAATTCTATTCAAAACCTGTGATCACACAGGACTGAGCTGTCCTGATCTATGCCCCATTATTGGCAGGGAGGCATATCTCACACCTCTGCTTATTCCTGGAGTACACAAGAAAAGCTACTATGGAAGGAAATGCATTATTTCTTCTACTTTATCTTAATTTCCACTGCACCTCATCAGGATGCTGGGCTGGGCCCAGGAACCCACCTCCATAGAAAGGGCACCCAGCCCCCACAGCCCATGGCTGTAGGACACAGTTGCCTATTAGAGACCCTGAAACGCCTCCAGCATTGAGACATGAAGGCTACCACAAAACATTAAGGAGATTTCACCCTTCTGCAGAAAGAAATAGGAACACACTGCAGTTCAGACCTGTTGGGAAGATCTAACATGGTGTTTATTTCAGGTATAAATTTGAATATATAAAAATGGCACCGTTGTACTCAGCTGCTGGTGCTGGATCCGGCTCTGACTTGTAAATTAGGTGTAGATTCATTAAGTCGATGGAATTATGGCAGCTGATGTGACAGGAACCTCACCTTGACAGCACTTCGCTCGCTGTGGGCTTCGCTCTGAGCTTCTGCTGGTATAAATCAGAAGAAATGTGGCTGAAGTCAACACTGGTGGAGAGGCAATGAAAAGCAAGGCAGCCTGTGTGCTTTCAGTCAGCAGATAACGTCTCCAGCCACAAAGGAGACTCAGACACGTTGCGGGGGAGGCAGCCTCCCATCGCCTTGTCAGGCACACACATCCGTGCCCAACTGACAGCCCTGACCTGTCCTGGCATGGGCTCCAGGCTGCACACAGATTTGTGATGCTTGTCCCACTCCGGCTCACCAAGAAGCAGGTTGAAGCTTTGCACTTGCAGGGTTTAGGAGAATTTTTGCTCCTTTCCTCTTCCTGTTGCATATTCTTGACGTGTTTCTGCCAGGGGCCTCGCCAGGTCGTTGGCTTTGGAAGGAGAGCATGGCAGCTTTTGTGGAGGCTTTGTGAGTCAGCTCTAAATACTGATCCCTGATCCACGCTGCGAGGACACGTAGGAACTTCTTGTTTTCCCCTACGCTACACAGATCCCAAAAGAACAATGTTAGAAGTCAGAAGTGCTGGATGGAGCCTTAGGAAATGCGGGTGATGTGATGCCATCCCGGGGGTGTGCAGCACATCCCTGCTGTGGGCTGTGCACATCCCTGCTGGAAATGGCCTTCCTGGGGCTGCTGAGCCCTTGGGCTGCCTCTGGCACCGATTACTGCAGATTTAATGGTGTTCTTAGCTGAGCTGGTCAGACCTTTATCAGAACAGATTAGCAGGTGCATGAGAGCTCTAATATCCTTGGCAGCTCTATTTCTTCCCCAGTAATTGCCTAAAGATAGTTTCATCTCACTGTCTGGATTTACTTCTCTTACATTCCCTTTTTTTATTCTTTCAGTTATTTCCTGGATGTTTTCCCACTTTTTCCTACCTCACACTGCGAAATAACAGCTCGTGCCTTGCAAACACCAGGTGAGAGCTACATCTGCCTAAACATCCCTCTGCACAGATCTTTAATTCATCAGCCCCAGTCTTGTTAGTGAGTGGCCGAGGAGAGGAAAGCGGTGATTGACTGCAAGAACCTCAAGTGGAAAATGGAAATAGGCAAAGAGTGGGCAGCACGTGGGGCAGGGACAGGCTGTGAAGCCACCCAGTGGTGCTGGGGCATCTCCAGCTTGTGGTTACCCTGCCCTCCTCATGCTCAGCCTTGCTGAGGATCCGAAATGGCTGCTTCAATCCATCCATCCTCCTTGGTGCTGGAGGTGTGGAGCTGGGGGTGCTGCTCAGACAGGCACCAACACCCCGGGGTGCTCCTGCAGAGGCCCTGCTGTGTAGTACAGCCAGAGCAACAGCAGTGCTGCCTGCTCACTTCTCTGCAGTCTGGACCCAGACAGCCTGGCACAGGGCTGCAATTGGGAAAGGTATGTCTGATTAAGGAATGATTGAGGCCTGGCTATTCTATCCTGCCCTGCACACGGCGTTCTGTGCTCTGCAGTGCCTGCCTGTTGTCGTAAAAACTCAGAGAGACAGAGTGAGGCACATGAGGACACACTGATCCTTCCTGGATTTTTTCAAAGCTCAGGTGCAGAAATTTCATATGTATTTTTAAAAATATGTTCTTCTTGGGTTACATTTCCCCTAGCTGGCTGCATGGGCCAACAGCTCCATTCAGGGTGCAAAGATGCGAGAGGAAAACACCAGGCATAGGAAATAGCTGAAATCAAGAGTCACACTGCATCTCCATGGCATGTCCCCGTCCCAGGCAGTGACAACAAGCCCCTGCTCTGCCAGCATTGAGCTGCCTCCACAGCCACACTGTGAGCTCTGACTGCTTCAGGGGGATTGCAGCCATCAAAGACAACGAGCAGGAAGGCTTTGCTCCAAATTCCTCCCTTCAAAAAATGCTCTTTGCAAGTGCTAAATCCACACTTACTGCTGAAATATATAATCTTCTAATTATTACTTTAATAAAATATTAATGCAACAAAAGTTATGAGACAACCTTTAGTCAGCGGTACCCCTGTAAGGCAGAAAGCACCATCCTTTCCTCTCCAAATAGAATGTTTGCTTCGCCCTCTGCCCCAGATCAGCTTTTCCCATCTGACTGAAGCTAAGAGTGCAGTATCTAAATTAGGCCCCATGAAGTCACTGCTGTGGGCTGTAAGGGATGACTGGGAGCAGCAGCAGTGCTGTGCTGACCTCGCATGGCCTTGTGTTGGCTCTGAGTGCTTGGGCTTTGCCTGAAGGCCTTCAGCAGGTGGAAGAAGCACCCACTGCAGCCCCTATGCCCAGGACTGACCTCACCATTCATTTCTATAGAGTTTGGAAAGCCTTCCATGAGCTCTGTGTCTGTCAGGCAAGCAGCGCTGCTGCGTGTGCTGCCTCTTTCCTGCAGGGCTGAGGTGGTCTCCTTAGGTGTGCCTGCTCATAGTTGCTCTCATTTGTTTTTCCAGCCGTTTCCAGGACTTATTTTTATGTTGAATATAATCACAGAGGTTAACTGAGCTGTGTTGAATTTCCCTGGAAAACTTCCACTCTCTGCTTCTCCACAACAAGGAGATTGCAGCGTGGTGGAAACACACACATCTCCTGTGCTCTCCCCATTCCTTTAGTTATTTTGAGCCAGGACAGCTCAGGTGTTGGTGTATGGGAGGTGCCGGGGTGTGGAAGGAGGCAGCAGAGCTGTGCCTGGGGCTGCTGGTGGTGTGGATGATTCAACAGCCAGATTCCAACATATGTTGAGTCCCAACATCATTGTATGTGATAGAATCATAGAATCACAGAATGGTTTGAGTTGGAAGGGACCTTTAAAGGCTATCTACTCCAACTCCCTGCAGTGAAGCAGGACACCCACAGCTCCATCAGGTGCTCAGACCCCATCCCGCCCAACCTTGGGTGTCTCCATGGATTGGGCTCCATCCCCTTTCTGGGCACGCTGTGCCACTGCCTCACCGCCCTTAGTAAAAAGGATTTATGCAAGGCACCAACAGGCAGGAGTTTCCCTTCAGAGGAAATTCTTCTCTCTGGGATGCTCGGGATTGTTGCAACAAAGCGCTGACCCCCCAAGAGGGCTGATGAAAGCTAAAAGCAGGCTGGAGCTGCTGTTGCTGGTTTGTTGCATTGGAGAAGGCACTGTGTGTGTCTGCTGGGACTCCTCGGGTGCTGCTCTGCAAGTGGCTGTGTGAGCATTTCTCAGTGTTGTGTCAGCAAGAACGTGTCCTACCTCCGGGTGGTTGTGTCCTGGGAAGTTTTACTTTTGACTGATCTATGCCTGATCTGAAATCAGCCTCTGCTCTCCTTCTGCTCTTTAAAACAGGACTCAGATTAATGTAGGTCTTTTTTTTTTATTTTTAGTTTATTTTTTTTACATAGGGACATAAATGTAACTGTAGGAAACAGTCCAGCCTTGGGCATGGTGGTGATGGGTTGATGGCTGGACTAGATGATCTCAGAGGTCTTTTCCAACCTTTCTGATTCCATAATCCTAACTTGCAGGGAGCCCTGCATCCTGCTTCCCATGCTAAGTCAGGAGCTGTGTTGGGAAGGACTTAGAGTGAAAGTTATAGATCATGGACAGTGCACCCTTTCTGCCACATATTGCATCACTGCTTCTCATAGCCCCCGATGGCCCTTTTTGCTGGGAACACTCTTGTCTCCTCCTGAGTCCCTCACTTTGCTCCCAGCTCAGCATATGCCCTGCTGGCAGTGGGGCACGAGGGGCTGCTTCGTCCTTCTGCATGCACCTCATCATTCCATTGGCTTCCTGGGGTGTATTATTATAAGGAATGATTCATCATTCTCCATATGAGTGCTACACACCAGTCATGATTTTACATGCCTCTGTGATGCCTCATATGAAAGGCTCTATTTATTTATTTCTCTCTCCAGTGGTTCACAGGCAAAGAATAAATCCATAGCATTATTGAGACAATACTGACAGTACAAGAGGAGACCACGGGATATTCCCAGCAAGAGCTAGCAAATAGTGGCTATCTGTAAGTTCATACAGCAGCAAAAGGATTCAAGTGAAGTTGTTTTAAATACGCTATTTTGATGGAGTGGTAAAATGCTTGTATTGACTGGGATGGCAAAGAGGAAAAGGAGGACCCATGGGGGTAAGAGTGGGACTAAGATGCATTAGCAGCACTGCTGAGGGAAAACACTGTCTTCGAGACATCTCAAATTCCCATTTCCAGTCTGTCTGGGTGCATTTAGAGAGAAACACATTTCCTCAACCACACACCAAGTGTGAGGCTTTTGCCTTGGGCTCCTTTGAGGAAAACATCCTCGTTCACCACCCAGACCTGTGTCTGCTCCCATTCCCCAAAGGGCCACGAGACCTTGGATGCCTGTGAGTACATTCAGAACGAGATGCTTGCATGGCCTGGAGGACCCCCCATGTCTTTTGGGGCATAAACATAAAGTGTTTTATCAGTTGGGGTGTGAGGGGAAGTTGATTCCCAAGAAGCAGAGATTTCAGCCCACGTGGGACACACAGGCACTGCTGTGCTGCACAGCCTGGCTCAGGTTAATGGCATCACCACCAGAGCTGCTCACAGGATGCAGTGCCTTTTGCATTGACGTCACCACTCCTCATTTACCCAAGGTGACGGTGGCCAAAATCCATCACTACCTGGCAGCTGCTGGGTAAAAGGAGCCAGGGCTCCTTGAGCAATGAGTGGTTCTGCACAAAGGGGCAGATTGCACCAGGACTGGAATCAGAGAAGGGTATAGGAAACAGACTGCAAGAAACTGACCACTGGGCAGGGACAGTGGAGGGGTGTGGGGACATTTCTCTGCAGAGCAAACAGGGGAGAAGCTGCTGGAGAAGGGGTGACAGAAGGAGACCAAGAGGAGTTCAACTGAGCAGTTTGTCTTTATTATAGGAAAATGAACACTGAACGAGGCTGAAAAACAGTACATTGAAGAGCGTGAAGAGATAACCCTGTGCAGCAGGAGCGAAATTTGTCACGGTGTGTCTTGGAGGTCTGTGGTTAGAAAAGGGCCTGGGCATTTGCTGTCAGGAGGGAAAGGCACAGGAACCTTCAGGAGAACCTACAGCCCCACTGGGTCTCTATGGAGGGCAGAGGGACCTCCAGAGTGGGACCCAGGAGACAGCTCATGAGCTGAGGGAGCAATAAAATTCCAATGGGAAGCTTTGTCAGCTTTTTTTTTGTGTGTTTCTTGCCTCTCTGATGGCATCGTTTGATCCAGCCATCCTCAGAGCTGCCTGCCATGTAGGATGCAGCTGGGCCACCATTTCCATGTCCCTTTCACTGCAATTTATTCAAGACAGGATTAAACACTTGGTCAGGGCAAGGTGGGGAGGTCTCAGCACCGTCACATCTGGTCTGTGGGCAGCAGACATCTGCAGCAAGCTGACAGTGCTCCTCAGCCCAGCACATTGTGCCAGCCCTAAAAATGAGCCTTGAAAGAGGAAATAAAATCTTCACAGGCTTTCCTCCGCAGCTGCTAAAACACCGAGCAGGGGGTATGCTCCTATATCACCTGCAGAAATGCAGATGATCTCATCTGCCAGAACACATAAAAGACATTCCTCACGCAAAGTAAAGCTGGCTGTTGTAATTTCTTTCTCCTTCACACAAAGAGGGAATACAAATTGCGGATGGTGCAGCATTTAAAAGGAATCTCTTGTTTTCCAAACAGATAATTAGCAACATAAAATGTTCGTTCACAATCATTCAAAAGGTGGAAATCCTGCTGTCTAGCATGGCTATTTTTGACCTCTATTATTTTATTTTTTCGTGTGAGCAAAAGGTGCCCTAAAAGGCAGGAGGATATGCTCTGTGACCTCTATTTCCCCAGACATCATTCCATTGTTCAGCAGTAAGAAAGCTCACGATCTTCCAAAGTCCCATGAGATGCAGACCCCATCCTGGGCTGCCCAATGCCTTCTCCCTGCAGCTCCCACCCGGAGCTCAGCACCGTGGCACCGACGTTTCCACAGCCCCCTTTTGCACAGCCCCGTGCAGACACAGAGAAGGGGCTGATCTGTGTTCCTTCCATCTTTGTGGGTCACAGCTTGCTGCTTTTCCCTCTCACCTGCTACCTCGTCTGGTGTGTTTTCATTCTGAGATCTTTGGGAAAAGGTTTCCTTACAAATACATTGCAGTAGGGTTCCTAAGCTTTAGTGAGGTCTTTCAATGCTAACGTAATAAAAATATAGTGTTTATTTATGAAGACCTCTTTCAAAAGACATGATGGAAGAAATAGGTTTCAACCTACTTCTGATCCTCAGAGAGAGAAAGCACTTTGATTCTCTCCTTCCCAGACAAATAGCATTGCATTATTTGCTTCTGATTTTATTAGCTATAAAACACTTCCTATTTTTATTCTCACATGCCAATGACTTTGTTTGGTACGGACACAGCTGAGAAAAAGCTGTTTTTTTAAGTGCAAATCATTTTAATAGAAGCCCAGTTCTTTCCACTCCGTGCACAGGAACATAACTGTAAGAAAAAGAGAGCTGATACCCAACAAATATTTTCTTACTGCATTTTCTACATCACCTTGAAGGCCATATTCTCCCTTCTGAATTTCCAAATGCGGAGTGGCAATGGTTGCTTCAGCACTTCTGGCACCATCTCTTCACATCAGGAGAATTTATTTGTATGGTGTAGTGAAACAATATGGTCAGGCAATGAAATCCAAAGTGATAAAGTGTGTGAAATCCCCCACTAATTTTTTTATGATACTGTTCCTAGCGTTTCTTCACTATTTGTGATGACAGCTGACATCTTTGCATCAGAGTGCCTGTCCTGGCTGCTTCCTATCAGCACAGGACAAGCAGCAGCAAGCAGTCAAATTGCTGCTGCATCCCAATGGCTCTGCTGTTATGTTCGGAGATGGAGCTGCAGAGGAGAGCCCTCCCATCAGGGAAATGCTCTGCCTGTTGTGCAACAGGTTGTGCAGCTGGTTGTCCCCAGTGGAAATCGTTTGTCTTAAAACTTGATCTGAGTTAAAATATGTTATATTTTCCACACGTTCTTCTCTTCTTTCCCTGTCTGGATTTTTGAGCTGGTGGTGGGAGTGCTTAGAAGAAAGATTTTTCTGTCATTAATGTATCTGGTTCATAAAGAACTTTTAAGAGTCCTTAAATGCAGAGGAGGAAATGAGGTGCACTTCCTGAGCAGAATCATAAGGAAGTGTTCTCACTGGAGACAGTGTTCAGAGGTGGGTTCTGGCAAGACTTCAAGTGTCCACACTTGTTCTTAGTGCCAGGGTCTCCCTGGGCCCTCCTGCCCATGGTAGGTGTGGCGGAGCATCCTTTCCTTGCAGGCTCCATTGGGCTCTGGTAAGAGAACAGCTCTGGGACTGAGGAACGGGTTGTCCCTTCGGACAGAGAGAAGTTAAAGAGAGAGATCATTCTTTGGTGGTATTTGCTCTTCATTTCCTTGGCTGATCTATAGAGGTTCCCAACAAAACAATAGCATATAGGGTTGAGGCTGGAATTATTGAGGCCAAGCCACTGGGCGAAAGGTCTGAGCTGCAGGATCCAAGGAGAAGGGGTCACATCCTGCAAAGACTTGGGGATGTTGAAATCGATCCAGATGTCCATCAGGTAGACGGGCAACCAGGAGATGGCAAACAGCAGGACCAGGGCCACCACCATCTGGGCTACCTTCTTGCGAATCTTCAGCCTGGAGGCTGGCAGCGAGCGGTTCAGGGCACTGCTCTCCTTCAGCTGGCTGCTGCGGCTCCACAGCCGGCGTACTGTCAGGAAGCAGATGACCATGTTGAACAGGACTGGCAGGCAGTAAAGGGCACAGAAAAGCAGAAAGTTATAGGCTTGTTTTAGCCTCTCCTGAGGCCAAATCTCCCTGCAGATGGAGAACACCAGGGGCAAGCCCTCCACTACCCCAATCTCATCCCGTCTGTTCATGAAGATGAGGGGCATACATATTCCTGAGGACAGCAACCACACCACCAGGATGGCACTGAGGATCCTCTTCTGGGTGAAGAAGGAGCGGGCATTGAGTGGGTTGTGCACACTGTAGTACCGATTCACACTGATGACAGTCAGGCTGAGGACGCTGGCAGAGACAGAAACAGCCTGGATGAAGGGCACAGCCCGACAGAGGAAGTCCCCGTACACCCAGGCTTTGTAGATGAGGTTGCCCACAGTGATGGGCATGCAGACACACACCACCATGAGGTCACACACCGCCAGGTTGATGAGGAGGCTGCGGGTGGCACTCAGGCTGGACACCCGGCTTCGGCGCTTCCGCGTCAGCACCCTGATGGACATGATGTTCCCCACAAAGCCCACCACGAAGGACACGAGGTACATGGCAGTCAGGCTGATGGTGATGGGCTCCTTGGCGAAGAGGAACAGCATCTCCTCCAGCTCATCCCAGCCCAGCTCCTGACTTCCATTCCAGAACCCGCCCTGGGTCTGGTTCTCCTCCTGCCACAACTGGAGCAGGCTGGGGGGAACACCGGGGGTGGGGGGAGAGGAATTCATGGCTAAGCCTCCCCAGGGGCTAACAGGGCAGAGCCTGCCACGCTGCTCTGAGCGCTCCGGCCATGTCTACTTGGGACCACGTCTGCAAGAGAGGGTGCATAGAAAAGGAGTGAGAGCGAGCTGATGCCCCGATATTTTCCTTTCCCGGGGAAACTGCCTGTCGGAAATGGCTTCTCGGTAACTTAGTTGAGCCGCTGCTGTGAGCGGGCGGCCCGGGCAGCGCAGCGCATCTCTGCGGGCACCGGCTCCGTGCTTGGCCGCAGGGGGACGGGACGAGGACGGAGGGCACAGCATCCTCCCGGGGAGCAGCCCCAGCCATACCGGTACCCTCCCGTCCTCCCGGTAAAGTTGCATGCCCCGCGCTACCGGCCCCGAAAACGGTCTGTCCCCGCTGCCCCGCGATTCTCCCGGTTCCCCCTTCCCGGTTCTGCCCCGGTCCCACGTCGCGGCGCGGCGGCACTCACCGGGCGTAGGGCGGGCAGCGGCGGGCCGGAATCCTCCCGCTCTGCCGGCCGTTCCGCCGTGTGCTGGCAGCGCAGGACCCGCGGGCTCACACACACACTCACACACGCTCACATACACACACGCACCCGGACACACGCATCAGCGGCACCGCGCTCCCTGCGCCCACCCCGCGCACAGCGGCACCCGCGTCCCTCTGCGCTGACACGCACACACGGAGCCCTGCACACGCACGAAGCACACGCAACCCTCCTTCAGCCCGTCCTGCAAGCTGCAACACCCCCACCTCCCTCCCGCACATTTCTGCGTTGTTGCACACCACCCTGCGGGCAGACCCCTCTGCAGACTCCTCATCCATCGCATGCAATCCCAGCACACACGCAGGTTTATAGATCCCCTGCACTTATACAGACACTCTGCACGCATACTGTGCACTCTAACCTTGCCACACTTCCCCGCATGTACCTTTCTACAGGTGCCTCACAACCCTCTTTGCACATACAACCTCTGCACATACGTATTACCCTGCACACCCCTCCCTGCACACCTCCTCCTTTTGCACTTCCCAGTCACGCTCCCCCTGCTCACCCTTTGCACTCCCTCTTTGCACCCACACACGTGCGTCCTGAGCACCCCCTCCATCACGGACACCTCCATGTCCTCTGCTGGGATTGCTGGCTGGGTCCGAGCTGTTCCAGGCCGTGCTGTCCCAGGTCATGCCCAGCCAAGCAATGCAGTGCCGTGCTAACTTACGCCGAGCCGAGCAGTGCCAGCCGCTCCTCCCGCCGGGCTCCCCGTGCCCGTTCCGTGGTGCTGAAGGGACAGCTCCGCCGCTGGGCAGCAGCGGGCACGGCCCGCCTCCCCTGGGACCTTCTCCTCTACCCGCGTGTTCCCTGGCCTTCGTAGAATCACAGAATCAGAGCAAGGCAGCGATGCATCCAGGCATTTCTGCACCTACCTCTGGCGTAAGACCAAATCCACCAGGCTCCTTTTGCACCTTCCCGCAGAAGCCGACAGCCTGTGGTCAACACCGTATCATGTGTTGGTGGGAACCCACTTGAGCAACAAAAACTCAGGAAGAAACATAGCTTTGTGTCTTTTCTCTTACACTGAGGAATGAGACAAACTTTCCGTAGAAAATGTCACTTAAAAAAGTTGAAGGGCTAGGTTGGGGAACAAAGTCAGTTTGTTAAATGAAGCTTTAGACTTGGAGGTAATCAGATGATGCCAGTGAATCACTGAAGAAAATGTTTGACAAGAGGATCCAATACTTCTGCCTGAGGAGCTTATTTTGTATTTTCTTTCATTGCTTTCTCTGAGAGAGAGCAAGGTAACAAACGAAGGCCTACTGGAAGCTTTTTGTCACTGAGTGGTGAATGCCCTTGATTTCAGAGGGAAATTCTCCATCCATTTTAGTCTATTTATGTGAATGAAGAAAGTAAATATTTTTGGTCACCCTGACGTGAAGTGAAAGAAAGATCAGCAGTGGAACAACACTGGGTGGGGGAATGTGATCGGCATATAAAGCTCTTCTGCATTAGAATGCATTTGCTTTAGGCATGTGACTGTTTATTCCCTTATAGTTTTATGTATGTGTATTTATAGATCTTCAGAGACAAACAACTTCTATAAACTAATTACAGTGTGTTGCCCAGAGCATAAGGTACACATTATTCTATGCAGCGAATTGTCCAGATACTCACATGGATACCTAAAATCTGCTGCAATTTCGCAGCTGCTCCACAACCAAATTGATCTATTGCAAACAGGCAACAATAGAGTCCAGGTCGAAGCTAGCAATTGGAAACCTCCATGCATCTGAGTCCTTGCCAGCCACTGCTCAACCTTCTAAAGCAGATTTGTCATTACATGCAGAAAACAACAGAATGGAGGTGTTTAAGTCGACAGTTTTAGGAGGATATTAACAGACTGCAAGAGAAGAGAGCAAAGAAAGGTACTGGAACTCTTTGAAGATCTTTTGTTAAGGTCATTGCTTTGCAATTGTTCAGTCTAATAAATGCAGGTTATATTATTATTTTTTCCCCATGCACTTTATTTGTAACCTGCACGATTTACTGCTAAGGAACCTCTAGGCTAGATTACTAAGTTAATCAGTGGTTCGATATAATTAGGATAAATCTGCTTTTGCATCCATTGGCACAGCTCACAAGTGCCAAGTCATCTCTAACAACAAATCACAAATCTATATACAGTATACAGCAGTTAGAAAGGACAAGGTCATTAATTATAACAAGTTCATTGACTACAACAAGTTCAAAGTCACCAAATAGCTCAAGATGGGGAATCTCCAGCAAAAAGAAAATGCCATACTCTTTTCACACTGGTTCCCCTCTTACAGAGTGGCTTTAGAGTAAAAGCTAAAGGAAGCCCACTGGAAACAGAAGCCATCCTTCACCAGCAAGTGCAACGGACTGGACTCTGATCCTACAGCAGTGTGCATCAGAAATAACCCACTGGTCTCACCGGAGTTACAGCTGTGAAGATCTGACCTGAGAGGAGGAGTGAGTCAGCCACTCTGGGGCTTTGCCAGAATCTCAGAAAAACTCACAGCAGCTCCCAGGCCTGGCACGTCTGCCCAAACCTGCTCAGCTCACTCCACGTCACAGTCCCAGAGTGGGGTAAATTTAGCATAGCTGTCTCAGCACAAACCTCCCCGCTCCCACTGCAGCAAGAGCAGGAGCTGTGCTGTTGCGTTCTGACTGTGCCAGGCCCAAGAACTGGTATACATTAGAGAAATCCTGAGGCTTTTCCAGCTTGTACTGGTGACCAGATGGACTGGCTCCTTGTGAGCGTGAAAATGGAGCTTGTGTACCTTCCCCTTGTAAAACTTTCTCCCTGCTAAGTAAAGGAGGGTGTTTTGGCAGCTGGGCCGCTGGCTTGGAGAAAAGACAGTGAGCTGGGAAATGCTAGCACCAGTGAAATCGATTCCCTTCAGTTTTACTGGAAGGAGCTGGTCAGATTGCTCATGAAAAGCACTGGATAAAACCCAGGGTGGTTCATCACTGCCACTTACTCTTCCCATCCCTCATTCTTTGGCACAGAGTTGGGAGCACTATGGGGAAAGGAAGCTCAGGAGCCCTTACACCTGTCCATGCTGCCTACACTCCTTGCTGCCACCCATGGGCTCAGGAGTCCTGTGCATTTCTAATGCTCGATGTGCATGGCAGTGATGCTGTCTCTCTGCCTCTTTTACCATCGGGACAAAGGAGCAGAGTTATTGTTTGCTACTGTATATTGGACAAAAAAGTGTCCATCCTCCTCTGGGACACTTTCTTCCAAAAAGAAAACTCCCCAAATCCCCAGCACTGTCAGTTTTCACAGAATCACAGAACTGTGGGGACATGTGAGCTGAGATTGCCGCTCCCTCTGCTGGTGGCTGCTCTGAACCCGTGGCAGAGCTGCTCCGGCATCGCGGTTCTGGTGGGCACACAAGGACTTTTCAGGCACCGTGGCCCAGGTCCTCAGCATCACTCCGATGTGGAGTTCACTGATGTCAGCACGTTGACGTGGAGACAGGAAGAGATAAGAGGCCGATGATGCACCAAGACAAGGCACAAAAGATGTCAAGTGCACTTCAGAATATTAGAAACTACTATTGCAAAACAAATAAGAACAACTGGGAATTGATGTTTATTGTTTGTAATTAGTCTAAGGAGAGAGAAAACCTTTCTTCTCTCATTGTTCTTCCCCTCTCTATCACAGAATGAAATGTTTAAACTATTTCTAGGGTCCTTTTGAGGATTTTAAATGAGGAATGTGTGCATTATTCTGCCTGGGAATATTCACTGCTGTCTGTTTTCATAAACAGATACGTGCCAACTTCTTTATCTTCTGTCTTTGTTATTGGAAGCCTCTTAGATTGAATGCTTCAGAAATGTAGTGGCTGAAATGAAAAGATAATTTTGTACAGAAGAATTTGTCTGATATGATGTGCACTCACTCAAGAACAATGAAACACCATTTTGGCATAAGTGGGATCGAAAATCCATCTTTCTGATATCTTTGCTTTTGATTCGTACAGAAGGACAGGCAAGCAGCAGGCTGGGGAGCACAGGGCTGAATGTAGCCCTGATGGGACCCTGTTTAAAATAAAGCCCTGTCTCATTAAAAGGAAAGTCAATGAACGGAGATAAGAGATTTGAGGCAGTGCACAGGCTGCCCGGAGCAGTGGTGATGCCCCATCCCTGCAGACACCCGAGGTCAGGGGATGGGATCTGAGCACTGATGGAGCTGTGGGTGTCCCTGTGCACTGCAGGGAGTGGGACCGGATGGACTTTAGGGGACCCTTCCAGCTCAAATGATTCTGTGACTGCACAGCAAAGTGGTTTTTAGGAGAGATCAGTGCTTTGGATCCCTACTTCATAGCCCAGGGAATTTTCTCCCTGCTCACATTTGGCGTGGAGGTCTCTCTTGCTCAGAAGAGGCAACATCAATCCTTAGGAAAAATCAGGATCAGTCTGAAAGCAAGGCCCAAATTAAGCAGATTTGGCTAATTGTGGAAACCTGCTAGTCTGATCAGGTTTGCGAGTCTCCATTTCAGCCTGTTTTGGTCAAAGCAGTTTGCCAGTGCTGCTGCTGAGAAGATAGGCAGATAAAACCGTGTCAGAGCAGAGGCTGCTGAGGCAGTCTTTCCTTACACCTGAGTGCTGCCAGAGCTGCACAAAAACATTGCTTTCCCAGTGCTCAGTAGCTGGCTGCAACAAGATAAGAAAGAGGTCTTTACATGACAGAGCTTTCTTGGCTCCATCAGCTGATTGCCAGCTGGGGGAAGCCTGACAAAGGCTTTAAATTTGCCACAGTTTGCCTTTCCCAGCTGCAGCTGCTTGCAGAAGCAGAGGAGAAACGTGTGGGGGCCGGAAGGAAAGGCACTGAGAAAAGCAATTGCAGGGCCCACAGCTGCCAGCAGAGCAGGTAAAGGTTTTAGAGAACACAATAGCAGGGAGCTTGTCTGTCTGAGCACGGAGATTCACTCTTGGCTGATGAGGCTGGGATCGGGTTACAGTGAGATTTAGAGCTTGAGCGCTTTTGCAACAAGGCCATCAGGTGGTGTGGGTAATAATAAACTTTCCTCGATTTTGTGTTCTTGGCTAGGAAGCTCTTAGGATTCCTGCTGTGTGGATTCAGAGGGAGATCAGCTGGGCAGCAGGGAGAGGTGACATCGTGGCTCTGAATCCTCTCCAGCAATCTGCTCTGACGTTCTGACAAGGTAAGAAAAAAAAAACCTGTGAGCTTCTATTTATCTTGGGCAGCCTTTTTAGAGGAATATCACAACTAGAGTCATACAGAATCAGTCAGAGGCTCTGAGCGTTGGTTAAGCTCTGTCAGGATCAGCTGCATACTTTCTTTTCTCTCCAGTAATAATGCATAACCTTTCATTGTGCAGTGACTCATCTGGAACGACTCGGGCAATTGACTGGAGGTGGATCGCTGCTCCCTCACCACCACTGACCACGTTTGTCCCTCTGGTTCCAGTGTGTGCTCACAGCACAAAGCGACTTCAGGAAATGAAATATGACAGTAGATGGAGTTTAGTGCAGAAGCTGAGGTCAGGAGGTGAGATAGCTGCACTTCGGAGTTACTCTCACTCTACAAAAGCAGCGATCTCATGTGCAATAAATCACACAGCAATCGCTAAACCTCGCTTAGGAGAGGAAGGGGAGGAATGAAGGGATGCTTGTGGCCCTTTGGCCATTGTTTAGGATGGAGCAGGAAGTAAAGAAGTTAAAGAAATACTCGTTAGCAGCTGAGACCGTAGCAATGATACCTATGTACAGGTGAATGGAAGACTCATTAAGCTCAGCTTATTAAGACAAGGGGCTGGCTTGCCTGTGCAACCTGGGCTGTGTTGCAGATCATAGAGGGGTTCAGCATGGAGTTTGTTACCATATTAAGGCAAATTCTCATATGTCACAGAAAGTCTCAGCTGAACTAAGACATAAGCTACACGGCTAGGCCATGAGCTGCAGAGAGCACTTGGCTGGAAGCAAAAGCACCTGGTCACTCCCTTTTCCTCCCTGCTCTTTTCCCACCACATGCCTTGGTTTCCTCACCTCTATAAAGGTGTTATGACACTTTCTTCTCTTTCTGCTTTGAAGCTGCAAAGTGCTCTGTGAGACCCAGCCAGGTAACACAGCTTAAGATGGGGGCAGGGAAAGCTGCCTGGTCTCCATTGGCTTTTGTGCTCTGGGCAAGTCAGAGCTTTGGCTGGCTGTATTCTTGCAGCTTGAAGGCATAACATGATAGATTGTGTTCAGCTCTAGCAAGAGGGTCTTGAACAGACTGCAGAACAAGAAGGTCAGCAAATTCATAAGTAGGGTTAATTTCTGTCACTCTTTTCTTATGCAGCAGAGGTATACAATAACTCATCTGTCAAGTAAAGCAATACCATCAGCTTCCAATGCTTTAACCTCTATAGCAGATCCTTTCTTTCAGAAAACAATCCCTTTGCAGCCTGCATTTAATGTCTGCAACTTGATACCTGCCGCTATGCATGCAAGATCAGAGCTGAGATGTGCTCCTCTCCGAGCTGGCTCTGGATGGAGGTGGTGTGAGTTAGTGACTTCATGAAGCTCCCTTTAAATGCAGTAAAAGAAGCATTTCTCTGCTTTTCTGTGGAGTCTCCTTTTCAGCTGCAGTCTGGGCCTGCATAGTGCCTCAGAGTTCTTTCTCCCAGTTAAAACAGAGCTGCTATTCTTCCTTTCTTCTTGTTCTGTTTATTTGTTTCGTATGGACTCTTCAGGAAAGCTGAATCTGCCCTTCTGGCAGACATCTGTGACTCCTGAGCATTCAAGGAGTTTGACAGCCCACATGTTGAGTAAGCACTCTCTTAGGTAAGGGCTCAGAGACGTGAAGAAGAAAGTCGTGGCTCTTAAGTTCTGCTCTTGCTGGTGGCTGTATGTGTGGCAATGTGCTGGGAGAGCTGACGCCTTGGGGAGGTGAGAAGTGAGGTGCTGTAGATGCGGGTTGGTCATTGAGCTGCACCACAGCACGACTGGATTGAATCAGTGGCAAGGAGCAATGCCTCACACAGCTCTGCCCTCCTTCAGGGGATGCTCATGGAAGCACTGAAATGGCAGAAAACTCATCTGTCAGCTGAACAGTTCCCAAAGGCCCTTCTGCCTCCCTTCACCAGAGCTGCCCTCCAGCCATGGCTGCATAGCTAAACCACCAGCATCAAAGTGTTTTGTGTGTTTTTTTTTGTTGGTTTTTTTTTTTGGGGGGGGGGGGGGGGGGGGGGTAGAAAAATGGACATTAAGTCAGAAAGCAAATGGGAAGCAGATGCAACCTGCACCACTTTTTCCCTTTTAATTCTTTTCTAGACATCTTTCTCACTGCACTGGCATTCTGCCTCATCTCGGGGCAGGACCCAGTGTCTGATATTCGCGTGTCCCTTGCTAAGGCAGAGACAGCATCACTCAGCCTGATGTGTCCAGGCTGCTGCCCTGCTGATAGGATGTGACTGTCACTGACGTGGGAGCCTTTTGCTCACCGGCCCATGAGGAAATCACTGGTGCTGCCGCCAGGGTGTGTGATGATTGCCAGCAGTGTCAGCAGCACTGAAGAGTGCTCGCTAATTGTGCACCATCAGATGCTCCACAGGAGATCCGCAGCCCTGAGATGCTGCCAGAGGAGACCTTGGCCCTGGGAGTTCTGGCAGCGCTCAAGTACGAGGGATTATGAGCCTATTTTCCCTCTTATTGATCTGGGACAAGCCAGAGCAGTTCACTGCTCACTGAGCAAATCCAGCCCAAATGAGGAACGCAAGTGGGAATGGGAGAGTTCCTCTGTGGGGTCACTGCCTCTCCTGGCTTTGCCTCCTGAAGTGCATCTCTCCCTGCTGGCCCTCCCTGGTTGATGTAAGCCGTAAGGGCAGCAGCTTCTGCTTTATAAGCAGAACCAATAAGACAGTCTCCATCCCCTCCTGCAGTAACTTCTCTCTCTGGAAGCATTTCAACCTGGCTCCTGTGCTGCTTGGCCCCAACAAAAGTACTGAGCTTAGGCAGTTAAATATTCATCTCTCTCCTCTTCAAAAGGACCTTTCCAAGCTGGGCAAGAGTGCCTCTCCATCAGTTCCCTCTACAGTCCCAGGTGGTGAATAGGAAAACTGATTGAGACATGGAAGGAGCATGGTTCTCTCTGATCATCTCAACACCAGCACACAGTGCCTCTGTGTGGAGCTAATGTGTCAACCCCCTCCTGAGAGTTTAACTGATCATCTTAATGGTGTGGCTTCATCTTTCCCTGGAGTTTCTCCTTAAGGGGCAGATGAGGGTGAGAGAGTTAGAGAACATTTCTCCTAACCAGCCAGCCCTGCAGCTTTCCTCGCAGAGATGCTCTGTAGCTCCCTAGAACCACATTGCTCCAAAGACCCTTTTACCCTTGGGACTGTTATGGCTAGAGGAGGCAGCAGATAAAAGCCTAAGTAAAAAGCCCTGCAGTAGTGCTGTGGATGTGTCAGGAGAGATTGGGCTTGCTCAATGTGGATGGTAACACAGTGAGAGCAGCCGCTGGCACCAGCTGTGGGGAAGGTGCTCGTGGATGTGGCACAATCCCTGCTGCTGCCTGATTTGGTGTGGCATCTCTTGATTTGTTTGTACTTGAAATATTTTTGCTATGTTTGTCCGAGGTCTTTTGTGCTCGCTTCTAGGGAGAAAAATGAAATTGTGGTGTATTACTGCAGCGGTGGCTGTAAATGGATTTTGCAGCTATGTAGGTACAAAGTATTAGCCTCATAAATTGTTTCATCACTTTTCCTGTGTGAAAAATGATCTGTCTATCAGCCCCCAAACAGGCATGAATAAAAAGAACAATTTCTTTCAAATGCAGTTCAGCATTATCAGAAGTATGACACAGAGATCCCAACAGGACTATTTTTGCCTGCGTTTGTGTCTGTCTTACTGAAGAGATGGCTGGAGGAGTGAAGTGTGTAGAGCCCTTGAGCAGCATCACAACTACAATTTAAGGCAGATCCTGGCAACTGTTTTGCCTCAGCGGTGATGGATTTATTCCAAAGGAAGTCTCACCATCTCCAAGCTCTCCCAACTTGCCACCAAGACGGTTGTCATTTCCAAATGGTAATTTCTGCTCTCTTTGGGGGGAAGAGGTACTAGTTGGGACTATTTTTAGTTCCCATTGCATTCTCCACCGTGAGAACAGGCCCAGTTCCAGTTGGTGTTTTTTATGTCTGGAAGAAAATGATAAACTTTTCAGCAGACTCATAAATGTCAGCTTTGTGGCATCCTGTGTTGTGGTTGGCTACGCGGTCACCTCTTCTTTGTAAGTCCTTGAGACTATAAACAGAGGAAAGAGTTGGGAATGGCCAATTTAAGCATTGAGAAGTCTGGAGTGCAACTATGGCCTTTGGTGATCCCATCCAAAGACAAGGATGGGTCAGGGCTGCTTTGTTACCAAGTGTCATTGTCCTGAAGGAAGGGACTGCAAGGCGGGGACCGTCTGTGTTATTGCTTGCCATCAGGAATGTGGTCTGTCTTACGTCTGAGAAACAATTGAGTGATTTGGGGGCAGCTGTAATTGCATTTTTGGAGCGAGTTCCTGTTCAGATTTAACACTGTGACATTATGCTTCTAATGTGTGCAATTAAAACAGTAAAAATAACATAATCTTTGCCTGCAGTGTCTTGGTCAAGGAATCAGAGATATTTCCCTTTTCAAGGAAGAGGGAACAGCAAAGAGAACAGGGTGTAAGGCTATATGAAGGGCAGCTGAAAAAGAGGAGGAAATGAAAGCAGGCAGGGCAAAGAGAAAAGTCAGAACATCTACAGGATGAGTGGCAGTTTGTTCATTCTGAACTCACAGGCTTCTAGACCTTGGCTTCTGAAGATGTTCTTTTGTTTTTGGAGTCCAGCTGCATCTCTGTTGCATGCTGGAGGGCCCATGTTCCTTTGCTCTGATGAGCTTTACCCTTTTTTTGACCCACTACACCAACTCCCAACGTCTGTCTAACAAGGCTGGAGTTGGCAGGACACAGGCTGAGCAAACATCTCTGTGTTTCTTATCTTCTGGAAATATCTTGCATTTGCATCTTATCACTTTGGCCCACAAAGAAAGGACTCAGAGCAAAAGGGCAGTGCTTTCCCAGTGCAGAGTAAAGCAACCCCCAACCTGTGTCCTCCTGCCCCATGCACTGGCTGTTGCTCATACCTATTGCACACCTATAGGTTTGCAGGGAACAAACAACTCAATTGATCTGCCCAGTGAGGGATGTTTCAGCAGGGATTTCTTAGTTGGATTTTATTGGCAAATACAGTGGCATTTTAACCCAGCTCCTGCAGTGAGCTGTCCCTTTCCATTGGTAACATCCATACACGTTGCATCCATTGCCACACAGCCAGCTGAGGACTAGCACTAATTTGCATCCTACTCCAGGGCAAATGCAATTTCTAGGGCAGCATTAAAATATCCAGGCTATTCAAGGCAGATTTTGATGTGAAGCAGTGATCTGTCAGTCTCTCTAACAGCAAAGATAAGAGCATGGTGCACTTTAGGGCACAGGGGCAGAAGGTCTTCATTGATGTGGGCTACAAGCTGCTATAGTGCTGTGGCATGCAATGGCTGTGACCATCATTTCCACTGCAAGGATGTGCTGCAGCTATGTGGCTGGCTGATGATGGGTGGAGATGTGGAGGATGTGGCCCCCAGCTGGATCAGGAACTTAAGGAGGAGTGGCTGGTGAGGTTATCCCAACTGTCTTTGCTAGTAAAGGCCTCGTTTGGTGATTTCCACCGAAGAAATGTCAATATCATTGAGAATCTGCAGCTTGGTGATGGATGAAAGCTGTTTTTGCCGATGCTTGTACTGCAGGATTTTGTTTTCATCAATGAAAATGTGGAAATAATCCTGGTCAGAATAGATTTCAACCTGAAAGAGAGACTGTGTTACATTCACCAGGTGGACACGTCCTCCCCAGACCTCACTGCTGTCACATTGGTGAGCACTCAGATCTGGGAATGTGCATCCAAATCCTCCCCCAGCTGACACATGAACAGGTCATCTCTGCTTTGGGCAAAAGAAAAGAATAATAGGGTTGTTTGCTTTGTGATAGCAGAAACTGGTGACAATGCAAAGCTTGAACTGATGACAAAAGCACCAGGGATTATTGCTGGAGCTGTGCGTGTCTGTGCCAGAGCTGGCTATAAATCAGCAGCAAAATAGTGGGGACAAAAGAAATACTGACAGGAGGTAGATTCAGAAAGGGGACCTCACTGGATACAGTGCTGGCTGGAAAGGTGAAGGCAGATTCTTGAGGACCACCCAATACTGGCTGGGACACTCCTGCCCCACCCACGGTGTGACCCGAGGGTACCTGGAAGGGTTCCTTGGCTTCAAAGGGGAAGGTTTTGTTCACCTCCTCCTTCCCCCAGTGGTTGGCCAGGAAGGAGTTGCAAACAATTCTGGAGCTGGCGAAGCGGGGGTTAAAGTGGAAAGCGATCTGATCTCCAGGATGACTGAGGAAATTAATTTCAAACCTATAAAAGCGAGAGAAAGGGATGCAGAGAGCTGGGGAGCAGCACTGCTGTTCTAGAGGAGCTGTGAGCACGGCTGTACTCACATGCTGGTGCTGGAGCTGGTTTCACCCTTGACCACGACGCTCCAGCCGGGACACATCCCCTCTGGATACAGAGCCTCGAACTGCCGCCAGGAGGTGATGGCAAAGCAGGGCACGGTGGGGAACAGCACATCACAGCCCATCCCCAACCACTGCTCCGTATCTCTGATCCTCTTCTCCTCCATCCCCCTTCCTACACACTCTCTGCTCAAGCCTTTTTCTTGCTCCTAAGTAAACTCCGAGCCTCTGTTCCCTTCTCAGGATTTTCTTTTGTATCTGCCACCCAGCTCTTTACAGAAGACCTCTGGGCAGAAATCCTGCCTGGCACAAAGGCACCTGTGCCTTCTGCCTGCCTGGGCAATGCAAAATCTGTGGAATCCTCAGTGATGCTTTGAAGCAGCATGTGAAAGGCAGGGACTGACAAAGGAGCAGGGTAATGTGGCATCCAGCCCATCCCCATAAGTGTTATATAGCTGACATCCCAAGATCTCCTTTCTGATCCCATTCCACCAGCCCCCCCCCATTTTCAGTGTTAAATGTGCATAGAACAAGCTAGAAAATGTTCTTTGTTGAATAATTCATAGTTTTATTAAATAACTCATTTTAATAAGAAGGGCTTGCCATTTCATCCCACTTTTCTTAGCACTCTTTATGGTCTTGCATTTCTGAGCATTGCCCTTCCCAAACTCACTGGGAAAAATCTCTCCAGCTTTGGCAACTCCTTTCCTGGCTCTCCCTTCCCATAGCTCAATTCTTTCACACCCCTCCCCTTTCTCTGTCACCATTTCCCATTTCCAGTACATTTTTGGGATGTGCAGGTTAAGCACATCCCCAGCACTTACCCGCAGTGCCATCCTGCTCTCCTGCTCTGTGCAGCAGATGTGGGTGTGCAGCTGGGGTAAGGGAGTCTATATAGGGCTGTCAGCCGGGGATTAGCAGAGGCAGCAGCCTGAGCTCACTTTTTAGTGCTGGGTGATGGTGAGCAGCAAATCCTGCTCCCCAGACAGGGTCAGCCCACTCGGGCGTGCAAAGCTCATCCAGCCCCACTCATTCACTGAGCATCCCGAGCTGTGATGTGATGGAGGCAGGGTGGGAGCAACGGGACACAAAGCAAGAATGTGGGCTCCTGAAGCTGGAGGAGATAACAGCAGCCCTTTCTGCTGCAAAGTCTGTGCAATCTTTTTCATGTTTACCATTTTTTTTCTTTTTTTTTTCTCACAGCCTGTACGAGGCCAGCAGGTTTGGGATGCCACTGTGCTGAGCTCAGAGCAGTTCCCTTCCCTGCTGGAAACAAAGTAGGGATCTGGGAGTGGAATGAGAGAGCTTTTGTCAGATGCTTCCTGGTGTGGAAAGGCACCAAGAAACAGGTTGTGATGAAATGGAAGTTGATATATACTAGAGATGGGAGTTTGCATCAGCATTTGTTAGTATATGGTTGGGCAAAGCTGTGCCAGGGAAGGGAAGAGTTGCTGTGCACCCATTTTCACAGGGTCAATGCACCAAAGGCACATCCTGGCCACCCCTTCATGCCTGGGAGGCCTTGGTTCTCCCTGGATGGTCCTGTAGGAATCCCTGGCTTTTGTGGTTGAAAACTCCTCGTGCTATGGGCCATGGTGCTGATGTTATTTAATGTGTTTGCTTTGTTTCCAGCAGCTAAGCAGAAGGAGAGCTGCTATCCCAGGCCCTGGTGCCCTTGGCTGATGACTTAAAACTCAATCCAACAGGCATCTAAGCCAAGAGCCTCTCCTGGGGCTGTAAAACCAGGTCCCAGGCTGGATTTTGCCCCTTTGGTCTCATGCAAAAGCAAAGTGCTCGTGATGAGGAAATGTGCTGGGAGCACTGGAGCAGAGCTCTGTGCTTCGGATGGCAGTGCTGGGAAGTGCTGAGGGACACGGTTTGGTGTCATGGTGGGGATGTGTTGGATTTGGATTTGGCAATCTTAGAGTTCTTTTCCAACCGTACTGATTCCATTCGATGATTCAGTGAAGGTGCTGAGGATGCAGAGGATGCTGTGCAGGGAGGCAGAAGCAGAGCAAATACCAGCTCCTTTCTGTGCCCAGTGCCCACCTCACCTCTGCAGCACAGACACCAGCATGAGTCACAGCTTCTGGAGAAGCTGCTGGAAGTTTTGGTTTTGTCTCATGAAACCAAGCACTGCCCACAGATCTGCACACGTAGCTGTCCTGGAAGGGCGATGTCCCAGCTGGACTCTGTAACAGCTCCCACTGCAGATTCTGAAGCCAGCAGCAGCAGCAAGTGCTGAGCTCACTGCCCTGCTGCTAACAGTGGTGCTTGGCGAGCAGTGCTGGAGTTTTGGCTTTTCTGCAGGGCTGCCCTGCAGGAGGACAAAAAGTAGCAGAAATATTTTTTGGAGAGATGGGTGAGCTCTTGAGGATGGTGAAGGTTCTGACTGCTCTGCTTTCGGGAATAGCAACTATGGAGATGCTCAGTGCTCCCAAAATTCAGTTTGACTCCTTTTGGTGAGAGCAGTAAAGGCTTTGGGAAAGGTGCAAACACAGCAAATTGTGCCCAAATAGGGGCTGGTTGTACAGGTGGGCCTTGTTTACCTTCTGCCTGTTGTGCCATTCCTGGGAGCCATCATCACCTCTGCTTAACAAGGAGGAGGGGAGTGGGAACACGTCTAAAGTCAGCTGTTGGAGGTGGGCGGTTGGCTCTCAGTGGCATCGCTTTTCCCAGGCACACTGACTGCGTGCTGCTGGGTTACAGCAAAGAAAAACACGGCACAGAAAATGAGCTGATGGTCTGACAGCTTGGTTAGCTGCAGGGGCTCTTCGTTAGCGTGACATTTTGGTGATTATCAAATCTCTTATTAGCAGACCTGCTCATGCATTTGTCAACCATTTGGTTGTACAACAGGCAGTGTTTGCACCTATCCCTAAGCCGTTACAATCCTTGTCCTGCTCTCGGTCATTTGTCCCCAGGCCCTTCTCCTGCTGTTCATGGAGTGACAGAAGTGCTCAGTGAGGAGCCCAGCACTGTGCTTCCCACGGGGATTTTCACACAAATCTCCCCTGTGAGAAACTGCTTGTCTGCAAGTGCGGTTACGTTCGTTAGTCTGTAGAGGTCTCCAAACACAAAGGATGTATTTGCAGGACCCGAGTGCATTCCTTGCATCTACACTCCGTACACTCATTTTCCTCTGTTCTCACGGACTGCTCTGCAGATGATGCTTTGGCTTCTGATACTTGCTTGGATTTTTGTAGGAATGTGGTGTCCATCCCACAGTTAACTCAATTGTGCCCTGATATGAGGCGTACTCTCCCTGCAGTGCTGCATGTTGTTCTGTATTTACTTTGTCCTGCCAGCCAGAAACAACAGCACGCTGACCTGGATGTGTCCACACCTCTTATAGTGCTGTGGATGCCCTTGGATGCTATTGCATGGCCCTATGCTCTATTAACATCTGACCCTATATGTACTCATGCATATACATGTAGCAGCTGGGAATCCTCAGTGATACACACCTACTGGTGACTTACAGATCAGCCCACATGCCCAGAATACACCAACGAGGCACTGGACTGGTGCATGCAGGGTTGCTTTTGAACCTGGTGCTGGGCTGCAGCCAGAGCCATGCTTCTCTGTCCCATTGCTGCTCAGGGATGGAGAAACTTGGGAGCCACCCCTGGTAACTCCCTTGGGATTATTAGCACAGGGGCCTCCAGGCCTGAACCCTTAAAGAACTAGCAATAATTAACCTAGGAATTATGTATTTTTTGGTATGGGGGGATGCAGGCTTGGCCATATTTGCTCCACCAACTCAGTAATGTCTCACGTCTCCTTTTCCATTTCTTATTCTGTCCAACGAACCAGCAGCTGTGTCAGGGCTGGGGTTGTGTCCTTCCTGTTCTGGCTGCCGTGGGGTTGGGGTTAACTGTGCTTTGGGCATCTCCACCCTACAGCCTCTGCTAACCACTGTTTCTGCTCGCTCCACGTTGCAATTTGTAGGACCTGCCAGAAGAGGGCTGGAGACTCCGGGCAGATCCCTTAGACGAATGATAACCATCAGACAAACAGTGCACGGATCTGATGCCAGCGCAGCCTGATGCAACACCTCTGTGTCTCCGCTCCGGGCTGTGCTCTGCTCTGCAGCCCGCACCTCTCCTTGCAGGTTCTTAAAGAGACCGCTGTCCCTCTGAAAGCGCCCTGCAGAGCGAGTTCAGCCTAAAAAAATCACAAGGAAAGAAAAACATCACACTCTGCAAGGTGGCAAGAGACATGGGAAAGCTCACACCCACCGGCACACGCTGCCTGTGCCCGGCCCTGTGAAGTGTCAGCTCCAGCACGGCCCTAATGAGCTGCTGAGGCATTGGGTCCCACCCTGTGTCCGTTTATCCATGCCTTGGTGCAGTGGCAGTGTTGTCCCGTGGTCCTCTTGTCTAGGCAAGGGGAAGTGGTGCTCCTCCAGTGTGGCTGCAGCTCTTGGTTATGAGCTCCTGTTTGCAGGCATGTGAATGATGGCACAAATCTCTTCCTCTCTGTGCATGGCAGTGCCACTCCTTGCTGGGCCATGCATTGCGGGAGTGCAGCTGAGGCCAAGGCCTGCTGCTCCCTGCTCCCTCATTGGGACTTTCCTCTGGGGCAGCTTTGAGGAGTGGGGATGAAAGGCGGCACAGTGGAAGCACGGAGCTCGCCTGGTTTATTTTATTTATAACTGGCGTCTGCTTGAAAGGAAGCCGGCACTATCAGCTCCAGCACCGCCGGGTTAAATGAGTAAATGAAAGAGGAGTTTTGCGTATATTCTGGAGCTCAAGTTTGCTCTTATATGGGCATCCCACCAGGCGCTGCTTGCTGGTACCTTGCTGCTTGTGGTGTGGGACATTCAGGCTCCAGCAGTGAGCCAGGGAGCTGTCTGTGTGACAAGCAGGAGGCAACAGAGGGTGGATGAGCTCAGGCTGCAGCCACCTCCATTCCCCTGGCCCGGGTTGGCTGCATGCTCTGGCCCTGCTGCAGTCAAGGCATGGATCTTCTGTCAGAAAACAAGGCTTGGTGCAGGGTGGTGTTTACCACCCAGGGTTCCTTGAGCCAATATTTGATCATCCATAAGCCCTGCTGTGTTTGCTGGTTTATCCCTTCCAAACTCCCCAGGAAGACATCTGCCTCCTTCTCCCTAGGATGGATGGGGAGGAGCAGCGCTGGTGCAGGGTCCCTGTGGTCCCCAGTGTCAGAGTGTGGGTGCTGTGTGTGGCCCCTGTGGGATCTCTGAGTCATGGCTAAAGCAATGACAGAGCCCTGGGATGGAGAGGGGAGAAATGTGAGCCCTCCCTTCTCCACTCCAATCTGGATGCGGGGAATTTCTGCTTCCTGGGGATGGAGTCAGGTTTGGCAAAGCCCATTCCATCCCCCGCAGCCTCATCAAAAAGTATTGTCAATCCAGAAGCACTTCCCAGGTGAGGTGAGGCTTTGAGGGCCAGGTTTCCTTGGTCTAAGTAGCTCTGATTTGGTGCTGAGTGATTTACTGCACTAAAAAGCCAGGAGAGGAGGCACAACTGTGGAGGGGTTGCAGCTTGGCCGCAGGCTTTCACTCCCACAAGTAACAGCACGACGGCCTCTTGCTAATGCTCCCCCTGCAAGCCCCATGCCAGCTCCTTGGACAGGGACCCACGTGGCAACAGGCCTGAGCACGGCACAGGCAGCCACGTTCCACGTATCATCAAAGGCTGCATTCCTCCCCGGGAGCTGTGCGTGGGATGGAGCCGCAGTCGTGCGCCTGCAGCTGCTGTTGGGGAGGAGGCAGAGGAGGGGGAAGCCCAGAGCTGGGTAAAAGGAGGGAGCTGATCTCCTTTCCTGAGGTTTGAGTATACATCAGACACAGGTGAATCCATTGAGCCGGAGCTCTGGAAGCTCTTGGCAGGTTCCATGTGGATGGTTTGTGTGTGGGGACATTGGGATGTGTGGATCACACCAGCTCTTTGCAAGGGTTGTTGGCATAAGGAATCACAGTGGCATGCAGGGATCACACAGGCCTTCTCGTGTTCATGATTGGAACCCTGACAACAACTATCCTAGAGGCTGCATCCATCCCAGACCCTGGAGTGATGGGGGTATGATACACAGGAGATGAGTGTACAGAAGGGCATTTTTGGCTTGGCAGGCCCTTCTGAAGGGGATCAATACCAGCAAGACTCCAGACAATGATCTGCCTGACTACCAAGTCAGCAAACCCTGAGCTTGGAGTCTTGGTTCTCCCCACGTGAGATGTGACCTCTGCTGCTTGGGGCTGGCATCGGGGTGTTGCAGCGAGCTGCGAGGCAGTGGGGGGAGGATGCAGCTTTCTGCTATTTTGGAGAGCAGGGAGGAAGAGGAAGGGCTGCTGACAAAGACTGAAACTCGAAAAATGACGATGGTGTCAAAAAAAACCTCCTCCCATTTGGGGAACCAAGTGTATTTGTTTCCTGATGTGATCAGGATAGCTCAGACTGAGAGAAGCACGTTCATGTCACTGACTTGCAACATCTCAAGTTGGGTGGGTTTTGGGGATGGAGCGAAGTCTACCAGTCTCACTCCCTCCAGACCCACACAGGGGCTGAAAGACCTCTTCAGCCAAACACCTAAACCCTAAGCCTGAATCCTTTTTCTCCTCTCCCCCAGCAGCCTTTAGCTGTGCCACCATGCAGGGCTTGCTACCAGCACCAGCTGCCTGGTGGTAGAGCCTCAGAACCCAGGCTGCACCAGGTTAAGCCAAGGTGGCAGCTGGTGGCACCACATTTTCCTTCCCTCTAGCCCTGTTTGTTGTTGCTCATCCTGCTGTTCACCGTGATCCCCCTCGGGAGTTCTGCTTCCCTCTGCCCCCTCCCGCAGAGAGACTCCCTGACCCTCCTCCAGCTCCTCATCTGCAGACAGCAAAGTTGTTCTTCTTGAGATGAACAATGAGACAGTCAGTGCCCCAGGGAGCCTGTGGTCAAGGCAAGGAGATGCCATGTCATTTGGTTTCTTCTTTATTTTCATATTGGCTTTTATAGCTGCAGATGTGCTCCAGCCACAGTTTCAGCTCCCAGTGCCTTGGGTGGAGGCTGTTGATTCAGTCCCTCTCTATTTCTGGTGTTGGGCTTATATATAATTTATTCCTATGTAGTTACAGATATAGCTGTGCAAAGCATGTGAATTTCAGTGGGGATATGAAGGGTGGTTTATGAGTGAACCATTAGTGTGTGTGAGATTTCAGTGAAAGGAACAGTCGTAAACTGCTAACAAGGGCACAGTGCTGGGAGATGCCTCATGCCCTGTGAAGGGGTTCATCCAGGGAAGGCTGAGGCTCACCGCAGACATACCCACATCCTGACTGCAATGTTCCTGCTCATAGAGCTGAGCTGGGGAGTGGGGCTGAAGGTCCATCTGCTTGGAGCTCAGGAGGAGGAAAGGCTTGGGAGCTGGGGATGTACCTGCAGCTCTTGCTTGTGTTGCACTCAGCTGCACTCCCATCAAGGCTGATAATGAATTTCCAACCCCATGCAGGGATGAAGCATACAGGGAGATGTCCATCAGCCATGGCCGGGGCATGGCTCCCATGGATGGGATGGAAGAGGGGCTGCAGGGTTCCACCCCCAATCTCCACAAACAATCTGATCTGCCTGAGCACTTAATCAATCCTGTTTTGTACACGATGCAGAATGTAGCCTGGGGAGAGGTTACCACACCATGACTCTGCTCCTCACACCCTCCTTTTCTTCTTTCTCCTTGGATCGGGCTGCTGGGAACAATCCCTTTTTTTTTCCTTTTTTTTCCTCTCTTTTCTGGAGTTTTTAACCAAACTCCAAAACATCTGGAACAGCTCATGGAGCTGAAGAGGATTGTAACGCTGAGAGTGGAAATAGGGTCATGGAAACAGAGGCACCCTGTTGGATTAATGCTTAAGAGCAACACTTGGGAAGGCTTGGGGTCAAAACCTCACCCCCTCTCTCATAAAGGAAAAGAGTTGGAAAAATCCTGGTGAGACCCTGGGAGATGTTTGTCCGCACCATAAAACCACTGCCTGCCTTCAGATCCTGCTCATGGGGTCTGTGCCTGGGGGATGTCTCTGGACCCACTGTGCCCAGCGCCCATTGGTACCTATTGTCCTTGTGCATGGATGTGGCACTCTGCTGTTTAGGTCTCCCAGCTCCAACATTTTCTCCTATGTGGCAAACTGACAGGAGGTCGAGAAAGAAGTCAGTATTTTGAAAAGGGCAATAGGGCCCCTGGGGTTATTTAGAGCCTGCCAGCTTGACATCCATCAAGGCTGACATACTGAGAGAGCTTTTACAGAAAGCAATGTGAAGTTAATTAAAGGAGGGGTGTGACTGATGCCAGTCCCAGCAGATGATGAAAATAGATCTTTGCTAAATTCTTCGTTTCTGCAGGGCTAGGATTTGGGCTGATAAAGATGATACTGTCAGTGCAACAGGCCTTGTTGCGTGGTTTGATTTGGTGTCTGGCTGTGGTACAAATGGAGCCAGAGTGAAACCTACCACTTACATTGATACACAGATTGATAAACACCGGTGATGTAAAACCACCATGTATGCTGATGGGAGGTCAAACATGGGTGCCTGTGGGCTATGAAATGCTGCTGCCAGGGGGAAATGTGGTCACACAGCTGCTTTTCCAGCAGGGTTGCACAGAAACTTGCTCTTGAGTCTCTCCAGCTTTACCTGTTTGGTGGAAAAAAATGAAACCCTTTGGATAATATTTGTAAATGGCTGTTAGATGGTAAGTCAGCTTGGTGCAAGCCAAAAAGTGCTTTTTTTTTTTTTTTTTTTTTAGTACAACCACAGAGAGTTCTAGGAATGAAAAGGGCAGATGTATTTATAGAACGGGACAACCTTGAAAAGAATCTAAAAACGTGAAAGCCATGGCAGAACTGTGGGTTTTGGCCTTATTTTAGTGGGACAATCCCTAAAAAACATCTCTGTGTTCCCCTAAAGGGAAGCCAGGGTCCTGGAGTGCCCATGTGTGTGGCTGCAAAGCACTGCGGCAACTCCAAGCACATCTCTGGTCTTTGCTGTGGCAGTGGGGGAAACGGTGTCCCTGCTCTGGGGTCCCCTGGCCAAGCAGGAGGATGGTATAAAAGAAAGTCAAGAAAAGAGCCTCAGAAATGATTAAGGGACTGGAAATGTTGCTTGTGCAGATAGAGTATTGCACTCAGTTTATTTAATGTGATACGTGGAAGAGTTTTGGCTTTTGGGTCATGGCATCCCTAAAGGTCAGGTTGGTGACAAGGGAGTGTTTCCCAGCTGACAGCCACCAGCAGGATAGATTGAATGGACGGACACTGAAAGAGCACGGCTTTGGGACACTTGGTTCATCTGATGGATTCAAATGGAAACCTGGACACCCTGCTCCTCTGCCATGAAACCTTAAACTCTGCAGGGCACTGCCACCTGCCAGCCCACAGCGGGACGGGACGGGAGCCCCGCTGATGGCCTCAGGCTTTTCCCATCCAGGCGAGAAAACAAGCTGTGAAAAAAGTAAACATGTCACTGAAGTATTTTCCCTTGCAGATGGGTTGATTTTTTCCGGGCTCTGAGAAAGGACACGAGGAAGCTGCCGGCACACGGAGTGCACCAGCCCTGACTGCACAAATATTTGAATAACGTTCACTGTTGCAGTACATGCTATTCCACAACAAACTAAAAAATAATTGTAAAAACTTAGTATCACTGGGCTCTACCAGATGTGATGCCCAGATGTTTCCTGGTGTCTCGCTCAGCTCAGAGCTCCAGCAGCCACTTTCAGCACCAGTGCTGAGCCAGGCTGTTCCTGGGCCAAATCCCTGCAGATTTGGTCATATCCAAGTCTATTTTGTGTGACCTGAATCACACTCTGCAGATGCTTGTGTGATTCCACCGTAGAAATATGGGTGCCATTCACTATGCCCCTTGCTTAGCCCACGAACGGGCCATTGTTTGTGTAGGGCCTCCTCAATGTGCCTTTGTTATTGTGCTCTCTCACATTTCCTGCATTTGAACCCCTTATCACAGCCTTGCCCCGGGAATATGTGCACAGGAGGGTGCGTTTTATGGGCTGATAAGCTTCTATTGCCGGCAGCCTTATTGATGGGATGTCTGGAATCAAGAGGTGGAGATCCTGCACTTGGGTGGGGGCGAGAAGGGGGGGTCAAGAAGCTCTGTGCCCACTTTCCCCTGGGATGGATCCCTATCTTTCTCCCTTCCATCATCTCAGCCTCAGCATCCCTCACTGCAGCCCTTGAACCTCGCTGAGCTCTTTTCCTGGCAGCAGTTTGCATTGGATTTTTATTTTTTTTAAGCATTAGTTTAGAAATAGGACATGGCCAATAACGTCTTTGCCAGGTGCTCGCTCCCTCTACACTTTGTGTGCGTGTGCGCGTACAAGCGACGAACAACGATTAAAGAGCTTTATTAGTCCCATGACTAAGCTATAATAGGAAAAACCTGCATCCTTCCTGCCAGCTCCTGGTGTAAGGAGAGCAGATCCCAGTGAACACCCTGCCCATGCTCCCTGCTCTCACAGCCACATTTGAGGGGTTTCTGTTCTCCCTTATCCCCAGATCACTCAAGGTCAGGCTGGAGGCTCTGAGCACTGATGGAGCTGTGGGTGTCCCTGTTCATGGCAGGGGAGTGGGACCAGATTGCCTTTAAGGGTCTTTTTCAACTCAAATGAGTGTATGATTCTAGGATTCTAAGGTGTTTGCCTAAATTGCAGGGACAGAAAAACCTCTCCAGAGGAAATTCCCCCAGGTGTTGGCTGGCCATGGCTGTGCTGACCCAATCCCCTGGGATGTGTGGCTGTCCCAGATCTGGCAATCCTGATGATTCCCAGTGTTTTGGGCCAACAGACGCAAACTTCAGCCTCCTCCAGCAGCTGGCATTCCTGCACGCACTTGTGTACGTGCAAGGTTATATCATAACAGCTTTTTAAGCTACGGGGCTTTTGAAGTTGTAGCCAAGGTTTGTTTTTACATGTGTATCGAGCCAAGCCCCTTGTTGGGGTGTTTACAAGATGCTCTTCTGTTCGCGGAGGCTCGCCTCACCTTTTGAAGCAGGGAGCATCTCAGTTCTCAGCAGGGTTGGCATGAAGATGAGCTATTGGGGGCTCAAGCCAGTGTCAGGAGAGAAGGCAAATGACAGCAGCCTTGGAGGGCTTCCCACTCTCTGTTCAGCTGAGGCCCATGGTGGGACAACCACAGACATGTGGAGGAGTAGAGGCAGACCAGGTGGACATTCTATAGAAGAAACAGGGAAAACGTTAAAACCATGGAGCTACTTATGCCATTCTTCACCCCTCTATCCACACTGTCGGGTGGGGGGACTCACAGTATCCCCGGGAACAGCAGGTTTGCCATGGGTTCCCTGCATTTCTAGGCTCATCTGGGGGGTATCAGAACCCCAGTGTGACCTCCAGCAATGACTCCATCAGGGGCTCATAAGGTGGCTCATCCCACATTCACTGCTGAGTTTGTGCAGGGCAGCAGCTTACAGACACCCCATTGGCTGCTCATTTTCCCACACCCCACATTTCCCCACATCATCCCATGTTTATTTGATGTAAATATCCCAGCTGAAAGGCTGAGGCTGGGCGAGCAGCAATGGGAACAACCACCACCCACAAGGACTGGGCAGCACATCCCGGCCCCATGTGGGATGGAAGCCGAGTGGTTACACTCAGCCCCTTCTGCACTGCTGTTCCAGTCACAGCTTGCATGGGCTTCCTTGCAGACATCTGGCAGCTGGGCTGTGCAGGCAGCAGGAATGTAACGAGCTGTGCAGATGAGAGGTGCTGCGCTCAGGTTGCAGCCCGTGGGGCAGGGAGGCAGTGTTTTGTTTATAAACACAGGCGGGATGATTAAGATAAGAAGGGGATGGTAATTAAATTAAATTAAGGCTCTGGAAGTCGTTAGATGAGCCTGAAAGCATTGCCTTTAATTCCTATCTCTGCAAAACAGGGGCTCTCTGTGGAGGAGCAGCAGAGGGTGACGGGGGACCGTGGGGCACTTCCATCAGCTCACTGGAGATGCAGTTATACCCCAGTAGGGGGATGTGAGAGAGATGGGTGAAAGGAAAGCAGCAGAGAATTGTGAGAGGCAGGGAAAGGTGCGCAGCCTCTTCTCCTCCCTGTGCCAGAGCTCCAACGTGGAGCCAAGGTGCAGGAGGACAGAGGAGCTGAATTCCACTGGGATGCAGCACACAGCAGGACACCCACATGTGTGCAGGCTGGGGCAACAAATCTGGGTTAAAACGGGTTAGGAAGAAAGTTTTGGATGCGCTCAGATCTCCGGCTCAGAGATTGCAGCTCTACCTGTGCCAGCTCAGAGCAAAGGATGCAGCAACGCCCAGAGCCAACAAGTCTGCCTGCAGAGCATGGCATGGCATGGCACAGCGTGGCACGCCTGGCTGTGCATCTGGGACAGCACTCCTCTCCTGGGGCTGTGATTTGTGCACACTGGCACAGGGTGCTGAGAGAGAGAGTGGGTGCCCAATCCCTGGAGGCACCCAAGGTCAGGCTGTATGGAGCTCTGAGCAGCTGATGAAGCTGTGGGTGTCCCTGTTCATCGCAGGGGAGTAGGACCAGATGGCTTTTAAGGGTCCCTACCAACTCAAACCATTCTATGATTCTGTTTACATATGTATATAAAGTGCCTATCACCATATTGAGGAGACAATACCAACAAACTGTAATCACAGCCTGGATGGATCAGCTGACCATAATAAAGCATCCCTTGTCTGGATCCTTGGAGAGGGGGAGAGACCCTTTCCTTTGGGAGAGGTCTTACAGGGATACTGAGAGCAGGTAAATGGGGACTGCACCTTTCTAAGGATGGTCCCCAGGGGGAAGCTAACCCCTTGTGCACCAGTTGGTGTGCTGAGGGGTGTTATGGGGGCTTTCCTCCCACTGATCTCCCCAATTAGTCTCCCATTCCCTTATTCTCCTCTTCAAAGCACTCAGCATCATTATTCTCTTTGGGGTATTAATGCTGGGCTGAGCTGCCCCCCGCTCCCAGCACACACTAACAGCTATTGGCTGTGCTGTCACGGCTGTTAAGGCTACAAAAGCTGCAGTAATGTGAGCTTCTGGGGCTGTTGTCCAGAGAGGCCCAGGCACTCTGGGCCCTTTTGAAGGCAGGAATTTGGTTGAGCGTGACCAAGTTTGTCCTGGTGATGGTCCTGCTCCCTGCAAGGTCAGGGGCATGTGGCCAGGGATGAGCAGGGGACACTGTTGTGCACAAAGGGACTTAAGCCCAACATAGGCCAATAAAATTGGCAAGTGTAGTTATTCCAACCCATTACAATTGCTCTCTCTTTGGAGACTATTCTGTACAGTGCAGGAGAGGTCTCACGCTGTGCCTGTCATGGGCAAATCTAAAGGGGACAGCACACATGGGGGATCAGGATAGCATCCCTGTGCATTACTCGCCAGGACCTGAGGTCTGCTCTGGTCTCCTATGAGAGATGGCTAACGGCAGAACATGATGCAAGAGGTGCTGGTGGGGCCTCTCTTCCCTTGTCCCAAGCCCATGTTTCTGCCCCTGATGCCAGGTTGGGCCACGTGTCCCATCGGGAAAGAGCCCAGCTGTTGCTATGAGCTCTGCCTGCTGGCAACGCTCCAGCCTGGATTTCAAAGCGCCGACGTCTCTCTCCTGAGATCTGAGGTGGCTCAGTGGGATTGGGGCAGCTTTGTAATTTGAAACAGTGGGGTTAGCCGGGAATGTGCCGCTGGTCCTAGCCATACAAGGGAAGAGGATCCCACTACGTCCATGGCCCTGCATTCCCATCCTGCCCCTAATCAGCACAGCACAAGGAGCCCCCAGCACCCATAAGGAGCACTGGCACCCAGGGGTGCCTCCAGCACCCGCCGCTCCCTGGGACAGTGGCCAGAGCTGCAGCAGCACATGGGCACGGGGCTGGGGTTGGGATTGGGGCTGGGGGTTGGATTTCTATCCCTCTTGTTTTCCACCATAGACTGAAACTCTATGCCGGGGCAGCCGATGTTCAGGGGAATTTGCGACAGCAGATGGTGGGGAAGAGAGAAAAGGACGAAGCTCTGCCTGCAGGCATGGGAACAAAACACCTCGGAAGGGAGTGAGGATTGAGCAGCCACCAGTGACCAGCCTGCCATGCTCTTAGTGTCACAAATGCACAGAGCTGTTCTGCATTCCCTGCATGCACACACAGGCAAGCAGCAGCCCTGCTCCAGATGCGTTTTTCCTCTTTTTCTTCTCTGTCTTCCCCCCCGAAACAAAGATGTTTCCCCAGATGCACTGGTCGCCATCCAACAGATCCTTTTGTCTTGTCTCTTTTAATTGTTTTCTTTTTCTTTGTATGTGTTTGCTGTCCTTCCAGGCTCAGCACTGTCTGTCTCATTGTGATGGAGGAGCTGACAATGCCAAACCCCTCATGGGGGTGACACAGTGGGAACCTGCCTACAGCAAAGGTACTGAAAGCTGAATGCATGGGTGTAGGGTGCTCGTGATTGACAGCAGCTCCCTCGTGCCAGGGAAGGGCCCCAGAGGGAATGTCCCTGCTGTGATGTCCCTTCTGGTCTGCTTGGCCATGGCTCAGAACTGGTCGTGTACCTGAGTCCTGACAGTGCCGGTGACCCTGTGAAAGAACCCCCGAGTGCTCAGATGTGGACCCATCTCCTCCAGCTGCCTTGAGCTGATCTAGGAAAAGCAACCCGCTCTCCCTCTAGGCCTGCCCTCACTTAACTCTGCAAGAGGAAATTTCTCCCGAGTTCCAGGGATTGCAGGACATTTTTGATGAGAGGGAGATACGGAAAGCAAACCTGACCTTTTCAACCGGAGAATGGCTGCTTCCCCACAAATCTGTGTCGCAAAAAAATGCTGGGTTTTATTTTCTTCCCAGTGCTGCACTGAAAACAAACAACCAAACCTCAGGCTTTGCTACAAAGCACGATTGTCACTCCAGACCAACTCTTATACATTTCTATCCGGTCTTGCCTCTTCGTGCTGCTCCCCTCCCCTCCAAAGGCTCGGGCAGTGCAGTGGGATCAGCCTGGGAAGCTGCACTGTTCCCACCAAACACCTTGGCTAGCTGTGGAGTCCTTTTATTGCCGGGATGTCATTCACACTGTGCTTGTTTAACACACATACCAGCTGCCTCTTTTCATGCTACTGCTCTGAGAACGGAGATTCACAAGGACTGAGCTCATCTGAAGTTCACAGGAAGATGGGCTTGGATGGGGACGTGGGATGTAAATCCCCTCGAACACTGCATATATTTGCATCTGCATCTGAATTTGCATCCTCTTTCTCATCGCAGGATTCCCCCATCACAGTGCGTTGGAGAAACGCAATGCATCATTCATGGGTTGAGCATGGGATTTTTTTGTCGCTGCTGTTGACTGACTTACTTTGCATTGATTTCTAGGGTCTTGCAATGACCAGACAAGGACTTCTTCAGTCAAACGAAGTGACTGCTCCTGGGCTGAACCTGCAGGACCCAGAGTATCTTCATCTCCTCTGGCAGCCCCATCATGGCACACGCATGGAACAAGCCCCTCCTCAGCCACTGTGACTGTTTTCCCACTTTAGGACATAACAGAAGATCCTTTCAACAACATTTCCTTTGAAAAATAATCCATCTAACTCTGTTTTTGGAAAGTGCTCCATGCTCTGCACAGGAAGAAGTTAATTACTGTCCAGGGGGTGAGGGCGTGTGTTCTCAAATGTTTTAAATGTTTAATTTTCTTGAAAGAAAAACCATCTCTGATCTCTGTTGGATCCTCTCCCTGTTTATACAGAGGGTTTCTATTAGCAGGGCCAACACTACATCCCTGACTGCCACGTCCGTGTCCTTTCCTTCTTCCCTCAAAACAGGAACCCCTCCCAAGGGGTGTGTGTCCCACCTCTCCCTTCACCTCTCTGGAGACCAGTAACAGTCTGCTCCCTCCCCCATCCTGACCACAAACTGGGGGAAACTAGCTCTGGCCATTGCAATTTTTCTTCTGCCTATTTCCCAGGAAGATGGAAAGACAGAGGTATCCACAGGTATTTCAAAGGAGGCTTCCAGGCAGAGACAGGGACATCCCACAGATATCCCTGTCTCAAACAGGAGAGCAGTAAGTTTGCTTTGTCCCAGCCTCCTCTAATGGAAATTGAGGGTCTCTCCTCCATTTTATTTGCATCACACAGGGACAAGCTCCCAGGCCCACCTAAAGAGTTCCAGTTACTGACACCGGTCTCTTGGGGGGTTTTATGGGATGCTGAGCACTCCTGGTGTGGCCCTTCGGTGGGACAGCCCCAAGTACCCCTTAGTACCAGCACACCTCAAACCCCACACAGTGTCATGGAGGAATTGCTTGCATTTATTATTACTGCTTTTCTCAGCTGGTGCTGTTATCAGGACATCCTCAGGGTTGCTAATTTAGTGTTGATGAGAGGATAATGAGAATGACTGTCAGCACCTGTAGTAGCCATCTGATTTTTAACTTATTATGGTCAGGAAGAAGCAAGGGGGGGATGGTTTGGAGGGAAAGTAGTACTCAGGGAGTGTGCTGGTTGTACATGTTTCCTGTGCCAGAGACTGAGATAGATAAATGGTGATGTGCAGAGCCTCCTGATTTAGAGGCTGTTCCCTGAGGGTCTTGAGTCACCATTGTCTAGGGATGCAGGTTTGACAATATTATTTTGGGGTGGATGATGGTCTTGGGATCCTGTTTGCTGCTAGGAGTTCTGGCACAGGACAGGGCTGGAGCAGAGGGGGCTGTGGGATGTTAGGGGTAACAAGGGAAGCTTTGAAAGCTCTGCAGGATGGCTTCATGACTGTGCCTCCTGGGGTGCAAACTCTCTCAATCTTAATTTCCTGTGAGCTGGTTTGTCTAGAGCAAGTTCATCTGCTATCTCATGTCCACGGCTCATGTGCTTGAAAGTGCCCTCTTTGTCCTGGTGACTAAAACCCATAGATCCAGCTGAGGAGCAGGCTCAGAACAAGCCTCTGTGCTGCTGATCTCCACCACCAGCCATATGTTGGGCCAAGAACACCCATTCTATGCTCAAAGTGAGCTAAGTTCCATTCACAGTGTATGAAACCAACCGGTGTATTCCTACTCACTGAGTGCATGTGGATGTACTCCATGAGGAAGGTGGCTTCAGAGCAGCAATGTGGAGAGAAGAAAGAAAATAGAGAGGACAGGAAGGAGTGGGCACCAAAAGCACTGCAGCCTGAGGAGGAGGTGTGGGACATCTGTCAGACATGCCCTCACCAGGTCAGCTTTATTTTGACTGTGGGGGTGGCAGTGATGTTTGCAGGAGGCTGTCAGGGGACGGCGTGGCTGGAGGAGCACCAGAATGACTTTATTTCAGAACTATGTCCCTGTGGAGCATACAGTGCCCTTCGGCCGAGCTGCCGGGACCCGCTCTGCTGGCGATAGCGCTCAGCCCGTCTCTTATCGCTCCATTGGGAAAAGAGCTGGCGAGGAAGGCAGCCAAGTCCATGTGTGCTGTCGCTGCCTTTGTCCCTTCAGCATGCTTGAGCCAAGGGCTGGCTTCTTTCCTCCTTCCTTTTTCTTTCTTTCTTTTCTTCTCCTCTAGCATGCATGCTTTTTCTGATCAATATTGTGTGGAGGTGATAATGGGATGTCAAGGAGCAGGATGGGGTGCGGTGTCTAGCGACAGCATCCAGCCCTGGGGCCAGCTGTGTGCCAGGCAGGAAAGGGTGACCCCAGCACCGGGAGGGGAGGAAGGGGATGGGGACAGGAAGGGCAGAGTTGCACCTGGAGAGACCCCGTATGGCAGGGTGAGCACCCAGCTCCCTGGGCAGGCTGTGCCCTCTGTGGTCCTAGCGAGCTGGAAGCATGAAGTGCTGCTGAAACTGGCCCAGAATAAACAGCCTCGTGCTGCCATTCCTCCCAAGCAAACAGCCGGCCTGTTTTCCAGGCGGACGGGGAAGCGGTGGAGCCCTTTTTCCTTTGGCCCTGTTCCAGCGGAGCAGAGCAGCAGCATTAACTCACTCAGCACGGGGTGGGATGGAGCAGTGCAGCCTGGGGCTATTCCTGGGTATGGGGCTTCTTCTGTGAGGTGTGTGTGTTGTTGCTGAGCAGCAGGTATGGTATTGCAATGGGTTTGCTGCTCTTGCTGTGCTGGTGGCAGGTCTTCTTGTGTGCTGTGGGTTAGGGTCCTGCTGCCCTCACAGAGGATGGAGGAACCAAGGGCCAATTTGACTTTACATCCTCCTCCCGCTCCCCACACACTGGGACAAGGTGTCATCACAAAACCACGGGGTGAAGAATAGTAAAGAGCAACCCACACCTTTCTCAAGGACTTGACCAGTGTCTCTCCCCTTAAGGAAGTCACTCAAAGAGCCATCAGCAGAACAGAGCCGGGTGCAGGCATGTGAGCCAGTTGGATACAGACCTCTGGGAGCTCGCGATGGGATGGCTCCCTGCAGGACGAGTAACTTAGCATAAATATTTAGTAGCACCAGTAAATATTTAACTTCTACAACATGAGCGAGGATGGAAAAAACAGACCCTGCCAGGCAACCTCTCAAAGCCCATGGGTGAGATGCTTTGGAGCTCTCATCCTGAATCTCAGCCGGGCATTTAGGCAGGGCCTGGTTTTCATTAGATGTGTGTGCAGAGTTTAACATAAGGAGGCTGTGATCTGAAGTCAGCTCACAATAAAAATAGCATACCCTTTGCATGAGTCAAGAAAGCACCCGCTCCCAATTAAAAGGGAACGTCAGACATCTGAAGTTTATGCCGGCACTTCAGCTGGCTTGTGCTTGGCATTAAAATAATCTCCTTGGGCATTTCAAGCTCAAGAGGTTTGTGGAAGTTTTTTTAGAGGATGGGCATTAACTGTGCAGCAGAGGAAATTCTGCTCCTGTTTGCTACGGATCATGCTTAGTGCTGACATCAGCCTTAGTGCAGGGATTCTGTCCTTCCCAGCTGTGGTTAGCACACGATGCATTAAAGTCGAGGCAAAAGTGGAGCTGAACCTGGAGTGGGGGCCCGGGTTCACATGGGCACACCCATGTGCTGACACCTCATACAACCCATGAATCTTAGCACTTGGTTGCAAGCATAACTTTCTCTCTTTTTAGATGAACAGCCACTTGCCGTGGGCAAGATGCTGGAGAAGCCTTCATCCCACATGCCCTGCTTCCTTGGAGTGGTGTTTTGGGACCACAGGAGATCCTGGAGCTCTGTCCCTGCCTGGTTCTGCTGAGGAGCCAGTTGTGCACAGCAGGACCTAGATCTGCTGCCATCTGGTTGGATGCACCCGCACTAATAATAGCCTGGTAAATATTTGCATGTGGGCCTCTTTTAGTGCTCAGGCTCCCAGAGGGAGCCACATCTCTGAGGTTTTTAATAGAAAGCAAGCAGAGCCATGAAGTCAGAGGAAGGAAAGGTGTCAGAAAACACTGAGTCAATGGGCCCAGGGCAAGAGGGTCTGGGGCATGAAGAGCTGTGTGGTTGACTGCAGGCACTGGCTCTGTGTGTTTGACCCCAGGCAATGGTGTGGGCTGGGCACAGGGAAGCTCTGGCTCATGTGAGCAGGAAGCCTGGCAGGTCAATGGGGTGAAACCACTCAGACTCATCCTTCCCGAGACACAAGGCCCTGTGCAGGTTCTCTGAAATGCGGTTTCCTGATGCAGCTGTTTGATAAATATTTATCTCTGGTCTATTGCAAAGCAATTAGGACAGCCTAAGAAGTGGCTTTGCACAAGAGCCTCCATCAAAATAAGACTATTTGGATAACAAATGGTATCCATCTATTTTCCACTCATGAAGACTCTCCTGAAAGCTCATGTGGAAGCAGACATTTCCCAAACTTCAGGTAGATATCTGGTGCCACTCAAAGGCTGAAACCCAGCATCTCTGTTCTCACTCATCCTGTACTGGTTTTATTCCACTGTCCGCCCCTTGAAGCTTGCACCAATATAAGGAAGAGTTAAATGGGCTTTTAGCAGGTCACTGGCTGCAATTTGTGAGGCCAGACAAGGACCGTCCCTGTGTTTCTAGAGATGGGGATCTTCTGGCACAGGCGGTAGCTGCCCAAGGGCAGGAATGAGGTTGAGAGGACTTGATTCTCACCAATGAAGATAGGCACTCTTGTTCCAGAGTGAGGACTGGGGCTCTCGTGGCAAGTGCTTGGTCACGAGGAAGGCAGAAGAGACATTTAGTCTTGAATTCAGGCTGTGAGCTCCTCAGAAAGCTGGGCTTTAACTTTCTGGCTTTGGCTGAGGACAAAGCACTGGGGCCATTCCCAGGCTGTGAACCTGCACTGGACAGCATGGATGCAGGTGGGTTGTGCCAGCCACTTTGTGATGAGTTCAGGATCAAGCCCCAGTTTCTGCCTATGTCTATGGGGATCCTGGTCCCAGCCAGCCCCATTAGGTGCCACTGTGACACTTTTGATGCCTTGCATCCTGGTGTCAAAGGCAGCCAGCCCTGATCTTCATCCCGGGAGGAAGTGTGGAGGGACTTAAGATCCTGCACATCCTTTGGGGAGGTTGTGAGGGAGCTGTGCAGAAGGAGCTCTTCTTATGGACTTGTAGCAGCAACCAAGCAAATCCTCCACATGTCATGGCTGGAAGAATAACCATGGCCTGTCCCAGGTGACCGGGGGAAAGAAGAGGTCTCTATTGGAGCTGCTCACAGCCTCCGCACTCTTCTCTCACGCTCCCTTCCCCCTCCAGCTGGGCACTGGACACAAACCTCCGGCACTTGGGGCCATCCCACCCTTCCCAGCACCGTGGCCATCTGCTCTCACAACCCCAGCTCTGCTTTTTTTGTGCCGCTTCATCCCCAGGCATCGCCTTAACGCCTCGCTCCCTCCTCCTCACCAGGAAACACGAGAGGTGGAGAAGGGAAAGGTTTCCCCAGCTCTGCGCAGAAATGTTCGAGTGTGTCAAAAGACAAAGCCTGTCCCCTTTGCAACCCACCAGCTGCTGCTGCCACAAAAGCGGGCAGAGGAGGAGGAGGGGGCGGGTGGGAGCGTGGGGGGCACTTTGTGACCCGAAAGGAAAAACCTTGAGAAAGGAACAGAATAAATATCCCCTCCTTCCGCCCTCTCTTAACAAGAGGGGACAGAATCAAACACTTTTGTTAAGTGAGGGGCTGTCCCCCACACCAGTTAACACGGCTCCTGAGCCCTGTCCTGGTGTCGGACTTTAACTCACTCTGTGTCGTGTCTTTCTCTTCACAGGCAGAAAATTCAATTAGTCTCGAGCAAATGCCTTCCTAAAGGACACAGAAAACGAAAATAAAGAGGAGAAATCTGCTTTCATCCTGTACAGAAAGAGGCTTTTGGGGGGAAATACAGATTAGGGAGATAAAGAGGCAAGTTTAGAGCTTACAGAAGGGGGTTTCTCTCTCTTTGGTCCTTTTTTTCCTTTTTTTTTTTTTTTCTTTTTCTTTTTCTTTTCCTTTCTCTTTTTCTTTTCTTTTCTATCCCTTTTCTTTCTTTTTCTCTTTTTTTTTTTTTCTTGTGTTCTCTTTCATTCTGCTTTCTCCTTCTCCTTTCCCCACTACTCTCTCACCCTTCTCTCTTGTTGTGTTTCTCTTGCACCCATCTGATGACCAGAGCCTGCTCCCACACCACTGAATGGATCGCCTACAAGCAGTGCTGTTTGTTAGGGTGTTTGTCTTGCTGTAAGCCACCAAACTAGCCCCATTTTTTTGCTTGTCTCTACAGCTCCTTCCTGCGGGTACAAATACACCCAACTTCCAGCAGCTGGAGGCTGAGGGTGAAGCCTGCTATCCTTCATGGAGAAAGGGACCAGGGAGATGGGGGAATTGTGAGGGAGATGATGCTGGGAATACCTCCATACTGGGACACCCAACTGGTTGGGATTTCCTTTGGAGCCTTGGCAATGGGTGGCCACCAGCAGCTAGACAAGATGCTTCTGATGGCTCAGCAATGAAGGCCACCTCCCCTCATGCCCAGGGCTGGGCACCACACCAGGAGGACACAGAAGGGCACAGTGCCTCCTCCTCCTCAGGGCTTATCAGCACTGGTGAGAGGGGAGCACTTCCTGGCGCGGGCGCTTCCTGCCTCTTGATTGCAGATGCTGGGCTCTGATCACTGCTTCCTCCCCTGTTGCTCACCCACCGCTGGGTCTCAGGGCTCCAAGACTCGGTTGGCACTGTCCCTTGCTCCAAATTCACCTCCTACAACTGGTTTTCCCCATGTTGTTTACTTCCTCCTCTTCCAACAAGTTCGTGTGCCGGGCTGGCTCTCAGCTGCCAATGCTCTGCAGCGAGGGCTGGTGCCTGCTCGTGCTGCCTGTCAGAGATAAGAACTAATCTCTGGTTTATGGTCGCAAACACGGCGTGCAGATCTGAGCCTCCGCACGGAAATCAGGACTGCACAAACATGGGCAGCAAAGGGAGGGGGCTGGCAGCACATCCCTTTTCTCAACGCTCGTTGTTCTCTTGCAGAGCACCAGGCTTTGTCATTAAAGAGGTATAACTTCACAAAGCCTTGGGTAGGGGCAACAAATACGTGGTAGGGTAGAAGGCTTTGTTTTTAGACTCATCAGAAGCTATGCATGGGGTTTTTCTATGAATGCATCCTTCTCAAAACTGTGAGGGGCAGAAGGGAAGCACCCTACCCAAAATGATAACCTGATTGCACACTGAGGAAACTCCAAACGTCCTGTGCTGAGGACTTAAGGTATTTATGGTGTCTCACAAGGCTGGTCTAAGAGGGAAAAGACTCCACAAACAGCATAGGAATTGCCTGGAAGGGAGGAAATCTGATTGCCTTTCCTTGTGCTGTCAGCCATCTCTTTAGGTGCACACAGCAGCTGGCAAGAGATTGGTTTTATGGCTTGTGGGCTTCTGCTCTGACATTTCTGCCCCTGTTCTCTTGCCACACAAGCAACAGGGACGCTTGGCTTGTTCTGCTGGCACTGATCAGACCACAGGGAATGCCAGACTGGACCATTTTCAGGTTGCTTCTGGCAATGAATATGTTGCTGTGGGCTCCCAGTGTTTGCCAGTTGGGAGGAGGATGAGCCAAACATCCAAAGTGCCAAAGGACAGCGGCACACGGGGCAGAGTGTGGAGCCAGAGGCACCCAAAGACAAAGAGATGGAAGAAGAGGAAAGAAGAGGGTGGGAGGAGTGGTGAGGGAGCTATGCAGGAGCAGCACCTCAGCTCTCACAGCAGCTGCAGCACTGGTTAATCAGTCACCAGCTCATAGCCTTAAGCTCTTGCCAGCTGCTTTCATCTCCCAGTCAAAGGGAAGGATGCTGGGCACCCTGCCTGCCCGCACCAGCCTCCGGGCCCCTGAGGTCTCAGGTCATGTGTTACTCAAGGCACAGATAGCCCCAAAAGAAGAGGTAGCAGACATTAGCTTGTGCTGTATCTCTGCTGTCCATCCATTGTGGCCTCCTTGGTCACTGCTCTGCGCTCTGACTCTCCTGACTCTGCCTTCCCTCCTTTTAATAGGACTATTAGCTGCTCTTAAACAGGGCTACCAAGCTCCCAGAAAAAAATCCCACTCCTGTTCCTCTTGTGATCTGATGAGGGAAAGTGGAAAAAATGGTCGTAGGAAAGAAGAAAGGAGCTGGTTTGGAAGTGAATAGAGGCTGCTGGTCAGGCTGCCACCAAACAAACAAAGGCTTTCCAGCGTGTAGCTGCTCGTCTATGCAGAGAAATTAATTGGAACAGCTTTTCCAAATTAGCTGAATCTGATGATGATAAAAATAATAAAAACAAATAGTGGATTAAGTTAAATTAGGAAAAAGCAGCTTTATTCTGGAATAGGCGTGTCCGCATTCCAGCATATTTTACTCCACAATAGCAGCTCCATGCAGCTCCTCTGTGCTGACAAGCCTCGACACCGACCCGTGCACGCTCCCACTCCTGCTCACCCCTCCTGCAGCCAGAGCCTCCAACCTCCTTCCCCTGGCGTCCTTTGCCAGCACTTCTCCCAGCCCTGGCAGTCCCACAGCCTTTGGCTGCTCATCCCTACAAAAGCTGTCCCCAGCATACGTGTGACCCTGAAGTTCCCACTGCCTGTAGTGGCCTCCCTGCCAAACTCGGCATCATTCCCACTTTTAAAACTTTATTTGGGCCCTTCCCTTAGCAGGCAGCCTCTGCTGCTTCGCCTGTCACCCTGGAAGCTGCTCCTCTTTGGCACCAGCGGCGTGCCTGCCTTCAGACTGCCTCCCAAACGGCTGCACACACATGCAAAAATCCCTGATTTATTTTGGATGGGGAAAGATGAGAATTTGGCACGTGCAACCAACGAGCGACCTCCCTGACCACACTGAGCTCACAGGGTCTGGCTGCTGGCTCCCATTTCATGCTATGGGCTCAGTGGGGTGAGCAGCAGTGGCTCTAGTGGCTGCACAGAGCTGTGGCAGTGTAGAGCAGATGAGGATCTTGCTGTTTCTGTTAGAAGAAGGGCATAATTTTAATTATCTTGACATGTTTATCACTGTAAGCCCAGGCCCGTTATCTCCACGAGTCTGTTCTCAAACATGCAAAGCTGAGAGAACATGATTGCCTTTCATTAAAACCGTGCATGAGGTATTCCTGCAGCTGCACTGTGTGTCAAAGGATAAAAAATGTGTGGAGTGACTTTCCTCACATTGTTAGCTGAGAGTAGCTGCTGGGTGCTGCGAGCCAGTTCCTACACAATGGGGCTTCAGCTATTATGGCTTGTTTATGGGTCTGCATGTGTTTGTCCTGTCAAACCGTCTTACAGAGAAGTCTCAAAGCCATTAAAAAATGGTTCGGTCGGTTTCCTTAAAACTTGCTTTGTTGCACAGCCTGACATTGAAGAGCTGCTTCTTGGCTGTGCTCACTGTGCCCTAATCCATGTGCAGCTCTGTCCCTCTTCTCTGGCCCTGCTCAGCAGAGCTGGGACTTCTGGAGCTGTTTGTTATCTGCAAGAAGGGCAGTGTTGCTCTTGGAACACATAGAGTTTCATGGGTTGCCCATCATCACTCAAACCCAATCACTCCATCTGCCTGTCCAGCTCCTCCATGGTGAGGCCCTAAGATCACTTCTTCTTTCATTCTCTTTTCCACAAAGACTGCTTATAACTGATGTTCATGGAGTTATAGAATGGCCTAGGTTGGAAGGGACCTTAAAGTTCACGTTGTGAGCTGTTTGCCTCCCACCAGCTCAGGCTGCCCTGGGCCCCATCCAACCTTGCCTGGGGCGTCTCCTGGGATGGGACATGTGGGTTTGCAACAGGCTTGGAACATCAGCCTCATTGTCTGGTCAGTTATCTTAGACTGCCCTGAGCCCATGCCCAGCTGGCCTCATCCCTCTGGATTTCCTTCTCCCTACTTGCACAGCTGGATAGCTTATATCAGACAGTAAATTCTTGGTGAATTACTAGTTGTATTTATTGTTTGCTGCACCAAAGGGCTCAGGCATCCTAGGCATGGGGTCTTTGACCAACGTGCAGAAGGGATCTTCTCTCTCCCAGCAGTTTTTATGATCTCAGGACAAAACAGAAGATAACTGGTTCTCGTCACTGAGCCCAGACCGCAGTGTCAGCCAGCCTAGAAATAGTCTCAGCAGCATCAGCAGGGCTAAAAATAAATCCGATGAGGTTTATTTTCAGACTGATTCTGCCAGAGTACTCTGTATCCATCTCCCTACCCCCCTGCTCTCATCCCACCAGTGTTCCCCTTCCCACTGTCCCTGGGGACCTGCAGGTTACAGCAGCAGATGGCAGCTGCGGGGGCCTGCTGACCTGTCAAACCACCACCGGTCAGTGTCTGCAAGCCCCCGCCAGCCCGGGCCCTGTGTTTGTTTGTGTAAGGCAGCACAAGGACTGGATCGGCTGGCAGCCTTCACCCTAGCGGCGCTTGGGCTTCCCAGCGGGATCGTGTTGTTGGTCCCTGGGGCCAGAGTGTGCCTGCCCCAGGCTTGTCCTGCCTAAGAAATGGGTTTCATGGCTCTGCTGCACGTGTGGGCCAGCTGCAGGGCTGGGGATGGAGCTGGCTGTGGAGCAAGGCATTTTTCTCCTGGAGTCTTCATAATGCAATATCACAGAATCATAGAATGGCCTGGGTTGAAAAGGATCACAATGATCATCTAGTTTCAACTCCCCTGCTATGTGCAGGGTCGTCAACCAGCAGACCAGACTGCCCAGAGCCGCATCCAGCCTGGCCTTGAATACCTCCAGGGATGGGGCATCCACATGGGGATATGTGGCAGTGAAGATAATGTGAAGTCAAAGCAGCAGATTTCACATGTCAGGCTGTGCAGCAAACCAAGCTTTAGGGAAAAAGCAATAATGACCCATCTGGTCATATTGCCCTGCTCTTTGTTGCTGGGAGAGCATCATGCGGAGGAGGCCCTGTCCTCTTTGCACCTTGTCTTGGTGAGCATGGTTATCTGACCCAGCTGTACACTTACCTCTGGGGATCCATCTCCCTCTGGGAGGCAAATTGTGGAGTGGGAAGGGAGAGTGGCAGTGAGGAAGAGCTCACAGTCACAGTGAAGGTGTAGGGCCATGAAAACACACTGCAAAGTATAATTACCAGGTGGCTGTGGAATAGAATACAGTGAGTGGGCTATGAGGAGATGAAGGGGAACAATGCAGCCAGCAATTTGTAATTATTCCTACAACAATAATGGGAAACTAATCTCCTGGATCAGGGTGCAAATTTAATTCTCCCCCTGGCTCCCCTTCCCATCATTCAGCCGAGCACAATGGCACAGATGCAGCCCAGGATGCTCTTCCTTCCTGCAAGGAATGCCCGCCTGCTCTGGGTGCTGGAGTTCAGCTCCTGGGACTAATCCCCTTATCCCTGAACTACAGGAGGAGGTTCCCTTGTGAGCTGCTGTCTCATGTGCCATCATGGCCATATAACAAGCTGAAGTGAGAGTATTATAAGGCTCTCTAGTGCATGGTGGTACAGGGTGCCGTAGGTAGCAGCTCTGCCAAAAAAGTATTTAAAGTTTACAGCAGGCAAAAAGCACAAAGTGATGGTGTGTCATGGCCAAGTTTGCTCAGCAAGGAGCTGGCAGTCCTGGCATTCACTACGGCATGAGCCCCAGGGCACTGGAGCCAAGCTCAGCCTGCTCACATTGTCTGTCCTGTGTGTGAAAGCAAAGGGGCTGCCCTGTGGGGTGCAGAGCAGCCCCGACCATCCTACCCGTGGTCAATGTAGAGTGCAGCACAATGCATGGGACAACCTTGTGGAAGGAAAACTTTTCCCTTTGGAGCAGAATTGCTTTCATAGCTGCAGCCAGCATGTCCCCATCGATTAATTAACTCCAGAATTTGTACAGCTTTCTTCTGGGGGAAGAAAAAAAAAAAAGAAAGAAAGAAAGAAAAAAAAGAAGAAAAGCAGAGAAGAATGAAGAATGCAATTTTTGCAAACACCCCCCGCCTCCGCAGGGTAGTGTGGGGCTGCAGCCCCGCTGCTCGCTTCCTCCCTGCCCACCCCCGCAGGCACCGGTGCTGGCCTGGCTCCCGCACACAGATGTAGGCTTCCCCCAGGCCGCTGCACCGTGCTGGGAAAGTTCAAACCTGCCACGGTCCTTTCACAGCTCCCCCCGGCCAATGGAACATCCCCCGCATCCCGCATCGTCCCCAGAGTGGGTGGGAAGCGCTCGTCCCCCGCTCCGATTTTGCTGGGTAGGAAGGACCCCGGGTAAATAAACAGCAGCTGGTGGTGAAGTGCAGCTTGATGGCTTTTTCCCATTCCTCGGATGGCTTTGTGATTGTGTCCAGGTGCGGGGAGCTGGGGCCAAAGGCTGAGCGCTGGGATGATTTGGCATCACTCTGCTTTAAAGCCGTTGGCTGCGGCAGGATGACTCCAGGCTGACCCTGCGTACGTACACTGAAAGGCAGCACCCTGTGGGGTGAGAGCATCGGGGCCTCAAGCCCGTGCTGCATCTGCAGCATAAGGAGAAGCAGTTTAGGGGGAGCCCATGGACAGGTCCTGGCTGTGGTGTCCTCTCTTCCCAATGGTGACCATTTGAAGCAGACCCAGGGGGAGCTAGTCCCCCTGCAGATCTGCTGGAGCCAGTGGTGACCCTTGGGCTCAGGGGAAAGTTGCTTTGAGACTGAAGAAGCCAAATGTAGTTTCACTTTGTGTTGTATTTTCACTCATGCGCAGGTGGAAGGAGCTCAGGTCCCCCAGAGGTTCATGTCCCATGGCTGCACCATGGCTACCCTCCTTTCTCAGCTCTGGTGTGGGCATTTCAACTTCCCCACCCTGGGACTTGAACCATCTCCCCCTCTGTGGCAGATCCTGACAACACACAGTGTGCCCCCAAGCCCAGGGGACACTTTGCTGCCTGCACTCTGCACTGGCCCCAGTGATGGCACAGCAATGAATCACGGTCTGGTGTTGACAGCATCCCTCTCCATACCACACCTGCCACGCTTTCGTTTGCCCTTCCCCTGAACAAGTTTTTCCCTTTCCCTTTGAGAGTGGTTCTTTTCAGCTGCCCATGAAAGGGCCCTGTTCTCGGTGATGGATTGCACCTGATTTCAATATCAATGAGGGCATGCTCTGCTCCTGCAGCCCCTAGCAGCTTGTTTAGCCCGGGTTTGTTAACAGGGTTGCCCTCCTCCTCCTCCTCCTTTCCCTTGCTTCCTCCTCTTTCTCTGCACCGAGGGCAAAATCTGTAGCTGATTTCATCCTCAGGAGGAAGTTCTCCTGTTGTGGGTTGGACAGTGCAGGTGATAGGTGTGGGATGCTCAGGAGTACTGAGATTGGGTTTATTGAGGACTGTAGGATGGGGAAGGGTGATGGGTGCGGGGTCTCCAAGAGCAGCCCGAGGAGATGGTGTTGCCATGGTTCCTACTCACCCTCCACTGAATTTTTTTTTTTTTTTAAAGAAGAAAAAAAGATGATCCTTTTTTTCCCCCTAGCCTTTTATCTCCTCCTCCAAGACTGTTGCTTTCAGTCATCTGTCGAATGTGTCCATTGCTAAAGGAGCCAGAGGGTGCCATAAATCCAGGCATCCAGAAGCAATGCCTCTTGCCCCCTCCTCATCCAACAGGCGCCTTTGTTCCCACTGCCGGTGATTTATGGCCCTCAAGTTGGGGCTGCTCTCTACAGCACTGTTCCCCCTTGTCCCCAAGCTGCGGTGAAGGTATTGGGAAGAGGATACTGGGAAATCCCATGGAAAAAGTGAAGAGTTGGGCTGGGGGTTGTGCAGCCAGACCTGCTGCCCCACGGGCAGTGCCCAGCTCTCTGTCTCACTACACTGAAAAATCTGCCTCTGTGCTGGGGCATCATGCAGGAGGGTGAATCACAGTCAGGGTTTTGTTCCTCCTTCTCACTCCCCTACCCTGGATTTAGTTAAGCTTCGTGTCACGGATAAGAGGAAAAGGAAAACAGGGAGAGGGGAAGCGACGCAAACTGTAAAAACAGTGAAGGAATCCTCCAGCTCCCTGGGGAGCTCAGGAATGGGAATGAGGGCCTACATTTTCCAACGGGAAGCACCAAGGGAAAAATAAACTCTCCAGACAAGCCGGAGAGGTGAGTCCCTCCAGACGGGGTCAAGACGCCTGGAGCTGCCAGATGGCTCTTCTTCCTCATCAGCCCCCAGCTTTGTTCTTCAAGGCCTGGGTTTGTATGTTCTATGTCTTTGGATATGTCCATGTCCTTCTGTGGAGGTGTCTGTGCTGTTCCCAGGTATGCACTGATGTAGCCCATATAGGTCCTATTGCTAGCATAGCAGCACAGCCACCCTGTGCCAGCTCTCACCAGGACCCGGGTGGTAAAATCTGATCCTGATTGGGGCCATCCTTTTATTTCCTAGCTGGTAGCTGCTCATGAACACAGCACGGAGCAGCAGCATGGTTGTTTGTGTTGCCTCAAAGCACCGCAGTGTAGCTCTGTGATAGCAAGGGTGTCATCAGGGCACCTGCTGTCAAATTGCCTCAGGGTCCCCGTGCAAACCGTCGGGTGACCATCCCCCACTGAGCTCTGTAGCTGAGTTGACCACTTCTCCCTGACATGCATGGTAGCTATGGGGACATGGACTCAGGTCTTTGAGTTTGCTTGTCTATCCTGCCCTTGTCTAACCGAGTCAAGCCTTATCCCCTGAGCTTCTCCTTTCATTTGCAGCTCTTAGAAGCAGGCAGGTCCACACCACCAGGAGCAGAGCACCTGGATGACCACATCCTTTTTACTTTGGTGAAGCTCCATGGTGTGTGATGCGTGTGAGGAATGAGGCACAGCACAGTGCCTCTAATGTTCCTTGTAGCTCTCCTGGGCAGTGCTTACAGGCAGTGAATTGAGGCAAATGTCCAACCAGGGAGAGAAGTAAATTGTAACCCCACAGGAGAACAGCGTCCAGTGCAGCTGGCCCAGATGATGCATTGAGGTCCTCACAAAGGCTAAATCTGGATGCGCAACCCTTCTCCAAGAGGATTCCTGTTGCTGAGCTGAGCTCCTCACCCCTCTGCCTCTCCCCAGGCTCAGACTTCTGCTGAGATTTCTCTGCCGAGGCCGGGGCTGAGCACACAGCTGGGCTTCTGCCAAGCTCCCATTTTGGAGGGGAGCTCGGAGCTCCGTTCTGTGGCGGGGCCGCGGGGGCTGTTGGCAGCGAGGCGAGCAGCTGTGCAGTAAGACATGGTTGCATCATGGAGGTGGATCTAGGTGCGGCCCCACGGCGGGCTGTTCGTGCCTTGGGGCTACTCTTTGCTGCGGTGTCTGACAGCTGCTGGCAGGTAAGGGCTGGCCAGCAGGATCAGCGCTGTCTGAAACACAAACCAGAAAAAGCTGCCGTGGGGCAGGGATGGGCGCGTGCTGGAGCCTTCTTGACAGCTGGATTTCCTGTGCTGCTGCCAAGTCCCCACCGTGGGTCTCCCCGCAGTCCCCGTGCAGCTCCTGGAGTCGGCTGCTCCTCTGCAAAATGACGAATCTGGGTAAATTTGGGGTGTGGGAAGAGTGTGCCTCGCACGGGTGAGAGGTGCGGATGCTTCTGCTCCAACTCCACTGCCTCCATCACACCATGGTCTATGAGGCAGAAGTTACTGGGATCGCACCAGTCAGATCTCCACAAGTTTTCCAAGGGAAGTCCTGGGCAGACCAAATATGGCTGCACTCTCCCCTTTCTTCTCTGGAAGTTCTTCATGTGTGTGGCTTTTCCACCCAGTCTACATGCCACTGCAAGGGATCCAGTTTGGATAGCTCCTGCTCTCCCAGTCTGGACCAGAGCAGAGCTGCTGTGCCTATGGCCCAGGTTACACCACGTGTCCTCCCAGGGCTTTTGGCACGTTCTAGAAGTGAGTAAAACCAAGAGGTAAGCAGGCCATTGATATATACAGAGATACCCATCATATTTTCCCAGGCAGCTTTGTGGTGTGCTGCGCATTGGCATTGTGATTAATTAAATCGTGTCCCCATAGCAACGGGGCAGGAATTGGAGGAATTATGTATTTACTTTAATTTTCAGTGGCAGCCTTCATACTGAGATGAAATGGGAGCCCCTCTCCCAGCACGCACAGCTCTGGGGCAGCTTCTGCTGCATTAGAGGGAAGAAAGGCTGCCTGTTTCTCGAGATGCTCTTTCTTATTCAAGCTCATTCTCCATGTTTTTATTCAGCTGCATCTTACACCAGGCATCAAACCAGCCCAAGACTATTATGTGCTGAAAGCTTTCCCTGTGGAGCAAGCTGCCTGGATCCGCCTGGTGTTTTCCAGTCCATCTCCCCAGTGAGACACTCAGACAAGTTAAAACAGGCACGTTGCAACAGGGCCAGAGAGAGGATGGAGGAAGGTTTGCCAGGCACAGAAAGGCTGCCTTCCCTCCCTCTCCATGGTGCAAATGAGGAAGGCCATTGCTTTTCCAGCTCCCAGCACTAGGTTTTTTCACCCCGTGTGATGGTCTTCAGTGAGGGGGAAAGTTGCCCCACTGGTGGCAGAGGCAGTGAGGAGCTGCGTGGTGGGGCTCTGAGCAAGGGTGGAGACTTTGCTGCTAATGTGAACTGAAGGGAGATCAGGCGAGGGATGCTCTTTTCTGGCAGCTCTGCTGCTCCCTCTCATCCGGCCCTACGTGTCCCACCAGGCTTGAGAAGCAGGGGAACATTGGGGCACTTCTTTCCCAGGTGAAAATTTTCCCTTATCCTAGAATCACAAGGTCGCTAAAGTTGGGAAAGTTCTCTAAGGTGCCCACATCCAACCCCAACTGATCCCACCACGCACACTGACCGTGTCCCCAGGTGCCACATCTCCATGATTCTGGAACACCTCCATGGACAGTGACTTCACTGTCCTGCATGGGGTGGCCCAGGATGGTCCCAAGGGGACATCACCCCATCCTGGCACTGGGCTTTGTGGTTTCTGTGTTCTCTGTATTCTCTGACATTTTCAGTGCTGTGTTGGCAACAGCATTTATTCACTGTACGCAGCCAAGAGTGGAGGCAAAAAGAGACAGTGCAGAAAAAGGGGGAAGAGGACAAAAGGAGTTTTATGATTCTATGTGGCACAGAGGCAAGCTTTAAGAGGATCTTCACCTTTACCCAGACCAGCTCCTTATTCCCTCATTGTGAAAACTGCCTGCAGAAGCTTGGCTGCAGAGCTGACGAATGAGGCTGAGTTCACCAAAAAATGTGCCCTTTTGTGGGGAACCAACAATGTGCAAATTCAGGTCAAATGCAAATGCAGGGCTTCAGCCAAAATGAGCAAAGGAAATCATTTGGAAGATGTCGAAACATCTTGTTTCAACATTTTTAAAACAAAAGATTGATGGCTTCTTCATTTCAAAATAGATTGTGCTTTGTGTGGTTGTTTTTTTTTTGTTTGTTTTTTGTTTTTTGGTTTTTTTTGTTGTTGTTTTCCCTATTTCAACTGCACTGCTTCAGAAAGAAGAGTTAAAAGGTGAGAAATATCCCAAAAAAGCAACAGAACATCGTGGTGTTGGTGGAAGGGATGTTCCAGATTGAGCTGAGTTGACTCTTTTTGACATCTGGCCAATGTTTTTCCCCCCCTTTTTTGTTTGGTGCGGAGTGAGCAGCTCCCATCCCATGGAGCATCCCAGAGGACTGGAGTTGGAATTTGCCCAGCAACCACCCCAAAATGCTCTTAGGCTGCTGAGAAACCATTTCAGTCCCTTTCGGTGCTTGATTTCAGAGCTGTGAATGCCTGCACCGTGCATCCCCACGCCGGGGCCCCACGCACCGGGTGCTGTCCCCTGGTCCCTCTGCTTTTCCAGCAGCCCGAGCGGGTGAAAGCATCCCTTTGTGCTGGAGGAACGCGGCCGTGTGCCCTGCCAGCCCTCCCGCCCCACGCCGCGCACCCAGCCCTAGATTAGCGCGGCTATCAGGACACATTTAGATATGGACCATTTCCTCCGCCGTCGCCAGCGCTGGGGGACGGAGTGTGGGAAAGCTCTTCCCAAGGCGCGGGGCCCTTCTCTCGCCCGCGTTTTTGCCCAATCCCAGCGCTGGGGCCGGTGGCTAATCGGATTCCCACTGCGCCGGGCGAGATGCAGCCGCAGCGTGTGACCCTCCGGGGGTGCGGCGTGGCTGTGGAGCCCTGTGGGAACCAGGGCGAGAAAGGATCTGCCAGAAATGGGGAGATTTTTCAGGGTTCAATAGTCAAGGTCTCTTCCAGCAGGCCACTGTGCCTCGGGAGCTCGCGTCCCACCTGTGATCTATGCCCCCCCCCCCCCCAGCAGGACAGACTATGGAGCTGGTGGCGTTAACCCTTAGTGGCCTGGGGCATCGGAAATTAGTTTAGAGGGGCAGAAAACTGGTTGGATGCAGCCTGGATGAGCGCTTGCTGTTCTGTGATGTCTGTGGCATGCAGGTGGTGCAACCTTGTGCTCCAGACAGGCAGAACTGGGTGCTATGTGGAAGCACCCTGCCAGATGGCACTGCTATCCCCTCTCTGACACTAAAAGTAATAGGGAGTACAGAGGTTACATGGCTTCTTCCCAGCACGATGGGGAGTTCTGGGTTTCTGTCCCATCGCATGTAGATGTGGACTGTTGCATGCAGTATGGATTGGAGCAGACAGCTGAGAGTGAGCAGTGCACGGATAGGTTTTGGTGGGGACCATGGCCCCAGAAACCCCTCTTGTTTTCCCCAGAAGAGCCAAAGCACCTGGAGCAAACACCATGGCACCCTGAGGAACTGGGACCACAGGGCTGGTGGATGCCCATGAAAGGGGAGTGGGAAGAGAAGAAGCCATGTCCCATGGCTGAGAGGTGAGGACACCCAGACTCTAAGGCTGCTATGCATGGGAGAAGGATAGGAGGTGTCTCTGGAAGGTTATTCCCTATGTGGGGGCATTTTGTAGCCGATGGGCCATGCTGCTGGTGCTCATGCAAGGGAAACCCTGGGAAAGACCCCTGGGACTGGCTCGTGGGAACGGGCTGGCGCAGACCCCCTGTGGGGCCACTTCCCAGTGCCAGTGCCAATTCTGACACCTCCTCCCAGCACCCTGCTGTGCCCCCACTCTGCTCCCGTGCAGCCCGCAGCCTCCTGCCAGCCTTGGGCTTCCGACCCACAGCCGCAGCACGGGGAAAGGGAGGATGGCAAACTTCACACCAACATGTCAGGCCGGCTCCCAGCACACCTCCCTCTCCTCCTGCCTTGGATGTTGTTGTGAACACATCAGTGGCAGTAAAGAGGTTAATGGGAGCAGGAGGAGGGAGAGGGGGGAGAGTGAAGCTGTTCCCATGAACCGGCTCCAAGGCTTTTACAGAAGTGGAGCATCTGGCCATGGGGCTCATTTGCCCTGGAGCAGATGGTCCTGTCCTCTGTCCCAGGCCTGGGCAATGGGCTGTGGCTGATGCTGAGTCCAAAGAGCCTTTTGTCACTTGGAGATTTCGCAGAAGGCTGTGCTGAGCCCCATGGAGGAGGGGAGAGGGGCTGGGAAGAAATCCCAGGGAGAGCTCAGCCTAAATATGCTCTTGTAAGGTTTTTTTTAAATCTCCTAAGCTCGATGATGACCACTTAACCCACATCCCCACTGCTGGGCTCACAAGGTCCAAGTATGCCCTGAAGGCTGCTTTGGAATTGCCTTTTTCCACAGAAGGGAAATACACCCTAAAATGCTGTGCTCACCACACAGAGCAATGCACTGGATGGAGAACATCCTAGCCAAAAAAAGATTTACAGTGTGATGATTCAGTGCTGTGAGCAGAGCTGTGCTTAGCTGGCTCCTGGATTTCCCAAAAGCTGCATGGGAGGTTCCCATGCCAGTGGTTTCTGGACAAGGCTGGAGCACCATCCTGGAACAGGACCTCAACATCACACTCCACTTTGTTTTCTCTATGTGGTAGCAGGTGTGACATCCATCTTTGGTGTCTGGAGCACATTGCAATCAGCTGCCTTGTGTTTTGGACCTGTCCCTGATAACAGAGTGGCCAGGGGAACAGCCAAGGTGCTCTCATCTCAGAGTCTCCTTCTGTCTGTGCAGGCCAGGCTCCACCTCCATCTATGCTGGAGAATAGGATCCTTGCTGATCCCTCTCTGAAGACAGAGTCGATCTGCCTGATTCATCCCTATCTGGGCCTGCAATCTCCAGAAAAATAGCTATGGGCCATCTCCTCTGCAGCTGTGACATAGTTATTGCTACCGGAGATTGAAGCAAAACCTCCCTTTGCTCTCTGTGCACTGCAGCCCTGTTCTGGAGCTGGAGCCCTGGAACAGCCCTCGCCTTTTCCGAACTTCTACCCCAGGGATTCGGGATGTGAGATCCTTCTCTGTACTCTTTTTTGTCCTTCCTTAGAGGATTTCATACCCCAATGCCTCTTCTCTTTTTGCTTCTTAAAGCAGTGACCCATCCTCGCCAATGCAGAATGATACGAGTTTTAAAGATATCCCATTGTTGGAGTCCTGAGCCTGTCCCGAAGACCTGCTGGTGCCCACAGAGGTGGGAGCAATGGCTGAGCCTGCCTTCAGGTGAGCCTCCTGAGAAACTGACTTCCTCCATCCCTTTGCCAAGAATAAAGAGAACTGATGACATCTGCAACTTTGTCAACACGTTCCTCAGCCCTCTGGGTCTCTGAGCATCCAGGACAGCTGTAAGTTATTCTTGGAGAGTCTACATCCTCCCATCCCGCTGGATTTTCCTACCTTGGCTCCACCACGTCCCAAAGGGAGGACAATGCTAGTTCAGATCTTCCTCTGGACTCCTGTTTACTGGAGCAGGGGAGCAGTTTTCCAGATGTTTTGGAGGGAAGTGGCTCCATCCAGGGACCTGCCCATTGCGCGCTTTGTGTCCTCGCTAAGGCATCTTTTCCTTGCATGGAGGATGCGTGTGTTTGGCAGCCGGCTTGGCTTGCATCAGCTTGGAACTGCTCCCAGACACCTCAGCCAGGGCTGCACACTCGCACATGTCACAGCGGCTGCAGGCTGGTGGCCCCAGGGAGAAACTGACCTCCTTCTCCCCATCTACAGCACAGACCATTCTTCTCATCCTAGAGCATCCCTCCCCTCACGGATCAGGCCACCTTCCCAGTCAGCCATCCTGGCTGGCACACACCCCTGCGGTGTCCCCCCTGTCCCTGTTGTCTCCAGCATGCTCACTTTCACCATTTCTCACCAAACCCATCCTGCTGGATCACACCAACACAACGGGGGCAGCCCAGCAGAGTGCTGCTCTTCCTCAAAGCCGTAGAAAGGAGTGGCCTGGTTTGGAGAACTGAGAATAATAGAAGGAAATGCAACGAGTTGAAGTGCAGTAGGAAGAGGGTATCTAGCTGCTAAAGACAACAGGGGAAAGTCAATGGCAAACAGCTGCAGTGCAGATGCTGAGCAGAAACAAAAGTCTTCCTGAGGGCGGGCTGCAACTAAGCAGCAGATGCAGCCTGGGATGAGCAAATCTCTATCACAGAGTGAGGAGATCATTTGTCACCTTAAACAAAACCAGTGTGTCACAAATGGGAAACTGCAAATTCTCAGTGACAGTGTGCTGCAGTGCAGAGAAATCACAGATGATGCTGAGGAGTGGAGCCAGGACACTGAGCCATGCGGAGGAAACCCTGGGCAGGAGGAGAAATGTCTTGATCCAACTGCATCCCGCATTTAGGTTAAGCCAGTAAACAGCCCTATTTGTTCTCAAGCACTTCAGTGTTTTATCTGGCCAGGATATTAAATGTGATGAAAAGTCTGTCTGAACCCAGAACAGAAACTCAGCAGAGAGGAGGAAGGAATCGATCTGTGAGCACGAGAAGGCTGGAAATAAGGGATCGGTCATGGGCTGCGTGCTGCTGGTGAGGCAGTGCAAAGCCAGCACTGACTTTATAGGAACTGAATGCAGTCAGGAGGTGTAGTATATCCGATATTTTAATGGGACTGGGGAGGGGTGCTGGTTTCTTTGGGAGGAAGAGGCACAGCAGGCTCCTCAGGCTTGTTGGTGCTCCTGACAGCCTCCCACCCCGAGGGGCAGGGTCACACCAGGCTCTGTGATGCTGGCAGCCCTGTGCCTCCCCATGCCTTTTTCCACTGATCACTGAGTTTTTTGAGTTGTTTCTATTTCCCCAGTGCAGAACCTTTTACGAGAGGATGCACCCTCCTCCTCCTCCATCCATATTTTTATATGGTGATGAGTAATCACCATCCATTCCTTGGTGGAATGCGCGCGTCTCACCCTCTCCATCTCCATGCTCAGGCTTGGGGCTGCTTGCCAAGGGCACGGAGCTTCCATGCATACCTGCTCTTCTACAGACATCTGAGTAGAGAAGAGATAGCGCCGGCTAACAGATGTCGGCAGCTCCTTGCTGGGGAGCAGTCCCTCCGGACACGTCGGGTCGGCCGGGAGCACCGGTGCCTTTCAGCATTGTCCTAAAACTCCCAGCCCGAATCGGGCCACGGGTTCCCACAGCTGCACTCACAAAGGAGACACAACAGGTTCCTCTGGGGACAAAACCTAATCTGAGAGATACCAGGCTGAGAAAGCTCTTCCTAAAAAAGACACAGTCAAAAGCTCTCGGATGCCCTGCGTCTGCTGATACCCGATCCGGCCGCCTGTGCTACCATTACCTCCAGGCAGGCTTTGTCCGCTGCGGCTCCCCTGAATGTCACACTTGTTCCCAAATACCAGCAGGGAACAATGCAGGGGCAAGGCAAGGAAAAACCTCCTCTGTCCCTCCCAGTCTGAGAGTAAATATCAAATGCCCATGCCGAGGGGGAGGGAGGGGAACAGTGAGCAGGGGGACAAAAAGGAAAAAGTTTACAGTTGAGCAATATCACAGTGAAACTGGGTCATGGCTATAGGGTGGCAGGCAGGGTAGACCCCATCTCTTTGTGCTGGGAGGCCTGGTGAGCAACTCCTTCACACACAGCCCTAGTATTCTCTGCCCCATGGGACGTGAGCTGGATGCAATCTGGATTTTCATCCCTATCTTCTCTCCCCACTGGTGGTGAAATCAAGTCCTCTTCAGCCCCCTCCTTCCTGCAGAATGCACAGGGTTTCTTCCTTTCTTAACGTGCCCCTTTGTCCCTTGAAGGGAATGTGTGTCCAGCTGAAAATGCCAGCAGCCCTCTCCTGTCCCGGATGGGGACATGGTCCTCCCACGTCCTCGTGCTCCCCAGAGCTCAGGCAGTGCAGGCAGGAGCCTGGTTCTATCAAAGGCTGTTGGAAATGCAAACAAACACTGCCATGAGAGCAGTGGCTATCAGCTGTGCATCCTCTTCCTTGTCTCAGAGTGGAAGGGAAAATCAGTCCAAAAAATGCATTTCTGCCTACACAGCTCTCTTTGCCCATAGACCAATGGAGGGGCTGGCAGGTCCATGGCTTGGACAGCCTAGGGCACTGGGACAGGAAAATTGGATTTCTGACCCAAGACTCACTGATGTCAGAGGCCGTTTTCCCAGAGATTTTGCCAGGCTTTTGTGCAATCCTGTAATGAATCACTGGGATCATAGAAGGAGTCAAAGCAGCAAGAACAGAGGGCAGGTGAGCTTGAAAAACCAACCCAGCTGAGCAAAGAAGACCAATAGAAAAAGTCTTATTTCAGAGAAACTGGAGAAGTAAGGGCTAGGTTTGGAGTGTCTAGTTCTGAACTAACACAGATGCTAGGAAAAAACATCTGTTCTCATTTCATCTGGTATATTCAGCAGAGAAGGTTCAGAGGGATCCCATTTGGGTCCTATGCAGTGATGAGGTCCTGGAGACAAGGCTGGGCACAATGCTGTGTTATATCCTTGGTGAACCATAATGGGAAGTTTGAGAAGTGACCCCACTGAGCAAGCCAAGGGAGGGCCAACTGCTGAAACTGCATTCTGGAGATGAATAGAGTCTCATGTGTTGCAAAAGTTGATGGAAGACTTCCTGCAAAGAGAGGACAACCCAGGAGCAGCCCCATCTGTTGCCAAATGGCCACACAGGGAGTATGACCTTGTCCCATAAGATAACAAGATTTATTCTGCTCCTTTTGATAGGACATCGATTAAAGTCTTCCATGCTTGTGGAGGCACTGGGGGTTCAAAGCTCCAAAGGGGCAGCATGGAGTAATGCAAGACAAGGCTCCCTTGGCTTTGCCCAGAGATTTATGGATGCTGTTTGTCACAGAGCAGGATTGGTATGAATATCCAACTGCTAGTAACCAGAAAGGCAGACTCCATCCAACCCGCCACATGGAGATGAACTCCAAACAAGCTCTGAGACCCCTGGCACAATGGGAACCCAAACAGAACGCTCTGCCAGCTTTGGGCCCTGCTCAGCTGGCTGCTGTCCCAGCGCTGTGCCTCGCTCTGCTGGAGTGATGAGTTCTCTGCACAACCAAGCTGGGGATCCCACTGAGCCAGGAGGGTGTCTGTCTGCCTGTCTGTTGCACTGACAAACGGCCAGGGCCAGTTTTGATACTCATTCAAGAAAAATAGCTGTTTTCAGTGGATGCAGCCTCACGTTCCTCATGCCTTTAGGGTGTGATCTTCAGATAGGGCAACCCAACAGGACATCACCAACAGAGCAGCGCTGTGCTGGCAGTGCTCCCTGGGAAATAAAGCACAGCTACAGGTGCAACAGGAGCAGAGGAGCCCTTTGTGGGTGGAACTCAGTGATGCTGGGAGATTTCAGCCCAGTTTTGAGCTGGGAGCCGGGCCCACCTGTGTGCAGGAGGAGCACAGGGCCATGTGTGCTCGCGGCTGGCTGCCTGCAGGAAGCTTCCCTGTGCTATTTTTGCAGTGCTGACCTCACTGCTCGGAGCAGCCTGCCCTTCTCCAGCTTCCTCTCCTTGATAGCTGCCTTTTGCCCCGTATTTCCTCACGCGTTGAGCCATCACCTTAAGAATCTTCTCATTTCTTGAGTTCTTGTTTATCTCCTTGAGCGGCACAGGACTCTGACGGGGCTTTGCCTTCCTGTCCTGCCTCTCCAGTTCCTCTGTTTACCTATAACACAAATTAAGGGTTGTTTTTTTGTTTTGTTTTGTTTTCTTGTTGTTTTTCTTTTTCTTCTGTTTTGAATTGTTTTGTTTTTAACCCAGAGCAACAGCAACTTGGTACCAGGAGAAGTGTTCTCTCTCCTTTCTTCTCATTTCTCCATGGTCCCCACCTCTTCTCCAGTTCTTACCACCTGCCAGGAGCATTCCTTTTGTCTTCACCACAGCCAACAAGCCCCGAATGCATCCATGCATCCCATAGTCCCCACTGCCACTGACAGGGAGGTAAAGGCTTTGATCCCAAGGGGACTCAGAGGGGAAATGAAAATCCCTTTGCTCCCCCACCTCCCAGTGCTCCCCTATGACCCCTCTCCCCTTGGTGATCCCACACAATTCCCTCACAAAACAAATTCTTCCTGGATTATATTTTAATATCTGCAAAGCCTCAAGTTTGAAAGAAAAACAAATGTGAAACCGGCTCTTGAATTTCCTAGATGTGAAAAAGGAGAAACCTCCTCCATGGCTCCTGAGAGCCCTCCTAGGAGCCCCATGAGCGGATTAGGGTGGGCAGAGCTGACAGCCACGCACTCCATCAGACTGGGGATTGAGATGTCAGGAGTTTAAACCAAAAAGAGATGGGACAGGCACGCAGTGCAAGAGGAGAGCGTGGTAGTGAGCATCTCAGGAGCCTCTATCCCGATGCATTGCTGATTTGTGTCCCTGGAGATGCACCAGCAGTATGGTCCTGGGGAACACCTGCCTGTGGTAGAGGCTGGAGTCTGGCTTTTGCATTTGCCCCAGTTTGGGCTTGGGGGAAATGGCAGCTTGTCGGTACCCAGCCCTCAGACTGCTCCCTGCTTGGCACAAGGGCTCTGTGCTAGTTCCAGAATAAAAGCCACATTATTCTGACTGTACAAACTGGGAGAGCTTCTTTTTGGCTAAAGTTCTTTCTCCAGCAGAGGGGACAACTCACACACAGGTGGTTCCCAGCTGGGGATGGCTGCTCATTCCCTGTTTAGACAACACCTGAGAGGAACCCAAAAGAAATGCCCTTGTCATTTTTAGGTGTGCTCTTTCGAGGTCAGGGAACAGGGGACATTCACGGGGCGCAGGACAGAGGCTGCAGTGAGAGGAGCGATCGCTCTGCCGAGGACGCCTTGTCCCTTCCAAGAGTACAAACCATGTTGCCTCCACCCTTCCTGATGAGAACCTTTTCAAGCTGCAGGGAGTGGCAATAAAGAGTTTCCTTGCGTTTTGCTACCAGGCTTTTGGAACAGCCACTGACATCAGCCCTCCCCAGGTGACAGAATGACAGCACGGATCTCTGCCGTGGTTTCCCATCCCATGGGACTCCCCCTGCACCTTGGCTCCAGACAGCTGATGGCACAGGCTGCCCACGAGCTCCAGGGTACCTCCTTCAGTATTTTGATTTGGATTCCTCTTCGTGCAAATAAATCCAGGTCTGAAGCTCTGGGTGGTGGGAACATCTTTCCCCATCACCTGCTTGGGTTCTTTGCACTGCACTTGTACATATGGGAGAGTAATTCCAAGGGGACCACTCAGACCCCCAGATGGGCACCGCACACTGGGCACCTTGGTGGGAGGTTCCAGCACATGGAAGCAGAAGAACTAGTGGGGCTTGAGGAGCCTGGAATTAATAGTTTCCAAGACCAAGAACATGGGAACAAGAACATGGAAAGAAATGTTCTGAACTCTCCTCTTATTGCTGTGTGGATTTGTTCTGGCTTCTCTACATTTGGGGCTGAAAATATTCTCTTCCCAAAAGGATCATCTGCTCTTGCTTGGCCACCACGAGGCCATCCCATGGCATGGGTAGATTTCAAGGGAAGGAAGGATTTGTCATAACAGGCTAACTCCCCAGAGGCTTAAAAATACATTTTTAATGAAGTTTAAGGGGTGGTTCTGAGTTCTTCTGAACAAGGCAATCCTGGAGCAGCTGGGCTGAAAGACGGCAAGAACAAATACTGACTTATAAGTATTCCGCTTGCATCTATGAAGAATTCTTCCTCTCTTCTTCAAGTCTCAACCCTTTTCACCTGGAGCCTTTTTTCTGAATAAATTGCTGCTGTAAATTCCAGTGTCTGACAACATCCTTGTCCTCGGGCTGTGTGTGCACTTAAAAGCTTTCATGGAAACACAAAGATTGCCCTTGCTATGCTGATTTGCTGGGGAACCCTGGAAGTTTGGGGTTCTCTGTCTTGGATGTTTTTTTCCTCTGTTCATGGCTGATCTCTGCCCTTCATTCACAGCTGGGCAAAATGCTTCCTGTGTTCTAGAGACCTGAAAGCTGAGAGCCATGGGCTGGGAGGGATGCAGAGCTCAAGCACATCCCTCATCCCCAGGCTTGTCACACCAATCTGAAACGATTGTTCTGAGCCCCCTGAGCCACTGGGCTATGCACTTTGGTGTCCACACGAGCAAACCCTTTGGCCATGTGGGACCCTGGGTCTCGGCGGAGCTATTCAAGGGGAAAACCACGTGCACATTCTTCTGAACAATGGAGCCCAGCACCAGGACGATGCTGTGGTCCAGGCGCATCCTCTGAGGACTAAACCCTACAGGAATACCTGAAAGAGGAAGACTATAGTTAAACTTCCAGTTCCCCTAGAAGGTGGAAGACAATAGGCAGTCACTGTAAGGCATTTCCTGCCTTTCTATTGTTCCCTTGATCAAGCTTTGAACTCACTGCCTGCAAAGGGACAGACCTTCTAATTACAGCACTGGGTGATGAGCTGCACACACCCCCTTGTGTGCATCACCCCATTGTGTGCACCCCACTGGGACAGACCCCAAGCAGCTGGATGAAGGTGTTCTTTGCAAGCATTCACTGCTGCCAATGCTTCTCCATCACATGAGGCTCACCAGGACCCGGAGTATCCCAGTGCCCCCCTGCACATCTCAAGCTCTGCACAGGGCTGGCACAGGGCCGGGCTGCTCTATGGGGCAGGCAGCACGTCCCCATCCCCACACCAGGGCACCCAGCCCCTGCTTGCCTTTATCTCATCCCAATTCCCAGCCCCGGCTCCCAATTAAAGGGTAAAAGCACATGGGATCCAGGCCAGGCACGAATGGTTTCAGCGCAGCAATTAGCCCGACGTGAGCGAGGAACAATTAGCGCTGCTCACTGGAATTTGGCCATTGTGCCGTTCATTGTATGTTTTTGCCTTAAAAGGGGGCCATGGTGTTGGGAGGAGAGCAAGGGCCCCCGTTCGCAGCGCCGGGCTGACATTTGCACTATGTTAGTCATGCTGCATGTCAACATTTTTGTGAGCTTTCCAAAAACAGAAATTCTAATGGGATGTTTTAATCCTGTCCACACCCCCGCAAGTCCCCCCCCCCCACCTCCTTTTCCCTTTTCACTTCCCACCTCCCCCCTCCTCCTCACTGCCCTGCACCGTGCTCATACCACCCTCTCAGCTTTGGCTCCCGGAAACCAGAACAGCGAAATTCCAATTTATACTAACATCACATGAAAAATGAACTGTGGTTTTTAATCCCCTTTGCTGGGGAGGGAGGTGGGAAAGGAGCAAGAGATTTCCTGGGGGTGTGGGACGTGGGGAAGGGGCTTTTGGAGACCACCAAGGGAAGGCAGGGAAAGTGGTGGGTGAATGTTGCACAATGATCGGCAACGGGGTGATGGAGAAGCCAAGGAGCTGTGGGAGCCTGGAGAGAAACCACATACCCCGGGGGGTTGGAAATAGCCTTGGTGAGGGTATAGCAGCAGGGTGACACATATCTGATGTGTGTGAATGCAGGAGCTCTGAGGCAGCCCTGGTTTCCCTGGGGAGCAGCAGAGGTGGGGATGCTTGGGGCAAGGAGCCAAAAGGATCCCGGATCCTTCTGCACCATCAGGTTTGGGGAACCTGGGGGTGCACGTGGCTGTGAGCAGGGAGGGGAGGATGGCACCCTGTCCATCATGAGGGAACCTGGGAGGGGGAGATCTGGGGATTTATTGGGGTAGGTGTGGAGATGGAAGGAAAGGACAGCTCTGGACCTGCTGCCCTGGGGACAGGAACCCCAGTACCATGCATCCACTTAGGGAGTACCGAGGCACCGGCACTGGTGTGAGCTGGGAGCTCTGTCTGTCTGTCTGTCTGTCTGTCAGTACATCCTCAGTGCACCCTCTCTTCCTTGCCTATTTTCACCTTTATTTGTAACACAACAAATCCATTCCCCCAAAGAAAACACACCACACACCCTGGCCATGGAGCCCCAGGAGGGGCATCGACCCAGCAAGTATCCCCCCATTTCATCTCCCCTCTGCCCAGCTGAATGGTGAGCACGAGGAGCTATGCTGTCCACCCTCCTGTGCCCCCGCCTTTCTTCCAGTGTGTCCATGAGTCCCCAAACCCTTCCCAGCAATGGGGCCTTGATCTGGGGGCAGTGGGGTTGGAAATGGCTCTGGTGGGAGAAGAATGTGGGATGGAGTTGGGGGGGGACTGTCCCCTCCCGCCACCACCAAAGCCCGAAATTCTTAGACCTGAAGGAGTCACCACCAAATTCCATTCAACTGACAGAAAAGAAATCAAATCCTTTTAAAGAGAGCCCACTTTCCCCACAAGAATGCTCCCCCAGCCTTTTGTTGCAGGGCTCTGCTTTCCCCCAGCAGCTCGGAGGAAGCTGCTCCAATACATTAACCAGTTTAACTCACTCATGACCCCCCCGCCCGCCACACAATGGGGCTCTTCGCCCGCTTTTTCCCCCTCTCCCTTTCAGGATCTAAATCCCCCGCTGTTCCCTGCTCGCTGCCTCTCTCACTCAACCTTTCTCAGGCCTCTGCTTCAGCCCAGGGAAATAATAACGCTTTGCATTTCTATAGACCCCCGGCCCCATGGGATCTCAGCGCTCCCTGAGCGCATCGCCCTGTCCCCAAAACAGAGGGGACCTGAAGGGTAAGGGAGAAGCCTTTGGGTCTGGGGCTGTGGAGGGATCGTGGGGTTCAGATTGGGTCTTTAGAGCTGGAGGAGGCTGGGGACAGCCAGGGATGGAGACAGAGACAGCTCAGCACCCACATGTTGGGGACCGCCAATGGTGGAGATGGGGACAGCTCAGCATTCACCAATGGCACTGCCCTACAATGGGGTAGGGAGATTTTATGTTCAAAGAGGAGTTAGGAAACCCCAATATGTGAACAAAAAATGACTCCTGCCTTGGGTCTGAATAGCACTGCCTGTTCCCTGGTGCACACAATGGGAAGTTAACCAAACCCAGGCTGGCAGCACAGAACTCTGCTGTGGGACGCTGCCGGCTTCCTACCAGTAATTGATGCAAAGTCTCTTTTGTGCTGTCAGAAAATCCCAGAAAGAAAAAAAAAAAAGGTGGGGAATGGGGTGGGCAGCAGCAACGTGGCTCCCAGCCGCCTTCCTCCTCCTCCTTCTCCATTGCACATCCCAGTGCATGGGGCCAAACTCCGTTCAGTTCCCACAACACCATGATCGTGGTGAAGTCTGTGTCCAACAAAGATTTAACCCCTTTTTTTGATACAACCTCAAAGCAATCCACAGCTCCAGTGCTGCGCTTCTCCCCGATGACCTGAGCACTTTATTATGGGGGATTTATTTACCCTTTTTAACATCCCGAAGAAGCTGTGAGCCTCTTAGGGACCACCTATTGAGCACCGGGGTCAGGCTGCAGCAGGGGAGGTGATGCAGAGGGTTTAAACCAATTTAAAGAAACCTAATCCCATGGTGTGGCTGAAAGAGAGATGGCCCACACCAGCCTCTGCCCTGGGTTGGTGCAGGGTGAATGCAGACAGGGAAAATCAATGTGGGGTTTTGGTGGGGTTAATTTGCAGTGGGACAGAGCTGGTGTGGTGCCTCTGCCTGCTGTCTGGCTGCTCAGCTTGGAACTGCACAGTGGGGTTCCCATGGGGACCTCTCATCTCTTCACCCCGTCACCCTGTCCTTTGGGTACCACTCATCCCATCGTCCCACTGCTGCAGACATCCCCATGCTGGGTGAGGGCTGATCAAGGAGGCCAGGTGCTGGGATAGGAAGCCTGTAGGACACAGCTGATCCCCGGGGAGCTGCGCTCCAGAGGGACAGTGCCAACAAAAGAAAGCCTTCCTCCAGCACTGCAGCATGCCAGCCCAGGAATGAGATAAGGACTGGCCCCAGGGGACCCTTATGCCGGTGGCACGGTGGCTTTCAGTCCCTGGCACAGTGTTCTGGGTGCACAGAGCCCACATTGTCGCCCACCCCATGGCACCGACCGGGACCCCAACATCTGCCCGCAGCGCGTGTCCCCAGCCACCCCGGGGCTGTGAGCAGCTGTCGGGGGACAAGTGCGTGTCCTCCCCTTTTGGCTCCTGGAGAAAGGCGCTCTTTCTTTGCTCAGGGTTTTGCTGCTCGGGCTTTTCAGCTGCCTCTCGAGCTGCAGTTGCTGTGCCATCGGGTTGGAGACAAAAGAAGACAAGGAAAAGAAAACAGGCTCAAAGGCTGGGCTTCAGCAATAGTGGGAAGTGGTGAGTGTGGGATTTGGTTCCTGTGTTTGTAGGGTCCAAGTATTGTTTTTTTTGTTTTTTTTTTTTTGCTTCCCTTTATTATGGGACGCTCCGTCGGCAGGACTTGTCCCTCCTCCGCCACAGGCAGTGCCATACAACTCCAAAGTTGTGCCTACAGTCTTCCGCAGCACTTTTGGCCATGGGTATAGTGTTAGAGAGCTGAGCAGGGTGATACATATCCCAAAAGCAGGGGAAGGCCAATGCTGGGGCTTGCCTGAGGAAGCAACCTCCCTGCTTCGTCCTGCCTGGTATTATAGCATTGTTTATGCAGTGCCAGAGATGAATGGAGCACGTGACGGCAGGAAAAATGCGAGTTGGACAAGGGCCCTGCCCAAAAATGCGGCAGCCCCTGATTATGGCATTGCAGAGCAGCCCAGGCCCAAACCCAAATCTGCCTCCCTTCAGCACACACAGTGGGAGAGAAAACCCCAAGCCCAGGATAAGGGGGAAAAGAGGCCCTGCTTTGATGTCAGTAATAGAGCAGGTTGGCGGCACAAGAGCCTGGAGCAGCTCTCGGCCCAACATTCCCCTACAGCCCCCACTTCTCTCTGGGAACACAGCATCTCATCACACAGCATTGTTGCCATGGCTGGCAGTCGTGGGGGCACCTCGACAGGTTTCATTTTCAGCCTGCACTGTGGGACTGCCCATCACATGGGTTCCATAGCATATGGCATAGGGTCAGCCAGATCTACCCAAGCAGGGGGTGTCGGGCTTCGTTCTGAACCTGGCACTTGGTGGAAGCAAGAGAAATGCCACTTGTTTTTTTTCTTTTTTATTATTATTATTTTTTAAGCCAGCCTGGATGTTGGTCAGGCTGAGCAGAGCTCTGCTGGACACAGCTCTGTGCGAGGCTTAGGGAAATTCTGTTCATCTGCAAGTGGGGATCATGGTGCCCCCACCCCACACCTCAGAGGGATGGCAAAGGAAGCGGGCAGCACCCACCTACCAGGAAGAGACATGGGGGGGGTCCACACAGGACATGATCCATGGGCAGGGAGCAGCTGGAGCGGGGCAGGCAGTGAGAGGGACTGGGGCTGGGGATGAGAATGTGGATGAAGATGGGAATGAAGACGGGGATGAGAATGTGGATGGGGATGGAGATGGGGATGGAGAGATGGGGATAGGGATGGGGATGAAGAGATGGGGATGGGGCTCTGCCCACGCCCCGCGGCCACGCGTGGAGGCGGTGCCGGCGCCTGTCCCTCCCCGGGCGGGGCGGGGGCAGTTTAAAGGCGGCGGCGGCGGCGCGGCGGGGGACGGCGGAGGTGCGGACGGAACGCGGCCGGTGGCGGCGCGGAGCGGAGCGGGGCCGGGCGGTGGAGGTGGCAGCGAGGAGGCGGAGGAGGATGCTGAAGAGCTGCGGGAGGAAGCTGCTCCTGTCCCTCGTGGGCTCCATGTTCACCTGCCTGCTGGTGCTCATGGTGGAGCCGCCGGGCAGGCCGGGGCTGGCTCGGGGAGAGGCCGGCGGGGCTCAGCGGGCGCTGCAGAGCCTGGGGGCGGCCCGGCCGGCGGGGCAGGGGGCTCCGGGCTTCCGCAGCTTCGCCGACTACTTTGGGCGGCTGAGCCGGGCACGCCGCGAGCTGCCCGCCGCCCCGCCGAGCCCCCCGCGGCCGCCAGCCGAGGACATCTCCCCCCGCGACGTCTTCATCGCTGTCAAAACCACCAAAAAGTTCCACAAAGCGCGGCTGGAGCTGTTGCTCGACACCTGGATCTCCCGCAACCGCGACATGGTAAGGTCGCGCCCGGCAGGTGCCAGCGGGTCCGCGCCGCTGCCACCTCCTCTTTGCGCTCCCCTCGGGGTCACCGGGGGATTTCGAGGTGGGGTTGGTGGCTTTCGGGAGGAAGAGAGAGATGCGGGGTGTCTTTAGGAAGAGGGAGCGACGGAAGGAGCTTGGCTGCCCCTCACTGAGCGGTCAGACCCAAAAAGCTCTGAGCTCCCGCGGAGGGTTCTTCTCCTTGAGCTGCTTTCTGCTGGGGAAACTGAGGCACGGTGCAGACCGCCCTCCCTCCGCCCCTCTCTCTTCCCCCCCTCCCAGGGCCGTGCCAGGACCTGGGCAGCACTGGGGGCTCCGGCTCCAGCCCTGCCTCCCCGGCACCCCGCCGTCTGCACGGGCTGACACTCTCGCTGTCCTTCAAGTGTTGAAACCAAACTTACAAGAAAGAAAAAAAAAAAAAAAAAGCATTTCCTTAGGAAATGTGCCTGGCCATCTGCTCTTGAGACACTTTTCCTAGCCGTAGGCAGCTTCCCGAGCCGGCGAAGCCCGGTCCTAACCTCCCCATCCGACTGTCTTCACGTGTTTCCTCCTGCCCCGGAGCTCAGCTTCTCGCTGTTTGTCGGAAGCCCGAAGTGGTGGCGGTTGGGACCGACGTGTCCCTGCCTCCTTCCTCGGCTGCGTCGGGCCCTGCCGGCCGCCCCGAGCACCACAGATTATTTTCCCTTTAATATATTTTATCGTGTTTTATCCCCTGGGGATCTTTTCCCTCTTTCTGCTCGGGGTTTGGCAGCGGCTCTGCCTCCCTCCCTGGTGCGGTTATTTAATGGAAACCTCTATTATGCTCCGCTGTCACTGCGAAGGGGGTGGAGAGCGGTGGGGGGAATAAGGGGGGAGCGAACGCTCTTTGAGCACCTACAGTTGATCCTGGGAATGGCTGCTCTTCTCGCCCCCCGCCCCCCCCTCCAGTGAGCTCCGGCTTTCTTCTGGTTGTTTTTTTTTTTTGCTTTGTTTTGCTCCGTTTGTCCGTTTGGATTCCCAGAGCCCCGCGCCTCGGCTCTCACGCTGTCCCCCTGGGCACGCTAACAAAGCCCCTTTTCTCCCGGCGCAGAGAAAAGGCTTCGCAGCCTCTTGTGTGGCACTTTCCATGGGAACGGGGGAGCCGGAGCCGGCCGTGTTCAGGTCAGGTTGCCTAGAGATGAGGGCCACGAAGCCAGGGGGGCTGCAGCCCGTGAGGTGCCCGCCCGACAGCCGCGCGCTGAGTGATGGCCCTTGTGTGGCACTTGAGGACGAGGGGATGTGAGAGCCGGCGGCACCGCCAGCTCCTGCAGGGGCATCCCGTGCTGCTGCTGTCTGCTCTGTGCTTCCTGCACTGCCCCAACCTCTGCCTTTGGGAATCTTTGGGGCTCCTCCAGGCTTGGGGCCACCCTGGGCTCCTTCAGATTTGGGGACGTGTTTTGGTGTCGGTGCAGTGCGGCTCCTCCCCATCTCTCCTGCATCACCTCCCGACTGGGGATGGGTGTTTGTGCCCTGTGGTTTGTGGTGGGCTGCAACGTCTCTCTGGCTCTGAGTCAAGCCTGTCTCACTTCGGATGTGCTGAGGGGAAGTTCCTTCCCTGGTGCTGCATCTCTCTCCCCCTCCAAACCTTCTCTGCAAGAAAAGGGGTTAGATCTGGCAGGTACCTCTAGCCTGCCCCTGGCAGATAGGGGGAATAGTTATTGTGTTCCTCCTGGCCGCCCTTTGTTCTGCCTACAATAGGCCCCGTTTCCTGTGCTCTGGCCATTGCACCGCAGTGCTCTCAGGGCAGTGGGCATCCCTTCTCCTTCCTGCTTCTCTCTGCACAGAGGGCAGAACCCCATTCCCTGCTCAGTCTGCTCTGTGCAGTGCAGCCAAGGCTGAGGACAGGCAGCCCTGGGGAAGAGCTATGGGGTTTTCCCCTCCTTACTCTGGGGGGCATTCCCAGCTGTCTCAGTACTGTATCCTTAGGATGTTGGAGTGCAGCCTGGGGAAACTGCACTTGAAAGAGAAGAGGGAGGAAAGTGTGGCCTTTATGCAGAAATCATGGAGCCAGCGAGCCCAAACCATAGAGAAAAAAAAAAAAAAAAAAAACCATCCAAAAAGCCATCCAAACCCACTGTTTCCTGCCATAGCAGAATTGCTTAAGAAACATCCCAGTCCTGGGGCACACAGGGCAGCGGGTGCTCGGCACACGCCGTGTTGCCCACGGGGAGCCAAGGCAGGGCTGGCACCACATTGCAATCCCATCCCACCTGCGTGGGAGCTGCTCGTTTCCCCCAGCAAAGTGCGATAATTGCGGGCTTTGAAAAATTCCTGCTCCCGGCACAGAGGAATACATTTGCCTTCCAGACAGCACGCTCTGCTGGTGGTGGAGCCCAGATTTCTTTAGCACCTTGGCCAGAGTTCCCATCCTGGGGCAGAAGCGCACGTGTCCCACTTAGGTGCCTGTTGCGGTGGGGTGGTGTTAGTGCCAAACCTGGTCCTGCTGGGTGCCCTCAGTCCTGGGGTGTGCTGAGCACAGCTAAGCTCAGTTCATGAGTGTGCATCCCTCCCTTTGCAGCCCCTTCTTTAGGGAGAGGTTTGAGCAGAGCCACAGGCACTGTCTGGGCCGTTAATTGCCCGCCCATAACGATGCTGCCGTCCTTGTCAATAAGAGTGTGGCGTGCGTGTAGCGCCAGGCGGGAGGGCGGGGGACCCTGGCTGCACAATGAGCTCATTGTTTGCGCGGAGGTTATTAAAAAATTATAGCATTTAAAATTACAGTGGAGGATTCTTCCTCCTTGCTGTGAAGAGCCGGGGGGAGGAAGGGCCCTCAGCCTCTTGCCAGGGTGGTGCTCTGCAGAGCTGTGCCCTGCAATCCCTGTGCCAGCCCAGAGCCTGTCTGGACACAGAGTTGGTGATAGGGACAGTACCACTGTGCTGCTCTCAACCCAGCAAAGTGAGCAGCTGGTTCACTCCTTCTTTGGGGGAAGAAAGAGGTGAAAGAGCCCCCCTGGAGGGAGCTGGAGTGCTCCCAGCACAGGGAAGTGAGATGTGGGGAGGGTGCAGGATTGGTGCGCTATGGGGTCACGGGGCTGAGGTTCCCCTTTTTGCAGGGGGGAAGGTGGGGTGGGTGTGATGTGTCACCTTTGCCAGCCCTTCTGGAGCACTGTGCAATGTGGCACAAAGAGGAAGGCTGCTTGCCCTCAGCTCTGCCTGGCCCATAGGATGCTCTGCACAGCTCAAAGCAAACCCACAAGCTCACCCAGCAGAGGGGAAATGAGTCACTGCGAAAGGAGAAACGGAGGGGAGGGTGGCAAAACCTAAAGAAACACTGTCCCCAGGGGAGAGGTGGCGGCGGCTGGGGGACTCCAGCCCTGTGCTCACAGATTGGGGCTGACGCATCCCCCGGCTGCAGGAACCCTTGGGGTACCTCTGTGCAGGGCTGGGCGCAGCAGGGGCAGCTATTGTTTGGTGAGGCTTTGGCATCCTGTGTTTCTTGAAGTTGCACTTTTGAGAACAATGAGGTTTCCTGTGAGTCCCGGGGCAGGGGCTCTGGGCAGGCAGTGTGCCGCCAGCGGGCCTTTCCTCCCCTCTGCTCCCCTGAAAAACTAACTGTATGGGGATGTGAGAGGTCTTAGACCTGTTCAGTACCATAGTGAGGAATGGGGATCACGTGGGCCTAGAGGTGGTGTTGACTTAGGGCTGCAGTGTCCCATTTTACTGTGGATCAGTGTTGTGGCTCTTGTTGAGTTGTGGCTCTGTGGGCTTTGCTGTGGGGTGGGGATGCTGAGCGTGCTCATCACGATAGCACTAATCCTGTTCTGGGGTGCTGAGCTGTGCAGCTCTGTACACGTTTCACCCAGTTTCAGCCAACCAGGGGCCAGCAGAGTGCCTGAGCTCAGTGATCGTGTCCCACGATCTGTGACTTCTTTCCTGTCCTTGGGCTGTAGGACCAGGTCCTACTGCTGTCAGGATGGGGCTTCTTCCCCATCACGTGGGGATGAGTCCTCTTTCCTGGCCCTACTGACAGCTCCTGGTCCAGGAGCTGTGCAGGAAGGTCACAACTTGTCTATAACAAATGCAGATAAATCAATGAAAAAAGTGAGAAAGGCTGTCATTATCTTGGCTTTAATTGAAATTCTTGGCTGGGTCCTGGCAGCAGGAGGTGAGGAACCTTCCTTGCAACACAGCTGTGTGCCCCACCATGTTCCCAAGGTGCCACCAGCATGGGGAACCCTGCGGGGACGTGCAGAGGAGGGGCTGGGAGGAGGATGCTTCGTTTGGGTGAGGACTTGGTGAAGGTGAGCAATAAGCAATGGTCCCCACGGCCTATTTATAGAGGAGCGCTCTGCAGGGTTATTTTTGGAGCTGTGCAGTGGCACAGATGGTGCTTCTGATCTAATGCTGCAAACGTGTTCTGTCTCAGAGGTTGTGGGTGCTGAGGGGATGTTCCAGCCCCAGCAACTTGGGGTGTGTGCATCCCTTGGAGCCCTTCCTGTTCCATAGCCCCTTGCTGGTGGGTTCATGTCCCCATCCCACATTGAAACCCTTTGCTCGAGGCCATGCTGATGGATTCGGGGCTGGCCTATATCTCTCCAAACCCAGGGATGCCCAGCAGGCGTGCGGCTGTGCATTTGTGAGAATTTGCCTTCCCACTTTAACTCTTCCATTTTCAAGCCCCAAGGGTCACTTGCAGCCCCATGCCCCCCTTCAGCAACTCCCAGCTCTTCCCTCTGCCGGGTTAACCAACGCAGCTGTATGCTAATGACCACCGCTGCCTGCTTAACTCTGCTCTGCTGAGTAAAGTCAGCCCCGCACCCCGCTATTGTGCAGACCCCGCTCCCTCCCCACATAACCCACAAAACCCCCACACGCCGCTGGGGCCGGCTGCCTGCGGGGTGGCACTGAGTTTCCAGCTCACTTGGAATTCATCATCCCATGTCCCCCTCCCACCACCTCCTGCCTTCCCCCCTCAATCCCCCCCCAGCCCTTTTGTCTTTCTTCTTCTGCCCTTTTGTGCACGTCTGGTTTGTAATAGCGCTTGGCAGCTGGTTGTGGTTCCTCTCCTCCAGCTTTGTTTGCTGTGCACTGATTGATCGCGATGCCTTTCCTGCTCCCCTATTCTCTTCTTCTCGCCCTTCTCCAAATGCAGGGCAGACAGCAGCCCCCAGCCCCTCCTTTCCTGGGTGACATATGCCAGGAATTAGCTGTGTAAATAGAGGAGTGCAGCCGGGCAGGCAGTGGTAACAGGAGACAGTGCCCTCCATGGGGCTGTCAGTGGGCACCTATGGGTGCCAGCACCTTGCAGATATTGCTCAGGGAGGTTGTGGGTGCCTCCTACCTGGAGGCAGTTCAAGGCCAGGCTGGATGGGGCTGTGAGCAACCTGATTGAGAGGGAGGTGTCCCTGCCTAGAGCTGGGGATTGGAACTAGATGATCTTAAGGGTCCCTTCCAACCCAAACCATTCTATGATTGTGCAAGTGGCTGGGGCTGTTGACGCAGGTGGGGATGAGGGCAAACACACCTGGCCAGCTGCTTTGGCATTGCTGTGTGTGCATGTTGGTTGTTCCAGATGAGGTCTGAAGTCCCAGCGTGGATGAAGCTGTTGGCTGCGCCCGCCCAGTGCTATCCCCACATCTCACACGGGTGCTGGTGGAATGCTCCCTGCTGCTGCTTCCTTGTGGGATGTGCTGGGAAGAGGCTGTGCTTTGCAGTCTTCTCCATCCGAGACTGAGAACATCATGGGGGGCTGCTCTGGTTTTTATCCAGGAGGGAGAACTTACTTATCATGGGGATGCTGGGACATGGCCAGAGCCCTGCTGTCTCAGCCGTTTGGTCCTCAAAGGTGCCTCGTCTTTTCTTTCAGACCTTCATCTTCACGGATGGGGAGGATGAGGAGCTGAAGAAGCAAGCACGTGAGTCCCTTTGTGTGCATGGGCTGAGTGCGTGGTGCCTGGGGCTGTGCTGGAGTCCTGCCCAGCACCCCCGACCAGGGGAACGCCAAAAAAAAAAAGTCGAAATGCTGCAGTGTAGACACGGGGTTTTATGGGGACGTGGAGCTGGCAGCCGCTCCCCGGGGTTGGGGTCAGCTCAGCCTATTCTCCCCATGCAAATGACTCCTTTTCAGGCCGGGAAGCAATTCCCTTTGAGCTGGGCAAGCAAATAACAGGTGGCCGCTGTGGGAAAAAGCAGTGGGAACAGAGCGAGGTTTTGGCTGTCACATCCTGGGTGGAGAAGCCGGGCCACAGGCATCCCCTCCTGGCCCTCCATTCATCCCCTGCCCATGCATCCAGGTAGCTGGGGCACATCCCCCAGGGTGATGCAGGGGGGTTGTACATAGCCCTGGTGCGTGGCTCAAGCCCATTCCATCTGCATCTTTTGCTCACCCTATGCCTTATCTCACATTTATCCAAAAGCTGTTTTTCCCTAATATTTGTCCTTTATCCTAAACAATGTGGCACAGAGACCACTGGGCATCACGGATGCCCTTGGGATCCCTCCCATCGCACCTGGGGTGCGCACAGTGAAGCATCCACATTTGAAAGAGCAGGATACCCCAGCACTGGGCTTTAACCCCCCATGTCTCTTCCCTCAGGAAATGTCATCAACACCAACTGCTCAGCTGCACACAGCCGTCAGGCCCTGTCCTGCAAGATGGCTGTGGAGTACGACAAGTTCATCGAGTCTGGGAGAAAGTAAGGAGTGCCTGGGTCTGCCTGGAGGGGGTCAGGGCTGTAATTTATCATGGGGTTGCGTTTTGGGGGTTGTAGTTCATCATAGGGCTTGCATTATTTGGGGCCACAATTCATCATGGGGTCAGGGCAGCCCTTGCAAGGCAGGGAGCTGCCCCAGCCTGATGGGACACGGTTGTACTGATGCCACAGGTGGTTCTGCCATGTGGATGATGACAACTACGTGAACGTGAGGACACTGGTGAAGCTGCTCTCCAGCTATCCCCACACACAAGACATCTACATCGGGAAGCCCAGCTTGGACAGACCCATCCAGGCCACAGAGAGGATCAGCGAGAACAAGATGGTGAGGGGGACACGTGATGGGGGGGGACCGCAAGACATCATCACTCCATGGCATTGGAGGGACAGTGGGTTTAATTTGGGCTGGGCTTTGCTTCAGCAGGAGGTGGTCTCACTGCCTTTGCTCCCCTCTCTCGCAGCACCCTGTGCATTTCTGGTTTGCAACGGGAGGAGCAGGGTTTTGTATCAGTCGAGGGCTGGCGCTGAAGATGAGCCCTTGGGCCAGGTAAGAGTGTTGGCATTGCTCTTCCATGGGGACTCAGCATGGTTCCAACGGGGCACAGAAGAGCGACAACACCTTTAAGGACGTTTGAACATGTCCTACCATTTTGCTCTCTTTGCCTTGATGGGGTTTTCTTCAGGGGCTTGGAAACAAGCTGGGAAGCACCTTCATTCCCCCCAAACTAATTGCTTTTTAGTCAGAGCCTGAACTCCATGGGATGCCCACATTCCCCTGGGCTTTGCTCCTCTGCAGCTCCTTTTGTTTCCCCACAGTGGGGGCCACTTCATGAGCACCGCGGAGAAGATCCGCCTGCCTGACGACTGCACCATTGGCTACATCATTGAGTCCGTGCTGGGCGTGAAGCTCATCCGCAGCAACCTCTTCCACTCTCACTTGGAGAACCTCCACCAGGTGCCCAAGACAGAGATCCACAAGCAGGTAACCCGGCCCTGATGGCCCTGGGATGGACGGAGAGGTTGGGATGGAAAGCACCTTTGTATGGTTTTACCCATTGGGAATTGGGCATGCAATGTGATTTTGGGAACCTGGAGCAAGGTCCCATCTGAGCAGGGGTGGTCTGGGCTGAGCTTTGGTTTGGGCTACTCAGCACTTGTCCCCCAACCAAGTGCCCTACAGTGAGGATTTTATCCAAGGTTTGTTGGGTGGGTTTCCTTTGGAGGGATGAGCAAAGTGGGTGTCCCAGCTATGGTGTGATAGATGTGCTTCCAAACAGTCAGCGGTGAGGGAGAGTCCCCTCAACCACCCCAGCAGCAGGACCAGGGATGAATTTTGCAGCCCTCAATCGATCCCCATGGCTGCACCACCAGCTGCTTGACCCCCTGTGTTTTTCCCCCAGGTGACACTAAGCTACGGCATGTTCGAAAACAAGCGCAACTCCATCCACATGAAGGGAGCCTTCTCCGTGGAGGAGGACCCATCCAGGTGAGATGGGGGGGGTCCCATCCTGCTCCCCCCCAGCAGGAGCTCCCTTGGGCTGTGCCACCGTGCGGCCATCGCCGCTGCGTGCTCAGCATCCCCCTTCTCCTCCTCAGGTTTCGCTCTGTGCACTGCTTGCTGTACCCCGACACGCCGTGGTGCCCCTCCAACGTGGTGTACTAGGAGACACGTGTCCCCTCCCAACCTCGTCCCGAATCTCCCCGGTATCCGACGGGCGTGCGGGACCTGCGTGCGTGCAGGTGTGTCGGTCCTCCAGATGGACCTCGTTGCTGTGGTATTGCACAGTGTGTGTGTGTGTGTACTGAAGGCTGCTGTGCGGCCCTTTGTCCCCTGCCCACCCTGCCCTGCCTGGGGATGGCGAGCGGGGACGGGTCCTGAGCACTTAACCCCGGGGCACGGGGTGAGCCCCTGCCCGCCGGCAGCCCCGCGCCATGCGTGGGGAGCGCAGCTCTGCATCCCCCCGCCTAGCTTTTCTTGATTTCCTTCCAGATGTTGGTTTGTTTTTTGGTGTGTTTTTCCCCTCCCCCACCTCCCGGCTCTACCCCCTTCCTCTTTTCTAGCCCCCAAGTCTCAGCATCGAGGCTCCGGCTCCTTGGTCAGGGTCACAATTTGACACAGTCTCATTCCTCCATGGCCACAGCAAATGCGAAGCCCAGTGCCAGCATTCGCACCATTCCCCGGAGCCCCCTACATCCTGCTGAAATGTTTTCAGCAGCGTAAATCTATGCACTATTTATAGAGACCAATTTAAAGACTTTCTATAAATACGGGGAGAAGAGGGAGGAGGGCTTTTCCGGAGCTGTGTGTGCACAGTACTGTTGTGCCTCCCCGCTGTCTCCTCCTGGGCTGAGTAGGGGCATCCCACACGCCAGCACATAGCATTTGGGGGAGCCATGTGGGTGCCCCCCCAATCTGTGGGGTTGGAGCATCCTCCTGCAGGTGGGGGCTGCTGGGGGCTGGAGCACCTGGGATGCTTGCGTGTATGTGTTGTTTCCCAGCCTGGCATTGCTCTTTGGTGCAATGGGAGTGTGATAGGCACCCTAAAAAGACAGCCCTCTGCCCCCCTCCCCCCAGGCACTGCCATATGTTGTCCCATGGTTGTCTGGGCAACCTAAGAGTGGATTCCCACATTCCCAGGTACAGCCAGGGCAAAACCAGGTTGGGGAACAGTGCCTGGGAGCAGTGTTTGCCGTGAGCCAAGGATGGATGTAACCCACTTCAAGGAGGGTTGGGGACTCCATGTCCCCTCTATCCCTCTTTGTGTCCCTCTGTCTCCTTTTGTGGGGAGGATCAGTGGGTAGAGCCGGAGCTGGCATTTCCAACCCAAAGCTGAGTGAAAATGGCCCATAATGGGTGTGTTGTACATATGTTATTGTGCCAGTATTTTTTTTACTGTGCCTTTTTATAAAAAGAAAAAAAAAAAAAACAGAAAAAAAAAAACACAACATGGAGAATTATGTAGATTTTAAGATGCTTTTTATACGTTTTCTGTGGATCGGAAAAGAAGAAAAAGACAAACGACCTTCTGATAATCTGTTTAAGAAAGAGAAAAAGAGAAAAAAAAAAAAATTGCGATGTCTTGTAACTATCACTTACCTTAATTTATATGTTCCAGTATCTGGAACGTCACTCTGTGCTTTTTGTAAGTAGGATGTGTCTAAAGGCGATAGCTGTGGGATGGGGAGGGGTGTGGGCAGCGCGTTCTCAGGGACGTGAACCCATTCGCTGCCGCCGTCACCAATAAAGCAGCTTTGGGCTGACCCCCGTCCTGCTCCCGGCTCTGTGTCTCTGTGTGTTGTGCTGTGCGGGTGTTCTCTCTGTTCTCACGGGTACAGACCCACCGAGCGGGGGTCATCTCCTCTTTCCCATCCCCAAAAGGCTCTATTGGGGTTTAACACCTCGGGAAGGGCTTTTCCCAGGCTCGGGGTTGGGAGGGAAGGTGTGAGCCGGCTGTTGGCAGGGAGGTGTGAAGAGCTGCGGGCGGACGGCCGCGTGGGAAGGCTGCGGGGGGCTGCAGGGAGAGCCCCTTCCATACAGCACCGGCCATAGGAAAGAGCCTTCAGTAGGGACAGCATCACATCTGCCCCCCCCTTTCCCCACCCCACTTCCTCACCCAGCACTGTTTGCGCTCAACCCGAGCGGCTTTCATCTGCGAGTCATCTTCTCCTTCCTCTGTCCCCCGCCTTCCTCTTCACCCAGCGTCTCTATCAGAGCTTTTTTTTTTTTGTCTTGAGCCGCACTTACTTTCCAGTTTCACTCAAACTTCTCAGTTATCAGTGCTAAAAATACACCCTGGCAGGAAATCAGCGTGTGCTAAAACACCTCACCCTGACACACCCCCACAGCCCCAGGATGAAGAAAGAGCCCCCAGATGGCCCTTTATTGGGGTGATACGGGCAAAGTGGCTACAGGAACCCCCCGGACAGCCCCTTTCTGCACTGTGCCTTCCCTTGGCTGTCCCAGTGGGGCACCCGGGACAGCCCAGCACCCGCCCTAAGCACCCATTTCCAGCAAAACCCCAGCTATGTGCTCCTGCTCTCTCTCCTCTTCTTGCAATGGGGGAGTCCCAGCAGCAAGTTGGAGCTGCTAAGAGTTAGGGGGTGGGCTGCACAGTGCCTGGAAATGGGGAAACACCAAAACGTAGAAACAGAAATCATTAAAAAAAAAAAAAAAAGAAGGCAATGAAAGCACCCAGCGTGCCCTGGGGAGCAGCGCAGGCAGAACACAGTGGCCTCTCCCTCTTTACTCGTGGGCTGGAAAGTAAATAAATAAATGCATTAATAAATAAAAGGGCAACGAAGCCCAGCCCTGCTGCTCTCACATACTTGGCGGCTGCGTCGGGACAACCCGCTTTCATCTGTGCTGCTGTGGGACGGTGTGGGACGTCCTGTTTATCCTCAACTGCCAACAACTCAGTGCCTTTCAGAAGGAGTGAGGGGACAAACCGGGCTGGTGGGGACACGGCTGCTGCAGAGGGACCGATGCTGTGCCACCGCCATGCCCCAGGGATGCACCAGCACTGGGCTGGAGGCTCTCCCGGCCCTGCAGGGAGGATTGCAGCGCTGAAGGCAGGGAGGAAGGCTCTGCGTTAGTCATTTTTGCTGCTCTCTCTCATCCTCTCCTCGGAACACACACCCTTTTTTTTTTTTTTTTTTTTTTTTTTTTTTTTTTTTAATTTGCATTTGGGTCACTTCATGTGCTGGGCTTTGTGTGAATTGCTGCTTTCCCAGCTGCTGGCGGCGCGGGGGGACTTGTGTTAGTGCTGCAATAGGACAAGAACTGCTCCTGGCAGCAGCCCCGGCGAGAAATATTTGTGAATCGGGACGGGAGGGGTGGCAGGAGACGGGGAAACTTGTGTGAATCCTCTCCAAGCTCCACTTCCAGCCAGCAAACTGGGAATGCTTGTGGGAAATGAAGATAAAAGCAGATGAATCACAGGACTCGAGCAACGCGCACATCAACTCCTATCCATTCATCCATCTATCCATCCATCACCCACCCACTTGTTTACCTACCTGGGCTGGACGTTGCCCATGCCAGCACTGTGAAATCAGAGCCTGTTGATGGGACAGCTTTCCCCAAAGCAGCCCCCTGCATCTCCCACCTCCCCCTGAACATTTTTTGCTGTTTCCCACACCACATCCCTTGCAGATGATTTAAAAAAATAACACTCCCAAGCCCTCCAAAGCGTGTTTTTCTCTTCCTGCCTCCTAAGAGCAGCCGTGTCCCTGTCAAAACCAATTCCCCTCCCTCCCCCGGCTGCTTCTGGTTTGCCTCAGCCCAGCGCTGCGCTCCTGCAGCCACAACGTGAGCCAAGAGCGGAGGAGGAGGCGCACGGGAGATGAATTGAGCATCTTAAACACAGCTGGGAGCACTTCCCACGGCACTGCTGGACAAAGCTGTGGTCCCATTGTAAAGCTCCACTATATGACTCTACTGTATAGCCCTGCTGTATGGTCCCACTGTGCAACCCTGCTGTACAGTCCTGCTGGGATGCTTCTATTGAGGGATCAGCGCTGGGTTTGTGTTTGCCCCCATTAGGTACAGGGGATCACAGTGACAGTGCAGGTGATGATCCAGTTATGTCCCAGTGACCATCTTGTGCTTTTCCAGAGCCAACACATGAAGGACAAGCTGAGCATGGGTGCACTGTGGCCAATACAGGCACTGACTCATCCCAAACTGTACTCAGGGCTGTGAGCACCTACCAGACTGGCAGACACAAGTCATCTTGGGGGGGTCATGGGGAGTTGTTGGGGGCAGTGCCTGCTTCCAGCCGGAGCATCCCATCCCATCCCAGTCCCCCAGCAGCTGCGTTCAGATCATCTGAGCGATGATTTATGGGGTAAGAGCATCCCACGCCGTTCTGTTCAGCTGGTGGGAAGAGGAAGGGGGGTCGGAGCAGAACCCGCTCATCACTACGTCTGCAACACCTCTTAGGTCCCTGCACAGCTGGGAGGGATTAACGGGCCGTCCTGAGCTCTGAGCGGGGATTTCACCGTGGGCGCTGCGGAAAGCGCATCCTGCGGGCTGCTGTGCCCCATGGAGCCGGCTGGGGGGGTACAGCCCTGCAGCCCGCACTGCTGCCTGCTCGCTCCTCCTGTGGCTGCCTCCGCCTCAAAGCCTTCCGATTGCCGAGTGCAGGACTTCAGCATCCCCACGCGGTCAGACAGATCTGGTTGTTCTCCCCGTTCTGGGAGCAGGGAAACCGGAGCCATGGCAAGAAGAGCGCGCAAAGACACTTGAAAGCATCTCCCTAGGGCATCCCTCTGTGCCTTATCTGCGAGAATGGAGATCTAACGGACCACTACTGAAGGCTGAGCAGAGGGTGATGTTCATCTAAACACGTTCCTCACGCTCCCCTCCGTCATGCAGGCACCAGCCCTGCCTCGACCCACGCAGGTGAGCAAAGCCTGCCGGGCACGGCCAGCTGCCAGCACTGGGAAAGGGCACGGGCTGCTCCCATTCCTTGGAGGGTCACCACCTGGTAAAATATTCACCCGCTGACTGCCGAGGGCTTCATTTTCTCTCCTGCCATCAGCTGCCTGTGGCTGCTCCAAGCCCAGTTTAATCAGCACGTGGCTGGAAGACACAGATGCTTCTTTTAGGGGGTGAAAAAGCAGAGGAGAGGCAAATCTGTCAATTATTAATGAAGGGAGGAAAACTGGTTTCTGGTGGATTCACATCACAGAATCACAGAATCACAGAACGGACAGGGTTGGAAGGGACCTCAAGGATCGTGAATCTCCAACCCCCCTGCCACATGCAGGGCCACGAACCTCCCCATTTAATTCTAGACCAGGCTGCCCAGGGCCCCATCCAATCTGGCCTTGAACACCTCCAGGGACGGGACATCCACAGCCTCTCTGGGCAGCTGTTCCAGCACCTCACCACTCTCTCTGTAAAGAATTTCCCCCTGACATCCTACCTAAATCTCCCCTCCCTCAACTTCAAACCATTTCCCCTTGTCCCGCTGTTATCTACCCTTTCAAAGAGTTGATTCCCCTCCTGTTTGTAGGCTCCCTGTAGGTACTGAAAGGCTGCAATGAGCTCACCCCGCAGCCTTCTTTTCTCCAGGCTGAACAAGCCCAGCTCCCTCAGCCTGGGGGAAAGGGGCATCAGGGTGAGAGGAACAGCAAAGAGCCACTGGTGTTTCTGCACCTCACCAATGGCCTCACAACACACACAGACATCAATAAATACTGCACTGACAGAGTCAAAGCCTCACTGAAGGATGCCAGTCCAGTCCAGCGGCTTCCAAAGCAGCGATGTCACACAGCAGCTCCTGGTGAGGTTGGTACCCATCCTCCATGGCACTTCTCTTCCCCCTCTACCAGCGATCTCACAGCTCTGCTGCGCTGCCTGCCCTCAGCCCATGGAGACACCGCAGTGAATGAGAGGTACCAACAATTCAGGCAGGTTTGTGAGCAGTGTGAATCAATAAGTAGGAACGGTGGTTTTATATCTTTTATTTTTAAAACATGAAACCCAAGCTGAATAGAAACCACAGAAATTACATTTAGGGATTTTTTTTTTGTTTGTTCGTTTTTTTTGTTTTTTTGTTTTTTAGTATTTGCAAACCAAAAAGTTACAGTAAAAAATAGCTACATTACAATCAATAGAACTACAGAATTAAAAGTAAAGATACAAAAATGGGCTCAATCCTCTTTAACCCTCACAATTTAAAAACATTTTGGGTAAGTGCAGGAACACTCGAAAGAAACTAGCAGGTCCAAAGTTTAAAAAAAAAAAATTATATATATTTATATATTATATATGTATATAAAGTGGTATGATATACAACCATTATGGTTAAGAAGTAAAACAGAAAAGTTACAAAAAGGCCAGGAACGTGTTCATCTTTAGGTTTCTGTGCACAGTGTCCAAGAAAAGAACTGCCCTCTGAATGATGCAACTACAACTCGTGGGGCTGCCCCACTACTAAGGGACCTGAGGCAGATGGCGATGCAGCAGCAGAGCACCCGGACCCAACGTGGAGGACAACAAATGGAATGAAGCTGTTTGAGGAGCCCAGGGCCCTCAGATGCTGCTGGAGAAGCCTCTGTGTGAGATTGGAGGAGGAAGAGGAAGGAAGGTGTTTGGAATTGCATAGCGAGGAGCGATGTGGTATCAAATACGCAGAGCACCTAAGAGCTTCATGCTACAGTTCTCCTCTTCTGGAAAGGAGTGTTTTGAATGTTCTGGTTGCACGGCCTTTTATGTTCTGCTTTGGGGCTGGGTGAGCACCAGGGAGCTCCAGGCTCCGTGACAGCCCCTCTCTTGGGCAATGCTCCCCAGCGGGCTCAGCTGGGGACCACACTGTTCCCCCCAAAGCACAGAACGCTCATCAGCCATCCAGGCACTGCCACCAACACAGCTGATGCTTCTGCTGGACCTCCTGGAAGGAGTGGAGAAGCCACTTGCAGCTCACGCCTCCATGACTTCTGAAAAAGGGGAGCAGTTGGTGATAACAGAACCCATCTGGTTACAGGACAGACTCAGCCCTGCCAGGCCCCATCTCTCAGGGTGTAAAAGATCTACTCCTCAGAATCTGCCCGAGGGCTTTTCCCCTCCCAGCCCAAGATGTTCAGTGAGTTACACTGACTGGTTTTGTGGGGAAAGATGTTGGCTTCTCCTTGCTCCCCGAGTAGGAAGGGCTGCAAAGACCTGTCACCACCTAAGGGGAAACCCACCTAACCCAAGCCTACGTCAGGCAGGGTGACTACAACCAACAAGCCACAACACTTCCCTTCCCTGCAGAGGGCTCAGCATGTGATTTCTGTTGCCGCTAAAAGGAAATGATAGGACCAGAAGTTAAACATGGATTTATCCATACGGGGATCTGTACCTTGCTCATATAGGTATCCACTCACTCCTGCCTGCTAACACCTGGCAGCACCCAGAGTCCTCGTGAGCGATGGCCAAGCAGCCCCCTGAGGAAACATTTACTCTCAGGAAGGCCAAACTTTTCGTGTGAACACAGCATATTTTTTAGGGAACAGCTATGGAAATCCTGACTTAGGAATCACTGAAATCCTCATGCACTGCGTCCTCAAAGCACTCACATGAACATCCTTGCATCGTGGCTGAGATGACCGTACACGGAAAATTAACAGCTATCAGATGGAGAAAACTTAAAAAGGACAGGAGGGGAAGGGAGCACTCCATCCTTCACATTTGGATACATGGATGCACGCTAAAAACCTTAGCTTGAACCCTTTTATCAGCACATAAAATGAACTCAGTTTAATAATACATACAGGATACAAACACTACAGTTATATTCCCAAGACAGCACAAGAAATTCACAGCCAAGTCTTGATTCGATTTCCTTTACAATTACAATGCAGTCTTGAACACTGGACACGAGAGTCCAACATGCTATTTACATTTCACATTGTGGAGATGTTCGTGTGCTTGGAAGAGTTCTCAGTTTCAAAAGAAAAAGTCATTCACACATGATGATGTAGTGGAAATAAACCAAGCCAACCAGACAAGCCAATGACCACATTTGTGCTTCTGAAAAAGTAACATGAAGTGCCTTCAGCAATGCAGTCGCCTTCAGCTGGATGAGCCTCCCTCCTTCCACAGTCAGTGAGGTGTCCAGAGGCCAATCTCAGCTCCCCTGAATTCTGGACCCCTTTGTCAGCAACCAGTAACATGATAAATGTTCTGATTAAGTCAGCTGGGACACACCAAGCGATACGGCCTTGGCATTTTGTCACATTAAGAACAAAGACAGGCAATGGAAGAGAGAGAAATCTCTACAGCTTTCCCTCCTACAGCTCGAAGAGTTTGGACTCCCTCAACCATGAATGCCATCTAGAACAGATGAGTCTTTGCCAGATAGCACCTGCTGTTCACTCGAGAGGGAGGCACATAGTCTGGGAGATCTTGGCTTCTGAGAGTCCCCTCCTCAGACAAAATGTGACCATATGGATGAGACTGATTGTGTCACAGCCATAGGAATAGGCAAAGGCCATCTGTTCTTCAGCAGATCTACTCAGACCAGCCTGCAGAAATGCCATGCTGTTGCTGTTGCTCAAGGTTCCAGTAAAAAAAGAAAAAAAAAAACAAGAAGGAAAAAAAAAAAGAAGAAAAAGTAATAACAATACTAAAAGAAAACCAAACCATTTGTCTGTGTTTCCTATCCAGCGCTCTGCACAGCATGCAGCGGGGCAGCAGAGTTCCAGGATGCTTTACAAAAGTGCAATATCCATGTCAAGTAAAGGAAGTGCTGGCTGGACAAAAGTACACAGCTCACACTGCAGTCAGGTTATGCTGGCCTCCAGAGAGCAAAATGTCATCTCCAAAACACTCTTTCCAGTTATATTTTGAAGTCAGAGAGCACATACCTCCACATCTGTGCCTTGCTGCAAGCCCCAAGTGTTGTCAGAAGTTGTTCTGGGTGGTAAGGGTGGCTGTGCTGAACCTCGGAAAGAAGCAAGTCAAGGTGGCTGCTGCATTAGAGGCTGCAAACAAGAGGCACAGGCTTCCCCATTACCTCTGCTGCAGCAGGCAGTGCTGCTGTGACAACTCAGATGCAGCCCCTCCCAAAGTGCAGTCACACACGTGTTCCAGATGCATTCTGTACACAGCAGAGGCAATATACAGAAGCACCTGTCTTCACAGGGTTCCCCACACCCTCCAGCTTCCAAAACGCTTGCCTTCAGGGAGTAGGATCAGGCCACAGATTTAGGGCACCCCCACCCCCCTAACAATGGCAGCCTAAGTTGCAATCTAGGCACATCCTTGAAGGGACAGAACAATTTGGTCTTAATCAGGACTACATGCATCTTGCTTCTTTCTTCAAAGCAAGGGGAAGGTCCTGCTGCTCCTGGATAGCAATTCCACACTTTGGACCCTGCAAGTTAACTATGCCACATGCTCTACTCCTGGGTTTTCCTCAAGGACAGGGTGGAAAATCTGGTGCTTGTGAGCCACAGTGTTCTTCCATACACCCTGCAGCACTCTCCCTGCCCTTGTTATTTGATAACACTGAGGTATGTTCCAGTGTGAAGCCCATCAAATGTGTCTGAAAGGTCTACTCAGTCCTGAGCAAGAAAATCCTGCTTCCAGAGATCTACGGTGAAGTTTTCTCCCAAATCTTATCCTGTGATGCCTCTTCTTCCCTTTCCTTCTCAGCTCTTTGAATGGTAAAAGACGGCCTGTATTTTTTTCAATCTGTTAGTCGTTTATCTTCTCATGTGGAGCACAAAGCTTCCTTTCCACACAGCTGGTACCCTTTCACAGCAAATGCCATCATCTCAGGCTACCTGCGAGGAGCAATTCTTACCTCACTGCAAGAAGGCAACTGACTTGAGGAAAGGCAGATCGGTAGATTTTGCGCCTCGTACAGCAAACGTGGGATCAACACACCCTGAGTCTGAACGTCACGGAGGTGAAGATTAACTGCCTCTGCCAATGGCTCAGCTCCAGTTTGAGGGATATTTCCCACTCCATTTCTTCTGCCAGTTATTTAATGCCACACTCAGCAGCTACACTAAGATGCCCCTGCTTAGAGGTAAAACAAACTGAAGAAATCACAAAGGAACATCATAGTTTCCCACTGGAAGGTCATTACTCTACAGTACTACCAGCCCATCGTGAGGCAGACTCCTCTTCCAGTAGGAAGCTGCCAGTGCCTGTTGGAGCACTGCTCTTCAGTGGGAAGTACAGCACCAGTGGAGGATGTTGCCCTTTGCAGGCACCCAGCTGCCCCTTTGCAACCTTTGTTCGGCCTCGTAGCTAAAAAAAAAAAATGCCTATGTGTGCCTTAATATGGTCAGATAGTGGTTAGCAATGTGCCTTGAAAAACAAAAACAAAGAGGATAAAAACACGTTCTGACAGTCACGACGTTATCCAGATGGCATCCGGGCTTCTGATTCTGAAGCACAGAAGATATACTGATGATCTTGTGAGTTTGTTAGGATTGAGGCTCCAAAAGACCTCCTTCAGTGCCAGTTCAGCAACCCTGTGCTGTAAGTGGTGATAAAAAAAAGAAAACGAGAAGAAAGTCCAGCAGAGTCCACAGGTCACTCCTGCAGGGAGAGCTTGCATTTACTATAAATCTATCGGTGCTTGTAGCCCCTCTTGTTTTCACAAGCTGACTGTCCCATAAGATTTAGCATCAGAGAGCTGAAACTCTTTAGTGCAAAAATCCCCACCACAAAGTCTTTTCCTGGAAAAGTTTGGCACCAAGTGGGTGGTGGCTGGCTCCTGTTTGATCTGTGTCAGCCTGGTAAAGGCAGCACCCTGCTGCAGAATGCCATCTGCAAGTACCTGGGCTTCCCTGATGGAGCAGAGAGGTCAGGTTCAGAGCAATGGACAGGATAGTTAAATGGTGCTGGGATCCTCTGCTCCTTCTCAAGAATTCACATGCTAGCTATAGCGGGAAAGAAAAAGGCAATTCTCTTAGTGGTTTAAAAAAAGAAGTTATCAGGGTAGTGGAGTGTTTTTTTTCCCTAGAACAGAACCACAGGCTCCCAGATTACATGGATATGCAGTGACAGTAAGAGGCAGGGGTTTCCCTTCCCCCACACAGGGCACTGGACCAGGGGGGACTCCCACCATGATGCTGCATTGCACATCAACTCAGCTTCCCCTGGTTGCATGTTGTCACAGACACCGAGCCTCTGCATCTTCAACATTTGACAGACTGAGCAGCTCTGCTGATCCCACAGCAGAAGATCTACCACCATCTTTCACCACATTCCTCTGGGGAACTGAAGAGAAAAGATATTCACCAATGCTTTTTTACCAGGTTGCTCCAATAAAGCTGGCCCCAGGCAGGTGGAGCCCAGGGCAGGCAGGTAAGCTTTCAGCTGCTTTGCCTGCACATGCTTGCTCTCTCTTGTACATCAGGTACAACAAAGTGAAGGCTTGAATTCAAAAAGGGCTTCCACTCCATTGGCTCCATTGGGCAGGTACAAAGTTGGAGGGGTGTTCTGAGCTGGAGAAACAGAAGGAGCTGCACTGGATTTTGGGCAGAACAGCAGGATTGTTCTACGAGGACAGCACAGGGGCACAGCAGTTGGCACATTGTTTTGTCTGACTGCACAGGTGGGTTTTTGTTGCTGTTGTTTTTTGTTGGTTTTTATTGTGTTGCTGTTTTTCTTTCTTTTTTTTTTTTTGCTTTCGCATCTTAATGCACATTGCCAGCATCTGGACGAGGTTGGTTGGTGGCGAGGTATTTGGCTCTCATGCTGGAGGTGTACTGGAGGAAAACAAGACAAGAAAACAACAAACAAACAAAAACAGAACAGAGAAGTCAGAATGAATAATGTTAGAACGGAACAACAGATTGCAATCAATTCCCAGCACAACATTGGCAGCATTTGCTGCATATCAAGGAGCTGTTGGCTTGGTCTGACAAGGAAAGTTTCACAAGTCACTGTGTAGAGCAACACGCTGGTATAGCCTGCTGCAAGGATACTGGCCAGGTCAGTGCACATGGGCTAATGATTTATCCAAGCTCTCTATAAAGAATGAAGTCCTATAGTCACTGAGTCAAAATGTGCCATATTTCACTTGGAAGAAGAAAGGAAATGGAAATGATACAGATGTAAAAACCCACCTCACACTTTCATCCTCTTTTAGTCACGTTGATTCTTTCAACCATGCCAGAAAAGGAGGTTGAAAAGAAAATAGGTGTAAAGTTCATTGCATTTCTCTGCAATGAGGTTATCAGAAGATTGCATGCATCACAAATGGACACTTCAAAAAGAAAGTGTGGAAGAATGAATCCTTGTGAACAATTTAAGCCTGAGAAGGAACAGACCCCACCAGACTGGAAACAGGCTGCCAACCAGCAAGATATTAGCTATCTAATAGTTATCAGGTGGTTAATTATCCACCATGGCATGGCATCCAACCTGTGTACCATGCAGTGGTAGACAAGACTCCAGCTTGGGGGTGAGAAAAGAAGCTCACAGAGGTGTGAGGTGCCTTTGGTCTGGGGATGCTTTATAATTTTTTATTCAAAGCAAGATAATCCCAAACAGCTCCCAGAGGCTACTGAGGCTACATGCCGTCCAGCTTTGGATACTGAGCTGAAAAGCAAGCAAATACACTGCAGTAAGAACGAGAGACTCTTTCCTCTTCGTTTCAATGCGTTCAGTGCTTTGATCATGGCCATGTTAGTGCTTCTGGGATTCAGCTGCCACGATACTCCAAACCAAGCAATGAGGACAGGTGCTTTTTCCTCTTTTTAATACCAGCAGGAGCTTGAATAATTCTGTAACATCCACATCTTACTTCCCAAGAGTGCTCTTCAGCATACTGACTTATTATCACCTTTAAAACTGTACCACATAAAATAGCCAGTTAAGCTGGCAAAGAGACAACTGGAAGGCAGTTCCACACCAGGAGCTATGATTTATCTTGCCCACTGGGAAAGAACATTATGAGGCATCCATAGGCTTTCAAAAGCCTGGCTATTCAAAGGAGGTTTCGGAGAATTAACAGCATTTTCAGTTTTCCTTCACAGACCAAACCAGGCTGAACCTCTGTACAATAGAAGAGAGATGCTGCTCCTTCAGCAGGGCTGACCCCATTGGCAGAAGATGGAGATACCTGGGGCGTATTTGCACACTTATCTTTTACTATCTTCCATAATGGGAAAACTTTCTGCAGAACGTGGATCTTAATATAAAACTCTGGCCCAGAAACAGCATCTATATTTAGAAGACAAAGGCTATACACATTCTCTCTCTCTTTAAGATTTTTTTTTTTTTGCCAGTGGGAAAGAAAAGGTAGAATATGCCAAGCTGAGCCAGTTTAAGGACTATATTCCATTCAGTTTATGAAATACAATTACTGTTTCAGAAATGAAGTTTAGGGCATTATTAAAACATGAGACTAACCCAGCAGGTTCAAAGAGGCTTAGAAGTCAAAGAATTTTCTCATAAGATAAGCAGGACACATTCAGATAGCATAATGTCGAAATCTCCAGCCAAGCATCATGCTAAGAAGAGCATCTTAGAAGGCAAAACGCATTTGATTGCTCAGTTTCCATTTGTATCCCATATGCAAAGCATGGTAGGAGACAAGCATGAAAAGAAAATTTGCAGTTGTTAAGGTTTTGCAAGATGTATTTCGAAAAAAAATCTTCTAGGATCATGGAAATCCTATAGATTCAGTGCACAACTTGCAGCATCAATTTTCTTTAGAACATTAACAATCAAGATGGACTGCTTGATGAACCGTATTTCAATAATGTACCCGTTGTGGAAAGAGAAGTTGAAAAGAATTTGCTCCTTCCTCCCCAAAGGAAAAAAACCCAAAACAGTCAAGAAGAATGCATTTTTTACATTCAAACCTACCTGCAAGCCACCAAAAGCAACAAATCAAGACTCAATAGTCAGAGTTAGGGCTGATGTTCTCTCCTTAACTCAGGATTTTTGTACCTTAGAACCTTTTCCCACTACAGTTTGAACCAGTTACTCCTTCTGTTAAGGATATTTCTAACGGCCATGAAAAGTTGGGTTGAGAATTGGAAACAGAACTAGAACTTCCACACACCTCTTATAACCAGCACAGCACAGCTCCGCAAGCATGCACCAAATATTCAGTAACTACATTAGGCTCACTGCATGAATGCTTTGCTCCACATGCTGTCAGCAGCAGTCTCTCATCTAAGTACTGTAGTGCATCCTTTGCTGTGAAGCAATGAAAAGATGCTGTGGAATACACAGATCCCAACATCGGGACAGGCCAACAAATGAAGACGTGTCAGCAGAAACTCGCCAGTCATGTGGATATGAAACCAAACTATACTATTCACTATTAAAATAACTTAGACTTCAGCTTCTTTTAAAAAAAGACCAAAAGACTTTTAAGCCTGAGCACAGTTTGGAGCTAAGGAAGTCTTGGTCTCTGCTCTCAGGTGACCTGGATACGCTGCCTGACACAGCCATCATGCACACAGTTGCATTTAGTTTCCTTTAAAGACTTGCATAGAAGGCAAAGAACATGCACAATGCATCGATTCTTCTAGCACTCAGCACCCAGGTCCTATATGCTCCCTTCCACCCTTTTAAATACAGCAAGGAGGTCAATGCCTTGTCCACACTGTTAGCTACCCCAAGCAGAGGGCCTAACAGACTTCTTGCTGCTGTTCCTCCAGGTGGCTTGTGTTAGCCAACACAGCACACCTCCCAGGCACTTACCAGTCAGCTAGGACAAACACAGCTGATTGCACAAGAGTTTATTTTGCATCTCTTGAAAGAAAAAGAATCATTCACATTTAGCCTTGTTGAGGGCATAAACTTTCATAGGTATGGTTAGTGAACACATAAGAGTGAGGTGATTAACAGAAGCAGCTTGCATACAAAGGAATCATTTGTTGCAAAAAATACTGAGAATAGTTGGTTAATTTTAGAGACGATAAATTCTACCAAGTCCTGTGAACTGTGCAGACTGTGAGTACTTCACTGCTAACAGAGCTGCTCTGGAAGATCACTTACCGTGTGAAACCACGACTCCAAGTAAAAACCATTGACTATTTGTAGTTAAAATAAATACATCTCTTTGGCTACCCTGACTTTGATTTCCTGCCAGAGCTGTTTTAGTAAGCCAATAAAGACCAAAGTTTCTGGAGTCAAGTTCTTAAAGGTTGATCCACCTCTCAAATAGCTACAGCACAGTAAACACACAGGGTTTGGTATCGTTATGAATGGGAGGTACAACATGGAGGGAAATAGCCAATTCCAGCCAGTGGGTTCTGAATTCAAAGAGATTTAAGTTGACCAAGTCAAAACAGAACACAGTTTCTGTTTGTTTTGTTTGTTTTTAAAGTCTTGGAAAGAATGCAATGGCTTTTTCTTAGCCCTGCAGACAGCCACATTAACTCTGGGTGTGACCTTAGGGAAACAGAAGACAGTAAAGACTGAGGTCATGTTCCAGCCCAGGGGGTAATTCAAGCCCAGTATAAAGACCCTAGAATTTTCCCCCACCAGGCAGTATCTTATTTCACGGGATAGACTCATAAGCAGTTTCCTGACTTTGCTACAATACCACCTGCAGGAAGCAGAAAGACCACCATGAGCCCAGGAGCAGTCTTTACAAGGCTTAAGACTGAAGGAAGATGTGACCCTTCCACGGGTTCCAGCACCATGCTTCAAGACAGGTTTGTGTTCATGCACCACAGCAGAGGGCACTGAGACATCCAGGTCAGACAGCACGCTTCCCAGCACGTCACAAGACAGGCAGACAAATGGCAAGAGGCAGCAAGAGCACAGACCAAGCAGCAACGTGACAGAAAGGAATCCAATGCAAGGCTAAGAGAAGTCCCAGCAAGAACAGCAGAAATGGAGGAATAGCAGCTTTAAGGACACGTCTTCCTGGGAACAGAATTAAGATAGGGGTCATTGACTGCACAGGCCAAAAGCAATAGCCCCTTTATTCCAACTGGAACCAGCACCTTCCAGTCACTGCATGGCTGTAGCTCCCTTGGGGGAACACGCTGTCCTTTACACCAGGTGAGCTGCCTGGGAGCTTTCATTACACCCCCTATTCAACCAAGCTAAAAACTCCAAGGCCTAATGCAGACCACCTACTCTTTCTGTATGCAAGTGGCTTTCTGATGGACTACTGTGAGGGAAGACACACTGGCTATCTTGGAGACTGTCAGCAACAACAGCACATTGAAAATTCAGACAGTGAAATGATGCTAAGGGGGCTCTGCTCACAGAGCCCATGGGAGATGGATGAAATGAGTTGGACATACACAGAACAAACAAAACAGTAAAAGGTTTTGAAACAGAGTGAAATAAATCTTAGCGCTTATGCCTGGACCCTTAGGGAAGTTGTCCTTTCTAAATGCGAGGAGAAGCTGCACACAGATCTCACAGGCACTGAAATAACTCTTTAGGACAGGCCACCACTACCAACCAGAGCCTTTCAACAAATTAAAAATCCTATTGAGGAGCTTAAAGCACGTGGCAGATAAACATCTGTGGTTTGGGGCACACGCTGCTATGAGCAGTCAATACAAAAAGAACAGCAGCAGGGATCAAAGGAAGCCAAAAAGCTGAAATAAGAGAACTGGTCCTGACTGAAAAGCTACTAGATTGGTTCTTGCTTTAAAGCAGCTTCTTGGGATGGGAGAACTTCTATTCTGCATTTAAAGCGCACCACTAATTCCACATTTAAGCAGTGCTCAGGACTAAGTGTTCAAGCTGTTCTCCAGTGTGCACTCTGAGGTAAAGCAGCCATGAGCGAGCCGTTGTGAGGCACGGGTCTCTGTAGCCATCACATCGAGCACCAGAAGCCTTTCCAAGGTTAAATCTGCTGCTTGAGTCTGCACCAGAGCAAAACTAAGTCATTTTAACCCTTGGCAGGAGGGAATGGGGTGGGAGGTGCAGAGGAAAGGAATGTGAAGAAATAAAAGGCACTGGCCTGGGATAAACAGTGCAGGGATGAGGAGTGGTTGGGAGTGGAGAAGGGGTTGAGCAAGAAGGACCTTTTTGTTTCCAGTACCTGTTCCATTTGCGGGCGCTGTTACCAGTATGTCCGTGCACTGTCCGAGGGCTTAAGCTGCCAGCTCATATGGCTGCTACTGTCCATGGCAGCCAAATACAACTGTGATGACGCAAGAAAGAGAGAAAAAGAGAGCGCAGCCTCAACGTGCATGAAAAATACAGTGCAAGCAAGTGAAACGCTGTGGTGTGTGTCAGTGACAAGGTGGGCTCTACAACCCTAAAGGAATAGCCCTGTGGCAAGAAGGAGGAAAACAGAAGGAATGAGAAGAGGGAAAAAAACAAACAAACAAAAAGCCAGGAAAAGGAACGGACAAACAATGAGGCAGGATCATCACATCTCAGTTCTCACCATCTGTTCTCAGAAAGAAAGCTAAACGGAATGCGTCAGCTCTGTCCACTCACTGGATGTACCCTATTTACACGGTGAGCTCCCCTTCTCCCTCCCAGTAAGAGGCAGAGACATGAGCATTAGTACCCTCCCATCTCTCTCCTTCCACAGATAATTTGCTACAAACAGGTCGTGCAAGTTCTTCTGCCTCCATACCATCCCAGCCACTACTATGGAGAGCTGTGAATACAGAAACAGAAAAGTGCCCCTCCTCTGCTGACTGCCTCTACTGCAGGGCTGTAAAAAGGATTTTCTCTCTCTCCACCTATCAGTATGCCCTTCCAGAAACCACACTTATCCTACAGCCCATTCCTCGCTTCACCGAGGCAGAAGCTCAGTTGTCTACAGGAGCAGCAACATGCTCTCCTCCTTCCCCTGCTCATGCACATCCCTGTAGACCACACAGACTGCTGTCAAGTCAAGTTCCTCTGCAAAAATAAAAATAAAATCTCATCTTTATCTCCTCCCAGAAACCAGCCTAAGGCACCAGGACTTGGTTCCCCTTTCAAGGTATTAACACAAACAGCTACTGAAGAACCAGGAAACATCTTGCATAACTAAAGCCCCTGTGGAAAGGAGTGTGCTTTTTTTCCTGAAGCAGAAGAGCAGTAGGGGAAGGGGAGGCAGGACCTTGGCCTACAGACACAGAAGGAACATATGTCTTGGCAGTTCCAGAGGGATAGTGGCAGGAAACACCAGTGGTAAAGCAAGCTCTTGCCACACCACACTGCGTGCAACACGTCAGCTCTTCTGAGGACTGTCTCATTGCTGAGAGCAGATAACACTACCAGAACTTCTGTTCAGAACACCAGACAACAGGGAAAAAAAAACCTATTTGTATTTCTAAGAAGGTTGCAAGAGATCCGGCCAACTACCACGTCAAGGATCACCTTTCCACTATTCTGCTTCATCTGTGGCGAGATGAACTGGTCATTCTGAAGTGAAAACATGAATGTGATTATCCCCCTTCCCACCACAGTTCCTACTCCTTCCTCCCCTCCCCGTGAATTTAAATCGTGTGCCACTGAGCGCATTTTCTTTGCCCACACTTGAAGACTGGCTGATTATTAGTCATACTACTACTCAACCTCTGCAATCACACCAAGTTAGCAAGCACTGCGATGGCATGTTCTCCAAGTTCTGGTGTAAGTAAGGCTCACAGGATATCAAAACCTTCCATGAACGCGTTTGGTTTTTTTTTCCCCCTCCCCCTCCATAGGAAATTAAATACAAAAATAGCTTCTAAAGAAAGTAAAAGAGTTGTAAAACAAAAGATTAAAAAAAAAATCTCAACAACAACAAAAAATATAAGTTTCACCCCACTGTCTCTTTAGGGCAAATTAAGGAGAGAGGTTCAGCAATAACTCTGAGCTTACTGCTTCAACAATCTTCTTTTTAAACTTAAGGAATCAGTGCAGTGCCAGAGATAGCAAGAATAATGCATGCAAGTGAATCATCCTGCTGAAGTCACCCACCAAGACACTCATGCATTTCAGTGGTGGCAGGACTGGGCCCATAAGATTACTAATGTAAACAGATTTAGATTTATTGTTTTTATGTGCAGTGTCAAAGGTAGCACAGTTAAGTTTTGCTCTCCGTGGCAGGTGAGACGTGGCTCATCTCTACTGCTTTGATTTATGGGCCAGATCCTGTGTTGGACTGCACAATCAGCTCCCTTGAGAATATACAGAAGTGGTAAATGTGTATTCCCCAAAGTCACTGAAGCAGAGAGGAGCAGTAAAGAGAGACTTACTGAGGGAGGTGGGGACTCCCGGCCAATGAGCGGGGTATTCTCACAACGGGGGTTCTGGAAATTTGCATTCTGGCTCCTAGGAAAGGAAGACACACATGGTAATGGGGGTACGTGCCACGCTTCTCCAGGGAAGGTCTCTGACAGTGACATGGGACAGAGCATAGCACCCCCGGAATTACTGCAGCAAATCAGTCTCCCTCAAAGCTTTTCTTACAGGCCAGGTGGATCCCCTTCTTCAGTCACAAAATCTGTGCTCAGGCTAAGGAAAATAACGCTATCTTTACACTCTTACTCAGAACAGCCCACACTGAATCGCATCGAATGAATTAAAAATAGGTTTGTGCGAAAAATCTGCCTCTCTACAGAGACAGAACTACCGAGCTGCAGAATTGGAGATAAAGTAAGGACAAAATCTAAGGCGAAGAACAAAACAATGTGCCAGCCCAAAAGAGATGGGCCCCAAAAGGGAGTCAGAGAGCCATCAGGGTTTGGCACTTCTGGAGAAAGCTCTGAAGGTCCCACCTGGACCAGGCAGCTCCAGACTGCAACAAATACCAGAGCTGGCTTCAAACACAGGGAAGGAAAGAGCCTGCAGGTTTTGCTATGGCTCTTGGTCTCTAAGGAGGCTTAAAATCTTCTGGCAAAACTGCTGTGTCTGAAGAGCTGAGCCTCAAAGGGATCAGAACCATTGTGCAATAAGGAGGCTGGACAACACTGCTTCCCTTTTCTGTGGACAGATGTCTAAATCCCACAGTACAAAGCAGTGGTATTATTTTTGAGTATGCTGCCTAATATAACCCTTTCTACTGCAGTACTTTTAGGCTATCCCAGTAGATGCTAATCAGAAAACACGCCTTTTGACATTTCAGACAGAATCCTTTATCACTTCCACTGCTTAGTTGAAAGTACCAGCCCTACAACTACAAAATTTGAGTGCAGCAACTTGGATGAGATGCAATTCAGCCTTTTTGTCAGTATACTCACATGTACTCTGTGACGGGAGCATTGCTGACTGTGTGTGCTGCTGCTGGAATGCTGGTCTCACTGCCATAACTACTCCCACAGCTATAGAGGCTGGGCATGTGCACTCTGTAAAGATTATCGTGTGTCTGTCTGCTCCCCTGAGCAGCTGATTCTTCATCCCCATCATCATCTGAGCTTCTGTAAGAAGGAAAAGAAGTTCCTCCTAGAACCCTACAATTACCCCACACGTGGGGTTTGCAGGAAACCATGGCAATCCTAGGAACCTCCCAGCCATCCTCCACACCTCCACATTTATACCCGGTTGGGATGCCTCAGGGTGGCAGTGTCAAACACAGCCTACACCACTGTGACTCAGACCTCCCACAGATGCCATCTGGACTTTTAGATTGCATGATCCCCTGCAGTCTCCCTGTGGTCTTCTCCCAGGGCTTGGCAGACAATATGGTTCTTCAGCTGCTCAGTCACATAACCAAAGAATGGACATGCATCCCAAGAATACACAGCACTTCAGAAAAAAACATACGTAAAAGAGGGAGTAAGGATGTACTGCCAGGCATTCTGCAAAGCATCCTTCAAACTGCAGCCTGTCCTTCCATTCCTTGCAGCAATGTCCAGAGCGTTTTAAGGATAAGACTCTGAACTTCCATTATGGTTGCACAGTGTCTCCTTCAGCACCTAACAAAACTTCACAAGTCTCCACATGTATTAAGTTCAACATTTGTTTCTAGAGCCTTCCTTTCTTCCCTCAGAAAGGCCAGGAATTTAAATCAAATTTTAATACAGAGCAGAACTGTTTGCAAGCTGATTTCCTTTTCCCCTTCCCATATCATTCTTCTGTCTCTTCGAAATAACACACACTATTATTTTGTTTCCCTAATTATGGGATGAAGTATCAAGATCTGAAGTACATTTTAGTGATACCGGACAAGACTAGAAAAACACTCAACGTGAAATGTATTGCTGCTGGGGAGAGACACGATGGGCATCACTAGAGCATCCCCACCACCACTTGCAGTTTCTGCACCACCAGGTGGCACTGAAGATTTAATCAGGGAATTGCAGCCTGCACAGCTTCTTACAGGCAATAAAGTATGACATCCTCCACCTCCCTGAGGGAGCCAGAAGAAGCAGCAGTGCTCCAGATAATGCAAGAGGGAATCTTTCAGTTCACAGCAGCAGCCAGAGCCTGCTGGGGCTGATGGCATGGGCAGCACGAGAGATAACACTGTGTAAATCTCTCTCCCTCAAACAGACTGCCGTTCTCTTCTTGAAAACACCTCTACAGCTGTATGTGGAAGAGCCAGGGAAACCAGCCATTTTCTGCAGCAGTATTCTGACACATTTCCCAAGGCTTTCTCTGTGGCACTGCAGGCCTGGCGGGCTCTGGCTTCCTACTATTGTTCTGGATGTTCCATTTTACTTTGAACCTTGAGCTTAGGCTTAGACCACAAAAATCATGTTTCAGGCCCACAGTGGAGAATTTGCTGTACAGTCTAGCAGTCTTCTACAAGAACAGAAAATCCAAAGCAATTTTAGTAGCTGCATGTGGTACAGCAGCCAGTTGCTGAGGCCCTGGGAAGATTTGCTCAAGGCTCATGATCAGCCCTTAGCATCATTAATAGTAGTTCCAAACAACTCTGCTGTTACATGATCACCACTAATGTGCAAGCATCTTATCTGCCCATGCTATTGCAGACAAGATTGCTTTCAACTCCTATTAGCTATGCAAGTCAGTTGCCCTAGTGTTAGCAAAGCCAAGAAAGGCAAGTTTGAGCTGCTGCTCATCCTAGTTCTCTTCCCCATACTAGAACAAATGCCAGAGCAATGCAAGAGAAGAGGTACTGTACAGAGAAGCACATAGTTCAAGCATTTGTCTTTCTCTATAGCTATAATCATTCATCTCTGACTTGCCTCTAGTCCTACAGCGTACTGAATACTCTTTACATGTAGTATTCCAGCACAGTAAAGTTCAGATGTAAATATTAATCACAACCACAGCAAATGCCAGCAGTTTTTTTTTTTTTTCCTTTGGACCTGTGCTTAAGAAGGCCTCATGCTTGTGGGATCACATGGGAAAGTGCTCCAGATGCTCATGGGCACAAATCCAATAGCTAGGCTCCATTAGGAAAGAGCTCTACAACACTACAGGTTCTAAACCCTCTCTATACCTCTTTTGCTGCCAAGTGTGTGGGACACTGCACACAATGGAACTGAACATGAGGGCTGTGACAAAGGAGAAGAGAACCAGGTAGATGAGGCCTTCCACTCCATCATAGCAAAAGCCCGTCAAAGCCTGGACGTAATCCTGGAGAGAGAAATGAGCAGAGTTTCTTGGTCACGAGAGAGTTAACACTGAGTTCTAATTCAAAAGCCTTCCCCCCAGACCACGTTCTCTGAAACAATCTAGTTCATAGTTCCATCTCCAGAGCATATTTTAATTTTAATTTTGGAGACCTCAAGTTCTTTCCTAACTTCCCTAACTTTTACCTCTACTCACAAAACCCAAAGCAAATTTAGACATGGCAGTAAGAGATTAAAGAAAAATGAAAAAGTCCAAGATAAAACTTATCCACCCAACTTAAGTCACCACATTTTTCAATAAGCCTCTCAGCTCCTTCCCTGTCCTACTGGCCAAGAACACAAGCATGGATTACCTATTTCTATACTTCCAGAGATGCAGCTAGGGCAATAGTTTGATCATGCTTTGCTGCAGCTATAAGGCATTTCATGGGAAAAGCAATAAGCTATGAACTATGGAAACAAGCTTAGGGTCCCTTAACCTTACAGTTGCAGCTTGCAGATGTAACAAGACATTATCTGGTTTTCTACACTGATCTTCAAACACAAAAATACAAAGCTAACTTGATCCAAAATCCCATTCTCCTTTCTGCTGGAGTCAATCAGTAAAGTTGTTACAAACTGTTTTGGCACACCAGAGATTTGGAACTCCAGAATAATCAGCACGCTGCAGGCTCTACACCCACTTAGTGCTTTCTTAACGCAAGCCCAGTTACTGAGTACTCACCAAATGCAGACTCCGACAGTCTACTAAAGCTGTCAGTTGCTGCAAGTTTATCTCTGTTGAATTTAGAACCTCCTGGATCCGTGCAAGATACTCCTGTAAGCAATAAGCCCAGTGATTATTACATGGAAGCAGCTTTGCAGAACCTGATACTGGGCTATGCACAGGTAAGGAAAGTACAGGGAGAGCAAAACTGAGGAGTTACCTTGGAGGTGGGATGCTCTCTGCTCGCTGACTTCATGAGTTCCATAACATCATCTTGCATTTCCACCAGAGCCTTGTGACTTCCTGACAGCTTCTGCTCAACACAGAACAGTAAGTGTTTCAACAACTCACAACTCCTGGGAGTTAAGACTTAAATCTTGCTAGCAAACACTGAAGCATCACCTATACAAATGCTTCAACTTCAGGAAATCTCAACTGATACATATTCAGTTCCAGTAACGTTAAGTTCTACTTTTACTAAACTGAAAGAAGTACAAACAAAACACGCGTGCAGAGCTGTGGCCAATGCCAGGACAGAGGGGCAGGAGAAAAGGCAAGACAAAGCACTTATTCTCATCACAGCATACAGATGGATTTTTCTACTCAGTCAGATGGCTGAGAAGGAATCAAATAATAAAAATTGTTTTCACTGGGGTACAGTTTTCACACCCCATTAAAGCATCCATGGGAATTTCACATGCTATAGCATGTCAGGGAGCATACTAAGGAACCAGAAATGCAACTGATAGCAATGGTGCACAGCCTGAAGTGTTCTTCCCCCATCCTTGAAAACAGAGGAAGATGAGATTTAAAAAAAAATCCTAATTATAAACTGAAGCAGCTGGTGTCTGCTGCACAGTGGGTGGTGTGGGTTCATTCTGGCCTCTGATACAGAAGACAAAGTTTGGGATGGGCCCAGGTGCTGTTCCTCAGCCCCCACACGAAAGAATAATGACTCACGTTTATACTTCAGGATGCAAACCCTTGAACATCCAAGGGACTTAAGAGGCATATGTGAGAATTGCTCCCCCACCCCACTTCGTTTTGGGAGCGGAGTGTTGCCACTTAAACCAAAAAGAAACCGCAAGAGGAGATTCAAAGCAGGAAGTCTGCAGGTTCCCACTCTGGCATGAATTGTGGGTGCTCTGCCTCCGCATTGCTGCTCTTAGAAGAGTGCTATGTAAACAGAGATACCATGAACGAAAGTCATGGTCCTCACCACATCACATACAGCTCCCTCTGAAGGGCATCCTAGACCATACAGGCAATAGTGATGGTGGGAAACAACTGCTCACTACATCACTTGCACAGCTGGAAAGTAGGTACCAAAGCTTTACCAACAGGTGGAGTGTTTCCTACAGCTAATACCTTGCAACTTGCTGCTTGCTGGCACCAAAAGCATTTAACCCATCCCCTGCGAGAAGCAGGATGCTGAGAAGTGGAGAAGGAAGGTGGGCACCATGCTCACACTCACCTGCTGGAAAGGGTTGGGGTATCCAGTGCTACAGGTGATGTAATAGCGGAGAGTATCTACAAAGACAAAAGAGAAAGTCACATTAGTGATGTTGTTCCATTATTGCACTATTTTATGGCTACCACAATGGAGGTGTTAAGTCCTGAAAGCAATAGACAAAATGAAAGTGTAATGTAAATGAAACCACTTCCCTCTCTCTAGTGCATGGAGGAAACTAGAAAAAGGAATGTAAGCCGTCTTTGGGTATAAAGAAAGAATTGTTTTCTGCTTCCCACAACAAAGACTATTTGTTGTTTTGGGTTTTTTTCTCTCCTCTTCAACAATAAAGAAGTATGGGGCTTATATTGTCAGGGGAACCATCAATTCAAGTTTTGTTCAGAAATCAGTTTTACTCATAGCATAACCAGACCTCAGTCTAGGAGAAGCCCAACCGAATGTTTAATTTCTGCAGCTCAGAATACCATTCTGTGGTCACTGAAAACAACCAGAAGTAGGGACTGCTGCCTGGGATATACAGTTAGGATGTAACTTTCAGCCAGTTCCATTCACCAATGAGATCACTAAACAGCCACAGCAACACTGGCACAGGAGAGGTGCCAAAGGTGATATAAATACAGGCTAACTAAAGAACCTTTGAAAGCACACTGATGGGCCAAGGGAGGTGCAAACACACATCCCCATGCTACCACACAATGCTGAAACATAACGCTTCCTAAATACACAAGTTCATGTGCTAAAAAAGTCTTCCAGACTGGGGGCTCAAAGGGGAGACTGGTTTTAGGGTTGTGTAGAGGACATAAGAAAGCCCTCCTAATTGATGAAAACAACCTGTAGTAACGTATCACTTCAATATCGTTTCGAAAGCAAGAAACATCTTGGAATGTGCTGAGGAAAGAAATGGATATAAAAAGAGTTCTCATCTTTCTGGCATGCGCTGGGGATGAACGAGTAAACAGCAGTCTGTTTTCTGGTGGATGTCACTTGCATGCAATTAGATTTTAACTAGGAGGTGTCAGACTACTTAGTTAGATGCATATAATTTCTCTTGCAGCTTTCTGTGCTGGAAAGGTATATTCTGTATTAAATCAGTAGTGCAGACTGGGCCAGGAAAGAAAGCTGTTGTTGGGATACCAGCAACAAGGCGCAATCCTTAACACTGAGTAGCTCTATCAGACTTTGCAGAGCACTGAACATGTACTTCTACACACGAGTACAGACAAGCAGAGTTAAAATGCACTTCCTAAGGCATCGCCTATTTCCAGGCTTGAAGACACAGCTTCATTTCTCCTCATTCACCAGCCTGGGGCCCTCAAGTGCCCTCCATAATACACCACCAACTGCCTGGACAAAGTCAGCATGCACAGGTTATGAATCTTAGGCTTTTTCCCACCATTCTATGATTCTCAATTGTCTGCTATAGAGGGAACAAGCATTATGACAGTTACCAGTCCAGTACCTTGAGATTAACGCTCAAACATTTACAGTTCCTCTTCAGACAAATGAGAGCACATCAGATTAGCAAAACCAATGGTGAAGTTTGCTCAGTGAAGAAAACAGCAGCTTGAAAACACACATACCACCTTCTCTCCTCTCCCAACACCTTTTCTCCCATTCCCTTTAATCTTCTATCCGTGGCTCTCAGTAACAGGTATTCCAGGTTGGAAAAGTACTTCAAGCACTCCCAGCTCAGAAATCAGCAAAATGCACAACCACGAGCGAGCAGAGCTGCAAAGGGAATAGACCTGAGAGCATCCCGGCTCTGCAGCACTCCCCATAAATATTGAATGCACCTTTTGGCAAACCGAGGCGCTGGGAACCGAGTGGTGCAGCACAGGCTGCCAGCTCCCATGTGCTGTGAAGCAACCTGACAGCTGTTATTTATAATTCATTAGCCGACTTTGGGGCAGCTCTGCCAGCTGCTCCACCTCCCCCTTCCCCCACTAGCTCCTTTCTTTGGGATGATTTTGGCCTCCTCTAAAAAGCAATTAGCAGAAGATGAGCAGATTGGAGGGCAGTGAGAACTACGTGAGCTTTGCTTTGCAAGGACCACACAAAGTGCTGCGTGCAAGCACTGCACCAAGGAAAGAATTGCTCCTCTGATGCTCAGTCATCTCCCCAAAGGTGGAGGAGAAATGGTTAAAGTGCCCCTGTGCTCTGAGAAAAGCACAGCAACAGCACCCTGCAGTGTCACACACAGCTCTGATGTTGGCACTTCTTTATTTTATATCAACAGACTACCAGAAATTGCACATAGGCTCCCACAGTGGTATCAATTCCACATCATCTGTATAAGTGCATTAAGTTTCCTGACCTACTGTTATACATGGCTCCAGAAAGGTTTCTTTAGGGCCTTCTGGATTGCTCTGAGAGTGCAGATCACTGATGACAGTTCCCAGTATAATCACAGTTTGCAACTTGTGAGCCCAGGCTCAAGGACTGCTGGCTACAAGTGAAGTAAAGCAGAACAGTGAAATAAATGCATCCTTTACTCTGGAAGACAAAAATCAACACTGCTACACTGCAGTAACACCGGTACTGCAGCAGACTAGTGTGGCATTCTGTACAGAAATGTGCTTTCCAAAATGGCACAGCCAGCAGGAGCAGCTTTCCCCTGCACTGAACACAGCGTGCTGATAGATGCACAGCTTTAAAACTGCTTTAAATCTACAACAGGCACTGAAGCTGCCTTGATGCAACTGCACAGCCTGCTGCTGGAAATCCTTCTGACCCACTCTCACAGTGCACAGGCATTATGGGAGCAGAAGGCAAGGAAGGGAACTATCTAAAATGCTTCATCTCCACAGAATCTGTTTTTCCTCGAAAGGAAACTAGAACTGCCTACTAAAGATGCTTCATCTGCTGGAATCTACTCGTTGCTTCTGCAACCATGGAGACTTACTCTTCATTTCAAAGCTCAGCAGAAATGTGAAAATGGCATTATGCACCTGCCAAAAGGCAGCAAGGAGATCTGTAGGGTAAAGAGCAATCGGGAGAAAAAAATACATCTTAGCTTACAAAACAAAGCCTAAGCCTTGAACAGTTTTTCCCACCATTTTTCAGCTCTATTTGAGCGTTCTCTACGCAGCCTGAATTTTATATATACACCCAGTGAGAGTGCCTCTGTATGTTCAACCAGCAGAGACAGCTGAACTATATTGCCTGAGATGTCTAAGAGGAAGGAGATTCTTCTGACTTGATTTTCTTGCCTGCTGGTTTGTCTTCTCCCTAAGGCAAAGAGATATACCTACATACCAGTTATGTTTCTCTTAGATATGCTGCTGGTACTGGTGAGAGCAGACTGATGTCATCATGAGTTTTCATGGAAGAGCTGATAGCCACCCCAAGTGCCCTCCACACAAAGCTTTCTGCTCATCGGGAGCCCAGCAAAACGACGTAGGAAAACACAGCTTCTGGCCACCAATATCAGCTCAGAACGATTCTCGAGAGTTTCTTCGGACAAGATCTTTTCTGCTGTGCCCACACAGCCCAAGCAGTAACAGCACAGCCACCACATCCCCCACATGGGGTTTTGTCCCAACCTTAGATGGGAAAAGGTGGTGGTGGTGTCAGTTCCCTGGTTCCTTCAGCACTGGGCTTCTAAGATGAGAGTAAAGAGCAAGAGGCCAATTAGGAGGCTATGGTGGTTAAGAGTGCTTGCTGTTTTTATCTGAGCAGCCAAGTTGCAGCATCCAGTTTGACAAACTCGGCTGGGCTGGAGCTGAAAGACTCCATTATCTATCCCTGGAGGTTTGCAGCTCCTTCAGCGGAAGCATCTCTTCACAGTGCAGATTTCCAGTAAGAGAATCTGGAGAAAGCTCTTCCTGTTGTTTAGACAGACTGCCTTCTGATTTAATTTTCTTCAGTAAGTCATGTAATAATAACATAATATCAATGAAAAAACGACGAGGCTAGAAGATGGCCTCCTGCTTTGAAAATAAACATCTTGGCCGCACCAAGTCTTTTTGCTAGCAGCAGGAGCTGATTATACAGCCACTGTTCAACTCCATTGGCTTTATCTCAATTAATGAATACTGGGCATGTTAGGCACATACATCATCCATCCTCTTCTGCAAAATGATTTAAACCTCTCCTCTAGGAAACCTGTGTTAAGGCTTTTTTTTTTTTTTTAAATGCAGCACATTTTCTCTACAAAACAAGGACATCTCCTCACCAGCTAAAAAACATGACAACAACGATGATGCACTTAATCAGATTATGCTCAGCTCCATTAATTCTATCTAGATTTGCAAATAGCAATTAATATACAAACAAATGTTAACATTCTAGTTGCCCAGTATCCAATGCTGTTACTTTTATGGGAAAAAAATACAACAACCAACAGCAAAAAAAGCACTGTAAATACAGAAACCTGGACCGTTCATCTCTAGTCTGAATGCCAGAGTATAAGACTGGGAATATTATAAGACAAAATGTCTAAAATCAACAACTAACAAAATTATTAAAGGGAAACATTGACCTAGCAGTGTAAAGCTTGTGGTTGGTCCACATTTAAGGTTACTTGCTGGTTCTTAAGTGTCCTTAAAAGCAGATGACAGCACCCAACCCAGTATCTTATACCAGCACCATTTCAGCTGTGTGATTCCCAAGCTAAATGTGGTTTCTGCCTGTACAGCAACTCTCAGCAGATTCTTCTTCCATGAACTATTTGAGTCTCTCCTTCAACTCACACTTTCTTTTTTTTTTAACAATCTGTTTTCTGAACTGAAAAATTCACAATAGGTTGCACTCTGGTGAAACTAAGTGAAACAGCCCAAACGTTTCTGCCTCATCCATCCATACTGCAGCAAATGAGAGTGTGTGACAAGTCTGAGCACTGGAACTGGGATCCTTCCAGCAGGGCAGCTTCCCCTAGGAGGACAGGGCTGCTTCTGGCTCTCAGCTGCTGATCCTGCATCCTCGAACTTGTCCCTCCTGTAGACAGAGCTCAACTGATCACAAAGCAGTTGCCACAGTCTATAGACAAGTGTTTTAGAAGTCTAAAGTAAATGCTGGCATCTTTTAATGCTATTAGAAGAGCCACTGTTGAGGTTAGAGCATCTCTAAACAGTTCCACACAACAGTCCTTGCATTGTGGCCTTTCTTCCTGCTCAGGTGCACAGGATGTTCCACAACATGGGGGACCAAGATTTATTTCCATAGCTTCCTGATCATAAGAACTCTGAAAATTCACATGGGAAGGCAGAAAATGTGGTCACCTCCCCACCAGCTGCCCAGTGCTACGGCAGGCTCAGAAGGAAGATCAATTTCCTTCTGAAAAGATAAGGAAAGGTGCTTGTGAATGCTGAATGGTTCCTAGCAGCAGTGAGCTGATGTGCTGGCAGCCCTACAAGAAGCCACCCTTCCAGCTCAGGCCAATGACAGCACCTGCTCTTCCTCTTTCTCAGCATCTTGCTCAGCCCCATTTGCTGTTATTTATGGAGCCTTAGCAACTGCTATAGCTGGCAGTGCTGCTGGAACAGAGCCTTATTTCACTCTGGGAGGTGACTGACCCTGCTGGGGAAAGCAGGAGGAGGGATGGGGATGCCAGACCCACAGCCACCCGATGGGAATGGTACTGATGAGCAAAAAACTGCTGGAGCCAAGCTGGTAAGGGCAAAAGAAATGGAAAAAGAGCAAGGAGGGGTGTTCCTTCAGGTTCTTAGGGTCAACCAAGTTGTTACTACACACACTGATTTGGGTTATTGAGTTAATACAGCATGACTGCCACCAGTGTCCAGTATTTCCCTTTGGCCTCCATGGCCTGCTTGCCTTCTAGACCAAAAAGACGAGCTGCTACCTGAAGCCACTCTTGTAACAAAGGAAGGATTTTCACTTCACACAATGCATTAAACATTTCACTCTCTTCTCTTAATTTCTTTGTTACAGAGACGCTTCTGTAGTGAGCTGCCAGGCTCTTCCCCCTCCCTTCCAAAGAATCAATAAATAAAGCACTCCAAGAATAATCTGCTGGGTGATAATATCAACCTGTATGCATGTACTCTTTCATAATACATTTTGCCTCCAGACATCAATATTTCTTATGGCTTCCAGTCCCTGCATCCTCAGCTACGTACCTAATTCCCTGTCAGTTACACAGCACTTGGCCAAGTGCGTGGCAGCAACACCAGACCTTCAGTGTGCCAGGCAAAGATGTTCAGGTTCCAACAAATGAGAACCAGTAAAGAATGTGGCTTAGATGTGACACAAATCAGTGTCACAGCTTATTTGTGTTTTATCATCACAGAAATATAGATAGGGTCTATCAGGGAGAAAACAGGGTAGGAGAGAAGGTAATTTTGTTAGCCAAGAAGCAAAATTAGTCCTGAAAAGTACTTTTCTTTTTTAGTACCTGTCTCTGCTGGTGAGCACTCAACCACGTTTGTGTTAAGCCACAATTCTGAATATTACTTTTGCCCCCAAGGCCCAAATTGGAGGTACCCCTCATCTCACCAACCACACCTCACCCTAAATTAGGAGTGACAAATACAGAATCCATCCATCAGTGCTTCAGTTAAATGATGCAGGCATTTGGCTTTAAGTGGAACAGGTTAAACAAAGCAATCCAAACGCTGCATTTACAATGGAAAGGGAAATTCACATTTCTTTCCTGGTGCTTCTCTTCATTTACTCTTTAGTTTTCAAAAGACTCCTATTTATAAACACCATTAAGAGAAAAATTGATACATGTATTTGTTAATAACAAATATATAAAACAAATATGTTTGATGCTGGAATATAGACAAAAGGAAACCTAAAAGAAATGACAACTCAAACTACGAACTGATTTTGCCACAGTTCCATAATTTAGAAGAGGAGAAAAAAAGACCCAGGGCACTCAATTTAAATAATCCAGGGACTTCTGCTGATCCATCTTATCAGTTATTTTTGCCCGAGGGCCAGAAAGGAAGAAAGAATCCGAAGGCTCTTCTGACAGAAAAATTACTATTATTATTATTATTAATAATGATGATGATAAAAGGATGTATGCATACACTTCTGGCTGGTGTATAAAAGCATTTTTTGAAAGAAGGCGGGTTTTCCAAAGCTCCACACACATCTGCTTTTCCCCCAGCAGGCTGCTGGGAGCTGGGTACAACCACAAGTTCCCAGCCATCGCCACACTCCTACGTGACAGCTGAGCCATCACACAGCAGTATTTGTGCCAAAGCCAGTTCCAAGACTTACCAGTGCTAAGCACTGCGTTCTCTTCAACCACTTTGGAGATGTAAGCATCTGGGTTAATGCAGAAGTCACTGGAGCCCTAGATAGAGGCAGGACAAAATGGAAAAGGAACATCAAAGAACACCAATATGAAATAGCAGTTGAGCCAGGTTAACATTCAGGGAATCTTCCACTGCAGGGAGGTTTCAGATGCTGAAGTCTCCCTGTCATTCCCACCAGTACAGCTTCAGGCAGCCTCAGCAGTGCTGGAGTACAAGACACTGCACCCCATCACTGAGGAGCTCTGTAATTCTCACAGATAAAGTTACTAGGACAGCTACCTAGAACAAGATGCACAATAAAACAGTGTGCAACATGTACTAATAGCTGCTTAACCTTGTGTCTGATGAAACTGCAGCAGAAGGTGAATGGGAATTGAACCAGAGCCACTTACCACAGCAACAGCCAGCTCCAGACCCAAGGAACCCCAGCTGACAATCAGGGCAAACACCCCAAGCAAACACACCCTGTAGGAGACAGACAGACAGACGGCAGATGTAGGAACTCATTTCAGGCTAACCAGATCCTTTCACAAGATGCATTATCTGCAATCCAAAGTAATTACCAAACTCAAGAAATTAACAGTCGCTACATTTTCAGATAAACCATCCCATTTTATGTGCTACAGACAGCAGCAACCAGAGAAGCTAATGTCCAGTTTTTGGTTCCCACGCTTCTTGGCCCTGGGGGAAGCAGGAGGAAGACTAAGCTAGAAGAAAAGTCTTTGGTCAGCTCCTAGCAAGGAAGTCAAAGGCACAGAGGCAGCCAGGGAATGGCAGATTGGCAGATGAATGACTATCCTGTCACTTGGGCTGTTCTCACTGTGGACGTTATTTTCTACACACAAAAGATACTCAGAACAATAGCCCCATGTATCTGTATAAAAAGAAAAAAGGAAACACCAAAAGCACACAACACATCAAAGCAAACTAATAAACAACCCATGAAAATGCAGCAATTGAGAATTGAGCGAATTCCTTCTGTTTCTAGAAAGAGGCTGTCTTGTATAAGCACTGTATTGCTTATAGATAATGGAGGGAATACTTGGCCTGTGTTGGAACACCTGGCTTTGGTGTCAAGCTGTGCTCACCTGAACACCACCCAAGTACCCCACACAGCCCAAAGAGAGCCAGGCACAGAATGGGAATTCACCTTGCAACAGCCACAGAGCCTCAGCAGATCCTGTGGAGCACTCCAGAATAAAGTGGCCTACCACATAAGGACAGCACTGCTTGGTGCCTTCAGCTAAGCACAGTTACCTGTTCAGTGTGACACACTTTTTATTTTCCTTTAAATGAAGATGACTGGGTCAGTAGCTGATTGCTTGGCTAAAAGATCTAAAACTGGCATTTCACCATCTTGCTTGGCGCTGACACACTTGCTTCTCTGTGCCATGTGCTCCCTTGGGGAAATGCCTTAATACGAACTTCTGGCAAGAGGGATTGAGTTTCTAATTTAAACTCTGGGTTTACCATCTGTGCATACACTTGGACCTTTGTCTGCATAACCTGCCAGGTATGAAGTCATCTGGCAAATAATAAATCTGAATATGCATTTCAATTATTAATGGTGCCATCACGCACCAGGACAAACTCTTGGCTATGTCAGCTGTCAAACTGTCATTGTGTTTATGACACTGATATATTTGCCAAATGTGCCAAACTAAACCAAGCTGCAACACAGGAAGAGGATTACTTTTTTCTTGTAATGGGGCTTGAGCGTGGCAGCATTTGCAGTGCTTTGTAGAAATAGATACACATTAATATTGCAGTAACATAGCAACAAGACTTCTTATAACTGTACAAACCATTGCATGTTCTCTGTAAAGTCTCTTCAGGTGTGACAACCAAAGGTAAAGAGGATCAGATTGTGACACAAAAGGCATGCTACTAGGCTGTGTAAACACAGTGCTTATCATCCATTAGCAAACGCCTTCACCACTATAGAGAATTAAAGAAGACTTCCACAGCCTGTAAATCTAAGGGAGGATGTTCACATTATCATCTCCCAGCTGACTCCCAAGCAAACAGAGGCTACCAGTGCTGCCCAGCAGAAGGCACACTGTCCAGATGAGTTGCTTGCTTCTGAAATGAAAGCAGGCAGGACAGCATCATAGATCTGTACAGCTCCTTCCTGTGAATATCTCACATGCAGCCCTACTCCAAACCACAGAGCAATGCTCTACAAAGGTACAGCACAGATTTAAACTGTACAGCCTCAGAAGTCCTTGAAATCAATTGACAACAGACTAGAGGTTTAAACTAGCAGGCTCTTGCATTCCTTACATGCTGTACCTGGGTCAGGACTTACCCCATAAGAATGGCCCTGGAGTTTCTGATCAGCCCAAAGAGCACCAACAAACATATCAGAACATGGAACAGGAGCAGGCCCAGGTATCCAAGCCACCTGCAGCAAATAAAAACACAGTCAGCAAAGGAAAACTGATATATGAAAGGGACAGTTCAAGTAGTCTGAATTTCTTGTGGGGAAAAACGAAAAGAAAACAAACTCAGCCCTTGTTTTCTTTGAACAGCCGCTGCTAATTATTAATTTTCAGAGGTCACTGGCTATTTGCTGTGTCAAGAGTCCAGGGAGGCAAATGCATTTAAACAACATGATTAGCATACACAGTTATTGAGAAGAAAGACCACTACCTCATTCTAGTACAAAAACCACATGCTGCTGGATACCATCAGGTAAAGAAGCAGCACTGCAGCTTCCTGAACTTACTACATGTTTGCTAGAAATGCTTCAGTTGATTCAAAGGTGTGGACAAAGGTTTCCTTTTGTGAAATAGAGTTGGTGTTATCTTTTATTCAATAACTTTAATAAAAAAAAATGATAGTGTGTGATGTTAACACGTGGAACAAGTTTACATTCCTACTTTATTCAAGTTAATGTGCCATACAACTTCTCTCCCTAGTATTAGGGCACAAGCAACCAATCTTTTACATTCAAAATACGTTTCCCTTCAGCTAGTAATCAACACTCTTAAGAAAAAAGTTGCTGTCATGCATTTTGATTTAAACTGAATGCAGTTTTGCTGTATAATGAAGTCAGCTGAGTGAGCCAAGAGCACCTACAGTAATATACAGCCTTTGGCTCAGCCCCACAGGACACACACAGCACATCACTGTTGCAAAACAAATGCCACAATCACTATACTAACAGGGTGCTGCACACCTGTACCAGTCGTAGAGGTCAATCTGAATTGCCAGCTCCTCCAGAGACAGCTCTTCATTCTTCCAGAAGGGGATCTCAGTTGTTTGCCTGACCAGATCATCCAAGAGACTTTGCAGTTTCTGGATAACATGCAAGTGGTCTGTCTGCTTTGCAAACATCTCCTCCAGGATGAGCAAGTTTGGCTCTGCTGTTTGGTTCAGGGCTACTGTGGTATCTAATACCTATAAGTATGGCAAAGAAAAAGGATGAGAGGTCAAGGAAGTAAAAGAGAATTCATCCTCATTAGCAAATTATGGACAGATTCCAGTTATTCTGTCTGAAGAGACTCAGACTGCTTACCTTTCAAACCCCACCCATAAGCAAATAGTTCTATATCTCTGCTTTAATGTAGTTTAAATGCTATTTTCCATTTCAAGATAAACAGCAGAACTGCACAAACCCAGAACACAGCCACTAAGGCTGGGAATGCAATTTTCCCCAAACGAGATATTCACCTTACTCCTAAAACAGGTTGAAATGACTGCAATCAAGTCTAGCAGAAGGACATCTGTTGAAGGTTACCGTGCCATGAGATTAAGAGGTTAGTAGCCATCAGGGTTGCAGAAAGAGCTAATGAAGTTTGATGTAACACAGGAACAACCAATTGTGCTAAAGTGATCCTTTTTGCTAACAGACTTGCCTGCCTTGGCCTGCCTCCACATCCATGGAATAGAGCTGATCAGAAGCTGTTTTTAAAACAGGCACAATCGCAAAGAGAAGACTTCATTTAACGAGCTGTGTTTGCTTTGATATTTTTAGAAGAGCTGAAGAAGGCATCGCTCCATTAATGGAAATTTTAGCACATCTCTAAGCTCAGAAGCTAGCAAAAAAAGGCAGAGATGCACGCACAGCCAGATTCAAGAGAAGTGCTGAGGCTGCCCATTCCCACACAAACGTTTGCTTTCGTGCTCACCCGGTCTTGGACACCTGCCACAGTGCGGTTTGCATGGCGTAGGGAGTACGTCAGCCTGTGGATGCCATCACTTGTCTCTCCATTCCCATAGAAGCCAACTGCGATCCCAGCACTGCAGAGAAAAAAATGCAAGAAAGTTAAAGTTTTAGTTAAAGCTAAAAGGCAGCGATATAAGGCACTGCTTACCTCTACAGGTAAGTCGCATTAGTTCTTTCATAGTCACATCAGAGACTTTGACAGAAGGGGATGCTGCACACCTCCACAAAGAGCAGCTGGAGGTAGTCGTGCTCCCCAGTAACTGCACACAAAAAATCCCCTGTAAATATCTGCGTGCAATTTCCATGCAGCCAATAACTGCCTATACAGCACACGTGACAAACCATCCCTCCTCAGTATGTACATTTCATTTATGGTCAATAATGGAAATCTGTTAAAGAACCATTAGAGAGCTCAGCCCTAGACATGGGCAAGTAGAAATCCAGCCAGTCAAGCTGCCCTTCAGTGGCTTCAGCAAGAGGAATGGGTGCTGCCATTGCTATGCCACCAAACCCAAGCCTTCTCTGGACAGGAAATACAGATTGTTTCATTATATTTTTAAGAAAAGAATATACAGAGCTTGCAGTGTCCTTGTCCACAGTGGTGGATCTTCTAGATCCATTTTCCATGTATTTTCCACAGTCGGATAGTAGACGTTCAGACTTATTTCTTAATTTATCTTCCCATCAGAAGCATTTGTGTTGTATTAATTTAGATAATTGGGAAGTAAAGCTTAATAACTTACTGGGCCAAAAAGCTTATTTATTTTTAAGCAAGTGAATTTCAAGCTCATGGACAATTCAACTCCAGCTGTTTAGCAAATTACCACCTATCAGCTGATTTGCTGTAACTGTCCACACACATTAGTCCACCCTAATTATAAAGTGAACCATATTAGCTTAAACCTTACTTATAAGAAGAAGATCCTGTGGATGAGTTACAACCAGGCAAGTCAGCAACACCTTTTTATTAAGGCATCACTGCAGGAACTCACCATTCCCCAAGCCCTTTTTTTTCCCCTTAGTAACAGAGAAAGAAAACACTTGTGAAGGGATCATATAACTAAACTCAGGGGAAAGTCAATCAAGACACCAATTTCCTGTTCTCATCTCACGTTTGGCTTCAGAGTATTCAGTCTCTTTTCTGGGATGATTTCAAGACGCTAAGATTGGGCTACAAGAAAGGAAGGCAGTAGTGGTGCTGAGGGTGGAGGACAGGTTTTGTGGGGTTTTTTTGTGTGTGGGTTTTTTTTTTTTTTGTATAGATTAAAGATTTCCTGGATTAAACAGTTTCTTCTCAATAACTTTGTGTTACAGCACAGCACTTACAGAGGTGGTTTGAAGGAGATATACAAGAGGAAGGAAGCAAGTGAGACAACAGCTTTCAGGGTAAGCATAGCGCCTTTGTTTTAACAGGAAGGGTCACCAGCACCACCACCACCCAGATGGGAAATGAACCCACACAGGCCAGGGTGGGCTTTGCCTAGCTGACAGTCACTTGCCTAGCATTGCTCTGACACACACACCAGCCTGCAGTCCAAACCTCTGCTTCAGCTGTCACTCCTCTCCTGCAGGAACACAGCACCCAGCCTTCCTGCCCGTGCTTTGTCCCCCTCTTAATATTTGGTGTTAATACAAGAATGGAGTCTTTCTTCATAAACACTTTTCCTCAAATATTTTCATAATGCCAATGATGCCAATAATGAAAGAGAAAAGTCTTCCGCCTTGCTCCCTGGTGGCAGCTTCATATTGCAGGTGATGGGGATTAAGAAAACAAAAACAAGAAACCAACATTTCCCCACCACTGAAAAGCATCTCAGAATCTAAATTATGTTTAGGGTAAGGCAACTCAGCATCTCATCACTGCAATTACAAACTTCTAGCTTGAATTTCCCTAGTCTTGTATCAGAGCCAACAAACTCAGACAAACCATTCTGTTGTCCAGAGCAGCAGAAAACTTCAGCAGCTGCTTTTACAACCAAACAAAACCCGGGACATTCCTGACACTGAATATGCAGATTCAGACCCTTTAAACTGTAAGCGATTTTATTCATCCCATTCCAGTTACTAGAAGGCTATTCTTTCAGCACAGGCTGAACCCCACTGCTCGGTTCTTGGTATTCCAGCACAGTTTGGTGGAAGAGGCTCAGAAGCAGCAGGCTGCAGTCATTTTGTCCATAACACCATGATACAGGTAGGTACTCAGAAGTGCTAGGCACGCAATGCTACCCATCACAGGAACTGACTTGAGACTCTGCCAAAGCAGAGGCAGCACTGCCCAGCAGCCATCCTCACAGGCTTTCTGCCCAGCCCTGCATTACCAACTTCAGCTGCCCACAGCCAGTTAGTCACAGGCATGACTCCTATAAGACAACACTGCAGCAACAGCAATTGGGGATAAGAGGCATTCAATTCAAATATTAACGCGCATGCCATACATTCACTAGAGTCTACATGCAAGATTAATTACCACATTACTGCCCAGCAAAAGTCAGCACTGCCCTCACACCGTGCTAGGAAAAGCCAGGCAATGGGGAACTGCTGATATTTAGCTTTCTGTAAGCATTTGGCCTCACCTACATCCAACAGTTGTTTCAAATCCCTGCCTACACATACACACGCAGGTAAAAGCTGCTATTGTTTAAAGCAGATTTAAGGATTTGCACTCGTTTTTAACTGTATTTTTATTTGATTAAAAAGAAACGGGGGCTCACTTTCATTGGAGCTCAGTCTTTTAAAGTAAAAACAGATATACTTATCGTGACCCAACAGCATAAGCCCTTGAGGCCAAGACAGATCACATGTTTCCATACACAAACCCTGGAAGGTTCTGCAGCCTCAGCGATAGCAGATACCTTTCGCATGAGAAAATCATCACCCAATGCCTGCATTTCTGTCACACAGCACGGACACAAGACCAGCAATCCTGAATGACAAAGCTTTTTTCCCACCCTAGCACCCTACAGAAGATATGACTCCAACACATTTTCAACACTTGTATAAGAAAGTCATCTCTGCTTCTGCTATTCTTGTTTCTGTTGCGCTCCTCTCCCCAACACACACATACACATCACCTCCCAATTCTTCATCATCCCACCCCCAGTTCTTCCTCCCAGACTTACTTGTGTCAGTCCCCTGCTCCTCCCACCACCCCTACCTCTCTCTGTCTTTCTGCTCAATAGCATCTTTTGAATAAGAATCTGAAAATCCATCCACCAAGCTTTTACGGGTCATTTAAGAAATAGTTCCTGCTGCTTGGCTTGCTCATTTCACTAAGTTTCAGGAAACCCGTACACATTAATATAAGAAAAATGTGCATTTCTGAGATTAACACTCTCATTCCTATTGCCTATGTACCGTAACAGTTCTTTAAAGGGTTAAGTGATGAGAGAACAGCAGCAGGCTGTGACTTTTACAAATTCATAGAGATGTATGACATCATGATGTATAACAGAGTATGATTTCAATTACTGCATGTTGCATACATACACTTCAGTATTGCTTTACAGCAAGGCCCAAGAAATTCAATTCTGCAGAAAAAAAAACACACATTTCCCTCTCTTTTCCTGAAAAGCTCACAGCAGAATTTCCCTGAGGACACAGCCTTCCTATTATTTGCATGCAAGAGCTGTGTGAGCTTAGGACATGCCATGATAAAGAGACAAGAAAAAGAAATCAACCGCAATTCCAAATTACTTTGCAATGTCACCCACAAAGAAAAAATGTTTTATGGATTACACAAGGTATATATGAACAGCAGAGCATTAATCTGACAGGGAGAACATATTCATGCCTGCTGCTGTAGAGATCTTCCAGTCGTAACACACTCTACACACAGTGAAAACCCCTGTGGATGTTCAATCACCAGTCTGAAAAGATGAGCACTAGCCATTCACATCACATCTTTAGAAATGAATAATCTAACTACACCAAGTCAGCTTTAATTACAGGAACTTCATAAGGAGAGCCCTTTTTTAGACTTCGTGTTCTCAGGAGGAATGTTAATTTGTCTGTCTAATTACCACCTTGCACTTTAGCACCAAGGGAAAGTGCTATTACTGGCACTTGAGAAAGCAAGATTTCACCACCTATTTGTACCCATTTCTTTTAGGTATTCTCTCCAGGAAGCTTCCTACCTGCCTTCAGAGCAGAGCTTCCTTCTGGGAGCATTACTGTGACCTACAGGTACTTGAGGATGAGATGATTTATATGAGATGACAACTCCCCATACACAGAAGCTGATGGAAATTACTAAGGACTAGAAATGAACTCAGTTCAAGGAATAATCTAGGCAAGTCCTTCCTCCAGCTTTATGGTTCAAGCAATTGGGAAGACTCACTAGGGAGACAGTTTGCTGGAGAACTCCGGTTAACCAGTTCTGCCTTCCTGCTGGCTCAGCATTCCCCCCTTTGCTCAGCAGGAAATACAGAGTCATTAGGAAACGGTGATGCACAGTGATGCAGTACTCAGAAAGATTCACAAACAGCCCTCAGGGATCACCCACAACTTAGATAAGCATGTATTAGGCATGGCTGGGCTCAATTAGAGTTAACTGGTTTTCAGCTAGGAAGCCAATAGTCCACTTCATGGAACCTGAACAGACCAGACCAGCCTGTTTGGATCCTCTGGCTGCTTGAGCACCCAAACTACCTTCGTTCACTTGCAAACAGCCATACAAGCTGCTTCCCAGGTCAGCCTGCTGCCACAGACAGGTGTTCAGGAGAGCCTTATTCCCACTCACTGGAACGTCACAGCATCTGCTGCTCAGGCAGTTCTGCTGTGTGCCATACACATCCAGGACAGGATATATCCAGTTGACTGATCTTTAACTCCTGGTATTTAACTGGGTCTTCTTGCTAGCACAGAATATACTCCATGCTTGCTGGGAGCTCTTTTTGCATTCCCAGACAGACACTGAGTGCAGACAGCCCAAAGTCATCAGTTCAAGAGCACTGTCATGTCCAGCTGCTGGGAGAGGGGCAGAACACAGAGCTCAGTCCCACAGCAGCAGCGCTCAGGCAGCACTTTCAGCTCCCACGGATGGTACCACCCTGCTATCACAAAACAAACCAACGTCAGTGGAGAACTTTTATAAAACAAAATGCACCAAAACAAGTATTCATGCAATATCACCGCAGATTCCAGTAGAATCTTAATTTTTAGGATACTCCTGGATTTAAAACTTGCTAAAACAAATGGTACACCAAGGATGTAAACCAACTGGTTAGATTTAGAGTGAGCGTAAAATGTTTCCCAGCTTGCAGCCATGACTGGGAATTGCATCAGTATCACCGGAATTTAAATGCCGACCTTCCAACCTTAAATTGTCTCACACACACTTTGGGAGATATGCAGAATTCCTCCTTTTCAACCTTGCCTACAATTAAAAACAAGCAGAACTACCACACTGCAGCAGCTGTCTTGGACACGAATGCTGCATAACAATAGCTAACAAGTGCCTGTAACAGCAACACAACCATAAATAGCATCAGCTTCTGTAAAAAAGGGTTAGAACCACAGAGCTTTCAGTGGATTGAATGGATGCAGTTGAAGCTCTTGAGATCACTAAAAATAAAGGTGACTGAAGTTGAGATTTCTTCTTTATGACTTGTTCTCTAGTTCGTCTTTCTATTCCAGGCACTTACTTCAGTCAGCAGAGCACAGGAGAAAGACCTCTGTGCAAAGGCAGCATTATTTGCTAATGCACGAGCTCTCCAGCTCACTGAGCCCTGGACTTTATAGGAAAATCCATCCTCAGCTTGCTAAACTCACATCATAGTGATATCTACACTGTGTTTGTTCCAGTACTACAGGGGTTTTCTAGTCTCTCAAATATACCTTAGAAGAGTAAATAGAGAAGTCCATTAATAGCCCTCAAAGAGCTAAGCATGGCCTTCAAGGAACGTGCTTGCTTCCATAAAGGTGGTGGATCTAGAATGTGATCTATCAGCAATTACAGCGAGCCATGAGATGACAAAATGCGAGCTTGTCATTATTATCTCCTTTATGAATAGGGGACAGTTCTCTCAAACCTGCAAAGTGGAAACTCAGACCACCTGAAACCTTGGGTTAGAGCAGCTGATGCTTGGAAACAGCAAAAAAAAAAACACTCCAAACCTCAGCACTCAGTGCGTATGTCCATGGATCCCAGAGAACTCATCCTACTCAAGTACAAACAAATTAAATCCAGAGTTCTTTCCTGAAATTTGCATGCATGTTCCTGCTTTCAGATGTCCTATTATTGTCTTTCTAGGAAATGGGAACTACATCTTTGTTGACCAAAAAACCAGAGTGTAAAACAAGCTCTGATTTTAATGCCTTCTGCGCTGCTCTCCACTAGCTTAACTCTCTTGTTTTCAGCAACTTTTCTTTTCACCTCACTTCCCAAAGTTTCCGTTGTTCAGTCATAACATGAAGCACTGCTGACACTGGCAGTATCACCAACAACCACTGCACGTTGCTATAGATGAAATGCAGCAATGCCTTACACAGGCTCCATCCACATGTCCACGTCCAGTCAAAAACTAATACCTCCAGACCCAAAAGAATGATCTGTGTGTCTTCCTTCATAATCCACTTTCCCCACAGTCATTCTTTGTGGACACCAGGAAATCCCCACCTAGACCTGACAATTCCTTGAACTCTGGACCCGCTCTACTTAAGCATTAAGCCCCCAAGGAGATAGTGCCTTTGATTTACCACTTGCACAGTATCAAAGAGCAGGCCATTAGCTATTCCTTTTCACGTTGCTGAAATCATTAGGCACTTCAGCAAGTGGTAGAGTGGAAGAAAATACTTTAAAACACACAAATACAGAGCGGAAAGAGAAATGACTGCCAACAATTACTAACTACAGGCAAGCACATCACATATGAAAACAGCACACAGGATGTCCTGCACCATGGAAGAGGAGCATCCCTCCCAGCCTTACCTGCACACCAGGGTCGCAATGATGACACACCATGCTGTACAGCAGCAGTCGGCATTCAAGTGTTCTTCGCTCTTTCGGTGGCGGCAGCAGAGCCAGAAGGAGTAGAACAAGAGGAAGAGCAGGTCCAGAGCCAGGCAGGAGAGCGCGATGCCACCCAGCAGCAGCAGAGCCTGCGGGAAACAAAACCCATCGTCACCCCCAGCTGCCTTGTGCCCATAGTGCAGGCTGCAAGCAGAGCCCAGAGGCCTCAGCAGTAATGCAGTGCTAAAGGCCAACTCTGGAAACCAGTTGTTGGGTAAGGGTTTTTGCTTTGTTTTCAGCAGCCATAAACAGGAGACGTGAAGCCTCACTTCCTTCTCCTGCCTCTACTCAGTGATGCCACATCCTGCCTTTGAACCACAGGAGCTGAGCCATTTTTCCAGCCCGGTCTGCAAACAGTCGAAGTCAATCAGGGAGGGTTTCCTCTTTGCTCCAGATCAGAGGTCAGCAGATTTAGAGAGAGGAAAAAAATAAATAAACAGTTCAGCCAGCTGCCTCTATCTGTACAGTCCTTTAATCCTCATGAATAAACATGCAGGGTTCCTCATTAGAAATCCAAGTGCATGAGTAGGTCTGAAAGGGGGTGGAATTTATTATACATGAGCGAGATTGAATTAAAAAGAAAAAAAGAATGCCCATGCAACTCTTCTGTTCTAGATAGGCCTAGAATAAATGCTAAACCCTCCATCTACCACCCATCCACTTACAAATACACAGCAAAACTAACGCAGGTGCTACAGACACAGCAGCTCAAAGTAGTCACAAGCTGAGGTACTGTCACACCTATTTCTATTCAGATATTCCCTGGGAGGAAAGGAAAACCTCAAGTGGTTAACTCCATTCCAATTGTTTTGTGTTCAGAAAACCCTGGCCCAAAATGCAAAACTACTTTGTTGAATAAAAAGTGAAATCACTTCTAACACCAAATCCAGTCACCCTGTCTCATGTGAGTGAACGAAATAAAAGATGTTATTTCACGTAGAAGAGTTTGAGGGCAAACCCTTGGGTAGCAGTGACATATTGTATCGTTAAAGGCCCTAAGTTTCCATCACTGCCCTGATATTAGAAAGGCAGGCACAGATCCGTATCAGCAAACGTAACACAAAGGTTTAGGCTTTTTTAATTAGCACCTCTTTTCCTCCTTAGGAATGCCACAGTTGCAGTAAGATCCTCAACAAAGTTTACGAGCACTTCTAAACTAGACTGGTAACAAGTTCCTCTTCAAAAGTTTTCTTTCCCTTCCTTCCCCCCCGGCTTGCTCTGTAGGTACTCCCAGCTGAGTTATTATCCTGGCAAGCTACACAAGCCACATAACACTGGAACATACTTCCCAGCCAAGCCAACATCAGTGTTCACAGGCTGTAGTGCCCATCAACCATTCATAATGAGATTCATACTCATTAGGGCTGTTTGCTGCATCACAGATATTCCATGTTGTACTGTGCTGCTTGCCTTTGCAGCCCAAAGGAACCAACCCGAAGCTCAGCAGCCATGCCAGGGATGCAGAGCACCTACAGGTGCAGCTTTCCCGAACGAAACAGCTGAAACTCCGTCCTATAGGAACTGAACCTTGGGTTTTTTGAGAGAGAGAGAGAAAGAAGTGGGGGTGGAAGGGAAAAAGCACAATCCCCCTTTCCCATGATTACGCCAGATGGTGTGTGCTGTTCGAGTTCCTGAGCAGAGAGAGGCCTTCGAGAGGGAAGCTGCCTTCAGAGACCCAAAGTTCTCCCACTTCTGAAGGCCTGCCATGCACAAGCACTCAATACTAAATTAACCAACACATTCGGCGTACCAGAGCTCCTTGGGGACGTTGGTTGTTTTTTAAAACACTTCAGGCTGCTGTAACGCCAAGATTTCCTGCACTGCATGCCTGCACTTCTTCGCTCACACCCTCAGCCCTCCCGCATGCACCAGCAGGCACTGCTGCTAGAAAGCAGAGCACACCAAAAAGCTTCTCCCACAGACTCTTTATCAGGAAAAAAAAAGTCACTGCAGCTCCAGATGTGGAGGAATCTCAGATCCCTTCAAATGGGGGAAAAAAAGAAAAAAAAACACCTAAAAAGACTGCTATGCACCAAGCAACCTGAAGTCCTCACTTTGAAGGGACATTTTAACATATGCTGAATGTAAGCATTTAGCCAAAAGGACTTGGCTGGCCAGTGCACCAAGATCTGTGTTTCATTTTCCAGAGAATATTTGTTTTCCATTAATGGACATGTGCCATGACAACAAGTGAAATCATCCAGCAGAGCAGTTATTAATCTTTCTGACTGATGAGTCAGTTTAGGACCCAGAGACTGGCTGGCAGTGAAAGCCTGGTTGCAACCGCAGATATGCCTGTGCCTGCTTCTCAGGATTAAATAATAGTATTTAAAAAGGGAGGTTGAGGTTGGATAAGCCCTCAGACATTTTATCCTGCAACACTAAATCTGGCACTCGGTTATCCAAGGCCACATTATCCCAAGTAAATGTAAAGTTATGCACTGGGCCTTTTGCCGCAAAAGAGCATCAATTTGTCTTTGAACATTTGCTGAACTATCAGAACCTTTATCGCAAATGATGCATGAACTGCCCTTACAGGAAAACGAAGGCAACTTGGAGGAGCAACATTTTACCACTGTGCTGACACTAATAGCAGAAGTGGAGACAGAGCAGTCCCTGAAAATGAGTGTAAATCCAAGTGGTATCAGCCTGGCTGGCAGGAGACAAAACTACGGTGTGCAGAAGCTCTTTCAAAATAAAAGCTAACAGTGGTACACAGGGAAGTAACCAAGAGCAGCACTGCTAGCTTGGAAAGGCACTGTGAAACCTGAACGCTCTTGGTCTCATGCAGGATCATGCTCAGCAGCCTCCCGCAGCATTAACAGCTTCCTCAGCTCCAACTGGCTGCCAGGGTTCATGGCATTCACCCTCTCCAAGGGAATAAGAAGCCAAAAGGGGCAGAAAACATCTAGGTTCCCTTGCAGGGAGAGGCACCATCACAGTAGGAAATAGAGGGCACGGCAAGAAGCTGCCCCCACAAAAACACCCCTGTGCTGGTTAGCTCCATTGAGCCAGGAGCTCGCACACTGCACTAGGGTGCTGATACTGCACCCAAGGCCATATATGCTGATTGGCCTTAAGTGCAGCACAATTCACAGCCTCCAGGACCACAGCTTCTGTTACTGCAAACAGATTCAACCAACATGCAGCCCTGTCTATTAGGTGATAAATGTCCACACAAAATAGCTGTTTGCAGCTCTCTCCAACCACAAGTTCCCAACTGTGATCTACATCATGACATACATGAATGTCTCTCTCATCTCCCTGGTCCTAGAAGGCTAATTTCTGCTCCTGAAATTGCACTTAAGGGATGGATACTCCATTACATCCTTCCCAGCAGGAAGTGTCCTCACATGAGAAATTGCCATCGCAAATGCAGTCAAGAAAGGGAGTATCAATCTGCACAACAGAAAAGGGCTATACAAGGTACATCCGAGTACATTTCCTAATAGAGAGAAGCTCAAAATAAAGATGAAGCACTATAAAACATGAGATAAGTGTTGGATTACACTCACAGAAGTGTCGAGATCTAACAATGCCAGAGGAGCTGCTGGTTCATCACCTGACTACAGAGGAGTGATGGCTGAGGGAGTCCTCCTACCTCCAACTCTCCCTGCCACAAAGGTTACTTGGCACAGTAAATCCTGGCACCACCACAGGGTTAGAAAGTTAATCCTGAATAAGCACATGGATTATTTTGAATCAGTGTGTATTAACTGAAGTTTTACTCATTTCAAGCTATCCAACTTCCAATTACCTCATTTTCTTGACCTGAACTATATTAGCAGCAGCATGGCATAGTGAACAACTATTCATATGGAAGAGGTGATAGTTATTTCTGGATAGCATTGCTATTTTATTACTAGTCATAAAGTCCACTAAAACCTCAAGAAGTAACTTGAGACCAAAGCTGAAAGCCCTCAGGTGGTTCCCAAAAATCACGCCATTTTGCTTTTAATCTTCCATCAATAGTTTAACAATTATTTCCTCTTAAACTCTGCAATTCCAACCCACAGGACAAAATAGAAAATCCAACAGCTATAGCTTTTGAGCATCTCAACAACAGGGCTGTATTAATCATTGCCAGATTGAAAACCGTTTTATAGTTCTACCTTAAAGTTAGCATTTGCCAAGAGAAAGCTTTCCACTCAATCTGTAACAAACGTTCCTTCTGGATTTCCATGCAGTGACTTAAGACTGTGATAATAAAACAGACATAAGAGGTTAAAGGAGTGTGGGAAGAGAAAAACGTTCACCCAGAAGAACAAATGAAGCAAACTGGGCTGCTGCCAAAGCAGCACTCATCTCTATTTATTCCATGAAGGACGGAAGTCTTCTTAGCAAGAAAAGAAACTTCTGTGGGATAGCATCATGCCCACTCTCCTTCCTACACCTTTTTTGCAGACCTTAGAGCATCTGAAGAGCTTATGCACTCACAGATAAGTAATTATGTCCTACTAAACCAAACTCTGTGTAATGCTGGCAACGGGAGCAACACATTTTGACTCCTCATCAGCTTGTTCTGTATGGGCTGCTGCGAGTCCAGAGACTTGACTTTCATTTCGTATCCCTTCTGATGGAAAGTGTTGTATGTGGCATTCACTGAGGTGCTTCACTGTCTCGGGATGTCGTTCATCCCACAGCCTCTAGAGAAGGGGAAACACAGCCAGCCATGCATCGCCGAATCTAATTGGGAAGGGGTGGGGGGGGGTGACGGAGATGGAAGCCACACTGATCTCAGCACTAAACCATCCCTATCTCCTCTGCCTGGGGAACAGGCCTTCCCAGGCCAATTACTGTATTCAACACAGTGGAGAGCCAGGCTGGGCAGGAAACGTGCTGTGGAAGAGCCTTTTCCCACGGTACTGGGATGTATTCTCCTTCATTAGGGAGCCCTTGGCAGAGAGGAAGAGCACCATGGAAACAGAGGACAGGTTCTACTGTCTTATCTCCTTATACAGACATCTCCCAGGGAAAGCACGCTGTACAGAAACGCGGTACATTACAGATAGATATATGAACAGCAAGTCCACACTGGAGTAGCAATATAGGCCAACACTTCGCCTTTGGCTTTTTTGGCTACTGGCTTTCCTTTCTGGGAAAAAAAAGGAAAATGCCAAGGATTATGTCATGCTTCTTTATTTTTATTTTCTAAATCACCTGAGGGCAATACACCAGGCTAAAACAGATCCGCAGTTGAAACATCTAACATGACTAGATAGCTCAAATCTATTCAGTCAGGTTGGGTAAACAACATGGGCTGGTTTCCTCTGTCCTGAGAAACAACCTGCACAGGTAAGGGCATTCTGGAGTTAATTGGAATTAGAGCTGTGAACTAAAGCCACTTTAATTACAAATGAGTGTTCACACAGGGATTTACTGTAGTTTAACTAGAATGGCCTTAATTCAATGCAGTTTAATTCACTTTAGTGCATTTAAAGTGGTTTAACTAATCTGCTTTGAATTTATTCCTCCAGTTAATTCAGATTAAATTCTCAAGTGCTCTTGTACAGGCAACGACTGAGAACAAGGCTAGGTTGATTAAAAATTTATCACCATTTCCTCCATACTAACATTCTGACCTCTTACTTCATAATTAAAGACTTTCCATGTTATCTTTATATTTGGTCCAACTCACAGAAGCCAGCAACGCTGAAGCCAAGAAGGCAAAGCCCTTCAGATACACTGTTTGTTGCAATAAGCAGCACACATTGCAGTCTGCACCAGAGTTTGGTTGAGAGCTGTGGTTTAACAGTTTATAGTGCAGGTACATCTAGGACACCTCAGCTCCCATGGGTTACATGGTGGCAGGTGCTAGAATTCAGCACAGCATTTCACCTCACAAACCAAAGAGAGATGGAGAGCACTAAGTAGAAAGGATTTGCTTAACAATGGGGTTGGATTTTTTTCCTGCCCACGAATGCAGATCTAATCCATGCTAATCAGCAGTGAACGCTGGCATTCTAGTGGGTTGAAGTCAAATAACAATCCTTTTATTCCCTTAGCTGTTACCAACTCAGCAACCTCCATCTTACACAGCAAGGAACCATTCCCAGAGGTAAGGGGGTCCTCCAAACTGGATGTTCTTATCCCTAGTTTCTCCATAATGCTGGCTGAAAGCCTCTCCGCACTACAGTGATGAAAAGAATGAGACACTCTCACCAAATTCAGTTTCCACTGACGGGTCCCCACAGACTAAATCTTTATTAAATGAGGCTTAGCTCAGAACTGGCAGCTTGTCAAATGAGCATTCTCGCTGAAAAGGCGGATTTCCTTCCTGGGGATTCTGCAGATTCCCTTGCAGGCCTCAAAAAAAAAAAAAAAAGCCATGGATGCACTGGTGTTCAATGCAAGTCTTTGCCCCAAATCCCAGACCAGCAAAACGTGTAAGGAACCCCTTTGGGAACTTCAGCTTTAGAAGTTTACTTTTTCCTATCATTCCCAGCTGGATGAAGTTAAGCCTATTAGCTTCATTTAAAGACAAAGATCAAACAAGTATTGGGAAGGTGAAGGGCTCCAAAGGGAACACTGGAAGAGTTCAATGGGTCTGTCCTGCACAGCTGATGCACACACTTGTCCAGCTCACCCATGCCAGACCTGCATAATTCCACCACTGTTCCTTTCCCACATGGGATGAGCTCACACCATCCTGCCCAACAGTGGTCCCTATACTCAGTCTTTTAAAAGCAACTTCATTTCCTTGCTTAGAAAGCTGTATCATCCATTAAAGTCTTAAAATCCAATCTCCTCACAAGGTAATTTTCCAGTAAAGTGGATAATGGAAAGAAACTCTGTGCTATAAAGGCAGTACGAATTTAATGCTTCTCAAACTCAGGGATAAGCAAGTACTGCCTGCATTACCTGGCTCAAGCCCAAGTGCTGTATAAATTCCCATGCCAAGACAATTCCCCATCCCCAGCCCTGTTGCGGGAGCTGGGCTCCACTCTCTCTTGCTTGGAACTCCCCGAAGGCGAGATGCAGCACTGCCAAGCTGCCTGTTGCACGCAGCCACGGGCTGGGGTTTGCTTGCACAGCTCAGCACGTGACCTTAGCAGCACTGGTATATTTTAAAAAAGGCAGGAAATGCTTAGGCCTGAAGCCCAGTGACTTAATCCAATTTCCCTCCTTTTTTTTCCCTTCCCCCTTCTACAACGTGGACTCTCAGACAATGCATTTCATTTAGAGGGGAAAAATCTCATACGTGCCTACCCTTGCTCACTATCAGGCAAAGTGTTTGGACACCACATTTGCTACCTGTCTGTGCTGACCACACATAGGCAACACCAGTCTCAAGGATTTTCTTTCATACCCCCCATCTGTAAGGCATTTGTGTTCTATTGCAGGCTACCAGCTCTTTTTAACTGCTGCTGTTTCTTATGAGATACAGTTTGAAACCCAAGCATTCATATAGCTCCTCTGAATTGTAAGAGCTCTGCCTACATTTTGGTAAAGACAGTTACATGCACCCCCTTCTACTATCCCGTTCCTCTTCAGGACCCAAACCCTGTTCTTTCCAGGATTGAATAGGGAATGACATAGCACTGGTTTAAATTAAAAGCCATATTTAGGATCACAGCAGTACTACTTGGCCTGCTTAATCCTCTCTTAAAACAGCTAAGCAAACCAGAGAGCACCAGCCACTAGGGCTCAAACACCCAGCTCTCAGCTAGGGTTTCCCAAGCAGGAGCAGCCCAGCACCTACCATACCCTACCCTGCAGCAATCAGACATCAACCAGCCCTGAAAAAGGCTTACACACACCTTTTCTGTTTGGAAGTGGAAATGCAAAGCACTGGGAAAGGACAGTGGAAATGAGAACCACACCTAAGCAGAACAGAAATTAAAAAAACTCATCTCAGCTGTGGAAACTTCACCCAACAGAACACCAACCCATCAGTGGGATAAGTTCATCCCATCATCATGGACAGCAGTTTCCAAAGGTATGACAGCTGTAGATAACACGGTCGCTTCCGTCATCATTCCACATTATTTTTCATTTGCTGGATTGTCTTCAGTGGTTCGATATCACACACACTAGGTTAAGAAGTTTTTGGAAAACCTTGAACAAATAGCATATACATCCAGCTGCATACAGAGCATGCACAGACATACAGCACAAGCATTCTTCTTTTCACACAGCGCTGGCATCTTCTCCACGCATCTCGTGATTTGCAAACATATCCAAGTAGGGAAAAACAGATCAAGTGTGGCCACTTCCTAACTACCCCAAGAGTTAAAATAAAAACACTGACTTTCCAAATTCGCCTCCAAAGCGTTCATATGAAAGAAGTTCATTTTAACAGATTTTTATTATTATTATTTTTTTTAAACAACTGCTCTTGGATTGAAGCAGTTACAGAAAGTCAGGCAGGTTGCCTTCCACACTTTTCCACTGTCAGACCCTGCAGGGCATCCCACCCCCTCAGGGACATCACTTGCAGTCTTCCACCTCCAAATAATTTCACTGGGGCTGGAACCAGGATTTCATAAAGTCCACTAATGGAACACAAACAGGTAAGGAAGCTCACTCACTATGGGGAGAAGTGATGCCACAGGGGCAAGAGAAAAGCAGCTGCACTACCTTTGTTCTCAAGTAATGTGTGTAAATAGCATATTCCAGCATCTAACCAGATGAGCTCATTTTTAAGGAGACTGCCCAGGGTAGAGCAGTGATTTTGTGGCAAGGCTCAGAACTGATCTGCAAAGAACGCTAAGCACTTTTTAATTGGAAGCAATGAATTTGTACTCCTTGCAATCAGAGGGATTGTAGAAGCATTCCAACTGTACCGCAGGAACACAAGAACTATGTAGAAACCCAAGAGAGACAAAAATATTCAAGACAAACATAGATAACACGATCACTGCTGTGCCAGTAGGGTAGTGTTCCTCAATCATTTGCAGAATGATATCTTGCCCAGAAAATTGTGCATGGCAGCACCTCTGCAGGCACCATTTTAATCCCATTTATATTTTAGTGTTTTGTTTTTGCCATACATTCACTGCTGCACACAGTAAACCCAACCATATCAACATTTCCACTGTCTTAAGCCTTTCAATAAAGTCCCAAACCATTGTGCTATTGCTAGCTGTCCTTATGACATGATTTCTACACGAAGCCAGCTTTAAGGCAGCACATTGGCCACGAGGAGGAGCCATGAAGGATTGGACATGGCAGTCTCCCATGGGGCTGGAGATTTCCTCTATGAACTGGGAGGGATGCAGACCTCCGACCCATTTATGTGCTGCAGACCTGAGCTGACCTGCCTGAACAAACAACACCAACATGCAGACTGGCAGTGATAATGGCTGCACTTCTCACCCTAAATTCACTCCAAAACTTCCTCTTCAAAGACTACAGCACTGGGGTTAAAAGGAAAAAATAAAAAGGAAATCTCTTCCCTCAGCATAAGCAGTGAATTTTACTCCCCCAAGAGAAACTCAATTCATGTGCAGGAAGCATTTTCACACTGCGTCTTCCTTGGTTTTGTTTGTGGGTTTGGTTTTTTTGTTTTGTTTTGTTTTCCCCCTTTTATTAAAGGAGGATTAAAAAAACCTCTCAAAAAAACCCTCCAGGACAAAGACAACCAATATTCACTATTGGGAACCTTCAAACCCAGGAACAAAAAATACCATAGAGAGACTAAGAGAGGAAGCAGATCAAAAAAACCTCCACGCCAGCCAAGACCCACCGCAGTCACAGCTGGAGCCTTTGCTCCTGCACCACTGACACGGGCAGCAGCCCCATTAACCACTTCTCTGCAGCCCGTGCACGGGAAACACAGTGCAAAGAAATGCCTCATGCAGGCTCCTCGCCAGCACTGAGAAGGGATGAGGGCCTCTGGTAGCTGTGCTGAAGAGAAAAGCTATTTGAGCAGTGATGCTTTCTTCACAGCTTTTGCTGTGAAGCGGAGCTGCAGATGGGCCACTCAGCAACCGGGTGCAGAACGATGCTGCTGCTTTAGGAGCAGCATTCTGGCAAGTGGTCTGCATGTCCAGCTCTGCCACACCACTGCTCCATTATAGAATCACAGAATAGCCTAGGTTGGAAGGGACCTCAGGGATCATGAATCTCCAACCCCCTCACACAGGCAGGGCCACCAACCTCCCCACTTAATACTAATACACTGTTGTGCTATGAACAGTGGACCAGTGCTTCTTTAATTCATATCCCAAACACCATTCCTGAGAACAGGGCAAGAGTAAGCATGTGTACAGATTAAAAAGCTGTGCAGTTACAAGTGAAATCCAGTGCCACCAAATGAATTACAGAGGGCATCTCACTTGGCAGCCTCAGATCTCAGCACCTCTTCGCTGTTTCTCCATTTTCCAGTGGCATCTGGGAGGAGAGGGGAAACGGTTCCCTCTCAACTCAGCAAAGCCAGGCTTCTATCACATGCTTAGAGACCAGTGTGCCTCACTTAACTTCCTTCCTTCACCATCAAGTCCTGGGAAATGTAAGGATGGTCAAATATGTTGCTGCACCAGTAATTACAGCAGTTAGAAGAAGTATTTGTACCACTCTGTCCTACAGGATTTCTTGTTAGCTGCTTTCCCCAGCAGATGCATCATTGACACTAGAAATCAAAGTGCTTTGAAGGTAAACTAATACACTCTCCTTCAGAGATCCTCCCATCCTGCTCACAGATAGCATCGCTCCCAGACCTCAAGTCCTGCAGCACAGGCATTCATTCATTCTTCTCAACTGCATTTTGAGATTGATTTTACAGGAGAGTTCCCAGAGCTCTTATGGAGGTTCTGCCCACGCTGATGTCATGGTTATATTTAAAGAAGGAATCCCACTAAAATGGTTTATAACATGCTCTGGCAGGACAGTGTAGACAGAACTAAATCCTATTAAGCTACTTAGGTTGCTTTCCCCTCCTAAAGTCATTTGTCAGATGCTGGCTCTGCACACAGCAGCCTACCAGCCTCAGACCAGCTTACCAAGAGCCACACTGAAAACACCAAACCAAAGAAGCAAATCCAGACACCATGCAAACAAGAAACTGGGGCAATGCACTGCTCCAGTAACCTCCAGGGATCCCAGAAGGTGAAGGAAGCTGCTGGTTAGCTTCTCATTACAGTTTGGAATCTACTCACATACCACTGGACTTTATTAGTTAAAATAAAAATGACATTATATGCTGTTCTTGACATGAGTCAATACTTTTTTGAAAGAGTTATATGGAGAGTACCTGAATGGAAGGTATACCTTATAAACAGAGGTCACACTAATGGGGAGTGGGGATAACTGGAAGATGAAGCACCGTTCAACCTTAACTTGGTACCCCAGGGAAAAGGGGAAAGCAGCATTCAGAGCTGTCTGGTCTGCTTTCCCTGTAACTTAAATACAGGCGCCACCGAGTCCTAAAAGATTAATTCCCATAAATGTTAAATGCACATATTTAAGGCTCCAGTTTTATAGTGTTCACTCCACTAGGTCAACACGTCACTGCTACAAAATTGCAGAGAGAAACCTCGATTTCATGGGTCCCATAAAGAAGCAGAGAACAATAGGCTGGAAGAGACCTCTGGAGGTCACTGTAGTCCAACCTGCTGCTAAAAGTAGGGCTGATTTCATAGATGGATGAAGCTGATCTGAGCCTTGTCCAGGCAAGTTTCAAGTGTCTCAAAGGCTTGGCTTTCCAACCCTTCCCTCAGTCCCTGCTACAGCACCATGGAAAAACTGTAAGCAACCACAGCTGCCATTTCCCAATAACTCCTGGCCGCTGCCCCATCATCGAATCATAGAATGGCCTGGGTTGAAAAGGACCACAATGATCATCTCATTTCAACCCCCTACTATGTGCAGGGTCACCAACCACCAGACCAGGCTGCCCAGAGCCACATCCAGCCTGGCCTTGAATGCCTCCAGGGATGGGGCATCCACAACCTCTTCAGGCAACCTGTTCCAGAGCTTCACCACCCTCTGAGTGCTTCACCATCTTCTTGCCATGCACCCAGTTTGACCCCATCTTCTCCTAGCTCTCCTTCAAGTATGAGAATACTGCTATGGATCCAGCCCTGTGCCATTACCTCCTCTCCAGGTGAAATGGTCCCAGGACCCCCAGCCACTGCAGTGGGCTTCCTCAGTCAACAACTCCCCTGCACAGGGGCCCCAAATCATCTCGCAGTTACACAGCATGCCACGCTGGCGGAGAGCATCTGCACACAAAATGGCTGATGACCCCATTTTAGGGCTATTTTCAGCTTGTTTGCCTCCAGCTGCGTGACCTACCCCACCTGACACGGTCACGAAGCACCAGAAGGTGACAGCTCTCCCCCCACGCACCGCTGAGCGGAGGCGGTCGCTCCGTGGGTGTGATAAATGCAGTCAGCTCCATCCGAGACCAAACAGGAGACTCAACAGCGTGAACGCTCAAAACAACAACACGAGGCAGCAGAGGGGGATGGAAAGGAGAGGTAGAGGGAAGGAGGCAAGAAGCAGCAGAGGAGTTGCACGCTTCAGACTGGAAGAAAGGCACCTCAGGAATTATCTGGTGGGCTGAGTGCACTGATGCTCACGCTCAGCATTGGCTGCTGCCTCCCAGAGCTGCACAGCAATGAGCCCGGGGCTGGGATGCTGCCAGCTCACAGCAGAGCGTGACAGGCACAGGCACCGACTGCCTCAGCGCTGCAACTCTGCACGCATCGATCACTGCCCCCAGCAGAGGTTAATCAGGGAGAGACAGCAAAGCAGCGGCACCTCGAGAAGAGAAGGGCAGGAACTGTGCAGGGTAATCACACCACTATAAGGCAATCCTAGGTTCTGCTTCATTCCATGGCTCAGTGGGAAGACAACTGCAGGCACAGGCATGGGGTGAGACGTGCAGTCGTGCTGGTGTCTGGCAGGTCGGAGAGGTACTGGCACCCAGAAGGTGTTAATACTCCTCAAAAGCAGCACGAGCATCAGTGCTGTGCTTGTAGGTGTTGCACTCCATTAACTTAAGAAAGCAAAGGAGAAAAGAGTCACAACAGGAAAGCAAACCAATCTTGGCTTCTCTACAGAAAGGGCTCCGGGACCACAGTCTGAGACCACACTGACATTTACAAAATAAAAGACATCAACCAAAGAAAAATAAATACAGCACCTTCCCCACACGCTTCCTTTCCAGAGAAAAGTACAGAACCATTTAAAAAAATTTTAGGGACCGAGAGTACAATTCCATTTGAAAGTCTGTCACATCTTTTGTTAGCTTCTTTGAGTTCAGTACAACCAAATGAGGTGTGGAGACATTTGATAAGCAGACAGCTAAATATTAGATTTCTCGGTTATTTAAAGCTTTAGCAAAAAAAGGTTTACAGTCATTTACAGGTGCACCATTCTCAGGCTTGGAAATTGCTGTTATTTCTGCATCAGCTTGTTTTTACTGCCACAGAAAAGAGGTACGAAGCATAGTTTCCATGAGTGGGATCTCCCCACAGAGTATTGCTTTCCACATTTACAGCTGCAGCCGTATAGCAATGTGTTGGACATCATTCTGCCCTTTCTCCACCATCACTGCTGGATGTTGGGCAAGAGAAGATGCCCAGGACACAGCATGGGCAGGTTCTGACAGTGCTGCCTCACCCCACACACACACTGGTGCAGCCCCACAGCTGTAGGCAGCATAGCTGCCTCTAAACCTTAGCAATTGTCCATCCTGGGTGAGGATGCACATAGCAGGAGGGTTGAAACTAGATGATCATTGTGGTCCTTTTCAGCCCAGGCCATTCTATGATTCTAAGAAAATAGGTATTAAGGTTTTCCTCTCATCTTACAAGAGTCTGTAAAATCCTCACATCCTCAGATGGAAGTCTGACTCACATCCACTTCACAAATATTGAGATTGTTATTTAAGTAGGCTATCTAGAGTTGTTATCTATCAAATCTGACCTGCCGAAGAAACGAAGCACAGCAAACAACTCCAACCTAACAAACATACCTATTTTTGTTTCTGTGCTTGGTGATCAAAGCTTTTCCCATAATCCCAAGAATCTAAGACCACTTTGGTAACAGCCAAGATAGAAAAAAACCTCCTGTTTCAGGACAGACTGAAGCCTGTCCTACAGCAATGCAAACATCACGTTCAGGAAACAAGTCCCAGACAGCCCTTGTGTTTGTAAGACTGATGGCATGACAGCAAGAACGCCAAACCTGCAGCTAAAGTCAAGACAATCCCATAGCCATAACTGACCTCACAAGCACAACCTCTGGGATACAAAGAGAGCTCTCCCTCAAAAGCCAGCTCACCTCATTGACAGTCATGGTGCTTTTCATAATCTTGTCCACAAATTCAATCAAGCTCCAGATACAATCTAATCAAGTTGGACGAGCTGGCTCAAAGGAGCTGTCTTTTCAAGTCCTTTAATGGGAGGTCAGCTCAAAACAAGCTCTGATGTCCCAGGACTCAAGCAGCTGTATTTCATGTCATTCGTTGCTGTAGGCACCAAAGACCCATTCAGCTCCCCAAGCTATCACCCCAAAGGAGCATTTGATCTCCAGACAACTAGACAAGTTAGGTTTAGCTTTCCCTCCTTGTTGGCCACATCCCTAGCGATTTCTCCCAGCACAGCAGCTCTCCTTGGTGCAGGACAAGGAATTCCATTCAAGTGATTCCTCAGGTTCAAATTTCCTTCTGGAAAACATAACTATCCCTGAGAACTACTGCTAATCTGAAGTTACTCTCATTCCAAAGTAAAATTACAGATTGTCAGTACTGTTTGTGTTTAGGAAGAGCTCATCATTCCTTTTTAAGTCATGTTTATTACTTCAGTGTGTACTTAAGAAGAAATTTCCTCCTTTAGAGAAAAAAATACTCTCACAATGGTTAAATAGGGGAAAAAGTTAATTTATATTTCATTTTGGGCTAAAGCATTTAAAAGATCATAAGGTACATTGATGCTTTAAGATAACACAACTCTCGAACGTTGACACGTATGCTGATACTGTAAGAACAGACTATTCAAGGGGTCTGAGTTTTAAAGTTAAATTAAAATTTCATCTACGGAGCCCAGGAATAGCAGCATAATTTTTAACTACCATAGGGCAAACCAATGTGACTGGGGCTGAAGCGTATCCATCTGTATATCCCAGGCATTGGCTGGGATAAACACAAGTTAAGGCACATCTTTCTATGAAAGCGGGTAGGGGGGATTTTTTGTTTCCATATAAACCTTTGTGTCATAAAATACCACTTCTTCCCAATGGGCTTCCATAGATAACAAAACAGCAAATGCTCCCACATGCCAAACTCATAGCATTTCAAAACCAGCTATTCCCAAGCTGCTAAACAGATAAACAGAACTAACAAGCTTCCTGCCAGCAAGCCACTCCCCATCTTCCTCTTGTTCAGCATGTGCAGCTCAGCTCGTTTCCTATGTCAGCTCCAGCAGGAAGAGCTATTTCAGCTAGAAGAAATAAGATGCCCAGAGCCCCCGACATACTGGCTCTGCATCGCATTCAAAAAGCACTTAGAAAAAGGGCTACTGATGAAAGGAAGGGTGCCGTTATCTCCAACACACCAAACATCTGAAAGGATGTCCCCTCCCAGACACTTCAATGTACGAAGTTCGGTTCCTTCCCTTTTCTTGTTAAGTAAAATCTTCATAAAATAAACTGTTGATTGTTTTGACTGCATACCCAGCCAGCTCCCATATAAAACATTCCTGCCCCATCTCCACTCCAGGTAGGTCCCTGATGAGTATCTCCAATACTTAAGGTATCAATATTTCTTCCTGCAAACTGAGCTCTAGGGAGAATGAAGAAGTGAAGAAGCTCGAGCGCATTTATCAGCCTTGACAGTTTCTCTCTGCATGCAGCACTGGAAAACAATTTCACTGATAAATGGATGGGATGTAGCTGGTCACACAGCCCTGTATCTTGCTTTCAACCTCATTACTCTTTAGAAGAGCTGCACCTCAGCAAAAGGGCTTCAAAACACAGATAGACTCACAGCAGGGAAATGTGTAGGGAAGGTGGGGGCTGTCGCTGTGTTTCAGACACACAGCTGAACCCCAGGGAGCTAGAGATGGCCATCATTGGTATTCTTGCTCATCCAGCTGCAGAACAACATCACACCACCATCTCAGACCTTCAGTGTCAGCACCACATGGCTCTGTGTGATTTCACATCATCTCTGTAGCTGTTGGTATGGAGGTGCGCACACAATGAGAGCATCAAATCCCACATAATCCACTGTAGTAGAAGCAGGAGGAAATAAAAATATATAAATCAAGTGCTCAGACGGCAGCCAGAACAGCTCAAGAGCATTAAAGTAATGGAGAATAAGGTCTTCAAGGAGAGAAAGAAGCAAGGAAAGAAAAAGCAAGGAGAAAGGTACATTGGTTCACTTAACAGCAATGTCCCCTGCTCAGCTACAATTCCACAGCCATGAAATAACCAGAAATTAAGCATTATCACAAACCCCTGGTCACTGGTGGTGCAGTGGTTTGCTCTATCAACTTTCCAAGCCCTGCATTGTTTCCGATTCCATACCAGAAAGAAGTCATAAAGAGCAGGAAGCAGCTAACCTATAAGCCAAGCCCAGAAGTGTGTTTTTCCTCCATGAAAAAACACCACTAAGGTTTAGAAAAAGCTATAGGACCACAAGAAGAGAGAGTCAGCCAGATAGAAGGAAACTTCTATCTGGCTCCTGAATTTTGCTCACTGATTCAACACCCCAAGAAGGGAGACTCAACATAAAGCTTTATGCTTTTCCACACACCCCCTAACCATACTAAGTGCCAAAGCATGATGACACATGGGCACTTTGTTCCTGCCTCAGGTTCACCTGCTTGGCAGAAGCATTTTCCCAGTGGCAGATCAAAGTTACATATTGCACAACAGAATACTCAAACACCAGGGAGTTTACCTGCAGAAGTTATATAGCCCCTCATTTCAACCCATGTCCAACGTGGCCTCGTATGCAGGCACAGTGAGCCAGACCAGGGTTACAACAGTGAGATAATAAGAAGAAAGTTGTGTTTTACACCTGGGTCAGGGCTCGGTGCTGTTCAGGTTGCAGCAGCTCAGTTACCCTGGCCTCAAGCCAGCAGAACAGCTCAGGTCAGCAGCAGGGTGAGTTATCCTGTAACTTCAGGCCTGCCTCTGCGTGGTGTTGAAAGCTGCTCACAGCCAGATCAGCATCTCTGTGCGATCACTGGGCAGCCCTGGGGGCAGAGCGTTATGCCACCAACCCAGACATGCCCTCCTGCCTTCCCTTGGCTGGGGACTGTGTAACAATGACCTCAGAAGCCACAAACTTCCATCTCACAGAAGCACAATTAAAGGGCTGAAGCCGCACAGTTGGTTGAGGATGGGAGAGTTGCATCAGTTTTAGGATTCCCCACACAGGTCCTCATTTTTGAGTCCCATTTACACAAAATAACACGGTGCTGAAAGCCACAGTCTTGCACTATTTTTCCACTGAGGTCTTGCCTGAAAAGAACTAAACACATAAACATGCATGCTTAAAGCCCAAATCCAATTTTAAATAACTCCCGGTTTGTTGGAATATAGTACTATCAGAAGTTTCTTTCACTTTTGTGCAAGAACACTGTGCAACAAGGGACACACGAGCAAGTCTTCAGCAAGGATTTATTCAAAACTGATGCAGGAAGCAGCTTCTCCAATGCACACAGGTCTCGCTCCCCCAGCAGTTGAGAACAATCAGTCTCTCTTTGATGATGCTATTAACAACATCCAGCTTTCCAGTGCTGAGCTTTGTGCAGGGCGATTCACAAAACCACAAAGCAAAGTTGAGACTGCGCACAGCCACGCTATCTCTTGTGTGTAAAACTAGATAAAGCTCAAGTCAGTTTGCTTGAATTGACTTGCAGGAGCTCAAGGCAGCTTGTTTATTCATTTATTTATTTTAAAAGCAAAACTTCAAAGCATTTGCTCAACTGGTAAAGAAAAAGGCAACAATGAACTTTCTCTCGGAGCACAGCTAAGCACCTGAACAATGAGGGGAAAACAAAACCACACCACACCAACAGAATCTGACAGCGCCCTGCTTCCCTGGGTTATAGGGAAGAATACTTTTCCAAAACACTGCACAGGAAAGGAAGCATTTTGTAATGCTTTACAGTTCCCAGAACAAAGTGACCTCTCCTATTACTGACCCCAACCTGCACTTGCAGACTTGGACACCAAAAAATCCTCCTGCGATTTACAGATGCAAAAGAGGACACGGTGACAATTGAGGCAGCCAGGGCTTGGCTATTAAGTCAGGGATTGAAAAATGTGCAAGGCAGCAGAATTCTAAGTCACTCGGTCATAATTTCAGCAGGAAATGCTCAGCGCTTATCAGCTGCTTTGAGCCGCCCCTGCTACGCTAATCCAGCAGCTCTCAGCGCTGCAGCGCCTGTGACGGAGAGGGCCATTGTCAGCAATGGAGTCCTTTGACATTTGTTCTCATAGCAGCAACAACTGGGGAAGGCATTACAGCAAAGCACCTACCTTACAGCAGAGCACTGCTTAGATCAGTGTTCAAGGCAGGAATTCAAGCACTGTACGCTCTGCTGCAGCTTTACCTGCTTGGAGCTCCATAGATCAGTGCCTCTTTACTTTCTGCCACCACATCTTGTCCCTCTGTGCTGTCTGAGCTGTGCAGCTGCTACCTGGAGCTACTGCTTCTAGGCTGGGCCTGGAGAATGGGTGTTAGTACCACGATAGCAGGAATCAGCCCCTGCTGCCATGGCACCGTCCTGGTGTGCCTCCACCTGCCAGCAGTGCTCCTGGGCTACCCAGTGCACAGTTTGCTGATGCAGGAATGCACCAAATGCCAGAGTACATCTATGGAAAAAGGGATCCCCAGAAGCTCAAAGGGAACTCTGTACCTTGTTAAAGGTACTGACTGCAAATTTGCTTCCAACTTGTGTTCAGCTTACCCTCTGCAGTTATTCACACTGTGTTACACTGGCAAATGTAAGCTACTCTGGACTTGTGATACAGAACTACCCCATCTCTCCAGGAAGACCTTGTCTCACCCATCCCACATGTCAGAAGTGCTGCATTCCCCACCAACAGCATTCAGCAGCTCTGTGCTTTTGACCTTGAAAATTTAAACACGCTGAAGCTTCCCCTCAGACAGCAGCTGCAACACTGCTCACTGTGCACAAAACTATGAAGAGAAAAGGAAGTATATTTGCTTTCATAACCCCAACTTCCCCTTTCTCCCAATATAGTTCTGAGCTGTTTTTGTTTCATCTCTAGCTAGGTGTGCTGTAAGCCTTACTGCCACGTCTTCTCAATGCTACCTTTAGATTAATAACCAGCTAGAGATGGGTTCTCTCTCTACATGGAGAGCTACAGCAAGCCAGGAGCACTCCAGCCAAACAGCTGCTACCCAGTCAGCATTCTGACCTTACAGGTTCCCCAATGCTGAACATAGAAATACACCATCAGCTTTTCTGGCTGCTGCATTTCCTGAAATGCGCTTTCATCAGATCTGCACAGGAATTGGGGTTTGGTTCCTCACTCCCTGTTTGCCAACCACTTCCTCCTTTGTTTATTTTTAACTTAGGTGTCTTCCAGTTCACTCCGTGGCTGCATGGACTTTCAGCCACTTGTCTTCTGCCAGATTAATAGCTTTCCTTGGATTCATAGAAACCTGCAGTGTTCATACCTATATTTCTCTTCACAATTTACTCTGCATTTGAAAGCAGCTCTTCTGAGGCACCAAGTGTCCTCACCTGTGCAATCAGCAATTTGCCACTTTGGAAGCTTATCACAAAGTGGGATTCACCACTTTGCAAGCAGGGCTGTTCAGGTCTCCCAAGCAACACATATGACAGAGGATGAGCTCACTGACCACCCCACCCACAATAAAACTACACTGGAGATTCTCTGAAGCTACAAAGACGACTGCCATGCCCTCCTAAGTCTACTTCACCTCTTTCACTTCAACACCAGTGATCACAATCGCATGCCACAAACTCCCATCAGCTCCCTAAACACACCAGCAACACAGAAATAGTATGAGCAGCAGCAGAGTTAGAACTGCTCAGACCAACTGCATTAGATTAATGGGGAATGATATCCAACTCCCAACATATACAAGATGCTGGATCTCTGACAAGAGACTTCTCAAAGCCCTGATGGCTTGGCAGCAGTTGCCTGGAATCCTTCAACCTTTTAGCAGGTGTTAAAGCTGCTGGGAAAGAGCCAACCAGTACTTTTGCCTCACTGAAGCAATCAAACCATTTGTTACATCACCCAAACACTGCAAGAAGTGAGAGCAATCCTCTAGAAAGGAATTTTGAGCAGCCCTGAGATAAGATTCCCTGAAGCGACAAAGCAAATATCTGCAACAACTCTGGTAGGTTCATGGAGCTTTTACTGAATGAAAGGAAGCAGTGCATGAACTACAAACAAAGCAGAGCAGGGCATTTGCTCAGACACTCTTACAAAGCACTCAGTAACTGTTCTCACTTAACTCCAAGCAGCATAAACCCCACCACAATACCTCCAGCAACAACCTTGTGTAAGTAAATGAGTTGTCCTTCAGTTTATAATGATAAAGGTTGGAAAAGACCACTAAGATCACCTAGTCCAGCCATCAACCCATCCCCACAGACCACATCCCTCAGTGCCACACGCCTACTATAGTTCTGGAACACCTTCAGGCACAGTGACCCCACAGCTCCCTGGGCAGCCTGAGCCAGTGCATCACTGCTCTGAGGTTTTCCTAATACCCAACCTGAACCTCCCACAAACCTTCCCCTTACAGCCTGCAGAAGAATCTCACAGGACACCACCAGCCTTCAATGCTAAAAGAAGCTAAAGAAAGAACCTTCTGATTTTTCTCCTTCCTTCCATCATCTTCAACAGTGAAATTGCCAACTCGAGCTCAACTAAAGACAGAAATTTAGATGGAGCATGTTCTCAGACAGCATTTTAATTTAACTCCGAGCACAGCTTGCCTAGATAGGTTATGGATGCCCCATCCCTGGAGGCATTCAAGGCCAGGCTGGATGTGGCAGCCTGATCTGCTGGTTGGTGACCCTGCACATGGCAGGGGGGTTGAAACTAGATGATCATTGTAGTCCTTTTCAACCCAGGCCATTCTATAACAGTAATGGAATTAATGCAATCAGTACTTTGTAATAGAATAATTTTACCCCACCCAGAGCGGGGAACCTAAGATGCTCTCACGAGGGGAGTATGAAGAAGGCAGGCACAAAATTAAATGGTCACAACATGCCCCTGGTGCCTCTGAGATTTTAATCACACTGCCTGAGGCACAGCAGCACTTACACCTCGGGCTCTGCATGGTGCTTACTTGGGTTGGCCAACCACGTGTGCTCACCTTCCCGAGGCAGTTCAAGGACTCATCTCCCACCACAAGTGCTCCCTCCCACCTCCTGATCATGAGGCTCCCCAACAGCACACAAACAGAGCATTCCCAATGCACATCTCTCTGTATCGTCCTCCTTATCCCACATCAGTGAGGGTATTTGCATGAGGGGAGACTTCCTGCCTTGGTTCTCCACGTCCTGCAGCCTTACTGACACCATAATCCTGTTTATGACAGGCTGGTTGCTATGGAAGTGATTAAGTGGCCACAAGATTATACCTGCAGGTGGAAGGCATGCAAGCAAAGGAACCCAAGCAGTTTGCTGCATACTCTCACAGACAAGACACAATCCCCACGCAGTGACTGGGAGCTCTAACAGTAACTCCCAGAGGCACAATTTGACTGTGAGGAACGGCACAGCATTAAGCTTTCATTTAATTTTCTCCTAGAAAACAGGTGGTTCACAGTCACATCACTGGCACCCACTAATTTTAGTGAGCGCCCCACAGTTGAGCAGTGGGGCCTCAGCCACTTTCCCAGGACCCTGGAATTTTTTCTGTGCTTAAAATGCTCTCTTTAGTCCAATGATCACAGTGAAAGAGGTGACAAGAGCCTATAACCAAGCTCTGCATCTTTAACCACCCTTTTGTTGATTACTGTCTTTTATAAAGCAAGGATTCAGAGGGCAGAGAGAGGCAGATCCGACACACAGTGACATGCATGACTAACCCAGCCTGAGCAAGCAGGGCGGGATGAGAACGTGCCTGGAATGCAGAACTCTGCTCAGGAGCTATTAGCAGGGGCACAAGGAGAGGGGCTGGCTGGAAGTTATATGTTAGGCAGCAAGGAGAGCAGCCAAGGCAGCCTGCAGACTCCAGTCCTAACACCAGGAATCAAATAAAGCACTTTTCTGCTTACTAAGCTGAAGGTTACACTGTCATTTGCAGGAGCTGTATGTAATAGTGTCAGCCCTCGAAGAATTGGCTTTATGCTCACAGCACATGGGAGGCAGGCTCTCTGCTGACCAGTCTGCTTGCCCAGGTCCTGAGTGCTCAGAACAGACCGATGGGGTGCCAGAAGGTAGCAGTGAGACAGAGTCTGGATGAGAACATCTCCAAAGTAGAAATCTTGCACAGCTAGTTTCGGTATCAGAGATGTGTTGTACACATTTGTGGGCAGGAAGGAAAGAACCAAACCAGGTTAAGATGTCAGTGGTTCCTTCTTAGAACCCTTAATATACTGCACCAAGTAAACAAGATTACTCTTAGCAAAGACAGCACAAATCAACCTAATGTAATTATTAAGTGCTGGAAGTCCAGCCCATGGGTTATACCTGCAGAACTACATCTCAGTTGCTGGATGTGCTGCTATTCTGGTCCCAGAGGACACCTTCCCTGACTGTGCTCCATTGCCATCAGCAGAGAGCAACTCAGACACCAGGCAGCCTTGAGCTGCAGTGCTCCTCAGCACTGGGAACACATGAAGAGGTGGGTCAGTCACAGGCAGAAGGCACAATAGCTAGCAAATAGCTATTTAATGTACTTAGGGACTGTAGTAAGACAAACAACATTCTTGGAAATCAATATTTTATTGAGGAAAAAATGAACAGCAGGCAACTGAATTTTAACAGACAACAACAGAACCCACGCAAACACCAAAGAGGAAAGGGAGCAAGGCATGCATGTGACCCAGCAGCCTCAGTGAGAACTTCAGGGTTAAGGAAGGTGTACAGGAACAAGAAGAATTAGCGCTCCAGTGGGGATTAGGGTAAGGAGATCCCCATACCTTGCTTCTCATCATCTGCTGGGAGAGGATGTAAGTTCACAGCACATCCCTTCCTCCTTCCACCATAACCTCCGCTCTGCCCGAGGCTAAAGCTGCACTAATAAAAACAGCAGAGCTGCAGTAAACTGTCCGGCCTCGTTACTTACACCTCAGCAGCGTGCTCCCAGCATTACCAACACACTGCCTCTCCCAGAGCTGCCTGCTCACACAGCACTGGAAAGACGTCCTCAAGCACTGTGTGTCCACAGTGAGAATTTCCTCAATGGGACTGGATGGATTTTGTAGTCATCACCTTTAGTTCACCCTTAAATTTAAGGTGTTTACAATGCAAGCCCATCAGCACACCAGGCCTGGCCCTGGTCTTGAGGTCAACCAGGACTTCTGCCTTGTTATACTTACTGGAACAAAAGGTTATTTCAGTGTTGTAAACTGGTTGCTGCCATCAGTTTGCCTACTCAGGCTGATTCTACATCTGTAGTTTCCACATCTGCAAGAACTTCCCTGCACACATACAGAATTGGACCTCAGCTCAGGGATGGAGCCCTGCCCGAACAGCTCCACTGCTCAGCCCATACACCTGCATGAACTCAGGCTGCAGGGAGGGATGGGAGGACACAGAAAACACAGGTCACATTTTGAAACAGCACAAGGCACACAGGAAGCATTACGTGGTGTTTTGAGAACAGCACTCTCATCCAAAGTAAAGGCTTCTGTTTAGCTACAGTTGAAGTGTCAAGTAAATCATTCTGTCCTCACTGGGTGTACTAGTGCTGCTTCCCACTACATTCAGACAGGAAAAAAAAAGACCAACACAGATGATTCTCTTTTTTTCTGCCTCCTAATGTAATTAGAATTTTACCTTTTAAGGGAACACGTGCATTTACACTTGTCATAATGAATGGAGTACCTCTGTTGTAGCCTTGTGTAATTACTCCTGCCCACTGCAGTCCAAGGCATTGACTTTAACCTTACCCAAGTTCAGATCCTAAGAAAAGAAAACATCCTATCTTTTTAACTGTGTCTGTCTGAGCACAGTGACAGCCAACTATCTCCACCACAGACTTGTTCTGGGTCTCTGCCTTCCAGCATTGCTCACACTTGACAGCTTGTCAGTCCGAAGCTACACGAAGATCCTGTTCCCAGGATCTATCACTGTACTCAGCAATCTGAACTAACAAGTAGAGTTGCAATGGGGGTAGAAACAACAACTCTTTCTCTGATGGATTTTTAATCTTCCATCCAGTTCTCCTCTAGAAATACAGACTTCTCAGGCCCAAGTCATGTATTGTTGGGGCCCCAGCAAAGTTTCCTTCCTCCTTTCAAAAACAGGAAGAGATGACAACACGATGCAAGTTCACCATCCATTTTCATGCCCCAGAAGACTCAAGAAAAAGCACCTGGTACTTTTTGTTTTAGAACACTCAGCTGCTTCCCAATCCCACACAGCAAAACAAGCTGCTTGTGCAAAGCCAGCAAGCAGCTCGTCAGATTCTTATTGGAAAAGCAGAATTCCAGAAGGAACTAGTTTGATTAGAAGACATTTGCGTAAGTTATTACATCTCCTCTCCTTCTATCTTCACTTGAAAGTTATCTGATGACACCTTCACCAAAAAGCAGCACATCAGCAGGGCAGCTCCACCATTTCCTCTTCATTACCACCACAAGGTCTGATGCAGGTCACACACTGAGCATCTCAGACACTTCCTTCATTGCTCTACCCTTCCAAAAGCAAACCAAGAGCTCACTAGGGGTGCATTGACCAAAACTCAGAGTTCTGCAATTGATGCAGCACAGTTTGTCACAACTACAATTGCTCCTAGGCTCTGAGAATTACAAGCCTGTAGTTGGGCATCTAATTAAAGAAGGAATGAATTAACGAGTTTTACCAAAGGCTTTCAAGTCACCATTTTAATTTGTATCCTAAGTCAGCAGCAGGTCACTCAAAGGGGCTTTCTGTGCTCCTGGTCCCTCTGTCACATCCCACGGCAGCACCTTGCTGCCACTCAGGCCTTACAGCCAGAGTGAACTCCACAGGAAGAGGCCTGGACAGCTTCTGGACAGCTGAATGCAGCCATCACAAGTCACACAGCAGTTCTGCAGTGCAAGAGAGCAGCCAGGCCCAATGCAGGATGCACTGAGTGCTGCCTCCACCACTTCCATTCATCCCAGCCCCAACCCCCAGCTCTAACAATTGCAGTTCAGTGCCGGGCTCCCAAGGAGGCAGAAATTGAAAACACGTTTCCATTGAAGCACAGCTTGAATTTCATGAATTCCACCACTCTCAACTTTCTCAGCATTTCCTGGAGTGAATACTGTAAAACAGGAGAGAAAGAGGTGGAGGAGCAGGGCAGGGAAGCAGCCTCATCCCACCCCCCTACAGCAGCCAGAGAGGGGTGCAGGGGCACTGTCAGCACACAGCAACAGGAGGAAGGGCTGCTCCTAGGGTGAAGGACACAAGGAAGGGATAGTTCAACATAAGCTTAGAGGAAGGAAAGCAACACACCACAAAACTGCCAGAGGCTTCAGGAACAGTAAAAGTCATCTGTTACGAGTGCTCAAACAACAGAGCTGCAGGCTGAGCCCAGATGCAAAGAGCAACAATTGCAGCAATGAGAAGGGAAGGTAAACTGTGGTCCCAGTGCTCCCAGCAGCCACAGCCAGCCTCACTGGGAGCTTGGGAGCACTGTGAGGCTGCAGGAGCACCCATCCCAAGCAGCAAACCTAATGCACAGCGAGGTCCTGCTCTGCCCATCAATCTGCCAATGGACACTAAAGCAATTATAACTGCCAGAAACAACAGGCAGCACTGAGCAACAAGTCATTTTTTTTTTTTTTCACATGCACAACTATAACCCAATCGACCTTGGGATTATTCAAGTTTGCTAATTAACACCCGGGAGATAGCTCTGCTACCATTACCCGTACCCAGACCCCCTTCCTGTCCCACAGCCCGCCCTTATCTGAGGGGCATTACATCATCTGCCAGAGCCCTCTTGTAACAGACACCATTATGCAACTCAAGTGCCTCCATTTGGGTTTTGGAGTTATTTTGAATTTCAGTGTTGAATAGCAGGCTTGTTTAAATTCACCGCATGAACAGCGGCGTTTCATAGACTGAAAAGGGTGCCCATGCACAGACACCAGCACTGGCATAACAACACATCTGAATGTGGTGCACATTTGTGAAACATCCATTCTCCACATGCCAGGTTCTCCCCATCCAGGAATAAGCACAGCATTGTTAGGACTCACCAGCACTATCTTTCACCCCTAATTTCACACTGCAAAGGACTTTGGTGCATGTGCACGTGCAGCACTGAGCAGGCAGAGCCAGCCCATAGCACTAAGCAAGGAAACCCCAACCTGAGCTGCAGCTCCAGGGGGGGGGGGTGAGGAGCAGCTCCTTCCCCTGGATGGTTGCAGGGCTGCTCTCAGGAACAAGATATGCTTCCTCGTTCAAATGATAACTCCAAAGCAGCCTGGCACAGCCACGTCTGAGCTAACAAGCCCAGGGCCATGGAAAAGCAGAAGTTGTTCTAAATGTTACCATCATCTTCAAGCACACAGAAGGAAAGCAATACAAGTATCAGGACTGAGTTACATTGACCTCCCTACCTACGCCCTGCATGCTAACCTTTCCCCCCCTCCTCCGTTCTTTTGGCAAGAGAATAACAGCCCTGCAGCTCTAAGCACACACAAATGACTGCTTTACAGGAGCACACTCACCTGCGGCTTACTAAAGATCACATGATGAGAACAGACCTGAAAACCTGCAAGTGGATCACCACCAGAAATCTAAAGAAAAAAAAGCTTGAGATTAAAGACTTTACAGCGTGAAAGTGTGCTGAGTTTGACTTTTATATATATAAGACGAGGAAAGAGGAGAAAGCATCAGCAGCACCCTGCCCTCACAGTGACTATTTGCCAGGTACCCACTGACCCTTTCATGGTGCAGCTAAGGCTCTCTCACTTGGGGATGCATGTAACCAATTCCTAGTTTCTCACTGCAGTCATGCAACAAGTTTTCTCAGCCACTTTTTTTAGGCTGTCATCTGAGTGCATCCCCAGGACAGCAAGTCTTGCATGACCTCAATCTTCCTTCAGTGTTTGTTCACCTGTCTTGTTAATCATCATCCCCAGCGAGCAGGCAGCAGGATGGCACACCGAGCAGCAGACAGCCTTGCTCAGAGGGCAGCAGTTATGAGGTGGTGTTTAATTATTTGAGACAACTCTCCAGCACATCAGTACGTCCCCAAGTATTTTAAGCCTTATCCATGTCTCAAGAGTGCAAGCTGGTTTAAAAAGTTCAGTCCAGAAGGCGACCCTGGTATGTTTCAAGGTTACTCAAGCCCTGTCCGAATCTCAGAGCAAAGAAATTCCCAGACACCACAGCCCTTCCCCCAGCGATGGGAACCTCGCTCAGCTGAAACCAAGCCAAGTTCTCCTACCCGCTCAAGGGGAATGGGAAATCTCAATGTAGCTGGTAGAAAGCTTACTGCTAAAAGACAAAACAGAGACCAGAGGAGAGCTGACAGTCATCAGGAGCTTAGTTATAAGAGCTTTGCACCAAGTGTGCGGGTGGGTGGGAACTAGCAGGAAAGAGGTGTAAAATTCGCCTTGTCCTGGAAGAAAGAGCAGGAAAATAAAAGGGAAAAGGAGGGGTGTGTGGGGGGAAAATAAAAGAAAGATGCCAGAGCTCTGGAGATGCCCATCCTCCAGCTGACCAAAGATGCTGCATCAAGAAACACCATGCGACAAAGGCACCAAACCTTTGTCTGTCTCATTCTTAATTGGCAGATTTTTGTTTACAGGTTCAAAAATAAATTTAATCCAAAATACAAGTGAGAGAGATAAAGAAGAGTTGTGCGCAGCTCCCTTAATCCACATGCAAAGCCTTGGGATTAAGACAGAGGAAAGCACCTGACTTCCACCCTTAATCTCCAGCCATGCCTAATGAGATATGTTCTGGGTGAGAACTTCTCACTTTCCCTAATAATGAAAAATAAGCAGCAATAAATTCCACACCAACATCTGCTTGAAGCATTGCTTGTTTTACTGGATGAACGTTTGAACAAAGGCTTTTTGTTAACTGTAAGAGCGTGGATTCTGCTCCCCTCAGAAAAAAAAAAAAAAGCCATTAAGAATCAAGGAGAAAAAAGAAGATGAAGCGAACTATTTGATTTCCATGGTCCTTTCTGCAGAACACCAGTGATCAGGCTTTGTATCGAGACACCAAAGAGAAGCTTCCTAAGCAGCTGCATCATTTTCGTGGCAAACTATATCAGAGAACCTCATCTGAATTTCCTGTTCCTGCTTATCTGTTTTGAAAGCAAAGGCAAAATTGAAAGTTCTTGAGCAGTATTTGCTGCAAACCAACAGACACCTGTGTGCACACAAGCGTAACACACCTGCAGCACTCGGAGGAGGTGGATGCAGCATGTGAGATTGACGTTGTTTGTGCTTCAAACCTGATCAGGAGACACAGGTCTCATAGAAAAAAAACCAAGATTTTCAACAGGACAAGTGGCTTCAGTGCCAAGGTGCCAGCAGCTGCCCACTGTGTGAGCAGAGCAATGGTTTTAGCACTGGTTCCACTGGTGCAGCTGAGAGCAGCATGATGCTGCCCAAGCCAGGCACAGCATAAGGGTTTCCTAGCACTGGGAAGTTCAGCAGGGCTGGCAACATCTTCTCTGCACAAGATTAATACTATCAGGATTCTATGCATACAAAGCAAACAGTTTCCACCTCCGCACACCCTCACCTCTTTCCCCCACAATGCATTCCACATTTCTCCAAGCCATCCTTTACCTCTATGCATAGTTAGGTTTGCTAAAACCATACATTTAGAAACGTTGTTCTCTGACCAGAGTGCAGCGATCCACAGCCAGGGTTTCCAGAAACTGTGAGCCCTCAGGAGACCATCTGAAAACGTAGCAGCACAGCATGGGTCAGCAAAAAAGTATGGCTGCAGACAGAAAGCTGGCAGAGGTTGACTTCTTTCCCTGTCTGTATACCATATGCTGCTGTGCAACTGGATATATGGTATACAGAAACCCTTCTATGCCTTACTTCAGTAAATCAACCATCAAAAACTGTCTCAGTTCCACATTTCTTGGTCAGCCATTGTGCTGCAGTTCCCTCAGATCAAACAGACAGGAGAGGGGCTGATGTATGAGCACACTGTTACTCATGCAACCAACACTGATGAGAAAAGGGAAGTAGGGATTTACCATTAGTTCTTCAAAGTCTGAAAGTGACTTCAGCATAATTAGAAAACATTGGATTCTGCTAACCAGGGTCACCTAACCTTTCTGAAAGCGTGAAGAAATGAATGCTGCAGCAGGATGCTGATCAGGCTTTGGAAGAGGTCCAGCTGTTCCCAAATGCAGCCTCCAGCCTGACCCCCCTTCAGAAAGGCCCATTACCCACTGACTGGGAGCCAACTAGACAAGAACACGTCATCCAGTTTGACTAAGACACATGTTCCCAATTTACAGAAAGACTCTTGGTTTCAGCATTGAAATAGGACGCCAGTACAGTAGAGGAAGTTCTAAAACAATCTCTCTAATCCAAGTTTTTTGGCAGTTCAGGCTTCACCGTGGTTCCCCAGCCAAGAAATACTTCCAAAGATGACATTAGCTGTTATGTGCAGGGAAAGAGCCTCACAGAGCCAGCGAGTACCTGACAGAATTAATTCCATGCTGAACTCATTCAAATACACATGGATGAGAGTCTGCAAGCCAACAAAAGGCAGCACCCTTGGGTTTACACAGCCCCTCACACTGCTGGGTCCCCCAGCACATATATCAGGGGAGAAAAACATACTACTGCATAACAGCACCAAGCAGTGCATGCAAAGAACCTCCTGGGTGACAGTATCAGAGACCATCTCAAAACCACAAACTGGAGCACAGCCCTGTTCTTATCTTTGCTACCTTCAGCATGGCTGTGCTTCTGAACTGGTGGGAATCTGGCATCCAGGCTTTTTCCCCATGCACATTCAGCTGCCCCTGCACCTACTGTCTGTGTGTAACAGAAGCAGCACTGTTGGGATGCAAGGAAAGAACTTCAAAGATGTGCTGGAGGGTTTTGCTCTCCTCTAGCCTGCTTCACACAGAGTCTACATTTACACAGATTCAGGTCAACTTCACCACTTTACAGCAGTTAAGGAGAGCAGAAGTTTAAGTCCAGGCACTCCACAGCTCAGCTTCTTGCAGCCTCTTTTCCTCTCACAAGGTTGAAAAGGACCTATGAGATCATCTAGTCCAACTGTCCTCCCACACTACCTTTGCTACCACAAGCCACTAAACCATATCTAGTCTCTCTCCTCACTGTTTATAGAGCACTTCTCAGCTCACAGCGAGACATAAGAGCTACAGAGAAGCATTCTAGGTTCCTTCCCTGCTGGTACCAAAGGCCCCATCTCAAACAACTATCCCTATACCCACTGTGCACCTTCCAGCACGTGACCTCCGCAGTACCTGAACCAACTCTAGGAAATAAAGTGAATTCAATGCTGTGCAATAAAGCACAAACAACAGATTAAGTTAGTGACACCAGCAGTCTAAGAAACATCTTCATTTTCCTATCGAGTTAATCAGAAAGTGGACATCACTGCTGCAATGGCCATTATCTGTTCAGCAGCAAAAGGCACAGAAACCAGAACTGTCAGGGGGAACACAGGCTGTGCTCCATTTTTACATTCCCTTCACTCCAGAGTTTGTGACTCACTATACAATGAAAAGGCTTTGCAGAGCACTGCAGTATGACTCAGATGAGAATACAGCCAGAACAAAACTGTTCATATCAAGATATCTTCAATCCCAGTGACTCACGGGAGGGCAGGGAAAAGAACCAGAGAGATGAGCTGCTGTGTAGGGATGGCTGTATGGAGCAGCACATGGAGGCAGCTCTGATGGGATCACCCAGCACATCAACCCCAGATGTGAGGGATCACAGCTCACCCTGGGCTGAAGTTCACCTCCCTTCCCCTGGGTAGGGAAGATGCCCTCAGACTGTTCAGAGAAGCCAACCATCTAAAGGCCATGCATATACATATACTGAAACAATTCAGTCCTGGTGGGAGGATTTGTTCTGCTGCTGCACACAATGTTCTAACCAAGCACAACATGATATGCAGTGGGAGAAGATAAGAAGTAAATAATACCAAGGGATGGCATTTCAGAGAGCAACTCAAGGTAAAGGAGGTACATGGTCAAAGCCCCCAGCTGCTCCAGCCCCAGCCCTTGGGGCAGCATCACCAGAAGCATTCCTCAAACTCTCAGAGGAAAGAACCCCCTGGTTGGGGGGGGGCTGCCTCCAGATGGGCCAGTGTACTGCTTTGTAGAATGGGTCTGTGTGGACAGAGCAGCAGAATGCTGTTAAGTCTGGGTCCTCACTGATGTGCTCACCACCCGGAGTCCCAGGACACACAAAGACCTGGATTTCAAACACAGACTGTGTGCTTATCTAAGAACTACATGCACTTCAGAGAGGTTTCAGGGGACAACAGCATGTCTGCTGCTTCAGTGGAATAGAGGCTCAGGTATTACAGTAATCCCTGACAGGTAGAGGTTACATCCTGGTACATCTGTACCCTCCTCACCCACAGCACGTGGCACTCCAACAGGTGACAGAACAGCACCCACATCCAAGCCACTGAATCTCATATTTTGATCAAATGGTGACTGATATCAAAATTCAAAGACTACCATCACAACACGAGCACAGAGAGGGTGGGCTTTTACTAAGATCCTAAAGGAAACAGGGCTTTATAAAGAAAACAATGTTTTCCCTCTCTCATGAGCTGGGAAATCTTCTCCTGAGAACCAGGAAGGACACACTGCTTCCTTCCTCACGTGGAATCAGAATGAGAATGGATATGGTGACCTGCTGTATGCCTATTTAATGACAGCAGTCCAACTACTCTATGGCTTGAAGTCATGGAAACTTGAAGGTATTTTCAGTTTAGCAAAGGTAATCCTTCCTTACTGCAGCCAGGGACGCCCTGTCCTTTCCCATCTCCATACATTCCCAGTGAGCATCCCCCAATGACCTCACACACTGTGGGCACTGACAGCTCACATTGCAGAACGAGGGCATCAACCACAGAGCAGAAAACAAATACAAGCACAAACTGGGCCAACTCATGAGACCTCCAAAGAAGAGAGCTATAAACAGGATTTAAATCAAGAAGTGGACTGCTTTATTTTCAGGATTTTATATGGTTCTGCTTCCATAACGTGACAGGTTCCTAAAGAGAAGGGGAAACTGTGCCAGCACCGGCTGCAAGCAGAGCAGGGGATGCAAATTCACAATAAAGCAAATGGAAAAAGCCAGAATTCAGAACAATTTGAAGCATGAGAGAGCACTCGGCATTACAGTTCTCACTCCCGGATTAAGCTGCCCTGTTTCATTGCCTTAGAATTAATCTATGTGGCTACAAACTCCAGTGCCAACTCGCAGCAGCGCGGTTATATAAGCACTGATAACAGTGCCTGCATTGCTGGAGCTGTCGGCCATCCCCCCCAGCACTGAAATCAGCAAAGCTGCTATTCACATCGTGCTCCCAAAGACAGACCCTGCAGTAATCCAGACGTTTGGGTTGGGATTTGATAAGACATTTTCTTTCGAGCTGATGTTCAGACTGAAAAGGCCATCAGCTGCCATGTGAGGAGTCCTGAACAGCATGGCAGGAAGGGCAGCACTGCACTGCACAGAGGAGGAGAGAGCAGAAGTCTGAATGTGATCACAGTAAAAAAAATTATCTGAGCAATGAACACAACTGCAAAGCACTGCAAAGAGCATTTTGGGCCATCCAGGTGAAATCCACACAGCTGCAGGCACACAAAGGTCACACAGCACAGCTGTCTGTGAGCTCTGAACTCAACACACGCAGCCCCCCGGCCCAGAGGCAGCCCCCCCTCCCACAAAGGATGGGGCACAGCGGGCTGCCTGCAGCCCACAGCCCTGCGTGGCCATATTGAGCCCTTCGGTCACGGGAACCACAGCAAGTTCACGCAACGAAGCCCCAGATGCTCCAGCCGGGTCAGCGTTTCCGCTCCGGTTATTGGTTTAAAGACGTTTCTCAGCATCCACACATCGCCCCCGCGTTCCGCACCGGCATCACCCCGCAAAGCCGCGCTCCTGCCTCACGCCGATCGCTTTGCTTGCCGCAGCACCGCCCGCACCTTCACGGCCGGAGCCTTTTTCCCGCAGCAGCGGCTGCAGGACAGCACGAGTCCGCTCCAAAAGCAAAATGGTGCAGCCAAGCGACCCCGGCTGCCGCTGCTCTGAGAGGCGGCTCGGAGCCACCGCAGCCCCGCTCCGCGATGACAGCCGAGCGCGCGCGGCTCCGCGATCGTCGCAACCACGCGGCCAACCGAGCGGCACCGAACCTTCGGGCGACTCCGTCCCGGCGGCCCCGGGGCACGGAGCGCACCCGGGCGGGGAGGGGACGGGATGGGACAGTACGGCCCCCCACCCCCACGTAGACGGAGGGGACGCGGCCCCTTCTCATCACAGCGCTCGGACCGCCGCGCTCACCTGCTGGTACTCGGCGTCGTCCGGGCGGAAGTCGGCGGCGGTGAGCTCCCAGCGCAGGCTGAGATGCGGCAGGCGGTGCAGCAGGCTCACCCACCAGGGCGGCGAGTAGCTGACGCCCGCCATGCCCGCCTCGCCTTCCTCATTCACCCCGAGCCGCCGGCCATGGAGCGCTCCGGGCTGCCGGCTCCTCGCCTCACCTGCGGCCCCGCATGGCCGGCTCCTCCGCCTCCCTCTTCCCCTCCCGCCGCGCCGCTCGCTCCCTCTTTGTTCGCCGAGAGGCTCCGCCACCCCCGCGCCTGGCGCCGCCCGCCCGCTCCCATTGGCGCCGCCGCGCTCCGCCCAACCTCCGGCGGAGGGGAGCGGCCCCCCCGTGCGGGGCTGCGGGCGCGGGGCGGGCCCACCTGCCGGCCCGGCTGTGCGGTGATGCTCCACCGCGGAGCTCCCCCCGCTGACCCCGCGCGCCTGCGGTCCCGCGGCAGAGACACGCGCGGGTTCGGACCTTCGGGCAGCGGAGGGAGGTGCTGAGCTGAGGGCTCGGCGTGCCCCCACGCCGGGCGGTTGTGCAGCGTGCTTCAGTGTTGGCTTCCCGAGCGTCCAAACACGAGCGTGTTCTCTCTTTTTCCAAAAAACGAGGGGGAATTTTCAGTACCGAGGTGTCTGGAGGCTCCTCATGAAGTTTCCCAGCACGCCCGTCACACTGCGATGCGCAATTCAGACACAGGTTTGGCCTCTGCACACAAAAGTGGCACTGCTTCAGTAACTCACGGAGATGTGGAGCTGTGGGTCACCGAGCTGACAGCTCCGAGCCCCACAGTGCAGCATTACCACCACTGTAAGAGTTCTTGACCAGGGCAGGATTTTCAAACGCGTGTTGTTAATAAGTGAAATCTTATCGCTCACTAACAGCACCAGGTCCCACATCTGAGCTCACAGCGCTGTGTGCACAAGTATGAGATATACAGGGGTACAAGACAGAGGAGCTCCACTCCTCCGGCCTTCTGCAGCAGGGCAGCAGAACAACAGCACATTTTCTGTTCTTCTTTTTTTTTTTTCATTGTGTCTGCCAGGATGAGGGAATTATTTTATGGTCTGCAATATCTCACCTCCAGTTCAAACGACCCTAAGACAAGGAGCTGAGACCTCGCTCACACCATGAGATCTCTGCGTCAGCCTCCGATGCCACAGTTTAAGCAGTTCAGTGTTAAAGTGCTCTGGGGTGGAATCTGTGCTGCAGATGCTGCTGCTGCCACGGGGCTCTGGATGGAAACTCTCCATCAGCCATGCATCCAAGTGCCTTTGTGAGCCATGTGATGGACGTGGAATAAAAGCAGATGCAGCAGCCACTAACACTGAGATCCCATTTGACAGTGCTGATGTAAATCAAATGTTTCGGGATGAATTGCAGAGAAAGCTGGATGCCATTAACAGGGGTGTCCACAGCAGTAGGATGAGGCCCTTGCACGGGGTGGGGGTAAGCAGGGATGGGAGCCACCTCACAGCACCCTGTGCATGTCCTTCACTGCCATTCATTGCAGAGACAGCTGGATTAAATTAGAGCAGAATGAAGATTGGGGATTTGAGAGAAACAGAAGCATCAACAGTTTTAATTTCTATCCCACACCTATTGATAATGATGTGGGAAAACCTAAAAACAAATTTGGCAAACTGGGAATAAAAGACAAAGGACAGGATCTAGCTCTGGCCATGCTCTGCATGGTGGGGCACAGCAGCCTGCTGTACCACGTCAGGAAGCACTGTTTGCCTTTCTTAGATGTCTCCTATCTCTCATTTGATTCCATTCAGGCAATCCATGATTACATGACAATACACCACTTTAAAAGGCTTCCATGATTCCAGCAGCCTTTTCCCTCCCAGCACAAACAGGTACTCTCTTGTTTTGCCAAAACAAAATGGACAAACGAGGCACAGCTGTGATAGACCAGAAACAAGAGCTAACAGCAAGTCACCCTTGCACAGAAAACAGTTCTACAATCAACCAAAGCAAACTGCAAATGTCAGCTTGCTAAACTGTAATCCTGCTGCAAAGTGACCCAAAGAGCCACATTAGTGTTTGCTAACTTGCTATGGCAGCGGCTCTGCTAAGGAATCTCTGGATAAAATACACAGATGTGTTCAAAATTAAAGGCAATGAAGACAGAGGATGGACAAAACCAGTCCCCAGCTGCCCCTGAGGCCATCAATATAAGAAAATACTCCTAGAAAATATCTCTTTTTCACTCTTCAAAAGCTTCTGACTTCAGATGCTCCTCCCTGTGCAACCAGAGCAACTTTAGTAACAATCATCCCACACCCATAGCTCTTTTTATTCACTCCGTGATGAAGTAATTTTAATATACCATGAAGCTAGGAACCTCCTGACTGGCAGCCCTGACACGTGTTAGGAAAGGCTTTAGCCAACAATATGGGTTTAAAAGTGCCAGAGCCAGCAGGTGGATGAGTAGGCCTTGTGGGTGCTAACAAATAGCCACAAGCAGGGCCAACATAAATCATTAAACAAATGTAAGGAATTAAGAAAAGGTTAATTCTCTCATTCCCAGCCCCGAGGCAGCGCTTGCCTTCCCTCATCTTCTACCAGTGTGAGATCCAGGGAAATGGGTGGGAGATATGGAAATCCTATTGCAAAAGCACCTGCCCGCTCCTTTCCTTTCCCCAGAGAGCTACACGCAGAACATTCTATTATTTAGTTAATTGCAAAGAAACAATTACAAAGGAACTTGGCAAATTCCCTCTAATCACAGCGAGACCCGGTGCAGTTCAGTAAGTTCAGCAAATTAGCAAATAAGTGAATATAAAAAGGAAAGAATAACACAGCTCAAATTGCACTTTGTTCGTTTGTTTTGTCAGTCGTCGTTTCTGTTTAATTATTTAAAATACTTCTACATAACATTCTGGTACATTTTGTATGATAATAAAGGTTTGCTAGCACAGAAAAGCTGCGTTCGGCTATTGAATATCTGCTGAGAGGAGGAAGAGAACTGCCAAATCCTTGCATGAATTCTGGAGTGTCTGCTAAGGAAAGAATTCCAGGTTGGACAGATAGGCTCTGCCATTCCTTGTGTAAGACACCACTAAGGATGACTGCTTCGTCCTAAGCTGATGTTTGGACAGGATGCTTAACCTGTATTGCAGGCATTCATGATCAACCCCCAAGTTTATGTAATGCTGCTTTAATTTTCTGTGTATATAACTAGAGGCCATTTAAGCATAGCTTCTTTTATAGCTGTGCTATTACAAGATGACAGATTTTACAATATTTCATTTCTAGATTCATATTGCAGGAAAGACTTTCAAGCTCTGCTACACCACCAAAGCAGAGCATCACTGCTGAACTGACAGAGGGAGAGGGGCAGAGGAGTGAAGTGCAGGCGTGATACTGCACTGCTGACAGCAAGGAGGTAAGGCAGTGTGTCACAGGAGCACCACAGCCCTCCTGGTTCCTTCCCCATCACTTTGAGCATCAGGATTTCATGACAAATCTGTTTGAACTATCAAAAATAGAAGCTCTCATGGGGTTTTTGTGGTATCCAGTGTGCAGTGGTTTTGAGGCAGACTGGCAAAAATCTTCCCAGCGGTGGGGGAGCTGTTACAGCCTGAGCGTCACCTGGAGAGGGAAGTTTTGTTTGTAAGAGGAACAACAGGAACATTTCCTGGGGATCAGAAATGATGCACGAAGACGTGACCTCAAATTTCAAGTCAATAGGACAGCCAGAGTGGAAAGGGCAAGAGGAGCAGGGTACGGCTTAATCAGCAGAATACAGCAGAGCATTGTTAACAAGAACGCAGCAACATTTGCTGTCCAAGGCTACTCCTTCAAGCACAATGAGGGCAGAATGAATGCTAAAGGCCTCGTAAGTAAGAACAAATGTGCTTTACGTACATCTGTTTGTTTTTTTTTTTTCCTTTCTGGCAAATTATTTATCCAGATTTCACCCTGTGACTATTGCAACTAACAAGCAAGCAGCACAGCAGATGAACCAGCACACATGAGACTTGCTGTACTCTGCTCAAAGCCACGTATTTGAGGAAATGGCACAGCAGAACTACTTGACAGGATTTCTCTTTTTGAACAGAACACCAGAAACAAGACTGAAAGCAAAAGTACACCGCTGTTGTCAATAGTGCCAGGCTTCCATTCACCTGACCGACAGCAGGATCTGGAATTTATACTAATGAAGAAACTCACACCCCATGTGTTTAAGAGTTAATTTTTTACTGGCCTCGTTGCTTGTCTTGCAGAATGAAGGAGACCAGGCTCAGCAAAACAGACCGAAGTAAAAGGTCAGCCTAGGTGTGAAGTGAAAACAACAGGAGCAAGCTGAAGAGGTCACAGGGGCGATACAAATACAACAACCAAAACAGGGAAGCACGAACAATTAATTGACAAACGTGGGCTTTATTGGAAAGTTCAACAGTCAGGAAAAAATACACTGCAACTCTTTTAGCTTTTAAAAAGATCTCAAGGTAACTCGCACAGTTCTAATTATTAAAACGATCGTACAAATGATGGCTTTGTGATATGCCAAGATGAATAAACTTTCCATTTCATCTATATAAAAAGCTGCCTGTCTAGGGATTATTTGCATAGCTATGTAGGAAATATTACATCTTTCAGGTTTTGATGCCTCAGTAAAATATTTGCAGGCGTAGGCACTTAAGGACAGAAAGAGATCAAATCATGTGAAAGATCTCTATATTCACACATGATCACTACCTGCAAAGAGTACAGCAAACTGCAAAGGGTTTTAAGTAGGCAACATTATCCCATGCAGAACTTGCATATCATCAGAATGGAAAGTGTGCTATTAGGGAGGTTATAGTGGAGTTTAACTTTAATTCAGGACCTTGATGCCCCTGCAAGGTTCCCAGTGCTCTCTGCAGATAATGTTTGCCAGACATGACATTGGTCCTATGTTGAGAGGTTTGAGACACATAGATGTTCAGTGTCCTTAGCTCCCTGTTGAGTTGAGGAAAGGAAAAATGCCCCATTTCATCTGAAAAACATTTTCTTCCTTTACTGCTCCATGCCTCTTCCCAGATCTACAGGGTATTCACACTGTGGAGGTTTCACTCTCCAGCATACACCAAACATTCATATGCTGTGACCGTGTTGTTATCTGTCAGAATGATGAGTTTGAAGCGTGCTCAAAGGAAGCATGAGATTTGTTATGGCTATCAGACTGCAGACTTGAATTTATGAAGCTCATTCACCCCAGAAGACATTTGCTCCTTTTCACACTTGCATTGGTGACTTTGGGTCACACAAAGTGACTGCCTCCCCTTTATCCTGGAATTCAGGTATTGACAGCACTGCTGCTGGTCATACACTCAGTTAAGACAGAAGTCTTTCTACTCTGTATCTATTTCCTGAGACTTTCATATTGGTTCTTTATTATGGCACAATAAATTGAATGTCAAACTCATTAAATTTGCTGTCCAAGCATCTCCCTGCAGGGTAACAGTTAGGTGGGTACTTTATAGCAGACTCCTGACACACACTACCTATTCTCTCCTTAATGTGTCAGTCCTCAGCTCTAGTTACTCTCTCTCTGGAGGTATCCATGACAGGCACAGTTACAGACTTGAAACATTATCCATAAGAAACTCAATACAGATCTGCTTCTGTTTAGCAAAACGACAAAGTGACTTTTTTTTTTTTTTTTTTAAATAACACGACTTTCAGCAATAGAGGGAAATAGGTGTAGGCTTCTACCAAGAGGATTTTATCCCTTTTATTCTTTTATTTTATATGCCTTTTTTCATCCTTTCTGTAGATAGCAGTCATGTGACCGAAGTACCAGCAGGAGAAATTTACCCAACTTGAGTATAAATGACATTCTTCAGTCTGCTTTGGGTATGGAGAGCTCTCAAAACTGCCTTTGGAAAAAGCAAAGGCGGCATTTCTACTGCTGGGATTAAATGAAATCAGCTGCATTGTGCTGCAGCCATCCAGTTTCCTCTTTGGCTGCAAGTACTGGCATGAACTATGATAAACACAGATAGTGCTTCATTGAAATCAGAGAACTGAGACAGCTCTGAGTTATTAGTATTCTGCAAAACAGCAGCGACTGATTTTTAATTTAAAAAAGAAGAGGGAAAAGGTGATAAAAATCTTCTATTTAAGAGTGTGCTTTCTGTTTACAGGAGACTTTATTACTCCTTGATGACAAAGAAACCATCAGGGTCTCCACAAAGACTTTACTGTGCGTTTGTAAAATAAATTCTCCTTTCAGTAAATATCACATAATTTACCTGATTCGTTTTTTACAAAACAAAACAAAATGCATTTTTAATGCCTTTGGAGATGTTGCAATGATAGCCTGGAACATAACGTCCTTCTTCCAGTCAAGAAGAGGTACGTTTTGCGTAAAAGATCTAGAAAGACTCCTCTGATCATGTTCTCCACAGCCCATTATGTCACTGGTCCCTTGATGAAGTCTGGTAAAGATAATGTCTATTCGTGTTATTATTTCTGGGTGTCTTGACATCTATAAGCCAACTGCTTATCCTGCTTCTGTTCAGGCTACAAGATGTTTTACCCATCCTCATGCAAATCCCTCAGAACAGAGTGCACAGTGCCATGCTTTCCATCATAAGCCTCATAGCTAATGGCTGTGACCCTTCTCCCTGCCTGCGATTGGACTGAGGGTGCATTTGCAGTATATACTGCTTATGTGCACACACACACAAAGGTAGTGCTGAGAGGAGAGGTCAACAGCAAAGAAACATTAAACGTAAAACCCCTTAGTGCTCAGTGTATGAGCAATCTAGCTAGATAGGAATTTCAGGCAACCCAGTGATATAAGCTGGAACAGGACATACAGCATCATATCTTCTACGTCAAATGTTTGCAGTGTCATCTCTAATGTGTGCATAATCCACTTGTGTTTGTGATATGTAAGCAGAAAAACTAGTCACAAGGACACTGCTGTTATTACCCCCCTTTTCTGACAAATATAAATAGAAGCATTTACGAGATCACATACAAAGTAGTACAATATATACTATAGCAAACACACTGGGAAAAAGCAATAAATAAGAAAACTGTGCAGATGCGGAAGACCTAGAGCACTACTATAACAGAAGTGATTTTCTAAAAAGACTTTACACATCTGCATAGACTGTAAATGTTTACTGTATAAAAATACAAATTAAAATGCGACAATAAAACTTTTAAACAGAGAGGACCTCAGAGCAAATACAAACTGTTCCCCTTTGCATACACAGGTTGAAAATTGGGGCTAAGTCATTTTTCACTTTCCAATTTTAAAAAGTATCTTAGTCAACTTGAAAGACTTTCTTTGACACAAGATGCTCTGAGCACCTGGTAGAGCTGTAGATGTCCCTGGTCTTTGCAGGGCAGTTGGACTAGATGGCCTTTAAAGCTCCCTTCCAACTCAAACAAATCTATGATTCTATGAAATATCTCAAGTCTTTGCTGCTTTCATTTAAATTTGTCAATTTCAACTTCTGTCTCACAAATTCAACTGTTCTGATGCAGTATTTTTAAAACCCAAACTCCCTCTTTGTACCACAAGGCTAAGGGTAACAGACAGTCAGCAGCTCGTAGCTCGTATATCTGCAGAGATGACATATCAAACAGGTATTCATCCACAGCTGAAAAAAAGCAGACAACTGCAGGCTAATATTCCCCCTTTGTTCATCTTTGATACGCTTTACCTCGGTGGAAATACCTTTGTCTGCGAATCAAATAATTCAAGATCAGAGCCCATTAAGGAAGTGGGTGGAGGTTTTCTTCATCCTCAACGATGGAGAGACAATTACAATATCATCTGAATCGTCCGAGTGAGCTTCATCCACAGACAGAGACAGAGTGGGCTGCGGCTGCTTCTCACAAGACCCATCCGAAACAACTGCAAAAGGAAACAAGGGCATCAATAAAGAACAGTGACAAAAACAAGCCCTTGTGGGAAGAGTAATATTCTCTGAGCCATCAAGTTTCCAGAATTACCTGCAGTTATGAATATCTCTCATCTGTCTTTTCCTGCATGTAACTATTCCTGTTCTGCTTTAATGAAGGAACGTGCGTGCCAAGCATTAAGTTGACACACTGACCACACATGATTTGTCTTATTGTCTTTAAATCTTTGCAAGCGGTTACACACCACAAAGTAAAGCAATGTGATACTGAAACCAGGTCATAAAAATAAATATTTATTAGATGGTCAGAAAAGGAAAAAATGATCCAAGCAAGCTTAAGCTAAGCAGAAAGGTCATAATGAGAACTTCAGTCAGATATAAATAGAAAGAAGGGAAATGGGTGAGAAATATGATAGAAGCTGTCAGTGACAATGTTTTTCATTCATCTATCTACAAACCACTACGTATGTTCACATGCTGTTATACCTTACTTAATGACACGAAGTTTTATTGATTCTATGCATCTCAGCAATTGCAATTTAAAGAAATGTTCAGGGCATAAACAGATAGAACCCTGGTAATCCCAGTAAAAATTGGAAAGAGAAAACTGATACATGAGGCCCTTTACATCTGACAAGCAGAACCAGCAGATTCTAACCCCTGTGCAAGAAATTTATTAACTTAATGATGACAGCTATTAAGATCTTCTAGCTCAATATCCTGCCCTCAGCTCCACTTATTTTTCAGCTTCAAGTGTCGGTTCTCTAAAAAAAGACTATCTCCTAGAGGAAAAGAAACAAATCAAGATGACCTGTGGTAGAAAAAGGAAACATGCAAGATGCTACGCACTGAGAGTTTGACACTGGACTAGAAAACAGAGGGCATATAGGGAACCTTCCTTCGGGAGAAGAACTGATGTTCCATGGCTGTTATGGTAAAATGAGAGGTTCCTGACAAAGAAAACTGCTGGTATGGAAGAGGCATACACAGCAACTGGAATGTGGAATAAAGAAAAGGGGACTGCAACAAGCCCAAAAATAGAAAAAGGGTGACAGGCAGAGAGACTGTGAATGAAAATAAGGAATGCAGAGGCCATCACACTGACCTCAACCTACAGAAGCAAAGAAACGCATGACTTTCTAGTTAAGTGAAATTCCACTCTGTATCAGTCAGCAAAGAATATGAGAATTTTTCAGAAAGATTTATGAGTGCTGGTGACAGGGATAAGCAAAGAGAACTTTTGGAAGCAAGCACAGTAACTAGAAGATGCAACTCCACCAACAAACAGATATCAATATGAAACGGCTTAATATTGACCAAATCATTTGAGATTATATCCTGTTCTTGAAGACTGAGATTTTATTGCCCTCAACTTCACTTCAAAATGACAACAATATCTTTGTGCTTGTGAATGGCTAAGCACACCAGTGAAACAACTATATGTATATTCATTATGATTTCAAAAATTCTTCAGGTAAGTTAACAGTTGTACCCAGAGCAGCGAGTAATATGTGGAGAGGAATGCTCACTCAAAATTGCTGTGCATATTCAGAACGTTCTCTTCCTTCCTATCAGTCCCCTGACAGAAAGAAACAAAAGCCTAAATTTCAGACTGAATTGTTATCATCTGTTCCACTTCACGGGAAGCAAAGAAATGGCTACAAACCTTCAAGTAGTATCCACATTTGTGAGCAGAGCAAAGCAGCGCTGAATGCTGCAACACTTGTGGTAGATTTTATTCCTCTAAAGAAAACAGACATACCTAACCTGATGAAAACAATGTAATTTATTCTAGCCCATATATAAGCCTCTTTAAAACACACTTTCATCTTTCCCATTCCTCTCAAAATAATGCCAAAAGGCTTGTGAAATTAAATGACTTATTGCAATGTGTATTTTCATAGAAAGTTTAAGATCTTTGAAAGATTGAAAGGTCACAAAACACGAGTTTGACCTTGGAACGAATGAAGCAAGAGCTTGTTCAACAGCTGCATGATTTAAAGCCAAAGGAATTTGATTGCTTTAAATCACTCAGCTGTTAAACAAGCTCCTTGTCTTCTCTGCTTTCCAAAATACAGAATGACCAGTGAAGTGCATTACTCCAAAAGCCAATTTCACTAGCACATTTTCACATCAGTCATGAGCTAGGAAGGACAGATATCAGACTTTCAGTAAACTTGAAGTTACTACAGCAGTACAGCCCAGGCAAAACGGGCTTTCTTTTCTGGATACTGTCTCTAGACATGACTAAAATCACTCAAAACTAAAATATCTTCAGAACCAAGTATTACTGACCCCTTCAAAAGTAGTAGAACGTGCTTCTGAATATGGTATACAGTAAAGTTTCTTATATACTTTCTCCTCCACTGCAGGGTAATCTTTGTATTCACAGCCCTAGCAAATCTGGCTTATTCCCCAACTCATATCTTACAGAAACAGCCTGAGCTGCTTAAACCACGCTCTGTTTCTCAGAAAGTCTACAGGGAGTGTCAGCTGTTCACCAACAAAAATAAGTCAACGTTTCAGGTCACCCTCAAAGCTGCTCTTTTTTTCTCCAACTGGGGCCCATAAAATCTCCTGTTTAGGATAGAGCTAGCTTTTTCTGTTTGTTGTTAACTCCTTTGAACCCGTGTCTACAGCTTTTCTTTCTGCAACTTTGTTTTGCCTTTCTTGCTTAGTACTTCTAACATCCTCTTAGAAGCACCTCTGGCTTTAGTTCTATGTTCTCAGAAGCAGCAAGTAGAATTCAAGAAGGAAACCAAATTGTAGATCAGCCACAAGAAAAGAAAAGACATTTTCCCAGTTTGCACCACTGTAGTACCAGTTGGAAAGGTTATCCACAACTTCATTTTTTTCCCTTTCTGCAGCAAATGAAGACTGCTGAGGAAACATGACTTAATAGACATGGCTGACTTGTCCACGGCTTCAGGTCCAAAGCATGGTGGAGAATACCATACAACAGCTACAGTGGTGGGGAGGATTGAAGAGGAAGTAGTGAGGCAATACAGGGGAACATCTGCTCCTTAAATAATTACCATCCTTCTCACAGAGAGACGTTTCAATCTGAAGTGGCAGCAAGCAGGTGAAATACCACAGAGAAGCTGGAAGTGGTATTGTCAGAACTTATAGTCTTTATTGGAGGGACTGCACTTGCTCGTATAAAAGTGTGCATATGAACATGTGTATGGATGTGTAGAAGTTCTCTGTAAAATTAAGCATACATTTGCTCAAACTCCACATGTTTTTGAGCACAGAGGGAAATAAGATTACCAGGAAGAGATGACATGCTGGTTGAAGTTCTCTGGAGTGCTACTGAGACTGGTTTGTTCTCTGTAATGCAGATAGCAGAATCTGTTTTCTCACTTGTGCTAGACACAGAGGGCCTGCAAAAAGACACAATGCATAGCATGAAGTACAGAACAGGGACACCAATCTGTTGTCAGAATGCATACAGGACAGTTTCTTGTATTACTAGCACCAAAGTTTATCACTTATGGAAGTGAGCACAGTCACTCATATGAGGTGACAATTAAGTGACTCTCACTGTAACCATAGCAGTCAGCACTAATGGCTTCTGGTGCAGTAAATCCTGGAGAAAAAGGAAGTATTTTTTCAAGCCAGAGCCACCGTAAACCTATATAGTAAGCAAATCACTGAGTTCTTCCTGAGCTGAGTAGACTTCATGCAAGATCATATTCTAGCTCCTTCCTGTTCTTCTTCCACATAACATTTAACTTTTACGTGTCAGACCTTCACTCAATTTTAAGCTAGTGTAGCAGCAATGAGTTTGATAGCAGCTGTATATTTTTTTTCCAAAGAGTAATTATTTTCTTCTACTTTCCCTCATCCCTATGGAAGAGAACATGCAGCAGGATGTAAGAAGATTGCAACAAGAAACTCTTCAGTTGCGTACCCATGAGAAAGCTATCTTCTGTGTGTGTTTGAACAATGCTCTCTTTCTCCTTCCGTGCCAAGGAACCCACGCTAAAATCCTACACAAAAAAATTACCCCTCCTCTGTAGTAAAAACAGTTTTGCAGAAAAATCTATTCATCACTTACCTTTCCTCAGACAGTACTGTACGTGTTAAGTGAGCCCTGAAAATGGACTGGATGAATGTCACAATCTTCTCTTTCTCTTTGCAGAGAGAAGATGAGCTCAAGGAGTTTGACACATGAGGCACACAGGAGTTCTGCAGAGTAATCAGATCAAAGAGAACTGACCTTTTACAAATTGCACAGAAACGTGACAGAAGCTTTGTCAATTTTATTCCTGATTGTGAAAACAGCAGTGGAGCAAACACTTCTATCTTCTGGTCTGCAGTCTTAAAGGTTCTATAAGACTAAATCAGCAGGAATGCAAACCTGATCACCCTACAAGTTTTGAAGTATACATATTCAATTAATGAAATGCTAGATATTTGCAAGGTAAGGCTTATAGAGTTCTGAAGTTCATTTATACCTCAGGCATGAAACCATCTAGAAGACAAAAGAGGTAAGGCAACCTTCATGAACTATTCAGTTCTGCTACAACTGGCCTATTTGCTTAAAACTGACAAATACAACCAGGTGGACAGCATGAATGGAGAATTACAAATTAATTTTAGCATGCTAAAGGTGCAAAGGATGATCACATAAGCTGGCAAACGGTTTACAGAAAAAAATGCTTAACTGGTAAGGAACAGTTACAGTCTATAATGCAGAGGAATTACAGCTTTATTTCTAAGAAAAACCGTGGACTAAAGAAGTCAGAGAGGAATGCCAGGGAATGAACTTGATATCTTTCTGGAAATACAGTGGTGCTGCCAACCAGTGCATTAAGATCGCTCTACTGGGTGACACAGAGAGTTAAGTGTGGAAGTACAGTACTCTACCAAGTAAAGTGAAAATAATGGTACATCTGGATAACCGTTTGCCCCTGAAGTTACCTTTCTTCCAAGACTTTGCCTGTTGTAAGGTTGGGCATCATGCAGCCCACTACTCAGTAGCAGCTTCTGTCGAGCCAGATGTCCTCTGAAGGCTGCCTGAAGCACAACAACTGCCTACCATTGAGAAGAAAAAGAAATGGTAACTCCTTTGAAAGATGGCAGCTGTAAATTAAAACAAGAGTCCCAAGCACAGAGGCACATACACAAAATAGCTTTTCTCTTTGCAATGGACAGTGATGTCCTGACATTTTTTTTATGCTGAAGAGATCTCACACATCTACTTCACAGATACTCTGATACAATCCGAGAATACCCAGCATGTGAGGAATAAAACAACCCATGGTTTAAACTCAGACTAAAAGTTGTTCATCACTGATTCTATCAAATGCAATTACATTCCAGCTGCCAGTGCTAGCCTATATTTCACACATAGAGAAATATTATCCCACTCTCCTATTAGATTCTGGCTAGCCAGCAGGCTCTCTGATGCTCTGGTATGATCACTGTCTGGCAAACCATTGCAGTGATTATGCTGAATGCAGCAGTCTTTCCTCTCTGCTCAAATATTTTACTAGATTCTAATCTAGATATAACACATGCTTCTGTCACATAATTAGAATTTGTTCTAACTTCTGAAAGTAGGATTTTATTTTCTGTAAGAAACAAGTGTAAGATGCTATGCTGTGATTTGAAAAAAGTTTAATCAAATCCTGTATGCAAAGCATTTATTAAGAAGTGACAAAATTGTCAAACAAACTCAATTTCTGAAGAACACTCAGCAACATTTCTTTTTAGGAAAGGCTTCAAAATCCTACTTGAAATTCTTCAGAAGATCACAGTGAAAATGAAAAACACAGAAAATTTGAGATTGAATGGTAAACACTTTGAAAAGATCTATCAAACAAAATCAGGATGTCACAAGGTGGATCACGAATTACAGCCTGAATTACAAAGATAGCCTTTGAACAACAGCTCACCACAATAAAACCTCCTTAAAAAGAATTTTAGAAAAATATTGGGTTATGCTTTTATACAGGTTACATGCAATTCACTGTTTTGTTGGGTATCATAAACATACTCACCTCATCCAGAGCAATTTCTTCCTTCTGAAATGGACAATGCATTAAGTCATAGACCATTACATCTCAAAGTTTAACATAATAAATAATAATGTAATCTTTTAAAAGAATTTAATCCCACCTTATATTTTATCATCTCAATATTTTCACTGCCTAACAAACTTCGCTCTTGTTTGAAAGCTTGCTGGGAAAAAAAAAAAAAAAAAGGAAAAGGAAACAGTTGAAATAATAAGAAAAAATGCAATGATTTCAGGACTCAGTACTGCTTACTCTAGCTTTAGCTACTGTGTCATTCATCTGTAGCCTCAAATGGAAAGTTAGGCAACTTTCCTAAGCACAGGTCCTTAGCACTGAGAAGTCTGTGCTTCACAACAGTATCGAAGAGAAAAAAAAAAAAAAACCAAAACAATTCACATGAAAGCTTGTCTTGGTGCTACAGGCATTAGTTCCTAGAAAAGACTTCTCTGATGTGGCATATTAGAGGGGCAGGACACATCAGCTGCACACTGGGTTGGTTAGCTTGGGCTCTACTCCAGTCCTAATGCTAGGTGCAGCAGGCAGGAGCCACGAGAAGAGTATCCAAGGAGGCAATGTTACTAAGGGAGCACTGCTTCTGCTCCTTCAGTTTATGTGCTCACCCAGATTCCCCCATGTAGAAACTGCTCTTCTCAGAACAGAAATGAGCTTCTAGGAAGCAAAGGCAAAAGAAGCATCAGGAAGGACTTGAAAAGAGTGGTGCAAGAGAAGATGATGGTAAGGAATCACTGCTGCAGGTCCTGGAGTCCTGTGGCAGGTTATCCAGATTCTGAAATCAGACTAAGATTCAGAGGAGGCTGACCTCACTGCTTCTCAGCTGGAGACTCTCACCTTGTTTCGATACAACCTCCACCATCTCTGGATACATTTGGCTGCTTGCTCCTTCTTGTAATCTTCTTCATCTTTAACTCTGCAGTCTGGTGAACACTGTGAAGGAGAATTTTTAATTTATTACACTGACACACATTAGAATTCTGTGAGGGGATATAGGTTACAACTGACTCAGAAAAATTGACACCAAAGTCCTTAAATGTTCTGCCTGCCCATAGGGTGGAACGAGGGTAAGGAGGAAAATCTTAGTTCTGAATACTGCTCATGTTCAAACCTATAATCCAGGTGACTGTTACTGTAAAAAACGTTCCTGTCCTTGTTTCAGCTGCTAGCTGAACATGGGAATGGAAAGGTTTTCATCTACACGTACTTCTATATTTCTATGCATTGCTAAAGCAGTAGGAACTCCCACAGTGGAAATCAATGTTTTGCTGATAAGAAATAATTTTTGTACTATTGACAGACTGAGAACAAATGTCAGGGTACCTAATTTTGCAATTCTTCTCCAAGGAACACAAATATTAATCAACCTGGAAGCTCTCTCGTGTCTCTTTCTGGCAGGTGGGACCCCAAAATGGTATTTTACCTTACTGATGTGTTGGCCATGCGACACATGCAAGACTGAGAGCTTGTGGAAATCAGTACAACTCTACTCTTCTGTCTTGGAGAAATTAGTTAATTAGAGGAAAAAGACGAAGAAACAGAGCAAAACAAGATTTTCTTCCAGATATTTCTCCTAAGATGTGGCTGTACACTGAGCCTCTGGCCATCTGATCCTTTTGATCCCTAAATATCAAACCTATACCAATCACCTTACCTCACTTACCAAACTAAAGTTACAACAGCAATTTTAAAACACTAATCTAATTTGTTGGTATAAAATTCCAAGTGAAAGAATAAGAGATTTTATAGACCCTGAAAAAAGCTGCTTGATTCTTTGAAAAGGATTTATTTATAACCTTTGAAATGCTGAGTTAAAGGCTTACATTTAGCAAATGGATCATGTTATATTAAAAGTGACAACCTACCATTAAAATGAAAAATTGGTAGGAACTTAGTGATAATTACAAATAATGGGAACATTTCAATAAATAGATGGTTACCGGCCAAGAATATACATAGTCTGCAGAAGAAAGAAGGGACTGTTCATTGGCTGTTTCTAAATAGAAACTCAAATTATTTGGTATTCAAAACATCATTTAGCATCCATCACCCTCTAACAAAAAATCTAACTTAAATTCCTACAGAACGGCACTATATATCAAAAATAGCATCTTCTTAAGCTTACGGACATTTTTATTTATATTTTTGTACAACCTGTATTTCAGAGTACTTTAATTTTAAAGTTCCAATGACCAAAATCTCCAGTTATAATTGCTAGATGGTTTTTAGTGGAATGAGATTAACATGACCTCCCTGTATCTGAAAGCATTTCTGCCAGTGCCCATTCACCTCTACAGATCAGCCACAGCATTCAGCACAGGGGTGGAAGATTATTGAGATACCAATTTCACTCCTCGTTCATGTATAAAACAAATTGAGCACATAGGTCCATTTAAGACTGTCCAGGACAAATGGCTGCACAAACACAGTTATTAGACACATAAATACCCAAAATGGAGATGCTATAAATACTTTAACTCTAGAAAAACTTCAGTTCAAGGGGATTAAGTGCTTATTGCATTATACTGGCATTTTCTTCCATTTTTACTTAAATATCATGTCCCAGCAGCAGTGGAACTTAATAAAAAACAAAACCAAAACACTTTGTTTTCGTAACCATTAACGCTCTTCATCTGATAAACAAAAAAGGGCCCAGCTTCCATCCAAACAGAAAAGCTAAATAGTATTTTCTGACCAGGTGCCCTAAATGATTACCTGGTCAGCATAAAATCATTGGAAAGGACTGTTTTTGCTCTTGCTTCCCCCTCCCCCCCTCCTTTTCTTCTGTGTGTCTTTCATGTGTCAGAAAAGAGAAGAAACATTTAGCTATTTAGACTATCTGATCAATTCACAGGATATCAGATGCAAGGAAAAATACCCACAAAACATTTATCTGTACCTTATTAAGTTTCTCCAATGCATCTTCTGTCATTTGTCTTTCCTCTTTCTCCAATTTTGACTGTGATTTCCCTTCTTTCTGTGTAAGGCTCTGAATTTCCTCTCTATAGTTGGAAAGGCATATATATTAATAGTTAGACATTTTCTGTTGTTCCTGCTTTGAATAGACTGAATCTATTTCATAAAATTGGGTTACTTTGGCTTTTTTAAATGTCAAAGTGGGAAACGGTGCTCAGGATAACATTAGACATACTCTCACAGTAACAAAACATTGACAACCAATTCTCAAGCTGCGATAGCAAAGCCTTAGATTAAAATCATAAAGAAAATGGCCCAAGGTTAGAATGGTACAATTGATGCTATTAATAATACAAGTAGATTTGAAATGATGACTGACAAATATGAAACTTTAACAAAGTCCCATCTTACAAAGTAATAAGAAAGTCACTATTTTCTCCCCTACATTTGCTCAGGATTATTACCCATGTATTAACAATGATCTAAAGGCAGAAGCTTCTAGATAAATACACTACAGTTTTTTCTTGTAAATTGAAAAAACTTCTCAAGTACAACACAGCAGTTTTCTTTTTCCATTCACCTCATTCACTTTTCTTACAATCTAATTCTTTTTCCTATTGTGTATCTCAGTCTTTCACTTTCTCTAAAAACTCTGTAGATTTTCCCCCCAGTAACTTATCCCATCTATCCATCAGACTTTTTACATAAATGAATTCCCAGCTTCCTGCAGTCCATATGATCTATGAATTGTGTGTCACTTTGAAAGAGAATTCTCTTCAACGGGTTTTGGCTGATTTTTTTTCTTGGTGTTATTTTAAAGATCTACTAAAACAAGATATGATACCTTAAGGTCTGCTCTTCCTTAGTGCTTTCTTCCTTGTTATTCTGGTACTTCTGCAGCTCCAGCTCTGCTTCAGCCTTGGCCTGAAGCAACTGCTTGATGTCTAAACTATACAGGAATAAGGAAATCTAAGCAATACTTTCATCATTCATATTCCAATAAAGTAATTATTTTTTATTTAAACTTCTAAACAAAATAGTTTTTCTTAAATTTGGAAAGGAAGTAAACTTTTAATTTATCCTTTTAAATAAAGCAAAATTTGTAAAGAGAGACAAAGCGTTTTATTAGCAATACACAGCTGTATGTAAATCTCTGCTCATGATCAGAATAACCTGCCTGCCCTTATGCAGTGACATATGAAACTAGTCTAAGCAGTTTAAATTGCAAATCAATTGCTAACAGAAGCCTAGCAGAAGGAAGGTCTAAGTGGAGAAAGTGGCAGACCAGAACAAAACTTATGCTAAAAAAACAAACAAGAAACAACTACTGCACTTACTCTCTACTAAGTAGAAGACTTTGAAGAGCACTCCTATCACTCTTCAATTTCTTTACTAGCCCTCGGAGACGATGGCATTCCTCAACATGATCTACCTGTTGAGAGGCTGCATGATTTGAGTCTGTAGAAGATGAAGATGACACACCAAGTAACTGTGTTGACTCACTATCTGCTGACAATACTCTGGTGTTCTCCATGTCACCTACTTTCTGAGCAAAATAAATTTACACAGAAGAAAACACAAAGAGAGGAAAATTAAATTCAGCATAAAAATTTTTCACTTAGGCCAAGAGAAAAGATGAAATGGAAACTGTTTCTAAAATATGCACCTACATGTAATAATTCTGAGAAAAGAAAAGAAGAAAAGGGGAGGAAGAGGACATGGAATAGATATCAGTTCACATGTGTGAGACAGAAAACACACTGCCATGAGCACAAGCCAGTGTTTCTACATTTTCTCTTTAGAGACAGTTAAGATGACCACATGAATATTAACACTCACCTTTTCTAGTTCCAAAATCCGCCTCATAAGGCTCTGCCTGCTCCATTCACTATAATCTAAATGCAATAACAAAACTTTAAGCAGGAAATTGCATTAATGAATTAATATTTTTCTGTCCATACAAAAGGATCACTTTAAGATCACTGAGCTTCAGCTTTAAAGAGGCAGCAATCAAAAGATGAAAACGACATTGATGGATGTGACTTCCTACATCAGTTAGCTCAGAAATCAATATAAGCCATTGGTATTTATCCACATTCAGCAGCCAAAAAAATCTGCCAGCATATTTTAACCTTTAAGTGATTGCAGTCCAGAATTCTCAGGGATAATAATAAAGAAAACCCAGGTCAACCTGGAGCAGCATCCCCGCTACTTAGAGAAAGACCCCTCTAACAAACACCTTGTTATAACCTTTGCCCAACCCAAATCTCCATTTTTGTTTTACCTCCCCTAATTCTGCCACTTTGGGGTCCTGCCCTCCCTCTCAAGCATCTTTCAAATGTACCTAAGTCCCTTGCCCTACATTTCAGTGCCTACTTTTTGTTTTACTGGATGCAGGAGAACAGCTCAATATGTGATCTAGATCTTCTTTCAGACACCGATTCTCATTCTGCAATTCCTTGATATTCCGGGACAGCCTCAGGACAGCAGCATTCAGTGCCTTCAGTCGTTTTTGTGTATCTCTGCCCTCTGCACTTGAAAAAGGATCAAAAACAGGAAGTTAACTTTAAAGCAGAGAACAAAAAAGCAGCATCAGAAGAAATAAAACAGCCTCACTACCTAGCTGGCTGTCTCTACTTTCTCCCTGATAACATTTCTCAGCATTTCTTATTAGAGAAGTTGATTTTTTTTTTCCTAACAGAATAGAGATCATCTTGCTTAATGCTTTCACAATTATTTTAATTTACATCAGCATAAGTAGTTAAACTTTGAAAGTTCATTGATTACTTATACTCTTGTTTCCCCAGAGCATAAGCAGGAGTGCTTGTGTGAGTTTTACTCAGCTTTCTATCTCTTCTCTTAACAAATTGTACAATGCCTTACCAGTAATCTATGGTCTTTCATCCACAGATGAAAAACCACTTCAGCCAACGCAGAGACTACTCTGAAAAACTTTTCAACATAGAAAGATAACCCGTGTGCTCCAAATTGCTCTCTTTCACTCAATAAGCAGATTGAGATTGGAAGAACAGGCTATAAACAGAAAGATCCTACACAGAAATGTATTTTGAGATAACTGTGAATGCTGCTCTAATGTGAAAGACACTGATCCTGTGAAAGTAAACTCCTGAGAAATTTCTTTCTTTAAGACACATTTCAATCAATGAGATATTTAAAATGATTTGGTGGATGCTACTTACACTGATGTGGTGGAAATGAGAAGCACCAGAATAGGGAAAGCCTGCTCTGCATTAAAAATACTTGAAGTGTTACAATGATTCTGCCTTTCTAATTTTTCTAATAAAAGGAGGAAGAAATCACAGCTTCCAGATGTACAAAGTTGTAAAGCTTGTTAGCAAAACAGATTTCTAGTGAGATGAAGCACTTAATACTTAATGAAGCATTTAATACTTGAATGAGAAAGTTACTGCAAACTTACTTCTGAAATCAAAGGATGGACCTACTTTTGGACAAATGCCACTGAAAAGGAATCTTAGATCACTTATTCACTGAAATAATTTGAGATAAAGGAGAAGATGGTCTACAATCATGCTAGCAGAGTGAAAAATTGAACCTAATTTACATTTTGGAAACTGAAAGAAATTGAAATCAGGAAAAACAAACAAAGCTGTCCAGATATCATGGAAGACTATTTATAAAGCTGTCCCAGACAGGAGGGGGAAAAAAAACAAAACAGAAACACCAAATCAACAAAACTGTGAGGTGACAGAAATCATAACCATTACTGCATGTCATTGTTTTAGGCTCATCAAAACTAAAATGGAACAGCTGCTGACCATTCTGAGGATTTGAAAGCTTGTCTAATTCCGTGGTTACAATTGGAAGCCACAGCTTCACACAGAAATACTCATAGTTAATAGTGAAAAAACAGGAGTTAAATGTCATTCACTTCAGCCAGAAATAATGTAGGCAAGCTTCATGAAAGAAACACTCCTTCTGTGTGCCAGAGTGTTGACCTTCAACTTCACCTATTACTTCAGAGCTCGGCCTCTCAAGTAGAGACTGACAGTCAAATAATCAAGAGAGACAGCTCTGACCACTGTTTTTCAAAGATATAAATAAATGAGGACAAGGAAGAGCCCTGATGACTCATTTTCACCTGTGACTAAATTAAGTGTGATGGTTACAGCCTTGAGAAGCTAGTCACTGTGCATCTGAGCCAAGAGATGAACACTTTTTAAAAGCAGTGGCAAATCAAATTCCAGTTTTTAATCCACAGGAGTCAATAGGAATTAGGGAAACACAACTACTGCACATAACAACCCATAAAGAGCTCTTTTGTTTCCATCAGTCAAGACTGATGGCATCCAAAAATTAAAATTGCTCTCTGAGCTTAAAACAATGTTAGGAGGGAAAGAAAAATTTGACATGGTGTGGTAGCATGTTTTCCTACCCCATTAGACTATTACCCTCTTCTCAGCTTGACCAACACTTACTTGCACACATGCTCTTACTTGGGTCTAGCTTTGTATTTTGGCTTTGTGCTTTGTTTTTTATTTCCTTTAGAGATCATTTCTCACAGCATGTTTCCCTTTATTACCATCTATATACCTCTGCACACTAGTGACAAGCATCAGAACAAGCTTCTTTAACAGTATCTTACTAGTGCCATTCACAGATATCTCTCAAAAGCAACCCTGAGCTTTGGATCTGTATCTCTGTGCCATGGGAAAATCAAGTTTGCTCCAAAATAACTTCTCCGCACCACACTCCCTAGAGAAAGGTGCAGAACTGACTCAACAGTAAAACAGCATCTTTTGAGTTTGTTTCATGTGTCAGTAGCAAAAGAACAAGTGTGATCATGAGGGAAAATGGATTTTAGTTAACTGAAATAAACTTTCAGAGACTTTCAGAGCTTTTATGGGCTTTTTAAATATCTCTAGCATTTTTTTTCACAACCACTAAATGATCTATCTACCAGAAAGGAAAAAAGTGACGAAAGAAAAGTGACAAATTTAGTTGTTTTCCATCAAAAGTATACAAGAGATATATCAGATACATATACACAAAAAGAGTTAACATACTTTTTCTTCATAGTCTCAGATTTTGCCAGGAGGATTTGGAGACGATGAACCTGTAAGTGTGAAATATAGATTCTATTAACAAGCCAGCTGAGGTAAGCTGACATAGTTAATACAATATATTTGTTCATTACAAGAAAATCAGAGGAAGACCCTTTGGGTAGTCATAAATTCAATGATGCCACCACTGAAAAAATCAGGCTATCATTACATTGGCTTTCACACGTACAATACACTTATAGATTATATGAGTTTCATTATTCCCCATTCTTGGCTAACACACTCAAGAAGAGTGAAGAAAATTTTTTTGGTACATATAGTTGGAGCTATAAGAATATCAATGAAAATTCTACTCTAATTACACGTGTACCTAAGCTGTAGGAAATCTAAAATCTTTAATTTATATTTCAGCTCAACAACTGAACAAACTTCCTTTCCAGCATGGATGCTGAGAGCCTTGTCGGATGTACCTCATCACAGTAGCTCTCCATAGCTATCCTCATTTCTTCCAAATCAGTGGTCTTCATGTCTGACTGGAATTTGCTGAAAACAGAATACAGAAGTTAATCCAGCAATACTGGCAAAGACACTGCAATGCTTGTTGATTTACAGTTTCTGGGTGGGTGGTTTATAATTTCTAAGACATTCTCGAAGTTTATTAATCTGTGTTAAAAAAAACAGAAGAATATGGGTGAAAAAATAACATGGATTTCCAATCTCCTTTATTATCTTATCCAATACAACTCCCTACCCCTCCAAAGTCATACTTGATAGTGTTGTCTTTCTCCTTGCACTGCTGTTCTAGCTTGAAAATCTTCTGTTTTAATCCATTAACCACCTACAGAAAGAACAGAGAGCTAGAATATTCCATATCTACACATAAGTTCAATTTCTCCATAATCCTGCCCTCTCTGTAAATTGCACTTAATCAGACATACTTACTCCTACATACTTTAGTAAATCATAAACAGGCTTGCCATCCTGTGACCCTAACTTATATCTATGGCAACATAGCCAGCTTAATAATTCTAACACACAATCTTTAACAAAATATAAGGAAAAAAAAAAAAACCTGCACCTATTACCTTGTTAAATTAAAAGCAAGTAAAAGGGAAAACACTGGTGCAAACAGATTCAAGGAAGTGACAAAGAAAGAAGTGACAAAGAAAGCTATCTGCAATATGGTTAATTCAGTTATCTACCTGACTACAAAAATAATTGTTACATGATTCCCTAAATGTTTATTATCTTTTTTTTTTTTTTTTTTTTTTTTAAATCAGTAGTGGCAAAAGGAAGAAAGGATAAATGAATGAAAGCAAAAGGTAGCAAAGTAACTATTACCCATCCGTTATCAGACTTCTTTGCTGACAAAGATCGTGCCAGCTCAGAGCCCTGCAAGAGAAGACAAACAAAACAAGTGACAAACTTTGCTACTTCTTCTGTTAGCAATTTCCACAGGACTTTCTAATGTCCTAATTTTCACAGTCCAACAGCTTAAATTCTAAAGTCCCTATGCTCATCATTTTGTATTAGCACATCACTGCCAAGGCATAAAGCAACAGGAACAAAGAACTGTATTTGGTTGATGGGGCTGCAGAGGTGAAGAAGTGTTCAGAACACTGAAAAGTTTCTGGGAGCTGCCCAATATTAGATTGGGTTCCAAAGATCCGGTTCCAAATGGCTCCAGAAGAGACTAACTGCTAATCAAAGGGAGAGAAGGAAATGAGGATCACACTGATCAGCACTGTTCTGTCAATTTTTACCCTTTGCCCTAAAGAAACAGTCACCCTGGAAGGATCCAACAGTTGTTCAATCTGTTTATCCTTTCTGTTATTCTCTTCTTCTAGTCGGCGGAGCTTAGTTTTCATACGATTTCCTTCATTTTTCTGAGCTTGTATTGTCTAAAAAAGGAGAGAAAAATCCAAGTTTCATTTCAAAAACACTGAGTTTTCACATAAATTGTTACTGGCATCAGAACATTTCCAATTATGATGGCCAGGACAAAGCACACAATAAATTAAAAAACAAAACCAAAAAGACCATCACAGTAGACAGTAGACAAGGGCTGACAGGTAAGGGAGATGACAGGACAAAGATAAAGTTGTTTATGAAGATAGATAAAAGTTTTAACAGAAAGGCCACCTTACACAAAAGATTTACAACAGCCAAGACTTTTTTTTTTTAATACATATCCATAGCTTTCAACTTGTCCTTATCTTTCATACACTGCACAAACCTCACTTGACAAACTGTCATAGAACCGTTTGAGTTGGAAGAGACTTTTAAAGATGTTCTAGTCCAACTCCCCTGCAATGAACAGGGACATCTGGTCTCATCACATTATTAAAACATGACGAGCAACAGCTGAGCATGGAAAACAAAAAAAAAGAAAAAACAAAAAAACAAGAGGTTGGGTTGAAGGGCATAGAAACCAATGCAATGAACCTTTTCTGTGTCCAGCTAGGGCCGTGGCTGAGGTTCAGGACTGGATATACTTCAAGGCTTCTACATCCAGTACTCAGAAGTATCTATCACACCATAAGAACAATGAAATTGCCTTAAATAGATAGTTTAGACCTTATATTACAAATACAAAAGTGTTGGGTGGATATCTAAGTCGTACCACAGAATTCTGCCTGGATATGTACAGATAGACAGAGACACTATGGCTTTTACTATGTAAGCATCAGAGGGACAGTACCTTTTTCAGTTCTATGATTTCATCATACATATCTTCTTTTTCCTTGTAGTCGGGAGTTCCAGGAATGTAGCCTATAAAAAAAATGTACATTAAATAAGCAAAACTGAAGGAAATATTTTTTCCTAAATGAAAAAACCTTAAATGGAAAAATTTAGAACATCAACAAATTGGAAACTAGGCCATTAAAAAAAAAAAACTAAATCAGCAAAGAAATTTATTTTATATATGAAAACAGAATTGAGGTGTTACTATATGAACCTTCTGCTACATCTTATGGCAAATTTCTCCTAGAATTTCTTTTCTCTATTGTGCTAAATTAAAACATACATCTGAAGAAAAACACACTTCACAGGAGACTGAACTCTTTTTCCAACAATTATTTACAAAACACATCTAAAGATGTCCAAAATGTGTTTTTTTATTGATACTTAATGCGTGAAAGTTTATTGCCTTTTACAGTCACCACAAGCTACATGTTAGCAGTAACAGTATAGGTGGCATTTGAAATGGAATTTCATACTGGGATTTTTAACTTCACAGTTCTCATTTAAGAAAAAGAACAAGACAAAAGTTTCAAATTTTGCCTTTCTTATAACACCCAGTTGATTTTAGTATCACAACCACATGATACAACACTTTCTTGAGGAGAAGTAAAAGGAGTCAATTACACAGAATTTCAGGCAAGCAGATGGTTTCTATCAATGGTTCTTAAACTGTGCTTTACAAAGTTCAATAAATTGTCTACAGCTGGCACACTGAACCATATTATATTTGCAATGTTTTCAGCTGAAAATGCATGGCAATTTGCAAGAATTCCTGAAAGCTAACAGTGATTCATTGCTCAAAAAATCTGGGAGCTGCCTCAACCAATTTGTAAATCTCAAAAGTATTCCAATGATTATATTCTGACACGTCTATTGTAACATAGGTTAAATTGAAATGGGTCTTGTTTTACTAAAGCAATGATCTCAAAAAAACAATGTATGAGTTTACATGGAAGAAAATCAGACCACTAATTTTTATCTACCATACAGTTACGGAGTTTACCATTACTAGAAGAACGGGAATGTTTGGGCTTCTTCATTCCTAGAGCTTCCTTCAAATACTCTGGAGTGCTGCTAGAAATGCCAGCTCGTGGATGTCCCATGTCAACATCTGATTTCAGGGAATGGCTCATTCCTGCCAACAAAAATGAAACAAAATGCAGAAATCAGGGATAACTGTGAATTAAGTCTGTGGATTTACTGTGAACAAATACAACCCTGAAAGCTCCAGATGCTGTTAATTATTCCTACTATAAATTCCAGTGCTCAAGATCAGATGACTCAAGCTCAGTTCCAACCACCCAAATAACTACTATGGAAATGACTTCCCATGTACCCTCTAACCAAATACACGTTTCCTGTCTAAGAGTTTCATGTGTTAAACTGTCCCCAGAAGTGAATTGTAACCACGTTGCAGATAAAACTTCTATAATGATACCTTGTCTCAGTGATCCCAGCCACATCTGCTTTGGGTTTTTCATAGCTGCACTCTCAAAACGTGCGTTGCCTGTTCCCTGCAGAGATCTCCAAACTGCAGCTTTCTTAGGATACAGTTGTGTGCTAGAGCTGTATGGAGACTCTAAAACAAAAGAAAATATCTTGCCTTAAAAAGCTTAAGATCACAAAAAATCTGTTTTGTGTTTCAGGTTCCCAGCCACAAACAAAAGAGGCAGAGTAACATAATAACAGTAATATCACTCAACATAAGCAGAAATACTTACATGCACAGCTTGGATGCTCATCCTTAAGATGCTTGTGTATCTATGTTTATACATTTGACATACACAAACGTCCCTCATAAAACCCAGAAAATAAGCTACAAACAGGCTACAGCTGCAGATCGAGTACTAATGGAGAATATTCTACATTGTACTTCTAAGGTGACAGGGGAAAAAAATGAAATGGAAGTGCTTAATGTACTAACATAAATATCTACTAGTTGGTAGGATGTGCAGGTATTTCTGGTTATCTCTGGTAGTTCCAGGGTCTTTCTACAGAGCAAATATCAACAGTTATTAAAATGAAAAGAAAAAAAATTGTTTTCCCCTTGCTGAAAAATCAAGAACTTCAATATTTAGCCTATAAAAGTCTAACTTCACTGCTTTCAGAATACAAATCTCAACCAGAGGTGCTCTGCACACACAACGAACAATTCCAGTGAGAACAAAGATGTTGTTTCAAATAAATCTACCTCCTGTGCCACAAAGAAATCTATCCTGTTATGCACAATGGAAGCAGAAGACTTTTGAGCTCTTACTTGGTGACTTTGGAGGCTTGTGAAAAATTTTCTTCTTTAATTTCTGGAAAAAAAAAAAAAGAAAGAAAATTGTGTACTTAAAATATCGTGCTCTTTGAACACTCCAGCATATAACTGCAAAACTGGCTTCAATCTCCATTTTACGAGAAAAGCACTTGTTCTAATAACTCAAAACCTTTTGTACATAAAACAAAACCAGAAGCATTAAATACATGCAGATCTGGCCACAGTAACAGTCACACAAAAAAAATAGGATGATACCTACTGAAGCTTTGTGCTATAAAGTAGACTATTCATGCTCAGAATACTAAGACCTTCCTGATCTCCTTTACATACAACAACAAGCCCAAGACAATTACAGAGCAGGACCACTTCTCTAAAGGAAAGGCTTGTTCAATTCCATTAAAACACAGTAAAATAACTACTTAGGCCCTCAGCTTGATAAAAAGCAAAAGGAAGCAAATACCATTTGCAACTCTCAGAGAATTTAGAAGCCTGAATTACATCTGGAATTAGAAAAGATTTTCATACCAAACTACAGTAAGATTACAAACTACAGTAAGATTTACTACAAACAGTAAGATTGTAAACTCTCCTCTCTGAAAGATGTCTTATCGATCAAGAGCCATCACATGGGTGTAGTGTGTGCAAGAACATTCTGAGAGGCCTTTTTAAGGCATTTGTCTGCAGCATGCCATTAATACAACTCACCATTTCTGCATCTGATTCACAGGTTATCACAGACAAGCTGTCATCTCCCTGGGAAATAAACACAAACTGTAACATTTGCTACTCTCCAAGTAATTGCTTTTAATACATATCCAGAATAATTTGTTACTAGCACAACAAAGCTCGAATACAACAAATTCCAGTGGGAAACAAGTCATTGCTTTTGCAAACACAGCATGATCTGCATTCTGTGTGCTAACAGTGCAAGTCAATTCAAACAAGAACCACAGAGATTAGGCACTTTGGAGTGCACCATCACACAGCCTTCAGGTGTCCCATTTCCCAAAGTGCAGGCTCTGCACGAGCCTCTCCCCAGTCACAGCTGGTCAAGCAGCAACTCATCCTTTTATCTCCTTCCTCCCTTACTTGTTCCCACCCTTGCTATGCTATGGGAACGTTTAATAGACTGAAGAAGCGAGGGGGATGAGAAGAAAGGACAAACTACCGAGTCAAAAAAAGTGTTTGATTTTTCCTCACGCTGAGCTGACAGAACCTTCTGCTTCTCGAATGCGAGCACATCCACAGCAGAAGGAAAATTTCCACTTCCCTTTCAGATCACACAAACATACGCTGCCCTCACAGATGAACGTTTTCATTTGCTGCCAACTCTGTGGTGCTTCCAGCTGCAGCCCCATTCTTTGGAAAGATGCTGATTTATCTCGCTGTGAAAGGCGAGGAGGGGACAAAATATTTTTCAGACTTCCAGCTGACAGAAAAAGAGACGAGGCTGACAACAACAGCACAGACAAAGCAGCTTTTTGTGCTGGCAGCACGCGTGCCTCTCACACACCATGCCGGTTAGCTTTTAAGTTCCCGAAGCAACGTTCCCCACAGCACACCGAGATGTTATTTCTGTTATTTTTAAGGCCTTTTTATATCACTCCGTGCCATCTCCCTGCACAGCTGCGCCTGTCGCACGGGGAACCACAGTGAGGAAGGCACTCGGCCCTGGCACAGCGTTCACCCGGGCAGGAAGGTGCCATAAGAAAAGCACTCCAGTCCCTGCAAACGTTCACAGTCCAAAACAACAAGAGATCAGCTCTCAGCGAAGGGCCTCAAAGCCTCCATCGAACAGCCGGGGGGGGACAGAAAGGAGCGCTACATCCCCCACGCTACGGACCGAGGCCTCGCTCCTCCTCTAGCAACCGCCACCTCATCGGCCTGACGATTCTGAGGGCCACGCACCCAGGCTGCTCTCCTCCCCTCGCCGCCCGTTCCTTACCAGCTCCCCCTCCGCGGCCATACCGGGACGGACCTCAGGCCGCGGCGCCCGGCTCGGGGCACTTCCGGGTTGCGGTAGCCATGGCAACGAGGCAACGCGACAACGAGGCTCCGGGCGGAGCGTGCGCCTGCGCAGTGAACTCTGGGAGTGAGGCAGCGCCCTCGCAGCCGCCCGGGGGCTTGGCGGGGCGGCCGTTAGGCCGTGCTGCGGGGCGCGAGTGCCACCCTGCGGCCAGGAAAGGCAAGAATGGCGGAGAGCTGGGCCGCGCTGAGTTTGGAAGGCTTAATTTGCGTTAAAAACCGCCTATCCGACGTTAGCTGCGCGCGCTGAGCGTGCTCGGCTTTTGCGACACTCGCTTTACGGCAGGCGGCGGTTACGAGTTCTCCCTTGGTTACGAGGAGCCCAACGCCGCCTCGCCGCCATGTCACCGCGGGGCCGCCGCGTTATGAGCCGTGCGTGCGCCCTGCTGCTGCCCCGCGTCTGTGCGACGCTGGCCGATCCGCGGCAGTCCGGCCCGGATGACACCTGCTTGGAGAAACTGCTCGATTGGTTCCGGGAGCTGAGGGAAGCCGGTGAGTGCGGGTAACGGTGCCTGAGGGCTGCGCCGGGGGGGGAGGGGGCTGGGCTTCAGCTGAAGCCGAGAATCGCCGATAGCGCTGAGCTCCGCGAGCCGCAGCCCTGCGCGCTGTGACGCCGCTTTCTGTCCCTGGATAATTCCCGTTCACCAGAGCCCAGCGTGAAGCTGCTGCGAGACAACCCATGTGTGACGAAGTTCTTCAGCTCCGTGCTGGAGCTGCCGGAGCCGGAGCCGAGCATCCTGTCCTTCACGCTGCGGTTAGCTGGGATAGTCGCGGCTGCGGAGGACAGCTTCGTGCACTTGCAGGTGAGTTTTGCACCCGCTTCCTCCTGTGCTGAGGACTCCTGGAAATGTATAGATTCTGCTTGTAAGACTCCTTAATGATGTGGTTATGAAAACCTGCAGTAAGCCTTCTCAGTTCTCACGTCAAGCTGCTGTCATCTCATTGCTTGTCTTGCAGCAAGCTGTACTGTAAGTCCTCATACGTAATACTTCTCAATTTCAGTTCAAAACATTATATTGGATATCAGGATGCCACATCAATAGCTGCAGAATATCATATATCCCTGGGCAGGTCCTTTAGATTTAAACTGCAATTACAGATGTAGTTTTCTGACCATAGTAGATTAATTTCCTGCAAAAATAAGGGAGCTTCTTAAAGTCCTGTTCTATATAGCAGACTGCATTAATAGTACAAAACTCTGGTTTGGGAAAGAGATGCGTGCAACATAAAGCAGCTTAATAGATTAAAATATATGTAACTTTTCTGCTGCATCTTAAGAAACAAACAGTAGAACCCTTACACTGCTTAGTCCATAAAAAAGAGAGATGTTGAGTTTAAGCATGAGAATCTGAAAATTCTCTATTTTAATATTTATTTAGAAGATTTCACTGCAGTATTTATATTGTTGACATGCAGCTTCTCTGCTCCTCTGAAGCCCCTCTGCTTGCTGTTTATTCTGTGTGTTCTCTGCCCTCAGCGGCTGAAGCTGTTGACCAGGCTCTTTGGTGAGGATGGGCCTCTGAACAGAGCAGCATGGGAAGATGCATCTGTGCGAAGTGGCTGGGTGGAGGGCGTGCACAGCATGGTGCAGCACCAGTCTGCTCTCAACTTCATCTGCAGTGCTGGTGAGTGCTTCCAGGACTGGTAATGCCCCAAGTCCTCCCATCCATTTTGCAACGATTTTACTATGAAAAATTAACCAGGGACTCATTTATTTCTTGATACTTACATTTTGCAGTCTTATTTTCTTTGCATGGGTTTTTAAGTTCTCCTGCTGTTAACACCAACTTTAGATCCTCTATATAAAGAGGTCAGGAACACTGGATTGGTACTAACCTATGCAGCATGTGATGGAAATGAGTACTGCTGCTGCAATTCCCTTTTTTCCTTACTGGGTCTGTCTGCAGATGGTACAGACTCCTTCCATAAATATACTCTCAACGCTCCTAATATTACAATCATTACAACCATTACAGTGAAGTCATCTTCTGTTTCTGAGTTACTAAGAGATGTGAAGATCTGAAAAATTTTACTTTCTTCTTTTTGTTTGCTTGTACCTAAGGACTGTCTGACTTTAAAAGGCAGCAGAGACTACAAAATAAAACGTTAAAAAACAAACCACATTTAAGCCTCTGTGTTACTTGAATTAAAATAATATACAGCTGGACTGCAGCAAGACTCCACAATAGGAAGACTTGTTTTTTCCTTCATTGACTTTTGTTTTGTTTTCACACAGGAGGCATAGATGTGATCTTTGTTCTGCAAGGGGATCCCAGCCTGTTTGTGGCTTCAGCTGCCCATTGGCTTCTGGTGCACTTGCTTACCCTCTCTGTAGGGTCTAAACTGACTGTACCTCTCGATGCAAAGGACTGTGAGTGGCCAGCATGTGCCCACATGATTATAAAGCATATAGAAGATTCTCTTCAATCCAACTCTGCCTCTCATGTCAAGCAGTCATTAAAACTGTTAACTAGTCTGTTTGGCAGTTGTCAAGCTCCTTGGACTAAAGTGCTTTGGTTAGGCATAGAAAAGCAAGTAGAATCCTTCTTGACGGAAGATTCTGTTCAAGCACAGCACGTACTGGTGGATCTTCTTCTAAACATGGCAAGGTGAAGATCTTGGATCCAGTGTTGAGAAATACAATCCGTGTTAGTGGGACATATGACTTACTGTTCCTTCTTCTCAGGTCTCCCGTGTTTTATGAAGACAGTTTTTGGGCATTAGTGACATCTGCGCTGGAACATTTCACCCCAGTACAATCAAGTGCTTTGGCAGCGGGAATTCTGAGGCTCTACCTATGGTAGGAGTTGCTCCTATGAAATTTTTTCACTCTGCAAATGCTCCCAACATCTCTGCTGTGTTTCTGAGAGTTGTTTTATTCACTGCACTGCATTTTCCACTGTATTGCTTAATACAGTGGACTGATTGGTGAGAACCATGCAAATAGCTAACAAACTTCAGACACTGCTATTAGAATAATTGTTTCAGAGACAGAAATGAAAAGAACCAGTATCATGTTCACACATATGCTTTTGTATTTTACCTACAGACAGCAATTTCAGACAGAAATATAAAGCTCCTTTAACTTTTTAAGGCCAAGGTTGTTTAAGATGGATATTTTGACTGTCAAATTCAGAAGTATTTGGTTACTCTTCACATAAACTCTGACAAGTGTAACAACTTTAACTGCTGTCCAACAGAAGTATGCATCTTGCATACATCATGCATCTCTGTCAACAGTAGAAGAACTTAATTTAGAAGGAAGCAGTATAGGTGATCTAATCTGACTTTTTATACATAGTATATATGTGTGTGTGTGTATATATATATATATACACATATATATGTATATACATATACATTTATATACATATAGGGCTGCATTAAGAGATGGATTGGGTTGCTCAGAGCCTTCACCAATCCAGTTTCAAATATCCCAAAGGATGGGGATTCCACAGCTTCTCTGGGCAACCATGTCCAGTTCACCATTCTCACTATGAAAAGTATTTTCCATGTATCCAGTTGGACTCTGCCTTGTTGCAGTTTAAGGTGTTGCCTCATCTGTTGTGCACCTCAGAGAAATTCACTGGCATCTTCTCCCTTTAGATGGTGAAAAAGCATGGAGAAACCATCATATTTTAAATGACTATAGCACATATAGATACTTACTTTCAGACTAATAAACACATGTGTCTTACTGGGATTTTTTTTTTTTAATGCAATAAATGCCTGTCTAAACTCTCTTCTTACACAAGCTTTCACTCTTCACAGCTGGATGAGGCTGTTTGTCAATTCCGGAACCATTTCTCTCTTTCAGTTAGCCAGGGAGAATCAGAAGAACGCTTGACTGGTGACAGTAATTTCATTTCTGTCCTGTTGCTGGCTTTTTTTACAAGCCTATATGAAAATCACTGGTCTGCTCAGCATCTGGGGATAGATGTTTGGGTAGAGTTGAAGTTTTCTTATCTTGGTAATTGTTGTTTCTTCCTTGAAGCCCACAGGTTGTGAAGATTAAAGCACTGACTGTTCTCCTTCAACCAATGGAGTGTATTTTGAGAGCAGCCTCCCTGGACTATTCAGGTACTATTGCAATAGAAAAGTTAGAGGCTATTCTGTTTGCCTGTGTTTTAAGTGCCTGGTTCAGACAAAACTGGAGAAAGATAAAAAAGTCAAGGACGGTAGCGATGTTTGTGGTAAAGTGCAGCATTCTGCTGACAGTTGCATTTGAAGGGATCTTCATACTGCATCACCTCAAAATAGTAGCTCAAAAATCAAGTTTGGAGATCAGTATCCTTTGTAATCACTAACAACCTGAGTTTCTCCTTCCTTTGATTCCCTAGGTTTGCTGGATGAGTCAGTTAGTGATCCCTCTGCTGTTGAAAGCCTTCTATCCTCCAAGTCATCTTGTGCTAGTTTTTTGTGCCAGATACTTGGTCATCTGAAGGAGCTGCTCTCTTTGGAAAGAGTGAGTTCTGCTAGTTACAAAATCCAGCAGGATACATTCCCAATAGGATAACAAAAGAATATTAAGTCTTGTAAAGAGGGACCATACTTGGTTTTACATCTACCTTCACAGGCTTAGTTGCCATACATTATATCCATTGCAAATATTGATCCAGTGAAAAACATAAATTGAGTTGCTTTCCCAAATAATGAAAACCATCTCCTCCCGTTTATGCAATAGTTCATTGGGAGAGAGGAAAGTTACTTGTTTGTAGTTATTAGTATTATGTTACTCTAAGGACAGTAGAAGTTGCAGCTTTTGCTGTGTCTCTACTAGAAACTCTTGCTCTGTATGTATGCTTGAAACATTTGATGGAAGCTTGTGTTTTTTTCCCTCCCATTAGGTTCTTTTGCCCGTGAATTTACCCTGTGCATCTTTGCTGTGTTCTGTCCTGACAATATTACTGTTCTGTAACGGCTTCCTGATTCCAGCTTCTCCTCTGGGAAGCAAGATTAGTCAAATCTTGGTAGATTGCTTCCGAGTACAGAAGTCAGCTCTTGATGTCCTTGCAATGCTTTCTGACAGCAAATGTGAGTTAAACTTTGCACTTAAATTTTAATTTTGGAAATTACTATTCTGTGTTTGAGGACTGTGCTTGCTTTCTTCTATAAAGCAGTTTTATAATCCTGTTTTATTCCATATTTGAAGAGTTGAATTATTCCCTTTTTCTTAATATTGGTTCTTGAGTTTTTGTTTTGCTTTGTTTTTAAATATTTCAGGCACTGACACAACTATGAGAAGTTTATTTGACGTCCTTCTGGCATACCTGGAGAGTCCAAACACTACTCCTACTGTGAGTATAGAACTAAAGAAGGCTCCAAATCTATTGGCTCGCCCAGTGGAATATACTTCTGACAAACAGTCTGACAACAGTTGTTTCTTAGCACAGTTAGTATAGGAATATCTAGAAGGCTTGTTGTGAGGGACTTGCAGGAAATAGCTAAAATGGTAATGAGCAAGTAGTTGATCAGTAAATCAGATATTCTTGAAAATATAAGAGCCACCTTGTCTAACCATAGAACCAATATAGTCAACTTGACATTGCAATTAAGTAGTAAAGTCTTTGCAGTAACATTTTTGTTTTCTTGCTTTATTTTGTCCGAATGACTCAGGTGACAGCTGCAAATGAAAAGCTGGAGACACTCACGGTGTTTTAAAGTTGAGAACAAGTGTTGTCTACGAGTTTGCTAGAAATGTGGCATAAGCACTATTCATTTGTGGCTTATTTTATAGAATGAAAGTGCACGCACTAATTTCTTCTGACAATTTCACTGTAATTTTGAGTCCAAAAAAGTATTTTATCTAGCATAAAGACAACAATGCCTTCTCCTGCAGTAAAGTACATCTGCTTTATATTTCTTCAGGTTCTGAAGAAATCATTTAAAGCTACATCCAACTGGTTGAAGAACTTTTCATCAATATCCTTCTTGAAAAGTAAGCAACAAACTGAGAAGATTTTGCAAGGTAAAAAAGCTATCAAAGTTAGGACAAACAGCAACTATGAAATGTGCTCTCACCTTCTTTTTCCACTTAAAGCACTTAGGATTTGTTTGCTTGTAGTTGTGGTGAATTTAGTTGTATCTGCTCAGACAGTGCTTTGAAGAACTGTAAGAGAAGCTCACAGCATCAACAAAAGGAATCACATCAGTAAACAGTGCAGAGGTTGTGCAGTGGTTTGGTTGGGTTTGTTACCTTTCATGTTGATTCCCGCCTCTCACTTGGCTTTCACAGATGTATTTCTGGTGCTGCAGAAGCGTTTGTGCAGTCCTTGTTGGGAAGTACGAGACTCTGCTCTGGAGTTCCTCACCAGCTTGATTACAAGCCTGGCAGGTATGTGCAGAGATTTAATTGTTAGATTGGAGGACCGTTTCTTGTAATGTTATGAAAGTCATTCAGGCCTGTGGAGCATCCTCTGACCTGTAGCTGCAGGGGGAAGGAAGGAAGGAAAAGATAAGCTGAGATTTTTACTTTCAGATCACAGTCAAAATCTGTCAAAAAGATTAATAAATGTACGCTACTATTCTGTTGAATTTGAATTGCTGTGTCCTCCTTAATGATAACTTTAGCAAATTAAACTATGTCACATGGCTTGACAGCAGTAAAGGATGACCTTTTTTTTGTTTCCTCCCTTAAACAAAAGTTGCTTGATGGGGCTGAAACCGCACTCCGATTCACCTGGAGCAAATTTTTTCTCACCAGTAGAAACAACAGTAAATGCATTTTTCCAAACTCTAGTGTCAAACATGGCATGGCTGGAATTCACCAAGCTGCTCCAAAATGAGGAGCCTGAGAGAAAGTATCCGTGCTCCTGTGAGCAGCAGCTCTGTTCACTGTCAGCTGCCATGTAGTCAGCGATCATCCTCGTATGACACAAATCACTGTTTGCATTGGAAAGAAGTTCATGCTCTGAGAGAATAAAGCCTCACTTCTTTGCATTGCTGTCTCATTTACAGACCACGATGAGTTCAGGCAGTTTTTGCTGTCTTCAGAAATGCCAAAGCTTACAGAAAACCTTCTTGAGGATCCAGAGAGCTATGTGCGAGCAAGCGCTGTGACTGCTATGGGACACCTGGCCTTCATTAATTACGTCTTCATTCCAGAGTCACGTGTTGCAGGGAGTCAGTATAGTAAAGAGGTATGACTTTGTGGAATCCACTGCAGACGCAAGCAGAACTACACATTGTTTTACTGTTTTTTGTTGTGCTTTTTTGTTTGTTTTTAATGTTCTTTTCTTCTTTGTCTTTTTACATTTAGAAAACTGTGGCAAAGCTTCAAGAAATCTTGTCCACAGACCCAGAGGTCTTTCCTAGGAGAGCTGTGATGAGCATCTTCACCATGTGGATGAAACAGAGCTGCACAGGCCAACTGGAAGAGACAGAGCAGTTTGTCTCCATGGTGGTCCAGACCGCAGCACGTGACTTAGACTGGGAAGTCAAACTTGGTTGTTTGGAACTGGTTCAAATTTTCTGTACCTATATGTTTTGCCAACTTGGCCTTCCTGAATGCTTTTATGCTCCTGACTCATCTGCAGTCACTAGTTCCATTCATCAGAACAAGCCACTGCAGATGTTTTGCCGAACAAACCTGTTCAGCTTCTTGTTTCAGTCTTTGTGTGACTGTGACAAGCCAGTGGGTCAGAAAGCCTGTGATATACTGCGTACCTTACGATCTGAGTTCTATCAGAGTAGCACCATAGATTCACAAGGGACTGGAGACTTACCCGCAGGACATGGCATTCATTGGTTACAAAGGACACTGAGGCAGGGTTCTCTGGTCCAGAACTTCCCCACAGATGATGGTAGTGGAGTGGACTTTCAAGATCCAGAGAGCATGATGTTAGCTTTGAGAACAATAGACTTAGCGGAACTACACAGTGACCTAAATAAAGGTAGTGACTATGTGGAGAAAAGCCCCCAGTCCCTCTTAGAGGACATCCTTGCTACTGTGGGGACCGTAGAGGAGAATGAAGCTGACTGCTACTAAAGACATCTTTTGCTTTGAGGGAACAGTACTTACACAGGTTTCTTGTGAAGAGAATTTTTGCTACCAAAGTCTTGTAAGAGAAGATAGTAGGAAGTGTTACTCTGAACAGAAAAAAAGGAATGGTTTTGTTAGCTGTTAAAAGTGTTAGAAAAATCTTTGTTTTAATACTGATGGCTTCTCTTATTTTTGAGTATATTCTCTGATAAACTGATCTGCCTGTTTTATTTTTCTAAGTAAATAAAGAAATGCATTTCTTCTGTTTTTAACATGTAAGTATATTAAGAAAGCAGCAGAGCCTGCCTACATAAGGAAACATTAAAAAAAAAAAAGGACTGAAAGCAAGCTATTGTATGCTCCTAGAAACAAATTCATTACTTGCAACACATTGGACTGAGCTGTCAGTATGCAAGCGCTTTTGCTACTTAGCACTTTGCGTCATGAAAACAGTGGTCCTTCCATAAGCTCTATGTTCCTGCCATACAAGGACTCTGGGGATGTAAAGAGAGAGGTGGGCTGCTGGGCAGAGGAGGAAGCTGCACACTGCCTTTCTGGGATGAGTTTTTGGGGGAACTGCAGCTTTTGCACCATCAGCGCGGTAGCTGCGCAGTCCCTGCAGGAGGCAGATTTCCCCGTACAGATGCTACAGACGATTTCAGCAAAGGCTGTGGCCAGGCACGGGGCTCGTGTCATGTCAAAGGCACCAGAGCTCAGCTCTGTCAGTTGCTTTAATGTGGCCTGTGGTAGCAGGCAGCAGCTACACAAGTGATAACAACGCAGGGCATCACAGATGAGAAAAACTCACATCTCTGAGAGCAAGTACTGTGAACAAAGAAGATTACAAAGCTCTTTTCAGCTCTTTATCTGAACAGGGGCAGTGCGAGTTCCGTTGCCTGATCTGTACATGGGTATGAAATTCCAAGAATCATTTTCAACACATTTCTATAAAACACTGAAAAAAGGATTTATCCTCTCACTGCTCAGACTCACACTGACGGAGCAAAGAATGTTTGGCTCAGCCCTATGCTAGTAACAGCTTTATAAAAGCTGTCAAAAGAATAGTTGTTAGTTTTCTGTTTTAGTACATTGGACATTTAAAATTCAAAGAACAGTCTTTGCTTAGTTATGCTAATTGTATGAGTGAAGTAAAAAATGAGCCATAAGTGTCTGAGGCTGCTGCTTAAGCCTTAGATATGTGGTCTGTGAGTGCAGACGAACTCATGCGCATCTTAGAAGTTTCTTTTGTCCATCTCATAAAATTTGCTCTACCTTTCAACACAAGCTCATCAAGGCTTTTAAAACCACCACACGTTACAGAGGAAACTCATCAGCCAGCTTCACCACAGTTCTCAGCAATTAACAATGATAAAATATATCAGCAGCCACAGCCCTGTGCTGTGTCATTTCCCTCCAGCACTGTGGGTTTTGTCCTCTGCTGAGAAATAAAGCACTGCTAAACGTAACACAGCCAGACCTCAGCCTGTGGCAGAGCTGCTTCTCCATGTGCAGGACAGACTGTGCACATAACTCATCTTTCAAACAAGCTGAGTGCCTATGCAGAACGGGATGGTACAAAGCTGGTGATGTTTCATTCATTAAGTGTCTCTGCCCAGTGACAGTGGTTCTGGTTGTCCCATTTGGGGGTCACTCCCTGGGCCAGGTGTAAAGTAACACTGGGATCTTACAGAGGGCTGTGGTGGGGCTGCTCATCTTCACACCTGTGAGCCATGGTGTACAAACACCCTTTGTGGGACTGGTCACACAATTACAACTCGTGCAGTTAAAGGAAGAACTGACAGCAGTTGCAGAGTGACAGCATCCATATAGGCTTGAACAGCCATGGGATGGGAGCAGGGAGCTGCACAGCAATCCCACTTTGTCCATAGAATTAAGGGAAAAAACACTCTTCAGTACCATCCAATAACCTTAGCTGATGCACCCAAACCAGCAGCACCAAAAGTGGCTCCAAAGTACCTTCACTGCTGCTTGCTCTTCCCACCACTTCCTCCCCAGAGAACTGGTGCACAGGACAACACCCCGGCATTCTTGGCTGAACAGCCCATTCTGATCAACAGGAAATAATGACAGTGTTGGCACTGATGGTCATTGGAAAAATCAACAGCAACAAAACCTAGCAAAAATCCGCCCATCAGCTTCCCAAGCAAACCCACGGCTACGATTAACACTGAGCAGAGCTGTTGTATTAGAAAAATAGGGTAACTTTTTCACAGTTTCAAACAATGTACGTCCTCATAAAGAAAGCTTTTAAACTTAAATTGACTAAAACGGTGGCCAAGCTGAGGAGCCTCCAGTCCTGCAGGGCATGAAGGTTCACCTGCTCCTGACAGGGCTGGGAGCAAGGAGACCATGAGCACTGCTTTGCTTGGGTGGAGAACTGCTCATCCCCAAAGAGGAGAGACTAATGGGCATCACTGGCAGCTCGGTGCCCCCAGGCTTTGAAAAGAGAAAAACATCAGCACTGCAAGCAGGCTCTGTACAACCTCTTGCTCACCCTGCATGCTATCACACATGTAGAAGCAGTCCGAGGCTGTGTTGGTAGCAGAGACAAACGACTGATCCATCAGCACCCTGTGAACAGCAGGAAGTGACCAGGAAGTGTCACCACCCAGCTGCCAAGGGAGGAGAGGATCAACAAACACCGCTCAGCTGCCTGAGTGCACACACAGTACAGACATGAGGGACCACCTCTGCCCACCAGTGCAGCATAGAGAACGCATCAGCACGTGGCCCACCTTCACTGCAAGCCACTGCTGAACTGAACGATGCCCTTTCCTAATGGATTCCCTTCCTGTTTCATCCACACAGCTCTTGATTTCCAGTGCTGGGTGGAGCTGCCCTGCCCCTGCTGCCAGCTCTCACAGCACAGAGCTCATGCCAGCACAATCAGGGCTCATCCAGACAGATAAAGCCAGCTTGGCTGTTGCCTTTGGTCACTGTTCCCATGTTATCATACCAAACACTTCCCTTTTGCACATTCCTCCAATATAAAATGTGAATTTGCTCTCTATTTCATCCAGAAATGCAGCCAGTTAACTGTACATTCTCATAGCTCTTCTTCCTATTGCTTACATTTCTTCTCAACAGCCAGGACAACATGCACTGTCCTGGCACCAAAGCACTATGAATCATACAGCACAAAGACAACACTGCAGCACAGACAAAGGTCTGATCCTCAGCAGCACTAAATCAGCTCAGAGGTGCAGTCTGGCCAAGCGAGAGGCACATCCCCAGTGTGTGCTGCAGCACGGCTTCACCCCGCTGGTGCTGCAGATATGGCATCGTGGAAAAAAGAACAGAGTCCTCCAGCCTCTCCAGTTCCTGCACTGGGAACTTGTGACCCGGGGGCATCAGCACTGCCTTCCTCCTGAGTTTGGGAGCATCTTCCCCACCCTTCGTGTACTGCGATGAGATCAAAGATCCATCTCCATGGAAACGTCTGAGCGCAAAGAGTTGCTGCACTACGGCGCTGCATCCTGCTCGTGGGCTTTGGCACTGCTGCTTGGAGCAGAAGCTTTAAGATCAGATGTATCAGCATTCGGATCTCTGTATAAATGGCTTGATTAGTAATAATTGATAACATGAGCAGCGTGAGTATAAATAGCACGTAGCATGGAGTGGGACAGTACTGCAAGCATAGGGAGTTCAATGCAGATTTGGGGAGACACAGCCAGCAGATGTGCATTTTGTAAAACGTGGGGTTTTCTTTGGGGGAGAGGCAGGAGGGAGCAGCCATTACCTGTCCCTGAGTGCCTCCAGCTGCCCCAGATGCAGTGCTGATCACAGTGGCCATCCAGCTGCACACAGAGAAAGTCTATGCCCACACTCCTACCACTTCCAGGCTGTCTCCTACTACTCCCAAACAGATGAGGGACACTCGTGCTCTTCCATAGCAGACAGGGACTGCCAGTGGAGCAGCAGCAGCCCAGCAAAGCCTGCATGAGCTCTGTGCTCAGCCTGCTCCACTGGGACCAGCAGTGACTGGAGGCACAATGCTGGGTCACTGCAGCGATCTCCTGTCCTGTAGCGCTGAGCTCCAGCTGCCCCAGCACAGTCCATCCTACATCTGATTCCCAGGTGGAAAATAAAAATTGCAAAGAGATAGATGTGGTTTATGATATTGTTGTTCCTAGCTCAGCTCACCACATGGCCATGCAAAGTGCTGACCTGCTGCACCACGGGCAGGACTCAGAGAGCTGCTGCAGCTGACAGAAAGTGGCTGTAAATATTCAGCTCCAAAGAAAATCCTCTATTCCACTTACATGAGGTTTAAGCCAAGGCCAGGACATAAGGAAGAGAAACAGAACTCGCTCACGTCCTGAGAAAGGAGAGCAGCAAACAGCAAAGCAGAGCTGACAGCGCTGACGTGGGGAGCTCCAAGGAGCTCACACCATGTCTCACTGCTGCGTGCAGCAACATTGAGCCCCGAGTCACCCATATGCACACAGACTGTTATTTCTGTAATCATATTAAAGAATTTCAGAATAGCAACTGTGCAGTGAGCAGCCCAGCTGCCAGCGTTTAGCCTTATCCTAGGGCACAGGCAGAGTATGCCAGGCTTGAATTAACACCGTATAAGCTGCACCATGCTGAGTTTCATGGCTTAATTATAAAAGAGAAAGCAATAATCAGGGGATCTATAAGGCTAATAAACGTTCTGAGAGCACCGAATGTGACACAAGAGCCACAGCCAGTGTGACAGGACATGAATGCATTTAAAAAGCACATTAATCACACGCCGTGCACTAATTTGCAGCTGGCTTCCAGCGACAGCACTTGGCCTTTAGCCACCTTCGTGGCATCCCTGGGTGAAAGCAGACCGGCTCTGGAGCCATGCCAGCACCATGAGCACTGACCCAGCCATGAGCAGGACGTGGGGGCTCATCCTGCAGGACACAGCCCAGCTCCCAGCCCTGCTGCTCCCAGTGCCTCCACTGCGCTCAGTTTGGTGCTGGCAGTGCCCAGCAGTGTATTCATTCAGCCAAGGGCAGCCAAGGAGAAAATTGGGGCACGGTGATTTGCCCAAATATCTCAGTGTCTCCGAATCTCTCTCCTCTCCATCTTGAATCTCATCTCACTGCAGCTTTTTAATTGCACAGCTTGGTGCTGGGCTTTGCTTCTTGTTCAAAGATCCCTGTGTTTTTATACAGAGTACATTTTTCTCTAGAGTGCACCGTCTCCATTTAATTACTGCCCATTGAAACTTAATGTCTTTGCCTCTCTCTTAGGAAAAACTCCAATAGAGCTTAAAATGAAGCTGCCACCAAGGAGAACAACTACACCTGTGCTTTCCCAAATCCCCCTGCACCATTGCTGACACCAGCTGGGTGCTCCGTGGGCCGAAATGCCGCAGACTGGGAGCCAGCCCCATCTGCAAGGGAAACCTGAAGTGCTCCCAAACACTCACTTCTGCCCAGTAATTCACTGCATCACTGCAAACTCCTCGCTTCGCCCTCCGCAAGGGGCAGCTCTCTTCACATTTGTGCTCTGGTGTTACTATCAGACAAAAGTGTATTGAAGTATCTGCGCTTCTTCTCTTCCTAATAATCCCAAATTTAACTTTGTCCTACTTAGCACCTCCTCTGACACTGGGAAGTGAGATGCTATTTCTGCTGGCCTCAATACTGAACCCAGGGAAGACACAGAGCAGGTCCAGGCTGGGCTTAAAGCCTGGGATGGATTGCTCCAGCATAGCTTCCTTTCATGGGGCTCCTGAACCTCGGACAGGAGCCACAAAGCACTGATCCCCAACATTGCCAGCAGCAAAAATAAAAATGAATGTAAAAGTACCTAAACCCTCTGCAAAGATACAGGGATCTGAAATCTCTCTTCCTTTGTGGAGCACACACATCAACTGCTCACAGGGAGACTCCAAACACGAGATCAGTGCTGAAAAGGGAAAGCAGCTCTACAAACGAGCAGAGCTTGGGATAAGGGAAGATTTCCTTCTATTAGCAGCACAGCAGAACTGAAGCAGCAATCAGCCAGTGCAGGAGGGACAGCCCCTTCCCCCGGGTCTCAAATCTCAGGCTCCATTTAAAAGCCTTAATAAACCCAGGATATAGGTGGTACCATGACCTAGTAACAGATCTACAAATAAACGGCTCCCGCTTCACTTAATCGCTGTTCTCCTTTCCCCTCCCTCCCCTCTCCCTCCAGCAGCAGTTGTAGCAGCAGATTGCGCTCGCTGATCAGAGCAGGGCTGGGGCTGTTTGTCTCTTCCAGTCTGTGTCACTGCAGGAGCACCAGCCCAGCGCTGTTTAAGTCAGCTCCCCAGCCCACTGATGGAGCTGGGCTGTGCCAGGACACAGTGCAGAGGGACAGTTCTGCTTGCAGGCATGATCCCAGTGCCTTGGGGACACCAACGCCCCAGCTCTCTCACCTCCCAGAAGGGGCCTGCTCCCTGCTGCTCCCTTCTCCTCCATCATCCTTCACTGCTGCTGCTCCTCACCGCTTCGTGGGAAAGGCAAAAAAAATCCTGACAACATCACTGTTTGCCTCCATGAGGTCCATCCCAGCTGCTGAGGGCAGGGCGATGGGTGGGCAGTGCCCAGAGCAGCAGCTGGGCACAGGAGGAGCCTGTCCAGGCACCAGACTGACACATCACAGATTTTAAGGATATTACGGAGAGCAAATGGAAGAGACAAGGAATGATTCTCCCTCTCACACCCTCTGATGCAGGCAGAGCCAGAACAGCAGTTTCAGAGGAGAATCATAAAGCTGCCACGGCCTGTCTGACACAAGAACACCTGCTTTATTGATTCCTCATCTCCTGCTTCAGACCGTCCTGCTATCAGAAACACACCACCACATCTCCAGCCTACAGAGAAGGCAAACCTGTCCCCAGCAGCATTCCCAGCGTGGTAACCCTCAGCCTCTGCCACAAACCGCTCAGTCCTGCTTCTCCCTTTCCCTCACCATCAACGCACAGCACCCGAAGCCTGTCCCTACCAGAAACCTTTACATCACTCCTTTTTGCAAAGCAGCACCTTAAGGCCAGGCTCTTATTCTGGTGCATTTCCACCCTCCTCCTCCTGGTGCTCCTGGCAGGACTGCACCTGCGTTAGGACCAAACACAAAGTGGCTGCTGCTAATGCAGCCCTCTGCAGGGCTGCCCAAATCTAGATCAGGGCTTTGTGGTCACAGAGCAGAGAGAGAACAGGAGATGAACCCACAGTGCTTTGTCAGGGCTGCTTTTCACACTCAAACTTTAAGAAAGTTTGCCCATATGCATTTCTGCTTTGTGGTAGCAGATCAGACTGCTGCTAAGTGCACCCTGCCTTCTTCAAAACTGCTACAGAATGCAAAGACAGAGAAATAACACCAACTTCTCAACAGCCCAGGCACCAATCCCAGGAGAAAGTGTCACACCTGCAGCATTCAGCAGGAGCAGAACCTTCCTTGGTTGCACAAAGCCCAGCACTGCGAGGCCAGCACTGCGTGCCTGCTTGGAGCCCATCTCACAGAAAAGGCATCTTGTTTGGAAAACTCCAACATATGTGGAGGCGTTCACTGTCCTCAGCAATTTACTTCAGGAGCTCATCAGCTTCATTCTAAAGAAAAAACCCACTGTGTTGTTTCCTCAATTCAGCTTGTCTGGCTCCAGCCTGTGGCTGTAGTTTGGTCTCCTGTCTGTGGCTCACAGCACTCAATACTGATGTTCTCCCTCATGGAGATATCCATGTATGCAGTTTTCTTCAGGTGACCAAAGGGCGCTCTCTGAAGTGCCAGTCCTGGTGCTGTTCTGGAGGAAATTCCCTTCTGTTTGTGAGGATACCACAGAAGCACAAGTCCTGTTCAGCTGTGCTGACCGATCTGCAGGTGGGCAGCTCAAGCAAGCATTAAATACCAAGGTTACATGCGATAAGTTTTGTAGGAAACAAACCTAAATCTCCGTTCCTGGAGCACACTGCCAGCATTGCTGCCTGGTTTAGCTCTTGGCTTCCCTAGGGCAGGAGCTGCCTGTTTAGGGCTTGTGTTGCTCTGAACACATTGATGGTGTACTACAAACAACACAGAGATACATCATTTCGGTTAATTAATACAAATAAGTACTAATTACAAGCAGCAACCAGTTAAAACTGAACAGAGGGCATCTCCCATGCTTTGGTGAGCAGATGAAGGGAAGGGATGATGCTGCAAGGCCGTCAGGCCCAGCCCTGCCCCCACACTGCACTGCAGAAAGGTTCCCACAGAGGCTGCCAGGTGAGGCTGCTGCTGCTCCCCTTCTTCTGATTACGATAGCAGCTAATTAAGGCAATTTCTCACCAGCGATGCTCTCAGTGCCTTAAGAGCAATACAGAGCCCAGGATGGCAGGCTGCTGAATGCAGTGATTTTCTTATCCTGGTGCTCATTAACCCCACAGCACTGCAATCTATCCACCTGTATGGCCACTGAGGCTCTGGTGGAGCATTCCTGCTGTACCCTGCAGAGCTGTGCCTGCAGTGTGGGCTGCAAGGAGAACTGCAGCTCCAGAGCCTGAGAAATGTATTCCTAACTTCTGTTTGTGTCACTTAGGGACAAGTCCAGGCTCCAGCTGGGATCTTCCTTTGTCCTTCCATCTAGTGATGGAGAAACACAGGATCAAAGCACTGAAAGGATCAAAACACAAAAGCTAGACTACATGAGGAAATGGGGCTGGAGATCCACTCCTCCAGTCTAATTAACCTTCCTGAGAACAGATAATATTCCCAAATTAAAGGACACCCTGGGACACAGAAACACATCCACGTCATGTGGGAGAGACGCGCGAAGAGGAGCATCAAGGCAAACACAGCCACCACTCCCATGGAGCAGATCTCATCAGTCTCCGGTACAACCACATAACTAGAGCTCTGCTCTCCAGACACCCACTCCAACCTTCGTTTCTTATTAACAGAGCAGATTAAAGAGCTCTCAGCCCTTGCGGCACCGGCACGTCGCCCAGCCCCGGGCTCCCGGCAGGAGCGCGCTCCCATCGCTCCTCTCCCGGCTCCAGCGGGGATCCGCCGGTACCGACAACCCCTTCCCAGAGCCCCGTTTACCCTTTTTCCTCCAAAATCATTCTGCAGGGCTACCCTGCAGCCTGAGGTAGGGCGCAGTCCCCGCGTTGCCCGCCGGTCCCCCCCGGCCTCTCTCCGGCGCTGCCCCCGGCGCTCTCCCCGCGGGGTTCGGGGCGGCTCCCGGCGGCGGCTCGGCGAATCCCGTGGGCTCCCGGCGGAGGGGCCAAGCCCCACTCGTGCCGCTTTTTCTCCCCCTTTTCCTTCCTCTTCTCCTCCTCCTCCTCCTGCTGCTGCTGCCGCCGCCGCTGCTCCTCCTGCCGCCGCTGCCCGGCTCCGCTCCGCCTCGCCAGCCCCGAGCCGGCTGCCCCGGCCCTGCCGATCCTCCCCGGCCTCCGCAGCCCCGGCCCGGCGGGCGGTGAGTGCTGGGGGCCCCGGGGGGCTCGGGGTGGGCGCGGAGCCGGGAGGGTTCGAGCGGTCATCCTAACCGGGAGGGAATCGGGGCTGCCGGTTCCGGAGGGCGGGCGGTCGGGACCCTTCAGTGGGATCCACCCAACCCCCTTTTGGGGGGAGCAGGCTTGGGGGCATCATTCTACGTGACCAACGTCCTGCTTGGGGCAGCCCCTATGCCGGAGTGCAGGGGGCTGCTCTTGGGGTATTCCTCCCAAAGAGGGGTGGTGGGGCTCCAGCGAGGGCATTCCCCAGCACCTCCAAGACATCCTCAGGTCATCGTTTCGGCGTGCCCAGGGTTCTGCTCCGGGAGCTGCCCTTGGAGCATCCTCCCAGGGGCTTGGGTGCGGGGGCTCAGCTGGGCTCTGTGGGCCGTGGGGCATCGGCTCAGGGCGCTGAGGGATCGCTTCCTTCCCCAGTGATCCCGGAGCAAGATGCCCCGGATCCAAATCTGCAGGGCCGGGTGGGCCTGGGGGTCCCCCAGAGCAGGAGCTGCTCCTGCAGCACTTCCAGAACGTGCCCGTTCGCTGAAACAGCTCCAGCTACGAGGGCTCGGGTACAGATAGCCACGGTGAGGTCGTGGGTGTGGGGCTGCCCTCTGCAGCCGCGCTGCTTTGTGGCTCCCTGGCAGAGATACTGCAAAAGGAGCATCCCCTGCCTCATGCTGCCACTTACAGAGCACCTGGTTTCCTCGGGAAAAGACACAGCATTACAGTGCATTTATACCACACGATGAACTACTTTTATAATGCCTGCACTTGAGGGAATATCTAACCGTAGCCGTACCTGTTTGGGCATTCCTCTGTATGGGAACTCTGCAGCCTCTATCCTGGCTGACACTGGGGCTGTCTTGCAGAACCCATTTAGTCTGTCTAGACAAGTACAGCGAAGAGTGAAGTGCCCAGAGCTGTGAATGATTACAGCCTGGATATCTCGGCAGCACTACGTTTGTTGTAGTGATAGGCAGTGTGCTCTAATTCTGGGCTGCCCTTGGGTCCTTGGTTATTAAATACGCAGAAAATATCCAGCAATGCATGCAAGTTTGTTGCATGGAAGAGCAAGGGAAGAAGAATGCAGCCATCCCTTCGTCTCACAGGTGCATGGGAGAAACACCACTGACAGTTTAACCAGAGAATGAACAGAGAAAAATCCATGAACACCAAAACCAATGAGATAGTGGATGTGAGTGGGAAAAGGACAGAGGGTGCATACCTTCATCTCCTCTTCTGTAGGGCAGCACAGATATTTCTGTAGTATTTGTGTGGGTCTTAGAGATCCTTAAATAGAAAGCACACACGAAAAAGCAGCATTATTTATGAGCACAGAATGAAATCCTTAGGATAGAAAACAAACTATGCATGTCCTTAATACATATTCATATGAAGCAGAATGTATGAAAGAGAGCAGGCTTTAACATAAAACAAATTCAAGAGGGAAGCGGATGTGTAAGTGCTTGGAAATAATCTGCAAGCATCTGTCTCCATCTTAGGTGGTTAATGACCTTTTACAATTCCAGTCTTTAATACCAGCCCATGGGAAGTCACGAGGCAGACTGAGGTGAGGACAACCCTCCAGGACAGAGCAATAAGCCCCCATGGTTACAGACTGCAGGTAGACTGTCCTCCCAAGCGAATCTCAGGAGGTTTCCACAGCTCTGGGAATGACTCATTTTCAGAGAGACCACACAAATCATCTGTTTCAGAGTCACGGGTGTATTCTGGAGACGTTACGCATAAATATTATTGGGATATGGCAGCAGGAGGTTTGTATCTGACTTTGTGGATGGAAACACACCGAGATCTGACTCTGTTTTGTTGCCATTGATTGAAAAGGGCTCCAGCTCCCCATGGGCACCAGTATGGGGCAGAATCAGACCTGGGGTTTATTTCCTCTGTGAGCAGAGCAGATCCATTCTGAGAGCTGCTAACAATCCCCAAATCCCCCCGTAGTCCCTTTCCAGGACTGAACCTGGCAAAACAGATCTGTTCTGACCTTGGCAGCTGAGCCCAGTGGGTAGGCAAAGCCTCAGGCTGTGTGAGGACTGCAACCAGGTCATTGAGGGAGGAGAGGAACAGTGGGGACATTATTTACACTGGGGTTAAATCCTTGCACACGTCCACGTCCTCTCTGTCCCATTGTGCTGGACTTGCCCATTGAGCATCCATTCTGTGCTGCCAGCAAACATCAATAAAACTGCTCTCAGGTCATCTGTATTATACCAGGAAGGTGAGAATGCTCTGCGAGTGACAGCAGCAGATATCAACTGCAAATCTCAGGAAAAGAGCTATTAGAGCAACTAGGTAGTGCTGATAATTAGCTGACGCTTGTTCTGTTTGCTCTGGGCTCTTCATTGCTGCTGACCAGCTATGAATCTTCTGCTCTATCACTGCCTGTTTACAGTACAGCACCTAACTCAAGCAATTAATCAGTTTTAACAGTCTCTGCTAATGCCCCTCTGACACCCAGCCCAGTTAAAGGAGTCTGTCTCTAAATACTGCACAATAGCCAAGAGGGGAGAACATCATAACGAGCACAGCCTGAATCAGAAAGAAACTCCTTACAAGCAGGCTTAGAAAATGAACAGCTTTACAATGGCCAACCTGTATCCATGTATGCTCCTTTTCTGGGCCACATAATGCTGGTTCTCTGCACACCAGCCCATCTCTGTTGGCCATCCCATCATGAATGAACTCATGCTGTATGGCACTGCCGTGGCTTTCCAGAGTTATGCTGTTACTGTCAGCCCCAAGCATATCTGTCCAAGCAAGCAGTGTCAATATAATAAGAGAATGAATGACATAGATGTGAATTTCAAAAAGAATAATTCATAGGTAATTTCCAATTACAGAGAATAATTTATAGGTGCCTGATTTGCAAAGGGAATAATTTACAATTAACCTGAATTGCACATGAAAGCATTTACAGGTTAGTGTGACAATGGGGGTGTATAGGCTGTGACTGCTCAGGTTGGATTTTTGGGGAATTTCTTGTGCAAATGCCCAGTTTTGGAAAAAAAGTGAACATTAACAAATGGCTGCAAGTGGGAATAACAAAGTTCAGATTGGAAATAGGATTTTTTTTTTTCCTAATAGTAAAAAAAAAAAAAAAAGAAAAGAATGCCATGAGTGGAGACCCTCACTTGCAGAAAATTATTGTTATAATTTTGCCTAAAGGACTTCCTCAAGTGCAACCAGAAGTCAATGGCCTTTTAAACAAGGAGTTATTTTCTCCTCAGGACTTGCTAATCAGATCCTATGGCTCGTCATTGGCCAAGACATCAAATGAATTGCTGTTTGCTCTAAAGACATAATCCTTCCTACATACCTGAAATGCATATGGATGCATTGGTGCTTCCAGTTCTGCATCACTGCCTTGGTGTCTTAAAACTGCTGGAAAATGAATGCCCATTGCAGCTGGAGTGCCATTCCCTCTGGAAGGACCACATTGGAGCATTGTAGCAGGCAGCCCCAAAACAAGAGCTAAAAATTACAAAGCTCTTCCGCACCACTCTAGTTAATGAAAACAGTGCATCCATCTATTAGATCAAGCACAGATACCATCTTCTACAGTCAACACTGCAAAAGAATCTGCTAAAGATGTCCATAACATTTTTCTGAAGCATTGATTTCCTGCAGTGAAATATTCTAGAAATGCTTGTTAAATAGAAGTAATGGTGTTGGATTTGGTGAATGCAATGGGTTGCTGCTGTTCTCTTGGAAGCAAAACCGGTGTCCAAGAGAAGGAGGCACACAGTGCTCCAGGCTGCAAGTGAGTTCCTGCCCTTGAGCTTCCCAACCCCCAAAGTGTAATCATGGACATCCTCGTGCATTGTGGGTGCTCAAAAAATGCCCACGTTTATTGCTGGGGATGTCTGGTGCAGTGTGAATGTCCCCTTTTAGGAAGCCTTAGGAAACAATGTATGTCCCATAGCTTTGGGTGCACGTTGCATTTCATGAGAGAGCCCGGGGGAACACAGGCTAAGAGACTGCGCCCATTGTGTTCTTTACTGCACACATCCACTCTTTGCTGCTTCCCATTTGGAAAAGTCCATTCATTCTCTCAGCAGCTCCTCCCACATCCCCATGTACTCACAGGCAGCGCTGATGAAAACGGCTCCTGCTTCTCAGAAACCTTTGGCATGATCACCACCAGCCCAGGCTGAGCACAGAGCTTGGCTAACTCGTGAGCAGCAGGCAGGGCTCACACAGCACAGCAGTGGTAACATCGCTCATGCTTTTCCCAGTGTAAGTTTTGAGTATGGTGGGAAAAAGGATGCTTGCATTTTGAGTTTGTGCAGGATGAGTGTTGCCTCGGACTTCAGCAGGGCCAACATTCAACTCCTGATGACTTCAGTAGAGTCAGAATCTCCCTTCAACCTCTTAAATTTGGAAGTCAGTCAGAAGCAAAAAGATTTATTTGGCTGACGAAGTGCAAAATAACCTCACGAGTAGTCTTGTTGCAAAAGTAATGTGGGCACTTTTTGGGCCATAAGAAGAGGTAGCTGAGAAAGCATCAGAGATTTCATCTCCAGAATTCCATTGGATTAAGGCCCTTGTACTATTTCAGATCCCACTGTGCTCCTGCTGTCAGGCTTTAATGCCAGCAAAATACAAAGCTTGCAAAAATAAAAGCAAGCTTTTTACCTGCTCCCTCTCCTCTGGGATATACCCTCAACTCTGCAGATCACACAAAACACGTCTTTTGTAAGGACTGCTTAAACAGACAACTATCTTCCCAAGGGTTAGATGTAAAGAAACGCAATTTTAAAGGGCTGCCACCTTTATCTTATGATGAAACTAACACAGCCTCAGTGTAACTGAGGAAAACATCTGGCTCATGTTGGTACTCTTATTTGAATATTGAATTCATGGCTATATCTCTGTCCCCAGAGGCACCTGGTGACTGCTGAGCTACTTATATTACAGATTAACCAGTTCCTCCTAAAAATATTGTACCTCTCTTCTTTTTTCCCTTCTCATTGCATAGTGCTGTTACAAAGTGATGACCAGCAGCTGATACACACACTTATCCACACAGGTTTCTTTTAAACTAGTATTAACTCACCTCACAGAAAGTAATACTTCTCCCTAGAATGTTTGTTTGCAATCTACCTGCGTGTTTTCATCCTGCTGTACACAGGTGGAGCACTTACCTGTACAAAGCAGCTTTTCCCAAAGCACAGCTGCTAAATACTTGGGTTCCACTTGGCACTTCTGCTCTTCTTTCCCACCACGGACAGGAGCACTGCCTTTCAGCACCGTATAAGGGCTAATGCAGCCAGAGGCACAACACTCAACCTTAAACTGGAGCATAAATAAATAAATAGATAAACCCAACCATCCGATTTAAACCAGACCTCTGCTAGCAGCACTGGGGCTGCGCGTTCTCGAGCACCACCTACTGGTACATAAACCAGTGATGCTCACGAAGATGCAGACCATCCCATAACAGCTTCTCTCTCACAACATTTCAGGACACCTGGCGGGCGCTGAGCGCAGCCTGCAGGCTCCCACTCCGATCCTACAGTTGGAAGCCCGGGGCAAGCATCTCTGAGAGCTGAGCTCTACAGGTCCCCAACGGCCCCTGGGCCTCTCCGCAATGCTGCAGTGCAAACACACTCAGGAGTTCAGCTTCGGGCCCCGGGCTCTGAAGGATGCACTGATCTCCACCAACCCGGCCCTGCAGGAGCTGTATGCCAAGGCTTTCTCCAGGGCAGAAAAGCTGTTCCTTTCTGAAGCCTACAACCCGCAGAGGACGCTTTTCTGCACGCTGCTCATCCGGACAGCTTTCGATTGGCTCCTCAGCCACCCCGATGCCCCCGAGGACTTTGAAACTTTCTATCATGCCATGCTGAGGAGAAAGCAGAGCTTCTGCAGAAAGCACATCTACCTGCAGCCTATTGGTAAGGCATCCACACTGAGCAACCCAGCAAGGCACGGGAGGGAGGGGGGGACTCTATTGCCATCCTTCCTCTCTGCCAAGGAGGCAAGAAATATTTAGCACAAGGAAAGCTAAGTCCATAACAGCAAAGGTTCTGCTGTATCCCCAACCCAGAGTCATAAGTCACGATGACTGCCAACAATACAGCTCCCCAGAAAATACCATGGGTGCCCTTGGGTGAGATTTGATATGTATATATATGCATACATCCATATCTGTATGTATGTATGCGTATGTTAAACAATGCTGGGTAACACGGCATTTTGGGAGCTCCATCCATGCCAATTCCCAGACAACAAGCAGCCCCCTGGCCCTACCCAGGTTAACCTTTCTGCACTGCTCATCTCAAAGATAGCCTTCCTGCTCTGCAGTGAGACCCCGCTTCCTCACGGTGACCCTCTGACAGAGCCCCCTCCTCTTCTCCACACCCATAAAACCACCTAGAGATGACCGCCCCATCCCAGAGTCAGTAATTAGCTTCAAAACAAGCCTGCCTTGTGACCAGCCCCACGGGACCCTCACAGAGCTCCTGGTTCACTCTGGCCTCAGGGTGCTGACACCACAGCTTTCTCCCTAGACCTGACCGAAGGGCCTGCAGGGCCATCACTGCTGGATTCCCTTCAGAGCTGCGTGGAGTCCTTCTTCCTGGGGCTCCGTGTGAAGTGCCTTCCTTCCATCCCCATCTCATCAATTCACTGCTGCTACCGCCACAGCCAGGACTCAGACAGAGTGCAGCTGCATGCAGGTGAGGGTCTGGGTGTGTGGTGATGAGGTCCTCCGTGGGGAAATGCCTGACATCACCCTTCATCAGGGAAGGAGAAGGGAGAAATCCTGACCCTGGGGAAAACCCAGAACTCTGAGGCTGGAAATGGGAATGAAAAGCAAAGAGACTTCCATCATGTTTTCCTCTACTGTTTGTATTCTTTCTGTGCTGTTCAGATCCAGACTGTTGCTCTCATGTGGGCTGAGCTCTCCCACAGTCTGTCCAGAGCAAAAGTAAATCCACGGGCTGGGTGATGCACAGGGGAGTTCTGCAATCTTTCACATTTGGAAATCTGTTCCTGTGTTGCTCTTGCATGCCTCCTAAGGATGCTTCAATTTAATGGGCATCTCTCCTGTGTTTGTCCAGATGGGATCCTGAACTTCCTGAAGAACAACAAGCCCATGGATGCTCTGTGTGTCCTCGGGCTCACTCTGTTGGACCTGTACCCATGTGAGACCTGGAGCTTCACATTCAGCAAATTCCTGCCAGGACAAGGTGGGACTGGTGTCTGATGATGTCCCAGCACAGGGCTTGGATAAGGCAGCACTGCATAAATATCATCCCTAATTTTTTTTCACTGCCTGATGGAAGGAGCTGGGTTTTTCCAACTTAAAAATAAGGGACTCATGGATAGCGATCTGGGGACACTATTTTAGGCAGAGGCAGCCAAAGCACTGCAAACCTCAGAAGCATCTTTTTGCACCAGTACAGGCACGCTGAACTGGGGAAAAGCCACAAGCACTGATGCCTAGCCTCTGTACTCTTCTCTTTACAGAAGTGGGTGTCTGCAGCTTCGCCAGATTTTCCGGGGATTTCCCCCAGGCCAGCTGTAGCAGCTTGAACCCACTCACAAAGAAAGAACAGTTAAGCGATGTCAGCAAGGAGAGCCGAGAGCGGACGTTGCCATTCAGTGCCCAAGAGATGGTCCAGTGCTGTAAGGTAGGACCAGTGGTCTCCTGCACTCCCTGCTTCTTGCAATCTGAGGTTCAGATTCAGGCCTGAGCATAACCTGCCTCTCAGTTCAGAGTCTCTGCTCATGTACATCCACAGTCCCAAGCACTTTGCATCTCGGTGCTCTATGTAGGCACCCCTCAACTCCCTGTGCCACCAGGGCAAACTGCAGTGCTGACTGCATGGAGAGGCAACAGGACTCGCAGCAATGCTGGCTGAGACAACTGATTTTTGTTTTCCCAACAGGTGACCTGTCATGAGATCTGCCACCTGATGGGCCTGGGGACGTGCCGCTGGCTGCAGTGCATCATGCAGGGCGCGCTGAGCCTGGATGAAGCCCTGCTGCGGCCCTTGGAGCCCTGCCCCATCTGCCTGCGCAAGCTGCAGCACGTCGTGGGCTTCAAGCTTGTCGAGCGCTACAGGGTGAGAGACAGAGCCACCAGCCCTCCCCACAGCCAGGGGGCTACCCCCCAAATCCCAGCATTAACATGCTCAGTCGCTATGAGAGCAGGTCGTGCCTCAAACACGGGCTATGATTTCGACATAGCCAATGACCAACTCTCTAAGCCCTAAGACTTCTGGCCAGCAACAAAGGCAGAGCGGCTGTTCTACTATTGCTATTCCCAAACTCAGGGCGGGCAGAGGTGAAGCCGGAGCAAGCTGTGGCCAGAGCAGCAGCAGTTCCCATGTCCATGTCCTTTCTCATGTGCCAGTGTGGTTTTCTCCGGGGCTGCTGATATCCCAGAGGAAATATTAGTGGGGAACTTTGCTGCAGTTCCTCAGCTTAGCAATACAAGAAAGGATCCTCACTGACTACTCCCAAATAAACGGATCCTTCTCTCCCATCTACAGAACTGCTAACAGCACATACAGACACTGTCAGGAGCAGAGCTAACCTCCCATAGATCTAGAAAGGGTTTTTCTGCCTCCGATGGCTAAAAAGCTGGGCTCAGTAGCCAAACAGAATCACAGAATGGCCCAGGGTGGAAGGGATCTCAAGGATCATGAATCTCCAGCCCCCCCACCACAGGCAGGGCTGCCAACCTCCATATTTAATACTCAGAGCCCCATTCAACCTGGCCTTGAACAGCTCCAGGGACAGGGCATCCACAACCTCTCTGAGCAGCCTATTCCAGCACCTCAGCACTCTCATATTAAACAACTTCACTCTGACATTCAAACTAAATCTTCCCTCCTTCAATTTAAAACCATTTCCCCTTGTCCTACTGTTATCTACCCTTTCAAAGAGTTGAACAGAAAGGAGGGTATAAGTAATCTCACTGTTCTCACTCTGTATCCTACCTCCTCCTTCATTATTATTTCTGTCTGGCAAACATCATGTTCACAGACAGGATTTTCCCCTGCTGCCTGCTTTAAAGTCTGTGGTTATATCTGTAACAAGCAGAATGGGAACGGGGACAACTCTGCTTCATTCAGCTTGGAAACAAACACACAGAAACACAGCAGAGCACGTGGGGAAAATGCACGTGTGGTTGTGCTGCTTTCCTTGTGGTGTGAGCTGCCTGTGGCCCTTTGGTGCCTGCAGCTCCCCAAATCACCCAGAGCACCAGGGCAATGGACTGCTTTATTTCAGTGCCTGACCTTCCAGCACTCTCTCCTCCCAGAACAGAACTGCTGTCTGCATTAAGATCTTCTAGAAATGCTTTTCCTTTACACCTGCAGCAAATACTGCAGCTGTATTTGCCTTAACATCCTCTGGCAGCAGCAAACTCAAACTCACAGAAAGCTCTCACTTGCCAAAGCTCACATCTGCTGCCTTGACAATGACAGCTCTGCGAGACACAGCCTGCGTGGGGCGGCTGCGATGATAGCTGTAAGAGGCTCTGCTTCTGTACTGAGACAGGAGGTAATCGTGCCAGAGATTAATTCTACACTTAACTGTGAATAGAGCAGAGAACATCTGATGATGATATCAAATCTGAAAACCAAGTTCCCTGCAAAGTGTGATTCGGGAAGTTGCTGCTGGCCCAGTGCAAGCCTGAAGTCACACCTCCCTGTGGAGAACGAGCAAGAATCACCACCTGTCAGAGCAGAGCCAGACGGGCTCAGTGAATGCAGGAAATGCCAGACACAAAGCTGCTGCTCCCCAGGAGCAGGTAATGCTGCTAACGGCTGCGCCTGAGAGATTATGGGCAGCAGAGCACATGGGACAGGAAACCAGTCCTTGTGTAGGAGGATGAGCCCTTCCATTTATTTATCTGAGTTACACTCAGAAACATACTCCATTTTTTCAGCTCAGCCGCTTACTCCAATATAGGCTGCCTCAAAAACTGAAAGCCAACCAATTCTCATTGCATTCCCCCCCCTCACCATTTCCACCTGCTCCAACATTTCACAGCATCCCAGGCTGTTCTGCACACAGTGCCTATACCAACTTGCACTGTTTGCAGTGGCCACACTGAAACAAACAAACAAACCAACAAAAAACAACCAGCAGTGCTCAAGCTGCACTGAGAGTTTGGATCAGCAGCACAGGGCAGCTGCATCTTCATCATGGTGTTGATGAGCTTTGTGAGCTCACTCACTGGGGCATAAAAGCTGGTTTACCTGCCTGCAGGTAAGCTGAGCTGTAACATTATCCCTTTCTATTTACATGTGAGAACATAAAAAGAAGCTGCAGCCCTATGAACCCTTCATGTCTTGGAATCCATAAGCCAGAGGATGAGTGACAGGAAAGATTTTTGGCTGTTGGCAGTGAACTCAAAGCAATTATCCCCTCCTTTAAAGAATCCAAACGTACTGTGGGAATGTCCTGGGAATGGTGCTAGGCAGCAGTTATGACTCTCTCTCAGACTTCCAGTCTTAGGAATTTTAGAAAGCATCATAAAACCACGGAGTGTTTGCAGCTTCCAAACAGCTCTGCTGTCCCGTTCCCTATCTGTCTCCTACTGCAGCTTCTGATGCCTTCGTGCTTTACACCCAGAAGGAAAGGCTCTTGGAGGTGGGATGAGGCAGGAGAAGAGCCATCCCTTCACATTTCTCCTTGCCCCAGAGGGAGGGGGCAGGGCAGACCAACTCAGCTGAAAGAGTCCATTTTCCTCTTGTATGAAATTCTTCCCTGAGGCTCCACGCACAGACTGCAACAAAACAGGGCCAATTTCTCCCACCCACTCAATTTGAGCTCTTTATCTTCTCTGTCATTTGCCTGAAGAGAGAGCAATAGAGGAGAGGGGGCAGGGAGTAGGGGGATGCTCTGGCAGAAGACAGCTCTGGAAGACTTGGCATTTTGTGCCTGCTCCTCAACCACAACAGCACCAGGCTCACCGGTGTCTGTACAGACCCAGCACAGTGCCCAGTGCACTGGGGCTGTGGCTGGACTTAATGCCCTGTAGTTGTCACCTCTGCTTTTTCAAAGCAAATGCAGTGCTTTGCATCAATGTCAGCTGGGAGTTGCAGCATAAAGATGGAGAAATAGGCCACAAAAGCTGAAAAAGCCCCAAAAACGCCAGTACATGCCAACAAGGCAGACAGGGAAATCACCTTTTATCCAGTGATGACTGGAGCAGTGATTCATTCCCCACAGTGTAAGTGTGCCAGAAGCAACCCGCTGTAGTGTTTAATATTTAAAAAGGAAATTGTCTCAGACATTTTCCTTTCATTAATTCTTTCCTGGAGCTCAGCCTTCCAACTTGCGCATTTCAGCTCGAGAGGGGAAGAGCTGTTCCTAGGAGTACAGGGCACATTACCACAGGACTCAACGGCACAGTGGAAGAGAATTTGGAGGAGAATTCCTCAGCACTATCTCAGGAGCTTTTACAGGGACACGGCTTCCTCTAGCGAGGCCCTGATTTGGCTCTAGCAGAGATCACATACAGACAGGGGAGTTAATGTGTTCCATTCTCCTCTTACTGTCTTCGATAATAGGACAGATTCAGCCCACAGGCTGAACAGGCTCTAACAGGGAGCAGCACTCCCACAGACACTGACCAGAATCACAGAATGACCTGGGTTGAAAAAGACCACAATCATCATCTATAGTTCCAACCCCCCTGCTGCGTGCAGGGTCACCAACCAGCAGACCAGGCTGCCCAAAGCCACATCCAGCCTGGCCTTGAATGCCTCCAGGGATGGGGCATCCACAACCTCCTTGAGCAACCTGTTCCAGTGCCTCACCACCCTCTGGGTGGAAAAAAAAATATGAAAAATAAGAGAAAGCCCCTGCTGTGTAAAGAAACATTCTCTCGGCCATGGCATCTCAAGCTGAGCTACCTGAGATGCGCGTGCTTACCTGAATACGTTGGGTGAGGTGCACCCATTTCCTCTCATTCTCTAAAACGAAACCTTTTCCCTTCCCTTCACAGAAGCTCTATGCTTGGACACAGACCGTGCTGTCCACGTGGCCAAAGCAGGAGCCAGCAGACCTGTCAGCCTCGGAGGACATCCTTCCACTCAGCTCAGACTCTGGGATGTGCTGTGAGAACGACTCCGAGGCCGTGACCTCCTTGTCAGAGCCGCTGACACCAGATGTGTGCAGCCAGGCGCTCTCCATCGGCCCGGAGCTGGAGCAGGACGAGCGGCCATGCTCGCTGGCTGAGGTGCAGAGTCAGCCCCAGCTGGCCAGGCCCAGCCAGCCCACAGATATCATTAAAGATTATGAGCTGTGGCTGGAGATGTGCATCGCTGCCCTGGAGAGGAACGTCTCTGAGGAGGAACTGGCTCGAGTAGACAAGGCTGTGGACGCTCTGGCTAGGTGGGACATGTTCACGGGACAGCTGCCCGCTATGAAGAAGGATCTGCCCTTTGTTAGGGACAACACCGGGCTACGGAAAGTTCTCGGAGACAAATTTTCCTCTTTGCGGAGGAAACTGAGTTCCAGAAAACTGTCCAAAGGGGAATCATCCCCTCATCGCTGGAGGTGGGAGGACAACTAGCAAGGGCCTGTCTTTGGATGGGCCAGCTTTGCTGCCGAGGCTTTGGCTGCGTTGCTGCCCTGCCTCTGACCTGTCCCCATGAGTTGTTGCTGCCACAGAGAATCTGGAACTCCCCCAGGAATAAAAGGTGTTTCTTTTTTTTTCTGATTGCGAGCATCTTTCTGACATGATCAGTTCTTCGCTAAGGGTTTTTCTGTGCTGGCTTAAGTTACAGTGCGACCACAGGCTCCCATCAACTCCCATGTAGGCAACTTCATTTCCATGCCGTGTTTCATTTGCTCTGAAATCAGGTGGGAAGAGTCTATGCTAAACACCAAACAAGTTCACACAGAAGCTTGGGCCATCTGAACAAACAGATGCAAATTAAACCGGGGCAGCTCTCTTCCATACACAGAGCTCTCTCCTACTTAGCATTTCTGACTGAAGCACAGCTATTATTCCTCCCACACCAAAACACTCATCTCTATTCCGGTCGCTGCTCTGTCAGCTGGAGGCTGAGCAGGGGAGCACAGCTGAGGCCAAAACGGGGGGTCTGAGCAGGGGGAGGTGGGGTGGATGGGCACAGAGGGGGTGAGCAGAGCAGAAAGCTCCCTGGCAGCTCATCCACCATAAAGAGCAGCGTTTGTGTGACTGCTGGCTGCTGGTGGACACTCAAGGGGATCTCCGGAGCTGCTTCACTTCAAAGCCAGGCTTGCAGCCATGGGCTCAAACTACTCACTCACATCCTCAGTAGATTGGTACAGGAGAGAGAAAAAAAACTGGCAAAATAAAAGATTTCACACGCACATGGATTACTAACTGTAACAGGGGGAATTACACATGCATTCCTCTCCCTGCTTTGAGAAGGCAAAACCACAGCTTTCGTGCTCTTCTCTGCTCTGTAAGCACTCACTGATGAGGAATGGGAGCCGTGCTGGCCCTGGGAGCTGCCTCCCACACAAGGCACACCGTGTGCAGGTACAGGTATGCACAGGTGGGGCTCCCACCACACTCACCAGCCTACACACCAGCAAGGCTGAGCCCTCACCATCTGTGGTTCACTGATAACGTCCCTGCAGTTCCTAGGGACACAGCTTCAGCCTTCTCCCTGCTGAACATACCTGAATTAGCAACTGCAGAGGACAGAAAGCAGGCAGGGCCTGTTCAGCTGAGGGAGAGCAAAGGCATTTCCCTCCGGAGCTCTTACCCTGTGTGCTGTGTGAGGACAGCCTCAGGAATCATCCGGTGTGTTTTTGGGGTGGGCAGGGCTGGCTCAGGGCTCCCAGCCCAGCAGCAGAAAGCCCCCAGCAAATCCTACAGGAATGACAGCTCCACTCACTGCTCCGTGCTTACTCATGTGTTGCTATAACAGATTCACTATTTTAAGCATGAGATCTTTTTCGTTCAGCCTTGTTTGCTCTCGCTCAATTCCATAGGAATCGTTAAGCCGGACTCTAGAACTTTCCCCAAAGATGCCAAAATGCAGGACAACACGTGCTCGAGGGAGGGAGATGGCCTTCTGTCATAACCAAGTCCAAAGACAACACAGAAGAGGGTGGCACAGGACAGCAGGAACTGCAGGCAGCAGCCAGGGATGGGAACCTCCCTCTGCGAGGCTTTGGCTTGCGGTCTGACATGACTGTTGTGAAAGCATAGAGCTGATGAAGAAATGCTGCTCACTAATAAGATATTTCTGATGCTGTAGTGACAGAACCAGCACTTACCAGCTCAGCTTGTCCAGGAGAAAGGAGTAGATGAGCACAGCAGCTCGGAGCTCCATTCACTCCCAAGGAGCTCAGCAAGGCCCACAGGCAATATCAGCTGTGTGGTTATGGGCAGGGGCTGCTGGGAGCCCAGGGCTTTCCAAATCAGCAAGGTTCGGTTCCCAGGTGTGCTCACAAGCACATATTGAGTCTGCAGTTCACCTGCCCTCATTTTCAGATACCAACACTGCTAACACACCATCACCTGAAAGTGCTCAAGGAACAAAAGGCAACCATTCCCAAAGCCCCCGATGTAGCTGAGGACACAAGATTCCGAATGTTTAGTTAAAGAAAGGCAAACAGTGCTCCATGAAGCGTTTCACACTGTGCACCTGCCAATGTGATTGATTGAGCATTAACAGCTCACACAAGAAACAATTGAGATTTGCCACAAAAACCTGCCAGGTGCAAACTTTCAGAGTACAAGCAATGAAAGGTGAGTAGCATTGCTAAGAACTGGAGCTCAATTCATGGCAGATCACTGATGCCATGATGACAGCAGTGCTATGAGACACAGATGCTGGAGGCTCTTCAAAAGGTCAACAGTTCTACACTGTAGTACAAAGACACTCCAGCACATAGTATGCAAGTCCAAGAGGAGCCTGGCACTGGAAAAGCAGCAAGTATAGTCCTGTAGCTATTATCAGCTACTGCACAGCAGAGGAGGAATTCCTAACAGGGATTTCAAGCTCCTGCTGAACTTAAAATACATGAGCACAAATTCAAGCTGTCTCTCCCTTTTCACTTCCCATCATTTCTAATGCCTAAAACATGCACTGAAACATTACAGATGAATGACTTGGAAGTTTTATATAGGTTAATGTTTCACCAGCCTTCAATTCCCGAACACGTTGAGGAAGGATGATTCAGACCAGAACTGGAGAGGTGGGAGATATACGCAGATTACAGAGGAAGGTTTTATTGCATGACAGCTGTTGTTTCATGCACTCCATGCTGTATTTGTTATTAAAAAAAAAAAAGCAGCTTTTTTGCAGAAATCTTCTCACAGCAAAAGTCACTCCAGACTCTCTTGAAAGATGAAACCCATGAAGAACAGTATAACAAGTCAAGTTTTAATAGATTTATAAAATTCATATATACAAAACAGTAAACTAAGTCACCAAAGCTATAAAATACACTTTTTACACATCACAATATAATTTTATCTAGTACACAGTTTTCATAAGTTGAAACTATTACAGCAAGTAGCTGTCTCTATTGTGGATGCTGTTTTGGTGCTAGAAAGACACTTACGTGAGCAGTCTGGAACTGTGCTTTTATTTTGTGTGGTTTATTTTTTAAACCTCTTTTTGTTTGTCACTGTTTCTAAAGTACTTTCCTGTGAATTGTTAGGAAATTAAGGCTAAACTCAGGCCCTTCTTGCCCAATGTAGTGAACTGGTTTAGAAAAAGAATGATATTGCATAGTATGTGTGTTACAATGCATAGGCACCACAGAGCAAGTAAATTGCAGATTAAAGGTAATGTTAATTGGCTTCCTAGCTACGTGATTGTGTCACAAGATAACTTGGTGCTTGTCAGTTTGCTTTCATACATATTGGTTCCATGAACAAGACAACTCATCACAAGAGCAATAAATACTAGCATTTTTGTTAAGCAGCATCTCCAAAAATACCGCTCAACATCTATCATCAATTCAAGCTCATTTCACATCCCAGATAACATAACCTGTACACCAGAAAAACACCCATTATCCTAAAGACTGTTAATGGCTTCAGTGTGAGCGGGAGTTTGAACATGTTTTCAAACCTCAATCCATTGAGCATGCTTTCCAAACCTTGTGAACTACCAAAAATCATTCTTCTTCCACATCCCTCTCCTCCCTGCTGGCTTCCCCCAGCTGCTGTGCCTGCCCACAAAAGGCTGACAAGAGGCAGGAGCAGAGAAAAGCAGTACTATTCAAAAATCTATTCCTTCCCTCATAGGAATCTCTTCTTTTGATCCTCCTCATGCAAAAATTTGCCTTTCCATCAATTGGAAATCAATAGATTTGACTCCAATAATGGAAACATCTTATATCTTATCTAGCTATTCCCTTGAAATACTTCTCCTGCTCCAATATCTTGAAGAAAGGTGAAGAAGCTGTTAGAAAAGAGGAGAAGCACTCTCTGCCCAGAGATCTGCAGGTTGTATTTTATCAGGAATTGAGTTTTAGCACCCAATTAGGAACAGATGAAGAGATTTACAATGGAGGGGTGTGCAGCAGCAGCAGGGCCAGCCTCTCCAGCCTGCTGCCCTTAATTCACAGCCAATAGCTCTCTGGAGCCACTCAAAGCTTTTGAGGTCAATATGGATGACATTTCTTTTCAATACACTCAGTCTTCAAGCCCCATCAACTTTTTGAGATCTGTGTAGGAAACAGCTTCCCTCTCCTGCTCCCTTCCAACATACTTTGGCTTTTTACCAGAATGCCTGCCTTGGAAGTCAGTGCTGCTCTTTTTCTCACTGACCATGATCATTTTCACATCAGACACAAGATATGACCTTTGGACATAAGTCAAGAGCTAGGTTGTCATACAGTTTGCCAAGCCAGGCACAGAAGCACCAGCACTGACAATCTAGTACCTCAATACTCCCCACCCAATAAGAAGACAAGCATGTCAACACAGACACTTCAACACTGCTTTCCAAATGCAGTTAGAAAGACAAAAATTTAAAGAATCAAGATAAACTGCCCAGCCACCAAGATGAGCAAAGAGAGCATCACCTGGCTAGGAGGACAGCAGTTTCAGTTCCAAGTAGCTCATTTCCATCCATGTAAATAAATCAGTGTTAAAACAAAGAAGTGCCCACTTCACAGCACAAAGCAGAGATCACTCCAGCTAATTACAAAATTAGTAAAAAGCACAAGGTTTCGTATTGCCTTGCCAATTACTTCCTCAGTAGGCTAGACAGTCCTCACCTAGAAATGCATGGAGTCAGGACTAACTCAGCCCAAATGCGGCCCCAGACAATGCCAGCCTGAGATTTCTGTCCCATAACTGATGCTCCATGTGCATCATTTACTAACGTAGGCATAGATAAGTTTTAAGGATGCTGCTGAAGCACCCTACTCACTGCTTCCTGTGTTACAGAATTAACAAAGAGTGTACTGAGGTAAAGAGTTGGCAGTGCTATATTAAAACCCCCTGACTACATTGTGTGTCTTTATGCTAGAAAAATTACCTAGAAAAGAGGCTACTACTGAACCTGTAGGAGCCAGTATAGGTCTAATGATGGGAAGTCAGTGTTTGGCTTATATTTCAAGCTACAAGGAATTATACTGCATATCTTATTTTTGTCTCAAGCTGGCATGGATCAAGTTGTCTATCAACCCCAGAAGTATTTGACAGCACATGCAAAGCTAAGTCAGGTGTTCAAACTCACTACTTGAAAACTGAAGGGGTCTCTTACAAAATTCCCGTGGTTTTGGTTTCAGGAAAACTGAAAAGGTGCATACAGAGAAAAGACTGGAAAACATGAAGTTAATATCCAGAAACATGTCTAAAGAAGGAAAAGGGTGTACTTACAAAAATGACATTCTGTATAGAATAGGTAGAATAGTTGTTTGTCACTTGACTATTCCTTTAATTTCTTTAATTCTGTAATTCTTTACAGATGACACTACCAGCAGTACTGAACACCCTGGGATGGGGAGCATTTTGAATGGACAGTTTTCCATAACTAAACCTATTTCAGCTACCCTGGTAGAATAAAATTCGAGCCAGCAGTGCCACATACAGACGAGCTCTTCCTGCACCACTGCACTACAGGTGTGTTTTTGTTTCGTTCTGAATTAGTGCACATTCCTCCATTCTGCCTGGCTGAGGTTCTGGCTTCAGCAGCTCAGAAAGCATATACAAGTGAACACCTTTAGGAACTCCTTTATGCTTGTGATGTGATTAGCTGTGGGTCTGACTCAGCAATATACCCTATTTTCAACTATTAGCACATCAAATAATCTATGCTGCTGTATTGAATAGAACGAGATACATTCTTCATATAAGACTGAAAGGATCTTTGAGATGTAGGATGAAGCTGAGCGGCCAGTAATTTCAGCTTCAGAATCAAGATTAGGAAATATTTAACTGCTTTGAAGTAATAACTGCCTATCAAATATGTCATTTCAATTTACTATGTTGTCTGGTATCGCCATTTAAGAACTGTCCAGAAAATGACAGCACTACAATTGAAGGAATTATCCTGACTGATGCACTACATTAGCTCAAAACCAAATACAAAGAAGTGTTGGATGAAAAACTCCCATTTAGTTAGGTTTTCTACTTAAAACTGCAAGATTACATAAGCCTCTCCTGCATGCACATGCAAGTGCTTCCTCTCTTTGTCCTTGGAAGAGAAGACCCATTTCATCACCCTACCACTGGTCACTGACCTGCAGTATCAGAGGAGGAACAGCAAAATACATTTCCCTCCCCCACCCCTCTCTAAGGAGTTGTTCAAAGTCCCCATCTGATTACAGTCCTGCCTGTGACCTATTTCCTGACTAGCAAATGAACAATAACCTCATAAAGTTAACAACAAAAAAGATGTTCTCCCCAGCTGTGTTTACCAGCAGCATTCTCCAGGATGTCACTTAATTTTTTGTCTCTTGCAAAAGGACCAAGCAACTGATCAGGCCTGTCCTGAGATGTTTGTACAACCTAAGTCACCCACGTTCTGCTTTAATAACCAACTGATTTACCATAACATGGCTTTTTGGCTTTATTATACTACAGCTTAGTTTGGGAGAACAAACAAACAAAATGCTTCAGTTGTGCAAGAAGTACAGTCAGAATTTAGCAGAGAAAGACATTTACCTGCCACCTGAAAAATAATCCTTTTCAATCACAGTCCAAATCCTCTGCAGGTTTCAGAAGTGCTTCACTTCTCATCAGCATCCTCCTGACCTTGGGTTGGTGGTGTAAACCAATGCTATCAAAGTTACACAGAAAACAGCCTTCAGAGCCAAACAACTCTTTTTTTTCCTGCAGCCTAGAGCATCATGCTTAGGCTCATTTCATCACCAAACAGAGGAAAGGCAATGATGGGCACAAGGTGAACAACCTGCTTCCCTAAATCTTGGGCTTATTGTGCAAAATTGCTACAACATGCAAAGAAACCCAAAACACAAGAAAGATTGAGAGCTCATTATGAGATAACTCCTTCTGCTTCATTTCCCGGTGCAGATCATATTAATTAAAATATATGTTACATTATTAGCTCTGCTTAGAGTTTTAAAGCCATAGATGACCATGAAGAGAAAACAGAACAGGTAATTCCATGCTACACCTCCCAGGTAAAGCTACAGTAGATTGAGACTTTAAGCTGAGGTAATTATTGAGGAAAAAATAGAGTCGAAAGGCTTAACTCATTTGAAAACAAGCACAATATTAGTCCATTAGAAAATGTAGTGAAAGAATGAAGTCACAGCAAACTAGGAAATAAAATCAAGTCAAACTAGAAGTTGGTCAGCCCACAACTGCCTCCTCTTTTCCAGTGCCTTGCGTGAAGTGGAAGCTACCATCAGGAACTCCAAGAAAAGCCTGAAAGCGTTGGAATAATTTCACTTTTCAGCTAACAAATGGATTAGCTTAGAGAAATGAACCTTACACAATAAATAAACTTACTTGCATCGCTGGGGTTGCAACATTTACCTTTTCAAATGTAATAAACTTTAAGAGTTTCTTTCATCAGAATATTTGTCACGTGACATTTCTTCCCCTTCGAGGCTAAAATTGAATAAACATCTATACGACAGACTTGGTCCTGGCAAAAATAAGACTTGTTACAAGAAAGCTAATTCCTGCTTAAGTTTGCTGCCTGGATTTTCCTGCCTGCAACTTTTCACTGCTTCTTACCTCAGTCCTGCGTTACGTAACACCGACACAGCCACGTCTCTTCCACTCTGAAGCTGCACAAAGAAAACCCAGAGATTGCTACAGTAGGAAACCACACAAACACACTGATACAAACATCTGCAGGCTTCAGAGGGGAAGAAAGATTCCAGATTTTATCCAAATTAAAATCCTGTTCCGTTGTCCTTTCATGTGTTTCAGACCGCATTTCCCATGGGATCACCAGCTGAAATAAAACGTTGCTTGTTTTGACATGCCATTGCAGTCTCAGTGGGGAAAAGAACTCCAGGGAATCTGCTGCCTTTGTACGGGTACAAACAGCCCTTCAGGTTTTATTCTCAGATAAAAGCTATGACAGAAATTGCACAGTAAACTACGTTTGAAAGTTACCTAAAGAATAGCACTACAGTGCTCTGATAAAAAGGCAGGTCGTAAGGTTGTTCACATACCCTGCTGTAATAGAAAAGATCTGATATGTCTGTACACAGAAAAGGCACCTGATAGTTACACAGATTGAGAGCTAAGAAATTAACAGTTCATATCAACATTTCTCATAGCCTCTTGAATATACACAAACCATTGCCCAAAACGGGCAACTCCAACCTTGACTGTACTCAGAATTACACATGCATTACTACTGGCTAAAGATCCCATTAAGACACAGATTAAGGGCTAATTTGACAGCAAGGTCTTGCTGTCCAAACATATCAGTGCAGCTGTAAAACTGGGATCTCCAGGGTGTTCAGTCTTCCTATACAGTCAGCCCATGGCAACTAATCAAACAGTTGCTACACTACCAGAACCTTTGCATAAGAGTTTAATCAGCTTTCAATCTTTCAAATATAGATGAAGCCCTGTCATGTGATCCTGAGCCTTCACAATTACTGCCAAACTGCAGGTGTGAGGACAGTGCTGGATTTCCATGAAGTACATCTCACTCAAGCACCCGCTGTGCACATACAGGGTCAGGTGCTCTAGCACAGGCTGCTTCACCAAGGAAATCAGATTCCCCGTGATGTAATAATACCTTTTACACGTAGTGCAAAATAAGCCCTTCTCAAGCAAGGCCTTAACTTTACATCCAATTTACTCCAACATGGGTTTCCTTGAACAGTTTTAAACTTAAGCTTCAGGAGACTCATGCAAAACCTTCAGACAAGAGCTGTGCATCCACCTTAATTAGTAGATTCCAGTTCTGTGGCAAAACTAAACTGCACACCAGACCTGGTTACACTCCTAGTGTTAAGAATGCAAGTTCCATTAACATTCTCCAATACAGCTACCAATCTCATTACATTTAGGTTAGTTTGATCAAGTCAGCACCTCCAAACTACAAAAAAAGGCAGATTGTATGACTAGTGTCTCTGAAAAATAAGTATTTCCATTTAAAACAAAGTGTCTTTCATACATGGTTTGTCAGAGATTTTTTTTTTGTTTTCTAAGAAGGCAGAAGGTGGTTGTGTTGTTCAGCATTCCAAACTAGGTACAGAACCTACAACAGCCATGTTTCAGTAGTGTTTCTAGTCCAAATGATTCAGTAGCTAACATCAACATTTGACTCCTTCGGCCTATAGCTCCTCTGTTTTGACTGGCTAGTTTACAGCATTCCTGAGCCAAGTAAGTAGCATGGGTCCTACACCACATGCAAGGGCCATGAAGAAAGGATAAAAATCTTTATCTAACCCTCCAGCAAATTTTAACAGGACACGGACTTCTCTCCTTCACTGCAACATAATATCCTTCAGATTCTCTTGAAGGATGGTGTCCTTCACAGCATGAAACACAAAACGGATGTTTTCAGTGTCTATGGCAGTGGTGAAGTGATGGAAGAGCGGCTTACTACGGTTTCTCCTCTTTCTGTCAAAGCACTGCACCAGATAATGTTGAACATCATCTAGCCTGTGAGGGTCACCCTTGAAGTCCGAGAAATACTTCTTAATGCTGACAGTCTTTACCTTTTCTACAAGAAGATCCATCTTGTTGAGGAACAGGATAATAGAAACGTTAAAGAAAAGCTTGTTGTTGACTATTGTCTCAAAGATATTCATGGACTCCACGAGCCTGTTTGTGCGTCTGTCTTCCATGAGAACCTGATCGTATTCACTGGAGGAGACCATAAACAAAATTGAAGTTATTCCATCAAAGCACTGGAACCACTTTTGACGCTGAGATCGCTGTCCACCTACATCCACCATCTTGAAAGGTATTTTTTTAATGATGAAATCATGCTCTACTATTCCCTTGGTAGCTTTTCTAGCCAACAAAATATCTTGTTTGCTGGGGAAATAATTCTGTAAAAGAAATGAAAAGAGTGTCAAAAAATCCTCCAAAAATGCTGGTTAATGTTAAAGTACTGAATGAGAGAAAAAAATCAACAAGAGCCCCTTTCTACTTTTAATTATCAAGTGAAGAATGAATATCCAACTAAAAATAATGAACTTACTAGTTGTTTACCTCAAAATATTGGTGAACAGCTATCAGAAGGACCTACGAAAATAAACATAAAGGACCAGCACTCCTCTTTGCATCGTATTTTCAAGCTGAGGACTATTTAACCTTTATGAAATTCCTACCCACAGTGTTATTACCGTTTGGGCACTGCTCTGTAAGACAGTGAATGGACTTTTTCTTTTAAATTGTACTTTTCATTGTTCATTACTCTCAAAGGGCATCTTGCAAGCTTTCTTGGAAATACAGTTTGCAGTCTATGACCAGCAATTACAGCAACACACCCTACTGCAGGATGTGGCCCAGGCCATCACTGCAGAGCAACTTGTTCTTCACAAGCTTAGCACTTCTACTGCTTATGAAAAATCATCTTCTTTCTTTTTCCTCCAAGTCTCCTGCCAGGTGTTCTCATGACTGATTTCGAATTTTACAGTAGTAAATGTTCTGTTTGGTAGGGTTTAATTCTGTTGCTTTTAGTAGCACCAGCCATTAGAGTACTGAGAAGAGAATGAGCTTCAGAGACTACACAGGAGGACAAAAGAAATTATTTGCGTAAATGCAGCTTCCATAAACAGTATTTATAAATAATATTTATCGATCAGAAAACATTAATCAAATACCACGCTTCAGTTCCACAAGACTAGAGTTCCTTATATCTAAATAGCCTTGCTGAAGTTTTTAATGAAACTTTTAATTATTATTGTTAAGATATTAACTGTAGCACATCCAAGCTTTCTGTTCAGAAACTGAAGTGAAGTCTTACCAGCTGACCAATCCGATCCAGGTTATCCAGGAAATATTTCACTGATTCACCCTGTGGAGAAGGAGAGAGATGGGAAATCACAAATGGAAGTCTGGACTACACCTTGTTGTGCTTAAGGAGCTGCAGCAAGAGAAATACCACATAGTTTAGTTCACATAAACTGCTGATTTAAGTGGAGCTGCTATAATGTGCTACACATGCCTGTAAGTAAAGTAGTATTTTTCTTAACAGTGCTCTGTTACTTGTAGAGAAAACAAAGCTGAGTAGAAATCTGAAAGAAATGTTCCAAGTAAATTCTTATAATGAAAAGGAAGCATTATTGAAGGCAATTCTTTGCTTTGGAGTAAAGAATTAGGGTTTTTATCCCTTGTACAATGAATGCAGTTAACTGACACTAAGTGGGAGTGAAGATGAACACCTCCATTAAAAACTAACGTATTTTGCTTAAGATTTGCAAAAGTGAACAAAAGCATATCCTAGACTGGTTGACACATCTTTAGAAAAGTGAAAGACTGAAGTCACCCACTGTTTGTAATAGATTAACCCAGACTTGTTTGCCAAAAAATAAAAAAAAAAAAGGAGCATTCTGAAAGAATTTCTCTTCTACATGTAGTTGTCCTTTTAGGCTCAAGGGTTTTAATAATGAATTTGTACCAAATCTCCTTGCAGTTATATTAAACATAATATAAGCAATATTTTAAAACGTATATATATATTTCAGATTACTTGCCTGTATGTTACACTCAAATTGAGTGCTCTTTGCGCTGACAGAACTGACAGTAGCTGCCCTTACCAAGTTACTAATTTAGAAGGAGAACGTTCTCAAAATATTATCTCACAGATTCCAACAGCAATATAAAACCCTAAACCTAACATTCCTCTCCATACCATAGGCCTGAGACAGTGGAATAAAATTATTCTGCTCCAGAACAGCTTGCAATAGATGCCAACACAACAGTTTATTCTGAAGAATCAGAATGGAGATCAGAGGATTGAGTGTACTGCACAAGTACATGCTTTCAGCATCAGGAACAGATGACAGCGAGCCGTAATTTACTAATTCTTAACATTTAAAACCGAAGTTCTCTTTTCATAGAAGAGAGAATGTATATTTAGCTTCCATTTGTCACAAAAGACTTACAGCGTATCACTAGCAGAAAAAAAAAAAAGACCATTTTCAGGGGTGAGGGGAAGTTTCTAAAGAACAATTGCTCTAAGAGCTTCCTTACAACCATGAATTTTCATAAGGTGAAAGTAATTTCCTGTATTTTTTGGCACTATTTGGGATCAGAAGAGGTATCACAGACCGCATGAATAAGAAAAAAAGGCCTTCCTGTGTTATTAGTCTTGTTTAGGAGAGGGGAGAGCCCAAAAGGAAAAGGTCACCAAAGGAAAAAAAAAGCAACAAAAAACCCCACCTTTTCTATTGTGTTTTGTCCTACACAATGCTTTTAGATGTACAAGATGGCAAACGGACTGTCTGCGATGCAACTTGTTCCTTTTTTCTATGCAGCTGCTCTGAGTCCTTGCCCTGTTCCTATGGCCTCCCACGCTGCCAACAGGAAACAGCTGTATGCACGTACACTGCTGGGATACATAAGCAAGTTCACCTGATTTATGGCTTTTACCTGACTTCTGGCTTCTGCCCCCCGCTTTTCCTGCTTCAGTTTAACATTCTGCACTTCTATAATAAGGTAAGAAAATCATCGAGTTATTGAGAAAATAACCTTCACTTCTTCAATGATTTAAGGAAACCAGACGTCTCTGGTTTCCTGTAAAGCCCTTCATCGTGTTGTAATTATGCCAAATTATTAATTCTGGAAATTTTTGAGTGGTAATTGCAAAATATTTGGATAGCCTAAGTCAGATTGATGGAACAGGTGTGATCAACATATGAGTGGATTGACAGATCTGAAGATGCCTGCTCTGCTAGCACAGAATTCGGAGATACTCACTACTTAAGTCAAAATATCTGTTTCCAGTCAAAACAACAAAACCCCCCCTCAGCTCCAGAGGGTTCAGAGCTAAGAATAGCTCAGAACATTAAAGCACACAAACCTGAAGGAGGAGAAAACAACAAAACACACACAGATGCTGAGAACTCCCTACTTAAAGATCAGTCCCTGATTAAAGCTGTAACACGAGAATGCAGCAGCATGGATGCAGTTCCTGCTCCAAGGGCTTATTGTGTAACCTTGCTGCACATTTTAGACTGATTCATAGAAATGCTGCTTGCTTCTGAAGAGAGGAGTGTGGGGGCACATTCTGGTTCACCAAGCAGGCAGCACAGAGCAATGGACTTGAAGGATAACAAGGATAACAACGCCCTCCGTGTTATGAATCTCGTGTAATTCAGATGCTCCTTTTTAGTACACAGGACACAGCACAGACCACGAGCCTTCCTTAACTTCTTGCTCTGTGCACAGGAGTTACCACAGGCGTTCGGATGATTCATTCTCCCACTGCTAATCTCTTCTCCCTCTGCAACACATATCCTCTGAGTAACAGCTCTGCCAAGTGGGACCAAGTGAAGGGGTAAGAGATGCTGTTCCCATTGTTCAGCAGGATGAGTCACTGCACATCTGGGAATGGGGAAATCAAGATACACAAACACAAGGTCTAAAACAAGCCTGTGAGTTCTGCAGTGCAATATCACAATTGTTTTATTTTCAATTATTATTTTCTTCTAATTGCCCTATCTTGGTATACAGTTTGGTGAAGCCATAAAAAATAGTACGGTTTGCTGAAAAAGTAACTAGTAGAGGAGAAAGGGAGAAAAATGTAAACATACACTCTTGCTTCCTGAAATAACGCTCTAAAGCTCTTCTTTTATATCCCAGATTTCTGTGAGCATGGCAAGAAAAATTCTCAAGCAGCAAAAGTTGCAAAATTAAGATGATACATCCGCTCTAATTCTATACATTTTGTATTGTACAAACGTCATTTTTATTAACTCCAAAAAAATATCATAAAAATAACAAATTGAATTCGACATCTCTGTGCCTTCAGGCGAGATTCATAACACACAAAAAATCTCCCCAGTGAAATATTAGAGCAAACTCGGCGTCACTTCCTTTGCCACTCAACATTGCATAAAGCAAGTAAAAAACACTTGGGCAGCATTCCCAAGTAGTTTGCATTTCATGGAAACAAAATGCACAGCAGATTATATGTAGGCTGCTTTAAAATACCCACAGAAGCTCAGTAATAAGAAATGTTCTGCAAGGCCAGGATTGATCAGCGTGTCACGAACCTTCAGCCAGTTATCCAAAGTGGCAGCTGGTTAGATCACAGACCATAATGAAACGTCCTATTGTGCAGTTCCCTAAAATACATGCTCCTTTCAAACTTCTCCTTCTGAAAAGCAGTTTCTTCCCATTCTGAAAGAGTTGAAAGCAGATCCTCTGTTCCAAATTGGCTTTTTTCCTTTCCTCGTCCCAAGGCCTTTTTGACATAATATTAATTTAGCCCTTCCTGACCACTCTGTCCCTAGCAGCTAAATTTAGAGTGGACAATTTAAGGTAGACCTGTCAGCCTTCGCTTGTTTCAGACGATGAATTAAACCACACAGGAAGGAAGCTTTATACTTCAAGGAACATAAAATACAGATCTGAACAAGATTCCCACAAACACAGAGACACACAGAGAAACAGACACTGTAAGAAACAACCACAAACTGCATCTGACTCCGCACAGTGGAAGCAACAGCAATCAGACTGTAAGGGCTGTGGTGTTTGCAATGCACCCTGCATGTAGAGGTTGCAAAATGTCCAGCGCAAAGCTGAGCAGAGGAAATCCAAGAGAACACAAAAGCAAGTCTGGAAATCTCCAGTCTTTAACCTCTGAGATCTTGAATGCACAATTGTATGGTTCAACTCTTGGGTTGACCTATGTGGAGTCACAGTTGAGCTCAGTGATCCTTGTGGGGCTCTCCCAAATTCAGAATTTTCCATGATGCTATGATCAGGATGGACTTGAAGCATTAATACATAAATCTCATCTAAAGCTGGTCCTTATATGAAGTATTATTCCACTGTGTCTGCCAAGGACACATACTAACAGAAAAGACAAAGCTAATTCGCAAGTAATACCTGTGATTTTCAGACAAATACAGAGAACTCATTTTTCTACATTTTCTGGGATTCTGATCATCTGTTGATCTGAGAGGTTTGAACGTTACAACTCCAGATGTTTTTGAAGGGCAATATATCCAAAGCAGAGGCCCAAGGGAAGAACAAGGTTGTTAACACTGAAGTAGAATAAAGCAACCAGGAGACCAGCATTTGAAAATGCTGGAGACTGTTAGATCAGCTACTTTGTCATATGCTGAGATGAAAAAACAAGATGTCACCAGCAAAGAGATGTAGAAAATGCTTTCTTAAGAGAGACCTGCTGGCCACAACACCCAGCGTGATAACCCATGTAACCTCTGCAAGTGAGCATGCAGACATCTCTACTTTCCACACCCTGCTTTGGTCCAAGAGAAAGAGCAGCAAACCCTGAAGAACCAGGTTTAAAGCTCTCGTGAGGGGTAGCTGTAAATAAATAACCTTGCTCATGAAAGCATAACCTGCTCTTTCAGCAAATCACTCCTAAATCTGTACTTCTGCTCAGCCTCACTATTAACAGGGCAGAGTTAGCACAGCCTCAAGCACAAACCCTTCTCTACAACAGCTGAAAAATTCTAAAGCATTATTTTCTCAGGAGACAAGCATGTCTGTGCTTGCTCAGAATCCACTCAGAAGGATGCTGAAGTAACCCAAATTGTCCCAAAATGCTGAAATGTTAATGCCTGTTCTACGCTGTAATTCTCTTCTGCAGATATTATCTATATCCTGTCTGGGCACTCACGCTTACTGACACAAGACAAACATTAATTTTTCAATCACGGATTCCAAGACAGAGATTTAACCATTTCTCATTATTTAAGCCATACAGAACTGTAACTACCAGGTTTCTGTAACTTCCTCCTTAACAACAGCCAGAGCTGCTGGCTCCCATCCAGCAACTCCAGACCTTATCCAAGTCACCGCTATCTGTACCCTGCAAGCATACCAGCTACAAAATGTACTGTTTGCTTCTGAGCTTCTAAAAACTACCTCTTCCTTCTGCTGCTGGTCAGACAATGTGAGTATCACATGTTAGAAGACTAAAAATATTTTAAAAATTCATTATTTGTCAGCTCAGTACAAACAGGCAATGCAAAAATCTGCTCGTCTGTCCAAGTCAGGATGGCTTTCTATAAACTCATCCTGCTTTGATACATGACACACTGGCTGAACTGTATGCTTTGCAGCATATGAAAAAATATGGGATCAAGTATTTATTTCATTTTTCCCAGAAGTCCAGTCTAGTCTGAGCTCCCACACCAGCAACAAGAATTGAGGGTCCTCCAACCGAGTGAAGTTATAGGAACACTTAACAGGAGCACAGGCCTTGTGGTGAAGGGCAACTCCCACACAATCCAGCTTTTTACAGCAATTAAATAAATACATCACCTCTTTCTGGAAGCTGTGCAGGGAAAAAAAAAATCTTACATTTTTTCCCCCAAATTCTAGGTGTTTCTTCATCAACAGGATGTAGAGGAGATAGATTACTCAATAGTATGTTAGCAATTCTGTCCATTTGTCTCAAATATGCACACTGGTAAGTAACTCTAGGAGGAAAGGAATTTTCTCTCAGACTAAGGCAGGCTTGTCCTCTAATCTAGGCTTCAAGAGACATCAGCATAGATCCCTGTTGTTCTGATTTTACCTTTTTTTTTACTGTCTCTATAGCTGCTTCACAGACCTACACTGACAGAAAGAAAAGCAGGTGCAAATAACAAAGAAAACAATACCAGCCACACGCAAAACAAAATTGCAAAGAGCGATGTAAAATAATTAAATCACTGCTTTTATTATAATTATTTTTAATTCTAAAGAAAGCCTCAGCCAGACTAGCACAGACATTTAGCACTTCCAAGCCCTCAAGGACTAGTAACTAGGAAGGTCCAGGGAAGAGATACAAAGAGATACACACCGAGTTCCCGTGGAAGAAACACAGCTATGGTCAAAGAACAGCAGCCTGATGGCTGTAGCCAGCATCAGTGCACCCAGCTCACATCCTCCTCTTGGCACCAGTGGACAACAGATCTAGTCCTAAGCATCCATGAAAGGATTCCTTCCTGTTTCCCTGCCAACTAAGGGAATGCATTGTGTGGAGCTGCTGCAAGAACCCTTTCATCTCAGACACCGGAGGTTCTTGATGAAGTTGAACTAATGCACGCCAGCTCAACTTCTCATTCCAAGCACAGGCAGCTCAAATGCATAAGGGAAGGCGACTGAAAGCAGCAAGTCTGCCACCATTAAAAGAAAGTCCTGAGCTGTAACTGAATAGATGGATCCAAGTCCCTGGTCAATGACTGGAAAACGATCCCATTTATTCTCAGTGGGCAGCAGCCAGGCAAAGAAAATGTGCATTTTCAATGAATGAAGAGTTTAAAGCAGCTGGGTGTTTCTGCAAGCCATCAAGAATAATGCACAATCCCATTAGGCTGTGCTAGTCCCGAGCTTTGTTTTCAGCAGTATGCAAACCTGAAACTTGTTTTGTTTACAGAAGACATCTGCAGAACTAGAAAAGACACCGACAGAAAAATATTACCTTATGGATGAACCTAGTCAGCAGTGCTGGCTATCTGATCAAGACAAAATCAGTTTACCAGTGAGTTTCCCTTTCAAATCTTATCAGATAATGGGATGGGAAAAGAGTATCTTAGATCTTGCGGGCTGAAGAAAACAGCTAAGACTAGTTATGAGAGAATGTTGAGCTTGGACTTTTCCATGGCAGGCAGCCAGCTGGAAAGCTAAGCAACTTGAATGCATTTACAACAGGAATAACCCTCGAGTATCTCACAGAATGAGACTTCCTACTCTACTTCTACACCAAAGGATTTATTCCAAGGTGCCCTTAATGCTCCATCTGCTGCATAAAAAATCAGCTCAGACATCTTTTAATGCTTTTTTTTTTCCCCCTACGTTTGTTTTTAAGATAATTAAAAGGACTGGAAAGAGTCATTTGTCCCACACATTTATTTGAAAAAAAACTTTTATAAAGATTTTCTCATTTTGTCTGTATGCATACAACTAAGATGTAGATACAGTATAGATTAAAACGATAATCTTGCAAGATTCAGAAAGCTGTTCAGTACCTGAAAGTTACATCTGAGCCCTTTGACATCCCTTAACCAAGCTCTCATGAAGCTCAGGCTTATTAGAAATCACTATGGAGCTTTTTTCCTTCATAATACCTTAGACTTGTATCAAATAGAAAGCTTTATTCTTATTCACCCTGAAAAACATAAACACATCTGCTTTATAAGAATCAAGTGCTTTAAACATATTAAAACAATTCTCAAGTAAATTACTAATAATTGAAATAAGTGACTTGGAATAAGTGACTTGCATTCCATCCTTAAGGCCTGATTTACATGTGTAAATTAATCAAGCCACAGTGCAAACTGAAGCAGGTTTAACAATCTTCTACAAGCTGCTGAGCAAACTGGCCCATTGAAAATAAACCCCGATTAATGCCCTGGTCACATTCTCCTGAGCTGCAGTGGGGAAGCTGCCCAGCCACGTTACAGCCATCTGAGCTCCTCGCAGCCTAGAATGCATATGCTGTACCAGAAGAAGGACAACTGAAAAAGAGGACATAATGGGTTCTTCTTTTGCCTCCTGCTCAATAAATATACCATCTAACATCATTAATTCAATGCTATAATCTGACCAGAGTGAAACTAGACAGATCAAAGTCTTAAACACACAATTCGGATAGAATTAAAATAGGAGAAAGAGTTCCGTCAATAAACCACCATTTTTTTCCAGTTTGAGAATTTACTGAGTTTTCCCCAAGCAGAATTAAGTGCATATCATGGAAAGCGAGTCAAATTAAGAGGCTTTGGGGGTGGGGCAAACAGCAGACCTTCTAAGGACAAACACCAACAGTTTGTTCAGGAGTAAGGCCAAGTGAAGCACAAGTCTGCCACAGTCTGAACTGCAGGAATCTGTGTTGTATACAGAGGAGACATTTGAAAGGTGTCAATAAATTACTTCTCAGAGCAACATGTTTTCCACTTTCTCAAACAGAAAATCTTGCATGATGTTTCCAAGAAGTTTTTCCCCTCCCCCAAATACTAAGTCAATAATATAGCAAATTTTGTTCACTCCACAGAGCTGCTTTAAGTTTAGCTGCAAACTAGTGAAAGAGATCATGCCTTCTGGCTTTGTAACAGAAAGGTTTCCCAGCTAGCACAGGTTCAGAAAAAGAACTGAACCAAATTTACTCTTCTCCTTTGAGAAGCCATCTCTCCTCCTCCCACGTGTTCAACTCACAGCTGATCAGACTGTGGCAGTATGAACTCTCAAGAGGTTTTCTGGAGCAGTACCTCGTTCAGATGCATCAAGTTACCAAACATATGAAAATCTCCAATGCTGCGCAGCTATCATTTCACTCAGACTCAAAAATCACAAGTCAAATACCATGTTTCTCCCTTCCTCCGCTTACCTCCTCTCTGAGCTCAGTGCATACATAGAACAGAGACTTGACTTTGAACGTTACACAAACACTTGTGATACACTGACAAGTTGGAGAGCAAACATTTGAGAAAACTAAACAGCATCTTTGTAGTACAGGTGTCTTATTTTAGCATGAGGAAAGTCTTACGAAGGAAAGGAACAATTGTCTGAGAAAGACACTGCCATCATTCCCTGGCAATCCTCACATTAAGGTAATTTGTGCTCCTGTTTGATGCCAGCTGTTTGCTCCTTCCTCACTGCCACAGCATGTCACCACCTCAGCTGTGCATACAATCAGTGCCTCACATCAGCCTCTCCACTTACAGCACAGCTTCCAATAAAGTTATGCCAACACAAACAGGAACACAGTGCAGGGCAGAACTCCCTAAACCACCATTTCCTATCGCTCGCCATGATTACTGTCACAGAACTACAGCCCAAACTGTGCATTACAAACTCAATGTTTTAGTGTACAGCAGGTTTGGGAAGGAGTAGGAAGAGGGAAGATAAGAGAAGAAAAGCAGGTTAAAGAAAGTTTGTCTTTACAAGAAGATTTTACAAAACGATCAGGGTTTGGATAGCTGGCACAAATACAACAAAGCGAGTTATTGCTACCAGATGATCCTACCTGCATTTTCCTTTTCAGCTTGCTTGCACGTCCTACCTTTTCAAGAATACGGGCTTATTAAATGTAGCTTGTCACACTGACTGTGCATTAAGAACAACTTCAGATCTCTTTTTCTAAAAAGCATAAAAACCCAGGGAATACGCCATGAGATTTGCTCATGAAAACAGATCTAGTTCCTCATTCATCACATATTTGTTCATCTGTGCTTGTTACTTGCAGTTGTAAGCTATGCAAGAACAAGAAACCAGGAAACTCAGGAAAGATTTAAAGCATTCATTAACCATTATCCTACTAAATTCAGTGCCCTCTTTGAAAAATTCAAGCCTTGACCTCAACTATTTTTTTCTTAAGAGAACACTTCAGAGTAATTTGGAAGGCCACTGAAGTCACTCTCACTGTCTGTTCTGATTTTAGGTGGAAGGGATAGGATCCAGATCCAATACAAAAGAAGGCAGACATACTACAGAGAAAATACACAAGAGTTGCAGAAGGCTGCCCTTGGAACTGGCAGTGTTCTTGGTGCACAGCAAGCCACATCAGGGCAATGGGCTCACAGCAAATCATTCTTTTCTTTTGTACAGCCTCCCCTCCCAAAACAAACTTCTGAAACCTGCTGCGAGGGCAAAAAAGCACTAATACAGCACATAGGAAGCAGCAGGAGCCCATTTTTCTTTTACAGAGCTATATGATCCTTACTGGATCTTGAACAATTGCATGTGGCTTTAATACACCAAAACCACTGAAAACCTGTGTCATGGAAACACAAACTCAGTCTCCATTTCAGCTAGATTTTTGAGACTGACTGACTCCCATCTGACAATCAAGCCCTTCCACCTGAAGCAATATTCTGTAGTTGTTTTTAGACTCTAGGATGAACAATTATTAACACAGATGCCCTTGCACAACATGCGTATTTTGGTGTGACTAGAATAACAGTTATTGTGCCTTCGTGCACTACCACAGCTTTAACCTGCATGCTTATTGTTCAGTGAGTTCTCTCATTCCACCAAGTTTCAGTGGTTAACTGTTAGACTCCCTTAGTCAGGCAGAGAGCTCTCCTTTAAATGTACCTAACTTGCCCAAACTTCTGCAGTACTTCTCATTACTGGGAACCTCTATGATCCTTCTCGGTGCAAATCCTGCAGTCTCCTGAATTATTGAGATCCATTAGAAATGGGAGGTGGAAGCTAAACAGCAAAATCAAAAGCTCAAGTCCACTCACCGGGTTGGATCTTTCTCTGCCCAGAACTCTCCTGCACACTAGAAAGGAATAAGATTACTCCCATGTTTTTTAGCTGCAGTGGGGCACTGGCTGAGACAGCTTGAACTGAAAATTTCCTTCCTTATTTCTCACAGCATGTGCCAGCATTTCTTGATGGGAATGCAAAGATTAATTACAGCTGTACTTGCTCTGAACAAATCCTTATATTCAATACAGTCCTGCAAGATTTAGAGTAGCACTAATTAGGACTTATAACAACAATTCCGCAAAGACGGACATACTGAGTATTTTTTCTAATCATTTTATGCCTAATAAAATTAAAGTTTCTTTCCAGAAGCAGGGTGGCATTTAGTCTCAAGAGTTGGGAGCCAAAGGGACTTTTCTAAATCTAAGAATTTGATTTTGTGTTTCGCTGTTATGGCTGAAGGTAAGACATCAAATTACAGCCACTACCACACACACAGGCAAGGACAACCACATTTATTCTGCTCATCTTTGGGGACACCCAGGCAGTTCTCTAATTGGCTCAAGAAGTGAGAGGTAAAAACAAAAGTTCACCCTTAATAAAAAACACAAGTAAAACGAAACTTTTTGACCACAAAAATGGTAAACCATCACGCAAGATGCAAATCATACTAAAGCATTTTCAACATGAGAGCTGTATCTGTGAAGCTGTTTCTCGCATTCACCTTAACCACACCAAAACTACAGTCAAGATTTACTAGCATCCAAGGGCCAAAAGCAAGAACTCCTACAGACAGGCTTACACAGTGCCATACAATTACCAGGCTTTTTAATCTACCTCCAAGAACCTAAAAGGTACAAAGTAGGACCACACAAAGTCTGAATTTCAACCTTTTGGTATCCAGACAGTGGGGAATTAATGAAGTGTGTGAACACACTGTACGTTTTTACAGTCTTCAGAGGTGATTTTGCCTTAAGTTTTTGACCTTTAAAAGGGGGAGGAAAAAGAGATGGAAGAACTGTAGAGTGCCAAGAATTCACTAGACAGGGTTCTAGAATAGTCAGCAGCATAGGCCTTTCCCTATTAATTTTATTCAGTGTCTGTCTCAGTTCCCATATGCTAGGCATCGTAATTTCTTATTATCTATTTATTATGTATGATCTGCTTGTTACTTTCTAACTTATCTTCTCTATTCCATGCAGACTGCATCTCATCCAGCTGTTGCATTTTGTCACTATCTAAGGCCAGGAACAATTAATGTCAGGAATCTTGATTTTTTCCACAAGAGCATCCATACAGAAGGCTGTAATCCTTGCTCGAGACTTCTCGTCGGTAACAAAATGCAATACTTATTTTCTAACACTTTCCCATTTGTATTGTTTTGAAAACATAATTCATGACCTTTCCGGTTCTTGTTATTTCTCTCCAACAGCAAAAATTACTTAAGAACAGATAATCACTGCTTTACTATTTTGCACAGCTTTCTGTGGATGGTTCTGCTTGAGGAAGCAGCTTCTCTCACTGAGAAGATATTGCACTAGTGGATTTTCTTAGAACTCGAAATGATTCAAAGTGTAAAATGATTTATGACCTTTGAATCCAACGTACTTCAATTTAAACAACTTCTTACCCCTTGCTCAGTGGCGCTTATAGCAAAACTGACATTATCAAGTGAAGCATTCCTTGCTTTAGGTGACAGACAACATGTTATGAAGGCATCTTCATAACACTTTGGCTCTTGCCCCAGCTTAGTACTGAATTTGAATCCCCCAGTCTGTCACAACACGCAGCAATACACTGGTACAGCCAAACACCATGCTGCTCGAGGAGATCTTCTGATGGCAGCAGGCCTGTTAGCATCTATTTTAAACATCTGTTTTCAGAACAGTGCAAGCTGAGTATTTAACTTCTGTATATGCAAACTGACAAAGTACACGTAGAGTATTAGCCGACATCCACGCTTCCTTGTGCAAAGCCTCCCAGCCACATTTTGCTTTGCTACCTCTCCGGTTTTAATAAAATTTGTCCTAAAACTCACTAATTCTCCCTTCCTTTAACAAAATGCCACTTTTGTATAAGAGTTCTCACTTGAGACTTTGACCTGAAAAAAAAAATTCTATTTGGTCTTAGAAACAAGGATTAGAATCCAGGGACTCCGACTGCTAATCCTTCCTACTACAGACCAGGCACAATGCTTTGCAGTATTATACTTCAACAAGCAATTCACCACTTCTACTACACAACGATGAGTCAAACTACATAACATGACCAGAAATATTTGAGGTCTTGGGATTAGAGGACAGAACCAAAACTAAATCTGGACCTCTGGTACTTAACTGCCGTATTACAGGCACAAAGCCTTGCTTAGATATTTAACTGAAACAAAACACCTACATAATTCACCCTGCTATGAATCCAGAACAGGATATTATTTAAGCTATATAAAGTTGGCAAGTTAATGATCCTTGAAGTTATTATGACATCTTATGCCAACTTAAACCCATTTTAGAATTCTAACATAACTAAGATAAAAAAATCTTACTGTAATTTAACAACAAACAAGTAGAAAATTTAAGTGAAAGCTAGGTTATACAGCACTATCACTCCTTCTGTATAATACCCCCAAACACCCAAAGAAATGGATAAAAGGAAGGCATTTTCCAGAGTCTTCCCACATTTAAGGCTTCAGAGTCTCTTAGTATTTGAAATATTACTGGAAGTGTTCCATGCAATTCCCTGAACAGGGATCTAAAAATAACTATAGACACAGTAGTAAGTTTTCATCTATATTTGCGAGCCCCTTACAATCCCTGAACCACTACTTCCTACTTACGCTGACTTTTAGAAGGACCTATTACACATTAGAAACAGTTTCACAACTGTAGAGAACATCGATAATAATAATTAAATTGATACTCCAGTGGTGGATCATGAGTATATCCTGCACATTAAGAATAACTGCATTAAAATGGATTTCTTTTGCAACCTCCCTGCATTGCCTCACTCTCTTCTGTAAGAAGGTAAATTATCTGTGAACACAAAAGTCAGAAACCAGTCTGGCTGCATTTGAATAAATGGGCACAGTTGCCTTAACTTCTAATAGGCTTCGGAGTTCAGAGTAAATAGCCCCATCAATCCTGAGGAGATGAGAAGATAATTTGTACCACTGGAGTAGTTCAAGAGCTCTTGAAATACAAAGTTAGACTAGAAAGACTTGGTATTCTGAAGGGAAAGAGCAAGAGTAATTCAATTTAAGATACTGCTTTGACTAAGAGCATTTAGGATGGAGACAAAACAATGTGCATGTTTAAAAACCCCAATCTAATAAAAACAATGACATTTTATTTTAACATATCAATGAAACCAGATGATTGGCTTTTCAAATCTGCTCATTTTTAATATGAGCTCTGTGATAGTGCTAGCACATGACACACAACTGGTTTTAACCATGCTTTAAGTATTACCTACTTGAATGAAGTGCTCTATTTAGCCCATCTTTACCCACCTTGTTAACAGAGACCTCCCTTCCCTTTGTATGCTTGGTTCTAGACACATCAAAACAAACAGAATGGCTTCTCACATTCTCCCACTGGAAAAAAAACACAACAAAACCACCACCACCATCCGGACAACACGGTACTTATGTTGGCCTTGGTCTCCACATTTTATGACATTGTAGGAATTTGCATTATTATGGGTGAAAAAAAACCAAACCACAACTTTCAGCTTATATTAGTACACACACCTGAACTCAGAATACCAAAATACTTGTTACAGGCTCAAACCGAGGAAGTTCCTTCCCTTCCAGCTGAAGTATACCTGTGATCCCAAGTCCCTCACTATGCGGAAGCGCTCAGAATTTGTCTCCACCTGCTGGGAAGGAAGAATTAACACCCAGCTGCCCGAGCCACCACAGGCAACCTCGAAAGATCAGAATGTTACAGGACATTTTCAGACACACGATAAACGTGTTCCTTTCTAGCATACAGACAGAAAATGCGGTAGGATAATGAGGGCAAGGGAGAAGAGAGAAGAATCACATACTGATTACAAAGGAATTCCTATTCTAGTAGTTAAAAAGGAGGACAGAGACGTGACAATGTAGCAAACACAATGAAGCTTTTGTCCCGGGACAATTTGGCTTGCATACAAGGAACAGAGGAACTTGGGGCGGTGGGGACAGTCTTGGGGGGGGAGAGACTGAGGTTTGTGAAAGGAAAGTGAAATTGGTTGGTTTGCTTTAAGAAAGACAGGGGGGTAAAAAAAAAAAAAAAGAAAGGCAGAAAAGCACAGTGTCATTGTAGAATCCACCCACTCGTTTCTGAAAGGCTCAAAGACCCAGACAGGGATTTACAGCCAGCACTTCTAGGCACTGAATATGAAGCAGAAAACACTCAAATGCCCAGAGGCAGCTTCTGTGGTCCCAGAGCAGCAGCTTTCAGATTGTACGGTTATGGTCGGAGCCATTTTCTTTCAACAAGTTTCCTGCTGCTGAGTCAGTCCTTTCGCTCAGTTACAGCCCGTCGGAGACACCTGTATTGCTGTAATCTTCAGCTGCTGATAACCAACCAAAACATTTTCTATTTTTAAGCAAAGCTACACAACTTGCTGATGAAATAAATTTCAAAAACAGACCAGTAAAATCCTCTGGCTTAGAAGGCAGGACAGCATTGACTAGAGGAGTAACTGCTGGAGCTAAAGTAATGGCAATAACAAAACGAGGTGATGTTCAGTTGGCTCTGAAGCCATGGTGAAGGAGTGCTGAGCAAGGTTGTCAATTCTGAACGTTTCTGGACAACGTTTGAAAGACCACAGTAATGTAAAGCTTTAAACTTGAGAAGATTTTAAAACTAGGATAAGGATAATAAATACAGTTCAAAGCAAGCATATTTCATTAAATAGCTTACTTTAATAAGAAAAGTATTGCTGATTCAGAGGTTCTCCTCAGCCTTAGCTAAAATCAGTTCAGGAGTCTGCTAAACCTGGCTTTTATTTATTTACATGAATCTATTTCCAGGGAGGGTTTAAACTAAATTAAGGTATAGGTTTATATACACTACGTGCAATTATAAATGAGGCATCTCCCTACCTATCTGCTTTCTGCAAAAAGTTTAGTAGTTTTAAACTTCCTAAAAAAGATAAAACCAAAAGAACAAAACCTGTCCTGGTTCTAATCCCCATGCACTTGGGCTGTCAGAGCTTTGCTGGGTCTAAAAGCAAGGCCAAGAACAGGTTCAAGTTACTAAAATCTCAAGTTCGTTTAGTGATCAATCTAAAACTAGCATTTATATCCTTGAGAACAACCTATGATATTAAAACATAAATTTTATATATATAAAATAGCCTGCAAAGTAAAGGAATAGCACTTGGGAATTTCAGGATGTTACTGCCACGGATGCACGAAGCAGGACTGAGCTACCAGCAGTGTTCTGTAGCACACCCTCTCTCTGTGCTTTGATAAGCTCACAGCTCTGGTGCTGCAGCAGTTTCAGTTGCCCTAGTAACGCTAAGCAGGTCACATGAGTGCCATCCAAATACGATAGAACTACACTGTGATGTTGAAGATGAGGATACATTAAATGATCACTTGCATGCCTCTATGCTTCATTTTTGCAGAGCTTTTTTACTTTTATTTTTTGGTATTTCCTGTTTAATCCTGCTCTCAAAGCCAGAGAATGCAGAGGTAGGCCTACTGATGTTGGAATGCTATTTATTCAACAAGCTAGACTTCCCCCCATCCCAGTTTGATGTAATTTTATTGCTATCCAGAATAAGGATGAATATCCCACACGATCCCAATCTGAATTTCTCCATAAAAACAAGACTCATGCTTGATCACAGTGTTGCTAAGAAAAAAGAAAAAAAAAAATTAATAGGCAGCTGATGCAATTATTGCTCATTATACTGGATTCTCTTAGTAGTTGTCTCATGTTAAATGCAAGTCCCCCGTGGCATGAACCAGCTTTTTATTCCACATTTGAACACAGCAGAACAGCAAAGGCCTAATCTGTTTCTGCAGATGCTAGGAATTATGAACCAAACTCCATCCTCTCCACAGCACATCCCCCCTCTGTGCCCAGTGTAGTAACACGCAAATTGTTTTTTAGCCTAAGGAAACAACATTTTTATTACCACCCTGTGATGATTTCACCTCGTCGTTTTATTCGTCCTTCAGCTATTTTCAAGGTACTTCAAGAAACAGGTTTCAAAGATACACAGTAAGACTCAAACAGGTATCTTAATAGTGGAGGCAGATGAAGATCTAAGGTCTGCATCATGAGTTTAACTACACTACTAAACACTGGAGAAGAAGCCATGAGAAGTAATAATAAGAAAAAGCAAGGAGAATCTCATCACTACAAATTTTTCTAGTTTTTCCATAGTCTCATCAAGTTCCTGTGCAAGGGTCCAAGGGAGACTATTCAGATGCATGTTTTTAGGCTCTAACTCTAGTTAGATGACATTTATAACATATCCAGGAATAGGGAATCTCACCTTTATCTGTCTTTAAGAAAAGCTGAATCCAGTCTGTGGACTGGAAACAAAGAATTCTATCTGCAGATTAAGCCATTATTGATACTCTAAAATCACGAAGATACATTTATCATAAAAAAAATCATCCAGTGTCACCCTCTAAGAAGCAGTAACAGAGACACTACATTGCACGAATCACTACTTTGTTTCACTGAAAAGGGAATGGAAATAAAAGAAAAAAAGCCATCTCCATCTTGGACACAGGAATAAAAATGAGTGGATTATGAACAGCTGTCAGAAACACATTCCACACCAGAAGTGCAGTTATTCTGGTGCTAGAGCATGAAAACCTAATAACAAGAAAGCAAGGAAGATTGCACATTTTTCAAGCTCACTGTCATCTCTCAGTTGCCTATCCAAATTTCATTTGCAGACGTCAGGATGAAAAGAAACAGTCAAACAGCAGCAGCCAGAACGGGTGGTGTATTCACTTCAAAAGACCTGCATGCAGGAACAGTTTGCCAGTATCAATACAGTGCAAGCTTGCAAGACTGGAAAGTTACAAATTAAGCGTGCCTTCATCAGTGACCTACTATGAACAGAACTACTGAGCTGCTAAAATATTTTTAGTTCAACCAATTCCTGCCTTTTTTGGTTCCTCTTGCTCTTCCAGTTTATCCAGTCGCGCACTTTTCCACTCCCTCTCACTGCCATGTAGTTTTTCAAGTTTGGCTCCAATCGCCACTTGTTCCTGCTGCTGAAGCGCTCAGATTTACAGCGTAACTACAAACAGCTCACATGGTGGCTAAACCCTGCACGTAGCAAGCCATCTTTCAACTGTGGGGATATTTATACAGCAGGGAAGTTTATTCCCCTCCCACCAGGAGAAGGGCTGTACTCACCAGCTGATACTCGCTCCGACGGCTGAAGGCTTCCTTGATTCCTGAGTCCCTCCACAGGGCGCACAATGCAGGTACGTACAGCTGGAACGTGGCAGGCTCGATGGGCATTCCAGCTTTGTTTTCAAAAGCCATCAAAAACATTCCGTGCTTCTCATTCTCCGTGTACTGCCAAGGGATTCCCAGTTTGTCCCGTGCATCAACCAGAACCCTGCAGCCCTAAGGAATAATTTAGATATGAAAGTCAGTGATGAAGAGATTGAAGTGGAAAAGAACAAGGACTCAGAGGTGCCTGAATTTCAGGTTTGTTTTTTTTTTTAAACACTACTCTGATGGGACTGAACTCAGGAGGGAATCATGAGCATTGTTTATTGTACCATCCCACCAGAAAGAAGATAGAGCAAACTTGCTCAGATAAGCAAACTAGCCACAATGTATTTTTTAACATGGAAAAAAATATTAGCAGCAGAACAAAGACTATTGCCAATAGATTAAAAATAGAAGTACGCATCGAATACATAGAGTGCCTGGGAACCAACTTAGTTTCTTATCTGTGGCAAAAATCCAAACAGACTGAGGTTAAATAACTTTGACTTCAGCATTGAATCTAACACACCTGTTCTTAATAGCTTCAGATGGACAATATTTATTTCCCAGAAGAATCATTTTAATAATGGATGAGTCTTAAAGGTGGCTTAGCATCTTCAGCACCATTTAATTCACAAGCAAAAATTTGTGGGTTATATTAAACAACCAGTTATTGTGCTGATCTTTTGGTGTAGCATTTTACGAAAATAAACTGCAATATAAAGCATCAGTTTTGAAGTTGTCTCCAAAGCTACGCACACAAACCTCCACATCACTGAGACTGATTGTTGTTTTGTGTTCTTCAAGCTACCAAGGCTTGTTTTTTCAGCACTTGAAGTTTTTGTATCTCCCACCCTTTAACAGCACCACAAAGCAGAAGCAGTAACTTCGCCAGTGGAAGTTGAAGACTGGAGAGGGAAATGCAGAGCAACTCAGTCTGAGTGTCACAGAACAGGAACTCAAAACAAAGCATCTCAGCTGCTATCATCCGAGCAGTGCTTCTGAAGTGCAGCCACCCAAAAATACTTCATTCTCCAGTGTTTGTTACTTTCTTTTTATGAAGAAAACAGTGCTGCGCAGTCCAAAAGCCCACTCCCATTCCTATTACAGAATGCATTGCTTTATTAGCAGAAGTCCTTCCATTTGCTTTATTTGAATGGCATCAATAAGTGCAAGCCTGAAGGAAAAAAGCAACACATCCAAGATTGTCTGAACAGGAGGTGCCCACATTACATCTATTGACATTACATTTTTCTGCAAGCTGCACAGCAGTTATCTGTGTACAGCTCCAAGACAGCACCAGTTCCCTTCGGGCCCAGCTGAGCATTTCACAATTCATTCCTTCCAGAAACACTGTTGTAACCAGAACAGATAGGAGAACTGCTATTTCTAGATACCTGAACACCAGGTTCACTTCTGTGTAGGGAGTAGTATTTATGGACACAAATGGTTAACCTGGCTCTGCCAGCACACAGGGCTCAGCTCTGACCTCTCACCAGCTCTAGTTCCCTGCAGCCATCCTCAGCTCAGCCCCAGCTTTTCCATCCTCAGCCTTCTGATGGATTTAACCCTCACCAGCTCACTGCAGTTCCCTACAGGCATCTCAAGCAAACGATGGCAAGAACTCTCAGTTGCTGCTAAGATGAAGTGGTATTTGGAGTTCAGGCTTGATGCCTTTCCCCATACTGTCGCTTTGCCTTTTACTGCTCCCACCGGAGACGTGCAGGATCTCCAGAGACTGTTGTTAAGGAAAGTTCCACCATTTGTTTGGAAAAAAACACAGAAGAGAATTTTAATCACGGGTGTAGAGACTTCTCCGGTCCCAGAATAGTTACTTATCTGCTAGCTGCAGCTTCTTGGCAAAGCAGGTCTGAATGTCCATCGGGCAAGAGAAGGAACAGAACTCCCAGCTGCTGTGTACTCACTGTGAGGTTAACTACCTCAAGGTTACCTGTGGGGAGCACGCACTGCCTTCCTGTGCCTGCTAGAGAGGGAGGAAGGGCTGCCACCAAACCACGTGCACAGCCTGGCCTGGGGTGAGCTGGCAGTCAGACAGGGCATCAGCAGAACACAGACGTGCACAAACACACAGCAGGTCAATTTTAAACATAGAATGAAGATCAGAAATGGAACATGGGTTAGCAGAAATGGTGCCCTATGGATAACCACAGGAACAGTGTTTCTCTAGTCAGGATGCTTATAGCACACCAGCTTTTAAAACTACAGCTAAAATGTCTCACAGGTAGAAGCCTGACAAAAGCAGCATAGCCAGTGTTTCATCCCCCCATCTCTCAGTGGTTAAATATATTTGTGACTCAACAAGATTCCCCAGTAAGGTTAAACTATATCTAATATTGCAGCACCTTCCCCAAACTATAAATGCTACAGGCAGGTGTCAGAAAGATGAGGAGAAACAAATCTCCAAAACAAAATAATTTTTACCTCAAAAATCTGGGGTGCAAGCTGTCATAGGAAAGGTTTCCTCATTCTGTTTCCACTGCAGCACCCATTTCACACTAAGCCTTCCCAACACTGTGACATTTTTACTGATTTTCTACTACTAAGGAAACCACCAATTCTCTCTTTCATTCAGAAGACTAAATATTGTCACTTGCTGTAATGTTTTCAGAACTGGAATACAGAAAAAAGTGGCAAAAGCTTTTGATATGAAGTTCTGAACAGCTCAGCTGAGCTAAAGGTTCTGTGCTGCAGAGCAGACATGGAACAAGCACAGGTGGAAAGAACTCAACTCCAGCAATAAGGATGCTGTCAAACCCTAGAAGGAGGCAAAACAGCAGCATACAAGAACGTTAGAGAGGAAAAATGAGAAAGTTCTCTGTCCTATTCCTTTCCTAGCAATTTTTAAACACATCCAAGTCACTGCACAATGCATGTAACATGAATGGAAATAGGTCAGAACCAAAAAGATGCAGGGGAATTGTGATGTGATCTATCTCATGAAATATCTTACATAGAAGGAGATACTAAACAGATAGAAATCTACAGCTTAGACAGAACTAAGGCACGATATACCAGAAATCCATAGAGAGTAAAAGCTATTTACAGAAAAGAAATAAAGAGATTGTTTTTACCCCTTCACTGCACAAGTACTTGTGTGCAGCAACACAGCTGGGTTCAACTACAAGGAGGGTTTTCTCCTACACACCCCATAATGAGACTAACTCAGTTACAGAGGATGCTGGCCAGAAGTATAAATGGACTCACAGACCAACCAAGATAATTTCACAGAGGAAAGGCCCCAAGAGGACTATTTGATTACATTTCAGATGCAACTCCTGGCTCAAGAAGTTTCCAAAACCAAAGGCTGGTAGAGAAGCCCACAGCATCACATTGCCCTGCTCCTGTACCCAATTGTCAGAGTGTCAGAGGCAGAACTCCAAAGCACTGGCCTGATGGAGCACAGCTGTCAAGGCACTCAGCACAATGTTTGCTGCCCATAAGCAGCACAAAGGCCTTATGAGTGTTTCCACAAATGCTTACATATATATATGAAATATATTTTTCCTCCTTCTCTAAATTATTTTGTGGGATTATAAGAAAGGCTATCACCAGCTAATTTCACTTGAAACCAGTGGTACTTGGCAATACATGAAGAGAACAGCTGCACTATGTAAGAAGCAACTTGACTTAGGAGTATCTTACATCAGTATTTATCACCATTTAAAACAACACTCATCTCTTAAATTATTCACCTGTTCCAGTACTTGAAGGCTCCTCTCTCCTAGAAATCCCACACCTTTTGCCAGATGTTCCAACTCAAAGCTGGGTGAAGGCAGCATCGCTGAGCACCAAACAGGCATTGCAAGCAATCGGTCTGGGGAAGATGTGTTCATAAGGGAGGGTCAAGTTCACCTGCACCCAAACCTACAGCCAGGCAATGCTGGCTATTTATTATAGCCAAAGGTCTAGAAATAACTTGCAAAATAGAGCTGGTATACAAATAGAGAAGCCTTCTACACTGATTTTTTTTCCCCCACATTTTATGAACTACTGCTGTATATGAAATGACAGACAACACAATAAGTGCCACACTTGGAATGGAATACTGCAGCAGATGCTGTAAGCTGTTACTATCAATACACTGCTCAACTCACACCAAAGCCCTCGATGTCCAGCAACCAAACCACTCACAGAAATGGTTGTTGCAAGTGAAATGCAGGTCACTGCTTAATACCTGATTGCAAGGCTCCAAATCACAGCTAATAGGTAACACTGCCCTTCCCTATGGCTTTGCACCACCATTAACATCGCAGGCAACAGGAGATCAAAACATCTTTCTCAATGTGCGTGCTCCTCCTTGCTGTTGACAAGGAACTGACAGCATCTGAGGATCATAATTCATAGCAACTAATACAGAGTTGAGCTATGGGGAGGGCTCCCACCTTGGTTTGATATTTCTGCTTATCCACATAGAAGCAGCAGAAGGTGATGCAGCTGCAGCAGCACAGAGCCAGAAAGGCTGCTTCAAAAATCTGCAGCAGCTCTGTGAGTGCCAGCATGAGAGAGCAGAACTGCATGGCAGAGATGGAGCTGGCTTTGCAGCAGCAATGCTCACTGGCAAATAAAGATGATAAAATGTAACCTATGCGTATTTTTAGAAAACAGCTCTTTATGTTCTAAAAGAAGACATTTTCAAATGCATGTTTTAAAAATAAAGTTGTCAGGGTTTGGAGATATATTCACATGCACTTTTTTATTGCCAACTAGAGCACTGGGCTGAAGGAGATCTATTACCAAACAAAGCTAATTGCAAGACCGTCAGTTTTGCACAGCACGGTCTCATAAAGGCATTAATGATGCTTTAATTTGATCTGTGCCCTTGGAAGCTCATATTCAAGCAGCAGAAAGGAACCCAATGCCACTAAGGAGGGGGCTTCATGCTATGGAGCAGTTCATCTAACAGCCAAGCACCAGAAGAAGGGGCATCCTTCCTGGTGCTGTGGTTCCAGCCTCTGCTGTCTGAAGGCTTTGTCATTACTTTGAGCCCACAAATAAACACCGTGAACATTAAGGAACATTTGGATTAGCCACTGAATCTCTGGACTAGAAGCAGCAATGTCTGCTTGGCTGGCAATTCTGAGAAAGGCCCTTATCTTTGACCAAATGCAGCAAAATGATGCTAAATGCACAAGAAACAGCATTCTTGATGTATGCCTGGCTTGCAACCAGGCACAAAGCAAAGAGATGCCACCTGAGGTGACAACTAGCACAGGACCTTAAAATAAGTTCCGAGGGCAGTGCTTCCAGAATGACCCCACCAGGTTTCTCTTCCTCCCAAGGCTGTCACAACAGGCAGCAGGGCTGAAGACACGTCTGGGTTCCAGAAGCATCCTCACAGGATTCTGCAAGACCACAACTGCTGCAGCACCCAGCAGGGAGGATCCTCACCTTCAGGACAAGCTGTGCTTGCCTCCCCATGAGGGAAAGCCATGTAAGTGAAGGAAACTCATATGAGAACACTACAGCCAATGAATCCTACATTTTCTTCTGTCTATAATTTTTATTGAGCTTCTTAAAGTAACATATGCTAGTTTGCCTTTGCTCTAAAGTTGTCTTGTCAACATTTATAGTAGCAGATTTGGTAATTTCTTTGCCAATACTGTTTCCAAGTGAATTACATAAATATACATATACTGAAGCAACTGAATATAACACAATCTCCCAAATTTAGTCACTCAAGTGACTGAAGTTTTGTCTGGAAAACATCAAAGTATCTGTCTACAGTCTCCAGGGACAACTCATGTTCCGCAAGACTAATGACTACATCACAAGAGCACTGTAAGCTCTATGTTGGAGCAATAGTGAATATTTATCCTTATACTGACCATTGCTCCTCTCCACTGCCCATCATGATGAAGACAGATTGCTTTCTCTGAGCCCAATTAAGAGATACCCTAAAATGTGCAGAGACCACCAGAGCTGTTGGAATTCAGATGAGAGAAATACCAAACACACAGAGTGGAAATTAAGTATTTCATTGACCAACTGGACCTGGAACAAAAAGGCCAAGACAACTCCCAAGTTTTGGGTTTTTATTTTTCCATCATAGTTTTATGAATATTATTTTTCTTATTAAAATAACCTCCAAACAGTAAATGCCTAGAGCAAAGATAATCAGATTTAAATACCAGTTCTAACACGGAGCTTTAGCACTTGTATGTCAAATTTAATGGAAAAGCTCTTAATTAGCCACAGTTCCTCCAATGTATTCTCCTTGGCATTCTTTCACAAGATGCTGTCCCAGTGGAGATGAGATGGGTACTGTCCTGCAATGAACTGCTCGAGTACAGCCAGATTCCCACCTCGAAGCAACAAGCCGTGCCATGAGCATCCCCTCCCAACGGGCCACCAAGTTCATTTCCATGCAAACCCAAGGAAGCATGGAGTTAACTCAAAGAGTTACAGGAATTCACATAGAGGAAAGAGATAGCTCCCCTGCAGTTGTAGGCTGGTAAGAGAAATGAATTAGCAGTATAAACGCAATATTTTTTCCACTGCTCAGAGCCTGTGCTTGACTGAAACTAAAAAGTTGCAAGAAAAAAAAAAAAAGGTTTCCATATGGTAACTTGGTAACAGGAAGACCACTCACACCTGAAACAATGAAGCAGCAACAGTCCAGGTTTCAGTACGAGCTGCATAAATCCAAATTACCTCTTCAAATGAGCTTCATTTGGGCTGCTCATTTGGCCAGCTTTCTGATCCTCAGCCTCGAGCCGTGGAGGAGCACGCTCTCAGGTTTGCCAACACACACTGCAGTGACATTCAGAAGTCCCAATGTCTGTCCTTGGGGAGCCTTCATGTTCCGAACCCTGGGTTGTTTTCCCCAGGCAGAGCCCACAAGTGGTCACACATCATTTTCTGAGCTGTTCCCTCTGCAGCTCTGGGCTCCTCAATCCGGTAGCCAGTCATTGTGATCCAGGCCACAGACAACAAGAAAAGCCTCACAGATGTACAAAGCTTTGAGCTGTCCTTCCCAATTTCGACACAGAAATTAACAAAAGCAGGGGGAAAAAAAAAAAAAACCAACAAAAAACAACAGATGATGCTTCAGGCTTTTAAAAACCAATTTCCCCCCTGCTCCTTCAGATTGGGATCTCCCAGACATGCTGCTGCAAGTGCTGCTCGGGTGCTTGTGAATTAATTATTTTCTTATGCAGCTACACTAGGTTTTTTCAAGCAGCGTGATATTCGTACTTGAAACAAAAAAAACATTTAGACAAGGAACATCAGAGCCATGATTCATCAACTCCCTGACTTCTTCAGCTGTTATCAAAGGAAGTAAATAGAGTAGTAAGGCTACCCCATCTATAGGGTATAGAAAGCTCACTCCCCCAGTTACACCTAGAAGGCACTGCTGCAACACCCCTAACAACACCACCAACCACTTCTTCCTTCCATTTGAACCTCGGGTACATAATAGCTTTCTGAGTGGCTCTGTTCAGCCAGGAGCTGCCTCAGCTCACACTGCAGCACAGCTCCATGCTACCTTCCCCAGCCCTACCTTCCCCAGCCCGGTGGGTGTGCTCAGCTGTGCAGGCTGTGTACTCACAGCACAGCATTAACACTGCTGCTTTTCACTTCCATCATCAAAAAGCTTCAAAAAGTTACTTTGAAACTTAGCCTCGATTAACAAGCAAAACCCTAGTTAACCGATGACTATTTACCTTAAACCAAAGCAAAACTAATGTATTTGAAGACTAGCCCACAAATGCCAGAAAAAGCTAGCGAGGCCCTGAACTATCACCTGTACTAAATGGAAAAGTAAATGCTGTATCACAGATTTACTTAGTTTTAGCATTTTGTTTCTAACTAGGGTTTCCCAAAGAGGGGGATGAGAAACAGGGAGAACAGGGTAAGGAAAGAACTCAACATGAGAGATATATCAGAAAAAAGCAAGAAGCTAACAACTCAGCACAAAGAAGCAGCTGACACTAACGTCAGTTCATACTTCACACCATTATTTTCAGGGAGGTTTCAGGTTCTGTTCTCCAAACCAGTTCCTTTGGTTTCCAGAAGCTGTGCAGGCTGCATAATGCCCTGCAAAAAGCACTTCAGAAATACCAAGTACTGCTGAGAGATCAGTAATCCTCCCTCCTTCAGAGCGAAGTTCAGTCACGGTTGGAAAACGAAAATTGACCATTTAATCCCAGAGATTTACACTGCATTTCTAACTCAGATCTCAGTGCTGCAGAAGCTTAACAGAACCATTATTAGACAACGCTGAGAACTGAATGCAAAAAGGGGTATGGCTGCTGCAGCTGTACTCCACAACGTCAAACAGATTTTTATGCTATTCTACACGACCGTTTGCACTTCATGATGTCCACATATTGTATTATAAGAATTCATCTTCCCTTTTAAGTTGGATGCACAGCAATCTCTGCTCCATTTAGTGTTAATGGATGAGCATTCTAGTCTGAACTTCCTGAAACGGGAAATAACTCCTAGTCTAAACACCATTACAGAAAGAACAGCAATCAGATTCACTTGACAATTTACATTGTCAAAGCAGCAAAATTAATTCACTTGGAACAATTTAAGCTTTTTCACTAAAAAAAAAAAAAAAAGCAATATAAGAAAGTTTTATACAGTTGCCCTAAGCTAAAGTCCTCTGTCAAAACGCCTGTTCCAAAAGCCCTGCAACATACACATCTTGGTATATGGCTTCTCCCTGGATATTATGGCCTGGTTTCACTGTGTTATCACATCTCTTTCAGTTTAGCAAAAGAGAAACAGAACACTCACTACCTTCTCCAGCCTCAGACCTTCTCATCAGAAAACTGTTTCCGCTGGTTGCTCCACTCCCTTCTGCATGCTCTTCCCATAATGCCTGTTCCCAAACCATTCCCCAAAAGCATGGGTGAAGAATAAACTGTGTTCCTACTTAAGATCCACCTCTGTAATCCATAGAAACTAAAAAAGGAAGAGTTAAACAGCTGCTGTACGCGTAGCTACAAGGTTAGCCCAATCTAACACTCTCAAACCATGATCTGCAAGGCTCAAAAGGTGTTCCATTAAAGCATATTACCTCCCTTTAAAAATACTTCCAAACTTTTCTTTGATGATTAGGAGGTTTAAAAGCAAAATCAGCTGACAACATTCCATCAAACATTGTAAGTACAGGTTTTGGAATCAGAAAACCAAAACTGCTACCTTGAGGATCGGGATTCTACTCCAAGTTCTGTAAATGTGCCCAAAGCCATCCAGCAGACAAGTGTTTCAAGTGTGTAATGCAGCTTCCTCTACTAGAAGATGGGAATGCTTCTAAGCACACTGAACATTACTGTGGAAGACTCCCTATATTCTGTATCTATAAAATATCGTAACATTTTACTCAAATTAATATTGCTCATAACAACTTGAAGAATCTCATTAAGGTTCTCCTGTTTTCACAAGTCTCTTCCTGACAGCACCAAAACAAGCACGACGCCCTGTAGGATGAGGCTCCTTATTTCTAGGTGTGGAGCTAATAACTTGTACCAACCTTTTTGCTCACCTAAACTTCAATGAAAGAAAAGAACTTAAACACCAAACATCCTGTAATATGTGTGCATGCTCACGTAACACACAACGTGCTTCCAGAAACTGACTGAAAAAGTAAAGGAAAAGAGAATCAGTCAATAGTTTTCCTGTTCAACAACAGAACCAAAAGTTCTTGATGGAACAGTGGAATTCTTACAAGCAAGAATCATTGTGTGTGTGTGCAGTTAGATACATATATATCACTGTTCCAAACATATCTGAAATTTCAAAAGTAACTGTTTTATCCTTAATTTACACAGCTCCCTTTACTTAAGTTTTCTGTGAAATATGACAGAGCTTCATAAATTCGTGTCCACATAAGAATGGAGTTGGTCTTACAGAAAAGCTACAGACAGGAAAGCAGCTGTTCTTTTAGAGAGCTTATGAAGATGAAGCGAGACTCATTACTAAGCGAGCTGCTTTATGCATCTTTCACACTTTTCTGAAATATGAGAACTTCTACCTGCACAGGGCACCAAAGCCTGTTCCCAGAAATTAGTCAAGGTTGTTTACCCTTAATTGCAGAACAAGGGCTCTACTTGTAGGCTCTACCAGCAGCCTCGATATTCTCCAGCCACCAAAGGAACGTGCCAGAGCAGAACCTGCCTAAACACCAAACAAAACTCGCTCAGAAAGATCCCAGAACAAAGTTAGAGAGTCATGCTGGCTGGCACCTCACGCTGCCCAACTCCAACCACCTGCACCCCCAGTTCTAACAACGAACCACACTGCAGCTATTTGCAGCCACAACGCTCCCAGGGACCCCTTTCTCATCTAACCGAGGCACACAGCACAGAAACCTCACATCTCCAAACGATAAAAATCCTCCAGCTCGGACTCAGAGGATGCTCTCGTAATGTTTGTTCCCAGAACGCAGACCACACCTATTCCCCTTCTCCACGTTTCCACAAAGCTTTCCTCAATCCCCTTCGCAGGGAACTTTCCTTCAGCCTTTCTTGTCGTTTTTTTTTTTCTCTTTCCACCGAGGCTTTCCGCCGTGCCAGGCGGACACACAAAGGCCCCCGCCCCGCACGCACCTGCACCGCACCGCCAACCCCGCCGGCCGCCCAGAGCCCGGCTGTCACAGCGGGGTGAGCCTGCGGTGCCCCTCCCGCCTCTCACCTTGAGGATGTTCTCGTAGATGGTGGCCCGGAACTCCAACAGCGCCTTCTGGTCGAACTCTCTGCCGTGGATGATCCGCATCTGTTTGAGGAAAGTGGACTTGCCGCTCTCCCCGGCTCCCAGCAGCAGGATTTTAACCAGGCGCCTGACGGCCCTCCGCTCCCGGGCCAGCATCGCGTCGATCTCCCGGCTCCTCCGCCTCGCCTCCCGCTCCGCATCGCGGCTCCGCTCCTTGCCCTCCCGTCTCGGCTGCTCTCGGCCCGTGGCCTCGGCCGGCAGCAGGCAGCGGCTCAGGGTTCGCACCACGCCGGACATGGCGGCCGCGCGACGGGAGCGCTCACGACGCCGCCGAGACCCCGGGCGGCTCCGCCAGCATCGGGCGGAGGCCGCCGAGACGCCGGGACCCGGCAGGAGGAGGAGCGGCCGGGGGCTAAGGGCCGGGACCGCCCATTCCCCTCGGCTCGGCGGCGGCGGAGGGAGGCGGCGGGGTGCGGCCGGCCGGGGGGAGGGGTGGCGGCGGGGCGCGGCCCGCAGGCCCTGCCCGGGGAGGGGGCTCCGCCGCCCGGCTCCGGGCTGAGGGAAGCGCCGCGGCGCCGGGGAGGGGAGGGAGGGTGCCCACGAGCGCCTGGGCTCGGGTTCGGTCGGCGACGACCGCCTCCGGTCCCGCTGAGGCGCGACGGGGCGGGGGCGCGGCGGAGCCCCCGGCCCCTACAGTCAGGGAGCGCCGCCGCCGCCGCCTTGCGGAAGGAGGTGCCAGCTCGGCCCCACCCCCCGCTGGAGCTGCGTCTGATTGGGTAGCGATAGTGTCGCTCAAAACTCCGCGCTTTCCATTGGACTGGCCGCCATGAAGGGCGGGGTTAAGTGAGCGACGGGGCTCAGGGCGAAGCAGGGCGGGCAGCGCCGGGAGGAACAGGGAGGGGAGGGGCGGAGCTGCTCGATGGAAGGCGGAGCGAGCTGAGGGCCAACCAATCAGAGGCGGGAAGGCGGGCACCGGGAGCTCTGCGATGTCTGGGGGGCGGGGCCTGCGCGGCTGTGCGAGCACCAAGGGGGCGTGGCCACAGCCGCGGGGTGTGACGTCAAGTTGTGATGTCGGATTGCGTCACGCGCAGGGATTAAAGTACCGAAGTACACGCCTGAACGAAAATTCCCTCTGCTGCCTGATTAGGTATTGGAGGAAAAAAAAAACTAACACATGTTTATAAGCAGCTGGTGTGCGGTTAGCAGGCAGTGATGGAAGCCCAGCACGTGTCCTTGTTTCCACTGGACCTTGTGGCTTTCACTGATTTTATACTTTTGGCTCTGCTTCAAATAATTTATATCATAAACTGTCGATCCAGCTGAAGCTGTCCTGCCCTGCCAGGCCTGCACCACGTGCTGGAGCGAGGTGTGCTGGGCCTGTGGTCCTCATACAGCGCTGAGGGAAAATACCAGAGCAGTGGGACTTCATTGAATGTTAGGGCTATTCAGAAGCCTTATTATACCACGAAAGATCAGGAAATCACAGGTTTAGAACCAAACAAAGCAAAGAAAACCCTTCTGGGAAGTGAGTGTCGTGGTGACTGTCACTACACGCAGTTGCAAGCATTTCCACAAAGAGCAAATCCTTTTCTTCTCACTAAGAGAGAGGACTTAAAATCTCCTTTACGTTATTGCAGGAGTCGGGAGAACAGCACAGGGCTCTCGGTCGTGAGCCACTCACCACAGCACAGGAACTTCTATCAGAAGGCTCTTTGCCAGGATTCTGCATTGAGACTCAGCAACAGCTCATCCCGTGTAAAAATACTGCTGTAATTCACGAGTCTACCCGCTGGATGTCGGCATTGCCCTACAGGAAAGCAGTCAGGCCGGGAGGATGCGAACAAATCAACCCCCAAATCTCCCCTGTATGTAGACCTGATTTGGGAACAGCTGAGCACTCAGGACTCCCGCTGGAATCTGCAGGTGCTAAACTGCCTGCAAATCAGGCCCTCTGCGGCTGTGAAGCGCTCAGATTGGTGTTTCTGATTAGCTCCCTTTCTCTGCCCCACCAGCTTTGTCTGCGCCCTGCTTGAGGTCCTCTTCAGACTTCTGAGGTTCTAAAGGGTTTTGACAGAGAATTCGAACAACTCTGAAGCCCGGCTCCCATGATAAGCCTGCTTTGTCTGTAAGTGGGACCGAAATTATAGTATACAATAAACTCATCAGAAAAATCAGTTACCATACATCGTTAGCTCTATGCATTCATCCATGAAAGCTGCCATCAGTAGCTCACATCTAATTGTCGGAAGGCCCACCCCTCCCTCTTTCCCCTGGAACACTGTTGTTGCTACCAGCACAACATAATTTTGTTTACTACTGCAGAGCTGCAGCAGTACTTTGCTGAGGGGCTGGGATGAACCTCACAAATGCTGTGGTGCTCCCTGCTGAGTTTCTGCAGTTGTTTTGTTATGAGCCTAAGCAGCAGGTGTAAGCACCCATGTAAGAGCTTGTAAGAGAGGTTTGTGCTCAGCTTCTCTGTTTCTCTATTATATGCCAAGTTCTGTGTTTCAAGATTCCCAGTTCATCTCCCATTTTTGGGCTTATATTGAAAACAATTGATATTGGTACAAAACAGAATAAAATAATAGTGATGTTTCCTTTTTCTATTCCTTCTCTTACCTTCTCCGTTTTACAGGTATACATTTTTCTTATTTCAACTCTATTTTCCTTTCCCCCATCTCTGTTTCTTCCTTTCATTCCCCTTCTCTTTCTGCTTTGACTCCACTAGATGTTAGGAGAGATGGAAATAAATAGAGGAGTGGAGTCTAGAAAGAGGCAATGAGGGCAACGTGATTTCCATTTCCCTCGTTGGTTGCAAAGCAACTGCATTATGAGCAGAAAAGTGGGGAGCTCTTGGGAAAGGGCTGGAGCATGAACTTCTGTGCCCCGGGCCCTGAAAACAAACAGTAGAAGATCAAAGCTGAAAAGTTTTATGGGAACTAGAGAAGCTAGTGGACTGCTTGTACATAAAGACCTTATTGCAGACAGCCTTGACATCTGGGCAGCTCGGGCAAATGTACAAGAATTGATGGAAGAAGCCTCAGCATTGAACTCCAGTCAGTACATCCCATTCTTTTCTTTTTTTTGTGATCTTTGCGGACAGCTCAGAGGCCATGGCCTGATGAATGTCAGCACCAAGTGCAGTGGATGAGGAGGGCTGAGGTGCCTGACCTTGGTCCTTTCTCTCAGTTTCAAATGCCACTTGCTTCTACATGCAGACAGGATATATGTATGAAGCCCTTGAAAGCACGCAGAGCTATCTGTTCAGTGTCTTGAAGCTTGACCAACCCCGAATTTCTCCCAAGTTCCCTGGATGATGACTGACTCTTTACCCAGTCTGCTGTGATTTATACCTTAAAAATGCCATTCTGTCCTCTGAATGTGTATTATCAACATCAGTGGAGGAGATACGGTGTGAAGGAGGTATTGCTACCATTTCAACTGAGAATGCACCTAACAGACCCTACAAGTATTGCAAAGCAGAAGGTTTTCCCATACCTGAGACATGGCAGTTGTCTTCCTGAACGCTATCAGACACCATCACTGCCAGGAGAAATATTTTGCTCAGCAGAAGTGGGAAGCAAATAAAACAACAGTAAGGATATGCCTACCAGCTTGCAGAAGAGCACCCTGCACAATACCAGAGTAATTCAAACTTTGGGGTTTAGGCAAGAAACCGGTAATCTTAAGACTAACAGCAAGATAAAGCATGCACTAATGGAAACACCTGAGCTGATAAATCACCCACCTTGTCCTTTCTGACCACTGTGCTGGATGAGCAGCTGGAGTCAAAATATTGAACTGTTGTTACCACAGGGCAGTACTCCCAGCTCAGTCTGACTTGTTAAAAGATGCTGGGACCCTTGAATTGCTCGTTGTGCATTCAGATAGCAACACCTGTAGATCTGAAAAAGATTTATGATCCTTTTGCTTCTGCAGATTCTGTTGAGATCATGACTCTGCCTATCTGAGGAAGTGTGGGAGTTTATATGCACTTCAAGCCCTTACCTAAGCTGGTAGATTTGTAGTGTTAAAAGAGCCACATTCTCACTGCGTTCTCAGAAGTTTTATGTGGCTTTTTCAATGACCACTTCTCTGCACATTCCCCACACTGGAATAAAAAAATAGAGAGGAAGAAACTAAGTGATGATCTGTTGAGGAATGAAATAAAAATACTTCAAGTAAATCAACTATTTTCTAGCAACCTCATTAAGTACATGGAAACCTTCCAGGACTAATATATTATTTTTTTTTACTACAGGTACTGATACCTTGTCTGGATGTTTTCTGCAACTCTTTATGATCTCTGTTGTAATTTGCTCTTTTTCAGCAGTCCCAGTTCTCTGATAAAGTGCGTGCATTCTTTACTCCCATGAAGTCAATGAAAATTAAGTATGCTTCCCTGAAGATATTCAAAACATACCTGAATGCTTTCCTGTGTAACCTGCTGCAGATAAACTGGCTTAATAGGGAGCTGGATTGAGGGATCTCCAGAAGTCCCTTCCAACTCCCTTGATTCTGTGTTTCTGCGATCTCTTAAGAAAAAAATACACTTAATAGGGAATTTGTATCTCAGTGTTTGCCTATTTTAACACTGTTTAAATATTCAGTGGTTTGGTTTGGGCCATGCATCCATGGTTTTGACCCAAATTTGCACAAACTCTTTGAGCTTCTGAGCATCATCACCAAGACATTGAAAACAGGGTAAAACAAAGAACTAGACTCCCACAAACAGCCTTGTCATGGTATTCCTGGATGAAGAACGGGTGACCAAACAGTGCTTTCAAATTATAATCATTTTAATTCAGTGTTTTCTGGGTTTTAATTGTATTTTACTTCCCTTTTGCTAGCTCTGCAAGCAGAGAGGCTGCAGAAAGTGAAGTTTGTGCTTCTTGTGAGTTCACAAGCATGAGTTCTCTTGCACTGGCCCAACCTCGATACCATCAGGCAGTAAAAATGCCAAACTACGCTGTGATGCTAAGTATGACTGCTTGTTTTATTAAATTTGTAGCCACTGTGTTTTTCTTTCCTGTGTGATATTTTCATCTTCTGTCCCACAGGGAATACATTACTCATATACATAAAATATGTGAGTCGTGGCACTTGTAGTTAATTTTCACTGTTTTCAGCCCGCTTGACAGTAGCCTGTTCTCCTTCATTACACACCAGCCAACGAGTGGATTAGTTTACTTTCAAAACACAAAACCTCATGTTATCCCTAAACAATTAATTATTGAGAGAAGACAAGCGTATTTTTAACCCATGCTGTGACTTTTTTACTTATCTCATGCAAGAAGGCATAATCTGTGTAATTCCAGTCATGTCCTACTAAGCATCCACAGGCTCTGGATTCTCAGTGTGAGGTTTCCCTGGTTCCATGTAGGGATGGTGCATAATCTGGATTCTGCGACTTCAGGAAGATCAGAAAGTGAGGTTCTGCTTGAAGGTGTTTCCTCACAAGGCACATAAGGGCCTGTGGGAGCGGAGTGGGGTTCCAGCTCAGTGGGGTACTCAGAAGTCTGGCACTTAGGAAACAACACAGACCCAAGTCTTAAGTTCTGAAAGTGTTTGGACCTCTGATTTTGAGTACAGAAGACCCAAGCAGTAAGTATTATATCCACAGGTGCTCGTTTCGTTTAGATGTCTGTTATGGAATTGCTGGAAAACAAGGTAACATTAAGAGGGAGAAAAAGGCAAAAAATCTCAAAAAGTATGAATGCAAAGCCAACTGAAATGGAGCTTCCTGAGAAAAGAGCACAGCGTGTTTGCTGCCAAGTTATACACATTTCTTTCTGCATTGTTTTTAAAATTACTTTTCATCTGGTGATGCAGAGCCAAACATCTCCATGGGTAACACGTAGCTCCCCAAACTCGGAGGAAATTAGCAAGCCTTAATAAAATTTATGCATGGCTTGCTATTGCAGTTCCACATCTAAAGGGAAAACAGATGTTCTCTTTAGTTATTCTCTTCATGTCTAAAGAAAGCTGTTGGTTACAGTTGTTTTTAAAAATGCTGCTGCTGCAAAGGTTACAAATGATGCAGTTTTTACAATCCCACTCCAAGGCTGCCTGCTAACCGGAATTGCTGAGGTGATGCTTGCAGATGCTGTGTCACCCACTTACTAGGCTCATATTTCTTAACACCTACACTTCAGGAAGAATAAATAGAACAGAGCCCACAGTATTCACCCAAGCCCATTAGAAGGTTGAGCCATCCAAGCCCTCTTACTGAATTCACTGTTTCTCAGCCCAGGATGTTTCCAAAGGAAAAGCAGAACGATGTGCATCTGAGCGTGCTGTCACCACATCACTCAGTGAGTCTCTCAAGGCTTCAGCCTGGAGAAGGAAAATGTTGCTTCTTCAGCTCGCTCACCTGGCTCCTGTGCTTCCCACATGTTGTGCATTCTGCCCGCATCATCATTTCCCACTGCACAGTGCAGATGGGCAATCATTTCTCTTTCCTTTTTTTACACAAACATTTTCGAGATGTGCAAAAACGTTGGCACTCCTAGTAAGTGTTTGCCATCTGAAAGAGATTGCCACTGCAAACAGAGATGCATGCATCCACATATATCTCCTGTTTGTTCTTTACTTTGCAGATGGGCATCAAACACAGAGGCCTTCCACATGCTAATTCGTTGGGCTGCTATTCCTGTTTGCTTCTACAACATGTTTATTCATTACTCTCTCAATGGGGGGATCCCAAGGTTTCTTTATTTCTCCCAGCTACCAAATGGACATTAACATGAAAAGCAGGTCCCTGTCAACAACAGAAAAAAAAGTCCCAAAAGAACAGCAAACGCAATAAATCCTAGCCTTTGGCTTAATATCCTTTCAAAGACTTTATCCAAACAATCCATTTTAGTCTCTGAATATTCATGTTTTTCAGACAATATGAAAAGATAAACACTCACAGCACGCCCCAATGTGACTACGAGCTAATTAAAGAATTATTAGTCTCCAAAAGTGGAGAAGGATGAGATTCTGTCATTTTAAAGAGATGAGAGCAAATCATGCAAAACCTGGGTGGAAGGAATGTGGAGAGGAGCTGCCAGGAGCCAACCAGCAGAGTGATCCACATTTCATTCAGACAGTGTTTCAGTGTCCACCTAGAGGAGATTAAGCATCGTGTCCTCTCAGAGCAGAGAAGGGGAAACAAATTGGGCATCACCACAAGCGGGGTGGCAGGGAATTAATGAAGAAAGGAAAAATACATTCCGGTTTGCAAAGGGATAAAAAATGAGCAAATGAAGGATCTGAAATATACTGGAAGCATATTGGAACACACCTGAGAAACTGTGCCTGAAGAGTGCTGCCTAGAGAGGCCGTGGCCATGAGGGCTGCACGTGAGAGGTGATGCTGGGTGTCGGACCCAAAGGCTCTGCTCAGAGCTGCTGTGTGTGGGCAGAGTGCCCCCATGTCCTGTGCTGTGTCACATCTGTGATAACAGAGCGTGTGGAAAATGGCAAGGTTGCCTAAAGAAATGAAAGGACGTTTGGTTTCCAAAGAAAGCAGGTTTTTAGAACACCTGCAGGAATTGCTCCACTCCTCTCATCATTTGCCTCTCAGGGTTTGTGCAGAGCCAATGACAGATTTTGATGCTAAGAAAAGAAAATTAGTAGAAACCACAAGAAACAAAAGAGGGGTGAACTTCTATACTGCCACACATTAAATGATTGCCATGAATGATTTAACAGTAGAGCTCAATTAAATGAGTACGAGACACTGACAAATGCCAGCTTCAGCCTGGTATCACAGGAACTCCTGAGTATGGATTCCGTAAAGCAGAAAGAACTCTCAAAAGCAATACACCATTATCTTTTTCTGTCGCAGACAGAGGTTAAATGTGTCGGGGCACGTGCCTCTGCAGTGCCAATGAAGATCAGTTCCAACCTGAGAGCTACAGGCTCCAGACATGACAACCCCATGTCCCTACATGAAGCTGCTGCTTTCCACCAGGGTTAAAACCACGGGGACAGGTGTGTGGGGAATATGTATTGCCTTGCAGTAGGCAAAATCCTGGCTGTCAGCTGGTGGCTGATGTATGACCTCTGTGTGAACAGCTCAGGCCCTGCTGTGTGCTGCTCTGGATCTGCTGACATCCCATTCTGCCAAGAATGCATCAGTCACCAATCACTGCCTGAGAGGAAAGGCCTACGTGTGAGCAAACGCATGAACACGGCCTCTGGCTGAACGTTTAATTAATGCTTAAGTGATTTGGTGCCACCAGTGAATATCAGCATTCAGTGTATATCAACATTCCTCATTTTGGGTAAGAGCTGGGAGTGCTATTTCAACATCACGCTCAGATAGCATCGCCGCATTCAGATATCATCTGATGATGAAAGAGCACAGTGTGTGGTCAGCCACCATCCCAGTAATTTAGGAGAGAGCAGAAAAAGGAGTGCTGGCTTCTGCTTGTCTCTGTGTTCGTTATTTATGCACCGTGTCATTTTGATCTTGTTGTTTGCTTGTAGCTTTGGGCTGACAGTTCCACGATCCCAAAGGCAGTTCAGCCCCTGACATAAAGCAGGAGAACAATGCACAGCTCCTGTAAAACAACAGGGCTCCCCCCGCTGCTGTCAGAATGCAGGGATTAGATGCAGAATAATGCAGTCCCTGATCAAACCTGCAGCTGTAATTCAACCTCTGGACAGTGCTGATGCCATAAATTCGTGAAGAAAGTGCAGCTCAAGCGATTTGTGAACAAGAGCTGGTGAGTTCAATTGAATTACAGTTGTGGGAGCAGCCGGGATCCCCCTGCATCGAATCATTACTAATGAGAGACAGAGAGTGATTACTTACAATTTTAATGAAATTGAATTTTAATTTATAACCTTGGCTAGAAGAAAAGGAGGAAGAAACATCATACAGTGATATTTGTGGGTGACAGGGAAAGCACAGCCTGAAACCCAAAGTAAACAGAAGGAGAATGCATTCTCCTGAAGAGACAAGATATTTTATCTTCAAAAATATATTCATTTTTTAGCAAACGGTTGTGATACAGTGAACACTGAAGAAAACCATTCTCTGTCACAGTTCAGGTGATGAAAGAGCTCAGAAAGAAAAGGCACAAATCTGTTTTCTGCAATTCATTTATGATGCTCAGAAGAAGGGGAACTGTTGAGCTGACTCTGAAGCCATCACAGCCCATTGTTTTGGCACAAAATCAGCAGAACAGGAATTACAGGCACTGCTGCCATATTTTAATCAAATAATCACATCCCATCACATGGAACCCTTTTTGAGCAAGTTTTCCAACCTCAGCATGGTGTGCTTATTCTCTCTTGGAAGTAAAAGCATAATTAACACTAAATACTGGTTTAAATGTTGTCGTGTTTCTTGCTGTTCCCCTTACTGAGGTATCACTGTATTATTTTAATATCCTTTTCAATGCAGCAGTTTCAACAGGGACTACAGTAAGGCATAGGCGGGTTAAGAAAGTGATGCACAGAGTGCATCTCAGATATGGAAATGTGAAGAGAAAGGTCAAAAATGAAAAAGGTCTGTGAGGAACACAGACAGGGTGAGGAATGGAGTGTTCATGGCCCACAACACAGCCACGTAAGTCCTGCAACTCATAATATGCATCTGCAATTCAGAGACTGGAGGGGAGATGTGGGATGCAGAGTGAAGTAGTGAGATGTGGGGCATGCAGCGAGGGTCACACAAATCACGAAGGACAGGAGAGGTGCTGAAAAATGCTCTGGCTTTTGGCTTTACATTTATTTTACAGAAGGTAAATCAATATCTCCTCACCCCAATGCACTTGTGTCATATGGCTTTCGGTTATGAGGTGACCAGGGCTTGAACATGTCTTTCCTGGACTGAAAACAGCTCAATCCAAGGGGATTTTTCTACCGAATGTCTAAAGCATGGCATTACCTCACATCAAGAGAAGATGGGACTCAACCCGGTATTTTATTGTACAGCTGTGGAATCAGTGGACAGAGAATACTAAGAATATAAGATACACATAAGAAAACATGCAAATCGAGTGAGAATTTCAATATTATTTTGTTAAAAGGAAGAGCATTAACATGAGATATCTGTACAAGGGAGGGTGTTCCAAGGAACAGGGGAGTTCTACTGAAAAAAACGTTGTAAAAGAGGTGGTTGTTAAGGAAGGGTCATTCTTCTTCTTCTTAAATTGATTTCACACCTAAGCGTGTTGTCACGCACACTCACACACAGCCACAGTACCTAACTGATCCTGGAAACCGAAACTGTGTTACTTTACCACTGGGGGGAGACGTGATTCTTTTGAAACGCTGTAAAACTTCTGCCAGAAATGCACTTCAGCAAGAAAAAGTGAAAAAATAATCTTAAGAAATACAGCGGCTGAATTTGATCCAGGCCGAGCACCGTAAATCACGGGTTCCAATAACAATGGGAATAAAGCACGAGTGAAGCAGTGCCAGATTAACCAAAATATTCTGTGTTTCCACTCTGATCAATACTGAATCTCACCCAGGTGCCCGGATTTAGCCCAGCTTGAACACAACACCAGTGTCAGTCTGTTCTTTCCCCCTCTTCCTCTCCCTCCCATCACTCATGCTGTGCCTGCAGAAACCCATTTGCAATGCTAAAGTCTCAGGCTGATATTTTCTAACCCTTTATCTGACAGAGACCTTAAATGCGACCAAAAACGTTCCTGCAGATGGCATTATTGGAGTTTTCACTTAACCCCGAGTGGCCTAGTGGCACGTTTTACAATCATTCAATTATCCCTACTACTGCTCAAAAATAAATACAGTTTTTTTAAAAAAAAAGCAGTAGGAAAATAATTATTTGTGCAGCTCAAGGTCATCGTCTGCAGGAGGATAAGGAAATCATCAGACAGCTCAAAATCACACAGCTCAGACACTGCTGGAGAAATAACAAGCGTATGGGTGCACTTCACAGCGGGGCTGTGGCACTCAGCATCTTCTGCCCTAAAACCCCACACCTTCTGTGGGTAGCAGCCTCTCTGCTGGTGGAGCAGACAGCACAAAGCAGCTCTATCCGACATCGTGTGGCAGGTTTCAAAGAGTGTGATGTTATACATGGACCACAACACGCTGTGATGTGCTGCACATGTGCACGCAGGTGGGTTTGCACATGCATGCACAGGTATACACGTGCTTCACTTAAATTACCAAACAGCATCTTGGCAAGATGGAGCACGTGGTAAGAAAGAAATTCCTGTGTGAGGGACTGTCACATTTCCAGTAAGAGCGAAGAGCCCATGGAAACTTTCAGCTCAGCTGACAATCTGTGGTTTCAGTTCTGAACTTCATTAATGACACATGCCACCACCTGCTAGCTGCCTCCTCACTCCTGGATTGGGCTAATTACAAAAATAATATACAAAACAAAGCTTGCTTTTTTTTTTTTTTTTGTTATATATTCTCATCACCTCCCCACGCAACTGTATCTCACACCCACAGGTGCAGCCAACCATGGGTTTCCTGTTGTACTCACTGAATGGGGCAAGTTCACAACATGGTTACAACACTTATAAATTTCTAGAGTGAAATCCTGGTTGTGCTAAAAATAGGAGCTTCACCACTCATTTTAATAGGTCTTTCAGGCAAAGTTAAATAATTACTTTTGTTTCTCAGTGAGACTTGTTTGTGAGACCATCAATGCTGTCTCACAGCACCTGCCTCCCTTTGTCTTCTGGTTGACCCAAGCCCACCTTCCATAAAGCACTGCATACCTTCTGGCTGTCATCATGTGGTGTTCCTGATGCTGTAGATGTGCTGGCTGAAGTCTGCAAGATCCAGCTTGTGAACGGCACTCTAAGACATTAGAAAAGAGCTAGGAAAGGCAGGAAAATACATGCCTCATCATCTCTATTGCATTTACTGAAGTCAAAACCTCATCCTGAGACCACCACACCATCCTGGCCCAAGCACAGGCTGTTCTGCATACTCTTTCCTTACGCCTTCTACAGCTGCTGTCAGTTATAGCTCTGACTTTGATCAGCACTGAGAATTTGTGAAATGTCATCTTGGCAATCTAACTTTCAGACAGGCTCTGTATGCATGGTCCTCATGGACTTCCCTAGGACTCCACATGCAGGACTTCACACACAAATGGAGTTCAATTATCAGAAAATCTCCATATGCTGTTTTCTAGCAGAGAAGGTCATGGCTTAGATGCTGGGAGAGCCTACAGTCCTGACTACCATAATAGAAATAGCAAGAGCTTAAAGGAGGAGAAATTCAACCATGTACCCCTACTGCACCCCTAGTGCAGTTAAATCTTTCTGAGGCACATAGGGTAAATAGTAGTAATAAAATGTGATAGGAAAATCAATTGGAACAAATGAAGCACTGTCTGTGCTGCATTCCAGCTTCTCCATCCCATTGTTACTGCTTTGATTAATAAACAGCAATCTGATAATGAGCAGATCAGTTCAGCACCAGGATATGGAGAAGTAAATGCTGCAGACATCTGCAATGACAGAGCTAAATCTCACCATTGTAAGGCTGTCTTTGGAAGGTGGCTTGACTGTTCCCGGAGGCTGAGAAGGGAAAGCCATTCCTACAGCAAGGCAAGAGTGCTTGGAGGGCAGAGCTCTTCAGGAGAGAAGCTGCCAAGAGACATTGGATTTGATGTTATATTTATAAATGTGCACTTAGAACCAGGCATCAATTTTTCACATTCATTTAATAGAAGTTTACCCTACTGGCTTTCTCTAGGGCAAAAAAAAAATGAAGGCAACAACCAAAAATTGGCTCTTAGGACAGTATTTTAACAATACAGTGATGCTGCTGTAAAGAACTTCAAGTAGGTCAGAGTCGATATCCAGCTCAGTTCTTCCTGGTGCACAGAACTGAAAGTTAATGGAATTCTGCCCATTTATGCCAGGAACACATTTCTCAGTTTGCTCATGAGCTGTTCTCTATTTCCTGCCTTGCTTTCTGAGCTCTGGGGATGTGCCCATGGCCAGGGCTGGGCACGGCCACGTGAGTCCAATCTTCTCTTCATGTTCCAGTGTGCCCTGGCTTTAGTAGCGGCCATCTGAATACCTCTCCATGAGCAGCAGATGGACCTTCAGTGCGTCCCAGTGCCTGCATGTCTCTGTGCTGTTTTGCTGATGCTTTGGTAGCTGCAATCGCTGTGGGCTATGCCAGAAATCCCTGTTAGTTCCTGATATCTCTGAGCAAAAATTCCCAGATTCACTGTATGTATTTTCATATGAAAATGGAGCTAGTGGGACAGAGAACAAAGGGAAAAAGCATTGCACCTCAGTTCTCTGGTAGAATTCTTCCAGATTGCCGGGGTCAAAAAAGTCAGGCTGGCTGCCGAGGGCAGCACAGGTGGAGTGGCAGCTATTACTGCTCATCTGTGTTGTAGCAATTAATTCACGTGTCTGAAAACAGCTAGAGAAGTGAGCTGCACCTCCTGGCTCCTTCACACCCCACCCAGCAGCTCCTGTTTGCTGCAGTGGCAGCAGCCCGGCCCCATTTTGGTGCTGCTCTGTGTGGCGCACACTGCTGCTGAGCAGGAGCATCCCAGTGTTCCTGCATCACCTCCAGCTGTGGGAGGCACTGCCTGGCTCTTGCCTCACTGTTTGCCCAGCTGTGATGGGGTGCTATGAAGAAACCAACTCTGTCTTTCCGTGGCTGCAGTTTGGAAGACAATCAATGTTGCTGTTTGTTGCTAAATCGTCAGACGGCTTTTGATGCTAATATCTGATGAAGCAGACATGCTGTTGTAGATATTTACTCTCAGACAGGTTCCCTATCACCCACCATCTGCTTTTAAAGGGTCTCTTTTTTTTTTTCTTTCTTTTTTTTTTTTTTTCCAGTGACGAATGGTGCAGTTAACCCCAGAGAGACTGATCTGAGCATCAGAAAGTTTCTGCAGCAGAGGAACAGAAAAAAGAAGGCGGGGGAGGAGGGTGGAAGAGCTTCCTGTTGTTCTGAGCTTGGTTCCTGATAGGGTTCTCAAACTGAGCTACAAATCACACTGTGTACAGCAGTCAGGTCCTGGAGGCAACACCAGACCCATTGCGGGTGGGAGATGGAAACCAGGATGGGAGGCTTTCTGTTTTCTGAGGCACAAAAGCAAACGCAGGCTGGAAAGACTCAGGGGAAAGTCCATGTGAACAGCACACATTTGTCACTGGATCCACTGTGTGGATCAGGAAGGGCTCCAGAGCTTTGCAGAAATATGAAGTGCCATTTCTGGGACTGCAGCAGAGTTCTGTGGTCCCTGAAAGATCAGGGAGGAAATTTCCTGTCACAGTCTCAGTGCTGCGTTGGCTGAATTAGGTTTTCCATTCAGGGAAGTGTCAGACAGAACAATTCCTCATAGCTGTGTGGGCAGTGCTCAGTGCTGACAGTGTGGGTCTGGAGCTCCAGCCCAGGGCTGCGCTGATACCAGCTCTCCCACATCAGAAGGCACACTGCCTTGACCCACATGAGCCTCCTTTTCCTGCTGCAGACAAGCCTGGTAAGGCAGAAGGTTTTTCTTGAATTGCAGTTTGATTTACACGTCCAGCACTCGGTGCAGTGGGCACAGGGTGGTGCTCTGATGGAGCTTCTGCAAATCAAGTGTGCTGCAAACAGCCCGTGCACTGCACAGACCAGAGCAGGTGGGAATGCTGGAAGCTGAGCAAGGCAGAGAAGCAGGGAAGGCAAAGTAACTGGTAGGAAAGGAATCATGTCTCTCTTGCTTGAAAATCTGTGCGCCTTTAATGGCAGACAGCACAAAACAGTGCTGTATTATTCAGTTCTCGAACGAGAGTAAGGGAGACAGTAACTACACCAAGAGGGAACACGTTTGGTAGGCTTCACAGCATGAGCTGATTAATGCTGATTGATTCAGAGCATTCAATTCAAACAATTGCAAAATCCTAGGATGTTGCTCTCCCAGAAGCCTCAAATCCCTGACTGTGCCTCACTTGTCAGTATACAGGACACAGCCCAGCAACTGCTGCTTCACCTTCACAGCTTTAGTGACCACGAGGAGCACTGCAGCCCCCGGCAGCTCTGGAGCCCTGAAGCTACCTGCATACTGCCCAATGTTATCCTTGTGGCAGAGTTTTCCAACCGTAGGCTATGAAAATAGCTTGGCATAAAAGAACACAGATACCCCTAAAGAGTTTGCAGGCATTTTTCCAGCTCTGGCAACTATCTCCACTTAAAGCTCACAGACAATGGTCTGCTTTATGTGTGTTCCTGCCCTGCACACCATGCAGAACTGCCTGCTGCAGACAGAGCCACCGACAGCTTTGCCTCCAGCCGGAATTCGGATTCAAAGGAATAGCAAATTCTGTGTAATAAAGTTTGCATGAAATTTTTACCTGCAACAGTTCCCAAATGTGGTGAACTGCATGAGACTGACTGCGATAATACATCATTTTAGCAGCAGAATTAAACAGAATGTAAAGCCCAATTCGGTTACTTTTTCTTGCATTATTCCACATCTGATAGATGTAAGCCATTACTTCTGTTTTTCTGTGGGATACAAACATCAAAACAAAACTTTCTTCAAAAAGCATTTCAATCAAATTAAATGGTTAAATGTAGAATTTAGAAATACAGAAACTATACAAAATTAAAAATGTACATCTAGATAAGGGATTGGAAGAATGTGAAATGCTGAAAAGAACTATGTCACTATTATTTAAAAGCTTTAACCTTCTTAAAATGAAGTGTCAGAATGGAAAATTTTCCATAGAAATGATATGGATGAAAACACATTTTCTAACAGAATATTCCACTGAAATATTTCTGGCTGCATTTTCTAGAGGCCAATTTTTCAATGACATTTTCCAAAGAACAAACCACATCTGAAAAACTTTCAGCAAGTTCTTGTGACTTCGTAAAGCAAAGAAGAAGTAGTTTTCCAATAATACATGTTGAAAGGCTATTATTCTATGCTTTAGAGCAGCCTTTAAAAAAAAAAAACAAAAAAAAACCAACAGAAAAAAGCAGCATACCAAATACAGAGCAATTGCCCTGACTTTCTGATAACTCCTTGTTTAGCATAAAATACAGATTGGGGAGAAGTGTTCCTAAACTTGAGTTAGAATCTTGCAGTGGTTTGCTTTAAAATGGGCTGATGTAAATTCTGCTTGCCTCAGGTGGATGAACAGAAAAGGATCCAGATGGTCTCTTTTGGGTGGCTGATGTGAGCTGTGATGTTCAGCCACGGCATCCAGTTCAAACCTGGCTCTGCCCCTTGATTCCATTGGACTCAGATGATGTCTGTGAATTACAACCATAGCTGCACGTCCAGGTGCTGACCACCAGTCTTGGCCAGCAATGCAGAAATACCAGAGAACCAGGTGAAAAATCGGTCAGATCCTTGTTCTCCAGTGAGCTCAGGCCCAGTCTGGCCTGGACTCAGCTGGGACACTGCAGCAAACAGCATTTCCAGTTTCTACTGCCTTTTCCTAATCATTGCTTCCAGCTTTTCAACAGTTACCACCACTGAAGCCCAACTGATCAAATGCATACAGCTGAGAAGCTGTATGCATGACCAGGAACTCAGGATGATGTATATTATTACATGTACATGCAAGGAAGTTGTTGGTAGATTAAAGTAATACCTTGTAAGCCAGACTTAGTAGAATCACTGAAACAATCCACAGCCCAAGCTCCATGTTTGCATTTCAGCTCTGTGGCTTCAGGACTTGGGGTTGATGCTGACCTCACTACTCCACCATTCGGGGAAGGGCCTCCTTTCAGGCCAGTAGTTTTGAATACATTTCTAAAGATGCAAAGGTTAATTTCTGCGTGTTTAGATGAACAGCATTTGGAGCTAGATCAGAAGCCAAAAAGTTAACTGCTAAGGGCCAGGTCTACTTTCCTTCTGTGGTCCGTGGAAAGATACAGAGAACAATCATCTCATCCTTAGATAGCCATCTGTAAGAAGTTAGACAAACAGCTCTTTGGAGGTGTATCTCCATTCATTGCAAAAGAAACATCCTTTAGATTGTAGCATTTACCTTTTCTGTGCCTCAATTTAAGTGAGACAGATCACATCCACAGCTGTTCTCCGTGTACAGGGGTCCAGAGTTAAAGCAATGGTGAGAGACCACTACAGAAACAGCCAATTGGAGACCCCTTAGCCCTTCCTTCCTGCTCCCCACCTGTGCCAGCCACTCCTCCAGGTGTTACTGCTTCCTCTGGTTCTGAAGCTGACCTGACCAAACCTTTTGTTGAAACAGCTGAGGAATGTCCTCACAGTCCCTCCATTTGCCCAGCTGTCTGGATGTCTGCAAGATGCTCCTGGAAGGTTTAGCTTTTCCAGCCGATGCTTTCTGCTTTCTTGTTGGGCTACAGAGGCTCTCTGAAGCATCATCCAATTTGTTTTATGTATTCCCCAATCAGTTGTTATTCTTTGCCCTGGCAGGAGCTGGAAATGGTGGATGCAGCCTGTTCTTTGTAAAGAGACTGTGAAGTAGGAGCATCTCCCTGCTTGCACAGTCCAAACAGATGGCACTGGGAAGGTAAAGAGCCATTCTCTGACAAATGCTATGAACAGCCTTTCAAACATGAATAATATGAGAGAAAGAACAGCAGAAAGGCAGATGTAAACTGACATTAATGACTTCTAGAAGATACCATTAGTTAAAAAATGAGATTCAGAAACATAAGAGTAGAAAAGCACCATCATGCAAGCCAACACAAACTGACCCAGTCTACCTGAGAGACACCCTGAGCATCAGGAGCTCCTCACAAGGACAGTGCAGCAGTCAGTGCAGTGAGGGCAGCCAGGCCAGATGTTCTGCTTGGATTCTGCTTGCTCTGTTATTGCAAGCTGCTGCACGCCCTTCTGAAGCACTGAGACAGAGGATGTGGGATGGACACAGAAGCAAAGATAAATTAGTTACTAAACGTATCTTAAAATGGAGGGATACAGCAGGGAAAGAAAGACCCAAGGATAATGGGATGTACTCCTCTTCTTCTGCAGGTCAGTTCTTACTGCCTTTCAGATCAGCAGTTGTGCAAGTCGTAATTATCTGATCGGTTTTATTGAATCAATTTGGCAGTCTCAATACAGTGTCTAATGTATAGAGGAAAAACGTTAAAAGCCCTAAGAGACTTAGGAGTCTCAGTCCCACTCATTATCAGTGGAACTTCAACTCTCTGAGGGCTTGAGTGCTTTTGAAAATGGGATGTGGTCTTCTGAGTCACATACAGGCTTCTGAAAATGTTTCCCTGCTTGGCCACAGCACAGAGCAGCACTCACTGGTCCCAGTGCTGTCAATCACAGCAGAGAGGTCAAGGATGGAGCGGCTCCCAGCGATTACTGCCTTATGAAGCTCTCCTTTTCCTCTCTGCAGAACAGTCCCTCCTGTTGAGTGCAGACATGTTGGCTGGGAATGAAGTTGTGGAGAAATACAGATTTCAGTGGAGAAACAGAGAAACTTGTCTGGAAAAGGTACCAGTGTTACCCTTACATTTTAATTAAAGCCAAGAAGAATAGTTATTTTCCTCTCTGATTAAAATGGTATTGAGAAAACAGGGCTATAGAACTGCTAAGGCCATCAGCAGTAGCGTTGCTGTTGCTGCCAAACAGCCTCCAGTTTCCCTACTGGAGTGAATTTGGAATCCCACCTCCAGATGGGTGTAAGACACACCTCAATTCCATTTCCTTTAGCCCAATCCTCACACTTTATTTCTCCTAGATTCCACTTATCTGGTCTCATCAGAAGTGCGTGATAAGCCAATTGTGATCCATATTTTTACATAATAAATTACCCCAAGATCCCTCTCAAGATCTTTGTCCTTCCCGCTCGTTAAACAGCTGCTGTCCATTAAGAGATGCTGGTGTGTCAGAAGCCGTGGTGGTCTGATCCACGTCCTAGATCCATGGCACCTGAAGCATGGGCTATCCAGCACAGCTCCAGTTCCATTCCATACATGGGCTCTGCCAGCAGCAAGTCCCCAGTCAGCAGGGGTGAGACAGGAGTGAGCACTGGGCACCGAGTCAGAGAACTCTGTGGGCCCCTGCTCCACCTGGCAACATCCTTTTGCCATCAAAGAGCCCCCTTTCGCACACTGGTTTTAGAGCTGATCTTCATCTATCCAGATGGTTTTACGCTGCTCTTCTCCAATCTTGTCCTTTATTGTTCTGATAAGGTCTTCGATACTGCTCCATGCATCTGCCTCTACAGAGGCATAAAGACACGGCAGCTCTTCCAGTTCCTTCTCCTTCAGACGGCACATACGTAAAAACTCATCTTCAGCTTCTGGCTTTGGCAATAACTTCCTGTACCAAATGAGCAGACCGAAAATAAATGTCTCACATTGGAAGTGAATCCTGTAGTCCCAGCTGTCCCATCAAGAATTTATTTTCTACTGATTATATACAAGCAATAAAACTATATACAAGCAAGAATATAGCTACGCCACGTCTATCCCTTCCACTACCTCCATCTCACCCCCAAGGAAAAATATTTGCTATGGGGAAACAATTTGAGAGGACTGAATGTAGAGAGAGTGCAAGCGTTTATGAACTTCCCTCTTACAGCAGCATTACCTGAAGAAATGCTGAGGGATTACTAAACAGAGAAAAACACATGCTGAGGCCTCGCCCTCCCCACAGTGCTCACTGCTACCGGGGATAGGGAAAGAATGCAAAGTGTAGGGAATTCCTCCTTTCTCCCATTGTAAGATTTCAGGGAGGAGCCGCTGAAGGAAACGATGTGCATGCAGACACCAGGCCAAGGGAAATAGGGCCGTGTTCCCCTCAGCGATAACATTATTCGGCTCAAGAATTACTCGCTGAATAAGACAGAATATCAACTACGCAAAAGGTTTGCTATTTTACCTGAACCTCTTGATGTTCTTCTCCGAGACTCTGATAAAAAGAACAATGGGATATATCTTGGCTTTGATTAAATCCTTTGTGCAGCTTATTCCGGCTTCCAGGAGACAATGCTTATTCTAAAAACAAAGTCACAACAGAGTCACAAAGAAACATTTGCAGCTGTAGAATCTTCAGACAAAGGTATCCGTACCTTATGGGGTCAGCTCAAAAGCTCTGCATTTACCACTGTACTGATTTAAAACCTTCAAATCAAATATACGTTTAAAGTCCCAACTCCTCCTACTGGTTTACAGTCAAATGAAAGTGAAATGTTTAAAATAGAAAGGGGTTGATCTAAAATTGAAGAGCAGGGTAAAACACAAGTGGTACACGCATACACAAACGCTCTTTGTTCAGAGAGAACATCTACTGCAACTGCTCGTGAGAGAAAAAAACATCCTTTTAATTCTCCCTTTTTTCCATGCTGTGCATCAAACCTGCTCTGCTTGATATGAGATCTCTGTCTTTGACACTGTTATCTCTGAGCTGTACCCCCCTGTGCCTGTGTTTCAGGCTCTCCTTCCCTTTGTCTCGCTTCTTGTATCTCTCACTCTCTCACGCACTCAGAGATACTTACGATATGAAAAGGAACTGAAGGAGGGATGGAGCACAGAAAACGAAAGGATATTTTGCTGCATCAATGTGGGTCATCGCAGGGAATGAATAGGAATACAAAAAGACGTGGCTGAGGATGCAAAAGAAAGGGAAAAGCAAGAGCACAAATAAAGGCCATGCGAGGGAATAAACGTAAATCTGAGATTTAAGGCAGGCAAGAAAGAAGACAACTGTAAACCAGCGAGTCCTTGCTCAAGAAGAAACACACACTGCAGACAAATACAGACAGGCTGCCCAATGGGCACAGTGCACTCCAAGCACCTTGGCAGTGACAGCCTCGATATTGGCAGGTGCGATGCACTCATACGTGCTCAGATTCTTCTCTCTGCTGAAGATGATCGTCTCCGTCCTTTGCCTCCTTAAGAACTCTTCCTTTGTTACAATATCTGGTGGGAGAAGTGGATGAGGACAAAAAAAAATAAATCAAGATTACAACAACAGTACACCTGCAAAGCTATCCAACAGCACTTCAGCTGGGATGTAAGAGTGGTTCAGGGAAAGAAGATGAGCAATGAATTGTCTTCTTAACAGCTGCCTCATTTCTTCCATTGAATTCAATTAAAGCTTAATCTGATCACAGCTGAGCACCTCAGCTATATCTTCCACCAATGAGTCCTTGGGCAATTACCACAACACTATGAAGGCATTAAATTAAAACAGTAAATACAATTCCAGCACCTAATATTACGCAGTAACATTTCAGGGCTGATGGATGCTGCGAAGTGCTTTAAAAAAAAAAAAAAAAAAAAAAAAAAGCAGGTCTCTTCAGCACAGGCTCCTAAAGTATGAATTTAGTGTTCCAGCATTTGTGTTTAAAGTTTCAGAAAAATTTGGCTTAGGTTGCAATGCGTGATACTGGTCCCCTTGTGAATTGCAGCTCTACATCAAAGCTTTTGTTTTATGTTGCAAGACAGGGAATATTTATTATCATACTTAACTTTTTAGTTTCTCTGTCTGGATGACTGTAGGACTGCGTACGATGCACTGGGTATTCAATATTAGTGTAAAAATGAAACGTCAGCTGTGTTTAATGCTGTGTTGTATACAATCCTGCCCTACAGCAATCACAGTGCTGCATATTGCTTTAATAGTAAATACTTAGCATGGAAGCAAATCAGTCTTTCGAGCAGATCAAATGCACAATCTTCAAGCCTTGGATGAGATAGAAACATAAAATCGCTCTAGGGAAGATATTTCTCATAATAGTGAATACTAGAAACAAATTAATCAAAATTTCACATCGCCTAGATATGCAGTATGCAAACAGTATGCAAACAGAAAGAGCACTCACAGCATTTCAATCTCTGAGGGGCATCCTAGCAACCACGCAGCATACACATGGATAATATTCACAGACACACAATCTCATAACTGTGCATCGGCTGTCTCAAAAACATTCAGATATCTCAGGCATTCTCAAAATGCAGGAACTGGAGTTACACATCATTCTAATGTGACTTCGGTACCTCAAGCAACTTCCAGAACTGCATGCCCCACTGTGTGTACATATGGATGTTCATATTTCCAACACTGCAGGTTGGCAGTCATGGGCCTCTTTTACCCCATTACCTGGCTTGCATATGTTGAATTCCAGGGCACCTCCGGAGTTGAGAAGCTTCTGAACCAAGGACTTGGCGAGCACAGTGGGGGTGAAAAGAACGGGGCGCCTGCGCTCACAGTGGATGGGTCTCACCAAGCTGTAAGGGATCAGCCTCTTGTTGATTTCACTTTTGGAATCCAAATCTGAGTAGAGAACAAGGCATTTATACTCTGATTTCTTCTCCGTCAGTATTTGGAGAGAAAAAAAAAAAAAAAGAGAAATGTGTGAACCAGAAATGACATGGTTAGTCATACCGGTCCTTCCTTCTCTGATGCTTTACTATATATCCAGCAGTATGATGCCCAATTTAATGTTAAATAATTCGAGTGCTTTTTGCTTTCAAGAGATTATTTCATGGTTTAACAGGAGACTTGCTGGGAGAATCTTTCTGCTTATTAGCTCGTTAAACGTTTTGGACAAAGAGCAAGAGAGAACCTAGGAAGAGCTGCCAACAGAACAGGAAGCTTGTGAAACTACTATTACTTTATATCCATACCTTCCAGTTTATCAGGCAAGGGTTTCTTTGCTTCAGATGAGGTCCGTGCCAGACCAGAGGGCCAGCCAGTGACGATACGAACTCGCTCATTGCTATTCATACGCTTATATTTGTTTTCAGACCTGCTGACAAACTGAAAAGGTGAACGAAGAGATTGGACCCTCGTTTCTTACATTCCTTATTCTCCTAGGCATTCATCAGCCCACACTTGTTATCTACGAGATCTGAATTACTTACGTCTATCAAAGACAAGACTCCATGGATCTGTTGACTGAATTCTAAGGCTCTTTAAATATCATAGATCTGATTCAGAGCCTTTGTTAATGCCCTTTGGGATTTCTTATTTTGTTCTCTGCTCTGAAGAGGCATGCTCTTCTTTTCCTTGGCAGAGCTCCCTGCTATCACTAGTCCAAGCACTGATGTATCCACATCTGCACACACACACTATGTGCACAACAATGCTGCAGATTATAGACACAGCTCTGCCCCTTCTTTGTCGTACCGCAGAGACTTAAAGCCCTGTGAGGACAGGCTGAGAGCTGGGGCTGTGCAGCCTGGAGAAGAGAAGGCTCCAGGGAGACCTGAGAGCAGCATTTCGGTTAAAGAGGGGCTCTAAGAAAGGATGGGACAGATTCTGGAGTGATAGGACAAAGGGACAAGCTGACTAATTCAGTTTTTTCATATATTAAACCTCTTTTGGATAAGAAGACATCCTGACACAACTACCCAGGGTAGAGTTACTGGGGAGACGAAAGCAGCCTAAGAATGTCTGCTCTTCTCACCTACTATTTCAGACATTCCACTGAATTTAAACTTTTTTACCTGTAATATTTGGCCCAAAAGAAAGCTTGCTCTGGACAGACGAGGGCTGGTTTTTGGGTCACTCTGTGGGGCAGGCTCCTCAGGCTGCAGCGTATTCTAGTAAAAAAATAGCACAATTTGTTGGTTTGTTTGCTTGCTCGTTTTTAATCACACCAACAAAGACCAGAATAAGCAAAAGCAGTTAATTCATATTTCCAATACAACAATGACTGATTCATAACTACCCCAAATTGTTCTAAGTAAGCTATGTATACTACAGCCTATGCTGAGAAATAGTGCTTCTTGCACCACCCTTCCACATTCCTTTCTTCCCAGGAGACTGCACTCCACAGTTTATGATGGAGGTGATTTCTGCATCAAGAAAGAGCAGGCAGAGCTTTCGCTTTCACTAACAACACTGCCAGCACTCCCTGTCCTTCTGGTGAGTGAGGCCTGGAGGACAGCAGGAATGCATGGCACTTAACCTTGGCTGCAGCATCTCTCTGCCAGTGTTAGAAGCAAGCATGTCTCCCAGGCTCTGTTAGAAGTTCCAGAAAGAAGCTCTGGTAACTAATATACCAATAAGTTGGTTTTTGAATAGGTAGAGTTCTTTGGGCTAAAGAAAGAAAAAGTACTGAAGGAAAAGGAAAGATGGGCAGTCCTGTTGTGTGCGGAGAGCTGGAAGTCCCACTTCTCCCCATTGCATGTAGGTTGGGAAAGATCTTTCTAATTAGAGACAGTAATAGTGTTTTGGATTAGACACTTGTTCACAGTAGGAGAGAAATAATTCAGATTACTAACTCCAACAACACAGCATCTTCTATACGTGGATGTGAAGGTGCATTAGAGACATACAGGCAGAGGAAAATGGAAGGCATTGACTATGACACAGAACAGATATAAAGTGTATGACCTCATAGCAGGAAGGGTTAGAAGTGTGCTGAAGCTAGGTACATTGCCAGGGACAATACCATTTAAAGCAAACAAAGGTCACCCATTGCCTGTGCAATCAAAAACTACAGAGAGCCCAAACAGGAACTCCTGTAAAATTAACGTAACAAACAACAAATAGCAGTGGAGAAATGGATGTTAAGGAGACTCTGGAGGTACTTACCCGGAGAGCCCTCAGGGTGTTGTGTGAGCTGTCTGTCTCATCTTTGCTTCCTCTGTGCATCAGCCGCTGCAGCTTCACCAGGAGAAGTTGCTGGGCTCTGCAAGAACAGAATCACACAGGTCAGGTTAGTTCTGGAGCCACTCAAAGGCTGGACTGCAGTGGATCTGTGGTTGCAGAAAAGATTAAATAGAAACAGAAATGAGGACTGACTAAACCACACAGTAAACACAGGAACAAAATAACAACCAGGACTGCAGTGCTGTTAAGGATTAAAGAACCTCCATGATGTATTTTCCTCGGCATCTGTTCAAGAAACCCACGTTATTCTTTCAGGTGAGCTCTGCCATCTCCTTTCTAAAGCCTTATACCTCACGTTACTGTTTAACGTCACCAAGTCTTATCCCAAGAACTGAGGCGTGCACACCTCTCCTATAGCAGTTATTAATCTTCCTCTCAGCTGCAGCCGGTCCGTGCTCACCTGCTGTAGCTGGGAATGGTCCCCCTCTCCAGGTCCTTGTCTGTGAAAGGATCGACTCTGGCACAAAGCCAGTCGCATCCCCCGCATGTCCCCTGGTACATGGTGTCAAGAATATGAACAATCTCATCACATTTCACTGATAGGGAACAGCAGTCCAGCTGGCTGGAGATGTTCAGATTCAGGCGGATGTGAAACGAGTCCCCCGATGCGATAAGCCCATCTTCCAGCTCAGAGAGCAGCTTCCTGTAACCTGCAGCAATGAAGGATGGGACAAAGCATGACACGCTGGGCAGCACTCGGTACTGCTGCATTCTAAGGCTCCTTTGCCAGAAGCACAGCACAAACTCCTGAAGCTCCTCCAAGACAGGCTTTGCACTTCTGGAAACACTACAGCAAGGTTATGGGGCTGCACCTTAATGACACTAATGGAGCTCTGGCTCAGAAACAGGTCATGCTGCTGGTAGCAGAATCCTTGGGGATCACAGAATCATAAAGGCTGGAGAAGACTTCTAAGGTCATCTGGTCCAACCATCAGCCCACCACCACCATGCCCACTGACCACGTCCCTCAGTGCCACATCCACACAGTTCTTGAACACCTCCAGTGTTCACCAGTTCAAGTGGTGACACCACCCCTACCTGGAAAAGTAACTCAACACAGCTAAACCCTATCCTATATAAGTACATAATATAACTAAACCCTATATGTAAGTACAGTGATCTATTCAGCCAAAATTGTCTAGCTAGCATTAAAAAACAAAAACCAAACCAAAACAACAAAAAAAATCTTAAAATTCTTATGCACCAGTAAAAAAAAAATGGATTTTGGAATGCAATTTTTGATCCACGACTCCAAATTATCATTGCCAGCCTTGAACACTACGATCAAATTCCATTCACTGCACACAAACACCAGCTGTTAAGGATATGATAAAGACACAAAGGAAATGAACAGGTAAATGCTAAATTGGCTTCAGCTGGATAAAGATGATTCAGCTCACCACACTGTATTACAGAAAACAGTACATAAAAATAATTTTGTGTTATGCGAGTCATGTAGTTGCTGCTCCACCATGTCAGTCCTTCAGGGCCTTGTAGTGACAAGCACATGGGCTATTTTGCTCGCAGTTACATAGCTAAAAGCTGGAGCAGTTACACGGAATTGCCATCATTAACACTGGTAGACATGCTTCAGATTTATACCAATATAAAATATATCCTGGTTCTGTTATTCTCATCCACACTAATTAGTACAATAGACCTGGGGCTATTTGAGTCGAGAAATACCTTCGGTCTTACCTTCGTGATTTGATTTATATTGGAGTGTTACTGGACCATGGCACCTCTGAATTGTCCAGTGGACTTCTTCCTTTGTGCAAGTATCCAAGGGAACACTCTGATTTTCCCCTTTGATGCAGCCCTCCAACTAGATATGAAAGAAATATTACTCTCCAGTGTGGGTTCAATGTCTGAGTCAATTATATTGGGATTTTTTGAAGCGGCACAATCTTTTTCTGATAAAGCAATCCAGATACGCTGCTACCAGGATGCAGATTATATTCCAATTATTTAGTTTCTTTTCTCTCACATAAGGACTACTGGCAGTCATGGACTCATACTGCAGCTCACTGACAATCCCAGTAGTAAGTAATTAAGGAATACATATATATATTTTCTCCTTCAGCGGTACTTTAATAGGATAAAGTTTGGGAGCACTGGCAATGGAAGGCAAACTCTAAGCAATGAGCAACTTAGCAAAAGCATCAATGGACTGCTTACATGATGATGGGGATGGACTTAGGAGTCACTGTGCTGAGTTACATAGCACAAACTTCCTTTCAAGGTAAGAAACTACTGGGAAGTTGAGAACATCTCCAATTCTACTGTTCTCAGAGGAGCAGTACACAGCATTTAAAGAAAGCATCAGCTGCTCTCAGCTCTTCCATACTGAGTTACTCTGAAGTGCAAAGGTATGCGCATGTGTTGGACAACCAAAATGCAAACACTATCTTCCCATAATTTCATAGTCAAAAGCAGATTTTCTTCTGCAAGAGTCATACCGTTTGCCATTAACACAAAGTGAAAGAAGATGCAAAAAGATGGTACTGTGGTGAGGATGCATACAGGGAGGTGTGCTGTGTGGTGATTGTTCTATGCTTACCAGTAGGAGTTGGTGTCCTTCCCGAAGACCTGCTTTTTCAGCCAGTGATCCTGATTTGACAGAGCTAACAAAGCTCCCTTTGTCGTTACCTCCTATAAGAGTGATTTCTGAATTGAGAGTATCCCCATTCAGTGTTATGCGCTGGATGGTATGGCAGGAATTCCTGATGCGTCCCACAGATGTGACAGAGGGACGAAAAGGTCTGTGTTGATGAAAGGATGAAGGAGTTACATGGCTATCTCACCTTTTAACTACCAATCAAATGCGTGCACGACAAATGAGAGACACAGAAGTAAACTCAATCTATCCAGCACTGGAATCTAAGGACTCTGAAAGAAATCCTTATTGCTGTGTAAGTTCTGCAGAAGAGCAGCTGGATAGCCTCAAGTACACTGACTGGATAACAAAACCACAGGGATAAATTTAAACCTCTACAATGTTTTGTCAGCTTTGAAGTTTTTGAAATTTTAAGATGACTTTCACTGGATTACAGGATATGAAAGCAGTCCAAAATAACATGCCGTGCTGCTATCAGTATAAAGAAATAATGACTTAACACAGCACCATGAGATCTTAGTGCCAAGTGACAATTTGTGACACGGTATTCCTGCCACTGAATTGTATCTTCAGTAACTAATAGTTAAGTGGGGGGTGTCTCCTACAGTAACCTCTCCCCTTAATCTGTGTCTATGGGAGGTAAACTAAATACCTTTCCAGAGAGAACTTTCTAAATATGGAGTTGACGTGTTCCAGGTCATAGGCATCCAGGCCTTCCGACTGATGGGAAGAGGAAGAAGAGTGCACCGAAGGAGCTCCATGTGAGTGCCTGTCATGACTGTCATCTGAAAAGCGTGACAAAACAAAACAAAACAAAGAGTCCTAGATACAGTGGTAAAGATGGAAAAGATGAAAACGGAAGTTTGATTCTTCCTAGCCAAAACCAAATGACAAAATTCCTGATGCAGAGGAATGACTCCTTTCTACAGACCGTGGCAAGGAATGCCGGTCTTGCTTACTAGACCTTACCTGATCCTACAGAACAGTTTGGGTTGGAAGGGATCATTGGAGACTGGCTAACGAACCCCTCAGCTCAAAGCAGGATCATCCAGAGGGCTCTGTCTGGTTTCCTTTGTGTATCTCTGAAGATATGTAACTTGAACTATGATCTCCTCAACCTCTCTGGACAATTATGTTCCATTGATTGACTGCTCTTGTAGTAAAAAACAGCTTTATCTTACTTTTTAAATGGAATTGTTTGCACCCCTCTTTTCTTGTCCTCTCGCTGAGTAGAGCCACGCTCTCCTCAGTGCAATCTTCTTTATGCTTTCCCTTCTCAGTTAGATGCTTTCCTTATTTTTAGGGTCAGAGGTTTTCTTTTCAACCCTGAAACCTCAAAACTGCATTCTTATCTATTCATTCAGTCCAATCCTTTCATTTCTCCATGAATAACTGCTTCCCTGTTTTCACCACCGGTTTCTTTTTTGCTTATTTGTTATAATGATTTGATGAATTTTCCTCAGACTGTGTGTCCTATTTTTTTCAGACTGAGTTGATTACTGGACAGTCTCTGTAGCTGATGAGCTCATCACATCTCACAATTAAACTATTACATTTTGCTTACCATCTAGCTCCAAAGCATCGAATCCAAAGCTGTCATTGTCCTCTTCAACCACGCTGAAATTAAAAACAAAATGTGAGATAACAGAAGAGAGAGAAAAAAGATGTTCATTTTCCCACTTCCAGCACTTTCATTAAAGCACACTGTTAGGCTGCAAAGCCGTTTAGATAACTGCTTGTTGTGTTTTCCATCCACAATGATTTGCAGGTCCCTCGTGAAGCTGATACACCCCATACGTGGCTCTAGGTGAAGGGTGAATTTTGGTAGTTGGTTTGGGAAGAACCAGCTATTTTTACACTGTGCATAAGCAAGGAAATAATGTAACTTTTCCTACATCTTGAACTACAATCTCAGCTTTTTCCCCCCCAGAAACTGAGATCAGATGAACTGTGAAACCTGCAACTTGGCACGAGGGTAGCAATTGTTTTGGATTATGTTCACAAATCTCATTTTTTGTGGACTAATTATCAAGTTATAAACCACACTGAACTTCTGGGCACAGTCTCAAGATCACCTGAATTTAGTGTTCAATAGCTTAACAAACAAAGGCCACGTTCAGACCTTGCCAAGCCGGGTTGCCTTTTCTGCCCCACTGATAAGAGGGCATGGGGCACATTTCGGCAGCACAGCCACACACCTGCAGGGAGGAGCATCCTCTTTGCAGCGTCTGACGATCGAGTCGTTTCCTGGAGGCTCAGGAGTGGTTGACATGATGCTGTCATTGCGATTTCTCAGGGTTTGCTTTTAAAAAGCAGCGTGCAAAAGAAAGGACACTTGCATTAAATGTGCTATCATTTCTAACTTACAGGAGCATTATCCTGCTGGCTTGCTCGTAGTGCTCTGCGCTGAGAAGCACATCCCACTGTAAGAAGAATGGATTCTCTGCTCACAGATGTTCTGTACAAGAGCATTCGTGTTCATATGCTGAGTGTTACAGCTCTATGTACAGAATGCTTGATGGCACTGAACCTCATTCTGTGACACACAGCTGGCTGATTTACTGAAGGATTTTAACTTCATCTGCAGAGTGTGTGATGCACAGCTGATATATAGGTGGAAGAGGATGAAAAACAGACTGTGTGTGTATATATATATATTTACACACAAATACAGTAGGAATGAGGAAGTAAAACACATATCTCCATATATTCCATTAATAAACTAGTACATTGGTTTGGAGTTTAAACTGCAAATTGTACTGCAGGGAAGACAGTTAAGTGATCAAAACATCCAAAAGATATTCCAAAGAATATTCCTAAACCAGCTAAACTTATTACAAGTAGCAGGGAGTTCTTTCCTGGCTATTCTCAGCTATAATTTTAATCTCCTGGGGGCAGCATTTTTCACAGCATTCTAGAAAGATGTTTTGTTCTTTGTTACTAACACTCCACAAGAGCACTCCCTCTTCCTGCTTGTCCTGCTGTGTCAGTGCTCACATATGTATAATGGGATGTCTACCTTGAGAGATCAGGGGGATACAGCAAGCAGGGAAGAAATGGTTTGGCTATGGCGTGCAGAAACTTCCAGCTGTGATCTGCACCCCTCTTCTCACTGCCTGTTACTTACAAATGGGGGAAGCTTCAGAGGACTCAAAAAAAATAAAACCAACAACCAAAACCTGAATATTTGCTTGCATTACAAAGCAGCTTTTGAAGAAAATCTTGTCTTTCTAACAGCAAACATGAAATGGCATAAGGACACAGTGAGAGGTCATAAATATCTAAAATCTTTTTAAATAAAGGAAGTTCAATCAGTCCTGTGATTTTGGAAAAGGCTGCTAACACAGTTCTAAGAACACATTGGTAAAACAATTAAGCTTCTGATAAGGGGCTCAGGTCAGGTCACAGCCAGGCAGCCAGTGAGGTGACAACATGGGGCTGCAGAAGCTCTCAGCCACACCAGGAAAGGAGGTCATAGCAGGGAAGGGGCATCTGAAGGCTCCTTACAATTTTGCTGACTTCACAGCTGCTGATGGAGTTACTGATGGAAACAGAATTAGAGGAACTAGTGTCTGTGCGGCCATTGCTGGCATCAGCCCCATCTTCATCCTGGGCTCTGACTGCTGCGCTCACAGATGACAGAGAAAAATAAAGACACCGAGGAAAATTAGGTTAGATCACTTCCAATACAGAGTCTTTCACAGATCTCAACAAGGCTTACAATTATCTTTCCACTTCAGTTTGTTTCGTTTTCCATCCTGTGCTGCGCAGGGGCTGAGGGAGGCACTGGAGCCCTTTTTGCTGCCCACCCAGCTCCCCCATCAATACATTTCCTTCAGCCCATTCCTCTGCTTTTTTTTGTTAGCTCCGTGAATACCCATTAACAAATTTGGAATGTTGTTTTATTAATTCGTTAATTATTTGTGTTGTATCCCCATCATCTGGCAACCCACAATTTGTTTTAAAAGACCAATGCTCCCAACAGGGACCATGCAGCTGCAGGCAGCCCCAGGAAGCACAGCATGAATTTCTTGACAGACCCCCTCCCACCTTCAGCACCTCTAATTTGGACAAATTTTGCCATTATTCAATGCTAAATAAATACAACATCTTGCAGCAGGAAACACGTTTACCTTCTTATTTTGTACAACACAGCACATAACAAATGAAGGAAGTGCTGCATAAGACGTTTGTTTGGAGAACATTGTTAGCTGAGTAAGAGGAATTAGGAGCATACAGCAACCAATTTGGTAACTTGCAGCTGGCTGGCGGGTGGGTCAGCCCTTCCTCCAGGCCATTGTGGTGTTTTAGATTTAAAATGAATTCCTTTTTGCTGAAGGACAAATAAACTCATTAGAGAATCACTAGACTGGGGTCTCTTTGGCTCGAAGGATCTTTCCGACAGCAAAAAGAAAAGAGTATAATGATTTTTTGTACAAGAAATACAATATAGCCTTCACAATTTTGATGAGATAAAGGGAAGATTAAGTAAACAAAAAAGTTAGGCAAGTTATGGGATGTAATATTGTGTGTCTGTGGAGGTTCCTTTGGATGGAGAGGTTGATCAGGTAGAGCACCCGACTGCTTCAAATTATGACATTGTTTACAGTGAGAAGAACTATTTTGCTGTCTTGAGCTTAGTTAAGAGTCTCCTGGGTCACGGTGTTTGTTAAAACAACTTAAAGAGACTGAACAAACGAGACAAAGCAACAGAAAAGGAGGAAGGACATAGGTGCTCTTTCTGACCTTGAAACTCTGATGTTCTGTTCATGCTGACAGGGGATTTAGCTCTTGGATTTATCTAAAAAGACAAAAACAAATGCAGGATATTTGCCACACACTGTAAAACAGATATTTTCACCCCTTTTTTTTCACTGTTGTGCTGCAAGATATTTGCCTTCATTTAAACAACAGGACTCCAAATTTTGAACATATTTAGGTGTCTAAATGCCACTGCCACGAATGGGAGCTACTTAACTATTTTTAAAGTCTGGCCCAAATGCTTTGCAATTTCCAGATTCTGCTGAGGAAACAAAGAGACAAAAGGTGAAGTGGGTGCCTTGGGACTGGCTTCAGGCAGCTGTTAATACAACAGACATCCTTTTGGAGCATGCAGCGTACGAAATGCAGCTCCACTGCCATAAGTAATAACAACAGTCGAAGCTCAGAAAGGTTATGAAGGGCAGGGAGAATTCAAATGCAGATGAGAGTGAAGAGAAGCTCAAAACTCCAAATGCTACCTTGCATATATGTTTTTTTTTTTTTACAAGTGAGTATAGTATCAGATAATAACAGCATAATAAATGCAGCCAGTTGCAGAAATCTTAGACCTAACACGTGCTACCTCTTACTTTTCTGTGAGAGGAAATTGCCATAATTTAATTCTAAATTAGACAGTTAATTTGACTCAAATTTGTGTCCATTCTTTCTATTATTCCTTCCAGCTGATGCAAGCTTTTCCACCCGTGCTTCGATTTCCACCTTCAGTTCCTTGTGCTCTACACTTTGGGCATTATATCATTTTTTTCACTCCTGTTAAGGAGGCAATGAATCAATTTATTGACAGTGCTCTAAGAACTTGAATGAGCAACAGAAGCAAGAGGGAGAAGGGACAAAAAGTGGTCAATGAAAGCTGATTATATCTGCTCCTCAAGGCATAAATCACCAGAGGGCAAAAACTTATACGAATCCTATTTCTACAGCACAGCAGTTTCAGAGGCATAACCACAATGTTTCATGTATCTTCGTTCTAACAGTCCCTGCACTGAACCACTCCAGCCCGATATTAAGACATACCTGGATTCCTTTTAGGTTCACTCTTCTCTTGAGTCGAGCTTGATCAGGCAAGAAGAATTTGTTGTCTTCTGGTGAGTCTTCTGATGTGGAGGAGTCATCTGCTTCCTGACCATTGGCTTTTGGGCTAGAAGTGCCAAAGGTCTGGGAGATAATAGTGATGGGCAGGTTGCGTGGCAAACTCTGAAGATCAGAAGGAAAGACTTCTGAGAAGGAGTTTGGTACAGCTCCTTATGACTCCCCTTAAGAGCAATCTGACAGGACTTCCTGTGTGTTGAGAGCTTCAGAAGCTCATGCAGAATGTGCCCCAGTCCCAGATCAATAACTCCCCACATCTGTTTTCTGCTCAGTGGAACACGTTCCTCAAAAGAATTCATGGTTTCTACCCCCGTGCAAAAATTCATTCCTTTTGCATTTCTTTCCCTTACAATTCAAATCAGGATGTAAAATGCCAGCCTTTGAGAGCTATATGCATGACACAGACACCGTGATCCCCACTGTACTGAAGAAATTCTTGGAGCATTGACATTTAGTAGAAGGAAGCAGGTTTTTTAGTTAATTCACAGAAGGAATAGAGTACCCTCTTCATTCCAAGTGGAAATATTTTAAAGACAGAAATCCTAAAAAAATAACGCATGTGCATCTACCTCATCCCTACCTGGTCATGACAATTATTGTCCTTAGAGAGCCGTCGGAGTTTGCACTCTAGGTTAACAATGCAGGCTTCTTTCCGAACCATTTCAATTCGGAGTTCATCATTTCTCTCCTCCAGCTCCCGAATCTGCTTCCTGTACTTATCTTTTTCAATCAGACAATGTGAATACTGTGTCTGAGCCTCATCACGTGAGCGGAACGCCTGCGGTGGACAGAAGAATCTGTTTTGCATTTGAGCCTTCTCCCGATGGTTTTGTTTTTAATGCACTTGGAATAAGGACTTCACAAATTGTAACCATCCACCAATTAACACAGCAGTAAGGACCAGGGTGTGTGCCACAGTAATATCATTAAAAATAATGATAATGAGGGTGGTTCATTTCCAGCTCCCTCTTGGCAGGTGGCAAAATAATCTAGAGTGCAAATTGGGTCACTTGACACTGAGACAAAACCTGCAGGAGATGTTGCTAAGTTCTTGGTTCTGCCTGGTGGATGCTACACTGTGGGAACAGCATAATATCACCCTGTGTAGAATTACTTCCATAAATACCAATTTCTTGTAAATGTTCATGTTTTAGTGGTGTTTTGGATCCAATTAGCCATAATTCCCTAGAGTGACACAGAAGAGGCATAGGTTTTTGCTACAAATTTTCCCCACTTCACTGATTAGATACCTGGTCTCGCTCCTTCTCCACCTCTTCTAGCTGTATCATCACAGTGTTCATACGATGCTTATACATCTCACAGTCTTTTCCTAGTGTTGAGCACTTCAACTCCAAATCTTCTTTCTCTTCAAGATACTGAGAATAACAGTCTGTTAGCTACCACTGCTCTTAGAGGTCTTTTGGGTACCAGCCTGATGTATCCCGCTTCTTTTCATCCTTTATTTCTCACCTTGTCTCTCAAGTCCTCCACATGACGAATCTCCTCTTGGAGATTAAAGATCTTGTTGACCAACTCATGACGATCTTCCAGTGCCTCCTTACGGTCATGCTCCAGGATATCCAAAATGGCTTTGTCTGAATCTGGTAAACTCCGCTTGTCAGCCTGAGGAAACATGTTTTTAATAGACAGGCCGGGGAAAGAGAAAAGAATATTGCAGGAAAAATAAAAACAAAGACAGTAACAAACAAGAGGAATAGAAAATGAACATGGTATTGCAATGGGAAAGCAGCAGAAGGAACGGACATTTGTTCATATTTTAAGATACCGTCAAAGAAGATGAATAAAGGCTGTCTTGCTGTCAGAACAGTCTGATGAAGGAACAGTTTTACTGTTTTATTGTACTGGCTATAATTTGATCCATTTTGGATGCATTCACAATTCTTCACTCCAAGCCCTGCATTCAAAATTCTTCTCTATTAATCAGCTCTCACTGAACACAAAATTCATCCTCTGCCAGAGAGCAGGGCCTAAGAAAACATTCCGAGGCATTTTTAAAGCATGTATGGGCTTTGGAGGGCTATGCTCAGAGAATATTAAACATGCCTGAAAGTAGCTTGTACCTCTGCTTCATTTTCAAAAGTCTCTAGCAATACTTTCCTCCTCTCAGTTTTAAAATTATCAGGATTACCAGAGCAGGTTTCAATAAATAAATTGTCATCCACAATTAACCATAAATGGAAAACAAAAAAGGCACAAAATGCAAGCAAGTATTGCGCATATTTGTTTTTAAAATACCTAGACTAAGTTGGAGATTTCAGAGACATTTTGGCTACCTAATTAAGTAAATATTTCTAAAGCAAACTGCCTTTTGTTTATTTATACTTTCTCTTAGGAGATCTTCAACGTTGTTTTAAGATGTTTCTCGATCATTTATTTCCTTAGGTGCTGTAAGACCAAGTCGATCAATACAAGACAACCTACATGGACCAGAACTCTGAGAATCTTCTGCACTACACACTTTTTCAACCTTTGAATTGGATTTGTATTAGAAGTATGAATTGTTGGGCACCGCTAAAGGCTAAAGCCATGTTCCAAAATGCATTCTATTGATATATTTTTTAAGCGTCATTTTAAAAGGCTTCAAGCCTTGCCCGGCAAAGTGCTGAGCACTCACACACAACTCAGTATTTGACTGTGCTCTTCACAGAGGAACACAGTGCTAAATTAGCTGCATATCATACTTTTTCCCCATCTGCCCAAAAAAGGGTTAGTTAAGATACTTGTGCACAGCAGTGTTCTGTGGGGCATTCTGGTAACTAGTGGCAAACCAAGAATAGAAACCTTTACTACCCCACGCTTCATCAGGATCTTTTGGCACAGAAAGTCACAGAGTCACTAACATCAAGGCTGGTTGTTTAACACAGCTTTGTAGTGACAGATCGGTGCAAAGAACCACAGCAGGGTTAAGGAAGGAGCTGAATGCTCATTAGTTAAACCGCTGCGCTCTGCACCAAGAAAGAGCTCATTTCTCAACAGCTTAACTTATCAGATGACAACATTTTTGGTAGGAGTCCTCCTGGGGTACGTGAGATAGTGTGGGAAGAGAGTATGGGGATGCCTGGAGGCAAGGAGTGGTCAAAGCTTTCTGAACCCATCGCCTGGGTAAGCAAGAGGGGTGAGCTGAAGTGGCAGAGCTTTTCAGTGCAGTGGTACCTGAATGATGGACTGTAACTCCTGGATTTTAGTTTTCATCATCTCGTTTTCCCGCTCCAGCTCCAGCATCTGTTCCTTTTTGGGTCGGTTTTCAATATCATTTTTCAGTTTCAGTGACTGGTTTCTCTCCAGCTTGCATTCCTCTTCCACCTTGTTCAGGCGGTGCTTCAGCTGGTCAATCTACAGCAGCCAGGGAGCAGTGAGAAGGAAAGACAGGGAAGGCAAGAAATCATTTCAAACTCAGGTATTGACTGTTTTGAAAACACTCTCACCTTCAGGTGAAAACATACTGCCATAGGTGGAAAAAATAGCTTAAACTGTGAATGCTAACAAGCAGATAATTGGGTAGATATGCATGTGTGATAAATGCCCTGATCCGAACTTCTGAACTCTCAAGCAGAAGTTTACTACTTGCTAGCTACACCAGGTATGGGCCGGCTGTAAATTTAGATAACATCTGAACTAGAATAAGAGCATCATATTCTCAATTCTCCAATAAATAAAGAGATACAAGACAGATATACTGCTCACGAGGCTGACCGCACATTGTGCTTCTGCACATAGGCTGTTTGTATTGGGAAAACCAGAGTCTCGCGGCTCTGGATTGAAAAGAGTGGTCCCCAAGAAGTGGCTTCAGTACAAAGGGAACCTAAAAAGAAAGGGGTGACGATCCTGACTGGGGAAAAGGTCTGAAAGTAGTGGAGTAAACTGGAGATCAGAATGGTGTACAGATATGAATGCAGGGGGATAGTCAGGGACATTGGCCAGTAACACTGAGTGGTGACAGTGAGCAGGACAAAGCAACACAAACTGCTGACCAACCTCCCCTGCAGGGAAGGGATGTTGGGGCTCAGAAAAGGCGGCACTGAGGTGAGGGAGCAATAAATGACTGTGAAAAATCAAAGTGCTGTAAAACGTCTAATCTCATTGGTTCTAAAATAAACCTCAGAATCCAGATCCATTGTGGGTAGCTGTTTACTCTGCCTCACCTGTGACATACCCATAAGCATAAATTTCATGGCACTTGAAGTAATTCTTTTTGTCTTATAAGTGGTCCCAAGATACTCCAGTACTTGTTATGAGGCTTTTTTGAGGAAAACACTGTAATGTAAGCCTGAATAACTGTCATGCTGCATATTGTTGAGCCTGAAAAGCTAAAATTATGATTTTAGCAAACAATGTATGCTATGTCCTGCTTATTTCATATAAGTGTGTAAATTATCTTCCACTGATACACAACACTGCAGTAGGAATTTCAGTACCTTGATGCCTTTAATCGTCTGAGTAAGCAAAGCAAATGAGCTCTACACCTCCCTGCTGTCAGCAGAAAACTCACTTTGCCACTGGCATCTTCCATTGCTACTCCTGATTAAAGAAACCCAGAGCATCTCTCTCACCTCGAGCTGCAGGTCTCGGCTCCTCATCACAGCCATGCTCTTCTCGTCACTCAGTTGGGCATATCTCATGGCCAGATTGTAGTTCTCATCCTTCACCTTGACCAGCTCATCATTGTAGTTGTTCCTTTCCTCCTTCATTTTGTTGTATCTCTCCTGGAAGGTCATCAGCTCTATCTTGTTCAGTTTTAGTTGCTTTCGCTCATCCTCCAACTGGCGGGACTTAGCCAAGAGGTCGCAGCGCTGCATGTCTTTTGTCTTTACTTGCTGCTGAAGCTTAATGATCTCATTCATCAGGAAATGGGTAAGGCCTTCATGTCCCTCCTCCACTGAAAATGTTTGAACAGCTTATCAACTTCTCACAAAGCAACCTAACGCTAAGCAGGGTCGGCAGAACTCAGTATGAAACAAGTGTCCCAAAGTATGTATGCGTGGAAGATGCACACATACACATTTACACTTCTAACTGGCAACAGGACAAGTATTACACAGCACACGATTACCAGAATCACAGCATACAAACGTACAGCTTGTTTATACACCACAAGAAGCACTAACATTTGTTTTATTGCTTCAGTTGAGCTGACAGGCTTGTGGAAATAGCACAGATTTCGTAAAATGAACGTGTATGTGTACAATTAATCTGAATCCTTCAGGTGTACTGTGCATGTGTCAGCTATCAATGTAAATTACATCTGCTGAGACCTCTTGTAGTGGCTTTCATTCCATCTGAAGCTCTTCAGCCCCATTCAGACAACTGGGACATTCCCTTTCTTTATACTTCCCTCACTGTTCCCTCCTTGTGAGGGAAGAGGATTGAAAAACTGCAAGATGCTACTAACAGACCAGCTTTCATTTGCAGTTCTTGCCTGAAATTCAAACCCAGTCTTCAAGATTGTCCTTATTTCAACAGGCTTCAGGACTGATCCTACTCACCAACAATAGTGGAAAATCTCCGTGTGGGCTCCTTCCCTGTCACGAGTTTGTAGAGTTCAGGGTAGTAAAACTCCAAGCTCTCCAAGAAAACCACATAGCCCCTCTGGCCCTTGGTGTGAAGAATGTCCAGCAGCCGCCCTAAGTTCAACCCAGAGAGAACAGAGAGGTGACATAACAGCACTGTGAGAAGCATAAGTATTGTACCCCTGAAGTCAGATTAGTCTCGGGTTTGTCTCTGCCACAGCAAAGTGCTGTGAAAAGTATGGCTGGCTGGGTTCAGCTGAACTCATGAAGTAATGCCACATATTCCTTATGTCTGTGCAGGTTATTGTTCTAAAGGTGTGCGGGAAAATCGTCCTCAAGAGCAGAAATTCCAAAAGAAGCCTCCCCCAGGAGCACTGATATACTGGGATGGCAGATCCTGAACTGACAAACCATGAAGCACCACAAGGCACTGGAGAACTTGCTCTTGGAATGGCTGCTGCTTATGCAAACTGAAATGTCTGCCAAGGTTGTGATGGGAACATGAACCTCACAAGCTCCAGCCTGCACAGCAGTGGCAAGAGTCATTGTTATCAAAGTACCAGCAGCAGATTCCACCCCTTTTCACTAAAACCCCTGTAAATGGGATATAGGGTTTCCATTTGGTAATCTGTAACTCGATATGGGTTCCCTCCAGACTCAGCAAGGTAATGCAGCTGAGACAGGGATACAGATGTAGCCACTCATAAAATAATTACCTGCTCGGTTAATTTTGGAGGGCAGCATAAGCGAGTTAAGCACCTCATCTTCATCTTGCTCATCGATTACTTTGCACTGCCGCAGGTACGGGGTCAGCTTGGCTGGATTGATGTACCGGCTCAGCATGTGCCGGTTGCACTCGACATTCTCCCACAAAGCTTCCTCCTCATCTTTCAGTGTCTCCAGGCAGTCATCCATCTCTGGCTCTCCTCCTTAAGAAGGGAAACAATTGGCATATGAGCATCAAACAGGGCGCTTTATATCCTGTTACTTTTTTTTTTTTTTGGTGCTTCCATGTTGCATTGGATGAGTTTAAAATCACTTCTAACGCTGAGTTTGCCCTATATTGAAACTGCTTGAATTGAAGTGCAGCCTTTTCACAATTCATCTGGAAAGTGACAGTTCAAAGAAGTGCTATCTTGAGCCTATGAACTATTGCATATTGCTTGCAAGTGATGAATCTGTAGCTCTGCTAAGCCCATGAAGGTCTCTTTAAGTCAGAGACCCTCTCCATAATAGAAACAATGGTAAAGGACACGGTGCAATGCAAGGAAGGATATGAACACACAGAACCCAGAGCAGAGACAACTAGTTGCTGCAGGCACCTAATTATGCCATTCTTACCTCCTCTGTTCCTCTCAGCTGCACAGATTGGAATTGCAATTTTCCCGCGTGAACGTGATGAGCCAACTCATGTGAAAGAACCTCAGGAAGAGTTAACACCCAAGTGAGTAGCCCTGTATGTCTGTCCTTTGTAGCTGTGCATGGACTGACTGATGTGGGGGTGGCACTTGTGAGCTCAGGCCTGGCCCTCTGTGCACTCTGTCACTCGAGTCAGAAAACATTCTTGACTCATAAAAAGCTATCACATGGCCTCTTAGTGCTTGCTCAGCAATTTCCTGCCAGCTCCTAATTTGTAACCACCTCATTACAGAAGGTTACAAGGCAGGCAATGAGGTGAAAAACCCTGTACTAAAGTTAAGTCAATAACAGAGAAGCTGTAAAAATCTTTCCCTCTTAAATTTGTGATAAATGTCAAGCTCTGGAAACAAGTCCTAGTTTTGCATTCTTGCTTTTCCAAGCTCTTGCAACGCAGGTGGCATGCAACAGTTCAGCTTCTATTCCAAGGGTTCTCCTAGCCCATCAGAGGCCATGGTACAAAACAACATGCTGCTCCCAGGCCATAAGAGATGGAGCTGTGCTTTATGAGGCTTTCCTGGTAATCAGTAACTAAAGAGCTCAAAAGCAAGGCCTTGTTTTTCTAGGACCAGAAGGGCTCTCTCCAATGTGTTATAATTTCCTTAGCTTCTGACTGTAGAAACTGCAGAGCGTGCTGCATTACGCTGGGCAGAACCAGCTATTATAGCCAAGGGCTATTAACTCCTTATTCTGGAAAGTATAAATGCAAGTGCTAATCTGCTGGATAACGTGTCTGTCAGTGTTCTATCACAATCAGATGCAGAGCTGTCCTACAAAAAAGCCCTTTCATTGCATAACGCTTTCAAAGGCTGTACCATAGTGTCCAGATTTCCAGGCTGGCCTTCGGCATCTCCAAAAAAAATGGAACGGCTTCCTCATGGATAGGTAACAGAACTGCCCATTTTGTTCTCTCCCACGCTCCAGAACTTTTTTCTTTATCATTTCATATCCCAGGAAGCACTTCCTCAGCATTTGCTCTGACTGTACGCAAACAGCAGCTCTGTGGCTGCCAACAGTGGGCCAAAAGAGACAGCTGCCCCCAGGGGAGGGAAGAGCTGTGCTGCTGGAATCACAAATGTAACACACTGCACAACTGGAAAAGCTGAACTTCTGGGAGAAGGCAGCAGAGCACAGGGTCCTGCAGTATTTTAGTCATCTCAGAGCCACAGTTATCACAACCAAACAACGGTATCCTGCAGGCCCTTTGTTTGGGAAGGTGTTCCATTAAGCTCCCAGGTGCACCTCAGCAGCACTTGCCTGACTTTTGTAAATTGCAAAATATCCAACAGCCTGCTGCACCGAACCAGAACTTATTGCACTCTGTGTCAGCAGTTCCCTTAGGACATTAGTAAGGGATTTAAACTATTTGAAGAAAAGTTCACTCATCAGCATAATTCTCAACGTGAATACATTTTTTACATGATAGGAAAAATATATTTAACAAATAATCCTTCATGTATGGGCATAAGAGATCTGTACTGTTATTTTTCCGCTGTGGTTCCTCGCCCAGATTGAGTACAAACCTCAGGTTACCCCTCTGTCTTTTGCAGCTTTTCCAAAGACAAAGGAAACCATAAGGTGATATTAAAACAGCACCCTTCATAGGAACCACATCATTCTTTGATTTAGTAAATAATGTAACGTTGAATAAGAAATAAAATACTTGTGGATGGGTCAAAGTTTTGTTCTGCTGGTACAAAACCAGGCACGACAAGTGAAACTCAGTGGGATACCACTAAAGGATTGCATGGGGGGATCCTGTTTTAAAAGGAGATTTTCAGCAGTGCATCTATTCTGCAGGTTTTTGAAGGACTTTGCTCCCTGCTTCCTTGCTGCGATGATCCTGCACAAAAGTTGTTCTCACTTATGAGATAAAAAGGCAGACTTAAAATGCTTTCAGCTGTGTAATCAGCTATTTCATCGGCTCGCTGCTATCCTTACCTCATTTCTGACTCCAGCACCTCTTGAGCTGTAACCTAACACATTCACAAGTTGTGATAAGTCAGAAAGACTGCATTGTCCATTACAAATCACAGGTGTGAAGTTACAGACTCAGGCTGACTTCAGCAGGCATTAGCCAAAAAGAAATAAGAATTGCCACAGCAGTTAAAAAAATTGATCTCCCGCTGCTCCTTTCAGTAGTTAGTACACAGTGTAGCTTTTAACTGCAGGAGATCTTCATCCAGTAATAATCTCAGCCAGTCCCATCCATTTCAAAGGCATCTATAGATGCAGACAAATAAAGAGAATCCCTTTTTACATTCTATTCCCCTCATCTCCTTCGCTCTCTCAGGGACTATCCTTCTCATGGCTGTTACGACAGATGAATCTTCCTCCATGTTTGCTATTTTTTCTTCTGTTTTCCAACCAAAAAGATCACCTTGCCATTAAAGCAGTTTTCTATTCTCACTCTAGCTCCATACTTTCATATGTCAGTGACACTCTTCACCGATCAAGGGAATAAAGCCTCCAGGCTTCAGAACCAGGGCTTCTGTAAAGTTCTCTCAATCAAAGCTGATACGAGACTTCATTTCTGTGATTAATTTCATGTTGCTGTAGAAATTAACCCTTCAGTTGCTTCATTATTTGCATCCCTTGCTGTGAATTCCTGGCAGCTTGTCGGTACTGGAGCAGACTGCAATTGGAAGCTTCAGCTGGCACTGCTGGTTTCTTGATATACTCTTCATGAAATGCAAAAAAGTGGGTTTTGCCCTATACTGAGAAGTAGGAGGAAGTTGCTTTGGAAGGGGTGAACTGTTAAATGCGTTGGACTTGTGCATTTGTCACAGATGTTGACAGAACGGCAGCATTTGAAGAGAAACCATAACACAAATTGTTCAAATTGTCAGTACGAACATAAATTTGTTCATCTTCAATGTTAAATGTGTATACATAACAGGAAAGGATTATGTGTAAATTAGCACACCTTAAAGCAAATGTAAAGATGGAAAGAAGTCTTTTGAATCTATGTGTATTACCCTCAACATTTTGAGGGTATTTGCATTACATCCTTTACGTATGCATATCTCCAGACTTCATGAGATATGCCCTTTCTCCCTCAAGTTTGTCCAGCATCTCAGATGACAACATAAAACAACAGGGAGGTTTTTTCAACAGCTGCTCGTACGGATAGATATAGATTTGCAATATCAGAGAACCACAAAACCACAAAGGGATTTAGAGCTATTTTTAATTTTAGAGGAAAGCCACAGTTTTAAGTGTGATAAGGAACTTACATCCCTTTGCTTAAGGAGACAGGAGAGCTCTGTTTGCACTACTGCCTCTCTGAAACGCTCAATACCAGCTGTTTCCAATTATATTGGCTGTGGTGCTGTATGTTCTATGGTGCTGAAAACCACTTTTCAAAGGCTTAAACATTGATTAAGATGACAGTTTGCTTGCCTACACTTGCAAGGTGTTCACCATAGAGTTCATAGAGTTGCCTAAATCTGAACCCCCAGTTGAGAGGAGACAAATTCTTAACCTGTCTTTGATGCAAAAGGATATAAAGTGCAGGTTCTCAGTGTGCCCACCTGGTAGTTCTCATTCATCAGAGACTGCGGAGCACCTGGAACCGCTGAGATGGAAAGGTCCAGAAAAGACATTTATTATTAACCTGGTTTTCTGACTTCAGGTTTCGTTGGCCCAAGAACACTTTCTGAAGGCAGCAGCGCTGCTGAACAGGCTGGGCTGTATTTCTCTTTCAGGTCACAGTCGTAGAAAGAACTACTTTGTATATATCAGAGCTTCTTCTTTGTATAAAAGATTCATCCAGCCTACTGAATGCCACAGCTCCAATGAAATATAAAAGAAAAATATTGAATAAGTATATCAAAGTAGAAGAACACTAAAGTAGGAGAAGAGCAGGAAACTTCAAACTCAAAGTAGGAATTCTTTAGCACAAATATTTTCTGTCCACTCCCACTGAGTCAATCTTTCTGTTACATGCAACATACAAATCCACTCAAAGTCCTGCAAAGCTGCAGTGAGGTAAACCTGGATCTCTCCAGTGAAGCCAGATGACAGCCACAGTTATAAACACTACTCACATTTTCTAAATAGCAGAGAGAACCACGACAACCTCCTAATTGTCAAAGGGCTCTGAAGGCACATTCATCTTGCTTTTACAAACATAAGAGGGAAAGAAAATTCCCCTGATTTTCATAATTATTATCTCAAGAACAACCAAGCGAGAGGAAAAGAAATGAAGAATTCTGTCATGTTACACTTTCAGTATCTCTGCTCTACGAAAAAGAATGAAGGCAATAGAATAACTCAGAGACTTGTCTCTAATCACTATTCCTCCCTTTGCAGAAGAGGCCAGAAGAATTAATACTACAGGAACTCTCTTTAATTACCTCTTCTTTTCCCTTTAGTTACTCTACTAAGAACAGATCCATTTAACACTATCTCAGCAAAAAAGAAACGTGCACAGATAAAGCAAGGATCAATTGTAGGCGTTGTTAATGCAGTACACCCAATGCTTTGCTTATTATCCTCTAAACCAGAAAACATTGTATGCAACAAAGACAAACTAGTTTCTCAGAATTGCAGGATAATATTGTTTAATACCTTAATAATATTGCTTTGAATTCCACACTTACTGCACGTAGCTTTTGTCTGCTTTTGCAACTGCATACGAAACACTATAATGTACCCATCAGTTTCTGGAGCAAAAAAATGCACATTAAGAATGCGGTTCTGCACAACAAAATATTGTTATGAAAGATCTTAATCAGTCTGAAAATACTTATTAGGATCCTGTAGTGATCTGTGATTCATAAAAGGCAGAGATCTGTGCTTTACAGCTTTGCTCTCCATCTGCTGAAAATATCGAAAGTCGACATCCTTTTCAGGTCTGCCAGTTCAGAACTTGGGAGCTCTTACCATGTTATCACACAGGAAGGAAATGACTAATTTTGTCTCAACAGCAAACTGAAAGCAGATTGCGTTACTCTGAACATGCGAGATCCAATCAGATCGGTTGTAAAGCACATATTACCCATAATAAACAAAGAAAATGGAAAAAAATCTCCTCTACAAATAACTTAAATGTAGCAACGATGTTTTGATGACTCCATTTTTGTGTCTGTCAATTTTCTACACGCAGGGAAGATGTTCCTAGCTTCCTCAGCACTGTGTCCACCAAGCGCCACTGACAGAAGGGTGAACTTTTGAGCAAAGACAGAGGTTGGAGTCATCTCACCAACCAGCATGAGGACCCAGGTTAATTTAGAAATCCAGGTCCTCTCTGGTGAGTGGTAGAGAAATGGGTCTGTTCAGAACTACATTTAAACTTCTACCTCAGAATGCCATGTAAAGTTTGGATCCCAACCAGCTGTTGATTGGGTTACTTCTACGGTCATCCAAAAGATTTGTCCCTTCAGATGCCAATGCCTACTATCAGACTGCTCTTTTCTTCTCTATTATTTATGAATCTGACATCCAGTTTTCAGAAACTGTTAACACCAGCATTATTAAGTGATAATGTTAGTGACGGTAAATGAGAAATGAGACAGGCAAGCAATGAGAAATGGCGCAAAGATATGTGAGGAAAAAGATTTAGTGCTGAAAGAATTGTGAGAAAAAGGGAAATGGAAATATAGAAAGGGAGCAGGATAAAGAAAAAGAAAGTCAAAGAAAGGGGAAATCAACAGAATGAAAGTGAAGAACAGAAGTGAGAGACAGATGAGAACAGGAAAAGCCTTAGTACAGGCAAAGAGAAGGAATGTGGGGTGTAAAGCAAAGAAAGGGATAAATAGAGAAGGCCCTGTCACCGATCCTGAGATATCAGAACTTAGTGCTAGTTCTGGGCATGCAAATCAAGAAAACAGCACAACAATTTGCATAAATAATTTACCACAAGGATTTAGTGCACCTATTTAAAAGGATTTGCAAAGTAGCAGCGGCGAGCTGAAAGCCCAACATTTAATAAAAGCTTTAATCTACATATTCTCCATTCCGTTACGCATGATGATGAGGACAGCAGAAATCACTGGGCTAACGCAGTACAAATGTTTGTATGTCTGGCCTTTCTTTCTTGAGAGCAGCATTAACTACTGACAGGAACGTTTCCTTTCAGCTAATGTGTGCTAAAAGCAAAGATCTAAAAAAGAAGCTGTCATCCTCAGGCTGTGAAGGGCTCGTGAGAATGCTGGCCCACGAAATGCTTCAGAATTTATTATGGGGTCTCAGGTTAATTCTTTTTCTTTGAGATTAACTCATCCTGTTTTTACAACTGCTAATGAGATTTTCAGTAGTTGAGGAGGAGGCACAACTGGGGGCAAGCAGGTAGGAGGGTGTGATTAGGAACCTTCCTGTCATCGGATCTGGAGTCTTGAATTTAAAATTCAAGTTAGCCAAACATTCAGATGGATTTGATGATTGCAGGTTAGGTCCCAGTAAACGTGTGCTCACTTTACAACAAGCAGCACGTTCTTTGGTTCAGAGAGCCAGTGCTTATAACAATTTGTATAGACTGAGCTACATGAGAACTCAGTAAGGTCAGTGATTCATTAGCTGATGCAAGCAGATGAAACTCACATAACCCTACAAAAACAGCCTGTTTCTCATCAGTGCTATTAATACTTCCATTAATACAACTAGTTGTACTAAACAGGCAAAGAGAAGTTTGAAAATTTGAAGAATGAACATATACAAAGCTGTCATACACCCTTAGAAAGGTCAACCTTACAAGTCTACTCCAAACGCTACAAAAATAACCCACCTGCCAACTGTTTGCTGTATTACAACAACAGCATATATCGACTAGGATGAGAACATGGATGACTTAACTATCTCAAGTGCACTATGCAGAGGTGTAGTAGCAGCTCTACATACTGCTCTGTAAAGACTTATCCAACCTTCCTTCACAGAATCACAGAATCACAGAATTGTAGGGGTTGGAAGGGACCTCCAGAGATCATCGAGTCCAACCCCCCTGCCAAAGCAGGTTCCCTACACCAGGTAGGGAACCTTAGCTCTTAGTTGCTTATTACCCATTCTTTGCAACTATTTGAAGCACGGAACAACTGCAAAGAACAGACTGCTCCCTCCCATGTGCTATTTCGCTGCCTGAAGAAGCAAGCCAGCAGAGCACGAAGACGCAGAAGTAAACTGGGTGCCACTTGGCAAGAATAAGTATACAATAGATCAAATCAGTGAAGCTGAGGAAGGACCGAATTTCAGTGGGAATCAGGAGGAGCTCGCTGATTTGAAATCAGAATTCTCCTTTTGCATGGAAATGGTTGCATGTGGTCTACGAACAGATTTTTCCCACTTATGCTTTCTCTTCTCTGTGTCCCCTCCTTTCTTGCACTGCTGTAGTGGGACTGTATCACACAGCGCCGGAAACATACACCCACCATCCTCTCAAACTTGCTGTCTATATATAGCAGACAGAACCATGCTGCCTGACTTCCCTTTTCTTCTGAACAGAGGCTGTGGGCAACTGTCAGCTCTGACAAACACCGTGGAGGGAAGTCTGAAAGGAAGCGCTGTCCTGACCCAGAGCTGCATGCCTGGCTGCTGCAGGAGCTGCAGGATGCTGTGCTGACTCTCGCTTCCCACACTGCTGCTGCTGGGCTCAGCTCTGCACAGCAGAGCAGCTGCCCTGCAAGGTGTGCAGCAGAGAGCAGGAAAGCAACCTGCAAAAAACAGAGATAATTCACTCTGCATCCTGCAGGAGGGCTCCTTTAGTTTCCTTCTGTAGCAATTTAAAGCTACAGAATTTAGTGGGAAAGGACTCCATTTCTGTAAGTGGTGGCTTCTCTACGACCTTGGCTTGCTGTCCTGGGGAAGAGACCACACCAAATACATGACAATTCTGTGAATTTCCTACTGCCAACACGTCGCAAGGAAGGATTAAACGTCTTCTGTTGCTTTATCAGTAACTGAGTCCATTGCTCTGATGATATAAAATAAAATACTGCAAACCTTTGGTGGGGAAAACTGACCCCAAAAAATTCACTTACCATAGGAAGACATTAAACTCTGTTCCCATCAGGAAACAGGCCAGCTCAACTTTATCTTTGGAAAAAAATCAAGTAGGAAAGTTCAAGTATACCAAATGTTTGACTGCTTGTTCACCTGAGTGAGGTCCTTCAGAAGGAGCCCACATGAGCAGGGGCTGCGTTCTACTGGGACTCTGCTGACTGTGGAAATAAATATTTGTGAAAACAGAAGCTGCAAACTGATGCACTCCATCTGTGAGCATCCCAGTCTGTAAGCATGGGCAGCTGCTGCAGAACAGCATTTATGAGCAGTATTACAAAAGCAAGATTTTCAGGATGACAGTCACCTGAATCCCAGTCCTTACCAGAAGAGTTACCTTGATACAGCGCATGGTAAAGCATCACAACACACTCAGTTAGTGGAAGCTTTTTTCCCCTCCCATTCTCCCAATTTATGCCTTGAAGCATAACAATTCCTCATATGCTATCTGCATTAACCGTACCTGGTAGCTTAAAGCATCACAAGAGAACAACTCTGAGCAGAAAAGCATTTGCTTTAAATGCGACACTGTCTGTAAGCAGCAAGGTTACATGCAGTATGAGCAGCAGCGAATGGTTCTGCTTCCTCAGGGTTGATTTCCCCTATTTCTCATTCCTACTCAAGGGCACAACATGTAATTAGGGTCAGATTTTCAAAGAGCGGAGGTGGAATTTAGGCATTAAAATAAATGGTCAGGTTTTTGCATGGCTTGCTTCAGAGTGTGGGATAGATTGGTGTTATGAGTCACAGAGCTGCTGAGTGCTAAGCCCTCCTAAAAATCAGGTCTTTCTTCCATGCCTAAATTGATGCCAAGATTCAAAAATCTTTTCTTAACTGCAGCATTCTTTCAGTGCAAAGTATTTGAAAAACAAAAGGCCTTTAAATCTTTGGGAGGTGTGAATTCTTACCTATGAAACCACGCTCTATAGCACCTATAAATTTGGTAACAGCAGCGTTCAGGTAGTTCTGATTCCCAGTGCTGTGCAAACACTCCAGCAGTATCCGTCCCACAGGGAGGAGGGCTGATGCTGTGTCAGTGCTCACTCATGCTAATTCCAACTCCTTTAAATCCATGAAATATTTTCCTAGTTAACAGATGATGGCAAATATTGCTGCTGATGGATCAACTCTTCCCTACATTTTGTCTCTAGCTGCAATTGAGATTTTGAGAATTAGCTGAAATTTTAAGCTCTGATCCCTCTGGAACAAAATAAAGGATTTTTTTTCTGCATGACTGGAAATATTTATTCTAGAAGGAACAAAAATAAAATTATTTTTCCTATGCGGAAAATTAATACAGGGCAGAAACTGCATAAGCTTTTAGATTGGACTCTCCTATCATTATTTGCTCTATTTATCTTTTTTTCCCCAAAGCTGCCACGTTCAGCCTTGCAGACTCTATTCTGCTGACTCAGCTGACTGGGCCAAAACTCATAAAAATCTATTTTTAAAAGGTCCAATGGTTTTATTTTCTAATCATAAATATGAAATTTAATTAGCATCTCATTGCTAACGAAGCCAGTGTGGAAGGCGAGGCTGAGGAACCAGGCACAGCGATGGAACCTCAACCGTAACCCAAAACAATTGCAGTGCAGGAGCCAGTTTAACTCCTGCTTCTCTCCACTCAGGTTACAGCTCTTTTAGGAGCTCTCTGCTCTGCTCACAGGTTTTCCTCTTTGATGATAAGGCCTTTCTGTCTTCTACAGCAGAAATTACTCTAGCACGATATAGCACAATATAAAATCAAAACCAACAACAGATAAAGCTCACTCTGGATTAGAAACAGAAGCAAGGTTGTCATAAAATAAACAGGTCAATAAGTGTTTCAAATCCTCTACAAGCAACACACTCATCACCTGAGTTCTCCAAGGCACTGCAAACATCAGGAAGATTGCAGGAATTGTTTTAAAGGAAGCACGTGCGGGATTTTAAATGCCCCTTTAAAGCAGGAAACTTGCCTTTTTATTATTAGCTTTCCTAGAAGGACTGCCCTGGCCACCAGCACTGATGCTGCTGCTACTGGGGGACATCCTTTCAACTGAGAGCTATGCCTTTGCTCCTTCTCACTGGAGTTGGTAAAGGACAAGAGCTCGCCATGTGTCTTTGCCCACATTGCCTTATGACAGTGACATTTCCCTGGGCACAGAGTAACTTGAGGGGAAGGGAATGAGAGAAAGGGGTTCATCTGCTCCTGCTCTGCAGGCATCCTGGTGAAGCAGCACACAGAGCAAACCGTCACGGAGGAGAGGACGCAGGGAGAAGTGGGCAAGCACCGTGGGAGAGCTCTGAGAGGGCTGGGGAAGGGCAGGAACCACAAAACTTTCTCTGTGTACTCACACTGTACTCAAACTGCAATCGTTCACAGCAAATCGGTGTGGGAGGAAGTATTTGCAAGACCTGTCCTGAGTGAGAGCAATCATTAATGATCTCTGGATTGCTAGTAAAGCTTCCGGAGTGGCTGTGTAGGCATGCCCTCGGTTGCTGTCAATGACATCATCCTCCAGGGTAAAAAGAGATTTATTAAAGCGCTGCTCACGGTTGCTTTTGAGTGGACCACTGTTTAATTTCTGTATGCTCCCCTGAAAGATGAAAACACCCAAGAATGCAGTTGCTGCATTGTAACAACTGGCTGCTTTGCAGTGTGACAAATCCAGCAGCTCTTCTTTGTTATCAGTACTGGGAAGCAGAGGTTATATATCAAGAATTGTTCAATATTGTGAGGCAAGAGCGGCTCAGGGGCAGGGAAGCTTTCTCAGATGCTCTGCCTAATTTTCTCTTGAGGATCACACAGTGCTTTACAATTTCTCTTCAGGTTCTAGGGCCACCCCCAGCGAACAGAGCAGAGTTTTCAGACCATGGTATAGATTGGTGGTCAGAGCAGCTAAATGACACTTATGTGTCTACAGGGCTGAAAATGAGTGCACAGACTGAAGCTTCTGTCCTGCTGGACCTCAGGTATCAGCTTCCATCTCACCAGCAGGGCCCTGAGCAGGAGCCACAGACTATTTATGTTCTGATGAAAAGCAGCAAGAAGCCTCTTAAAGAACGGTTCATTTCCAGGACCCTGTATTCACCTTGCTCCTTGCACATAACAGGAAGAGCTCTGGCTCTCAGAAAGTAAAAATACGGAAGGAGAAGCATATACCTTATTTTGATGTCCTGACTCGTTCCCTCCCCTAGAATTAACTCTTTCTATCCCAGTAGCCCTGCCAGCTCAGAGGAAGCTGTGAGTAGGAGGACTGCTGCACCAGGAATAGTGAAATGGAGCTACCAGAGGCAGAAGGGAATGTGCAGGTACTCACGGAGTGGATTAATAATTAACGACTTTTGCTGCCTTCTATTGGCAATAAATAAATTAGGTGCTTTGAAAACTACCTTCTGTAAACCCCTCTCTTGATTCTTTTCTGCAGCACAGTTACATTGAGTTCCCTAAGGCAGAGAGCTGCATTACAGCACCAGTTTGAGGACACCCTGACATGGCTGCTGACAGCCACAGGAAACAAGGCACACGTAAGTGCAAAATATTACTAGCTGTAGGAAAACAAATCAGAAATTCCTGTATAACAAAACATTCCAAGCTAAGTTTAAGTACCATTAAAGGTTTGATACAGGCAAACAAACCTCCAACCTTCTCTTTCACCCCTGACTCTCCATTACTAACTTGTCTTCTTACATCTGTGTGCTACAGGAAATTTGTTTTCCTACTTCATCACTGTTTCCAGCCTCAGAGTACTGCAATATGATGTAGTCATCTAAACTACATCACAGCAGCATTAACTATTAGCTACAAGGAAAGTAAAGACAAGGAAAGACTTAAGTCATTGAATTGCAATTTCCAGTGCTCAGATTTTTGGAGGTCTCTTGAAATATATTAGAAAATACATGAAATACATTTAAAACAATAGTAAAATTGACAAAACAGCCCAGTTTGCCTACGTCCTGTTTTCAAAAGTGATGACAATAGAGAAGAGCCTCCACTCCCATTAACAGTACGGAATTAAGGATCCACATCTAACAAGGTGGGCTGAGAGAGAACAAGAGGTGGTGCAAGAGGAGCCACAGGCAGCCAAGGCAGGACTTCAGTGTGCTTGCTGTTGGATGCATAACCACAATTTATGCCTGACTGTGTTTTAATTACACAATTGCGTGAGCATGCATTGTTCTGCATCGCAGAAAACTCTAAAACATCACAGAGCTTGACCTTAAACTGATAGCCTTCAAAACAGGTGTTCAAATCATGTTTCTGCCTCAAAGCCAGCATTTTCCAATTTCTCTTTGCAGGTGGAAAAGTTCATTCCTTCCTGATGGTGTGTTCTCATAGAGCTCCTGCAGTACCTGCAGAGCCAGGCAGCGCTCTGCACCGTGCTCAGCCCTTCAGTGATGGTGTTACTGCCAACAGCATTTAGTGCAGCAGAACTGATGCTGCTCCCGCTATGGATACGGGCAAGTCACAGAAACACCTTTCTGTATATAGGGAGCACCTCCCCTACGAGGACAGGCTGAGGGAGCTGGGCTTGTTCAGCCTGGAGAAAAGAAGGCTCATTGCAGCATTTCAATACCTAAAGGGAGCCTACAGAGGGAGAGGAATCAACTCTTTGAAAGGGTTGATAACTGCAGGATGAGGGGAAATGGTTTGAAGTTGAGGGAGGAGAGATTTAGGTTGGACGTCAGGGAAAATTCTTTACAGAGAGAGTGGTGAGGTGCTGGAACAGCTGCCCACAGAGGCTGTGGATGCCCCGTCCCTGGAGGTGTTCAAGGCCAGGTTGGATGGGGCCCTGGGCAGCCTGGTCTAGTATTAAATGAGGAGGTTGGTGGCCCTGCATGTGGCAGGAGGGTTGGAGATTCACGATCCTTGAGGCCCCTTCCAACCCTGGCCATTCTGTGATACTGTATTGTAACACTCCATTAGAGAATGCCCAAGAAATATCATTTTTCCTTCAAACCACAGAATTTCAGATTAAAAAGAAACTGATTCAGTGTTTCCAGCCTCACAGGAAATGTAATACTCCTTCACTTTTTTTTTTTTTTTTTTAATTTTCTAAAAACTAAAGCAGAAGAAAAACACACTCTTTTCTGACCTAAGATGAAAGTTTAAATACTTCTCTTTTGTTTCATTCTGCACCAAAAGCTTTCACAGCATAAATCGCAAAATCTAGAGAATAAAAGACAGAAGGAAATTAAATCTTCTCCATTAAAGCGTGTTAGACTGAGATCTTCCTGCAAAGCGTGCAACTGAAAATACAGGAATATATTACTGGAAGGATGAAACACATCAAAAATACTCTTAAGCAAATCAATACTGAGATGTATTGGGTCCTGTTTGGCAGGAACTGTGAATGGAAATACCAGAGTAGTAGTAGAGAAGATTATTTTCTGTCCCCCCAAGAAGAAAAAATCAGTTTTCAATGGTAAAGACGGAGAAAGTTTATGGAATTTTCTATTTTCCTTCAGTACGAGGCATTAGTGCAATGAGTTTGATGACCTCCCCAATGACTTCCGTCATAAACAATGACAAGCACAGAATGGCAACTACTCGATGGAAGAAGCCCAGAAACAGATGTGGGCAGCAGCTGCTGCAGCAGGACTTGTTCCAGTGCAAGGAGGGGGAACATGGAGACAATCCATGTGAAGCTGCAAAGAGAAAGGAAATATTTTAAACAAAGATTTCATCCAACAGACCGGTGTGGTCAGTGAATGATGACCACCCTGGTAGATTAAATGAGATGCTGAAAGCCAGAAGCTTCCAAATGATCTTATCAGTGTGATCATCTCGGTTGATGTTTAAGAAGAAAAGACTCAATCGCCAGCTGTGCAATGGATTGGAAGGGATTCCTTTTGTGCTGAAGTGTGTAACAGGTATGTCCTGCTAGCATACAGCTTTTTTCTGCATTCATATGGAAAAAGCTGATCCTACCTCAGCCAGACAGCTGTGCTACACTCACTGCTCAGTGCCTGGGTTTGCCTGCAGCGCTGTGCCAGCAGACACAGCACAAGGAGCTGCTGGGGATCCTTCCGTGGCCGTGATGGAACTGTAGTTCCTCCCCTCAGCTGCCATGAACAGGGCAGACTTGTCAGACTTAAGCAAATAATGAGTATCTTTGCGTAAGGCCAAAGTGGCCTCCGGGACCAGAACAAAAATATCCGTTAATACCGCAGGGTGCTGCTTTATACAGGCAAATTCACTGAGGCAACGATTACTAGCAATAATATCACATACACAGCTGTACATACATTTACCCTTTTGACAAAACTAGAATGTTACAGCATCTAGTTTGACATTTCTGATAGATATCCAGTGAGATTTGACAAATTCCTCTTTCCTGTTGAGTTGCTAAAGAGATTCACTGAAGCAGACAGCATTAGGAAGCAATGCCCCATCCAGTGCAGAGGATGAAATAGGTTTTGTGGGACTTTAGGAACAAGAATATTCTCTTCACCGCACGTGGCAGCAGACAACACTCAACACTTTGTCAGCTTATGGTGCTAGAGATCATGCATTTTTATGATCTGTGAAAAAAATCTGTTTGCTTTTTGTATAAGAGAACCCAAAGACTCTACTGCTTGTACATTTCTAACTGCAGATCTACAAATATGTGAGAACCCCCAGTACTCACAGACTGTCGTCCTCCCTACAGCCCCACTCTGTGGGAGAAGAGCACGAAGGATGAGAGGTGTTCAAAATCTAAGTTCAGAGAAAACGTTTCTGTTGAACTGAAGTCAATGTGAAAACCTCCAGCCAAGGAGCAACCCAATGCCACCCACAGCAGGATGCAGGTCTGCTGTGCTATCCAATGGCAAGCTAAGCACACTGGCACTTGTGTTCTTGCGTCTGACAGGAGCAAAGAAGTGAGAGGGTAATACTGGGAGAGAATACTGAGTGAAGCAGAGAGAAGGAAGCTCCTATTGTTGGATGTGTGCCACTGAGACCAATTATGTACTTTTGACAGTAACCATTATAATTCCGAAGTCCTTGAACAAATCACAAGCAGAAAGGTTACCTTCCTGAAAATGTTCGTTGCCATTAAATAGCTGACCCCGTCTGGAGGGTGAAGGCAGCACTCAACAGAGAATATGGGGGAAGGGAGAAGAGAATCTTGTTACATGTATACCTGAGAAAACCCCATCATTTGTTCTGAAAAAAAAAAAAAAAAGGATTGCAGATTCACTGCAGATACTCTATTCTCAGCAAAGCGGACAGCATTCTGAGAATGCAGATCCTACAGGCAGCAGTGACAAACAGCCAAAGCAAAACCTCTCTGATTCCAGTGACAAAAGTCCACTGCATTTGGTGAAGGCAGGGTTTTACACTTCAGTCTGAAATTTATCAGGCTTGGACCCTCTTTTAAGCTGAGGTTGCTATGGGTGCTGCTTACAAAGAAAGCTGCCGCAGGCCACGTTCCACCATCACCAACACAGCCTTAATGGCCACATCTGAGTGGAACACGTATTTTGTGAAACATGTGTTTCAGTATCAAAGGGAGTTGAGACAGCTGATAAGAAGTGGGTAGATGGTTCTCTAGCAATAATAAAGACATAATATTGGGAGGAATAAAGATCTCTACACGCTTCATTCTCTATGAGTAATAATGCCATGTATCTCATGAAAAGTTTGACCAAGTAACAGGATAAAACATTCAGACTTTTGTTTTTTTTAGCATATCCAGTTACCTGGGATGCACCTTTAGTGAAGGTTCAAGCTGCTCTTAATTTTATCAGAGATACATGCACTCAGATAATTCTCTTCTGTAGAAAGTTTATTTTCTCTCTTAATTCAGATTTCTCTCTCACCATAAGTAACTATTTGCATAAGAAGAGGGAGTCGAACTTGTGGTTCTGAATTTCTTGGGTGCCCCTCCCAGTAGAAGGGTTTGCTGGGTGTGGCTGAAAGTTTCAGCACTCTTTCCCTTCGAAATTTCTCTTCTGTCAGATACATGACTAAAGAAACTAGGAAATAAAATCTGGCTCCAGATCCCCTTGTAGATGTCACCATTCCGTTTTGACCAAGTCCATTTTTAACTCAACTCATCGCAAACTATGATGATGGATGGTGAGGGGAAGAGAAAAGGAGAAGAGAGAGAAAAAGAGAAACGTAGTCTTGGCCAATTAGTTTCAGGGAGATACCAAGGCTTTAGCAAAAAAAAAACAAAAAAAAACAAAAAAAAACCAAAAACCACAAAACAACAACAGAAATCAACCAAATAGTTTTGGGGGCGCAGGATACTGAAAAAAACAAAGCACGAGATCATCATACATGTTTTACAGGATGACTAAAAAGAACACGAGAACTTTTCATACCACAAGTTGTTACAGAGTTAGACTAAACTTCTATGAATGAAATTACATATCCTATTGTGTCGTTCCAGGCTTGCAGACTTTTTGGCAGATGCAAAAGACAAAGATATTTTCATGTAATTGCCTCTGTATTCAGAAGAGAATGCTCACAGCTCAAAGGCCACAGTTTGCTAGTTCTGAATCAGTAAGTATGCATTATAATTGCAAACATACAGTTTAAGCTTCTTTCACTCATAAGGAGAAAGACAATTTGAGAGAGCAGGACAGATTGCTAAGAGAATTCTCGCACATCATAATTCTCCTATTAATTCAGCTGAGTTTAATAAGTGATCCTTATTCAGTCCCCAAAAGCCCAAACCAGAACATCCCTAGAAATAAATCTTCAGTCTCAATAGCCCTGCTTAAGAAGGTGAGGCTAAAAAATTTCATTAAAAAACAAAACAAAACAAAACAAAACATTACTACGTTGTCATATCTGGTTCAAAGCTTACAAACTTAAACAAGCAGTCATAGCAAATACTGTCCCCAGATGCAGTTAACCCGATCTTGGCAACTTCTGGTATCTGCAAAATGAGTTCTTTCCAGATCCTGGGAACGAAGTTACTGCCACTACAGCATTACAGCAGGGAGTCTCTCTCCCTAAGATCTGAAATCCCATGGGATTCAATGGGACAAGAATGACCTCACTGTCAGACCAGAAATTCTAAGAGCTTTACAAAGCTGTTACTCTGCTCTCACCTGCCTATTCTGCAAAGGAAAGAGGAGCTGAGAGACTGCAATACTTCCTCTGGTTTCCTTACGATGTCTCGGGGGGATGCTGAGGCAGCAGAGTAAGACCATCTGCTTCAGCATTTCCTTCCAGTGTGAATGCAGAAACAGAGAAGCCTGGTGGAGGGTTGGGGTAAGGGCTTCGGAAGGAGTGGGATGATATTAAAAGCAGAGAGAGAAAAAACAAAGTCAGAGAGGGCCATACTTGTGAGTGGAAAGGAAGCTATCGTGTGTTATAGGTGTTAGAAAATTCTATTGGTGAGACAGAAGGAAACAGAGACAGGATGACAGCGGTTATTTGTTGTGAATCACTCAGCACGAGTCTGAGAGTTAGAGGGAGGCAATGCAAGCCTGGTATTTTGGGATGCATCTCCAAATCTGCAAACATGCAAATTCTCATTATGTACACGAGCAAAAGGGCAGATATGAAAACACTGTGTGTGTGTGTGTACGAAGACAGGTCAGCAGACAGGCACCACCACTGCATGCAAGAACAACTGCATGCACAGAGAGTGGATGGAGCAGGAAGGGGGGCATGCAAGAGGTGGCAGGAAAGGGGAACATGAGACAGAGAAGGAAATCACAGAGGGGAAGGAGAAAGACTGAGAATGTGGGGGAGGACGTACAGTCTGCTGCATGGGCAAGAAGGTGGAGAGAAGGGAAAGAGAGGAACAAGTGGAACACTTGTCACACAGCAGATATGTTCGATGAAAAACAGGCATGAGAAGATGGTGAAAAAGATTAGAGATACATTAGAGTTGAGAAAAGAATAAAGGAAGTGAGAAGAGCCAATTAAAAGAGGGAAAAAAAACAATTTTATTAGTTAATAGAAAGCATAAATCCCTAATGAAAGGATTTAAAGACTTGGTCAGAGCACAGCACGCAGAGCAGAAGCAGAATTCCCTGGCGACCAGTGCTGACAAGCAGCCCTTTCACCTCTCCCTCTGCACTTCCATTTCAGCACACGCTTCCCTTAGCAACACCCATCCCTGGGGTGCAGAGCCCCCTGAGCAGCAGCACATTTCGTGCTGCTGAGGATAGGATGGGTGGCTGCAGTCCTCAGAGAAACAATCTCAAAAAATCAGCACAGAAAAAAAGGTGAAAGTGGAACTTGTGGCAATTAGAGTTAAATGCTGTTAAAGTCCCATGCAACTGCACCTTACCTTGGGTGCTCATGAGCGAGTGGGTGCCTCGGTGCTGCTGCAGCAGGATGAAGTCTCTATGTCGCCTCCATGCCTGTGACTTTGGCTCTTCCAGGAGCCCCAGAGAGGTTCTCTGTGCTCTGCAGCTGTTAAAAAGTAAAAGAAACACAAGGAGCAAAAGTCCTCCTGCCCTCCCTGCCCCCGAGGTGCTGAAAGTTTTGGGGAGAATCTGGAATAAAGGAAGCAAGTGCACTGGTGTCAGAATGAGTACAGAGCGACAGAAAGTGAGAAAAAGTGTGTCAGGGGCTGGGCGGGGCGGAGAAGGAAAATGCAAAGATCTGACAGGAAACCAGAGTATAAATCTGCTTAGGGTTTTTTTTTTAAAAAAAGCACATTTCAGCTCCCCAGTGATACTGCCTGTTTGCAAATGACTCTGCAAGCAGGTGACAGCAGAGCCCCAAAGAACCACGGTAAGCAAATGAAGAGGCACTGCTGCCCCTTCCCCAGGAAGAGCAGTGGGCACAGCAGGCAGCAGCCTACAGGTGATGGCTCAGAGCAAGAAAGGAGGCTGTCTGCACTGCCTGCCTTGAGCTGCCTGCATCAGGAGCTCCCCAGTGCATTTCCCCGGGTAGAAGTGGAGATGCTGGGTGCCAGCCAACCTGAGGCTGTGCCTCCAACCACAAAGCAGCAGCCCTTGCTTCTCAGCACACACGCTGGCCAGGTAAGAAAGAAAAGGACTGAACTGAAGAGAGTTTCAACTGAAACAGTTCCAGGCAGGAGGAGTCTTTTTTTTTTTTTTATTAGCAGCTAAAAGAGAGACAACAAAATGCAACAAAATGCAAGTATTAGAATATGTTACAGTTGAATGACACTGTAAAAAAACATTTTCCTAAGGAAGTCTATCTGCTGCCATACATCTGGGATAGCTTGAATGCTGGACCATGAGCTGAAAGACACACATGGGCAAATCCAACATTTGGATCTGTTTGAGGACACTGATGGGCTGGGAACCTTCCTCTACAGTTACACCAAAGAGCACCAAGGAGCAGATATGTGAGGGTGAACATGGTTGGAAGAAAACAACTGTGTATATACATGCATGTGTATGCTTTTGTCTCCTATAAGAAGCAGATAAAGAAAAGGAAAAACACTAGGATTAATGAGCATAAGGGAAAGATGGTTGATCATTAAGGAATGTGGGAAAGGGAGAAGGCATGATGAAAGTAACGGAGTGAGAGGTAGAAATAGGAAAAGCAGTTGTTATTTCCCTTTAGTCTAACAAATGGAAAGAAAGCACAGTGGAAAAAACTATCGAAAGATATAGCTGGGTCAAAGGATACAGCAGCCTCAAAGAAAACAGAATGAAGGGAGATGATAACGTGAACAGAAGTGGAAGGGAGACAGTATCTGGCTGAAAGTGCTATTACAGTAACACTCAGAAGTGTTCTATCAAACTGAAAACCTGAATGCTGTGAAAGTTGGGAGAGCAGAGTGTGCTCTAGGCAGCAAAACACGTGGGCAGCTCTGCTCTAATTCTCCCTTATTGTCCCCCTGATTCCGTGGGTTGTACCTGTACCATGAGTGAGGAGGGCCTAAGTTCAGCCATAGGAATAGTTCTGAAAGGGACTGTGGCATTCCAATTCTCTCAAAAACAACTCAAAGGAAGGCAGCAAGTTATCTTTCCCACTGGGCAACAATAGAATGCGCTCTTACCAGTTTTTTCCAGTGAGGACCATACTGTTTTGTGTTACTTATATCCTATGCAACTTCATCAAAATTCACCTCTGAATAAACAGTGAGCTGCCTGTGACAAGGTGCCTTGGGCAACCAAAATCTATCCATGTGACAGCTGCATGGATGAGGTTGTGCAGTTTCAGACATGACCAGCACAACAAGGGGAGAGCTGCAGATACTCTGGAGAAAAAAATGAAATACTGCTGTAAGAATTATGGCCCACTCTTGTTTCATCAAAAGCAGTGCAAGTTATTTCTGATCCAAGCTTTCCACTGCTTTCATAGAGGAAGCTGATTTGTGCATGCAACAGAGGAACCATTTTCAGCACAACTAGGGAAATGAAGTCAGCTGACAAGCAGGCTTTGTGGCTTCGCTTTGGTTTAAAACACACATCTTCCATGCACAGTTCCTAATCTGAAAGTAAATATTTGACAGAATTCAAGTTAAAATTCAACAAGTCTTGCTACATGTTTTCCCTTCTGTCTTTGATGCCTTCAGCACATTGGCTATCAGACAGTAGACCGTAAAACTGCTCTCTGGAGTCAAGCCAAGGTTGGGCACCATTTGTTCCTGATTCTGCTTTTGTTTTGCTTACCATTGTTGGTTACAAACAGCTTTCAAAAGGTCCAGTGCCTGTTTTAGAGATCCCACATTTCCCTGCACCTAAACTGAAGGAAGAGCTGAAGCATTTACTCAGTGAACAATGAACAGATTAAAGGAATCGATCACCAAAAAGTGAAGGACAAATCTCTCTTAATCATAAAGACTTGTGAACTGAGAGTAGCCAAGGAGAATTCAGTTATCAATCATAAAGCTACACATAACTCAGCAACAATCTTCTCTTAAAAGAATTTACACTTAAACCCAGTTTTCTGTTTTAAAAAACGTCTCTCAAACTATAGAAATATTATGGCTGAGATTACAGTTATTTGAAGCTGATAGACTGTGTGGATATGTTTCACACAATGTAAGTGTAGAAAATAACCAGGTTCAGTCAGGCAACGAGAACATTCAAGAAAATCCAGATGTTCCATCTAAAATACAGGTATATGCTGCAGAGAGCCTGCAGAACTGGAATCAATGGTTTCCTGATCCAAGTGCAGGGTGTAGGACCGACTCATAGAGTTACGTGTCCCTTAGAGAGCAGCAAGAGTAGAGAATTGCACTGAAAGTATTTGGCTCAGACTTTCTCACCGTAACGTTGCAGGAAAGCCCCTCTTTCTGTCCGTGCCCCAGGAATCACACGCTGTCTTTGTCCAGCTGAAGATTCTCCTTGTACACCTTGACTTCCTACAGAACAACTTGCTATAGAGTTGGTTCATCAGCACTCAGGAGGGCAGTCCATCGCTCAGAAATGAAGGTGCTGATTACCTTTAAGTAGCTGCAGATTGGAGAGCTAAAAAACATAATAAAAAAATTAGTATTTGGAAAAAGTACTAAACTGTCCAGCTCTTAATCTGCTGTTCCTCTTGTCCCAGGAGAGCCATGCCAGCCCGTGAGGAGGCTGCCCTTGACTCCTTACCAGTGTAATATCCCTGAAATTCCCTGGGTAGCAGAAAAGCATTACACAAACTAGTGATCTGAGAATGAATATATTGCATTTCCCCTGCTCATGTGTGCCATATATATTGTTAACACAACCCCTCCAACTCTTTAGAGCAAAGAAACAGAAGTATTAAATATTTTCCACATTTTACATATTTTATATTATCAGCCTTGCTCAACTGTCCTTAGAGACTATCGCTCTTACTTCGAGATGCTCATAATTTATCACTTCTCTCCGGAGATCTGACTTCCAGAACAGAGTATTTCCCTATTCAATTCACCAGCCTGTGGATAAGCAGCTGTTAGTGTTCATCTGCCTTTTCTAGACATTAACATCAGCAATGCCCCTTGATGTTAAGAAGCGACACGCAGCAGGGTTTCTGTAGCACCTCTGGGGCAATGGTTTAAATCCAGTTGGGAAATGCTCCCATCTATAGGTTTATGATACACATTTAAACAGTATTCCAATTGCTTGAGCTATGAAATAAGATGACAGCCAAACATATATCAGTGAGAAACGGATACTATGAAATTCTCTCATTCACTTGACAGTGTTGGGCTAACGTATTTTTGCACAAAATGTTCTCTCTGTCGACTTCAATGATTTATCTGTCTGCACTGGGTGTGAGCATCCTCACCCACCTTGCTAGGACAAATTTCAGTTCAAACCCATTGCAGGGGTTGATCTGACATCCCACAGCACAGCAGATGTGGCCTTGCCAACAGATCTGCCCTCTGCGAAGGGGCAAAGCAAACAACTCAGGTCTACTCTCCTCTTCTTGGGGCCAAAGTGAAGCAGCCCCAGGCTCTGTGCCACTCCTGCCAGAAGAGGCAGAGTTAATTTAGCAACTCCTCCAACCATTTCCTTTTCATTACACATACATTATTCATCACAACTAGCTATGAGCCGTAGCTCTGGTCCTTATGCTGGTCCTTATGCTCTTAATTATATATCCATAGCACTTAAAGTCCATGGATCTTTAAACCTTCCAGGCGAATAGTTCAGTTTCACAGCAACCAATGAGTTATTGATATACTCAACAGATGAGGAAACAAAGTTTTGGGGAGATAAAAGAATATTTGTTCTCCCTTGAAAGTGATAAAAGCACAATTTTTTTTCCGCATGGCTTAATTTAGAAAAACAATCTCTGACGTGCTGCTTTGTAAAAGCTGGCAAATGTTGTAAACTCAAGGCAAAAAACTTAAAAACAAGCATTTCTTATTAAAATAAAAAGGGAAAGGAAGGCAACTAATCAATATTACTACCAAAAAAAAAAAAAAAAAAAAAAAAGAGCAGAGTTCTGATCATTTTTGATCATTTTCTCCAGAAAATAGGCTGGAAAAAAAAATGATTTTAGTTCAGTGAATTTGGTTTAAAATGTTCCAAAATAATCACTTTCATATTTCATCTTTTGCTTAAAAACACAAGGTCATCTTTCCCCACTCATGCCATAATAGCACTGTCAATATGCATTCTGAGGATTTGGCTGTGAAGGACTTAACATAGCTGGGATGCGAAAGCTAATCTATCAAATCTGAACGTTAGGAGAAGTAAGGAGAGGCAAGTTACTTATTCTTGCTTGTTTGTTTAGAATTAGAAGGTTTCCTGTCTTCTTTATAGGTCAACATTTATTCTAATTAAAAAACGATACATGTCTTTAATAGAGACAAATTGGAAACAACTGCAGAGTTTAAATGGTTTTGCATTATTCTGCATTTTCTCCCTTCTTATTCTGTGCAGCTTCTGTAAAAGGTCAGAAGGAGAAAGCTTTTGGTAAGTGCTGTGCTCAGAGGGATGATATTCCTCGAAGTAAAAAAAAATTAGGAATAATTAATAATGTAAGTGATGCATTAACTAAAATAATAATTACACGTTAATTCTTATCATTAGAGATAAGGGGATTTTTTCCGTTGTTCAAAAATCCAATTCTGCAGCACAGACCTGGAAGTTAAGGACTTCTTGGTTTCCACTGCAGATCTTATACAGACATCTTCTGTGTTTCACACAACCAAAGCATGCCTCTCTGTAAACAGAGCTCGGAAAAGATTTGAGCTTGGAACTGTGGTACAAATGAGAGTTACCAAATCCACAACATGAAACATCATGTGAAATATGATAAGTAGCTGTTATAGAACCACAAATGATTGTAATAGGTCAAAACAAAGATCCATCTCTGCCAGAATACTGGAATTCCCCAAAACTGGAAGTTGAACCCAATCCTAAGGAAACCCACCTATACTCTCTTCCAAAGAAACCTCTGCAGGAGCACAAGTCCTTCATCTCTGGTTGTATTTGTTCTTCCAAACTCTTGTGTCCACTTTCCTTATAAGAGTGCATCTCCCAAGCGAAGGAAGCTAAGCAGGATTGTAGAAGAGCTCTTCAACTGCATATAAGCAGAAGTCATATATCACTGAACATCTTACATTTGTGAGATTAAGCGTAGTCATAAAACTATATGACTGCTGTTTATTGAACCATAAGTGAATACCTGGTATTGAGTTTTTTATATTTCTCTTTGAAACAATGCTACAGAATTCTGAAAGCTGTGCCTTCTTCCTATGTGACAAATTGGTGTTAGAATATTAAATATTTTACATCTACGTGTAAGATTTTCATTTCACTTCATTCCAATATTTGTATACCCACACGAATTACAGGCCAGAATCTTTTTAATAAGCAGTAATTCACTTGTTATTCGTGGAGTTATTTCTGATTCATGTGATGTAAAAGAATGCCAGCAACACGTGTCAAAATAAGTAATGGCGATGAAATAAATTCAAGCATATGTAAACTGAGCTTAGGCTTTTGTCTGTTGACCCAAATTGCCACGACTGTAATAATTTCTTAAATTTGTTACAGTAATAGCTAATGATCTTCAACAAAACCGAATGCTGGTTTTATGAAGCATTTGACTAATCAGCTGATTTGATAATGCAAGACATGAAAGACCCACGTTCACTCAGAGGGGTGTGACTGTGTTATATTTCACATATAGGAGGGAAAGAGATGGATACAATCCCTTCATTTGAGAGTTTAATCTGAAAAAAACACATTTATCTTAAGCTTGCAACAGTGCTTTGAGAGTCTAAAAAGTTTTGGATAAAGCAAACAAGCAGAAGTATCTGTTTCTGAAAGGCATCAAGTTGTGCATTTATCCTATTTTAGCTCAGTAGAATATAAAGAATTGGTACAAAGCCATAGGCTCCACTTCCAGTGAATACAAACAGTGCATTTTTAGAAGCTGCAATAAGTCCTAAATTGGACGTTTGGTGAGAAGCAGCAGCAGTAATCCTAAGAGTATTGACAGAAAAAGGGAGCTACCATTTTACGTTAGGTTTCAGGGAATTATACGTTCCCCCTGTGACTGCTGCATCAAATTCTTATCCTTGCACAATGAAACAAACTGTGCTCTGTATTATAACAACTGATCTATTGAGCTCTTTCTTTACTCCAGTATAATTAAGGAATCTAACTGTTACTCACAGTAATCCTGAAGATTTATCCACTGTAAAAAAGGTTCTTTCTTTTGGATTTGTCACCACTGTCTTTTACTAATTACATACCTGTTGTTAGAGGGCTGCCTCTCCTTCTTCTAAACAGAAGCCATGCATGCTTTATTTTGCAGGTTGTTGCATTTGCCACATCGTGAAAAATGAACGTGTGTGTGTGGGAGTACATTTGTTATGCACTACACTTAACAGATCACTAATAGATGATTCAAGTTTTCTTTAGCATCATCCATACAAAAACAATGGAAAAAACCCTTCAAGAAGAACAGTCAGTAATCCATTTCTAGCTGTGATCTCTTCCCTAAGAAAAAGCCAAGCGTCCAAACCACACTGTGGAGTGGGTCTGGAGGGACCAATAGATCGGTGCTGAGTTGATATGAAGGCTGAGACTTGAGGTACTCTGAAAACTGGCAGTCTTATACCAACACATGAGAGCAGTGGATTCCCAGTAGCTGTTCTGAACCTTCTGTCCTACTGTGTTCTTACAGAGCCAGGCACAAGGCACTTGTAAAACATAGGAAGAAAGAGCTGAAACAGAGCATTTAATTTTTCTCTGGCTATTAGTTTAAAAAATTATTAGTTTAAGAAATGGTCTTTTTTTATATCAAAACATTGATTTCAGTAATAGTACATTCTTACATTAAACGTATTTCTAATACAAGAATAGATTCCAAAGTGTGTAAAGTAAAAGGAGAATCAGGTGGTTGCCTGAGGCAAAGTGAATGTGTGGCTGGGGTTGGAGTCCAGCAGAACTCAAACATCATAGGATCCATATTAAAGAAGCACAACACAACAGAAAAACAAAATCCTCTCCAAAGCAGCCAAGAGGAGCAGGGAGAGTGAACAAACAAGCAAACTAGAAGTGCTTTGTGTAACATAGCACAACTTGATCTCTATTACATTAGTTATGGTTCAACCATTTTGTCTGTGCAAGGAATCATTGTGGATGCCCTAGGTGTTAAAACAAGTTTGGTAGTAAGTAAATAAAGGACCAGTAAGGATGAATTAGCAAAAAGAAAAAGTGAGGAGAAAGATAAAGATGACGACATAATGCTTTTGGCAGAGGCTTTCACTTTGCTGAGCCTAGACAAAGTGACAGCCCTGGCTGGAAGCTAAAACTCAAGTGTTCAGAGGAATGGAGAAGTAGAGCTCACTTTTATATTTTGCTGGGTTGAAAAGTGTCACTTTTCATTTTGCTTTTATAGTTGCTGGAGACCATTACTGCTCACCCCATATTGGCTTTCTCTGCCCTGGAGAAAGTAAATGACATCTGAGAATGCAGTAACCGTGTGCTTTATCGGCCCATTACATGCTATCCTACAGAACTACTGCAGGCTTGTCTGCAGCGCTTTAGCTTTACATCAGCTGGGTGAATCAGTGTACCAGGGACAGCTACTTTTGTTTGTATAAATCTCAAAGACTTTCCAATAGAGAAGCAGGAACACGATGTCTGCTCTGACAAGTCTGGAGGAAACCGTGATCATCACAGCAGACCTCACAGGAACTCTGCCTTCTGGAAGAGAGAAGGGGCGATGGGCAGAAGCACTGGGATACAGAGTGAATCTGTACATGGTAGATGCTGGACATGCCTTTTTCTGGCTGGAGGTGTGCATACACTGTGGCAGTTCAGAATGTCTCTGCGTGCTGTGGGGGTGAGGATGGTGCAGGAAGGGAGAATTCTTTTTGGCATGACCCTGAGAGGAGAGGAAGGGGCACTACAAAGGCAAACGACATCTTTTTGATTATGGAATGTAGATGAACCCACTGAGACTGTGGAGGAGGAGATGCCTTTGGGTGTGACAGCCACTTTTTTTTTTTTCTCCTAATGAATACTCAAGCACTCCTGTGGAAGAGGGAAGGAGGAAGCACCCAGCTATGCTGCTGGAACGGTCAGAAGCAAAGGGTAATTAATTCTGTCATGGTGCAAAAGAGAACAAGAGGAAATAAGCATAGGTGTTGCCTGTAGTTCAATGACTGGATGATGCTGGGGTTGTAAAGTCAGATTATAGGATCGATGCACAAACACAACCTGCTGCTCTGCAGCTGCCTGTAATTAAGGAGCTGGCAATTGTCCCTGATAATAGCACACTATTATAATTGAGGGAAAAGGCTGGAATAAGATCTAGTGTTCTATATCTTGATCCGGCAGACTCATATAGGTTCTTACCCTTCCATATTGTGAACAGTGCGACTGAAAAATGAGCACATAAAATAAAAGCCATTAATAAGTCTCTGCAGGATCAGAGCAAAGGTTTGTATTTGAAATCCCATGTTACGCCAGGAATGTGGCTTCATGAAAAAGATGTAAGAATAAAATAGCCTGCAAAGCATATTCCTAACATTTTTTTTATCTATACAAGCTGAGTTATTCATTAACATTGCTGCTATTCCTCCACGGCATCAGAGATTAACAGAATTGCTGCAGCAAAGGGCTGCAAATACTATGGAGAGGTAAAATGTTTACAAACATAAATCCAAACTAAATTTGATTGCCTTTGTGCAGCATCTCCATACTTATATAGATATATCTGACATCATCAAGTGGTAAAGGGAAGATGCTGATTCCCTGGGTTATTTCCAGGTGAATGTATCAATGGTGTGAAAAATCAAGATAAAAGCAAGAGAGAAGGAAGAAGGAACATGCATTATAAATAGCAGTGCTGGTCTGGCCCTTCATCCAGTCCATGGGAAGACATTTATTATCAATACAACAACAGATGCAGAGAAAAGGAAAGGTGGGCTGGTTTTCTTATCTCCACAACAAAGATAAAAATGCATCCCTTCCACAGTGCTCTTACGTGAGTGTTTTCAGTGCCTCAAACACGCTGCCCTCCCGTTACCTCCACGTGGATGCAGAGCAGGACATTTCAGACATTAGCTTTCTATTCAGGTAACGAATGACTTCAAACATAAGAGATGCAGCAAAAATAGAAACCAGAAACATTCAATGGAACATTTTTAGAGTTGACAAACTCAGAGAGTCCGAAGGAAAAGTGAACTTTCAGGCTCTGAAGCGCCGGAGCTCCGCCTACCAGCGTGAATCGGAACAAGAAGCCCAAAGTCTGTGCCTGCAGTTGTTCCCATACCGCAGGCAAAGCAATGCAAATACCAGCACCCCTCTCTCTTCCTCTTCCCCTGCTGTGGTCACTCCCCACGGTACCGATGGGGACGACAGCCGTACGGCGCTCTGCTATTTCAAAGACTCCATTACTTTTGCAGAATATGTTGCAGCACATTTACCAATGCACTGTGAAGTGTTATAAATAATTAAAACTAAACCATTCGTGTCAGAAATAAATGAACAAAGCCCATTGTGCAGTGCGGCATCCCTGATTTATTTTTATAGCGTTCATTTGGAGCATTTGTTAATTCACAAAAGCCAACAGTCCACACACGCTGGCTCTGCACCACGTCAGTGAGGTTATGTCTTCTCTTCAGGTTCTTAACAGAACAGATCTCTTTGGATCAATACAAAGCATACAGAATACCAACTGCTTCTTGGTTCCCCATTGTGTGCTTTCCAAGCGTGTGCTGTTCTGTGTGCCTCTTTCTAAGAGCCCAATCTGCATTCTGTATTTGCATAGGGGGACATGATATGCAGAATCACGTCCTAATCAGAAATAATTTTCATACAGCAGTGTCTAATATGCACACCTTGAGACTGCCATTATCTTGGCTGCTCCCTGACTTCCAGTAGGTGTGTTCTGAGCATCATAAATAACACCACTTCTTTTTCAAGGTTCTCTTTCACAGAGTGGAGATTTCTTTAGGGGTGTAGGTTATAGCAGCAGTGACCAGACGCTCTTACACTGTTGCTTTTGCTGTTGTCATTACCTGTATCACTGATAGATTTTGCAAGACGGTTGTTAACAAACACAGGAGAGAATAAATAAGCAGATCGCCTCCAAACTGTTGTGTAATATATACGTATTGTCCAAAGAACTACTGCTTTCTCAGTTAATTCCGTTTTAAAAAACATTCTGGATGAAAGCAAACCTCAAACCTGCAGCAAAATTCTTCTGCTAAACACCAAAACAATTCTTCAAAATTAGCAAACTCATAATGAGGTTAAAAACTTTGTTTAGACTATCTTAGAACCAATCTACAAGTACCTGCAGCAAAATAAAATCCAGAAATAATGGTGGACCATTCCAGTCCCATTTGATTCATTGAACAGCTGGGTTTCTCTTTACAGCTGTGGCTCTGACAGCTGTGAATCCCACAACACAGTGCTCACTGGGCTGCCCGTGCTGGAAGAAGGCTTAAGAAAGTTGGAAAGCACAAACATGGGTGAGAATCACAAGAAAGCACAACGGTCATCTCTCTGAAGTGTCTTTACTTACAGTTCTGCCACAAAATTTTCAAACTCTCTGCATGGATCTTTAATACATATGACTAAATTAATTCATGCTATTCCAATATTAATTATCCTCCAAAATTCTGCAGCTACTACACACTTATCTTTGGTAAAATTTCTCGGCCTTAATGATTGTGTGTCAATACTTTAATTGCAAGCGATTTCAGAGATGGAATATTTTAAATCTTTCCTAAGGTTTTTATGAGCTTCCCTGGGCTAATTTTTCTTGCCATTTAAAGAAATATATTCTGAGAGGCGTAAATGGATGTGAACAAATAGTAGAGCAGAGCTTTGTTCCTGTTCCATTGTATTCTGTACTACTCTGCATTGCTCTTCATCTGCTTTACGTGCTCACTGTACTATGTTTACTATACAGAAATTGCAGAGGTTTGTAAACTCAAGTCCCGTGGCCTTTCTACCAGTTGTTCTACTCATGAAACCGTGGTATTATACCCTTCCTTATATTTCAAGTGAACCACCACAATTAGTGGATTTAACCTTGCCACTTCATCGCATCAAAAACACCAATTAAAATGAATGGAATGCAGAATTAGCTGTCATACCTTCTAATTCTGAAAACAACTCGCTGTCATACGTGCTGTTTCGTAGCACAAATGGCTCCTTGATACCTGGGCAAATGGCCAATTCTAACTGCACTGCTCCCTAGAGCGGATATGCTGACCTACGACCTGCAAAGCGTGCTCCATTTGGATCTTTGAGAAGGATGTATTTCTTTGAGAAAAGCATATTCCTTGCTGACGTGGGTACATATGTTCCACAGCAAGTGGGGCTTTTCTGCTCTTCAATGCAAGGAGAGCCAAAGTGATGAGTACTTAGTGGGACAGGAGAGAGATCATCTGCCTCATTCATTGCGAGTGAGAACTTCTGCATAGCGTCTGCTGTGAAAATCTCTGTGGAAAAGGAGCTGAGCTTACTAGAACAAGGAATGTCTGCACCCTCACCTCCACAGGACCTGATTTAGCTCCCTCACATGCCAGAAATACATTTTCCCTGCATGCATTCGCTAAACATGGAGCCTGGCTTCTCCCAGAAGGTGCTATCAAGGCCTGAACTTATGCACATAATTATTATTCCACTCCAACCATCTTTATGCATGACCTGGATTTATTTTATTTTTCTAAGCCATTATTTAATACAATAGGCAGTGCAGAAACTAAGAAACTAATACAATCACTTCTGCTGTGTGCTGCATGCTTATCTGGCTGAAAATGCAAAAATGTCAGAACGCATGAAGTATATCAGAAGTGTCATTAGGCCTTCTTGGCATGCAGAACAGCACCAGAGAAGGCTTTATTTAAAACATATATTTACTCTGAACGACGTTGCTCCTGCTATATCTTCAGCACTCAGCTATTAGTTTTTCACAAAATCTCATGCTGATTTTTAGATATTTATAAATAGTGCACCCAACAATGAACAAGACTCAGATCTAGACTGAGATATGAATATGCACAACAGCTTTAACCAAATGGAGACACTTGAGTCTTTACACAGATGTGAAAAGTTCAGGTGCCTTCCAGCTCTCACACCTATTTTGAGCTGACAAACGCTGCGGAGACTGAAATGTTACACTTCTGGAAGGTCTCATTTCCTCAGGTTTACCCTCAGATTTAGCTCTGAACGGCCCTTTTATTTGGTATCTCTCACTTTCTGCCTTACATAGTATTTTCATCAGAGAGGAGCAGATCTAATGTGGTCACCTGCATTTCTATACACGCCAGCTCTGTCAGGAACTGGAGACTAGATTTGGACCCAGGGAGACACGTTAACATTACTGTGCCCCCTGAGCTGAACCAGGTCTGCCAGCAGACAGCAGACATATCATGCCAGCACTGACACATTTGCTGTAAGCACAGTCCCAGCTCGCAAAGGCAGAGGCTGGAGGGATACGTCCAGAACTAGGACCACAAACAGGAGCAACTGGAGCTGGAGGACCGGTGACCCAGCACTAAGGATGCAGAAGACACAGACTGCTGAGTTACACCGAGGCTTTTAAATCTCTTTTAAATTCAAGAATGCCGTAGCTGCTAAAGCAAGGGGCAGCTCTGTATTAACACAATCACCATAACAATGCCGACTCTTCATTATTGAGGGAACACTGTTTAAATCACTATTTTTCTATTAAAACATTTACAAAAAAATCCATTAAGTAATCTGCATTTCACAAATGATAGTGACCGAGGTCTTCTGGTGCTACAAGCATATCTTGCTTTAGGGCAACGGGCTCTTAACAACAGTCAGTTTACAGCAAATGAACATTTATCTGATTTTTTTTTATTTTATTGTATTGTATTTCTGTAATGGTGCTTGAAATTAACATTTTACTCAGTGTTTTCACTCTTTTTTGATCATTAATGTCGTAAATTACGCTGGCAAAATGAGTACAACAGTTTCATCTGTGTCCTGAAAACCTATTAACATTTTAAGTGTCTCAATACAAATTGTGCAGCGTTTTGAGGCTGACCATCTAATGTCTAAGGTCAAATTTAGGCCTACTGACCTGAGCCATACTGACTTTCCCACTGAAATATTTGCAAGAAAATTCCTATCAAATTAAAAGCAAAAGAGGAAAAAGGAGCCGAACCACATCATTACATGAACAAAGCTAAAGCAGCCTACAGCCAGCCTGAGCATTTCAGTGACATCCTCATACACTGAAGTATTTGACAAGCTGCTGGGTATGCTTTGTCTTGCTCTAATGTATTACAGTCTGCCTGTGTATCACTGTTCTTATGTTAACAAAGAGGGTTTTAAGCAGATACAACTAAATGTATACTTAATTTATCTCACCCAGTAAAGAATCCTTGAGAAAAATCAATTTCCATTTCAGAAGGTACCCTGGCAGGTTGGAAACCCCTCTGCTGCAGCGTCACACCTCTTACATCCAGGTTTGTGACATACATCACATGGTCCCCGTGGTTATCCTGCTTTTGGGTATATACTTGTGATAGAACATTATAAATGTAACTTAAGCTAGCAAAAGCTGTGAAAATCCAAGTTAGTGCTGACCACTGGCAGTTTTAGTTGCACACCCAGTGATCAACACCCACTTTCTGCCATCGTATGACCAAGAAAACAAGCATTTAGACCCAACTCTTACAGCTATTTAGTTATTACCACCAGTAACAACCAACCATTTGTAATGAGCTAAGGACAAAGTGGTTTCAAACTGCTATTTTATTTAATCCAAAATGCCCACAAAAGCACCAACTTCTTTTTTCTGGTATGTTGTTAATTTCCTAACCAAATGACACCATTTAAATGTCTGTAGGGGGATAACCTAATGTTGAACCACTGGCAAATTTATGATCTACTGCCTTGTAAAGTCCGTGATCTCAAAATGTGCACTTCATCCTCAGAGAGAGCTAGGAATCAATGTATTCTAGTGGTTTGAACAAATTTATTTGCTCACATATCTTTCTGTAGCCTGATAAATGGTAACAACTTACTCACAGTAGCAGAGAGAAATAAAAAGCACAGCATTAGCAGGAAAACAGTACCAAAATGATATCAAAAAAATCTTCACTTTAATACCATGGTGTAGAATGAATGTAAGCTAGTGGGACTGGTTATCAATTATATGGAAAGATCTGAAAGGGTCACATTGGGTTCCTCTACTGATAAGCTGCGTAACCAGTCGCTCTTGCCTAGATCCTAGGAGTGACACACATCACCTCAACATGTTTAGGTACAGCCTGCTATTCTAGTTTGTAACTGTGTGACCTGTTACCCCACAGGGTTTCATCTCACACTTCCCTAATATCCATACTGTACTTCAAGGAGTACAGTTTTGTGTGGTTTTGTTTCTTTTTAGATTGCAGCCACAGAACCATGAAAAACATTCATAACCACCATTGTTCTCAAAGTGCAAAGTTTGAATCTATAGATACCAAATAATTCAGCTCTATTAAGATACTGCTTGTATGGTCCATTATTTCCAAAGTAATTCAGTCCTCTTTCAGATTGAGTCTTAATTTCACTCAGAATGCTATATTAAACATAAATGACTGCGTGCATAATAACAGACTGTGAATTACAGGGCTCCAGTCTCCCAAAAAGCAATGGGAGAGAAGCTCCAATGGACGGTGTAACCAACAGAGCCCAAAGCACAACCTGTAGCTCTCTGTAGCCTGAGACCTGCTTTGTGTTTCAGACAAAATATTCATACATGTTCCAAGTCCTTGTCTCTTCCACATATCTACTTCTCTTCCACATTCTACTTCCTTTGCCCCTATCTCTGTGCTAACTCCTGCTGAAGCCAATATTACAATCAAGCATCCTCCTCCTACCTGCTAATCCCTGACTCTCTCACTAACAACTCATTGTTAAAAAAGTCATAGCAGCACTGTGTTTTGCCCCTCTGTATCCAACACACCCAAGTTGCTGTTGCACAGCATTTCCCACATTGGTAAAATGTTACACCAGCTGTAGTGTAAAAGGGCTCCCTGGGATGAAGAACTACAACTCAAATACATGCTGGTTGGGACAAAAACCTTGTCCTCTGCTTCCAGGTGTTCAGTTTCCAGATTTTTAGTGTGACAAAACTACTTACTCTTCTTCCTCAGTCCCATACCTTGGACATATCCAGACCTGCTGATCTTCGCTGCTTCTGGCTCCTCTTCAAGCATTTCTGTAGAATTCTGAGCTTCTTCTATGTGATATCTTGCAATCACTGAGAACAACTGCAGTATGAATGATGATCCAGGCGTACAATGAGATATGGAGGAATTCTGAGGCTTTTTTTCTGGAACAAATACACAAAATGGTAATGTGTGTTAATATATGGAACTATAATGGAACTATTGCTCCATTCTGCAAGTTAACATAAGAAAAGCAGGGCTGTAAATCTAACTGCTACATAACATAGGCCAAGAAAGTCACAGCTGAAGTTGCCCTTGCATTCTAAATTCATATGAATGCACGTATTGTCCATCATCCACAGTATTACAGATTTCAAAGGCCTATAAGGAATCAGATTCCCAGGTTGCACTGACATTTTGAAGACAGCTCTGTAATTCCTTTAGGAAGTGTTTTGAAAATTATCATTTACTGTGTAATCATACAATCCTTCTGTCTTGCTCAATAATAGATGGTGTTTATTGTAATGTTTGAGCAAATATAATCAAGTCCTTAATTTTGAGTGTTTCCTTAAATTGAATTTATTTTAGTGTGAAGTATGTATGTAATGAATCTCTGATCTGATGACATGCAATGTTTACTTTTAAAATAATATATGAAAGCTGAAAAGCATCTAAATATCTAAGTACATTCCTTTTCTGAATTCCAAAAGGACTCTGAATTGTAAAGAAAGAGGAAGCCAGAAATTTGTGTTCCTTAAGAACACAAATAATTAGCTGAGGCAGAACAAAGGAAGACAAGATATTGCAAGTGTGGGAGTAAAGTTTTCTCTTAGCTATTCATAGAAGTAACATATAGACTACACAACAGAAATGTTTGCATACAGTGTAAACACTTTTTGTTTGCAAAAGCAGAATGACTGAAATCTGGAAAAAGAAGCCACAGTTAAGATATTGACAGAAACCATTCCACTCCGTGGACAATTATCCATCCATGTGACAGGAGGCATTCCATTTTTGTAACCCGGACCCCCATTAAGTGACTGGGATTAGAAAATAGAGGGCAATTTGTTCCTAACTCTCCTTTGTTGCACATTTTTTTTTTTTTTAACAAGGTCTTATCCTCAGCTGCTCTGGGATTTGCAAGGATGAGGTATCTCCCTTATACCATATCCCTACATCCCACATCAGACTAAGAGTAAATTCCAACAAGCCATTAACTCCATGTGAATCAATAAAAACCAACCAAACAAAAATAAGCCTGAGAGGCCAAGCACATAAGATCAGAATTTCCAAGCACTTGTCTGATTTATAGACTCTCTTTACCAATTCTAAACCCAAAGCCTGTTTATCAGCCCTCTAGAAGTGCATTGGGAATGCCACACAGCCACTGCTCTTCATCCTTATCTTTGTCACCATTTCCCCTCTTCCATATCACAACACTACAGAAAAAGCAACTATCCCACTATTAAATATTACTGCAGGCATTTTTGCTCATTGTTTGAGTATTATGTACTTGATGGTTGTATACACGTGTCTTTAAAAATACAGTTGTTGCCTTCACGTATTGTTCTTTAATAAGCTATAGCTCATTGAAGCTTATAAGCCAAACATGCATGGCTACAGCTCTTAAATTCAAAGCAAAGAAACTGCAAGGTGCATGTGTGCGTGCATGCATGAGAGCAGGCTTCAAAGAGAGAAGCACTTTTATAGCACGTTAGGTGGGAGGGCTGTCTGTGCTAGAGGACAGGACAAGATGATGCTGCACCCTTACTACACAGACCTGCAGAATGGTTCAGTAGTGCAGCAACACTATGACTGGAAGCAACAATTCCAGGAGTACAGTTGCACCAAACTACAAGTTAAAATGAACGTGCAGAAGTAGCAAAGTGCTGACTTCTTCCCAACATAGCACATGAGTAGGCTATTTCTTTGAATAGTTTTGAGAGGTCTGGCCTTCTTGTAAGCAGAGCTTTGGAACTGTATTTTTGCAACATCTGGGTGGTTTTTAGCATCTGTGGAGCAATGCTACACCATATGCCACAGAAATATATTGCTGACATAAAACTTTCCATGCTGAAAGAAAGAAACAACACACATATATTTCCACATGCACAAATGCAGATGCTCAAACCAGGCAGTTTTTAACTCAATTCTATGCAGGCAGCTCCTGCTCTGCTGGCACTGTCACAGAGCTGCTGCAACATTGGTTCTGCAGCTCATCTGTATGGCCCCCAGTGCCTAAGCTCCAGATCCTCCACACACACACTGAACACCAACGGGATTTAACCTCTTAGAAAGAACAGACAAAATTAAGCCCTGCTCTCAATCCGCTGACTGAAGAACACTCACAACAGAAATAGAGCTGGTTCTGCACACGTAACATCTTTCTCCACAATAGCCATTAAAATAGCCACTGTGGAACCCAAAGAAAAAAGGTTGCCACATTTATTGGTGCTAAGTTACCATTACAGTGCTAAAGAATTTCCCAGGGGATTATCAAAATACAGCACAAGTGATTCTCTCCCTAATATCTGGGTCTCTGAGATCTTGCATCCTCTGAGAAAGTAAATCCAGTGCTCTCAGCCACACCATCCTGTAACACAGCACTTTATGATCATTACCATTGATTAGAAAATTGCTTTGGTGGATAGTATTTATTTATTTATTTATTAAGCACAGGGGCTGCTTAATCCATAGCAAACCAGGCGTCCTGGTGGCCACATGTAGGGAGAAGAGCCCAGAGAAAAAGTTTTAGATACAGAAGGTGCAAAAGTTTAAGGGGCCATTTAACTAAAATGCAAGGGGTGGGATAAGAACTCACTGCATGAATTTTCCTCTGGCTGCCATCCCAGCTTGTGCAAATATTAGCTTTGTAAACTGGAACAATGGCTCAACTGTCTGAAAGAATAACAAGCGACAGCAAGGAACTGGGTCAGGATCACTCACTATTTGCATACTAATTACTTAATCATTTCCCACTTATCGTGCAAATAAAGCAAAAGGTAACATTTCTCACATCTAGAATGAAAACCTTCAGATGTTTTTCATACAATGGCTTATATAGTATTTTTAGAAACTGTATTTAGTCCTCAGGAGCTCTGCCTAAGTCTTAATCCTGACATGAAACTCATCTAAGTCCCAGATTCATCAACTTTGCAAACGTATCGTAAGCAATACCACTAAGCTTTCTGGTAAACCAATGTGCTTAATGATACATTCATTCTGGAGCATGCACTCCTCTTTCAGTTTTGAAATGCTGCTTCTTAGTTTCTACGTTTCTCAATGTATTTATGGACCAACAGATGTAGCTTGCCTCTTTTTCAAGCCATATGTCCTTTGTCAATACAACAACATCTGAACTTCTGGCACTCTATGGATTCCCTCTTCAGTCATCATTAAAACAGTTTGCATTCCAGCCTGTTTCTGTGCATGGCAGATTTATGATAGAAATTACAAGAACCATTCATCTTTCTCAAGTTTATCATACACTTCACTGCTGGACCATTACCTTCCTTTAGAGAGGCCACTTGCAGGAAGGAAATTTAAGAGCAAAGCAGCTGGATGGAAACTTTTACCATTTGGACACTGTTTTTGTCTTTACTTTTTGTCCTTCGTTCAGGCTGTGCCCCCTTAGCTACAACACCACTAATTGTTTCCAAAGAGGGTGGAAGCATCAATGAAACTATGAACGGTGACTTTTTTCATGTATTTCTTTCAGTATTTTAATACTACAAAAGAAACAGTTCTGAATGTTTTGAGAGCTTGAAACTAGAAGCTGTAAGCTGATCATGAATTAAAAATCTGTCCTTATCAGTGGCAAGCAATGCAAGGTTGTTTGTATGCATCTGTTTACATTTGCCACCACGATATTCTCCAAATACAGATTCTTATTTCCAAAAGAATTTGAAATCACAACACAACTTTCATGCTAACTAATCTTTTCCAATTCCTCCATCAAGCAACTGCAGCACAAATCATTTCCTGTCATGCACAAACATCCACCAGGATCCATGACATTTTAAAAATTCTGAAAGTCCACATAGGCAGAGCACTTAATTCTTGCATCAGAATGCAGATAAATGAGAACGTGTGCGCAATCATATCTGAAAGGAATTTCAGATGATATAAAGCCTCAAATGAAAAGCTCTGGCCAAATGCAGGAATAACAATAATTCAAGCTTCTGTCTCCAGACAAAATGGAAACTCCGAGTCAGAGTCATGCACGTAATATAAACATCAGTCTTTGTTTATTATTATCTTTTATGAAGTAGCATTAGACTCACATCCAGGAATGACCCCACTGCCCTGGATACTGTATGGCCATACAGTACGAAATAGATTAATGCTAAGCCTGAGGAAAACTAAAGGAATTCTGGCACAAAGTGTGGGGTGGGGTGGGATCATCCTCCAGCACATATTCCACATTATGGGTGGCCTCCTTCTCTAGATTTTAAAAGAACCTTTGGACTTTTCTCTTTCCAAAGAAAATGGATACTCCAGTGCACAATCCAAGGCAAGTTGTGCACTCAAGTAGATGTGAGAATGCAACTCAATGCAGTAACGTAACCCACATAAGTAGCATAGCATTCCTGGAGACAACGCTTTGCTAATGCCCTAAGAGGACCGATGCAAAAAGTTCATTGGTTTCCAGTTGACAAAATATTACAGCTCTTCATTTCTAAACGTTTTATTGCATTCTCCCTGCTTCACTCCTTATAAATTAAAAGATGTGCAATCAGTTGTAGTTTGGGTTCCACAATTTCATGGCATGCCCTGCCAAACCCATAGCCCAAGTGTGCCACCTAATGGCCCAGGAGTCAAGAATGCATTAACACTACCCAGCAAACAAAAGCTAAAGCAAGCGTAGCTTCATTTGTTGAGACGGAGAGGATTTATTATTGCTTTTCTGAAGGACCTACCCACTACATTTCACTAGTACCTCCGAAGGTCAGATGAAATAATTCCTTTAAGACAGCTCAGACCTTTTAGATAAACAAGGATTTGAATGTAACTACAAGGTTAAAGCTATGCAGAATTATTTCATAATTGGAAAGGTTACGAGCTGCCCCAAAACTTTCATTCCCTGGTTGACTCTGTTTACTCCTCCTTTCACTGCTAAATGGCTGCATTTTCACAAATGAAATGAGCAAGTAGTGTGAGGCAGCAATGTGTCCTGCTAAATATACATGCTATTTGTTCACTTTCAAATTATTTACACAGAGCAAGATCATTGTATAGTCTCTCATGTGCTTAACACTGCAGTCCTATTGTCAAAATAGACACCTGCCTTATGAAGCTTCATGGAAAAAAAAATCAACACATGCATAGAGGAGTTCTGGAATAACATGAGCAGTGGTGGTACGTATGAAATCAAAGTATATCATTACATGAATAATTAAAATCAGAGTAGCATATACTAATGAACATAGCTGTGAAACAGAGTTCTTAAATATACCATCCATCAAAAATATTATAAAAGAAGAAAGGAAAAGTACAAACGCAGCTTAATTCACATAACATTTATTAGTAACAGAGACAACTACTTCATAATCATTTACAAAAGTAAACATTAGCCTATAACCCCTGCACTGTTTTCGTTAAGGGAATGAGTTACTTATTTGGTACATGCTCAAGAAACCGACCACAAGGAAGGAGCTTTGGGATTTACACTGAAACTTAGAATACAGTAAAGTGCTCCATCATTTGAAAAGAAGGTTCAAAAAATATTTGCATTTGAAAGCAATTAATGATTTTATTATACACATAGTATGTCAGCACAAGAACAGAAGATGGGAAATACTTACCCCATTACATTCAATTTTTTTCATGTTTGCCCAGTGTTTCCTTTTCATTATCAGTCACTGATAATCTAAGATATAAAATAAATACTATCAGACACAAAACTTTGTGTCAAAACAGTTCACGTTATTGATTTTGAAATAATTTGCATCAAACCCCCTCCTACTTCAAAACATGTCTGAACTTCCTGTGATTCTCGCCAAGATCTCCCACACCGTCCTACTTACTTTAGGCAGGATGAATTATATACACTTTCTGATTCTGACAAATTCATCCATAGATAAAGAGAAAGCAATCTTGTGGTAACGTTAACAGTAGTAATAGAACAATTACATCTGTTTTATGGAGCTGCAACATTATAGAATATCTCCTAGATGCCTAAGTGTGGTGCTTTAGGAGGAACAATTACTGAAAGTGTCTTTAAATCAGTGACACAAGTACAGCAACAAGCAAATGCTTATGCACACAGTGTGCCCCCAGCACACAACTGTGCGCTGGTATTTCATTCACAGTTATGTACAGCCATGCAAAATTCCATACACTTCAGCACCTGTACTGCACATTATATACGTTTCAATGCATGCATGTTAATCTCAAGTCCTGTGACAATTCTTCTCACTCTCACATTTCCTTCAAAATTCCAAGGGGGGAAAAAGCTGAACCTCAGATACGATGACCTTGCTCTGTTAACTTTGGAGTTCTGGAAAGCAGTGATAGAGTCACTGTGATAACAGGGTTCAGAGACTCTGGGCCTGAAAGAAAAAAACTACCATGCTTAGTGAGATGTGTAGATACCACACAAGACACAGCTGAATGTATTCCATGTTTAGCTAATCAGGAACTTGTTTATGGATGCCTGTCCACCTACCAGCTGTAAGGTAGGTCCCTTCATGCTGAGATTCCAAACTCCAGCAGAAAAGGCTCCTATGGGAATAGATCAATAAAACCATCAAAATAATGATTTTGAGTTGACTCAGGGTAGATGACAGCTGAGTTGTTGGCACCTGAACTCTTACCTCTTTTCCCCACTTCTCTGCATTCATACCTGGCCAATTCCACACGGAGCTATTTAATCCTGGTCCTCTCAAGTTGCAAGTTTCTTTCCATTTTAGATCTCATTTCTGTGATAAGCTGCCAAAGAGACAGCATGCTATCTCACTAATTACTGTCTCAGTATCTCCAGTGATACAACAAAAGAATAATAAAGGTAAGAAAACATCCAGAATAATTAAGGAAGTCTCTGTCAAGGTGTTTCTGTGGAAGTAAAGCTTAAATTATATTTCACATGTATTTGTTGACCAAACAAAAGATGCTCTACAGCTGGTGATGTAACTCCATGAATTGCAGCCATTCCCAGCCTTCATTTTTCCTTCACTACAAAAGGAAGAACAAGACACCCTCCATTCCATCCCTCCTTCATCTGCTGTGTTGTGCAATTGGTGTATTTTGCTAACACATGGAAGAAGTGTTTGTTCAGTCTATAATTATAACCAACCCTGACCAAAATACCAGTTTTAGTGGAGAATTCTTTCTACTGCAGGTGCTGGTAATTAGCAAAGAATGAATCAGTTGATGCTCACAGGCACAACCTTTCCTACACTTTTATTTGCAGATAAACTTCCTTAACGTATGATTCTCATAATGTGTGTGTATCTTAAGACCACAATTCTGTATAAATATTTAAAATAAATCAGTAGCAGCTTTCTCTAGTGACAAAATATAAATGAAACTTGCAAAGAAGAGAACAAAATGTTTTTACTGGAGTCTACTGAAAACTGTATGAGTTTATAATGGAAATTCTTCACACCACTCCCCCTCTCATTTCCTGTTGTCATATAAATAATTCACCAGCAATATCCTCATTCTGAACAAGAAGTGGAAAAAAATAAACAAACAGAAGACCTAGAGATATCTATGGGCTCTGCAAAAGTTTTTTAAAAATGAAATGAATTAGTAAGTTAGACTAGGTAATCACTTGTTAACAAGACAGCCTGACACTGGGATGAGAGGAGAGGACTGCAGAACTTGCAGATGCAACTGCCTCAGAGGCTGGGATTTGAGTTCCTTATCAGCCTCAGAAAGTTTGCTGCTGCAAAGCAAGGTACAAACACTGAGCTTTTGTATTTTAAGCATGCAGAGAAGAAACAGTAATTGCATTGTGATGGCTCAGAGTTCAGGTCAAAGTAAGTCACTAAAACGAGTGAATAATTTGAATTTGACACATCTGCCAAGGTAGGGGAATGGGCTAGGTGTCTTCCTGTCAACAGCAAGTAGTAAGTAGATTTTCTCCCATCCCTATCACGCTCCAAAGATCTTGAAGCCAAATAATCTTTTTATCTGAATAATCCAGTTTTAGCTCAGTGGAACAGGATATGCAATTACAGGATGTTGCTGCAAACTTCCACATTACTCCTATCAGTTTTACTCACCCCACCGTGACCTGTTGGCTCAAAAATAATTTCCAAGAGAAGGATCTCAGCACTTTAAGAGTGAATCCTGCTTCAGTACACGTGTCTGTTGAACACGTTCATTCTTCCAAGACTATTCTTCCTCTTGGGAACTCTCAAACAACTCTTCCAAAAGAGGAAGAAGTCTGAGAAGCTGCGATGACATTGCAGTAAGCCTAACTAACCCTATTCTGGCTGCCTTCCCCATTTGTCTAGGCTAGTGTAAATCAATCATGGATGGGATCTGTGCATGGCTGCCTATATTACTTTCAGGAGAGCCTAGACACAAATTCTGAACAGCAGCTGTGCCTGTTTAGTAGTTACAGGAGGTCATAAAAGGAAAAAAGGATAGTTCCCAAACAGGTGATGGCAGCTAAGCAAGTCAAAAGCTCTTCCTTCAGATATAAATACCTGATGCATCCTAAGGGTTTGCTATAATTAGGGAAAACAAGGGAGGGGGCAAACAGTTCTCTTCATACTTACAATGCGATTCCCAAAATAAATTATATCAGAAAACAAATAAGCAGTTTTTATCTATGTACTGAAAAAGAATGTATCATTAAAATAACAACTCAAAGCACTATAATAATGTTCTTCTATGATATATAGTGGGAAACTAATGTCAAAGCATAAATGTCTCAACATTATGAAAGATCTGAGGGGACAAATTCTGTCCTTAGCACTTCCAGGCATTTCTATTAAAGTCAATAACACTGCATAAATGTAATTCTAGGTAGAATTTGATCAGCAATTTATGAATGATCCTATATACTGCTGGAGTCTGCAGCTGTGTTATCCTGATATTTAGTTGCTCTATTGCAAGCCTCTGACTCCAAACAAATAAATACACCAGTGTCAGAATGCACAAGTAGGGTAATTCTCAGAGGGACTGAAAATGGATCTTCTCTGTTTGGCTATTATTCTTTTTTGATCATTCAAAGATCTTTCATATGGAGCAAAGGATTGGGCTGGGGGCTGGGGGAGGAATACAGGCTAAACTGATGAAAGTGCCATCAAGGTATATCTGAATTTGGGTTTTCAAGAAGCCTGGTTTCAGATCAAACTCAGCTCACACTGATGAATAATGTTTGTGAAGAGAAGATGGGAATGAATTTGTGGCAGAAACAAAATAAAACCACTATGAGGGAGATAATGGATACTGAAGAGTTTTTCTGCAATTGCTGGAGATAGGGACCCACATTTCTTCTCTGGGCTGATCAGTCCCATACACTGATTGGCACTGTAAGCTAATTCTATACATACAGAGGGGAAAATATAGGACATGCCTAACTGGTGAACGCAGACAGTCGTGCACTAAGTATCCTTTGTTCTCAAGTCTGCCTGCATAATGAACCATCTGTGACCCACAAGGCATTAGCAATGCTGGGGATGGGGTGGAGTGCTGGATTCTGCTGTTCTCAGGCCTCTTAAGGTGAACTGAGATGGCATAGCTGTGCTGTGCCCTGAGAACACAAGTGGAGCTGATGCAACAGCTCTCCATACCTAATGATGTCTGTATTCTCCAAACCATCCATCCATACTGGGTCAAAGAAGGAAAAGCTGCCCTAAATTTAGGTGTTTTCCTACCACATGAATGAGCTTTTCAAATCCAAGGCAAGTTATCTCAAATTCATTCCACTTTACGCTTTCAAAAAAGGAAGACAATGAAAACAAAAATTGATATTACTTGTTTTGCATTAGCAAATGGACAATTTACTTTCAGATCAATGGAGGGAACAAGGAGTTTGATCAGAATTCTGACTTTAATGACTAGTATGAAATGAAAAACAATTGTTTGCTTCAGACAAAGTAGTCTCGCCAGGTCAAAGTTACAGCTTCACTGATGAATCAAGGCACAGAGCTCAGGAGCAGATGCAAATCGAACTTCACCAACAAAAAACTGAACATCAGAACTGAGAACTACAGAGCACTGACCAAATAAAACAAAGCAAGATCCCTTTTTTTCACCCCCAATTTTAAATCTTGGACCAGGCAAACCACAGAATTGCAATTCGGAATGAAGAAATATCAAATTAGAGATGCAGACCAAAAGCATTCCACAGATCATTTAAATGAAACCAACAGTTCTGTCTTCTAGGACAGCATTAAACTCTCGTGGTGGTTAACAGAAATCAAAGGATTACTCTCCACTATTATCCTATAACAAACAGAATAGGTTAATAGCTGTCATTGCCATTTCTAAATGGAGCACTATATCATTATGCGTTGTTAGAGCTGACAGGCACACATCCCTGTTACAGCACTTCTGTAACCTCACACAATAACAGCAGTGAGGTTTTGCAAGATATTTTGATTTTTGCAGATATTATAAGATTTCAGTAAAGTCAGTGTTTACGTTCGGTAGGGGAAAGGAGAGAAAACAGAAGTGTTTCTCTTCTTCATTTTAATTTAATGTTATTTCTTACACAACTCTTACAACTTCTTTGACACATGAGAAATGCCTGGGGGAGGCCAGACTGTCAGCAAAACAGCCAGGAAAAATTATTTATGGAAAGAACAGAGGTGTAGGTTGTTTTGTTTTGAAAAAAAAAAAAAAAAAAGACATACTCCCTTTTGAGAGCAAAGGGAAATTCAGCTCTATGAGTTCTTCTTGAACTTCCCCCTTACTGGAACAAAACTGTCCCAAAGAAGTAGAACTCCTGGCACGCAGAATAGAATTGGAAATTGCCATCCTGTGCCTCCCAAAGTTCCTTACAATCTATTTCATGCTTGCTTAGGGACTCAGTATTTCTGACCTTTCTGCTGTGTTGTAGTTCCAAAATACAACAGCCTGGCGTTCAAAGGAGGTCTGTGAAACTCAGAGTCAAACCCACGTCTGACTTGAATTCACCTCTGTATTCTGCTGCCAGACTTCACACCAGAGTTGCATATTGGTATAAATAATGGTTTCTCCTTCCAGATTCTTGCAAATGTTTTTGAAATATCAAATTCTTCTTTGTGTCTAGCTGTACTACCAAGTTTTTCCCTATAAATATAATAGAGACTGCAAGACCAATTTATCACATATCTAAATATCATGACCACAATTAAGTTTCCTATTTTTTTTTTTTTGTTAAGACATCCTTAAAGTGAGACTTGGCTGATAAATCCACCTCTGCAGCCTCATACCACATGACAAAGTTAAAATTTTCCACAGGACAGAACGTAGAAACTGTCATGATTATCAAGACCATAGCACTGTTCTTGCAAGAAAACCCATGCAATGTGTGACTCAGGTATACAAGTTCCATGAACAGCTGTAAGTTCCCTCACCACACTACCAAAGGAACCTGACAATGCACAACATACATCTGCACTTAAATCTGTGGGTTAGCAGTCAGTATTCTCATATAAGTAACTACTGCCAATGGTGTGATTTCATCTGTAGCCTATTTGGGAGCATGGGCAGCTTCAGTGCATTACCATGTGCTTTCTTTCTCAATCTATTTTCCTTTGTCACTCACACTGTATAAATGCTTCTGGTTTCACACGTGTCTCCTGCAGCATACTAATTGTTCCAAATGGTTTTATCCACAGTTAAGTGAAGATAAAAGTTTAATGATTTAATTAGCAAGCTCCAGGAAAAAGAAATGAACAAAGGCAGGCGCTTTTAGTGTCTGTCTCTCATGTTACATTAGAGCCATAGGACAGTGCAACATTCAACATCACTTTTCCTGCAACACAGCACTTGGCCCACACCATACCAGAAGTGGAGAACAACAGATGAGTGAGTTATGGCTGTTCTTATCTGCATGTCACGAGTGATGCTTATTCAAAGTAAGAAGGTAGGCTTATGGTGGAAAAAAATTACTATCCTTCGACTCCTAAAGCACGAAAGCAAACAGAAAATTCAAGTGCTGTTTTCTAAAGGATAAGAACTGGTTTGTTTTTAACATTTCCTCATAGGAGGAACACAACATAAAGGCAGTTTGAACCTTCCTCCAGGATGCAGCCATTCTAATTCTGCCTCTTGGCTCTCCTCTCCCAAATATAAAGTTGGTTATAATATTCCATTTCAAGTGTTGCACTGCTCTCTAATACACATACTGAATATCAAAAAGTAGCATGCAAGGAGATGAAAGGGAGTCTGGATTGTTCAGTCATTATAAAGCATGATTCATTCAAAGACACTAAATAATCGATAGGCAGTTTTTCTCCCTCAGTACAATTCATAAGGATCAACTGTACATGCGAGCCCCCACTTCAGGAATTAGAAACAAGGCCAGAGAGCAGGAGGGTACAGAGAGAACACACATTTAACTGCAAATAGCATTCCAGTCCACTGTAATGTAATCATTGTTTTAGTTCACAAAATTGGTGGTTGGCAGCAGTCTCGCCCTGCCAGCCATCGCTGACCAAGAGCTGTGTTCACAATGCGCTCTTGGCAAATGTGGTCGCCATGCAGACACTCAAAGCAATGTGATATCTATATCCTCATCTCATTATCGTTATCCTTCTCAGCCAGAATCCCCAGTAAGAAGGCATAGCTGGCCAAGTTCTACGGGAGGCTGCATGCACAGGATAATAAAGCTGTGAAAGCTACACGCAAAGGGAGGATACAAAACTGATGTGTCATGCAGAAGGTAAGCAACTGATAAGGGATGTAGTGAAAAATTGAACTCATCCCAGTCACAAAAATGCTGCATAGCATGCAATTCTAATGCTTTTTAGTAGTACAAAGTGTTCTTTCAATATTCTGGTTCTTATAAAACCCAGCATCTCAAAATATGGACACTGCTCAAATCATCAATCTACAAATACTCCAAAGCAAGGATTCAGTTTCTTATGAGGTAATGGATCACAGCAAGTCACTGTGTATAGCTAACATCAAGCTATCAATGAAGGGGTGACAGCACAGGTGGGAGAAGCCTGGCAAGTTACACTGTGAGTTGTAGAACTGACAGAGCAACATTCATGGTAAGGGTCTCATGCTTAGAATCCAGACTTGCTTCTCAATGCTTAATTAAGAAGCAAATTACATGAAGTGTACATATCAAAGTCACATTTCCTGGATGTTTCTATGCTGCTCATTTCTGCACAATATGCTTTTCATACTACTTGATTTCCTTAATGTAAATCTGACTAACTGAAGATGTGTATTATTACAAAACACTCAAATGTAGCTTTGTTAATAAAAGTGCGTTCAGAAAACAGAAAGAAAAGCACAAAAACTGAGCTATTTGCTTACTAAAGGCATCACCCATTTACAGCTGATATTTTCTGGCTGGTTTGTTTCATTTTGTTTTCTTTGGAAATAAAAAACAAAACAACCCTCAAAAAACAGAGCCAAGGAAATCAACGGTTTTTAACTTAGAGCTGCACTGAAGGCACACATGGGCAGTTCAGTCTCAGCAAAAAAATCATTACTTATCCCTTGCAACTAGGCTTGATGGATTTTCAGTAATTAATCATAATTATCTGAAAGAAAAGTACTGTATGGCATGCCCACAGTTTCCTGGTGAAACAACCAGACACTACATTCCTCCTTCACCAGCACTAAAGGCACAGGAATACTTGTGCTACAAACAATTCAGCTGAAGTGTTAATGATGCACCATAGGCTTCCAGTAAGCAAACGCCTTCCCAAAGTCAGCCACATTCAGCTCATGTCCTTGGAAATACACCTATGAGATCTTCAAAAGTCCCCTAAGAAGGACTACTTCAGGAAGAAGGAAACGTAGCAGCCTTTATTTGAGATCTCTTCATTTTTCCTGGAAAGATAAATATTTGAAAACACTGTGAGATTAGTTTCAAGTCTTTCTCAAACAGAAAATTATCATTGGTGAGAGAGTCAGCAGGCTGAACCAGGACACAGAAGCTCCGTGTTCAGCAATATCTAGCAGAGGTTCTCACATTGCTGTGGCTGTACTAGGAAGTCTAACTCAATTATAAGCATTACTTAATTTAACAGTAAAAAAACTGCTGGAGGGGGAGACTTAATATGAATTTTTAGCCTGATAGCTATTTCCACTTTACAGGTTTTGAAAACAAATGTGGCAGAGTTTCAGTTAGCAGAGAACACATAACGACTTGGAAGTCTGTTACAGGAATTGAGGAAAGGAGGATTTGCACATTTTTAAGGTGACAAAGTTTCAATGTTATCAGTGCTGACACACGTGTGCTTAATTCATACATACCTTACAGAAAGCTGCCATCAAATCATGCAATGCAAAATTACTACAAGTGTTTCAGGAGCATTTATGGTGACAAATTGTTTGGTTGCTCTGACCAACTTAAGTAGGAAAATTTACATTATAGAAATTCCAACTTGATATTTCTCAAGTTCAAGCTGAGCAGAGGCCTTTATCTAGATCATCTCACTCAGTAGGATAAGGAACGGAGTCTTGGTTTCCTACAGCCAGAATTACAGATGGATCTTAACAAAAGACAGCCTTTGGACAGCTTTTCTGTGCAGAATGGACTTTATTAGCTATTCCCAAATACTGCCATGGGATTCTGGAATATCATATGGTTTCCTCAATCCTATTCTCAGAGCAAAGCACAAAACTTTCGCATAGAACGTTGCTTTGTTTTTCAAGAAAAGAAAAAAGATGAAGCAAGCAGGGTGAAGGCAGGAGCGTTAGCATTTCTTATGGATGTTAAGGCAAACAGATGCTCCCTCCTTTTTAAACTGTAAAAAGTCCAGTCCCACTGATGACAAGCCTCAAAATGATGCTTTTGGAAGGAGCCAATTCTAGAATATGATCCTGTGTGTTAATCCTCTGCATATTAACTTCAAGAAGCCTGATTTGGGATCAGTATCTGCGAATTTATTCTCTGGAGGCTGTGATCACAGAGGCCTGATAAAACAAATGCTTCTTTATTTACAACAGGATAGCTTTGTAACCTTTGTAACAGAAGGAATCAAGTATTTACTAGCAAGCTTATCTACCTTCATCTCATCACTCTTTGATGTTCCTTTGGGAGCCCACATCTTCACACACCTTTCAACTAAGCCTCAGTGTTTGTCAGCTTAACCTCCTAGAGGTCTGAACAAATGATCTCGTCCTTCTTTCAGAGAAAGATGTTCTAATTGCTCACAACTCTTTAGACTTTGTGCCATGACAGAGCAAGGTTTCATTTCATTGAAGCAATGACAGGAGGGCCCTGCCAAAGAGCCCACTAATTATTTTCTAAGGATATGTTTTGTTTTTTAAAGAAGTGATATCCTACCCTTTGCAGTTTTGCACAATCTCCTATCCTTTCCTTATAACTTCTCTTTTTCATGTGGAAATGAATTCATTGCAAGTTATAGGTTTCATTAGATCACACTATGGGAAGGGAAAAGTTTTCACTAACTACTAACTCAGATAAGGAGTAAGATTTTTTCCCCCCTCTCCTTATGAACACATTCTGGTTACTTTCATACCAGGTGTTGTAATTTGTACTGTAAATCTGACAATCACTGCTTTTCAAATATTTTAGAAGTATTATGAGCCATCACAGCCCCAGAAAAGACAGCCCTAGATACAAAACGTGAGACCATAAAGAGCCAATGGCACCAGAACCCTGGATATATGGGAGAGGTCCACAGAGTTCTGCAAGTGCAATCGAGTGTGATGCAAAGTACGTCACTGCATGGTGCCAGAGACACCATGACCCTGAGAGCACACCACGAGTACACCATCCCAGGCACATCAGCATTCATGGTCACAGAAGTTGTAAAAAATATTCAGATCAGTCATCATGCCCCATCCCTACATAATTAGTATTGCATGCTTTCCACTGCCCAACGCTGTCATTTACAACATTATAGATTACTGCTTTCCATTTCCCTACCAGTATTGTGATTTCTGCCCAAACTGCATAAAGGACAATTGTAAAATATTCAAGGAAAAAAAACCAACAACCAAAATTAAACTTGATGACTTTGTTCATATCTGCTTTCATTAAGCAATAGGCATTTCTCTCAGGACTTGATGAACTGCTTACCTGAGGTATGGCTCTACAATCTCTGTGATTTAAGGCTTGCTTACAATTATCTTCATGGAATTATAAAGATGGAATGAATTTCCAACTTAATAGATTTCAGTGCTTAATTTGCCAAGCTAACTCTTACGTATTTCTTATTTGTCTTACTGGCAAACAGTAGTTAGAGTGAGAAAGTGCTATGAACAAACTGCCACTCCTATGAAATTCACTGAATCTTCTGTGCTGCCTTTTAACAAGACTCTGGAAAAAAACAGGCTTTTACTGGGTGCTGTGAAGTTTAACCAACGTAGGCTCTGATGGACCAAGGAACTCCTCAGTAGAAAACTCTGATCTCAAATTCCTGATGAATACATTTTGCTTGTCAGCTTATTTCAAATGACTGCATATGACCTAAGTACAGATGGTCTCTCCTATTATGTTGCATTAACACCCCTGCAAACATTGTATAGCTTAAATTGTACCCAGAAATGAACTAGAAGTGAAGTAGATCTGAAAAGGACAAAGATAATTTGCTCCATTAAGAAGCAGGGCGGCAGAATTCTACATTAGCTGAGATTTCAGAGTGGTATTTTGGTACTGCTCCAATACAAAGTACACATCAGCAGTCAACTCTGGAAATGGCAAAGACAGATAACTGCAGTGGGGACTTACCTTCAAAACCAGGGGAAAAAGCAATCAGGACAATGTGGGAAAACAGAGCAATGCTTCAAACACTGAATGTTTTAAAACTTTTATTCTGAAAGTTATATTAAAACAACAACTTCAGACCTTTGATTTTCCTATCAACAATTCTATCCTTAGTCTGGAGAGTACACCCAGTCATTAAAGTGCAAGTTCTACTTCATGTAAAAATCTTGATGCAACATTAGCTGTCAGTTTACTGCTGACAGGTTTGTCACGTGCAGCTTCATAAAGCACTGCCTGATAGTTCTACAATTACAATGCCTGAAAATTATCAAGTACCCAGCAGTTTTGAAAATCATGGTCTTCCACATCTAAATACAGACGCAGGATCTTCATCACTACAGAGAATTCTTAGCTGAAATAGTAAATATTAGTTGTACTCTGGGTCTCAATCCATCACTCCGCACAGCGCTTTGTGAGATCTGGATGAAAAGCAGTACAGATCTATTTACAGGATTCTTTCCAGAACTCTGGGAGTATTTAGAGCTCTGTAAAACCCTTCTTTCTTTAATATGACTTATAGCTTCTTTAATATGACTTATAGCATACTGCCCTCAAAAGAACATATATGACATTCCAATTTTATACACTGGCAATTGGAATGCTGTCAGCCAGATTTCTTTTGCCTTACCGTACTTTTGGTTCTATTTTTGCTTTTTTTGTGTCACAGTTTTGTCTTATTGATGGATGTGGAAGCTAAGCTATACAGTGTGTACTCTTAATTAAAATAAGCTTATTTTTAGCTTGTTAACCATACCTTAAAATTATTAGTTTCCATACATACGTTGCTTCTTATTGATTGTATGAAGTACTTTTAAAAGAAAATAAGTGTCAAAAAACAAAACCCAAGAACATGCATGAGCTTAGGGCCGGTGAAGAGAGGTAGAATTACAGCTAGGCAACCTTCCAGTAATGTCACAATAAAAGGGAGGCTCAAGCTTTTGCTGTGTTTATCTGCCCAGAACCCTTTTTTATTTATCAGAACACCTGTTTTACAAATACAGCACACAGTTTTCTTTGTGTAGTGCCGCATTCGTTTTAACTCTATTAAATAGACAAAGGTTTTTTAGTTTGTTTTTCTTTGAAGGCTTTCTATACATCGAGAGTAGCAGGGCTGCTTTTCAGTGGTTTCAAAAGGGTTCTATCAGTGAGTCTCAGGGTGCTCAGCTTACAGCGTCCAGTGAAACCAGAGCTGGACTTCTGCAAGAGAACCCCAGTGGAGTGCTGGGGTAGGAGATGTAGGCAACTGAGAAGCAGGAAATAAAGAAAGAACAACAACAAAAAAAGGAGTATGATAAAATCCATTCTTCCCATGTCTTTTCATGGAGAGATTATCATAAAAGCCTGCTCACAGGCCTTTTACTCAGTCTGAAGCTTGTCACTGGGATTTCCCCTGAACATTCAGCATTACTACTACTCTCATGTACAGGCAAATATTTATTTTACAAAAATCCCTTTTAAAAAAGATATTTAGAAATGATGCATAGCTTGATGAGCAATCTGGGGAATCCCAGAGTGCATAAAGCTACTTTTTCATGCAAAAGAAAACACGCAAGATTTGTAAACATATAAGAAACCAGTCAGTACTAAAGAAAGGAAATCAGATCAGACTCCAGTATTACAAATCAGTAAAATCTAGCAAATTCCACAAAGCTGTATAGCATAAAATCAAGCCAGGTCTGTGCAACAGTTTCCAGCTGAAGTGCAGACAGAAGATGCTCTGACCTATGTCCACTAACACAGCTATTAGTCAATAGTAAAATATCTATTCATCTCCACTTTAATATTAATGAAATTTCTTCTACCAAGGCACAGCTTATAGGATTTTTTTTTTAATCATATCAAACAGTATGGGCCAAATCCAAAAGCAAGCAGTCAGGCAGAGAAAAGTACCTTCCCAGCTGCACACTGTGGGATGGACAAAGAACAGCTTCCATCCCACCAGAGATCAGGCCAGACCCCTCGATGGCCACGTGCTCTCACAACTGCCTCCTACTCCACATTGCAGCTGTGTAGCAACTAATCAAAGGCATGCTGATTCCATTCATTGCATGTCTACCTGGTTCCAAGTTCTCCTGATCCTGATGAAAGCAGTTGATCTTTCAGCAACAGACATGCTGTACTTTGTTCTGCTTTTAACCTTTGTCTCATTTTAAGCTGTGCACTGCTTACTAATTACAGAGTTGGACAAAACTGTGTTTTTCTGCCTTTTATTATAATAGACAATGTAATGTTTTCAGATGCATATGGAGGATGTTCATTATAACCATTTATACACACCTGTATCTATTAATATACACAAGCCATATTTGCTGTATTTCAATCTTTTCTAGACAGATGCATTCACCTACATGTATATAAACACATTCATATACAATTTATATAATAAAGAATACAAAAGCTCTCAGAGGGTGGTATTTTTCCCATAAAAAGAGAACCTGCACTGCTGTGGCAAGTCGTGTAGCAGGCCTACATATGACTTATATTATGGCGACACAAGTAAGACTCCAGTTTTCACTATAAGCCTTTTCTACTATTGTTGATCCTTCTAATCACTTCAGCAACAAGTAGAACTTGAGATCTTTAAAAGAGGCTATGATCAAAATACATTGCAAGAAAAGCAACCAAAGGATTGTGTACAAACATCAGGCACCTCTGCAACAAGGAGCCATAAATACCACACACAGCTGCAGCCAGGTCTACCCTGCTGCCTTGAGATGGGGATACAGAAAAACGGAGAAAACCTTTGAGAAGTGACACCCTGAGGAGGTGTGCCCCAAGACCAGAAATCAACAAAACCACACTAGCCTCTTATGCACCTCTGTAGGACCATCATATGGAAGGTATTATAAAAGCAAAAAGCATTATTGTTATTACCACTGGTACTGACAGCTGTGCAAACACAAGGAACCATCTGCTGCTGTTTTATAAGTGCATGGGTGATCTGGGACAGCAGTGAGCTGAAAACATGACCTTCCTGAGTGAAGTTGGATTAGTTTCTAACATTTCTGTGAACAAATTTGTGGGCTAGAGCCTTAGATATACTCCTCTGGTATTTCCAACTTAGTTTCTGCATGTAGGTGTTATGTCAATGTTTTTGTTTATGGCCAAAACTTTTAAGCCCTCAGGACAACTGTCACTCACAGGCCTTAGGGGATGTGGTGCTCTGACATGGATTTGTTATAGATGCTGTCCACCTTCACAACAGCCACCATAAAAATAACACAAAAAGCCCACCACCACCTTCCCCTCTCCATCTCCTCCCCCTCAGACAAAAAAAAAACACACAGCAACAACTTGCATGTTTTCCCAACCTCATCTACCACACAATCTCATCATTTTGCTTCTGGCATTGCTGGCACCGGTCTGCAGCGTGCCATGTCAAACTGTTCCCTATTAAAAGCATGCTACTGCTTTCAAGCACGTAAGAAGTGCCACAACTCCAGTAAGCAACACACAGTGATCTTGGCTGACTGTTCACTGGCAGCCCATAAGTAGGACATTAAAACCCAGGCTCCTCAGTAAGAAAAGTAGCTCAGCATTGTGCAGAAAATAGAGGCTGGGGTTGTTTCTGCTACATAGAGCACAAAGCTACTTAAGTAGTATTTCTTCTTGTCAGTTTGTCTAGTGGAGGCTACAAGAAACACTGCATCCATCCCTGAAAGTAAACTAGAAATTGTGACATTATGGAAAAATTGTATCATACAAATAAGAGAACTGAGGCAGAATTTATTCATCTTAAAGATAAAATTCATAACAGACGTTCACTAATTGACCCTCATGGATTATTTACTATTGGAAATGACACCGTAACCCTTGCCCTTCCAGTGCATCACTGAATTTCTTGCCTTACTTTTAAACTGTGGAATTGTTAAAATGAATCATTTGCTACACGAACTCATTGCTACAAGAAAGAGGCCAAAAAACCAAGCAAAATTCAAATAAAGGATCAGACATTCACACAGAAACATCCATAATTACATCATCTAGAATAAAACTAATTATCAGGAATATAAGACTACATACTTCAGATATCAGGCCAATTTCACAGCTGCTTTCATAAGTACCTCATAAGTACCTTGTGCATTTCGTATTCACCACCAATAAGTATCATACTTTCAAGTGTCAGAGAGGACACAGTCTTCAGTGAACACTCAGTTTGATCTGTTATGTCAATTCTTAGCTGCTTAAAAATGCCTAGAAGAGATTTTGCATTGTGAAAACTCTGAGATCAAGTAGTAACTGATTTTTTTTTTGAATGGCAATTGTATGCAATATACTTCCATTCATTTTCACATAATTGTGACCTAAAACTTAATCATATTAACACCAAAAAAATTATGTCAATCGTTAAGTGCTCTTTAGTGCACTGTATATTTTCCTGACATACATGTATATTTTAATAAAGCTGAGTGCAAAATTTATAGGAAGCCTTTTAGCATCTTTTCAAGCATGAAACCACCTCACTACAGATAAACTACTCCACAAAAGTGCATAATGCAATGACAACTCCAGAATTACACTGATAACAGTGCACTGTACCAACTGAAGAGAAAAAGCTTTCTACCTTATGTGTATATACTCCATGGGTTTTTCCATTAAACTAAAAGTTATCTTGGTGCCTTTTCTTCTCCCTCTTCCACTACACCTTCACAAACAACAGCACAAACATGATTTCATACTCACAGTTTCTCAAACTACAAACTTTCTCCACTTGCAAAGTAAATTATAAATTATAGTCTTTGGAAGCTAAATACTGAAAATCTCTTAATGCACATAGCCAATAACAATATATAGTTTCATGGCTAAATAGTAAGCCTGTAATTTAATCACAGGGCTCTGCAGCCACTTATAAATTGCTCCAGCTTTTATGTCGTCAGTACTGCACCTTCTTTTGAAGCACAGAATGGTATTCAGACATAAAACATGTATTATCCTAAATGTGCAGAGACAGGAAGGGAGTATCCATCCTAGTATTAACCCAAAGGGAATATATTCCTTTTGGTCAGAAGGACTGATGCAGTTCACAAGGAAGACACAGGTTTCCTAGAGGAAGGAAAAGCAAGTAGACTTACCTTATACTAAAAGCTTGAGACATAACAGAAACCAGACAAACTACCCCTCAGTTCAAAGGTCACCTTTCTCTTACTGCTCTTGCAGTATCTTGTATTTTTACCTGGGAGAAATTCTTGTAATGTATGCTGGTATCTCTCCATCCTCAAAAGACCCAGCAGTTTTTGCATGAGATATATTTTCATATCTGACAAAATTCCTGTTGGAAAAACTGTAGTTTTGAAACTCAGGGAAAGCTTAAAGAAAGCCAATGGAAAATAATTAGGTTGACAAGGAAAAGAAGAAAAACTGAGAAGAGGAAATGAATACTAAGGGGCAAAAGAAGAAAAAAAAAAAACCTTTCTCCACTGTTACGGATTTTTTCCATAAGAAGTGCTTAGAAATTAAAAGTTCAGCAAGCGTAATATGCTGTACTGTGTGTATAACAACTGCACCCTACTTAGAAAATCATCATGACATTGCCAGCTGACACCACAGACTATTATGGAGGACAAGGACTTCAAGTGCCTTCCAGAAAGAGTGATATACTTTACATTTCCTATAAGCTTTGTGATTTTTGCTAAATGTAATGTTTGCCATGCCACTGCCATAACAACCATGCTAATGAGCAGCCTCTACAGTGAGGGTTTGTAAGTTCTTGCTATGTCAGCAGCACTACTTAGTCTTTTAACAGTTAGAGGAGATAAAAGCTAGCACTTGGCACATTTCAATAGTTATACTCTTTTGTTTATTTAGGAGTTGCACTGACACCCTACTGCTTTCCACGGATGTTTTTTTCAGGTCAGTTCCAACACAGCATTTCACCAAGAGCAGAACTGGTGTTGTCTATCTCCTTCCCTTCCCTCTGTGACCTTGGACACCTGAGACAGAATCTGCAAAGTCTACAGAAATGGAAGTATACTGAGAATTGTGATCACCAGTGTTTTAAAGAAAGTTTCCTTGAATACAAAACTGATTTTTTTTTTTTACTTCAGATTACTAACCAAGGAGAATGCATGATGAATGAACATTATAACTTGCAGAGAAACTGCAGATAAATATAAAAAACTGGTTAACTCTGTGTGGCAAACATTGTGGCAGGAGCAAAGGGAACCACTAGATAAAGCATCTCTGAAGGGGAAAGCATCAGTCAAATTTTACACTCAGTTCCATTCATCTTGGCTGTCTTTGATGAGACTGAAGCAGCTGACCCATCATTTGACCTACTGAATTGTAATTGGAAATACATATCCTTGCTTAGTTTTTTTTTTTTTTTTTTTGCTGATACCAGTGCCAGGGTCACATACGAGTTCCTAAGTCTTAAGAGAATCTGGTTACGCACTCTGAATTTAAATATTTCAGGTATTCTACACACTTAAACGCGCACCTAAATTAAGATAAATCTTATAAATAGCTTAGATCTCCCTCTCACCGCCTGCCACACAGTTGCAAAAAGAACTGTGAAGTGCTAATAGAAGGACTTCACTGAATTCTAGAACACCCTGAGCTTGATGGGCCCATAGAGATCATTGAATCCAACCCCTGACTCTGCACAGAACCACTCAAATTTCAAACCCTATGTCCAAACACTTGAATTCCAGCAGCTCATGGCCATGCCCACTGCCATGGAGAGTCTGTTCCACCACACTTTGGTCAAAAGTCTTCCCCAAACCCCCAATCTGACCCTTGTGAAGAGCAGTAGGGCCATGAGGTCTCCCCTCAACCTCCTCTGTTCTGGGCTGAACAAACCCACGGATCTCATCTGATCCTCATCCATTCTTGAGGAAGCCTTTCACCATATTTGCTACCTTCCTTTGGACAATCTCTCTGCATATATTCCACACAGGCAATAATGATATTAAAGAAACATTTTTTATATATTTTTATTAGTATTTTTAAGCATTATTCCTACTTCAGTCCTTGCATTCGCCTGAAATTACTCAGCTTGTACAAATGCTTACTCATACATGCTGATAGAAATATGGGACAGAAAAACTGGGTTAATTGAACACATCTTATTTCAAAACAGAATCATAAGGTGTAAGCCATACTTCTAGCACATACTAGTGATAAAGTGCCACATGTACAACAGGTCATTCACATACCAGGAAGGTCTTTAAACTCTACATCCAATCATGATTTCTCTCTTTGTTTCACAGCCAAATTTTTGGGTATGTGAACTAATATTTCTTCAACTTTCTTCTAGGCCAATGCAGAAACAAGTCAAAATGCACCACTTATATTCTAATTGAATGCCAGCTGTTTTCATGTGGACTGGCTGTCAGCCAGCCTCCTGATGGATTTGTCTGTGGTTTGTAAGAACAGAGGTCACAGACTGAAGTTCTGGCAAATACAACTTCAATATATGCTTAGTAATACAGCTACAAAATAATTGAGCAGGCATTTCTCTATGTTTCTCCAAGGCAATAGAGATGAGTTGGCCTCAGTATAAATTCTGAGGTTCTTACTGGAATGGCCTACAGTTAGTTTTCTTTAAGTTCAAGGAGCTTTTCTGAACTTCTGATCTCCCAGGGTCTGGTAGTACTAAAATCTCTCCTTTGCTCTCTAAATATATGGAGAAAATTTTTAAACTTTTTGATGGCTGCATCAACTTTTAATAATGCATTCTTTCTCTTCTCCATTTCTGATTTTATCTTCTTGCCCCAAAAAGTCTTTCTGTAGGATGAGAAACGGCAACACCATTCAATCCAGATTATGTACAAATATGATTTAAACTCCACACCACTGACACATTCACAGGTAGATGTCACTAAATTTAATAAACTCCATCCAAGGCTTGGATCCAAGCCACAGAAAATTATGATGAAATTAAGTGATATAGCATACATCATTTCTACACCAGAGTAGGAGGAATCTTTGTTTGCCATTCTACAAAATGCACAAATCTAATCGGATATCCTTAGACTTCCTACTCTGAGAAGGACATCAGACTGTCAGGAGACATTTCATACATGAGAAAAGTGGATATTATAATTAAAAAGGTAACCACCCTATTTTGGGTTTGTAGTGGCATATTTATAAACATAGCCTCTCTACATTTAGACTGACTACCTGCCTTCCACACAAAAGGAAATCAAGCATTGCCCCAAATATATAAATAAAGGCTGCACTGGTTTTGTTTCATTGGTTAGCTAGGGTGAGTAAAAACAAAAGTTTAACCTATATTAAAACTTTAAAACTAAGCCTTTAGAATTACAGTGGCCTCCCTGCACCCAGACAGACACTCAGAAAAGCATATGAAGCAACTATCTCCTGAAAAACTCTTATTGTATCATATACATTCAGGAACTGCTACACTCATTTCATGATCTCAGAAGTCAAAAAGGCCACGTAGTTATATTCTAGAGCTGTATTCCTCATATTCAAATACTAGGAAGAAAACCAAGTATGAGAATATTTATATGAAGTATGGAGCCATTTCATTCTATCATATCTGAGCAATTAAAAAATGTATGAATCATATTATTGTGCTTGGTCATTTCCTTGTCAGTGAACTACTTCCAGATGAGATGGTCATAAACACCAAATTACAGCCAGAACAGATAAGCAGAGTTATCTGAGGTGCATCTAACACTATTTTATGCACTGACCTTTCACAACATGTCTCCCAGTCACTGTATCCACCCACCAGTAAAAGTGAGAAGAGAGCAGACATGCTGTGTCTGCATACTGTACAAAGAACTCCACTGTCTCATATGAAAGAACTGCTTGAAATTATTTGGTGAAGGAAATGAAATAATTTCACATCTGAAAGTCAAAGCATTCAAGTACTCAAAGTTCTGTTTTTTGTTTTGTCTGTTCTTTTATTTTTTTTAACAAGAAAAAATCTTCAAGCTTGATGATCCTGAATGTCTTTCATCTCTTTGCAAGGAAATCACCCAAAGATATAAATAAACTATTCTAAATAAAGTTCAGACTGACTGCAGCATTAGACATGTCTGCTAATGTATGTGACTGTCAGCCAAAATAAATTAACCTCCAATAGAAGTCATTTTCATAAAATTAATTATTCCAATGTCATCTAAAAGAGACAGGTGCGCTGCCACTGTTCCTTCAACTAGATTTTTCAATCAGCTTCTCATACAGGCTGCAGTTAGAAGACCTTAAGAATAGATCTACATTTTCTTCCTGTTGCCCTCTCTAGGCTGAGTTCATTATTTTTCAGTTAAACTAAACGACTTGCAAGAAAAATGAAGGGGTTCTGAACAGTTACTGTATAATTTGAGAGGAAGCTAATTGTTGAACTGAGCAACACTGAGCCTCATGCACTAGAATACAGAACTGAGATACTGGCAAATGTGCATTACTCAATTCTGGAATCTGCCTTTTGCTATTCTTCTGGAAGAACAGCAAATATAGCTGCTGTAAATCTTCTGCAAATGGTTTAATATGGCTAACTGGAGACCAACTGTAGCTGCCAATGTCCGTGAGATTCAGTCCCCCATACCACATTAAAACAGAATCTGGGCTTTGCATGCCTCTTGCTAAACTGCAAGTAAAGCTCCAAAACTTTAGAAAGTTACATCAAATATATTGTCCAATATTTTAAATTTCGACGTTAAAAGCAATATAGATCAAGCCAAAAGGAATCAAAACATGTGGGTGCATCCAGACCTGGAGATGTATTGCTAAGACTTTAAACCTGCACAACTGCATTGCTTCAGCAGTGACAGAATGTTGCAGGATACAGCTGAGAACCATATGTAAATTCCTGAGCTGCTGCCAATCCAAGCTAAAACAATCCCATGGAGTGAAGTTGTGCTGGCAGAGAAGAGCAGGTTCTCTGCTGCCTCTGGAGTTAGAGCTCAAGCCTTCCCCTGAACCATGCTATAGCAGGAGGGTCTGCTCCTCACTCTTTTCTGTTGTAGGCATGTTCTGAAGTGGAAATAATTTGGACAAAGAGAGCGTGCTACACCCCAGCATTATCTGAACTAGTGCTGTGAATTTTTGTCACTATAATCATATTGCAGAGGTCCCTACTTTTTTTTTTCCATCAGGGTGAGAATGCTTTATCTCCTTTTTGTGTGCACTGAAGTAAGGTCCAAAACACCAGAAGTAGAATATTTTCTCCTTTCCTTGAAATTCTAAGTTTCACTGTGTGGCATTGCTGACAGAGCACTTGTTCCTCTGCTTCCTTTCCTCATAGACCAGTTTATGTTCAGATGCACTAAAGCAGTGCTTTTGGTTTTGGAATAGCTAAGCTAGAATTACAATTACATTCCCCTGTCATGTATGTGTGCGTTTTAAGGATGCTAATATTTCTGAAGCCTTTCTGACTTAGTGGGGAGGGTAACAGAAGTGGCTTTATTAGCATTAAGGCAGTTTGGAAGGGATAGCTGTAAGCTAGTTGTGAAGTTTTGTCTATCAGTAATTTGTATGTGGAAACATTAAACATAAGGGTACGGAAAAAATCTAAATGCTCTAGGCAAGGCTTTTTTGCAGAATAAAGATTCATCTCCTTCTGCACAGAAATACAATAGTTTTCAAACATCAAAACATTCCAGGAGAGAATTGGAGCATATACTATTCAATTTCACAAACTGTTGAATTGTACACTTGAGACAGTAGGTATGGACAGCATGATTAACAGAGTTTTTTCCAGCAAAACTACGTTGTGTTGATATTCTGCATGCATGATGCATCTAAAGAGATGCCCTGGGGCAAGACCCCAGTGCAATCAGTGCTGTCAGGTGTAACAGGTATTCTGAGAAAATATCTTTAATAAATAAATTAAGGATTATGGCTACTTGCAAAGCAGGCTGTTTAATTTTAACTGTTAATTTTACAGGCAGCTCAGGCACTTATCACTGAAATAACAGATTGACATCAAATATTTAGAGGGTTATTTTCGTCACCAGCAGGATAAACAAAACAACATTCTGCAACCTTTAAATTCCTTTCCTGTCTATGTCTTAAATTCAAGGCAGGATGAACTAGCTGTACTGTCACACATACTAGAGGGAGTATGAGTCCTACCAATTTGTTGGACTAAGCCACTCTGTTCAAACAGACTTCAGAATAGAGCTTCTGGTTTACTCTATGCAGCATTCTGCTTCATTTTTTGGAGAATAGAAAAAGTTTTAAAAAGATTTTAAAGGAAAAAGTCCCTCAATGTGCTGAATTATGCTCTTGTTTTCCTTACCTGATGTGATTTACTGGAAAATAAACTATTTCTATATCTTGGTTGCAATAATTTTGCAGCAATAACTATATAGTTGTTGGTTATTTCTCTAGTCACTCAAAGGAGAGCAAAGAATTGAACTGTAAGGGATTTGTAAGACTTCCCATTCACTGTGTATTTTGGTTTTGTTATATACAAATACACACAGTGTAAATGTAATGTCAGCTTCCCAAAGTGTTTGCCTTTCTCAGAGGAATGGCTCACCACATCCTATTGGTTCAGTGGATAGCAGTGGTACAGACCTTCCAGTCATTTGGATGTTGTTATGGGAACTTCTAAATTAGAGAACAATTGCAGGTATTAGTAAAAAAAAAAATGCTGCTTTTCTCTAAATTCATTTTGATTGATCACTTTTCTCAACAGTAAAGATCAATGGGTACTTGATGCAGAGGTCACATTAGTCCTTTCCACAGACTGCAAACCACAGCTTATGTTTGATAATAAATGTTAACATAAAACCTTATTTCCACTTGTGTGATACTGTCAAAACACTTTAATTCTAGGTTTGAACACACCTTGCTAAATAACTTAAATTTGTTTTTTTCTTGCTCTTTTCTTAGCATAGTCTGCATCAAAATGATATCAAAATGAGTCTAACGAGTCAGTCACTACAACAGTAAGATTGCAAGAATCAGAACCTTGGAATTTCTATTTGAGATATGAATTTGAATGAAGGGGAATAAAAGATGCAAGAGCTCAAAGTTATTAAACACACTTAACTTTATGCCTGTTCTTAATTACTGTGTGGGACACAGGCCTCCAAATGTACAAGCATGCCTTATGCTGCAGCAATACCTAGTTTATAAACACATGCTCTATATAAATCAAATGCAGGTAGTCGTTTTAAAAGAATGTAAAATTTGATTAAAATAATTAATGTCATCAGTAGATAATGTTTGTTCTTTGTAAATAAAAACTTGAGGACTAGAGGATTATTAATCATATTTATCTCATCCACTGTATGAAGGTTTCCTGTCTAAGTCACACATTATAGCCTATCATGATTTCAAACAGTGTGAACATAATAGCATTAACAGAGATGAGTCTCAGTACATATCAAGCATTTAACTGGGACATTTGTACTGAAGGAATAGCATAGCTGGAGAATAACAAATTGCTACCTGGTGAATAGCTATTAGGAGGTACTTATTAAACACAAGATCTAAAGCCTATATTCACAGAACTGTCATATTCACTGCAGCACTCAACTCAAGATTTGATTTGCACAAACCAGTAAAATCCATGGCTGTATGCTGTGCACTTTGACTATTTATACAGATATTGAGAAGAAAACGAAACACTTATAAACTGAGTTTTCAGCAGCCATCAAGTTGAAAAGGTAACCACCAAAGCAAGCCATCTGAAAGTATTAAAGGAAAATGTGCACCTTCAATCTCTTTTCTTTCGAGGCTTTTTATCTGACATGAATCCAACTCATATGAGCTAAGAACCTCGTAATGCAAACCAAAGGATGCTAAGTATGGACAGCTAAGAGTACATGAACTCTGCAGCATAGACACCAGCAAATACGGGAAACTAAACTCTACTCCATGTTTATGCACATTTGTCTTCATCTCTCCTCTTCAGCTATGACTTTTTAGAAAGCATACACATTTCATTACACCATTTTCACATTGTGAAAATGCTCTGCACTATTAAAATTAGGTTACCATCTGGACCAGGTGATTTCAACTGCTTTTCTAGAACAGCTGAAATCCCTATAAATTGCTTGAGAGAATACAAAATTGAATTTAAATTCAATCATACTTGTGAAATAAATAGGGAACAGTTTCTACTACTTTGGTCACGTAAATATAGAGCAGCAGATTTCACAGGGACAAGCTGCAGAAGGAATTGCTCAGAACACACAGAAGAGCAGAATTCTTATTAATTGCTATTATTCTTGGAGCAGTATGATTCCAAGTGTTTAAATACAGCGTGACACATCACTGGATGAAAATTTGCTGATATTCTGTATGTGCACAAACATGTGTACAAGCTTTACACTTTGTTAATTTTATGTCTCATTAATGCAAAACTTGCAAAAACATTTTGTAATTAAAGTTCTTTGTTATTGAGGCACACTTAAGACATATCACAAAGACGTCCAATTTCATCGGTAAAGAATGACAGACTATAAACAGCACATTAAGCAATTTGAAAATCATTTGGGGAAAAAACTTAATTACCGAGTTCAAATTATTGAAATTGCTCATGCTACTGTTAAAAAAAACTCTCTCAAAACTCTCAATAGAAATTATTGACCCATTCTTCTAAAGTTAATCTAAGAAATACAATTTGTCTTGAGGCTTTTCTTAAGAAAGTAATAATTTAAAATTGTGCTGATCTCCAATAAGTGAGACTTCAAGACAATTTTGATCCATTGATGAATTCTTCCTAATGTTCCCCGAGGTACAATTTCCCTAAATGTATGAGACATTTACAGTCTTTCAGAATGTGCTGCTTGGGATGCTCTATCACACTATATTAGCATTACATTACCCTGTCAAGTGTCAAGTTATCTGTTAGTTTCATAGGGAAAAAACCACAACCTATGTTTGACCTTGGAACTGCTAACAACAGTTTACAACTCCCACTGTTACTAAAAGAAAATTATGTTTTTGCTAATTATTACAGTAAACATAAGATACACCTGAGACAGTCAGCTGCAGAGGCTAATTCAGAACAAGATTCTAGATCCACTAAAAATCACAACATTGTTTTTCCCTAAATAGAGTTCTCCAAAGACAGGCAAAGCAAACAAGAAAAGCACTCCATAACAATGTGGCCAGTTGTACAAAACAGTTAAAGAAACGCAAAACTATTTCTCTGCATTGATTTGTGGCTTCTCTATTCTGTTCCTATCAGCACAAACTCAGGGTTCCTGCAATCATAAACAGCCCTGAATGCTTGATACAGTGCTGCTTCTGCTATACATGCTTACACATTTCCAGTCATAAAACAAGCTTTGGCCCTCCCCCTCTTCTTCAGCAAGAGCTTCAGGAAGGCTACTCTGAGGATTATTACCCCAGCATAAAGATCACAGCTGCATTGGGCACAGTTATAAAGCTTCCCATGCAACAGATTTGGTGAGTTTATGCCTCACAGTAAGCTTCCAAGAGTAAGAGTTATTTGTACATTAATCTTCATCTTAATAACCCATTTGCTCCAAATAAATTAGCTATACTTAGCTGCGTCATAATACAATATACTGTAATGTGCCAGAAGGAAAGCTGCTCTTCCATTTTTCTTGTTAAGAGTTTCTCTCCACCTAAATGTTTATCAGGGAATCGATGCAAAGTGTACCCAGACAGAATGGGAACACGATTAAAACAAAGGTTTTTGTTCACTCCTTGTCTGCTACAGATATATGTGTGCTACTTGAAAATAAACATTAAAGTAACTAAAAATGGAATATTTTTAAGTGGTTTGCAATTGAAAAATTCTATACGTGCAGTGTTTTAAGCAGCACTTGAAGATGTAATATACATCTCCCCTATACGCATCCCCTTTCCACAAAGTTCTCGTAATCACCTACATTTCAGTAACTTTTAGAATTCCTTCTAATGAGTTTTAGCTGAAGTAAAGAACACTAACTTACTATAAGCCTGTGCAACTTGTTAGAGATATCAGCTCTACTATTTCCATCTTAACCAGCCTTCCATGCAAGAGAAATGATCTTCAAATATCACATCCAGGACTACTGGAGGCATCATTTAATCTTAAAATATTTATAATTCTGGATTTTCTTTTCACTCTCCTGAACCTTTCAAGAGCAGTTCAAGATTTGTGAAACGCATACAGAGCACATAGAAGTTCTAACAATTCTGTTACTAATCTCTGGCATACCCTGGCATAAATTATCCAAGAATCATAAACTGGAGGCATTTTGCATTCTTTCTTGTAACTTTCTGTTCTTTTAATTCTGACTAACAACTAAATACAATCACTATTTCTAAAGAAAAAATACATGCGTCCATGATAACATATGCACTAGCTTCCTTCAATTTGGTTAGCCCTAGTTATTAATATCTAGGCTTTTATAGTTTGTAAGCTTCTTAGTACAGTTCAGTCATAAGCAAACAAGTTACAACTTAGTATTGCCATTTCACCCTTATCTGCCTATCTTTTGCCTTTCTGAAGGGACTTTATAAGCTTCTTTACTATCTACCAGGAGAAAGTTATGTAGCCTGAGGAAGACATCACAGCAGCCTTCATTCTAATCTTAGATAATATAGGATTTGGATTCCACCATGCTTCTGGGAAAGAAAACATTGATTTCCATGTGTGTTCCACCTTAACAATGCAAACCAGAGGTAACACCAAAATCTGTGGAGTTGCAACTGTTCTACCGACATGCTAGATCAAAATGTTCTGCTATTTTGTTGCAATCTGGACTGGATGAGCCTTTCTTCCTTTCCTGTTAGCTGAGAAAACCAGGGCACTGCTCTGATTACTGAGTTCTTTATATAGCATGGCATCTCACCTTGTAGTTTGTACTTACATCGTCCTCCTGTAACTATAAGAGCACTATGGAGCAAATCCTAAAGGAGGGCCATATGATAGTCATCATGGACCAAAATCAATGATACACATACAAAGTCAGGAACAAGATATTATTTAAATATTACTGTTGAGGTTTACAGATTTTTTAACATATTACAAACCCAAACCAAACACCAAACTGTGCCATTACTGTATTGCAACTGCCACTCAAGTTTTATATTTTCCATATCTTACTAAATTATCATAAAATATCCCCAATCTTCTGCTGATCCAGATCTCCACACTACTAGAACCATATCCATGTGTATAACAACTGCAAGGCTTAGATCACATCATAACTCAAACAACTTTTCATGTTTACATTCATCCCATACAGGCTTAGTGTTTTTTCCCATTACAGTGAATTATTTACATCAGAAGTGTTGATTCATGAGACTTAGGTTTCATTAAACTTGACTTATGTGAAATACATTCATCTGAGGTAGCTCTCTGAACTATTGATTTGCCTGTGTCCATCTGCCTCTCACTTTGTTCTGAATATTCCTTGAAGAATAATGTTGGCATCTGTTTCAAGTATAAGCATTCCAAATTCCACAAAGTTACTTTCTTTAATACATAAATTTCTTTATTAGAGATCCTTTTAATTCTCTCTAGTGCAACATTTCTCCTTTGCTTCAGCTAATGCTTGAAGTCAAGGCTATCACAGTATTGTGCTGCTCTTTAATTTACCACTCGGGTGAACTCCTCTGTTGTGGGTGCATGTCATACTGTGTCTGCTACTTCAAAGTAAGATTTTGAACCTGAATCAAGTATAAAGACCAGATGAGATGTGAAAATGTATTTAAGTGTAATACAACTTTCCTAAAAGTGGCAAACGGGTGTCATCCAAGTGGCTCACAGAAAATATTTCAGACCAGCTTTTTAAAATAACATTTAATTGCAGTGGAAATTCAGATAAAATTTCTGTAACTGAGATACACTTTTCTGAGTGCAGTGGTGATAACTCTGAGCCAAAACTATAAGAGTTAAATGTACCACTCACGTCCATAGGCTTGATTTCTAGAAAGCCAGTTTCTGTCTGTAGAATCATAAGAGATGTTTGGAGGGGGAGCTCTATTGCTGATCTGGACCTTGTCCTGCCTAGAACAGATCCAAGGATGCAATTGCTTTTGATCACCTTTAAAGAGTTTCCAAGAAAAGGAAGAATTGCAGCACTCTGTTGGGCCAGCCATGAAAAGCACTGAAGCACTCCCTGTGTCCCCTGAATTCGGGTCACTCAAGAGGTGAGTTGACTTATAAGCATGCAGCAAGGAGAAGAGTGGTGAGCAAAATTTTACCAGCTGAAGATAAGAACCTGCCAGTGGAGATGCTGTGCACCAAATCTGGGGGAAAATGTATTTGGTATAAAATTCAGGTTATCCAAAAGCAAGTAATTGTAAAAACCAGCTGACACACTGGCTCATTCACATCTAATCCCCTTATTTCATCTCCTCGAAATGACACAGTTTGCTCTAGTTCCTCTCCCCCATATACACAAAGCAGAGATACAGCATCTCTCATTCATCAATTAACCTGAAAAATGCTGAAGTGTTCAGGACCAAAAGATTAATAAAGCTGGAATTGTCATTAGGACAGTTTCACATCACTTAAAACTCTCAGGTCCTTACAGTGCCAAATTCCTCTAGATTTGAATCTTAATTTAAAGCACAACTAATCAATACCTTTACGTATCTGATGGGAAGAAAAATAATTTGCCACTAAGTTGGTCAATGCTGCAACCACTGTAAATGCCTTCCATATATGTTTTAATACTTCCTCATTTCATGATCTGCCTGCTTTACGTGATGGGCAAATTGTTGGCAATGGCAGTAGTAACATGGCTGAAATGTTCAATTATAGCCCTTTCTAGCAAGAGCAATTGCTCAAACCCTCACGGTAATTGTTTTCATCATCCTTCTTGTTATCTGATTTTTCTTTTAAGGTTATTCCATTAAAATCATGTTGATCAATTTAGAAAGATGCAGGATTATAGCCACAAACACATCACATCTATTACTTTGCCTTTCTCAATTAATTACAGCGTATCAAGAACATATAATTTAACATTGTTCTTCACAGTAAAAATGTAATCCCATCGCAAAACATCCAGCAGCTGCCTTTGCCTCCTAAAGACAAAATGCTTACGCTGTAGCTGGAAATAACTCAGGCACTCCATAAAAACGTGATCTTCAACAGCACTGCAAAAATATTATTTAAGTCCTGGTACCTTTGTGAGTAAGCACATGGGAGACAATCGTCAGCTCACTAACCACTGAACTAGCATCTTGCCCAGGTGAAACCATAGACATATTAGTATTAACATCTTTGTACAAGATATGGAAATACAGTTTTTCCAAAAGAAATCATATTGACTCCGGCATGGTATACAAGGATTTAAGTTGTCTTTCTCCCATCCCCCCTTTATTTTTTCCTTTTTAAATTAAACTAAAGCCACCACTTTTAAAACGGAAACAAGTCTATAATAATTTCAAAGCACACGATAGGATATTTTAAGTTCTACCTGAAATACACATACCATAGAAGCAGCACCTCTTAATATCATGGAAAATCTTCTACCTAATGTGATCACATGCAAGTCGATGCATTAGTGCATTGTTATTGTACTATTACTGCAGGTTAAATTACAATTTAGTAGACTTCTTTCTCACTTACAGTTTCAGTTCCACTTTGTTTTATTTTTCTGACCAACTAGTAGGTTAAGAAGTTGCCACGATGGCACTCAGAAGTATAAAGGTTGGGTACAACCAGAAGATTTAGTCTTTGTCTAAAGACCTCCCCAGTATTTAGGGACAATTTCACACATTCCTCAAAGCACTCAGGTCACTTATACCTGGGGCATCATCTTTATCATGAAAGGGTAATCGCTGCAGCCCATGGCTGGATGGCCAGACCGACCGGTGTTTGAAGACACAGACTTCATAAAAGAAGTTCTCTCTCTACATTCTAGCCAAACTTGTGTGGAGTAGAATCATTACAGCCCCGTAGTCTTCCTCTGGGAGGCTATAAAGATGTTTTCAAACGTCCACATTTCAAAAACGCAGGATCTGTTGTCTTGATCCTTTATGTTACTTCGCTAACTCTCTACTCCATAAAACACAGCAGGGCAACGTGGCTGGGTCATCATGAATGTCTTCTGATAGCTAAGTAGGAAAGCCTATTGTTACATTTGGATAATACAGAAGATGGGATGATTCAGAAACTACACTAGCCCCTTCTCCCGACTGTACAGTCCATAATGGTTTTTGAATATAAACACAGCTGTGCTACAGCTCTATCAGGATAACTCTTACTCATAGAAGCCGCAAAACAAGCCTTCCCATCTCTTCACTCTGCACTTAACTTCTGCTGCTGTGCCCTAGAGCTGTACCTTGCCTGTTCTCAAACACTTAAGCGCAATAACATTAAGTAGCAACTGAACAAATTTAACTCTGAAGTTGCTAGCATTCTGAATTTAAAATCAAACCTAAAAGGTATATAAATCTATTTCTAATTTCCTTTATGTAAATTCAAGCCACATAGAGAAAACAATAATCTGTCATTCTGTTTGTTTTGGGACTTTTTAAGTGGCATCACATTAAGTTATTTAAGCCCAGTAAAATTTAACGAGAGTTATTCTTGTTCTCGTAACTGTGTTCATTGCAGAAGATACTTCTAGAAGTGTGGTGAAGTCATTGTTTAATTTCTCCCCTGAGACTTTCAGCTATGTAATGTGATATTTCTCTTCTTCTCTCCCAATCTTTATTATTGATGCAGAAGCATATTTACACCATAAAAGCAGAGCAGCTGGCTAGTGACCCTTGGGAATATACCCTTACTAACGAAGATTTTAGCCCCCTCCAGTAGTTACTGCATTCAGGTTGATTTAGTATGCTGAAAAACAATCCTATCTGAGAGCACGTTACCTTCTACTCTCAATGTTTTCTAAAGCACTACCTCCCTTGGGAGAGAAGGAAAGGCAATATAAAAATCTTCTGGGACAACCATGTAGTAGCTAATGCAACTGCTTGCCTTCAGTTTCACACTTCCAGTTGGAGAAAGGAAAAAAAAAATGGAAGTATAAAAACAGATTACAAAATTGCTTTCAGGATACCCATAAGAAACCCTCTTACCTACAGGTTAGAAATGCTCCACAATACCTACAATAAACATTCTACTAGAATATTAACACCCAGATTACACAACTACATAAGCCTGAAGACACATTTATGTCTGCTGGTCCTAGAAAGCAGTAACGCTACTTCTGACAAGTTAGTTATAATAACAGGCAAAGTATCTTTAGGAATACAAATAATAATTAAATTTGCTCACCCCACTGATAACAAGGAACACCAGCAACAGGATACTCATCCAAAAGATACTTTCCCTGCAGAGAGCAGCCCTTAAATGAGCTCAGGGTGGGGTGGGCACAGGGATGGCCCCTTCCGATCCTGTGGAAGCACAGCTGAATGCATCACACCTGTCCTGCCTGGGTTAGACATCCCCAGGTGCTCCATCATCAGTTCAGGCCCTCACCTAATGGTTCCCCTACAATATCTCACACCATTTAACTCTTTTAGCATCTGATAAGAACTTTTTTTTTCCTTTAATCAGTTAATTTCTTCGCATCGATTAAGTCATCCTCCAAGAAAGCATGCTTGTGGAAAACATCACATACTAGCACAAAATCAGCAGCTTATGTATTTTTTCAAAGTAAACGCAAGATACTGACTCAGCTTAGAAAACTAAACCAGCAAGCTGTATGGTAACTGTTGAGTCCCAGCCTGAACCACTGATTGATCACCTGGGGAAAGGACCTGGTCAGCCCTGGGAGCACAGCTGAAGGCAATTCTGTGTGATCAGAAGGGGTGGAGCCTGGCTGCACTTCTCTTAGACCTCATCTAAGGGCTGACTGGTACAGGATCTGTGGTTGGAGATCTCTCCCTTGTGGAGTTGTCTCTGCCAGCCTAGTTCTTCAGAGATGGGTGAGTGCCTTTCATTTACAGCACCATCCTATTTGTAGTAGTCCCTTTTGCTATTTCACTTCTGTGTTGCTTTTCTACCATATTAATCTTTCAGATTACAACGCAAGCAGTCCATAGATAGTTCCTCATTGAAAAACTTTCTATTTGGTATAATCTATAGTTCCCTAATTTAATCTTACCTTTTGGTGACTACACAAATCAGAGATGATGTCAGGAGATACATTAGATCAAAACAACCTGCTGTATCTCTCAAAAAGTGCATTTAAAAAAGTTGCATGTGAGAATTCTTGCTTTAAAGCAGAATGGGTAAATTCCAAATGTTAGGAAGAGCCAGTAGGCTATACCTCAGAAAACATAAATGCTGCCAGAATGAGAATAAAAACTAAGGTTGTACAATATTAGCAAGATTTTCTTACGGCAGTACTGTGGCTGATTTTCTTGGCTAGAAAGCTGCTGTTCATTAGCAACCTGTCTTGGGGAGTGGAACCTTCTATTCTTTTCTCTTTTGCCTCATTGGCTCACCATGTTTTGTTTATTTATGTAAATAAAACTTCCCTCCATTCTCTACTAATTATGCAAATCTGCAGCCCTTAGGACTCTTACCACATGTATAGCTCACTGCACAGTACAACAGCCATTGGGGAAAAAACCCTTTTATTACACTTTCTTCACCTTTAATTGCGACTACCTATATCACTTCTATCACTTCATTTCTTTATGACTCTTGGAAAACAAGCAAACCCCAAAACCTCATGCCCCCCCCCTTTTTTTTTTTCCCTCAGAATGCTGTTTGTTTTTTCAGGTGGCAGAGCTGTTCTTTTCCTACTCTTCCTGCTCTGTTTGATGCATACAGGTAGGAAAGAGAAGAAGCAGCACAAAACAGAGGCAGCAGAATGGTGGAACTCTTTTACCAATCTGGATAATGAGACTTCACACACATTATCTTAGTTTGTCCACTATTAAGTACAATCATTGCAAACAAGGCAAATGAGGGAAAAAAAAAATCCACGGATGTCTTCTGAGACAGGTTATAGGGACTTTATCTTTGTGGTAATGTTGTTAAAAGTAAGCTAATAACCAGCTGAAAACATTTCACCCCGAACACGGTGATGCAGGCTGAAAAACACCAGCACATTTAAATGATACTTAAAAAGCAAGGCCTGAAGGTGGAAATGGGTTAATTTCTTGTTCCTATAATTATACGCTGAACAGTTTTAAACTGTTAGAAGGAAATGTATTAATTCTGAACAGAAATCAGTTTTCACTTTAATTAAGCCAGGTAACGGAAATTAGCATTTCTCCTCTGTGGCATCTGGGCATTAAAACTGAGCTGTTTGACAATGATCCTTCCAGCAGGTTTAGACACACATGATGTAACCAGCACGAATCCCCTCCCCTATAACGCAACAAGGAAGTGCTGAGTATTTTCTTACTTATCAAACCGACCATCTTAACCCAACATTCCCACCAGCCAGCGAATCAACAGCCCCTTTGGTTGGAGCAAGCTGAAAACAAAACCAAACAGCAATAAAATGTGCTTTCTGTTTCCAGCCAAGGTAAAATGGGATCCAATGTTCCCACCCAAGGTGACTCGTTAAAAAGAAAAGCAGTTCGTCACTGCTGTTATTAATGGTGTGGTGGCTGTCACAAGCACAGCAGTGCTTCCTTAAGGCCTGTTCTGAACACAGCACAACCTGGATTGGCTGTGCTTTGAACTCAAAATTGATGTGTTGAAGGGCAGATCGTTAACGCTGGGTTTTGGTGTCTGTGTTACTCGTGTGGTCTCACACTCACACCCATAGCACGAGGTGCAAGGCAGCACCAAATGGCTATTTCCATGCAGGTGGCTGCAGCTCCTCTCAGTTGCCAGGACAGTGACTTCTTGAGCATGGGAGGCAGTGGGTTTCCCTGCACTGGGCAGAAGAAAGAATGGATGGCAACGGGTGTTGTAAAGCTCATAAACTGCTGAGTGCTGGGAGGAGCGGGCAGTTCTGGAACAGCTGGAAGGGACAGCAGAGGGTGCACGGGGAATGCCGTGCAGTTGTGTGGGGCGAAACACCTGGAATGGGGAGGAGCAGCCCGCTTTGCGTTGCTGGGAACGGAGGAACTTCGCCTGTTTTTGGTGCTGTGAAGCGACAGAGGGCGGTGAGGGAGGTGCTGTGCTCAATGACCCTCGACGGAATGACCTTGGGATTGATGCGATGATTTACTGCGCTCGCCTGTGTGACTCTGTCATAGAGACAGCAGCAAAAAAAAGAAAAAAAAAAAAGGGAAATAAAGGAGCGGGAGCTGCCAGCCGGAACTTAAACGCTCCTTGTGCTCAGCGAACGTACCGAGCTCAGAAACTTCGCTGCGCTGCCAGCCTCGCAGGCTGCATTCACCACATCGCAGAGAGCAGGAAGAGGGCTAATTCCTCGCTCCGGGCTCGTCGCATACCTGCTCTTTTCTACTGCAAAAAAAAAAAAGAAAAAAAAAAAAAGAAAAAAAGCATAGCTGCCGGGAACGCGCGCGCCGGAGCGGCCGCACCCCGGCCTTGCAGGGCGTGCCCGGCGTACCCCGCCAGCCGCCAGCACAGCGGCGCCGCACGCGCCTAGGGGGCGCCGCGAGCGCGGGGACGCGACATAACGGCCCGCCGGGCGCGCACGCGCGCGACCGTTAGGGAGGCGCGTGGACGCGGGACAGAATCCCCCCGGGGCGCACGCGCGCGGCCGTTAGAGATGCGCGTGGACGCGGCACGACGTCCCGCCAAGCTTGCGCGCCCGCGGCTCTTTGCGCCCTCCCTGCCCCGCGCGCACTCCGACCAATCAGCGCCCGGCGGAGGGCCCGAGGGAGGAGCGCGGCGATGTTAGCAGCCGCGGGCAGGTCCTGCCGGGCGCGGGGCGGAGAGCCGGCCCCCTCCTCGTCTATCGTCTGTAGAGAGCAGAACCTGTCTTGAAATACACCCCACACGCCCCGTCCTGTTAGTTCCGTACATGTCCACGCCGCCCATGTGGCCGCGCCGCAGAGGCTGCTGCCCCGCTTAGGTGTAGGTCGGGGGAAGGGGGGGGGCGGGAGGTGCGGCTGCAGCGCGGAGCGGAACGGAGGTGCGGGGGGAGCGGGGTGAGCGCGAGGCGGCTGCCGGGGGAGGGGACGGCCGGGCTGGGGCTGAGGGAGGTGAGAAAAGTTCAGTCCGCCTTTAAGGAGGCGGGGGGATTCGTTGGCTCAACTTCAAGCTGAGGTGCTTTGTTTTTAACTTGCGTTCATCCCGGGTGTCCGCCTGGCAGAGCTACCCGTATCCTTTCCGTTTAGTGCGGGGGGAGGGGATCTCCCACGAAACTTTTCCCTTTACGGAAGGCGGGACTGGAACAATACCCGATGCATTGTTTGAACGCGAAGACCTTCGGCGCTTCTTTTTTTTTTCCCCCTTCGGATGCGCTCCCATTGCCGCCGCCGCGGTGGTAGCGCGTTGCTTTCGTGTTTACAGCCGCTGCGAGGATAAGAGCCGCCCGGCGGAGCACAGAGCAAAGCCGACAGCCTGAGCAGCCGGGCGGATTTCACCTTGTTGCTGTTTGTTTCGGGAGATGTCTCTCCCCCCCGCCCCGGAGGCCGCCCAGCTGCGGGTTGGCTCCGCTGCTGCGTCCGTAGCCGGGCAGAAGCAGAACGCGTTACGTGCGAGAGGTGATTGATTTTCTTTCTTTTTTTTTTTTTTTCCTTTGGTCGCGATCGCCCTGCGAAGAGGAGGAAACCGGCGCCAATCTTGGAGGAGGAGGGAAATACGACCGGCTGAGCTTTTCCCTACCTCGGGCTGAACGTGAGTTCAGGTGACGCCGCCGCCGGCCTGCGGCTGCTTCACGGCACGGCCGGCTGCAATCAGTGCCGGAGCCGCTCGCTTTACCTCTCGAGGACCCTTCAGCCCCTTCTATTGACGGGAGAGATTTGTATCCAGAGGAAAATCGGATTAATATAAACTATGCGGAGCTTGGCGGGGATATCTGGAGACTAACCTGTCTGCATGGCTAATCTTGAAATTGTCTGAAATAAATCCTCGGCGCAAGGAAGAGCGAGATACTTTCAATTAGTATTTTTTTTCTTTCCGTTGGTGCTTTTCTTCCCACCCCTTTACACGAGTTTAACCCTTCCACTCCGAGGTTTTTATGGGAGAATGGGACACATGCCGGAAGATTCCCTACGTTTGATGAATATCACAGGGGTAACAGTTGCCGTCATCCTTGCGGTATGAAAGGTGCTGTGGGGATGTGTGCTGCTGGCTGAGATGGATCCATCCTTCTGTGTTGCTGTTAGCAATGTGCCGAAGGATCCGGATTTACTGAAGTACTGACGCCAATAAACTTACTCTCCTTCCCTGTTGAAGGCATTGGATGTGACAGCGCGGAGAAACATGTGTTTCACATTTCTGACTGGTTGTTTTGGTGCAGTCAATACTTCCACAAGAAACATTGACTTCGTGGGTAATTATAATACAGTGAGGCACACAGAGTGCTGCTTTCGGGCTGCATGCAAAGTGAGCACAAATCAAAGAGTCCTCGGTTCCTGTGAAGTGGGGCTTTCTGTTCCCCCAAAACTCCGGGGCAGAGGCAGCTGGCGATGTTCCCAGCCCACCAAAGAGAGCCTGGCCTCGGGGTGCGGAGTGAGCAATGACCAAAGCGCTGTCAGGAGTGGCAGGCAGTCGGATCGGATGGGGATCAGTGAGGCAATGATGGTTGGAAGGAAGGTGGATCGTGAAATTATTGCCCGGAGGAATAGCAGGCGAGACGAAATGATGATGAAGTTAAACTTCTGTTTCTTCTTCTGTCGACGATGGTGGGCGTTTCTGTTGCTACAGCTCCACATGTTGCAAGCGCTGGCACAAGGTAAGGCTAGAGACATTTTTGTTTATAGAAATGCTGCATCTGCCTTCCCAGAGGAAGGCAGTTTTGCTCGGGTAAAGATATACCATTTCACTTTGTTTCTGTCAGAGGGAAACTGCAGAATTTGCAGGGAGTTGATTTCATGCAGGAACGGTCATTCATTATGCACGATTCTTTCTTGATGGAGCAGGGATTTGCAGACTGTATCTGCATGTTTCCTTTTCTCATCCTCCTATCCTTCCCCTATCCCCATCTCCCACAAAGACTCAATGGGTTATCAGGACCGAATCTACGCTTGTATTTATTTCAACTGTCTGTGTGTTTCTGTGCTATTTTGTCTCAGGCAGCAGAAGAGTTAACTGCTGGCTGTGTGTGTTTAAAAACACTGCACTGAGATAAGTTATTAGGAGAAGGGGACTCATAAATCCGCCTACTAGAACTAAATCAGGCATGTAAAAGGAATTCTTTAAGCATATGAGTGCTATTCTATGTGAACCTTGGTTTGAGCATTGTTCATTTCTTTTGGATTGCCAAGTAACATTTACCCGAGACAAAAACTGCAATTGATTCGTATCTGAGCATTTCCACATCAGAGATCCTTGCAGTCAAATGAGTCACTTGTAAACGCAGGGTCAGAGTCGACCAATAGACGTTAAATATCAAGTGTCCGTCACTGTGCATGTAAATTCCCTTCTCAAGAAATAAAAAAATATTGTCAAATGAAGCTTAATTCTTAATAATCCTTTGACAGAGCGAGCGATAAATGGCAGGCAGGAGCATTACAGTTGGCTGCTGTAACGTGCAGAACAAACGCAGCTTTCACTTTCTTTGCTGGGCTGAGTTTTATTGCAGTGTGCATTGTCTGACTGGAGTGGTGTGTCGTACAACGCAGGGCTGTCTCGTGTGGGACGAGGAGTTGGTTATTGCAGCGGAAGTTAATACTCCATGTAGGGGAATGGTCTTTGTTTTTTAGTTCTTTGTTGTCGGGTATTTCATAGGGAACAACGATGCATTCAGCTTTAATAGCTGGATGGGCTCCTGAGTTGAGGGTTGCAGAGCCAAGTCTGCAGTAGTTTGCCTGCTCAGGGTTTACTGCTGCACCTTTGAAAAAGTTTGGAGCCTCAGGATACAGAAGAATTTTAATCCAGTGTTTAAAAATGGACTCCACCCTCAGAACCTTTTTCAGCGCTTTGTTTATGCTGTCATTCCCATTCCCAAAGTGCTTATGCAGAGGCCTGCAAGCCCTAACAGGATATTGTTATTCTGAAACAAGGCATACCTGAAAAAATTCTTCCCTCAAATTCCAATTCATGCAACTTTTTTTTTTTTCTTTTGGTGGTTGTTGATAGATGCCAACCTGACACTTAGGTTTGGAAGACAAGCACTGATTATTCTTGAAGTATACATTAAAAATGTAAAGAGTTTTCATTTAAGGCAGTTTTAAGGGCAAGTTATTCAGCAGGAAGCAGTGCAGATGTTGTGTAAAACAGTTTTCTGTGGCTGAGTAGTAATCCAACAATCTAATTGGATCACAAAGTGAGTTGAAACTTTTTTTTGGCACAAACTATGAAAAAAATATTCCGATAGAATATTTCAGATTGCTGAGCACTTGCAGTAGTATCGGTCCTATCTCTCTTTAGGAGTTACATGATTAGAAAAGTCCTTAAGAAAAGTCCTAACACCAAGTTGGTTGTACCCATCTGTGACCAAGGGATGGGTGGGATGGGATGTGAAGAGAGTGAGATGTGTTATTTCTGAGAAATATTGGTGTGGATAAAGGTGTGGAGTTTAGAAAACATTGAACAATGAATGAAAAAATAAATAAATACATTGTTCCTCTGAATATAGTGCAAAAAATGCAGGTAGGTCTTTTAAAATCGGTTGACTCGCAAACCAACGTGAAGGTCTTAATGCTCAGTGCTTTTCACAAATGTCATATTTATTTCTAAGTCACGGTTCTCTTTGCTGTCTGAGTTCTAATGGAGTCTGAGTTCTAATGGAGTCATCATTGCCAAAATTTAGAGAGGAGATGACAATTTTTATAGAAGTCCTTCTTGAAAATAGAAATTCTGGTACAATCTCAAAAACTTCATATTGGATTGAAGTGATCATGTGCAGGAAAGAATTCTACGACTCCAATCTCTCTATGTGATAGAGAAAATGAATGTTCTAAATATACAGGCCACAGTTATCTGTGATGAGAAACTCATAATACCATGCTGTAACCAGCTAATGTTTCTGTAACAATTACTTAAGCATTCAAGTAATAAATATACTCAAATACAAGTTCTAAATGCTATGGAAATGTACTCGGTACAGTCATTGAGATAAAGTATGTTGTTCTGTAAAGTGAATGGAAGAAAATATTTTCAACTCCAACAGGTTGTCTGAGTATTCTCTGGACTTGAATGATCATCTGTCTTAAAGCAGATGTAGAGGCAAACAGTAGATGAAATCACTTGTAAATCCATTTTGCACTTAGATTTTCAGCTTCTGTCTTCTCTAGAAGTTTTGTTATATAGTTGGTTATAATGACTTATATGATTGCTTTTTCCTTTTCCAAGCAAATTTAATTATTATGAATCATACATTGGTTTACTGTACTGAATAACAATTTTTTTCCCAAACTTCACTACAGTTAGTGCAGTCTTTCTGATAGTGGTAGAATCTGATGGATGACCAATGCTACGGCCTGTTCCATAGCACAGCCCACAGCTGTGCTCCCACTGCTCTTCTGGTTGTGGGTCTTGCATAGACACCCCTCAGACTGTGTGCATGTCTCACCCTGCTTATCACACCAGTCCATCTGTGAATGTGAAACGTCAGGAAAATTAGTGTGTAAGAGTCTGAATGCTTCAACATCTAGAAGTAAAGAGATGTCTGTTATCTTGTGCCATGATGCCTCTTTTTGTGGCATGTTTGTTAAATTTGAGTGTTAGATGTTAGCTAGCCCTAAGTCATTGTATGTCATCAAACAGTGGTGAGGTGCTAATTGATAATCACCATAATTATCAAATTAGAATTTGCAGGGTGATGGGAGAAGTGAATCATTTGCACGTGGTAACTGCTGTGCTTGGGAGAACGTTATCCTGCAGTGACCTCCAGCTCAGGGGTCTCTCAGGCCTTTGCATGGTCCTGTTGAATACACAGAGCGCTTTGCAGATTGGAATATTGTTTACATATGAGGCTAACAAACACTGATGGCTACTGCATTATGAAATGTTCTCTGAAATGCTGGACTGTTTGCATGAAAATAGGAAAATCTGCTTATTTAAAGAGATTGGAAGCTGCTGGAAGACTACTCTGCGTGTCTTAATTGATTTAAGTACCTCTCAGTGTCTTATTTTGTTAAAGAATAAAAGATACGTAGAAAATATACTCCTTTTGGATTGGTGGTTGTAGTTCAGAATGATTTTGAAATAGAAAAAGCCAGTTCATAGCTTTAAGTTTCTCTAACAGGAGATGGTTGTCTTCAAATATTAAGAAAGAGAAGCTTGTCTGATTTTTCTTATTTTAAGAGCAATGGAAGAGTAATCTTTTCATGCCACTTGCTGAAATCCATAATTCAGCATTCTACAAGGACCTCAATGCAAATTTAAGGTGGTATTGGTATTTGTTATGTTTTGACAGAAGCAGTGATATGGGACGTAGTAGAAAATGCTGCCTGCTTTTTTAATTCAAATATCTGATCTTTTGCTACTTATAAAGGTCTGGAAATGTTTTCAAGAAAGTTTCCAACTGCATTTGATGTTCAGAGATGATCAGCTACCTGCATAGAGCAGTGAGGTATTGGAAGGACAGAGGAACAGTTAGATGTGAGTGTGGTATTTGCCATCATGAATTACATGTTGAATGATGCATTTCTAATTCCAAAAGATTCTGCTGCTATTTATTGGAAATTCAGTCGTGTGTACTGGATTTAGTTGTGTTCCCTTTCTTTAGAATAACATTTTAAATATGGAATAGTTTTTTTTTTAGCAGATTAATTATTTGGGTTGGTAATTATAATAATAATAAATGGATTTGAAGGAGGAGTTACAATCTCAGTCTAAAGAGAAATGGAATGGGGAGAGCAGAATTTTTCTGTGGCAATATCCAACTTTTAACTCTCTCTGCTCTGTTAAATGTGAGTTTGCTTCCCCTGCTTATCTTTGGTTGAAAAATTACTTCCTCTCAGTATTTCCCAAAGCAGGTTTGATGAGATACATATCTGTCAACATTTAAAGTGCACTGTTTCAGAGAGTTTCTTGAGAGTGCGCCATTATTGTGCAATTAGAGAGGCAGCAAGAGTGTTCATAGTTTGCTCCAAAAGTAACGCCTCCTATTTATTTCCATGGAAACTGCAACATTTTCCAAGAGCACAATAACGCTATTTGCTAGAGCAAATTCTCAGCTACAAAACACTATTTTTCAATGTAGTCACCACCATTAGCTCTGCATTTTTGCTACTGATGAACAAAAGCCAGCCTGTCACACCGGTACAAATCAGAGGCAACCTGCTGTGCTGCTGCTGAAACGCACCACCCACCACCTCACTGTGCTCACATCCACCCTTTGGTCTCCATAAACATTCAGCATCAATGAATGTCAGTGGGTGCAATTTTTTCCACATTTATTTACACACCTTTGCTCTATCTGCACTTTCATGTCAGCCTCTGCTTTGTCAGACAGCCATTCCACTGCCGTCATGTGGCAACATGTAACAAAACATTGGCAGGAAGGTTCAACTTCTGCTGTATAACCAGCATCCACCTCCGATGTCGTGGAGCAACATAATAAAACAGGAGGCATTACTTTTGAAGCAGCCTTGATATAATCTAACTTTATCTAGGATCTATTCCTGCATCACCAGGAGATACTTAGACCAGGAGCGGTGTAGGTATGGAGGGAGATTGGGGTGGTTTATCCCAGAGTTCTGCAGTGTGTCTTTCACATCGCTTGAGAAAAAAGAAGGGAATGGGTGCTCTTGCTCACAGTCCTTGGAAGGCTGTTCTGAAAGGCTCTGTTATTTCTGGCTATTTCGAACAACAAAGACAAATATTGACTAATATTTTGAAGATTATCGGGCTGATTAAACAAACCATAGAAGTTTTAATAAGAAGTCTTATGGTGAATAATTATGAAGCTGTGTGAAGGTCTTGGACTTTTAGATGTCTCAAAGGGGAAGTTTTTGTTTTCTGTTCTTAAGGGTGCACACCTGCGTATCTTGAAAGCACTGTTGATGAAAATAAAATGTTTTCATCCATTTAGCAACTTTGTTTACAGCTTTACCTGAGCATCAGTTCTGAAGGGGCTGCTTTCTTGATTCACCTGGGCCTTTTTGCTGTAATGAGTCTGTGGGCAGACCGAAAGCAATTAGATTCCATGCAGATCAAACCCCTGTTTGTGCTGAGTTCATTGTGGTATGAGCTTTCTCAACTGTATATGCAGAAGTCCTTTGCATATATAAATATCTAGTGTATTTAAATACCTTTTAGTGAACAAATGGATGATTTGTTGATCCCTTTGTGGTCTCCAGAATAATTTTCTTCTTGAAACTGTGTCAACTAGAATAACTTTCACCAAGAGTTGCTCAGAGGTGGAAAATGCCAGAACTAAGGTAGCTTGTACATCTTTAATCCACATTCCTCATGCATGAGCATAATGATTAAGTTTAAATTGATACATAATGTTATACTATTTTACCTTAGTTAGAAGCTCACTGATCAGTTTTTCAGCGTTTTGTTTTCTTGTCAGTGCTCGGCCCCATCTTTCATTTACTTGAAATGTTTTAAATTAAGCACAAGAAGACTTTTGTGTGTTTTAAAGGAAGAACTGTTAGCAGCTATGGCACTGCATTGGATTAGACTGCTTATAGTTATTACAGCTGGAAAGCAGGTGGTTAGTGAGTATTGCTTTCTGTGTGTGAGTGACTACAGAGTATTTTCTAGTGAATAAAGGCTCTTCTTCTATGTGCCTCAGACAACCCTTCGCTCGCCATATAGCTCACACAGAACAAAAATATCACTCCATGAAAGATTTGTTTCTGAAGAAGTCGGGATCCCTGGGTGCTCCTGCCCATGATGATATTGGTTGTCTTATCGAGTAGTTCAGACAACTTCGTGATTTTTATTCCCTTGGAAAAAATTCTTTTCTTATTCACGTGCTGTCAGTTTAACTCTGTTAAACTGCAGACTTTTTTATGGGAAGTTGTATAATCAAAGAATATTAAAATGTTCTAATTATGAAATAAACAAGAGAGTTAGGCAGAGCAGATTATAATAACACAAAGGGAATAGATAGGACCCTTACCCATATCCTGGGCTTGCTTATGAAACTCCAGAAGAGATCCTTCCCCACTGGTAGTCAGCTCTTAAATGGGTGTAGGAGAGGTGCAGCCAGGCTCCACCTCTTCCAGCAGCACAGATTAATTGCCTTCACCTGTGCTCCTGTGGCTGACTCATTGCGTGCCTCAGGTGATCAATCAGAGGTTCAGGCCGTGATTCAGCAGTTCGCATACAGAAGTGTAGTGTTATCTCAGTTCACTGGTTATCAATAGGTATGAAATACGTGCAATGATTTTTTTTTCCATTTTATTTGTTTATTTTGCACCTAAGTAAGACTTTCAGATAACCTGTGGTTGTGATCTTTCAAACATCACTTCCCCAGAATATCCAATGCATTCTGTAGGGATTAGGTCATGTTGCATTTGCAGCTGGAGTTCAAAAGGTTATGTGGCTGAGAAGGTAAGAACCTTTATTTTAGCACATGTTCATTACTTTTAAACTACTGACTGCTTTTGTGAGATCTGTGTGTTATGCAGATTCTTGGCTTCTAGACATGCATGTTATTTGCATGTTGTATCCTAAGTGTTAGTATTTCTGCTTTACTTAGTCACTTCTTGTTCTGCCATTGCTACTAAAGACAATAAAGTTGTTACTATGTAGACTACATAATAACCTGTTGCTAATTATATGTTTTATCTGTAAAATATCCAGTGTTACAACTTGCATCTCGCCAATATTAAAAATAGGGGCTTTGGAAAGCTAAGCATTTGTAAAGCTAATGTTCAGCTGGTTTTGCTCCCTGAGCTAGCTGAAGCTGGGCTCACTCCTCTATCAGGGACAGTGCAACAGCAGTGATGGGAATATGTGGCCATGGCATGTGATCCTGGCAGCCATCACTAAGATCAGGGGAAACTGCGAGAGATCTTCAGGTATAGACAAAATACAGGAGAATTGCACTGCCTAATGAAGGAGCATTTGGAGGCTGGTGCTCCTGGAGAGAAAATAGGAAGGTTAGTACTTTCCTGGGGTGGTTAGAGGACTTAACTTTGGATTTCTTTTCTGAAAGACACTTTAAGGGAATTCTTCCCTTTGTTAGAGGGAAGCTTGTAAAGTAAGTACCAAAGTTAAGCGATGCAAATATTCCTCTTAATCCCCTTATATATAAATTCTTGAGATCTATAAAGTGAAAAATGTTTTTTTCCTCTGTCTTGTCTATCTAAGTTGCAAATTTCACAGGTGCTACTTTTTAACACTTGTATCTAACATGCAGACTCAGCAGGTAAAAATGATGATAGCGGCTCCAACTGATAAAATTAAGCCTTTAACGCTACTTTATGCAAAATGTGGGAGTGGATTGTACGGTCTTATGGTACGTCACCGCGTTCAGATAAGTTGTGAAGTGTCATTCTTGATAAACGATAAAGCATTTGTGGTTTTTAGGCAGATAACTTGAATCTTTCATCCTGTTTTTCACATTTCCATGCGCTATTGCAGCAGTCTGAGGAGGAAGTTGATTCTGGTAGATAAACCATTATCCCTTAGGTCTCTTTAAACCACTTTATGGTTTTTCAAGCAATAAGCCATATTTTTTTAAAATAAACTCCTAGGTCTAACAAGTTATCTAGAAAATAATTTGTTAGGTATAGCACTCTTGGACTAGAAAGTAGAGAGTAATGATACCTCACTCCAGTACACGTTGCTAAAGTGGTCCCACATTGATGCCAGGATGAAACCAAGTTTATAACTCATTACTACACAGAAATCAGAAGATCTGCTAGACTCTATTTCCATCCTCAGATTCATGTTTATCTAGCTGTATATGTTGTGGCTTTGACAAGTGTTTTTGGCATTGAGTTCATAGGAAATCTGGTCAATAGCATTACAGCCTTCTAAGAATACTACTAAGAATTAAATGAAGCTACAATTTGATTATGCCTAACATCTGGACATATAGAAGAAGATGCATTTTATTATACTGTTTGCTCAACCAACAGTTTTATCGAATGCAGCAGTTGTTGTTGTCCATCTTGCACGCCGGAGAACATCCTTTATTTCTTATTACTTATTTGTGAGGAAGCGCAGAGGACATTCATGACTAAGTACTTCTTAAATAACTAGATGGTATGCAGGGATCAGAAACGAAATGTATGGTACTATGGCATATATTGAAAATTCATATGTTTATTGTAACATGGAACAAACAGAAAGTGATGCACTGCTGCAGAATTGAAATGGGTAGGAGAAGGGAAAAGAATTATCTAACAATATCTCTAAATATGTGTATTTAAATATGTGGATTATTTTGCTTCCAAGTTCTCTTGGATCTGTGCCACTGACTTTTCTTGCTGACTGTTTGGGACTACTTTCTTCCTTCATCATCAAGAAATTGACTGATTCTAACCAATCACACTAGTGCTGTTTTGCAAAAGAGTACCCTTATGCATTTCTCTCTACTGTACTCACTAAGGAGAAACTCCTTCCATCGGTGTCCTTTAAAATCTGCAAGAACTCTATTTTTCTGTGCATGCAAAAATCTTTCCAGTTATGTTGTTAGTAATGTGTTGGAAACTCTGCTGTCCAGGTTGATGAGGACTGTCTAATTCTTTGCGTGTGTGTGTGCCTATCTGTGTGTCTCACTGCTGTCCTGTTTTGTATTGTCTTTTCTCCTGGAAATAGTGTGCAAGACTCAAGAACTATTCCTCAGAGGTCTGTGTTTTCTGCTCTTGAAAAAAACACTTATTTTATGTAATAACTTCCTGACATTTGTAGATTGAGTGAAAGTGTTTCCTATTTACAGAGCCTAATTGTACTATTGCTAGTTATCTGTACAAGTTTCTTACAAGTATAATTCTCATCATCTGTATTCTGAATTTAACTATGTCTTCTAATCCCCAAAACTCGAACACCTAGTTAGAGCACACTGTTGTCAATAAAAGTTGTTGTGCTTGGTAAATTTGAAGACTGCAAATCTTATTGTGTTACAGAAATTCAGGTGAGATCTACAACTTAATTTTGTAGTTCTCTAATTCCTGTTTGTCTTGTACTATTAAAAATGAACCAAAAAACTAGGGAAGTAGGTAGTGAGAAAACGTAACATGGCTCTGCATGGACATCCTATTCTCATGAGCAGTGATGAATACCTTTTATCTGTAACAATGCAGAATGGAAGCTTGATGCCTGCAAAATAGCTTTCACCAACAAACGTTATCACTTTCAGCCTAAATGCTCTTTGACTGAATAGAGATAAAACACTTTTTTCAAAAATTTTAATGCATTTGACACCATTCTGAATACATCTATTTTAATATTTCCTTTCTGTAGGCAATTTCCTCTGTAATTTGGCAGTCAGTGAGGAGAGACACAAACACAAGTAAAACACACAAACGTCACTGTAAAACCAAAAACTGCCAGCAGAGGAAGCTTTTGGCAGATAGAGCTTTTACAATTATTTCGGATATAATTTTGTCTTTCCCTAAGTGACTGAGACCAAAAGACTACTTGATGTAGTCATGGTAGTCTTTGGTCTAGGTTCTACTCTCGCTGAGGTATAACTAAGTAGAATTGTGTTTTCGTTGTCCTTTAAATTCTTGGTTTCATTGTGATAGTTATTAAATGAAGGATCCTTTGGAAAGTAAGTAGGAGTTATTTTTCTATCTTAGAAATGGCAAAATACAAAAGCTTTCACCCACTGATAAGTAGAATAACAAAGGCAAGTGATTTATAAGTCTGACTTGGTGGCAGATCAATTAGTAGACAATATTTTACTCTGTCTCTGCTTTATCACTGTCAATGTAGCCCTCAGTTAGGGAAGAGCCTCTCCACTGTGGTGTATTCTGATCTCAGCTGAAGTTCCATGTGCAGAAGTTTTGCGCCCATCATGGGAGTATGTAGCTGGATGCTAATTGAGCTCCTCTTGATCACTTGGCTGACTTGGGAAGCATGGGAGTAACTGTCAGCTTGTGCTTGTGCAGTCCACTCAGAAAGACTTATTGGTTAAGAAATGATCAGTGTATGGGAACTGCTGAATCATGGCCTGAACCACTGATTGATCATTGGGGAAAGGACCTGGTCAACCCTGGGAGCACAGCTGAAGGCAATTCTGTGTGATCAGAAGGGGTGGAGCCTGGCTGCACTTCTCTCAGACCTCATTTAAGGGCTGACTGGCACTAGGGGAGGATCTGTGGTTGGAGATCCCTCCCTTGAGGAGTTGTTCCTGCTAGCTGAGCTCTTCAGAGATGGGCGAGTGCCTCTCCTTTCCCTTTGTAACACTGTTCCATTCACGCTACTCCCTTTGTTATTACACCTCCTGTATTGCTATTCCACTGCATTGATCTTTCTGATTGTTACAATCAGTGGTGCATTTTATTATTTAATAGCTGTTCTGATGGCTTATACAAACAAAGTCAACTTGTTTGTATTGTAAATAAAAAATAAAGTGGTGAGTAATCTTGTATTTTCACTCTTCCATGTGTGCAAACATCTGTTTTCTTACAAGAGCTCTTAGCATTCTAAATAACCTTCCACAGAGCTGCTCAACTTCAAAACTACTGATAAGTCAACTCTTGTGCAAATGTTCATTGCAGTGGAGGGTGAGCTGTCACTTTATTAGAATTAATGGCATAGATACTCATGTTTACTTGAAATTCATTGCGGCATGAAAGTGAATAGGTGTAGGTGCTTTGGTAAACCATGGCACACTGCACATTTCTTATAACCAATTAGGGAGTGTTGGTATTGGGCTTGTGCAGTGCATCTGGTTGTCGCTTACATTTGAATGTTGAATTTAATTAACATCCAAATCAGTGTGTTTACTAGAAGAGTTCTGGTTAAACGATTAACATGTGTCAAAGGCTGTGGGTATTGCGTCACTTGTGACAGAAAGGCAATGTTTACTGTTGTTTTATTACAAGACAAGATACAGTGCTGTTCCAGGAACATGACTGCCTTGACTGAAAGACCTCCCAAAACCAATATGGGAGATGCCAGGTATGGATTTCCTCTAATTCAGTCAAATCTTTCATCCCATGTGAAAGGCAGATTCAATTTCATGCATATTTGCAGCTCTCAGTTACTTTTCCAGATATCCAAGTCTGAGCTGCCTTGAGATTCTGGAAAAGTGGCTACACGCTGAATAAACTGTGTTCATGCTTGGTTGGTCAGATGCTGTGAGGCAAATAAAACACAAGACAGAGCTATTCAGAGCTCATGTAATAAGCCTGCAAGTAGAATGTACTGCGTGCATGAAGAGCTGTCCATTGTGATTGATACACTGAAATTTTCAGTCTCCAATGTGTTTCAGCCCTGTGAAGCTCTCTTATTGTTTCTCTCGTAATAATTTCTTCTATTTTGGTTAATTTTGCAGACAAAGTATTACTTCTGCATAGAAAAAGGTTTGAAGTTAACATATTAATATATTATTTCTGATTTACTTAATTGTATTTTCCAAAATAGGATTTAAGTGACTCTGCCCTATTTTGAGTAATTCTTCTTTATCAGGTTACTTTAATGTATCTGAAAGGATGTTTTGTGTCATTTGGCATTCGGTTGAATAACTGTACTCTTGCAGGTTTTTTTTGGCTATGTGGCAGTTCAAAACTATAGCTCTCAGCACAGAGTGTAAGACGGAAAATTTTGTCCTAATAATAATTTCCACCCTCTATTCCTTCTCCCTACTCAATTGCCTTCACTTGATTATCTAAATTCTGCTGACAGGAGCGACGTGGTGATAAAGAAAGGGGGAAAAAAGAGAAATGGAAATAAGGTACAGAAGTAGTATGAATAGTGTGCCCATCCTTAACTGAGTCCAACTGACAATGTCTGTTATTGAAAACAGATGTAGTTTGGAGGTCTCCTCCTTTCTTTAGCAAGGTTTATTTGTTCCCATTTCATATAAAGCTATCAAAACTCATTCTAAGATCTTCTGATATTTAAGTTGAATCATTAACTTTATGCAATGTTTAAATGTTAAACAGCTCACCCTGCTACGTACAATAAATACATATTCTCTACACCTTTCAAACTTCTCCTGCAGCTGTGTATTTTTTTAACAGTAGTGATGAACTGGAATATATTTGAAGAATTTTAGCTTCACATTTTGGTCACGGTTGTTGCTATTGTGCAAACATTAATCCTTTATAACCTTTTAGTTGTCTGCGGCTATGTGAAAATGATACTGAAATAATTATCTAAAAAGTTGTCACCTTAATAAATCTGAAGATGCTAAATGACAGACAAAAGGTTGCACTATTTTTAGTTCAGATAGGGACATTAATATCAATATGTTGTGTTATGTCCTGTTGTAATTTATTTTAGGGGTATCAAATTAATTTCTGTGATTTAATTGTATATGCTGCTGGATTTCACATTTCTAAGCATAACTTGTGTTTTTGCATCAATATAGTTTCATTTTCTACCTTGTATATTGACAAAGAGACTATCTGGAATTGCATGGTCTTAAGTGGAGACCGCAGATCTCATCAATCTGCGTTGTGAAATGTAATAACGTTGGAGTCAAAACACTTGGGGTTATTCAATTACTAGCTGTGCTTTTCCATAGCTCTGTGTGTAGTAGTTCTGTCAGAAACAAAGCATTCAGATCTTTCAGATGTATCATTTTTGAAGAACAGCTGAAGGCAACAGGTTTCAAGCTCTGAATCCTTAATAAAGGGTGAACAATTACCAGTATCGGTCATTCATTAAGTGTGCTATTAAATTTGTAGGTAAAAAATGAAGTGCATTAGTACATTTTTGTGTGGCACAAAAGGTGTTAGACTTTTTTCCTTATACAGAACATTTCTCCTGTATCTTAGACCTTGTACTATTCTACAGCTAATTACAGCAAATCCTTTTAATAGGGGGAAACTAATGACCACCCAAACTAATGTCTTAAAGTGGAAGGTTAAGGTTTGTATGGCTGGGTTCATCGTGAAAACCGATGTAATTTTACAGATAAAATAATGTGTATAAAAGTAGTTGATATAAGTTTAGCTAGTATTCAGCAAAGCCTACTTATTGCAAAAAGATTCTCTGAAATGGTGACTTTTAGTTAATAGTTTGAAAGTTTCTATGCTACTTTTATGTTGTTACTATAATGTTCCTAATAGTTTTGCTCTATGCATTTAAAAGCTTCAGTTGTGCTGGGACAGTTTGAAAACTTTTCCAGCAGAGTAATTAGCATACGCTGTAGGGGTAACTGATAAGTGTTATTGAAGTTACACAGATTAATCCCAATGAAGTTCTTTAATGTCATTTTGTAAATTGCACTCTTCTTCTTAATGTCAGTCTGATCTAATTTTTTTTTTTGCACTGAAGCAAATGTGTTTCTTTTTGTGTGAAAAAGGATGGATGTGCTTCGGCAGGTTTCAGGAATGGAGAAATTACTCCGTCCGCTCAGGCTGCTAATGGGATGTAATGCCCTTCAGAGGCAAAAAGTCAATTGATATGTAAGTCTTTTGTGATGTAAATACTTGTCTTTTGGGATATGTCGTTTTTACGGCCACTCATAATAAACCCTGCATTTTATGTTTGATTAATATATTTATGTATTTTTAAAAAGATTAATTTGGACTCTGTGTAAGAGACTTAAGAGAATAAACGGAATGGGTTGTTGAGAAGATCAAAAGCAGGAAAGGAATAATAAATAGAAGTTCTGTTGGAACCAGGGAAAGGCAAGACGTGAGACTGTATCTTCATGTGTATTGTTAAATAAAAATGAGTATATTTTGATGAATGTTGCTTACAAGGTACACAGAACAGTTTGATATCTCACAAAGTTAACGTGAGATAGTTGATAAAATTAGATTTTCTTCTTTTCAAGTCCAAAATCTTGAATGTAGTTCATTAGGTTTTCTGTTCTTCTTCTCATTGCTTGTTTGTATTTGTACCCAGTAGAAGGATTTCTGTTAGCAGAAGGGATGTTCTCTGTGGGAGACAATAGAGCTGCTGCATAAATGACTTCTTTCTTACTGGAAGATGATGAATCTTTCTGGAGTTCTTAACTATGAATTCCCAGTACTGTCCCTGTGGGCAGAGAGTAGAATAAATATCTCAGGAATTGTAAGTTACAAGAAAAAGAAATATATAAATTGGGGGGGGGGGAAGGGAAAACTACTAGGATTGCTGCAGAGGGTTTGTAAGAGAAGCAGTCTGTGGGCACGCTAAAGGAGTAATTATGAAGGCTATGCCATTTTCTCTTTCCCACCCTTCAGTGTCTCAGGTTCCAGTTACTTTAGCCCGTTTATCAAAATGAATGTCTAATCTTTGAGTCTGCTTGTAAACCACAAGTTTCTTCCTACTATATGATTGGTGTTGCACTCAAGTATGGTATGTACTCTTTCAAAGGGTATTAATTTAACAAATACCCTCTGATCTGCATTGGTTTTAAGAATGGAGGTAGATAGAGGAGTTTTATTTGGTTACTGTCATTAGAGTGGCAGACAAATCCTTTATTGTTTATCTTTTTATGTCCTAATGACTACTTGATCTTCTTGGGTCCTGTTTCTCTTCATTGTGTCATCATCAGAGTTGCTTAGCAAGTTCTAGACAAATAACCTCTGTAAACTCTTTCAAGTCACAGAAGTCTGCAAGTGTTGGTGAAGGTAATGATATTGCATTGATGTTGCAAGTATTAAATTGCTCAGGATTACTTTTATAACTAGTTACAGACTTTAAAAACAAAAGAATTCTTTTTTTTCTCTCTCAGACACTGACTTAAACAGGGCCGTCAGTTTGAGTTTGGTTTGTAATAGCATATATACAGCATGGAAATCAACAAGTGACAATAAACTTGGAAGCATATAATGCCAATTTTAATAGCTTCTCTTCACAGAAGATTTGTGCTTGATGCTGCAGGGCACAGGTTATCCAGTAACAAGGAAAATAGAGCAATGTCCATTGTTTGCTTGATTATCTCTTTAACTTTTAGAGCTGGCAACTGTTTCAAGTATCTGCCTGATTCTGATTGTTTGCTTGTTAAGAGGAACCTCATTCTGTGTCTTCATCCCAGATTCTTTTGTAATATGTTGTCTCCTTTCACTTTCAAAGAACTTTAAAACCATTATTTAAAAATGTAACAAATATAGATAAAATATATGACCTGCAGTATTTAGCATGAGAGAAATGAAATATTTATTATGTTGTAGACTTATGCTGAGCAGTAACAATATTAATAGGAATTTAAAAATTTAATATTACTAACTGTATAAAAAGGATGTTAAGAAGAATATGAAAAGTAATACTACTTTTTATATGAGTTCAGTTAAACATTTTTCTGTTTCTACTTCTATTTCAGGAAGTTCTTGCCAGAAAACTAAATATTTATAGAAATAAGAATCTTGATTATTAAATGGTAGTCTTTTTAGGCCAGTGTTTAAGTAGTAATTTTCATAATTATGTGCGTGGAAAGTAGCTAGATGGAGAAAAAAATGAAATTTGGTTTAATTATAGTTTGATCAGATTTCTTTATTTTAGAATTTAGAAAATCAGACTTGATAAATTATTTCAGCTGTGCTTATAAGTAACTGTGTGCTCTTTGGCTTTGCTCCTGATTCTGCCATGTTATCAGGGGAGGAATGGTTTTTTTTTTTTTTTTTTTTTTTCTGGGTTGCTCAGGAGGCAATGAAGAATGAGAGCGCTGAGTGCTGAATCCTTCTATCTGCATCCCTGTGCATAGCTGCTTCCTAGGATTTAAGTGTGTTTCAAATTCCCCAGCACCACGGAACAGGCAGTTCTGGGCTTTGTTATGTGGTGAGATATAGGATAGCTTTGTTTTCTTATGGAAGCAAGGTCAAATGTCAACTGTTGCTTGTCATTGCAATCAGTATAGCTAGCCCAGTGTGTGGTTCATTAGATGCTCATAATAGCGTGCAATAATCTCAGAACTTTCTGTTCTTGTCTGAGCATTCAGAGACATGATGGATTTATTTTATGATTTACTAAAATGCACCAGCACAGAAAATACATCATGTTACATAGAATTTCTTGAATGGATTTACCTAGTTAAATGCCTTAGTAGTTATCTTAACCTGAAACACAGTATATAAGCCATAGGATTGAAATGCAGTAGTTAACTCAAAATTTAATTAATATTTCTAAGGCAGGAGATTGGAAGAATCTTACAGCTTCCTGGCTTTTTGAACTCTGAAAACTCTGCAGTGGAACTGTTGCGTTAAATAGCGCTCAGTTTCTTTACACTGGAAGGTTATAATGCTATCAAGAATGTCTATTTGAAAGTAATTAGCATCCAAGTTTTCAAAACTAAACCTTGGATGTTGATGATGTTCATATATTTATAACTGCAGCGTTTTGAAGGAGCCAGCAAAAATATCATCCACCAGAAGCTTCGCAGAAGTAACCAGGAGTTACTTCATGAACAGAAATGTGAAAAACTGGCAGGCTATGAGGATTCAGAGTGCATGAGGTGTAGGCAGAGTATAGAATGCTTGAACAGCATGGCCCTGTTTTACGTCTTCCTGAAATGGTGAGGATTTCCGTTTCTTTGTTTCCCAGTACTTCTTGTAATGCTTTATGGGAAGGGATTGAGCCACCTCCACTGTCCTGTGTTCGGATTTCAGACAAAAGTATCAGATGGTGGAACTGGAAGTTCTGAGGATGTTGATGTTCTGAAGGCCGTGTAACAGTGTGGCCAAGCTCCTTTCCATGCATCTTTTTTAGCTGTGCATGGATACGTCAGTGGAGAAACTGTAGCACTTGTATGCTGATGTTTGGGATTCTATTTCTTCACCAAGCGTCCTGTCCTCGTTATGTTTGGCAGATGTGGATCAGTAATTTGTAGTAGTTATTTATTTTGTTGTTATTCTTCAATTTTACAATTTTAAATTTTTTTTCAATTTGTATTTTATCACTATGCTTTTTATTATTCCTCCTTTGCTTCTTGATTGTATTCCCAAGCTAATTTTGAGTGAAGATTCTTCACTGGAATTATGAATTGACTTATGTAACTTTCTTCCACTGACTCCTATACTTTTTATGTTCTTTATGTTTGTTGAACTAAAGATTTCTTTTTTTTTTTTTTTTGTTTCCTTTCTCCTTGGAATTGTTGAAATGCCTATCTCCATAGGATTCTGGTTAAAGGAAAAGAATATGTGAATGTATTTTATTTGGTGGCTTGTGAGAATAATATTAACTTAAAAACTAGGCCTGGCTTTCTGTTTTCTTTGTATTACAGTTCCATTAGAGCAGCTCCCTAGTTCATTATTGTGATTTTCAACCATAGTATTTACTTTATTAGTCTAAAATGTTTTGGGTGTCCATTCGTAGTCTGAGGTGTAACTGGATCAGGCTTAATGAGCTCAAGAACCACAAACAATTCTAGTGGCTGTTGTTTGAATCAGGTAAATGGATAGACGTGATGTTAGAGAAAAGAGTCATACAATCACCAAGGTTGGAAGAGATCTCCAGGATTATCTAGACCAACCAGAAAAACGAGCCTTGCCCACTGTTTTTGATCACCATAAAAATTGAATTTCTCTCATTTCAATTTCTGTCATTTTTGGAACCTGCAGAAATTAGTGCGTAGAAGTTTTCTGCTGAAAACCATTCATATCCATGCTATGTTTATCTGAAATATAGCTTATCTGTAGCCACTTTTTTCCTCTCTAAGAGTCATTTGGATGGTAGTGGTCAGTATGTTTTCTGTAGGTTAGACTATATTTAAAATTATGTTGCCTTGAGATACTGGGTAGTTATTGCTCCTACGTTATGAGCTCTGTAGGTTATCACCACTTCTTAATTTGATTATACTACATGCTTTATCCATGACATCATCAGCACTAGAAGTGCAGCGTAACCACAGTTTGTAGAGTATTTAGGGTCATTTTCAGCTCCTTTCCACTGGTTTCTTCCCCTCCACTACCAAAAACAAACAAATAAAAAATTCCAGTTATTTTAATAGAGTTACTGGGATTTCTCTTCTTTAAAAAGAAAAAAAAAAAACCAACCAAAAAACAAAATAAGCAAGTAAGCTTTTATGTGCAACAAACATTTATTGATATGAAAATGCCTTGTAGAGCTGTACAGCAGGCCTGTTTCAGGTGCTGGAAGCTTTACCACTACCGTGACAACAACTGATGGTCATCAGACACTTCACTATACATAAAAAATCTACAGAATTAAATTATAATGTGGACAAAGACTTATCCATCTAAAATATTTTTTTATAAATGTGATAGCAGACAATGATATTTCATGTATTTTATAATATGACAAAATCCGATGAAAGAAAATAGGTTTTAATTTGTATATTTCTGTGTTACTGGAGAGCTATTTGGGGAAATTAAGGTTTGTTGTTAGCTGTGAGAGTATAAAAGAGCTGTGCAACAATACTCCTCTAGATATAGTGCTTGCTTCCTGGAAGCTATTAATTCTATTACAGTTTATTAGTGATGCATCATAAAGTGCGTATGAAGATGACATTACTCTCAGCCTAACAAAAGAAAATTACAAAGACAGAAGTAAGAACAAAATCTTTGAAGATGGTTTGACCAGAGTTTGTGCAGACTTCATTATGACATTGTTAATTATAGAAAAATCTGCTACTTGGAGTTTGGATTGTCAAAACGAATGCCACATTAATGGATAAAATCAGACTCATTATCAAAAGGAGTTTTATTATTATTTTTTCCAGTAATTTAACCACTGATCTAAATTTATTTTTAGTCCAACTTTCACATTTTGAAAGTGTTTGTCAGAGAAAAGCAAGCACTTCTTTGTGAAGATTGTTGGATAACAAATTATATTCCTGCTAGGTGAATTATATATTTAACTCGTATATAGTTTCCACTGGCAAGCTATTCTGATATTGACGTTAAATTAGGTTAGCTTAATTATACATTATCACCAAAGGCAATTCAACAAAGTACGTGTGGAATATGTTGAAATACATGTTAGCCTATCAACCTTGTAGAGAACCACATCTTCAGGAGGCAGACAAATATTATTATATTTTTCCACTTTGGAAGCTTATGAACTTAATAAAGGTAGGCATAGCTTGCTAACTACCCACTAGTTTTGTTTTTAATAACATTTTTATTTGCATATTGGTCTTCAGCTGAAAGCACATGCCTTTAATTGTTGATCAGCTAGCTTTACGTTTCAGATTTTTCGACGAGATATATCAAATGCTGGTTTAAAAGTTTTGTTTTGGATCCACAATTGGACACTTGTCAAAGCAAGCACATGCAAAGAATGCTGGATTTCAGTTAGAAAGTGAAGAGTTGTTATTTAGTTCTTGTCCCACATAGTTTTGAACTTGGAATGTTTTGGGCTGTTGTGACCATTACCAAGCTGACGTTTCTGCCTTATCTTAGAGCAGATGGATTTTTGTTAGACACTAGCATTACAGGTTGAAAAGAGAAATTAGCAGTTGTTGACATTTTGCATAATATCAGATGTTACTCCCTCTCAGATCTTTTCTACTGCATGGAATTTAATTTCTTTGATCCTGTTAAAGAAGAGCAGAAAAGTATACTGTAGATAGAGGGAAAAATGGTTTTACAAATAACAAGAATTTTTTCATATTTGCATTACTTAAGATGCATTTTTGTCTTATAAATATGCTAATCTTTAGAAGTTGCGTCTGGTATGACATATGGAATATAATTTTGTTTCAGTTCTTTGACATCAACCTAGTTACTGTTACATAAAAATGTGTGATTGGCAGGGAAAATGAGTATGTTCAATGACATGGATCTTGCAAGACTTTGGGAAGTATCTAGGGTATTCATCTGTAGACAGCTGTTTGATGAGGGTCCTGTTAATTGTATGTTTGTTCCCTTGCAGAGAGCTCTTCCTTTTGGTCCGTTTGGGCTGATGGAAAATCTGCAGATGAATAGTGAATGAAAGAATCAAGCTCAGTTAAACATATGTTTATATTTGAAGTAGTTTTATGAGAAGGGGCTATTTAACTTAGAAGTAATTAAGATGATTTTCTTAGGGTGATGGAGCACTGCCAAGCAGGAAAAAAAAGCAACAAATTGAAGAGATCAGCTGAAATTGCTCTTTAATCATCAGTCAGGGCTTAGTTACGTGCAAGTACAATATTGATACAAATCATATTAAATTCTTTGCCTATCAAAACAAGGTGGAAACGTGGAAATTGCATATTGGAAACAGGTCCTGGACACGCTAGCTTGAAAGCACCTTCAGGTACTGTTTGTGAGACTGCACCTGGAGATAGGGCTTGAATGGTCATAAATGTGAGGACCATGCATAAAAGCTGGAGGACTCAGACACCTCTGAACCTTCCCCATAGACTTGGTTTAGTGGGCAGTGTTGGTGCTTGGTTGGACTCGATGATCTTAGAGGTCTTTTCCAACTGTAATGATTCTGTGATTCTGTATCACCAAGCCCTGCCAAGGACTGTGCTACCAGCATATCAGCATGGATGATCACAAGAAATACCTTTGTATTTATTAATATGTAAGTAGCTGTGATGTAAGAAGGCTTCTCAAGCATTTATGTATAAGCAAGTGATTCAGCTCTTTAGATAGAAGTCTGAGACTTGGAGAAGTAGGATTTCTAACCAACCTTTCTTTAGCCTCTTAGCTCCAGGTAACCTTACATCTAACAATTTCCACTGCTTGCTGTTACTTGCCATTGAGGATCTCAAGTGCTCAGTTCTTTTCAGTTACGACACTGAAGTCATATTTGAACTACTCAAAATAGATATCTAGAAGTTAGGTATATCATAAACCCTTTTGTGAATTTGGGTGTATGTTGTAAATGTTAGTGACTGTCGTCTTAACATATTCTGTTCAGTGCTTTCTGTTCAAGTTAGAAGCAGTTGGGTACTGGTAGATGGATTCTTCTGTCTTTTCTTACAAACTTTTTCTCCATCCCAACAAGAGAAGCTCATTAAGGCAGGGAATGCTGACTACAGGCTGTTTGACTCTTGGCATTCAAGGGTTCTTTGCTGGGAACTGATAATGAAGAACAGTTCAAGAACAAATTTATTATTCTTGGTTTTGGAAGGTTGATATGATTATGATTTTTATACAGCTAAATTCTATCCCCAAATCATTGAGCAATGATTCCATACAGTTTTAATAAAACTAATGAAATAAATATGTTTATAGGCCCAATTCAGTGTAATACTTCAGCAAAAGTTTAATTTCAAGTATATGAGAAGTGATATTATTGGTAACTCAAGCATTCCTTGTTTTGCTGAAGTTGGATCATCTTTTTTGCATTAAAAAAAACTTCCCATGTTTAGTGTCTTCCACAATGAAAAGTTTCTGTAAATTATTCTTAGTAAATGGAAAACATCCTATTAGAATTGCTTGGCTTTGCTCTAGAATTTTTATTAGATTTTAAGCAACGTGTAGGATTTCTTCTACTTTTGGTCCATTAGTTAAATATTTATGTAAATAACTGGCAGGAGTATTACTGAAGTATTTTTTTCAAATGTTTTTCCTCCATAATAAGAGTCATTATTTTTTTTTAAACTAACATCTCTGTTCTCATTTTCTCTTAACATAAAGTGATCTATGCTTAGTGAGATAAAAACTTAAGCTGATCTTAGGGTAATAGACTGAGGTGTGGCTGTGGTTCACTTGCCAACTCTGTGCCTCTGAGAGGACATGCAGGTAAAAGGTATTACTTGCCAGAGCCTGTAAGGCATGAGGTCTTAATTGCCCTGACCAGCCTCACCTGGCACTTCCAGCCCACAACCTCTGTTTCTGTGCCCTGGAGCCCATTTAGCCCCGGGGCTGGCAAGTTGGTTCTCATCAGAGCTCTGCTGTAGATGTGTTTATCCCCTGGATAGATCTCTACCCTGTGTGGTAGTTGCTTTGTCCCTCAGCTGTGTAGGAACGTGTGCTTAGTGCTGTTTCTGTCCATAGCTACTTCTACTGTCTCTTGTATGGTTTGGGGCTGGCAGTAGACTGTCACCTGTGCCTTCCCCTGCCTGCTGTGCTCATGTGCTGCATGAGTTTGTTTCTAAAAACTAGAATAAAACTAACTAAAGTATGTGATTAATGGGCTCAAAGAGCTTGTGGGAGTGGCTCTGCTTTCAGGGAAGGTTCAGCAGTATATTCTCCTGGGCTATGGCAGGAACAGTAATACCAAAGCAATTCCTGAGAGAGATTAATCTGTTTTCTAAACACTTCAGTAAAAGAGATTCCAGAGATTCTATTGTCAATCTGTCTACTACTTAACTATGCAACTTGTGAAGACTGTGTTTCTTGAGTCTAATTGCTCTTGTAGCTACTAGTACTCCAGATTGCCAAAGTAGATGGTATTTCAGACACCTGCCATACAAAATCCTTTTCTGTTTCATGGTTTTGATGAGCCTATGCTTCCTGAACTGAAATCTGAAGAGAACTGAGCTACTGTTTATTAATAAAGTAAGCAAAAATCCAAAACGTGCCCTGAAGAGATTATGCAGCCAAGTTTTGGGAAGCCTCTTGGGAATTCAGAGAGTGCTAGGGAAGACCTAGCAACTGGGACTGTCATTTATTAAAACAAAAACCAGCAAAACTTGCTGTAGTCACCTGCACTTCTGCAGCCCTCAGTCAGGGAGTAAGGTGGAAAAGTTCCAGGCTTGATTCCTATAGGTCAGGTGTGGTTTCTGTCTTCTTTACGATTTTCCTGAAGTCTCTTTCAGAGGTCAGAAATCAGAATCCTTCAGTTCTGAATGTGTTTGCTAAGTATCAGGCTGCCTTCCCCACAGTATACCTTAGGACTGTTTGGCTGGGTTTGGGTGTTTATTGAAATTCTGTGAGTGGCTCAGGAAAAAATCACATTGTTTATCTGGAAGAAAACAATGTGTTCATGTGCAGGGAGGAGCAGTTTGCATTTGTGGAGGAAAAATGTATCAGACTGGGGTTTAAAGAGATGAAGTGGAGCCAAAGGGAGGAGGAAAAGTGTGCTCTTACAGAATGTGATGGACTTCTGTGTTAAATACAAAGTGATATTTCTGCAAAGGAAGCTGTTAGCAGAGAGGGGCGGAGTCCCTATTACAGGAGAAGCTAGAAGGTCAGAAGACCAAGATAAACTTGAAATCCTAAATTCTAGAGAATGTTCAAGAGTAGGAGGAAGGTGCAAGGGAAGTGGCAAATGGATGATAATTGTTTGCCTGTTTATTCTTATTTCATACTTCAGGAAAAGTCACACGTTAAAGGAACTGTGAAATCATTTTGTTCTTCAGTTCTCACCTTCTGCTAAAGGAAGTGAGCTGTGTAACAGAGCAGCTATGGATTTGGAGCTCTGGAGGGCATAAAGGTGTTCGAGCATCTACCATTCACTGGAAATCTGGGAGGGTTTTGTTGTCAGCCACAGAGTTCTATTTCTGCTGTAGGAATCAGGAAGTTCAGAAATTACCAGAAGAAAACGAACAGCTGGCACCGGACAGTAATCATCTGAATGAAACCCTGTAGGCGTACAAGTCGAACGGGGTGAGGCGGCAGCACGGTGAGAGCCCCGAGGGAGAAACACACGGAGCCCCGACCCGCAGCACGCGTGGGCAGCGAGCTCGGCGCCCGGGAGCGCCGCCAGAGGGCGCCAGAGGGCCGGGCCCCGGGGCTGACGTGCGAGCCCGGGCGCCGCGGGGTGCGCCCAGCTACAGCGTGGGGGGACCTTCGGCAACGGGGTTACGGCGGGGGATGCGCCGGGAGACTCGAGTGAGTGCACAGTGCGACCTACAGAAGAATGGTTAGATGAATGACTGCGCAGTGGATAGTAAAAGAAAAATCGTATGTGGCTGTATACATAAAGATAGGGAGATGAACAATTTTGTGTAGCTTAACGTGCGATAAGCACTGAAAATTTGAAAGTGGTCATAAGATAATGCCTTAAAATTACTTTCTGGGTTGTAAAATGGGTTTGTCTTCTCCTTCAGTCCAAGAGGGATATAGACTAATCCAACAAGTAATCTAAGATCGTGATAACCCTTTTGATTTCTCATAAAAACACTTTTCCCTCTCCCCTCTTATTTATGTACTCTGATTATGACTTTTTTTTTGAGGAGAGATGTTTAGCCTGGTGAAGGATTTGATGAGGTAGGGATTACAGGATGCTGTTTTGGATGCCTCATAACCTGCTGGCCGTCCAGCTATCTTCTTGAGAGAAAATGGTTTTTACATTTCAAAGGAAGCAATACTTCAGACAAGATCCTCCATGGCATTCAATGTACAGCTGAGGTCCCAGTTACTTTAATAGGGTCAGAGTGTTCTTGCAACTTGACTTTTCTGTTATCCTTCATCCATCTCTGGCAGTTTGGATGGAACAATGAAGGGCATACAGTGCAGTTTATTTGCCTGTCTACTGGTGTCAAAATGAGCAAAGGTGCTGTTGTACTTGAAAGCTCAGCTCAATTAGTTGAGAAAAGATTTTCTTATGTATGGACGTCAAGGCTGTCACTGTGAGAGCCATTCACGAGAAACTGTGTACTTATCTGAAGTGTTTCTGAAGGCTGAGGAAGCATTGCCAGGTATGTTTTTAATCCCCAGTCAATATGTGTGCAGTGTTAGGTGATGAGCTGTAGATGTTGAGCCGTACCTGTGAAGATTTGGCTTTCTGGGTAGATGCGTTAATGGTATGCTGTGAGTGAGCTGGTTTTGGTCTCGTTGTGTTTCAGTTGACAACTGAAAAAAAAAATCTATTCCCCACTTATTACCCTTATGGTAATTATGACACTTTCTATGGCTTCAGTTTAGGTCAAATTTGTGAATAGGTAAAGTTGGAGATGCCATGGCTTTAGTTGTGCTTATGAGAATTCAAAGATCATCCTCAAGTCTGTAGTTTCTCAACCTTCAAGTTCTTCTTTTACTTCTGAAGTGGAAAGATTCAGCAGCGTTTCTAGTTATTTTCAGGAACAGTTTTATGCATTAGCATATCTGCTATCTAATGTCTCAGATCCTCTGGGAAGCAATCCATGGCTGACCAATTGGATGATGTAAAGAATTTTGAATATATACATTGTGGGTTGAACTGGAAAAAACATACACAAACAGTGCCAAATGAAAAGAAGAAACTTCTGGAAGTGCAACTGACTCTTGAGTTGAGATTGCTTTTCTAGATCCATGATTTCAGACAATAAATGGAAAGCACTGTCAGGTTAGGGCGCTCACTTGCCCTATGCAGTGAGACTTTGGTGTATTTTAATTGTACAGTTCCTTTTTTTTGTTAGGAAAAAAGAAATACTGAACTCTCTTTACATTTATCAAGGTTTGATCTATTTACTACATGGAGTTCCTCATATCTAAAAGTTCCAAGAGTTCTAAATAAGGCAGCAAAAAAAAAAAAAAGTAATATTAAACTGTATTTTCCCCCATTCAGAAGTATTCTATAAGTTTTTCTAAGTAACAGTTGTAATTCCACATTATTCTCAGAAGGTTTAAAAACAAACAGCAACACAAACCAGTAGTAGTTGCTTGACTCTATCTTGAAATACATCAGTTGCTGCCACAATGCTTCACCTTTTTATTAAGAAAAACATCGCATCTATCCATCAAAATCATGTGATTTGATCTACTGATTATTCTTAATTAGGGGTCTAAATTAAGTGTTCTCATTTCTGGTCGTTTTCTAATTGGACTGTGACCCACACCACGCCAAAGTGATTCAAGTGGAGTGCTTCTGTTTCTTTGAGTGGGCCCTTACAAGGTGTCTCAGAAACTTAACAGGTGTTTATGAGAAATTATCCGAACCGGTTATGGGAAAACTGATCCTCTGAATGCTTAATGCTGAAGATTAAGAAAACTGAGGTTCCTGTTTTTCCTTTTGTCTGAATCTAGGCTCGGATCCACTCGAGTGAGGAAGTACTCTTGGATGTAAGATTGGATGTAACAGTATTTCACTTGGGAGCAGTGCAGTTAGGTATATAGATTTTTGTTTAATTATCCTGACAAAGAGGAGAGTAGTCACCCTTTTCATGTAGTATGATTGTCTTGAATTTTTTATGCTTACAAATCTGAGCATAATTGTACAGTAGGGTAGAAAAAGAGCACATAATGTTTCAGCAATGTGAAATTAAATATTTTGATATTAAAGTTTCCATTTGCTGTTTGAAATGGAGAGGAGTTGATTAAAGTGTATCACAATGCTAAGGATGCGGGAGTGGAGAAGAGAAATTCTAGAGCTTGTAATGCAAAGGGGAGGGGAAGGTAAGAGACTTGGTTCACAACTCAGGGACCCCTTTCGTGTTGCTTGTTTTAGGTTAATAGTACGTGGCCTTTCAAACTTACTGGGACAATATGTTAGAATATCCTTGTGAATATGTCAAAATGCCCTTCTTAGAAAACCATTGGCTAATCAGTACTTCACGTGCTGAATGGCTGCTTATTTGTCTGCCATTAGTAGCTATAAGAATGATTGAGATATATACATATATATACACACACATTCTTTTTACATGCGAGTTTTGGGGGAAAGAAGAATTCTGCAGTTTAGGTAATGTCAGCAGCCTTCTCTTCTTTGAAATGCTTCCCTGCTCTTTGTTCTGGGGTGCAGATGGACAGTTACTGCTAGCTTCTGTTGAGGCACTTCAAAAATGCACAGAAGAATGCTGTACGGTGTCAGTGAACTTTTTTTGTCTTTAAATTTTGATTAATCCTGCTCTGAATTGTTTGGATAACAAAGAATTACAGGGGGAATTAGTTTTACTGGTGCTTTCTGCTCCTCCTTGCCCTCTAATTCCCACAGCGCTCACATCACTGTTTATTTCTGTGTTACAAGCAATTGGTTTAGGTGATTCTTATCTTACTTTTCTTGTTAAGTATGACTACTTTTTTAGTTTAGTTCAATATAAGAACTAATTTTGTAGAGTGGAAAAATCTCACACTGCTAAATGATGTGATGGTTTTTCATTCCTATTTGACTGATCATCGGTTAAAGGCTTTTGTGACTTTCAGATTTCAGCACTGTGCAGAAGATCAGGTGATGCAGTGGGTTAATTTGCTATTGGATCACAGGAATGGTTATACATCTGTTCATGTGGTATCAGTAGTTAATTACAGACCTGATGGAGTCACTATGTTTGAAGAAAGAGTGGCATGGCAACGCTGGAGAGAAATGGAAACTTTCACAGCTGCAAGAAGTCATCTCCTTCCTTGACTCACTTGTATGAGGAGGTGTGCTTATGTACAAGGCCTAAACTGTGGTCCTGGGAAGACTTCTTTAGTAGTTCGTTGCTGAAGTTCTTGATTTATTGCAGTTGCGTGTGTAAAAGAAAATAGAAATCAAAGCCACAAGAGAGAGAAATAGTCATAGGGTTAATATGGCTATAACCCTGGCAGGAGGTTATTTAGGAAAAGATTGTTTCTGTTGGAGAAATTGAGGCTCTAAATAAGGAAATTGCCTTCAGTTTCTTGTACTCAAAGAAGGTACTTAGTTGTGTGTACCTTTCTTAGAAATAAAGGCAATTGCTTCGCAAACCCATCTGACTCATCTCAACAAGAGTGAGCAGAGTTGCCCAACCACTTGGAAAAGGAGACAGCAGTGTACTCCGTAAGGAAACGATCACTTCAGAAGAAAGTGAGTTTGTGGTGACTCAGTAAGTATCCTTGCTTCCTCTGGCTGACACTGCCTCATGGCTTCTGAATACACGGATCTGTGAATGTGCAACGTGGCCAGTCCTGATATAAGGTTTTAAAAACTTGTAGGAAAAGATACATTGAACTTCATTCTTGCAAGACTTGAGCTCTTCAATGTCCTGCAAACAGTAAGTCTTGCAATAGCCTTTTAGCTAGGTTATCTATGATTTTGCAAACCGGTAGACAACCATAATAGCCCATTCATGTGAGTTTTGATTTCTGTTGCTTAAACAGATTAAGTCTTGTTGAGTGCTGAACTTAATTTTCCTGCAAGTACAAAAGATGTGCCAAAGCACTGAAATAGGGATCGTTCAAACCGAACACAGTTGCGAACCAGTTTCTTTGTTTCATGACTGGGTCATAAGGCATCATTAGGCCCATCAGACCATGAGGGAGCTGTGCGCCCTCGCTAAGCGCCCTGCTTAGTGATAACCAAATAACAGAAAGCACTGCTTAAAGTGCAGGCCTGTGTGATGGTGTTAGTTTGAGAGCTGAACTGTATGCATCTGCATCTTTCTGGAATGTGGAAAACCTTACTAGTGGGTTCTAAAAAGATTGCTCAGAAGGTAGACTTTGTTCAGTCTTTAATCTACTGGAGAATGGAGTTTTGTACAGCTTTGTCCAAACGTTCCCTACTAATGAGAAACACTTTTCCTATCTCATCTCTCTCCCCCCTCCCTGAAAAAATGAAATATGAAGATCATAATAAAAGCAAAGCAATTTACTTAAAGGTGTTTATGAAGATGTGTGTACTTCTCTATTCTGTGCTCTTTTCAATTGGTCTGAACAGAAGTTGTCATGTTTGTTATTTTTCTTTAGTTTCTTCCCCCAACAGCAACAAAGAAAAAACATTAAATACACTAATTGCTTTATTTGCTGACAAATAGTTTTCTGATAATAATGCCATGACATGCTAGTACTAACACTTTATAAGCTTTTTTATTGCATTTCTTTTTACACATCAGAATTGTTGTTATCATCTTAACTTGTTTCTTGGGAGCGTTCATAGCAGTGCTGGTCGTAGTCAAGTGAACTGAAACGACTATTGACTTATTAATATAATTTCTGTATGTCATGAGTCAAGTTGCAAACCTTGTGACCCAATAGAAAAGTATCCAATAGAAAAGAAAGAAGTCAAAGTTGAAAACAGAAATCCAAGTTTTAGTGCATTGTTTGTTTCCAGAGGTGTTCTTTGACAGCCTGGTTGTGAGCTGTAAGGAAAGTAAATAATTTTTCTTAGTTTGTGGGCTTTGTGATTGTTTATTTTTCAGCATGGGAATTATCAGACAGAGCTGCATTCCAGACAGCTGGGCAGATGGTTCTTTCTTTTCCAATTGGGTTGTGCCAACAGAGAGAGACAGCTATACAAATGTTAACCCCTAAGGGATAGATGAATCTCTGTCAATCCCCCCGCCCCCAACACAGCATGTTTGAAAAGCTAAATATTAAGTTTGATCTAATTACTGAAAAATACTCTTTTTTTTTTTTTTAATGAAAGTTTCTATACTTAGATTTCTTATTACTTTGTTTTCTTAATATTTTTTGTTTAGGAATATGAGGTGGTTGAATACCTCTTGTTTAACATGTGGCCTTGTAGATAACAAAGCATTAAAAAAAACACAACCAAAGCTGGCACAGGTCAAGAACGTATCAGTTGCAGCATCATGAAGATGCTGGTAGATATTTAAGTGAAGCAGTTCATGCAGACCTGATTTGTGCCTGAGCTGTGAATAAGTTTTACTAAGGTTTGGAATTATGAAGCTCTTGCATAAAGAAAACTACTTTAGGAAATAGACACAAAAACTTATGGTCTTAGAAAAAGTACTTTTGTTTGAATGTCAAGATTTAGTTTTATTTTAAGGCTATAATTTAAAAACAAAGAATTCATTCTTTGAAATTCTTTACCTTTTAAACGTGTTTCAGACACTGTTCTGTTTCCATTCAAATGAATGCTGTTGTTTGTAGTTTTGAGAATAAAAAAAGCAAGTTTATTACCTGCTTTTTTTTTTCGGTTGTCTTTTATTTAGATAATAGTTTAACTATCAACTTGTGTTGTCTTGACTAACAGTGTAGAAATGAAATGGAATATTTTGGTGTGGAGCAGAAAGCCTGAGATAGTACAGACAATGGGAGTTATTGTTTGTCTTTATTTTTGAACTAGAATACAAGGACAATGATTCAGACATAAATTGATGCAAGGCTTGGTGTTTCAGAGCAGGCTTTTCTATACAACAGTTGAAAAAATGAATTACAGAAGTTCCTGATCTTTAACATGCACTACACTTAGTTGGAAAGAAGCTGGATGCAATGAACTTGGTGCATGTTTTACTGTGTTTGAGTGCCCCGGATACAGAAAAGTGGCCTTTGTACATAGAATGATGTGCTGCAAAAGCAATACTTGGTTTATTGTTCAGGAGTACTCTTGAATGAACGACTCCACATTTCATAAATGTATGTTTTATCACCCTCTTCAGACAGATTTTCATGTTAGAAGCAATGTGTCTGGATAAAATTAAGGGGCAACTGAGGAGCAAGTCACTGTAGCTCCATTTTTCTTTGCATGGCTGCAGTTCTTTTTAAAAATAAAGGTAATTCAATCTGTTTTAATAGGTATAGCATTCAAATTTATGTTCTGGAAGACTAACTTTAGACATGGTCACATACTTTCAGTCATTTGCTACCAGTAGTTTTCCACTTGCAGTACAAAAACAATGAAAATTAAGCTATCTTGATATAATTTCCCCTAAACTACAGAAATGAAGAAAATCTAAAATGCTGTTGTGGTTGCATGTAAAAGGTTTTTGTTTGCTTTTTGTACTTTTAAGAGTCCATTGGTTTCAATCACATTGCATACTGAATTTGTGTAGCAGATAGAGGAAAAATAATGGGTTCTATATTTAAAGGGTTGTTCAAGAAATAACTCAAAGGGGGAAAGGATCCCCTTGTTCTTATGACTGAAATTGAGATTCCTGTGGTAAAATGTAAAATGTGAATACTTTAATGATATCACAGTCTAGAAAGTTTTCCTACCAAAAGATTAAGATTTTCTTTGTATTGATAAAGCAGTATTAAAAACCGGCTTGGAAAGCATTGGTAGCACTTACAAATATATTCTAAAGAGTTTTGTTCAGTTTAATTTGTGGCTAAATTCCTGTGTCATCAAAGTTCCCATTAACTTAATTCATTTAAACAGGATAGGTAACCTTTAACTCTCTCCAAGCGTGAGCCTCCAGCACCTATTTATTCATATTGGAAAATGCAAATGTGTAGATTGAACAGTGGGGAAAAAAAAATGATATTGAGAACAGAGTTTGAGTGTCTGGGATATTTTGGAACATTTACAAATCCTGCCCTTAGAAATGTCTTTCACACAACTCTATCTGTGAGTTTTGAGCTCAGGATAATTTACTCCATCACAAGTGGGAACTTTTAGTTCATGTTCGTGGTTCTTCTCTGTGCACATGATGAGATTTGTCTCTTTTTAACAAATTGACTATGTATATTGGCCAATCAATAACAGATTGGAAAACTCTAGCAGTCTGTTTTTCCCACAATAAGACAAAACTTCAGAAGTCAGAATGAAATGAGAGCACTTAGAGCTGGATGGTATTGCAGTCATGCTTCCTTGGTTTTCATTTCATTTGAGTAGCTATCGGTCTTATTACTATTCTCGTTCTGATAATAGGAATTCCATATACTATTCTACTGGTCTTTTCAATTTCCATTTTCTATATCTCCTATTGCAATTGCATATTAATTCACATTTTTGAAAAAGAGGCTCTGTGGGATGGATAAGTTATTTTTGTATTCAGATATTGATTTCATCATTTACTTCAAATGTTTCTGATGTCAACTTAAATCTTGGACTTTTAAAACAAAAGTTATGTTGCTGAAGAAATCTGATCCTCTTTTTTTTTTTTTCAGTATTAATTTAAGACTTAAATCTTTTACTTACCTCTATTTAAATCAGTTTGGCTTGTGGGTTTTTAATTTTTTTTGTAAGCCAATTACCTAGGGAGAACTGTAGATATTGTGGCACTGTGCTGGAAGTGCACACCAGAACTGGAGATATCCTGCACCTGTGCAGTTAGAATTTCAACAGCTGCATCCTTAATTGATTCCTTTTGTTATTTCACCTTGATAAATTAGTGGTTATTGTTGTTGTGTTGGTTTTTTCCCCCCTCAAAATGTAATCTATTCTGTTCCAAAGGAAACCTGAAGATTTGCTTACCCAGCATCAGAACAGGTCAGAAGAAGCCATGTGTAGCAGCTCTGAGACTCTTTGAATGCTTTGTAATTGTTTTAATTCTTCCAGTTCTTGCTGCAATGCCTAATACTCCCATTAGGATACCAAGAACAGCTGGAGAGAAGGAAACCCTAGTAGGAATAAAGCACCTTCTTAGATGCTTTTCTTTCAAATTGCAAAAAAACCCAAACCATTCAATTGCCCAAGGAAAGATGACATATCATGTACTAGGGTAGATATAGGTGTCTGTTTACACTGTAACTACAGTAGTTACTGTAGGTTTTCAATTTGCATATTTTTAATTTACTTCTGTAGAAAATGAATCCTAAGTGTTCCATCAGCTCATTTCCAATTTTATTTGGTTATGTTAGTTATATCAGTGAATTTATATTTAATGTAAGACGTATCATAAATACTAATAGATTTGTTCTGGTAGCAAATATTTTAAGTCAAAATGTTTGCATTTAGGATATGATTATATTCTTTCTTGAATACACAGGGACAATTATGCATTATTGCATTCAAGACACTACAGAAATTTTTCAATATGAATAACATAAGAATGTAATATCAAACATGCTATGCAAAATTATATTATAGCTCATTTTTTTTGTGCTGCCTTATTTAGAACTCTCGAAGCTTCTAGATAAGAGGAGCTCCATGTAGTAAATAGATCATGCCTTGATAAATGTAAAGGGAGTTGAGTATTTTTTTTTCCCTGATGGAAAAAATACACCAGAGTCTCACTGCATAGGGCAAGGGAGTGTCCTGACCCAAGGGTGTTTCACATTTATTGTCTGAGACTATGGATCTAAAAAAAGGTTCTCAATTTAAGAGTCAGCTGCACTTCCAGAAACATTCTTCTTTTCATTTGGTGGCGTAAGCATGTTTCTGCAAGTTCACACCCACAATCTATATATTCAAAATTCTTTAAGTCATCCCATTGGTCAGTCACGGATTGCTTTCCAGAGGATCTGAGACTTTAAATCTCTGTTCATTGAAAATCTGATTCTTTTAAAACATTTTTAAAAATAAAATGTCAGGATCTTGTTACTTGGGATTGCTTTTGTTAAAAATAGTTTTTGGTTTTGCCATATGTGTGAGTTTTCTGCATGAGTGTGGGGGCCCCTCCCACCATTCAGCTTAAAGTGAGGGAGGACAAAGTACAGAAATCCACGTGGTTTACCAATTAATAAAGTTTCACTTTGGTAAGTGAGGTAAACCTTATTCTCTTGTGCAAATGTCATCTTGTGCTAAATTCTGACATTACCTGGAGAAAAACACTTCTGGGGAGAAAGTTTTCCTACTTCAGCCTGTCTTCTGAAATGTTAATGATAAAAGCAAGACTATTTCTAAGCAACAGTTGACCTCTTAAAAAATACAGCTGCTTGGGAAAAAAAAATACCCAGTGACAGCATCTTGTGGAGAGGCTAGACACATCAGAAAATACCACTGGAGTAAGGGAAAATGTCAGTTTTAATAGCACTTCAGTTTCACTGGCTCCAAGTCGCTGTACTTGCTTCTGGGGTTGTATTGGGAATGGTGGAATCTTGGATAAGGAAGAGAATGTTGTGCTAATGTGGTCCTTGAGTGAATAGCTTGGGGTCGTGTTCATTGATGGCACATGTTTTTCTCTTGTCTGTGCAGTATTCTGGTTTATCTCTAGATCAGGGATTGGAATACTTCACCTCGTTCTTCTTTGGATGCTTCAGAGCAGAAGCTTAAGCAAAGATGTTTGAAATGTGACAGTGAGCTTCCTGCCTTCCTTTGAAAATCCTTTTATTTCAGTTCACTATTGCAAAAATTGAGTATTGAATGAGTACGTTGTGTCAAGAAGTTGATTTTATTGTAGTTAATATTTAAAATCACACATCTCAAATGGAAATACTTGCTTTGCTCAAGTAACAAAATTAGATGAAACTGGTAAGTCTTAGTAAAAGATATGGTGATATTTGCAGAGAGGAGGATTTTCTCAGAGCAATCTGACAAGGAAATTAATTCATCCCAGAGAAAGAATCATGAGCCTTTGGCAGCGAAGTGCCTTGAAAAAGGGAGATCTTGAGGACTCTTCATTTGCAGGCAGTGAATCTATACAAGTAGTCTGAGGGATTTGTTCTTGCAATCAGAGCAATCTTTAGAAGAAGCAGAGTAGAAAGAAAGGAGAAATTTACCGAGAAGGGAACAAGTCTGTTGGGCAAAGTCATTTTCCCTTCTGAAGCTGAAGTTCACAGTCAGGGAGAGAATAGTCCAAGAAATATATTTTTGATCAGTAGAAACACAGGAGAGATCTGAAAATTCTGCAGCTGTTTCTCCTATCTCTCAGTCCTTTCTGTTAGTTTAGTACAACGCAGGCATAAGCTATCAAGTGTGGAATTTCATTCAGCTTGTTTGAGCCAAGTTGGAGCTCAGCACTTCAGTAGGACATGCAAAATCATCAGTCAGCAATGAGCTGCAAACACAGTGATTTATGCTGTGAGTTTTACAAACTGTAGTATCTCACTTCATTTTGAAGTTGAGCACTGCTAGCCTTTAAACATAAAGTAAAATAAAGTTGTGTAGCCAAAAGGAGTAGTGTTAAAAGATGTTATTTTATTCAAGCCCTCTGATTGTGTATGAATCTCTGATTATCTGAGAGTAACACCAAATAAATTAGGAAAGGTGTGCTCTGTTTGAGTAAGGAGTAGGTCATCTACTTTTATGTAGAAGTTAAGTGAAAATTTATGCCCTCAGATGGTTTAAAGATGTCAGGAAGGGGATACATACTCAGATTGAGTACAATTGCAGTACATAAGTAAACATTTGTTATAGACTGGAGTAATTATGGATTCATAGGAGTAGGAAGCTGCTGATTTTCACCTGCTAGCATTGTAATATGGTTCTATTAGTCTATATTCTAAGACAGTAGTCAAATAGGTGTTCTGCTTAACATTCCTTATATTTATGAATATATTCAAATGAACAAGTTTCATTGGCTTCCCCAAGGACAGTGAGGAAGCTATGACAGCATTGATCCAGGGACCTCACAGGTTTCCATAAACACTGGTTGATGATATGCAATTAAAACATGTACCTTAGGTCTGGGGCTAGTGGGAGGTGACATCAGATTTCAAAACTGTAAAAGTTTGCTTAAAAACTGCAGTGAGTGTTTTTTTCTGAACTTAGCACTTATTTTTTTCCTCACTCAACGATCTTTATGTGATGAAGAAATATGTTAAACATCATTGATGCTCAGTATTTATTGATACTCAAAACAACATCAGTAAGTCTTCAATCGAAGACTGCAGTTGTTCTTTATGGTAAATTCTTCTTTTTGTTTATATTTATAGAGAAATAGTTTGTTTTTAATTTTTTTTTTTTGGTCCTGAGAGGTGGAGGATGAATTTCTTCTTGACTGTTGTATGAGGAGTCAGTGCTGCTTGATAAGGATTCTATCTGATAGCATGCTGAAAATGTAAGTCAGAATCATGGTATTGTAGGGATCAATAATATGTGAATTGTGCATTTTACTGCTAAATGGACAAGTGCTAAAGAGAGGAAATGGTGAGGATCAGATCTGGTTATATCTACAGCACAAAGAAAATGGAAGCTATGAAATGAGCAAATGTAGGCAAACTGAAAGGTCACAGGATAAACTTAAGTTTGGAGTATATTGCCTTTCAGCACAACATTTCACGGGGCATTTACTGAAATAAAAAAAAACATCGTTCTATTTGAAATCAAGTTATTAGCAACTAACTGTGTCATGCTAATTAGCAACTCCTTACTGGTAAAGTGATTCTGAAAGTCAGTCCGTCAGTTTGCACTGCCTATTTAATGAATGATCCTTAGAGGCACATCAGATTAAAGTACTTAAACATACATCTTCTGTGTTGTTTGAGGTTATGAAAAACCTGAGGCCAATATACCTATTGCACTTCGATCGCAGATTAACCTTTTAAATCAACAGTACAACCAACAAAGCACCATCTTCGACCTTTCTGTTAGTGCATGCAAGTGTACGAAAATTAATCATTCTCCATTGTCTCATCTACTACAAACCTGGTAGTTGTGTTCTCCAGCTTCCTGGCTCAGTCCTTTTAAAAAATAATTATAAAAAATACTACAAATACAATCCTTTATATTCCAGAAAATAAAATCTGTAGTAAATCATAGACTCCCATTTTCTCAGGCAAATGTCTGTATAGTTGGCACTTCGATTTTAGTTTTCTTACTGTTATTTTATTGGTACTCCCGTCATTTTCTTCTCCTTGTAAAGAGGGTGGAGGTGCTTTTTATGATCTAGATTTTGTTCCTAATTTTCTGAAATTAAAAAATGACTAAACCCCATAACGAATGTGTAATGGGACGACACAGGAATTCATATTTGATTTTCTTCTCTCCAGTCTTTCAATATAATCTCATTGATTTTTCTCAAGTTTGCATCTTCTGCTACAGAACCAGATGTCATCCTTACATAATTATGTATGTACCTTCTAATTTATTTCTGGAAACAACATTAACTGCAAGATTTAGTACTTCAGTTTTGCTATATGATGTACTAAATTATATATTCATAGAGATATTAAATTTAGATGAATGCTCTCTGGGTTCCTTTACCCTTGTTTAGACATATTGACTGCTTTAGGGCCTTGAAGGAACTTGATTGAGCTTTGGAGCAAGTGCTACTTCTCAGAAAACAAATTGGCAGGTGCACGTAAACTGCATTTGCTGTAGTAACTGCAGAGGTGGAAATCTTGCTGGTATGAATATAACACTGCATGATCAGGATTCCTCAGCTTGTGCTCTTTTTCTTCATGGAACTGTTGTAGCGTTGATTTTTGTTTACTTTTCCCCCCCCCAGACAAATATTTATTACTGTTTTCAATATTTCATATATAGAAACATATATTTTATATATTTACATGGGAAAGTACATATCCAGGCACATAATGGTTGTATGTGTGTATCTTCTGTGTTTGTCCACTATTTCTGGTTTGACAGCTGCGTGCCAGGCAGTCCCTCACACATGAGCTGTGCATGCTGGAAAAGCTGTTTACTTCTGGATATCACTGGGCATCTTGTGCAGCTTCACTATTTACTATGCAGAAGGTAAATTAAAGATAAATTATCTTTAAGAAATCTGCCTTCCTACTCTGCCTATATTCATGTCATGTACGCATACAGCTGTTTTGTGAGAGATGAGAGTGCTTTTAGTAGTGGAAGTAAATGAGGGGAAAAAAGGATTTCTTTTTTTAATAAACTGAAAAAAGAACTCAGCCCAATAAAGAAAACTTGAAACTTGAAAGTTTTCAAACTTATAGATCTTACTTTTTTGGATATCTGTCAGTATTTTAGTAGTTTTTCCATAAGTTAAATTCAGGAGTAGTGTTTCCTTAGGATATTTCTGTTCATTCTGCTTATTACTAGCCTTGTTCTCCTTGTCCTGTAGCTGTTTCTAGGAGCACACACTGAACTGAATGAGGGAGAAATTGGTTTGCGTTGTTCCCTCTGGTTTGGTTCCCTGGTCACTCCCAAAGCAGCCGTACCAACAGTGTGTGGTACAAGTGAAGGGCAGGATGGGGATGAGGTTGAGCAGTAGAGTAGGAGCAATGGAAAATCCTTCAGTCAGCATTGCTGCTGAGGAAAAGGTATGTGGAACCTCACCTGTATTTTAAATAGCACAGGTTTTTGCAGTAATTACAGATTCTGTAAGCTAATTCACAAGCCTGCAGCATGTACTATATTTAATATAGGAAAAAAGGAACTATTAACTAAAAAGATTAACAGTTGTTTTTTTTTCCACACTGCTGTTATGGGCAAATGTGAAAATTGTAAGTTTAACAAGAAAGAAATATTGTTTTTTTTATGATGGCAGTGATTAAAAATATCTTAGGGTGGCTTAAGCTACTTTTTTATGGGAATTCTCAGAAAATGCAAGCAGATAAATAAGAGTTTGAACCCTGTGAAAGACCATAGATCTATTGGTCTCTGAGGTAACATATGAGCAAAGTCTTGTCATAGAAATATTGTTATGTTGTGACTTAAATGAGCAGAATTTGGCAAAACAGTGACTGCATTGTTAATGTCTTAAAAAGCAGAGCACTTTCAGTACCTCTGTCTGCCTATGCTTTCTATACCTTCATTGCCTGTAAGTCACATTTACTATGAATTTTAGAGGTAGAAAAGCCCAAATTTAGTAGTTGGCTGAATTGACATTGATGATACAATTTTTTGAAGTTTTCTATTATGTTCTTCCTGAAGTAATGTTAAATGCTGTATGGAAAGAAATTACCAGGAAGTTGTTACCGAGCTGTGACAAAGAGCTGTAAAGGTCATACATGAAAATACAATTATATTTCCCCAAATGAAACATGAATATGCCCCGTGAAGGCAACATAGTCTGAAATCATTAGAAATCAGAACTGTAATCATGAACTGAATCCTAAAGGAATCAAATGTATTATTTTTATTCTTAAGCCATTTGTTTCCTCTGCGGTTCACAATTTAGACCTACAACAATGTATTCAGTGGATTATTCTGAAATGCTCCAAGAGATGTGAAATAAATGTGACTGATACCTTGGAATCCTAATTTTCCCCTTAAAAGCTGTGCTTATAAGAAAAGGTATTTTCAGAATGTACAGGGGAGAACAAGGACATCTGTCAGCAGTGTATGTTCTGGAAAAGTATTAACTTTAGGAGGACATATTTAGGATGCAGATCTGTCACTTAAAGGAACTATGACTTGTATTATTCAGAGTGTCTATGCAAAATCTAATTAAGAGTTGCTTGGTGACTGCATTCGTAGTCTGCTAAATACTGATGACCCAACTCAAGCAGACCTATGGCAGGTAGTATAGATAGGGATAAATCAAGATCCCATAGCTGAAGACTCCTGCTGTATGTAAATAGCACTCACTGAGGATGTTTTTATAACTAGATCATCTCTGATTACAGCTTCGAATGGCAAACTGAATCGTGAAACCCAAAAATGGGGCAGAAAAGTGACAGTGTTCACGGGACATTTGGGGTTACTTTGTAGACTCAATAGAACTATTGCCCAGTTGATGGTATTATTTAAACTTGTACTTAAGATCAGCTTCGAAATTATAGAGGAGCTAAATGCACTTAAACCTTCCAAATGAGTCCCTGCTTCCCTTTTCCTTGCCCTTCAGCACTGTTCCTGCTGTAGCATCATGGCTTCTTTCCAGCGTCACAGCGCTGTGTGTTTGAGGAAGCAAGCAGCTGTACAAGAGTTTCTGGAGTGTGTAACAACCCCACGTAGAGCACTGTGCTGGAGGATCCTGTCATGTGCCTCAGTAATGCCCAGGACAACGTGTGCAGTGCTGAGCTTGCACTGGGACTGTATCTAGTGATGCCTGTGTCACAGTGGAATTGAGTGAACTTACACATTTTACTAAAGACTTTTCTTAACAGATGGACTTAATCAAGTATTAAGTTACTTGAGTGATGCTGTCATTTGCCTCTTCAAAAATAGGTCTAAAAAGAGCTGCTTGGAATTTTGTGGCATGTTCTTTTGGTGCTCAATTATCTTTTGCTTTATGCTTTTAAACAACGTGACTAAATCCTTTGTCTGTGATTAGGAGTTGTATGTGCACTGGTTACTGAGTGAGGAATGAGGAAAACGGATCTCCTCAGCTGCAGAAAGCAAGCTGTGTTTATATCCCTTGGGCTACTTGTTTTCATATATTTCTTTTGAATAATTAAATATTTCTAATAAACTGAGGAACAGTTTCTATAAGTCCTCCTAATTTTCATAAAGCATCAAGTTTAGAACACTTTACTGTGAGGTAAATACCTATTTATTTATTAATCAAAGACAATTTCTGATTCTGCTTTGAGCCTTTGTGAAATAGGTGAAGAACAATACTATAGATTGTACGGTTTTTAAAGTGATTGAACTTGCATGTACTTCGCATAACTGGAAGTAGCCACCCAAAGTGCAAATCAGTGGAAAATTCACTCATCCCAGTGCAGCTTCAGTGTAAACTTCAGTACATCCTTAATTATGGAGTCACATAATATTCGCCATCAGATCCATTTGTCAACTCCATTTGCTATCTGAAGTTACAGATGTCAGAAATTTGTACATGTCATCAATGCATTTGTCAGAGTTGTTGTATGTTAACATTAAAATCACGTTAGCTAATGTTGACATCTAAATTGCCATCTTTAGGTTTCGGAATCAATAACAGATTTCAACTGATTTCACCCTGATCTGAGATGTTGTGTCAGACTGATGCAGATAAGGAAGTCAACGAAGGCTTAGATTTGGTTCATTTGTTGTTTTTCTTTTTTGAAATAAATTTTAATGCAGTAATAAAGCAAAGATTTCACAAGTGTGACAGTTTATGTTGAAACAGAAGATAACAAATTGCTCTTCAAATTACACTGTGAGCAGGGCTCTGTTTCTTAAAAGAGAACAAGAAATGAGGGAGAAGTAGAATGTGTGAAACTGGAAGAAAGGTACTTAAATTGTGAGAGACTGAGAGGCAATTTTGTAGCCTTAAAAATCTTATTTTTGTTAATGCTACTGCATGAATAGGATCAGTGACAGAAAGAACAGCACATCCAGTAAATGTGACCAACAGCACTGTCTGAGTCCTTTCAATACTGACATAATTATGGTCATTTTTTTTTTGGTCAGAAACAGTGTAAATGTTATGATGGAATTTTGAAGGAAAAAGTTTATCGTGGTGAACTTGCTACTCTTCTTTTCCAAATGTGAATCAGTTGAGCTTTCAGCTTGACTGTTTTAGAATGCAGAGACAAATCAATAGATTTACTGTACTGTACCTTCCTCAGGAATAATGAGGTCAGGAGTTTGCTGAACAACGTGATTTATTTTGGAGTTTGTGAGCTGGATGTAATTCTACAAAAAGTAATTATTTATATAATGTTCTTCAGAATTTCTGGAAAATAAGGTCTGGGAACAGTGGGAGGTGTGGAACAACCAGAAAAGTCCCACATGACTGTACAGGAAAACTCTGACATGCATGTGGAAACCTGACGTTATTTAAAATGTTACATTTGATTTTTACTTACTGCATAAGTTACTGTGAATTTTATCTTCTACTGGGAGCCCAGGTGTTCTTTTATCTGATCACTGAGCTCTTCATACAGTTCATTGAGCACATTTTCCTTCTTTTATCCAGTGCTGGATAATTTCTGTATTGTAGAAAAGAAATTGGAGGCTAGTTTCAGACATCACCAGTATGGCATAAAGTTCAGCTGCTGAGAGCAGCTGCTGGCTGACTGCTGGTTCTTGATCAAGTTCTGTCCCAGCTGCTGGTGTCAGTAGCCACAGTGATTTCAAATGGATGTGGGATCCATTCTGGTGTGACCACATTTGTACCGAAGCTGATCTTGCTGGTGCTCCTTCGCATACTACTATTTGTAACTTTGTTTTTAAGTTGGGAAGACAGAAAACAAAATATTTATGGCTTGATCTACAAAATATTTGCTAGCCATTAGAGGGGAGAGCAGACCAGTCGTGTCATTCCAAATCTTTTTTTCTTCTTTTCATATTTCTGTTTCTTAATATGTTTATTGTCATTCAAGAGATGTCTGCTACTGATTCTGCAATATTGTAGAGTCAGAAATTGGAAGGGGAGTTGTCTGGGACAGTTGTCAATAAGGTATGGTACTTGGGTTGTTGTGTTTTGTTTCTTTGTTTTATAGTAAGGTATGAATGATGTAGTAGCCCTGAAGTGGGAATTCAGTTCTCTGTATCTGTCAAGGCCCATTGCTAGCAGTGTGGATGAGCAGACCAGACAACTGAAGAGAGGGGAAAAAAAGACAATTTGAAAACTGCAGTTACATTCAGCCAGTGTAAAACTTTGTTAAGGAGAACCTTTGTTTATGTTTTACTTGTACCATTCCCTCAAACGTGCCACTGCAGTTTCCGCAGGCAACTGAAAAAAGAAAAACAACCCATGGATAATCCCAGCTTCTGTTTATGAATGTCCCTTGTTGGGATAGGATTCTGCTGAATGTATGCAGCTAACTGGGAGAGAGATGCACGCACGCCTAATATTCCGCAGGCTCTCTGGTAGATCGATGTCAATTAGACATGCCTTTTTATAGAGCAGGACAGCTTAGTTCTACTGCAGTGATGTTGCTCCCACTGTTTTATAGTAAGTGTATTGGTCTCTGTGGAAGCAAATTGTTTTTTCTCTTCTCTTGTCTTTTTTTTTCTTTTTTTTTTTTTTGCTGTAGAGGGAAACGTCATCTCAGGGGGAAAAAAGTTCAGTCCCAAATTTTAGTCAGAATTTTGTGAAATAGCTTCCAATAGTTGGTTTAAAAGCAAACAAAAACCAAACAGAAAACAGTCTACAGTATTTGGTTGTCCAGGAGTTTATCAGGAAGCTTGCTGTTGTCCAAAACGTGGATCTGAAGAAATACTCTGCTCTGTGACCTGTAAAGAGTAAAGTGGTCTTTTATGGATAATGTGACAATAAATGAAAACTGTGTGAATGGTACACATTCCATAGCAAAGGAGTAGGTCTCGTGTAATTTTGTGGTAGGAGAAGGAAAAAGAATACGTAGAAGAGGTGTCTGTCATATTGCCAAATCCAAATAAATTGAATGGGTTATAAATAACAATTAACAATTGAATGGCTTTATCTGGGAAATACAGTTACCAGACACTACCTTTAGCAATTATCAGCCAACAGAGGGAATTCGCATAATTTCAATGTGATTCAACTTAAGGAGGGGGGTGAAAAGAAAAGCTTGTTATGTCAGAAATCCTGTCATATAGTTGACCTTCCAAGGCTAAGTACAGCAAAATAAATGAAATCCAGAACAGTGTGTAAGGGAAGGCAGTACTGCTATTATACAGGTACAATTCCATTTTGCATTGTGTAAGAATACTAAACTACTGCACTTTAGCGAGAAGGCCAATGTAGGTTTGTAAGGAAAATGTCCCAAGATGGTTGAGTCCTTAATCAGAATTTGGATTCTTTTGGTCTTTTTGGAAGAGCTTGATGGGAGGAAAACTGCTGGAGAGCAGAACTTCAAGTTAGGGCATAGATCCCAGGGCATGTGCTCCCAGTTGTTCTGGGTGTGTTCTGAGGTATGGGACACCACAGCTTCCTACCGTCCTGCAAAGTGGCATTGTACAAAGAAGGTGCTCTTTCAAATACAGTTTTGCTATTCTTTTGTTACAGAAGCTTGGAAATCCAGCCTTGCGTAGGTTTGGAAAAAAAACAACTGATATTTTTCTTTTGTTACTATTAAAGTATCCGAATGTTTTACAAGGTTTGGAGGGTGATAGTCTATGAAAGAGAAAAGCCTTCTATCTATTGACGAAAGAAATAAAAAACGAAAACAGTAAAATCTGTGTTGCATGCCTTTGTATCTTTATACTTGCATTAAGAGAATGTTCACTTCTATCTAATTAGAAGTTAACATTGCTATAATTTTGTAAGGCAAGCGTGTGCATACAATGAGTTGATAGCACAGGAAAGAAATGACAAGTGCAGGAGAGCATAAATCAACCTATAGCTGAAATCTCTGCCTTGTCTTTCAAAACGACATAAATGCTCTTGAAAAGTTTTAACCCTGAACCTTCCTTTTTCAGATTTTCTGAGATGTTTGTAGCTTCAGATGTCATGAATTGGCATAAAAGTCGTCCAAGATCTTTAAGTTTTGAAAAGGTAGAAACTTAATCATGTTACATACGATAATACTCTTAAAGTAGAGTATTTGTATTTGAATTCAGCTGAGCAAGAGCCCTGCACTGATCTATTGAATGAAGGAGAATTAGCATGTTAATAACAGAAAAAGCATCAGTGATTTTGTCTTTATTTTTAGTTTTAAATGAAACTCAGTGAATATCTTATTCCTCACCAATTTTTTCTGAATGAAGTTTGTAACTTTTGAACGTCAGGAGTGTGCCCTGAATTGACTTTCTGAACTTCTTTCTTAAATAAAAAGAGCTAAAAGCGATAGCTAGACTAGTTCTAACTTTTTTTTGTTTGATCGGTTGCCTGGACTGGGGTTCCAATGGGGAGTCACAGATGTTTTCAATAGCTTTGTGTTCTTTCAGTGTTTTTATTTGGAACTCATTAGTTCCTGCTGAAGGATTCGTTGGATGCAGCTGAAATTCTTGGTTTTCAGTGATCCCCCTCCATGTTCTTCTATTTCAGTGTGTTTTAGTTTTATTACAAATCCTGACAACCTGGTATTTATCTTGTGCTTGCTTAGGCTTGTTTAAAATCGTAAGTCTACTTGATTTGAGAGTATATTTTATCTTCTCTAGTTATCACAGGAGATGAGAATGCATAAGGTTGGAGTACCTTTACACTTCATGATGTTGCAATATCTTTTCCACTTCATCTGAAGTTCATGCCTTTCCTGTAGCTTGAAAGCATTTGCAATGAAAAAGGTGAGTCTCTGGAAGAGCTTGCCAAGTGCTTTTGTTTTCTTATTCATGTACTGTTGTTTTATAATCCTTATTGGAGAGACCAGACCAAGGTCATTTGATAGAATACTGGTTTTCTTTATATTTTTCCATTCCATTTTGTATTAGGTAATGAACTCTTCTAAGAGGTTGATAAGATCCTAAAGCCTGGAAGCCATTTAATACCCTCATCTCCTGCCATTCTTTCCTTTTTCTGACCTGTCCTAAATTAGTAAATACAGTGTTCTGTGTCTTCATGCAGATTTTGTTTTTTCAAGCATGTGGAAGAACTATGGTTCTGGCTGACTTTTTTGCCGTGTGGCTTCATCTGATTTTTTTTACCTGAAACTAGCAGAAGGTTCTCCATGCAAATTATGTTTGGCACAAATTTAGGGTTCTGACTGCCAAGATTACTGATGAAGCGGATGGAGAACTACTTCTTTTGCCATCATCATATGGAGAACTGTACATTAATGTTAATAGCGTAGTCGGCTGCAAATGTTTCTGAGGACATGAACTGAATTTCAGAAAAAAGTGTTAGCCTGTTCAATCAAGTTGAAAAACAGTCTGCCTGGGGAAGTATGCTAGGAAAACTCATCCTTTGAGAATCTTTATTGCAGTATGTTATAGCAATGATTGGTGATTTGGGTTTTTGTTTGTTTTTAGCCTACTATAAAACCTGAAAACTTACCTTCTTTCTCCAAAATATTTTAGAGAAATAAAACTAGGCTGAATCCAAAGGATAATGCAAATGGTAAAGCCAGTTTGAAATAAATGGGAAGCTTTCCTCATTGTTACTGGCTCATAAGACTATAATCCCACCAAACATACTGTAAAAGAAAACTCATGTTCCAAATAATTCCTTTCTTTCTATTTAGAAGGAAGACATCAGTAATGCTATTACTTGGCAATTAGAGCAAAATCTTGTTTTGTTTAAAACAGATTGTAAGCACGAACTAATCCTTCAATAGCCGCAAAGTCACAGAATGGCCAGGGTTGGAAGGATCTCAAGGATCACGAATCTCCAACCTCCCTGCCACATGCAGGGCCACCAACCACCCCATTTAATGCTAGACCAGGCTGCCCAGGGCCCCATCCAACCTGGCCTTGAATATCTCTAGGGATGGGGCATCCGCAACCTCTTTGGGCAGCCTGTTCCAGCACCTCACCACTCTGTAAAGAATTTCCCCCTGATATCCAACCTAAATCTCCCCTCCCTCAACTTAAAAATCTATGTCTATGGAAATTGAGGCAAAAAAACCCAAGTGTTTCAACCAAACCAGAGGTCAGTTACAGAAGATTAACTCAGAATTGTTAGTTCTATATCTCTAGACATCCAGAATGTCTTGCCTTCTGCACCATTTTCTGTGTTTCTATTATATAATATTTGACGTATGTTAAAGATGGAATGAATGCATAAAGGTAGAAGTTTCAATTTTAGTAGACTACATGCTAGCAAGTACTGCTTTTCTACAGGAAGCAATAAGAGAACCTCTGTGCTGTGTTGCACAGCAGGCTTCATGTGAGTTCTTGCTAGTTTGCTTGCTCTCTGGGGAAAGCACTGCTAATCACAGTTAAATGTGATTTCTATTTTAGAAACCACACTTGAAGATGCTGTCATGACTAAAATTAAGAAATAGTGCATTTCAAAGATTTCCTGTATGTAATGTTAGTGTGTTCTCACAACTCTCCATTTCATGGCATACTGTAAAAATATCTAGAAAATCTGCTTTTCTGTATAGTTATGAATCAATTTCAAGTGGTCCATACATTTCTTGAAGGTGTTTAGAAAAAATCTGAAGGTGATTCTGTTCTCAGATTCAGTTTTGAGGGGTGTTACAGCCTGGTCATGGAAGTTAATTTTCTTTCTTGTTTTTGTGTTTTTTGTATTTAACTTTCTGTTAGGTTTAATTATGGTTGCATGATTTACTCCTTAAAGCTTTGAATTAGAGCTTAGATGAGAATAAATAGCAACAAGCTGAAACGGTTCACTTCTCTTCAAAATAAAGGAAGCTTGAAATAATGATGGGAAAACTTCTATTGATTGCTCTGGAGCTGTGCAGGGAAAAAAAGGCTGCTAAAAATCTCAGAACTGGTATAAAAACTTGTTGCTATATAAACCATCTGCATCCTGGCAGCCTTCACACAAGATTTGTGTGGCGGTTACAGAAAATAATGAATAAAGGGGAAAAATAATGTTTTCGAAGCCTTGTGCACCGCATCTGACAGCTGGTTCAGCAGTGTTTCTAGAAAGCTGCAACTTGTGGCTGAGTCTGTGCTGAGGGTCGGGGAACTGTTTCTTGTGCCAACAGTGCTGTTTGCTGTCCTCCTCTGAGACTGGAGATCCTGACCGCTTCAGTTTAACGTGCCAAAATGTTTCAACACAAGTACATAAAATAAAACTAAAAACCCTTGGTTGCTGTTGCCTTCATGGGCTAAGATTGATGTGTTTTTCATGGTCTTATGAATCAAAGACTCCCCTTTTCCAAGCAGCTGTGTGTAGCCTCCTTGGGAAGTTCAGTGCTTGGGGTACTTCCAGCCTGCAGCATACCTGTGTTGTTTTGAGTGCTGATGCATGACCTTTGATCCCTTTTCTCTAATCCCCACAAGATGTTCTGTTAAAGCATACGCTTGGTTTTGCAGAGCCAGGTGTCCAACATTCCAATGTTACTTGTTTTTCTGGAGTTTTTCCAGAGATAATGCTGTCCATTTCTAAAAGTGTCGTGGCTTTTATGTACAGTATTTTTTCTCCTCTTTCTGGGTTTGAGATGAAGTTTTTTCTTTGATACTCTCTTCATTTTCTCTTTTTTCTGGAAAACAGGGTACTTCAGGAAACGTGTTTGAGGGAAAGCCATGGCAGAGGAGTTGGCTGATGGCAGATAAAAGGGATGCCAGCAGGTGGTCTGGCAGTGCTGTAACTCATTGTCACATATTTACCTGAAGAACGCTTGTTTGATATTCAGAGTCTCTTGATGTCTGAAGATGTGACTGCTATATATAATCAAACAAAAATTGCCTTCTAAAATGCCTATCAGTGAAGAAGCAGAGTAGAACTGACCTATTTATATTTAATCATAATAATCTGAAAGATAACCTGAATAATATCATTTAAATTACTGTTGTGGTGTGCCTTGAGTGTTTTGAATACAAAGAGGGATCAGTAGAATATAGGGTGTTCTTTTAAGCATAAATTTTTTGTAGCCACAGCATGCTGGTTTGGAATGGCTGTGTTCCAGATGTCAGTGATAGCTGTGGCCAGCACTGTTGTTAATTACTAAATGACTTCTGGAGTCCTTTGCCCATCACCTTTCTGTGATGTCCTCAATCCAGTCCTATGGCCTTTCCTGCCATAGGGATATTTCTTGAGGGGGGGGAAAAAAAACATCGCTATCTGAAGAAAAAATAAATGTATTTGTACTGCTGTTATTTTGTCTTCCAGCTTAGATACAGAAATAGACCTCTGTGTGCTAAATGATACTTTTTAGTTTGCTATTTATTCTCAAAACTTAAGGCCTTTGATTTTGAATGTATTGCAGTACTTATTTGTTATCATATCTAATTCCTCTCTAGCACTTACCACAAGTTTTTGAATGTGAATGCATCACAAATGTATTCGTGTGGTAGGAAGTACTGTGTTTTCTGAAGAAGGTTACTGCTTGCTGAATAAGAGGAACAAAGTTGAACATTATGAAATCAAATATTTTGTTATTGGTGTTTGTACTTCAGTTCCTTAGTAAATTCTCCATCTTAAAAGGAAAAAATATCCTAATATGTTCGCCCTTTACTTCAGTTGGAGGCAGCGTGCCAGAGATGTATACCTCAGCATTTCTGGGGTTTGCTTGCCAATTACTGACCAATAAATTACTTCAATTAATAGGAATTCTTTGTATGCCTTTCACACAGGAACACTGTGTATGAAGTCACGATAGTTGAGAATTAGCCAGTTGCTCTCAGTACAGCAAAACAACGTGAACTGTAGAAGGTTAGTGCATCTTTCAGTCTCCTCCTCCAAATGGTGCTACCTGGAAATACTTCTTTTTTGATCACAGAATATTTTGGCTTTTCAGCCTAGAGCTAAGGACACCATGGTAAATATGAATTCCTTAGCCTTTATATTAAACAGGTTACGTTGTAGTACAAGTAGATACCAACAGCTGAAATTTAAGCTCAAACATAATTTAATTTAAAAAAAAAATCACATGCTGTGTATTCCTCAGTTTATTGGTAGTATTTTACTTTTTCAAGAGCAGCAGTCTTAGAAGTGATATAGTGAATATTAATAAAATATTTCATAATTTCAGGGTTCAGTAATGTATGTTCTGATACTGTAACCATATCTCTGTAGGCAGAAGATTGTCTGTAACAAATTCAGAAGTTTAGATACAATTCAATTTGATCTTTAATATCCAATTTTGGATGGAAGAACTGTGTAGTTATCAGCTAGATAGAAAAGCACTTGAGAGTGCAGAGTTATATCCTTTTGAAACAGATTTATTGTAAAGCAGTGCATCTATTGAAGCCTGTTCTTGGATTAATTGAAAAAGCAGTGGGGCTGTATGGGAATGTGAAAGTCAAAATTGACCTAATAATTCAAGATGCAGGAATAAAAACAAACATGGTACATATAGATGAGAATGGGCCCAGTTCCTGAGATGTTGTGGCTTACATTTTAATGGCAGAGAAGAATAGAAGTAGGCATGGCAAATACAAGTGTACATTTTTGGCTCTTGCTAATATGTCAGAACAGCTTTAAGTTGGTTTGTGGAGGCTATTTTTGCAGTAATAAGGTTAGAAAGATTTATTTTGAAATGAAAGCTTTAGAATCTGTAGAGAATACCTCATCTTTCAAACTATAATGTTGGGGTCAAGTTGAACATCATTTGAGGCGTGAATATACTTGATAGCAGGTATAATTCTTATGTGAGTGTCCCAACTGTAATTCTGCTTTATCATTCACAGTTGGAATTGTGTACGTTTGTACCTTGTTGAAAATAGATGAGAAGAGTTTCATTGTTATTTTCTTTGTTTTTTTTTTTTTGTCTAGGAATAGCTGTTCTGATTTTCTGAAAATAATACTGATTGTTGTTAATCAACTTGTCAGAGCTGCATAGTTTTCCTCTTTATCAAAGTGAACAAAATTGGGACACTAAGTAACGGTCTGTGTGGAACTAGGGCACTCTGGAGACACAGCTCTAGACGCTGTGGAGGATTTTTTTGACATATAAGCTGTGTGCTTAAAGAGATAAATGTTAATCTAATGCATTGGAAAACAGATTACAGAGTACAGTGGTGCATTCAAATAACAGGACTATGTTCTATGCAGCAAAACAAGTCTCTTTCCTTAAACTCCATGAATGTACTGTGAGGACCATGCATGCAGCCTGTAAGCTATATCCCATAGACCCTCAGTAGGTGGTCCTATGGTGACAGCATGTGACAAACCTCACAATATTGCATTTTTTTAAAATTTAAACTTTCTGTTTTAGTAAGGTGTAGAATGGCTTTTCAGAAGTGAGAAAGCTACAGTTTTTTGCTTGACGTAATTTTAAACAAAGTTTGACTGCAGTGCATAGTTTCAGGGATGCAGATAAACTGTCTGTAGTGAAACAGACCAGCATGGCAAAATGTTCTTTGGGCTATTGTTGCTTTCTTAATTCTGCAGAGTTATGCTATGCTATTAGAGAAGCAATTTATGGAGTAAATCTTAGCATATCTCTGTCAAATTTTAGTAGGGGATTCCTGACACAAGGTTTTAGTTTCTTAAGACAGTGTGTTTATTGTAAACTAATTATGTTGTATAGAGTTTTAATACTTAATCCAGACATTTACTCTTGAATGAAAAATGTTGGTACGATATTATTGCCAACAAGATTAATGTTTACTGGCCTTGTCTCAACTCAGGAAGGCATTTGAGAAATTATTATTTGGACCAGAGTGCCTGTCCATGAGCAAAGTTATTCTTAGAACATGTGACTTCAAACTTATTTTCAATTTTTATTGAGAGTTTATATGCTGGGTATGTTTTCATTTCACTGTTGCTATGTGAGGTAAAATCAAATATTACTTCTTATCCTGAATACTATTTGTAACTATTCAGATGTAGTACAATGGGGGCCTGCTGACCTTCCTTGCTGAGAAACAGTGACTGAAAAATGTTCTGGCTGTATTTCATTAAGTGGCTGTGGATTTATTTAAATTGACTGAAAGCTGTCTCTAATTATAGGCAGTCAGAAAGCAAGTGGTGATCAGGAGGAAGTAAGGTTTGGCTGAATCATCAACTGTTCTTTTTTTAGTGCATTCTAATTAGATTACCAACCAATTTTACAGAAAAAGTACTTGGTAATAGGAAAGAATATCTATAAAGATTATGTTTATATCTGCACTTCTGTTTTTATACGTGAAGATCATTATACCTTTTTCTTTTGAATGGCAAGTTTAAATCTTTGTCAATTAGTTCCATGTACTCTTTTCCAATAATAGACCATAAGCTTTCTCCTGATGTACCTGAGGAACTCATATGCTACCTCCCATTTGTCTGTAGAAAACCATGTGGTACTGTTACCCTGGGATTTCACAGAGTGATACAAAAATTGGGTATCTTTATCCAGACCAAAATCTGAATCTCTCGCTAACCTCTTGTGTTTCTGTTCTTCACAAGGATCACTCACTTGTTTGGCAGTAGTAGGGAACAAAAACACTTACTCTATTCAGTAGGTTTCCCCTCAACCCAACCCAAGATTTTTGTATCTAAGAAGTTGTTTAGCTTAGGATTGCTGGAAAGGCACTTATGTTACCAGAATTTCTTGAGCAGAGTGCAATATTATATTTTAAAGTCATGTAAATACTAAATATTTAATCTTAATTATGTCCCTTAATCTCAAAGGAATTTGGAAATGTGTCTTAAGTTTTTTGAAGATGATTATTTATGGAAAGTGGGTACAAAGGTTGGAATTTGTAAATGTACTCTGCCATGCTGAGGAAGGTTACTGCTGCTTTGGTAGTTCCTACAGGTTCCACAGCAATCATTCAGACTTTCAGTCATTAAAGCAAATGTATAAAAAGTCTTTCAAGGAGTTAGAAACAAAAAACCTCACGAACCACCGAACTTGTTCAAATGTTCATGCTAATGTTTTGCTGCTTAGAGATCATGAGTGTAAGCTGTTTTACTGTATGGCACAAAACCTTGTGGTAAACACTGTACTGAATAGAGCTTTGTATTACAAAAGGATTATTCTGGTTGTAATTATCAAGCTAAAATCAATATCACTTTCCCAGACTGGTAATTTATATGTAAGGATATTCTTAAATACAATAGAATAATCAATAAATAACCAGACATTTTCCATTTTCAGTAATTAACTCTCTCCAGTAGATTTTCAGGGGACTTTCTCTTTTCTGTGGTTATTAATAAGAGTTCTACTGCTGCCTGTCATATTTACTTAATGGAGCCAAAAGATGTGGACAAAATAGTGTTTGGGTTTTGAATACAGTTAGTCTTTCACTGCTCCTCGTTTCCTTTAATTGACAAATACATTTACCATCAGCGAAATTGAATTGTTAGTTTTTCTGCTCTTCACAAAGATAACTGGCACATTTTTGGACAAGAGCTGAAGAACATTCTCCTGTAGCTGAAGAAAGCCCTGTTTACTGTGTTTTTTAACACTTGTGGCTGCTGAAAGAGGATCAAATGTTTGTGTATGCATTTCACACGTATTAGATAATACACATTTCTAAGTGGTGATTTAGCTGCTGGTCAGGGAGTGGCTGTTCAAAAGGTTAAGGCAGATGTTCTTTATGATGGAGAAGGCAACAATACAGGTTTTATTTCACTGTATCAGCAGATCTGTTCTGTTCCAGATGGACTTCTCAAATTTGAAAAGGATATTCTTTTACTTGGCAAGGTGGCTGAAATTAGTTCATAAAGATAAGAGACATCTTGAGATGCTGTGGATGAAATAGTTCCGGAGAATTTGACCTCAGAATATGAAGAGTAACTATAATACCTCATATAGAATATATTTTTCCTTTGACTGACTGCTAAATTAGCGTAATAAAATGTCTCAGTGTGTTCTGTCTCTACTATTTTTGTACTAATTTTGCAGACAATAGAAGTGGTTACGAATTTACTGTAATTATTCACTTCATCTTTTCATCAATTGTCTATAGTATATTTGTTCAGTCCCATTTAATCACAAACCAAAAATATGGCACCTGAGAGAGCACATAAAAAGAATTATTGTTGCCTCATATACTGCAAAAATACATTCTTCTGTAGTGAGTGGATAAGAAAGAAACCATATTACCTGATAGTACCTGAATAGTACTTTCAATTTAAAATTTCAGATGAAATTCTTTAGGTGGGAAAGTATTCCACATGCTAGTAAAATGTATTCATAGAAGCTCTAACATGTAGTGATAAGCATGGCTAAATGAATAGACTTCTTCATTATAAATCTCAGCTAGCCACCCTTTGATAAAATAGTGTTCTATTAACAAGTAGTTTGGTTGACTACTTCTATGCGTGGAATAAAAGTAATTTTGTGGTTGTAATTGCATAAGTTATTTTAATGACTATTTTCAAGGTTTTTCCAAAACTGCTGGATATGTATGAAATGACTTAAATTTGTTGTTCAGTGACATATAATTATGGCTTTCTTTAAACAGTCAGAGAAGTACCAAGAGTATGATTTTTTTCTTCTTATTTTTACCTTTTGTATTAATGTATTTGGTCCAAAATCAACAGTTGCATTTCAGGAATATCTATACAACTGTACCTAAAAAGGACATGTTGAAAAACATGCTTTTCTCAGAGCAAAAAGTATTTCAGTTTTGTTTAGCTGGTTGGCTGTGCTTTGGATCGTACACACGTGGAGCGTAGTTTAGTTTGACACAAGTACTTCTGCCATTACAAGTTGAGTCTCCTAACGTGGCTCCTGTCATGTTTTATGTTTGAATTGTTTTACTGGTGAGTTAGATGAATATATCTTAATACAATTTACCTGTATCTTTTAATGAAGTTTTAAGCATCCTTATGAGTGGTGCCATTACCTGTACAACCATTTTCTAAGGATGTGCTTAACTGAATTTGTCAAATGGGATTTAAGTTTCATAATATATGCAGAGTAAGTGTAATAGGTTTTGCTTTGGAATACGATAACCAAGGGACGTTTTAATTCCTCAAGATAACCCAGAATATATAATATTTATGTCTCAAATTGGTGATAGAATCTTCGGTTCCTCTCTCTCCCCAACCGGGAAAAAGATGAGAAGTGCAGAAAATGAGTATTTTACAGTGGCTGCTCCAGTTATGTTTCTCCTGCATATAGAAGCCTAAAATTTTGACATGAGTAAGCAGGTAGGCAGATATTGGCATACTTGCAGAATAAATACTGCAAATGCTTTTTAATGGCTTAACAGAAATATGGTATATCTGACTCAGTACAGTAGCATCCAAATAGCGTTTGCATGAACGTTAAATTTGAGGTTACTCTGGAAATGAGAGAGAATTTTATTTATGTTCTTTGGGATGCAGAAATAAGTTCATTATTTGTAGTCTGTATTGCTAGGAGTAGTAAAACTGGAGAAATAACAGATGTCCTGATTTTTAAAGCGTTTTTACCCATTTTAACCTTGGGGACTGTTATTAAAAATCATGAAAGACTAAAACAAAAATAATAAAAATTAAAAAGAATGTTGTCACTCTTCAGAAATTATCATAGGATTTGACTATGACAAGTAGAATTCACAGCAAATGCTGATGTTTGTATAGAGAAAGCAGATGGAGAGAGGATTTTAAACACATCTATTCCTATCTTTAGTACTGTATGTATTAATAGCTTATGCCCCATCCAGTGTTCTGGTCTGCCTGGTGCAGCCCATATGGTGCTGTGTTTTGAATTTGTGACTAAAGCAGTGGTGATAATCCAACAGTGTTTTGGTTATTGCTAAGCAATGCTTGCTTGCGCAGCATTCATGCTCTTTCTCCCTTTGCTTTCTTCCTCTACTCCTTCCCAGGGTTATGCTTGAAGTGGGCAAGAGGCTGGGGAAGCATCTGGGACAGCAGGCCTGAGTCAGTGAAATGGGTGTCCCATCTTGTGAAACATCATGCCTGGCAATAAAAAAAAAACAAAAACCAAAACCAGGCTTTTTTCTTCTTCCAAGACATCTACTTGGAGAGTGGCAGGCATCCATCTGCTTGTGGGAGGTGGTGAAATAGTTGCCTTTGCATCTCTTGTTTGTCCTCCTCAACCATTTCCTTCACTTAATAAACTATTTTTCTCTTGAACTGATAATTTTCTCACTTCTGTTCTTCCTTTCTCTCCCCTGTCCTATTTTGGGGGAGAGTGAGTAGCTGCTGGCTGCTATCAACCCACCACAGATCACTCCCAGAACCTAAGTTAGAGGTGGTTTTTTATTTAAACAAAATAAACATTGGAGAAAGCATACATAATAATATATTTAGTCCACTGATAAGTTCACTGGAATTTCCCTAGTAGGGATATGCAGGTTGTATGGCTTTATTCAGAAAATAATGTCGTAGATTTCTATTTTTTAGTACATGCCCATTTTCCTAAAAAGTTGGGTGTATATATCATAATTCCAGTTTATAAACAGTGTGAAAAAACTGCCCCTAGGTATTACAGACATGTTAGTTAGCAACTTCATTGGTGCTGAAATAAAATTGTATGGCAGACTTTACTGACAAGGCTTTTATGTTGAGCAACTTGCATTATGTTGGTGAAGAATAAATTGGCTTTGTGTATATTGTGTTGTACCGTTGATCAGTGCTTTCTGTTGTTTCCCTTTGTTAATAAGCAAGAAAAGATCTCCAACTCCAAAAGCCTGGTACTGAATTCATTGATCTTTCTGTAGCCTTTGATTCCTGACAAAGAAATCGTACTAGCAACAAGGCCTTTGAAGGAAAAATTCAAGTCAGTTTTAAGTCAGCCCTCCTTAAGTTCTTTCACTTATCGTCATGCTGCTCTGACAAGGTAGCATATAATTAAATTTTTTTAAAAAACAAGAGTGTTTATTGAAGAAATGAGGATGCAGTTTCATTCCATGTGGCTTTTAACTGTTCTTGTTTCTTGTTGCGTTTTAGCATTTGCTTTTTTCTTGCCTTTTTCTGGATGCCATGGAGTATTCCCAGCACAGGGCTGAATACTGTTAGTACTCTGAGCTCTCATCAGGAACTGAGTCACATTTCAAGTATTTTGTGGGTAAGGGTTGCAATTTCTTGTATCTGTGTCATCTGCTAGTGCTATGGCTGATTAAAACTTCAAAAGAAGTATCTGGAAAGTTTTCATTTGTCAGGTTTGTAAACAGACGTTCAAACGTTGCTTAAAGTTCTCAAACTCAGATTGTTATACCTTACGTTATGGGAGTAAATTTTAAAATAATATGAAAAACTCAAGAGTTTCTTTACTTTCAGACTGCTAAAAAATCATGACAGATTTCCTAGTGGGGAAGTATGCTTACTTTCTTTGATTAACTTTGGTTATTTCTGATTTATTTATTTATTTGTGCTCAAGGGCTGTGAGCTGGCAACTGACTCAGCTCTAATGGGATAGCAACAATCAGAGTAATTTAGCAAGAAATGTTTTTTTTCTGCAGCATAAATAAAACAAATCAATGTTGAGGATGGGGGAAGTGAGTCATCAACTTGGAGGTTCTCACTACTGTTTCATGTTGCTTTCACAACAAGTTTCTTTTGTGTTCAAACTTTAAAATATCTTTTCCTTTCTCTGCTACGTGGGCAGTCAGGGTAGCACAGCTCATTCTCATTCCACGGGCAACAGCCCTAATACCTGTCACAAGTACAGAGCACTGGAATTTAGGCCAAGCTTGGTCCACTGAGAGGTTGTGATTCAAACTCTTGTATGAGGGCTGATCCAAAAGTAACTCCTCCTGTTTTATTATGTTGGCCCATGGCATCGGATGTTGGTGGTATGGTGGTAGAGGCTGAACCTTCCCATCAGTATTCCATTACATTTTGTTACTGTGAGACTGTTGGCAGCAGAGAGGCAGTCTGACAAGATGGCATCTGACGTGGATGTGCAGATCGAGCAAAGGTGTGGACTAGAATTCTTCCATGAGGAAAAAAATGGCACCCATTGGCATTCACTGATGCTGAGTGTTTATGGAGACTCAGAATGAACTAGTTTAACGCTTGAGGTATGATTAGGGAGCTTTATTTAAGACTATCCTAACATTACGTTTTTTCAAAATTCATGGTAAACGTAAAAAACCACACACTCATTAAATGTATCTTAGCCTGTATGTGATATAGTCTAATACTTCCAGGTGTTCTTAGTGATCACCTTGCCTTGTCTGTGTTCCTCAAACCACAGTACAGAGGCAGAAAGAGATGTCAAAGGTCCTGTAGAGGTTGTTTCCTCCTATTCATCTGTTCAAATGGTGCTAGAAAAACTACTTCTTAGCTTAACTTAGGTATTTTTTCAATTCTCTAAAGCAATTCTGGTGTTTCAGTTTAAAAAAAAAAATGCTACAAAACCTTTCGTGATCCATCTGAGCAGGAAAAGGGGACAGGGAGGAAGGAAAAGCTGGCAGTGCTCATATGACTAGTGTTAATGTGACTGCAGTGCTCATGCTGCTCTGGAGATTTAAGGTCACCTTTCAGCATGATGGAGCTTAAGGGTAAATCACAGGCATTGTTGTGTGAACTCACTTTGGGGGAAAATATATAAAAACAATGAAGACTTGTGAATGAGTTCAGTTAAGGAATAAGTGTGTATTATATGAAGTGCAGGGAAAGCTAGTAAGTTTCTTAAGGATAATATTGATGGTAAGTGTTTTATTGGCCCAATATGAAGGGCATGGAATCATTCTAACATAATACATGCTTGCTTTTACGGGATGGATTCTCTTGTTCCATTTGGAAAATCATCTTTTTGTAGAAAATATTTTGGCAGTTGTCTGTGTTCCACTCAACTTCATGGCATGTGCAGAACAGAGTGATTTACAGTTCCTAAGTGTGGCCAGACCAATGCAGGACGCTTACTGTTGGCTTGCTAAGGTGAAGATGTGCAAAAAGCAATGATGTAAGTGTTGCTCGTGTGGAAATCCTGAATGCAGACAGATACAAAATGTGTGGGTCTCCTGAGGTAAGTGATGGTGAGGAATTAGATTTGTTGACTTGATCCTTGTGGGTCCCTTCTAACTCAGGATGTCCTCTGATGCAAACTGATAGTGAAAACGTGATTAGAATTCACTTGTTAGATTTCTATTAGGCTACAAAAAGACAACTTTAATTGACTGTATATTTTTTATTAATTGTTTGTATTAAATGCATAGTGAGGTTAATCTCCTGCACCGTTATTTAATATCCTCAGGGAATTTTTGCTGTTCTTTAAATATTTGTGTAAGCAGCAGTGCTCGAAGTAAGTAACAAAAAGCATTTTATCTTTGTAAACAGTGCAGCGATTTGCTTGTTTCTTGGTGGCTTTTCTCTTCTCAGTAGTTGTTACTTCAACACATGATTTTAAAGAAATTACTGGCAAATATGGTTAAATTCTGTAGTTAGCATAGTAGAGTCAAAATAACAACAAAAACCCTTTCCTGTAAAGATTTTTTTTGTTATCCATTGACCTTTTTGAAGGTTCTTATGCTCTGTGTTGCTGCCCAATTACTTAGGGATTCACTGAGCAGTTTCCTTGAAGGCTATTCTTTCTCCTAGCCATTGGCATGAAAATGCATCCGAGTGAGACCTCTTTTGATTTTCAGAGAGCTTTGTAAAGACAGCTTTCTTTTTAATCTATCAGGCATCTCTTCCCAATGAAAATACTGCCTATGATTTGAAGTCAGATAGTTTTTTGGTGGATAGTTTTGTGTTGCTTTTGTTGTTGTTTTTTGGAACCAAGATTTGAAGCACGCAGATTGCAGTGCTTTTCTTTTCTTAACAAAAACTGAAGATAGGTGAATGTTTATGGTGCCTTTTTGAAAGGAGGAACTGAAAGAACAAACCAACTGTGGAATGAATATTTTATGTAAGTTGAAATCCAAAGGGATGATAAATCTAGAACCCTCTGGATAAAATGATGTTTAAAGAGACTAACAAGAGAATTTGACTCCAGCGAAGTAATTAAAACAGAATCTGTCTCTAATCTGAGCTTAACTGTGCATTCAAATACTTATGCTCAGATAAATCAGAATCTACACTTGCAAGTTAATCAGGTCTGCTATGCTTACAACCTATATTATAATTCAAAACTTGAAAATAAACGTGAGTTTGTCACTGTGTGCCTATAGACACCATTTGATCCAGTCCTTCTCTGGTTCATAATGGATCAGTTCAAATTTCCTCACCTGCCAACAGAACGCCTCAGCCATTTTGCTCTAGGGTGGTTTGCTCGATGGCAAAGCAGATCCTACCTGGTAGCAAAACAGACCTAATGACTTTCATTTTTTTGGTGAGATCCCATTTTCTTATCCCTGTGCATGTGACAGTGAATGTGTATGAGGCAGAGATTCAGTAACATAGGGACAGTTGTAGAGCTCCAGAAAGAAGTAAATGTTACTCAAAGATCTTAGGTTTTGTCTTCCTGGTTTTACTTCATAATTACGGAGTTTTACTTAAAAAAAAAAATATATATATATAATTTCCTCCATTTATTTTTCTGACAGAAGCTCTGTAGATTGATCATGAAAATTGATCAACTCACTAATGAGTTCCTCTAAATCATTAATAACTCGAAACACTGGCTTCAGGACTAATCTTCAGGGGTGCGGTGTTACCAAGCTTTTCTACTTAGAGGAACAGCTGGTGAAATTTTACTCACTTTCATATCTCTTATATAATACAACTCTAAATTAAGGAAATCTGATGGTGATTACACGCTAAAGGCATTTCTATTATTTTAGTATATTAGAGAATTTATTGTTCTTAGTGTTTCTAATTAGTTAACGCAACTATTTTGATATTTTTGAGTAAGTGCTTATGATTTTACCATGAGAAAAATGAGTGGGGTCCAAGTGTCCTATTAATTCATTTTCAAGCCTGAAAAAAAAAATCTTTTAATTACCTTGGCAAGAGGAATGAGTGAAATTAGCTACTAATGAGAAGATAAGTATAGTAATCTTTGCATGATATAAAACTGTGATTGTCAGTAGGTTGTAATAGGAATTGAGGGTATATTTCATGGGACCTTACTTCTTTGTACTAAATCATTAACATCATCTGATATTGTAAATTGGGTTATTTCACACCTGAATTTTTATCACTGGCTGCTAACCCTTCAGCCACAGATACCGATAAGTTTTTGCTAATTAGAGAGTCATTAATGAAGTAAAGAATATGAGCAATCAATTACAGCTTGTTTTAGTAATCCAAACAAAAACTTAATTGCATTAATTCATCTTGTATTTTCAAGATTTGACAGTATATTTGTGAAATATAGCAAGAATGTCAACATTCTGTGAGTAGCAGGTGTGACCTGTACAAGTTTTTCTAATGTTCAATTGCAAATTGCTTGACTCGTGCTATGAAATGATAGATTAATGGCTTATTAAAATCCCCTTCTCTGTAAACAAGAACTTTATGTTCCTACTTGAGTTTATGTTGGTTAAGTGACAAACTTTATAAGCAATAACTTGGCTTATTCTCCTGAAATTATTTCCCCAGCAGCCCTCCCTTCTCACTTTGTATGTATTGTTCGTATGTATAGAAGAATTTTATATCTTTCAAAATCTTAACCATGTGGCTTTTGGTTCTGTTTCTAGTCTACGTCTCTGTAGGAAAATGAGGTTTCATGTTGATTGTCTCCTGCTTACATTTCTTTTCTTTTCATTCTAAATAATTATAACAGTAATTATTAAAAAATGATAGATAACTGCAATATTTGGTGTAGTAGCCAGTTCTTTTCATCACTCTTATCTGTGCAGTGGCAGCTTTCTGTGTGCTGCTCCAAGGTAGCACTGCGGTGTGGTTTCTTTATGTCCACCAAAGCTGGTTAGCAGCAGCTTTGTGTGTCCAGCTGCTGATCCTTAATGCCAAGGAGGAGAGGTGTGGATGCTCAGGATGCAGTGAAGCTTCTTGGAGGAAGGGGCAGCAATGAGGCAGCAGCTTTTAAAGTTGTTGCTTGTTGTAGGGTGGGACTAAACGTGGCTGGTAAGGCAGCTTATGCTATCAGCTGCTGGATCTCCTGGAAGGAAAAAAATGGAAGAGGAGCCTGTGCTCTGCAGTCTATTTTAACCATGTTATTCCTATCCAGATACTGTGTGTGCTAACAGTTGGACTCAGCCCACTGTTATGCCAAAATGAATGGCAATGCCAGCCCCATCAAAATGAAAGAATCTTTTACGAATAAAAAATGACGTAAGATGTGGTTGCTGTTCAGATCTTGCTTGATATTGTTGGATGAATTTGTAATTGTACGTCTTCAATTTTACTTGGTGATAAAAATGAAAGACCCTTGTATTACTTTACAAACAAGTATGACTTATGACTACGATGTGAGTATGCTAAGGAATGCTAAGAAAAACTGTAAGTTTTCCCATGCTTAGAGGCAATGTATTGTTACACAATCTCACATGCATATTAATTATTTCTAATGAGTTTGTTCTCCCCTAAATTGGATGATTAAAAAGCTTCCACTAAAGGTGTAGGTATATAACAAATTATTTTGAGGTCACGATGGATTGGTAGTACTTCTCTAACATCTGGAAGGGATTTACACAGCATGATAATGCTGTACTGTGGTGGAATTATTAACCTTACTTATGTGACTAACTGATAAAGACACGAGGGAAGACGATGTTCTTATTGCTGCACAGTCATTTTCCAGAGTAGGATTTCACACTAAATAGCTCAGGTAAAAATGAGGCAGCTCATGCAGAGGTGAATGCTCAGAGCTGTCATAGGATCTTGACTGTGTCCTTGAGTAAGTGTTAAGCATCAGTCCTCCACTTCAAAAAGTTCTCTTTCAAATAGAACTGTACACTTCATGTCAGCTAGAAATCTCCATTAGAACACCTGTCAGAAGGTGGTTTAGCAGTTATTTTGGTCAAAGAACAACTAGTAAGCCTGCTCTCAGTTGTTGGGAAGTTTACTGCAATCTACAAGAAGGAAAGAAAAACTGCGCAGCCCAGAGGTGGGCAAGGCTGAGACAAAAAACAAGTCTGGGGGACGTCACACTGCTGCCTCATCCTGTGGCCTTCCTGGGATTTCAGGATTCTGCCTGTTTTTTAATGTAATTCAGTTGTCGATTTAGCAAGCGATGTTTAAGGATTGTATCTGCTGAGTGCAAGGGAGTGAGCTTATTGACTCTGAAGATATATATTTTTTTTACAATTGTCTCCCCAGAATCCTAACCTCTCCATATATTAAAAGTTAAACTACCTTTTGTGCATGAGTCCCATTTTTCCACTTATGAACATACAAAGCACTTTTATTTGTATGTTTGTCAAATAATTTTCTCTTAAATTCCTGCTGCATTTTTCGATCCTGTGAAGAGAAGCAACTCAAAGGAATGCTGGTTCTCCTCTGAAAAGCTTTTTGTGGTTAATACTTACTGAGAACTTGAAATATTTCTTAAGAATATTTTCAAAACAGAAAATGAAGTAAAAAAAACATGGCACCTAGGGGTAGAAATATCTGCAATTTGTGTAAAGCTTATTATCTTCAAGCCATTGGCTAAACCTAACCTGTTACTTAAAACTCTTTCTTAAGGAAAAATTAATCCCATATTTAATTTTTTTGTATATATATTTAGGAGTTTTAGAACAAAGAAAATAGAGCGCTTTGCTCACAGTCAGCAGAATTAGTGGCAGCAATATAGAAATAATAAAAAAAATGCATTTTTCCCTGCTGTGTGTCCCATTGATTAATGGGAAAGTGAAGTAAATTAATAAATTTATACATAGACGTATCAAATAATGAAATAACCATTTGAAGTTATTTTGAATGTAACAGGAGAGGAAGTTAAATTGAAACTTGAGGAAAATGAACTAAAATCAGAGAAAATTTTATGAACCAGAAGCTTTGTTTGGTGATAAAGATTAGCATGAAATGCTTTTCATGCTATCAAATCTTACAAGTTGTTCTTTGTTCTTAGAAAGAAATCAGGTGTATAATAAAAGAAGTATTTAATTGAGTAGAGTATTATATTGTCTTGCAAAATTGATACAAGGGATTATATTATTAGTATTAGTAATTATAAGGGTAGGTAGCAGCAAAAGATTAGGGCCTGATCCATGAGCATGGAAGTTTACATGGTAGAAAACTCCTGAACAGGGAGGAAGGGCAGTGCTACGTACCATGGATATTGGGAAGAGAAGGAAAAGAACATGATTTTCTAAAGCTAAGAAATATAGCTGATTGGAATGCTTCTGCCCTGCTGCAATGAAGACTCCTTGAATGTGCCTGCTTTGCCTCTAAAAGCTGATATTTTGGTAAATATTCAGTGACTGATAAAGCATGTAAACCACCTTCCTGTGGTCACTGAGCAGAGAAATTCCTCTGTTTTTTAAATAGTGATGTTACACTCATGAAGTGTAGTTCTAATTTTCTTCACATGTATTGAGGATATTTGTTATTGTCAGAAGATGTATAGTTCCAATCTTCTGTTTTTGCTGTTTCCTTGAAATGTACATTGAATAGAAAGCAGTTTTAGTGAGTAATTTACTGTATGTAAATTATGGGTGAAGTATCCCATTCAAACAACATTTGAGTATGTTGGTGTTTCTACAGTAAATTACTTATTAGTACTCAGGCTATTAACCAACACAGAGCTACTTATTTTAAACCGTATCTTAGGAAGGAAAGGAACAGGTACATCAGCTTGTTCTCAGTTGAGTCATATCAGTTCTGTTTAATTATGGAGTTAGGGGAGTAAGTCTAAGCGAGGCCACCTGGGTGGGAGGGGATGCAACAGATTGTAATATCCTATAATTTGGTGTATATAACCAAAACTGGCATTAAAGCAGTAAAGAGAACATCTGAGTGTTTTCAAACTTTACTTGAAGATGGTTTGTTTTAATGCTTGGTTTTAGGTGCTTTTCATTCTCTAGTTTTTTTTTCCCTGTAATGATAGAGTATGTGCATCTCTATCTATACAATAACAGTAATAATAAAGGTAATGAAACTTGGTAGTCATTGGTATTCTAGAGTGAGTTTCTGGAGCGGTGGAGAGATTATTTTACAGGTGGTTGTACAATATCAGTTATGATATAGTAGGAACTTGCAATTTCTGTCCCCTGAAAGAGATGGCATTTAATTATGGTAATAATGCTACTGATAGCTGATCCGCAGTATGGTGCACGTTAAATTATGTGGTCTGTAGGAAATTGCATCAAAATGTTGTCTGGAAATACAAGGGAAGGAAATACTTCCCTGCAGGAGAAATGGTTGGAAATTTCTTCTGACCAAAACAGATAATGCAGTGTAGTTTCATTTTTCATACCTTTCCACAAATGTTGATTAGGATGTGGATGAATTGAGATGAATGTGACAGTTACAAAGCCTTCTCTGTGCTGAAGGTGATGAGCCTGAGTGAAGCAGCGCTTGTAGGCATCCCTAAGAAATGTATGTTGGGAGGTGCAGGTAAACCCCAAAGCATCAGAAACACCAAATGTGACTGGAATACCAGCCTCCTGCAGAGACGACCCCTGGGTTATTTAATGGACGCTGATTTCTGGGGCTTAATTGTCAGTCTTATGCAAGAAACGACAGTGTAGTCCTTTTATTGCTGCTTAATGCATTCCTGGGGAAGCAGAGTTACCTGGAGAGTCTCTGGAAAGATTATGTACATTACCAGCACGAAAATGGAATTGGTGCTCCTCAAAGACATCGCTGTAAGAACTGTCTTAAGTCCTCTCAGAAGTGTAGGCAAAATGTCTATACAAAAACAGGAGTGCTTGGAAAAGGAGGAGGTGGTGATCCCAGTGGAGTTTCCTAGCAAGCGTGGGTAGGCAGGTGGGATATTGAGGAGCTTTTGGAAGGAGAAACATGGGAGACTAAGAGATGCGTTATGGAAACAGTGGGAACAGAATGTTGTGCTGCAGATGTTTGTTCAGGAAACTCTATTGCTGTAGCTAAGAGCTGCATCATGCACAGGCAAAAAGTTTTCAGAGTACGGCATGTTGAAACTGTTTTACTAGGGAAGGTGGGAGTTTCACTTCACTGAGATGAGGTGTCTTGCACACTACAAGTACATAAACATCAAAGTATCTCAAGTTTTTAAGTATCAAAGTTTGGAAAATACAGTTCTGAAAGGCAATGTTTTTGAACTGTTGTTTTCCGAGCAACATTTGGCATGTAAATCAAAGGCTTTTATGCTGATTGGAATTATTTTGCAGAGAAGTTTGTATTAGGTATTTAAAGCATCATCAAACTTTGATCAGCATTATTATTATTCTGCTTTGTTTGAAAATTCATGTTGCAATTTGCCCTTGCTTTTGCTTAAAATTGTAATGACCTCAGAGAAATTACAGTAATTTGTATCAGTGAATTCCCTTGAGTCTCTAATCTGAAATCCCACAAACATTTGTAGGGCTTTCCAAAATAGCTCCATACAAGGCACTTCAAGAGCAATGCTACTGGGCTGCTGAGCTCCTGCTGAATATCAAACAGAACTTGTGTTTATGGGCACAATGCAGCAGGTAGGTCTCGTCATCCTGCTGGTCTGTCCATAAGCTACTGCATAATTGTTTTGAAGTAGAAAATTAACAGAACGGGCTGATTCCTGTCAGTTTTCACACTCTGCAGCTTCGGTTTCCAGGATTTTGAGTTTTGCAGCCAACTTTCTGTCCCAGATGCTGTATTGATGCTTAAGAATTACTGGATTTTACTTCCCAGACCAAATACACTGAAGGTACTTTTAAACATGTAAGAGTGGAGAATGTTAGCTAAAACAAGAGCTAAAAGCTAATGGTTGTTTTTTTTTTTTGAGATTGCATCCCTTTAATATGGCTTTTAGTAACTTCAAATGTATTCTCCTCTAAATGGTTTGTATTTTATGTTTGGAAAGCCACCTGGGGGGGGGTTGCAGGTTATTTTTAGAGAAAATAAGAATTGATAACACTTAATGAACTGACTCGCTCAATGTGCATTTACTTTGAGTGATAAGTATTTTGAGAAACTTGAGATATGTCTGACTTGGTACATAGGAGTGGGATTGTAGTGGATTGCTATCAGTAACTCTGTTTTAAAATTCTTTAACTTTACAGGAAAAGATCTTGTCACGTTTTAGTCTTACTATTTTTCAGCTCTGTGGAAAATGAATACATTGATTTTGCTTATTAATAATAGTGTTATGTGTAAAGGAACATTATAGAGAATGTATTAAACCTGAACATGTCTCTACAATATGAAAGATTTGAAAGTAATGGAGGTTTGAGAGTGTATTGTATAGAATTGCATGGAACACTCCATTAAAAGATCACATAAATATTTCTTTGTAGCCACTGTGTACAACTAGGACCACAGATTTTGATTTTGAGCGTAGGAATTGTGGAATCCAGAGGAAGTCAGTCAGGAGGAGGCTATGGGAGTGATGTAGTTCAGCATCCTGCTCTCACAGGGCACTGTTTGGGTTGGATCCATATGTGTGGTCTCGTCCAGCTGTTTGCAAATCTGAGTAATGTGTAAATCATCCTCAGTACTCGTGAGCTCTTGACAGTGTTGTACTTAAAATTCTTGGGTTTATTAGAGAACAAATGCTAGCCATGGATTTGAAGTTTCAGACATTGTTTTCTTATTCTTTTCTATATAAACTTCTGTGTCTGAAATAGGGCACAAAGATGCATTTTGAATGTGTATGTGTATATGTATATAATATATGGCCTGAATTATCAGCCTTGTTTTCCTATAATTGTAATAGTGACATTGAAAGCATTGTTTTTAGGTATTAATGGCATTGTTTCACCTGCTGCATTGGATTTCTGGTAATTAAAATTGCATAGCATTGTTGGGGAGCTTACTGCAATCATGTCCTGACTTGCAAATGATGAATGCGTACCATCTAAAAATATTTAAATGATATGTAATTGCTAGGTTCTTGACTCAACAATTTAGTTAGCTCTAGGGAGAGGGAATGAAAAAGGAAAAATGTTCATTAGGGCTCAGGGATTCAGTCTAGTGTATTAGAAGGAATTGGATTATTCGGTTTACAGTGTTCTTAACAGATTCAATTTCAGCCAGAGATAATTGAAGTGTCGTCAAAGCTGTGTGCATCACTAAAACATACAGAAAGACATATTCCCGTGGGTTCAGTAAAGCAATATGGAACATTGTGGAGTAGCTTCTCAGAGATTTAACTGCCATTACATTGAACCTGCTTTTAAAATATATTGCAGCAAACTTAGATGAATGCCTTCCTGTGTAGTTCTCAAAGAAGGAATGTTTAGATCCTTTTCATTTACGTTGAAGGAATCTCTTCAAAAAATTGTGCTTGAATCTATTGCCAAAGCTTATGACTTTGCAGTGAAACTTCATGTTTCTGATTAGGAGGATTTTAGAAAATATACTAGTTTAATTCTTAACATTTCCTAGAATGGAAGATTTTGTATGTTAAAACTACTTTTTACACAGTGAATGATGTCAGTGGAAAAATTGTACTTTAGTTACTGGTTACTACAGGACAAAATATGAGTATCCAGAAGGATGTGTTGTAGAACCATTCAGTCTAACACCTTTGCACAGGATTCTGATTCAGCTGCCCAGATCTGTTGTAAGTGTATCTCTGCATGGATGTGTGTACGTCAGGGGCTGCTCTTGTCAGCCAGCCAGACTCTAATGCCGTGTCATAACAGATAAACTCCTTTCATGATGTAGGACAAAATGGACTTAATCGTGTTTACATATGTTTACATTCTGGTGCACATTTGAAGAGGACTGTCTAGGCTAACTTCTAGAGAAAAAAAAACAGAATGGAAATTCCATGAGAACAAGATGGAGTTAAGGCACAGCAAAAAGCAGAAATGAGTTTATAATGGTTTTTACCAGCATTGTTATAGAGGTTCAGCTGATGTGAACCCAGGAAAAGGCACACAGAAATGACAAGGATTTTGTGAGTCAGAAGATGGTATAAATAAAACAACCAAAGTATTCAAATGCTTAAATCATCTTAGAAAAAGTCATCTCCTAATTTGGGGGCTACTTGACCAGTGAAGTTTCCTTATAACTACTGCCTTTGTTGCATATGTTGGGGTTAGGTGTGAATTTTTACCCCAGATTTTGTTTTGTTTATTATTGATATTTTATTGAATTACATCCCAATTTCTATGGATTTACTGAATGCAATACAAGCAGATACAAGTCGTTTTATGAAAGTAACATCAGTTTTTCTGGGCAGTTGAACATGCTTCGTAATATAAATACTTCTCACAAGCTTTAAGGTCTTTTTTGTGTTTGTTTTCCTTTTAAAACAAATGGATTCCAACTGTATTTACTTATGATAGACAGCAAAAGGGTTTTTACTAACACTTTACTTTTTTTTAGTATCCTTTTGCTCTGAATATGAGTCCATTAATTTATATAGCAAGTAACAAAATATTTTACACTTTACAATAAACCTAGTAAGATTTTTAACAAAATGCTTAATCTTCCGTAGAATTGAAGTACTCAGTGTCTTTTATGTGTTGGGGGAAGAAAAAAGCTTTTAGGCTTCAACTCTGAATCGTTCACAAGGGCCACGCTGTAACCATTTTAAAGAAGGTTTTCATAATGAGACGGATGATTGTTGTTAGAAGGCTCCTTAACCCCCTGTTCATCTAGATAGAAAAGTCCATAGAGGAAGTAATTGTAAATATTAGCCTGGTGCAGTAGAACCACCACATGTATGTAATGTCACAGTGCACGTTACCTCTGTAAGTAGGAAAAAAATACCGGTTTAAGTTATTTTACCTCTATTTTTTCTTATAATCTTGTCCTCTTCAATATTTCTTTTTAGAAGCAGTACTGTGTTAAATGATGGTGGTTAATAATCTGTATGAGCTTGGCGGTAAGAAAATGAGATGTGTCACTTTGTGCCGTTTTCAGTTCTCTGATTTCAGAGCATTTTACCAGGATTAATATTCCAGGCCTCTGTGCAATTCCTAGGAAGATGTTAAACATTATTCACAGTTTAGAGATGGGTAAATGAAATCCATAGAGGTTATAACCTGTACAAAGCCACGCAGGCACGAGGCCTCTGGATTAACAGGGAACACACAAACGTTTCTGGTACTGCTGTTACCATGAGGATAAAAGATCACCTGGAAGATTAAAAAAAAAAAAAAAAAAAACCCTTGAGACTCCATAGTTTAAGTCACTTTTCACCTATATAATGGATTTGTAAGTGAGAAGCTGAAATCATTTTGCACAGCTCTTTAATTCCTGGTGAGCTATGTCACATCATGTCAGTAAAGTTGTTTTCTATATGGCATCATGTGTATATTACTGAATCATATCTGGAAAGATAAGACTGCAAATATTGGCTCTCAGGTGAAATATCATTGCTGCTGCAGCTCGGCTCAGCAAGGAGCTGAGAGCTCGGAGATCAAAAACCTTTTCAACTCTTCCTATTACACGTGAGATATGTCAATTATCAGTTCACTATGGCAAAAATAAGTAATAACAATTAAAGAATGTCAAAAGAAAGAGACATCATGGTGAGTTCAGTCCCTTCATTGTATGGTGCAAAACAAGTAGGATTGTCTGCTTCCCAGCTGCTAAATAAGTGGCTGGCACAAGCAGAGTGTAAAGGTTGGCAAGAGGGTTTTGAATAGCTGTTGTTGATCATACAGTTGATATAAATTACTAATTTTATGGGATTATGGTCTTTAACGCTCCTCTCCAACAAAAAACCATTCTGTGATTCTGATCTTTGTCTGAATGTTTTGATAGCTGCATGCTGACTAAGGAGGCTTCTGGCAGTAATGTAGCAAATCTGTTTGTTGGCATATGCCTTCCCTGCATGCAGGCTCTTTGAGATCAAGCATCTCATAGCATATCATAGTGGCACTTGTACCAAGAACGTTATATCTACTGGGGTACGGGTTCTCCCTAACCCATTGGTTTGAAAACTGTAAATTCAATTATGCATTAAGATGATTAATATTCCTAATGAACATATTTTTATTACAATTAGTGATGTTCTTCGGACACACGTTCATCTCCTAGGGAGATCAAATTACTCTAGCATAATAGTTTTCTTTTATTGATACAGACTAGGAAAGAAAAGAAATGAGAGAGAAGCCTGAGATATATTGGCCAAGGCAGGGTTATGCTTGCAAAAATGAAAAAAAAAAAAAACAAAAAACCGCACCTCCTTATTACTTTGAAAATAGTAATAAGGAGGAATTAATGTTTTCTTAATGTCTCCTCATTCATAGCTTTTGTTACGTTCCTGTAATTCATCACCGTTGATTTGACATTGTGTAGTATTGCTTTGAAAGCTGAAATGCACAGAAGTAGCTGAAATTAAATAATAGCAAGGCACTTCACTCTCATAAAGTAGCTTCCTGTAGATGACGTACTTTTTGGTTACCTTTGTCTTTGGGGCTGGATAGAACATTTTTTCTGTAGCCAGAAAGAATAAAAATGCTTGTGTTGGAATACTTTGAATCTCCAGAAGGATTCTTTTTGTTCAGTATCTGTTCATTGATATTCTCTATTTTGTTATAATGAAGGGACTACTGCAGACTCGGTTTAAGTCAAGTACTTGGTACTTGCTTAAGGTAAAACATATAAGATGTCTGATGGGGTGTGAAAGATTTATTGTGCTTCTCAAACCACTGCCTAAGTGGCAAAAAGGAAGGCGTAGAGTTGGGTGAGAAATCAGTGCTCGCCCTCTCGGAGCTCCATGAGTACAGCTGCTGTCGCTGAATTGCAGTGCCACGTTGCTTGGAGCACCTTGAAGCTGAGCCGTTTGCTGCTGTCAGAGCACAGGAGCGTGGTGACTGTCAGGCGGAGGCAGGAAGGTGGTCGGCTGCCCTTGAAAGCTGATGATCCTATTTCAGTGGGCAGAATTACACATTTTTCAGATGGTAGAACATTCTCTTGCTCAATGTCATTCGTATAAAAGGCATTCTAATGAAAAGAAAAGCATGTTAAGTGAAGTATGCAAAGTCCTGAGTAGTGATTACTGGCTCCTGCAATTTTCTGGCTGATGATATCCAGGTTTACAAAACCATGTGTTTATTTGATCAATGGCCACTGACAGGTGCTGAACACTTATGTGTCAGTAACAGCAAATAACATCAGAGGGTATACTAAGAGAAGGCTAAAAGTAGTTCTTTGGTCTAAGGTGTTTCTGAAGTGACATTGATCACTGTGGTACCCTGCACCCTAATTGATAAACTGTGGGGAAAAGAGGTGGAACTTTCAGCTGCCATGCAAAAAAAAACTTGTGACTAATTCTTGTCTTGTCTTGTTCTATTGTTACGTCAATTACAAGTATGGCATTTGCATGTTTTTTGGTTGTACAGTTACATCTTGACACATGAGCTACTGCCTGTTAATTCTTGCATTTCATTTGATAATTACCGGTATTTTTTGAGAGAGGAAGGATTTTAAAGATTTTTTTATCCTTAGTTCACAAGGTCAGGGATTCATGTTTAAAGCTGGTCGCTTGGGCTTCAACCACGTAAGTGTTTGGTTTTTTTTGCTTATGTAGTAACTTGAGTATTATGGTCAGCATGGTTTTTAGAACGTTTGAACTGGAAGAGAAATAGTAGATGTTACTAAATGGGAAGGTTTCCAAAGAGCCAAACAATCCAGTCAGCAACACTTGTGCTTTATAACTGACCAGTTGTGTTCCCAAAGCCTTTCTTCGTATTCAGTAACATCCTTTTCAAACATGGGCTCTGATATAACAGGATTGGTTTCAATCACGTTGTGGTAAATTTATCCTTGGGGATGTTGGGGAGGAGGGGTTCCGTCAACAAGTGTCTGCTGTTCTGTCAAGATCTGATTACCTGTGAAATTACAAGTAGCATTTTAGACACGGTTACAGTAAAGGTTACAGGCACTCTTTGGATCTGAAATTTCATTTTGGAGCATAAGGTCCCCGAGGGCTGGTTTAATTTATTTAATTACATTGTACAAGACTTGGGTAATAGTTTTAGATCAAAGTATAAAAACCAACTTCCAGGCGGATTTGTAAGATAATTGAAAGTGGTAAATGGCTAAACACTTCAACAGTTTTGCTTCATAGGGCAGAATGATGCACAGATATGGAATGCAGTGACATAGTACAAGTGCTATTAAAATCCTAAATAATAAACTCGGAGAAGTAATTTGCTTAATTGTAATGGCAGCACATCTTTCTTCAAGAGATTGTATTACAGAACTGAATTAAACTGTCCTGGGAAGTCCCCACGCATCTTAGAGCACTCCTTAAACACCTTGATGGGTTGGATGCTGAAGATGGGCTTTAAACCTTGTTTTTTCATAAAGTAATTCTATTTGAAAGAGTTCTCTGCCTGTAGGGCAAAAAAAAAAAAGAATTATTTTCAGGTCTTTCCTTATTAGGTGCTGGTAGGAGAAACTTTGTTTTGAGATTCCCCTTATTCTGCACCTTGGATGATAACTCTTTTGGCTCTGTCCAATTTCAGAAGAAAATTCAGTTTTCCTAGATGTAACATTTTTTTCTGTTTTCCTACATGCCCAATTTTACAGGACATCTGCAAACTGTTTCACTTCAGAGTTTGTTTTTAGGAATTGGATTTAAATGACTCAAAGCCATCACCACTGACATCAAGCATTAGTTCTTTTGTTTTCTTCTTTTTGTGAGAAGTACAGGAAGAACCAAGAAGCAGAAAAATGTACATGTTCAGACCTCCCTTGCACGGTAAACTTCCTTTACCCTTCTCATTTACCCTTAAGCTAACTTATTTCAGTGCTTGTTCTGGAAGAAGTAAACCACCTGGTCTGGGCTTGCCATCTCCGCCTTTGTGAGTTTTCTTTCTATTCATCAGCTTAGGCTGTCGCTCACAGCAGAATATCTGATTGCTAATACAATTTCAAGGCTGAGGCTCTGCTAATATTAGTCATTCCTAAAACTTGACAAAGCAGATGTATTGCCAGGGTAGAGGCTGGCAATTTACTTTTCCAGCCAATAAATCTGACCTGTTGTATCAGATGTTTGCTAGTATGACTTATCTGACTTACCATTTTACAGTTCTTGCATTAAATCTTTTGCTCCACGAGACTGTTACATCCATCAGAAGTTTTTCCAATTCATCATGCATGGCCTCGTCGCTTCTTTTTATAATTTCTTAAAAATAGACAAACTATTTAACTGCAGCCTGACTTTATGTATAAATAAAGGTGCTAGGACACTTTCCCATCAGTGTTCCTGAGATCAATATCCCTGTGAAATATGGCACACTTTTCTGTTTCATATGTAAGGGGCAGTTCTGTTTGGTTTCCATATTGATGTGCTACTTTATCATGGTCTCCCCTCTTGTCTATTTCATCTCTCCACCAATACAGAAATAGTGGGTTTTCTTCAGTTCAGTTGAAAGTTGTGACTCATTTAGGAGCCATCTTCATAGTGGTATGTCCCACTTCATGCTATTCCATCTAATTAAATAAAATATAATTATAATTTATTATTTAGATACTTCTTGTGACGAAGAAAAACTGTATACACAAAAACTGCATCAGATCTTGGTGATTTTAAAACAAATTTGATTTCCAGAAAGATTAAGAAGGAAAAAGGAGAATTTTGAGGAATACGGTCAAACTTAACTTTCTCTGTGGTAACTGTCAGTGCAAGAGTAAAATTTCTTCATGCAAGTGTGTTACTATTGCTCCTGTTTCAACAATTAATTATGGAACTTCTCTATGTTAAAACACATACATGTCCTATAGTCTCTGTTGCAGGGCTGAATGAACACTGAGAAGTGGGGCTGTTTGCTCCCTGGTCTCTGAGGCGTATCAGTCTTCAAACTGTATTAATTCTCTCTGATCATTTAATACTAAATACATTTCCAATTAATACTAGAAGTCTTAATGATTCTCTGTCAAATAGTAGGTTGTAATTTCAGTTTCTCAATCTAGCTTCTGTGTCTTCAGATGGCTCAGAATGTGGCTGCTAGTGTTGTCTCCTGGTTGCATTTCAAATTTGCACTATGCTGCTCATATGGACCTCTGTCCATAGTGGCTGATTTATATTGTATTGGCATGAAGCTTTTTTCCTACTGTATCTTTTGGGACTTTTTCTGTCTATCAGAAATTCAGCAAGGCATTTATCTGTTGTTTTTTATAACAGTTTACAGCTGTTCCACGAATCCTGGAAGTATCATAAATATTCTTTACTGTTAAGGTGACATTCAGTAATCATATCTTTGAATTACTCTCATGGAGTTTCTCACCTAAAGTAGTCCAATTCACTAATCTATTTTTCAATATATATCAACTTTGTAAGGACAAGATTGCTATTCAGTTTCCATTGTAAATGTTATTGTGTGATACGTGTCTTCCCTCTCCTCTTTATTCAGAGTAAAGCGATACAAGATAAGTAATGCATGCTTAAAAAAACATGAAGAACAATCAGAATGAGCTTTTTATTTCCTATCACGAGTCATTGTTTCATGTGATGTTCCAGATACTGTTGAGATGCCTTTTCTTTAAATTAGATGTTAATGATGGCAATTTGAACAGACCAGGCTTACTGCTGAAGCTGAACTGAGCGTGGTGAAGAAAATGTGGGACTGTAAAGGCACGTGGTAACACAGAGCAGAATGCGGCGGGGAGTTGTGAGGGTTGTATTTAGCTGCTGAGGAGTTTGAGCAGAGAGAAATAACCCCAGAACTTGTGCCCAAAGTGCTGAAGGGAGGTAGGAAATGCTGTGGAAGAGGCTGGTGGGTGTGGTTGGAATTTCGAGTGCTGCTGTATGGAGCTGGAAGATTGGATTCAGTAATCCAACTTGGGATATCCTGTGGTTGTGTGGACTGTGCCCATTAGGCCACTCACCTCTCACCACCCCTGCTCTCTTGAAGCTGTGGGACCCAGCATTTGGAATGAGACAGACACTAAAGCTTCAACCAGTCCTTAGGGTGTAAGACATCTCGCTTCTTTTAGTGTTTACTTCTACATAGTTATTGTCATTCCCATATCCGCTACTGGGAAAGAGATAAAGCAGAGCTTTTCTTATGCCTTTGTAGCAGCAAATGCTTTTCCAGATGCTCAGTGGTCTGGAAAGTAGATCTGATTGTGCCCCCCACTGCAATGCTGTTGTTGCAGCAGGAATTACTGCTGTTGGTGTGAGCAGGGTGACCAGGGCTGTGCGGGCAGCCAGCTCCATGAGCCACAATGGGACTGCAGGTCCGACTCCTTGCTCAAGTCCACACAGGACTAAAAATCCCTCTAGCAATAATTCTGTGCCAAACGGGCTCCTTCAGTATCTTTCTTGTGAAAAAATGTAGCAGTAGAAACTTCTAGGCTCTTCCATGGTTAATATGGGTGTTCAGAGTTTATTTACCTTTTCTGCTATGGCCTTCAGTGAGCTATTCCTTTAGATCATGCTTACAGAGAAACTTACAATATTTGTGATTGGTTTTTTTCTTCTTTTGAAGTTGTTCTTGAAAATTTTTGGGACATCCTCACAGTGTTGTTACTTTCACCACACAGGGATTTGTGTTTTTTTCTTTCTATCATCTGAACTTCAATTTTTTGAAGGACCTCTTCTTACCTTCTCTACTCCACTGCTTAACATCTCCTGACCCTTTTATTAAGCTTCCTTATTCTAGGCTTGCCCTTTTGAAATTAAATATTGCAGTAGATTTTCTCATTACTTTGATAATAGTTAAACTTGTGAAAAGAAATATTTTGTTCATGTAGATTGAAACAATGAACTATGAAAAGAATGCCATGCTATTATATGAAACAATAAAATTTTAGGAAAATCCTTGACATTAATTTAAAACTTGATTAAAAATACTGATGAGAAAGTTTGAAGCTTGCAAGTAGCTTATCTGAAAATCATTTCCAAAGTTTTACAGGCTAGGTTTAAATGTTATGAGCAGAAAGCCGATTATTTTAAGGATAAAAGTTCCCATAATAGTTAATTTGAAAGAGCTGTTAAAGTTGATAGCTTAGTTAATAATGAAGTTAAATAATTTGATTAGCTAGAGAAATAACATAGAGACAGGAAAATTTGTCTGAGGCCCTGACATCTTCTTTAAGGCTATTATTCTCCTCTTCAAAAATAAAAAATGATTAACTACAATGGACACAGTAAGGGTACATTCCATCGTGTGGATGTGTTGGTGTAGTACTCGCGCATTTGATTTAGAGAATTTAATCATGGGAATTCTGTTAGGGAGAAAGAATTGTTCATAGGTTCACCAGTGTTATAAAATACTGTTTCATAGGCTAAAGGTGAGGGATAACGTTCATCTCAGTGCAGGTATTAAGAACTGAGTGGTTTGATCAAGAGAAAACAGTAAATAAAAAATTACACAAAGCTTATAATAACTTTCTGTACACAAAATGTGAATGTGGAAAGAACCAAATGAAACTTGGGTTTCACAACTTACAGCATCTTGAGTGCACTCCTGTTGGTTTCTGTGCTTTGCAATTAAAGGAACGATGTGGCCACCCAGGATAGGGAAATGGGGTGCAGGGTGAGGATGAGCTGTATCCACTGGCTGTGTGTCAGGAGGAGTATTATATTAATGGCCAGATCCAGTCTGAAGGCTGGCAATGCTGTCTTTACAGGGGGAGGTCTTTATTAGTTGGGCGTTTCAAATAAAGTTTGGTCTGGCTCCTTTGTTACTTTATCCCATACCATGAAGGAAGCAGGACGCAGCTTCTGACTTCTATAGGTTGATGGTGTCAGTGGAATGGCTTCTGAGGAGAGACAGCAATCTGCAGATCTAATGAAGAATGCAGATAGAGGGCATGGAGTGTACTGGTGTTATGTAGGACTGCAGTAACAATACCTTGGGAGTCATGAGGAAGGAGAAAGACTTCAGGGTTACTGCAGTCTGAGGATGAAGGGGCTTCTTAGGTACAAGCATGTCCATAGGTAACTGGACTTGATAATTTCCTTAGCTCATAGAACAGTGTGCTTTCTTTTACAATACTTTTTGTTGTTATACTTGAGATACAGGAAGTAGTGTTTGTCACTGTGTTGTTCTGCTCTCCTTAATTTATGCCAGGACTTTTTGCTTGTTCTAATGAATGAACTCTAGCAGCTGGATTCCATATGGAAAATTCAGCCACCATAGCTCTTCTGACAACTAGCACCTGCACTGTGAAACCTAAAAATGAATCAGCGTGAGAGAGCTGATGACTCTCATCTATTATTTGAGTAGCAAGAAGAGACGAGGAGGAAAATGAACCCTGCTTGCCAAGTAAAAGATATGAACTTTTTATATCTGCAATTGTGGCTGTAACTTGGAAACTATTATAGTCACTTTAGAAACTTTTCTTTTGAGAATGAATTTGAAGATCAGTTCTAGGGAGAAAGGAATTGGCACTGCAGCTCTCAGCAGCTGCAGTAGATGTAGGGAGAAGGGAAAAGAACCCATATCCAAACAGATGGCATATAGCTAATAGTTGGTACTTGAAAGATCAGTGGCATCTCAGGAGGCATGACTGAACTACACGTAGATCAGAGGGATCCACTGATGCAGTATTCCTTCACTGAGCAGCCCAACCATTTTGTGATTCTATGATTGTATGTTTCTATGAACAAGAAGTACGAGGGAATTTTGGTTGGCTTCTTAATTCAGGTTTTTAAATGATATTCATATGGAGATGTTAGCAATGTTTAGGAAGATGCACCATCCGGTTACCTGAAATGAGAGATGTGAGAAGAAATGTGGTGTGTTGAGGTTTGTATCCTACAGGATATTCATGACAATGTCATCATATCAAGAATATTTGTCAACAGATCAATGCTACGGACCCCTTGAACTGGGTTTTGTAGAAGGAAAGAGCCAGTACCTGGCTTTCTGCAATAGTTATCATGAAAATAATTGGCTGTGAGTCCACTAATGAGAGATGTAATCATGAATTAAGAGATTGCTAATATGCTTCTCTTGTTTTATAGTTAAAATAAGTTGTTCTGATATTTTGACCCACCCTGAGTCTGAGAAATATGCTGTGTTTTAAAGCTTTTATTCTTTTCCTTTCAGCTTGTTGGGTGTGTTTTAATTTGTTTTTTCTACTGTGATGAGGAACACATGATTCTTAGTTTCCAGGAAAAGTTTACAGTTTCAAAGAATACACAAACAATTTAACTTCCTTGACTTGTAGAACTCTGCTCCTTTGTGTTTGAATCGTGTTTTATTGTTTCACTTTTCTTTAAGAAAAGCTCACATATGGACACAGTTGGGGAGATCAAAAGATCGGTTTCAGTTTTAAATCTATTGAGAGGATTTGGAGCTTTCAGATTCTCTTGTACAACTTTAAATAAGTTTTCACCTTAGAACTCTATGGATTCCATCCATTTTGGCTTTCAAATGGTATATAGCTGCCAGAATAGAATTAATTAATGTTTCTTTTGAACTGTGCTGCACAATAGAAGCACTCATTAGATGTAAAACTGCTGAGGACTTTGTAGTTCCTTCATCTATCTTTATTGATATCCTATTTTAAGGCTTAAGAAAAAGTGTGACACGTATACCTGCTATCATCAGGCAATGATTTGCAGTAAGCAGTTGTGGTAAACCCATACTGACTTTCAGAAGATATGTTGGAATAGATTTCAGAAGTGAGAACTCAGGTCAAAAGTGCAAAGTAGTTTCTGTGTCCTGTGAACCTGATACATTTTTAGTGGGGATTGCTGCCTGTCTGTGTCAAAGTAGCAACATGGAATGCTTTGTTATTGTGCCTTGTTCTAAAGAAAAACAAGTTTTATTTATTTTTAGGGGGAAATGACTCTTTCAAACCTTTCAACTTGTGAAGAAAAATAAGATTAATTAGCTTGGAACAAAAGCATATACCTTTAGTCATGCAGCAGTGTGGCATTCTGCTTTTGTACTGGCTGCTTCTGACTCACTTTGAGTCATATTATTTCCCTCCATGCTATTTGTATTTGCTATTTTTTTGTTATTTTTCATTTTTTGTAATACAGGACATTCTGATGGGAATACAGGAAAACAGAATTTTGTTTTATTTTTTATTCTACAAAAGAATTCCGAGGTCTCTAATGATAACATCATACTGCTGAAGTTGAACAAACATCTGGTTTTGTACATATAAGAAATATTCTGAGCATAACGTAAACAAGAAGTTTATTGTAGTCTCTTTGCTTATTTTTTTCCCCTCTGCCAACTGTGAGAGCAAAGCAACAAGGTAAAGGTCTCTCACCTGTAGATCTAATCTTTCTTCAGTTCAAAGCTTTGTAAGTAAAAGCAACCATCTGTACAGGACAGCTGTTGAAATTCCTCTCTTACAAGCATAGTGTTGGTGCCCAAGTGAAGCCTCTTGCTCTGGTATCATTGAACCCTTTTAAAAAATCAGCAGCTGGAATCCATTGTATGTTATCCTTGAAATCTATGAAATGATGCTGCAACTTCTGGTACAACAACAGTGTTCTGCAGTGGTTCTTAACGTTGAACCTCAGTGTTAGGGATTTGGCAACTTGTTTACTTCTTTACATGCAAATAATTTGATGAATATCACTTTTATCAGTGTAGTCATGTAACAATATGATGTAGTTACAACTACATGTAACAATAGAATGTAACAATACATTCGCTAAATCTATGAGTGTGTCATAGAATTACACAATGCATGGATTGCCACAATGAATTTGTTCTTTCTGTATATACTTTAGGCTGAAAAGGAGAAATCTACGAAATTAAATAAGAAAAACTAGATGCTCAAAGGCGTGTATTTTTTGAATGAATAAGCTTTCATTAAGTACATGGAAAAAACCTTGTCCAGGTATTATTAAAGAGAACAAAAATAGAACAGAATATAACAGCGAAGAATTGCTTTTACTATTTCTCTGGTATCCATTTCAAAGGCACAAGATCAACATTTAGATGCATTGAAGAATTTTTAAGGGTGTTTTCCTTCAGATTATTTAATGATGCGAACAATTTTTAAGTACCAAAGTGGAAAAAAAAAAAAGGCCAGGAGCATGCATTCAGTTTTCTTTTAGAATGCTTTTCTTCCCTCCTTTCCTGTAATAATCTTGCTTTCTCAAAGATCTGTCTTTAAAATCAATTTCAGATGTCAGGAAGAATGCTAAAGATGTTGGCACTAGTTGTCACAGATCAGACTAGGATGTCTCATTAAACTGTGAGCAAAGAGAGACTGTGCATCACCTCTAATTTCCACACTGGTTGGAGCTTTGTATTTAACGTTAAAGAGAAATGTGATTGATGCCTTGCGAAGAATATGTGATAATATTTACTGAAAGTTTTAAATATTTGAAAGCATGTTTCTGTGCCTGTCTAGTATGAATGATTTTGGTTTCCTGTGTTCTCCCTTCTTGGTTGATGGCCTCTAAAAGTGAACTTTGAGAACAAATGTAGAACAAGTCAGGCATGCCCCTGTTGTGTTGATAATATCAACTTGACAAATGTATTCTGAATTTTGCCTGCAGCCATTAAAATGGAAAGCAAAATTGGAAGTGTTTTATGTGAGGTTTTTTCATGGCTTGTACCAGCAAGTATTATACTGATTTTGTCAAAGGGAAACATAATTTTTAGAAAGCACTTGCCCTATTGACTCTCAATGAAAACAACATATTTTAATTCATCATCTTATTATTTTTACTGCTTCATTGTTTTGTCACTATTGTACTTTTTCTGTTTACTCCTGGTATATCAACTAAAGGCCAAAAGACGAAACTAAAAAAAAAAAAAAATGTTAAAGCTAATTTAGTTTAAATGTTTACTGATGTAACTGAAGTTGTCGTTGAACTTTTGCATATACAACTTTCAGCAGTTGGTTGTATATGCGAAGTAGAAAGTCGCTCTTATCTTGCTATATACACAATTTATATTTTCTTTATTTTTTATAATTGCATTGAGATACACTGTAAACATGAAGTAGGAGAATAGAATTCATCAGCTGCTGTTGGATCCAGCGAGCTGGCAGGAAGCACATGCAGAGAAGTAATTTAGTGTATGTTGCTTTAATTTAGAAATGATCATTTCTGATGTGAGGCTGGTGGAATTGGCCTTTGTCCAATAAATGTTTCCTATAAGCACGGAACATGTTAATTTAATGTTTCCACATTAAAATCGTTTCAAAATAAGTACCTGTTGAGTATTGCTAAACAAACAGAAAAACAACTAATTTGCTTCTTAATGAGCCAGTAATAATGTGCTAGCATTTCAGTCGGGCACTGTTTCTGGTTGAGCATGTATTTCAGAAGATCTGCTCTGCCAACAAGCCATCTAAAATCAATGCTAATAACAGACATTGGCATAAACTGTGTCAATGGAAGTGCTAATTCTGAGAAATGTTGAGTAAGTATTTGTGACAATCTCTTAAAATACTGAATGTAGAGTGGTTAGAATATACTGAAGAAAGTTAAATAATTTGGGGGCCAATCTATTCTGTGTGTGTGTGTATTCAATTCAGTTGCTCATTCTTTTAAGAATAAGAGCAGGAATGTCACATGTGCTGTCCTTGTTAAAGGAGGGAAGTGCCTGGGATGGCGATGCTCCCCGCACTGCCTGCATCACGTGGATTTCTGTCTCAATACAGTATGTAGAATGAGCTTTTTTTGCAATAAGTTCTGTATCAGAGCGTCTCCATGGGATTACAACTATTTTCTAATTCAGTGGCCTCCTCCAGATCTGTTAATTTCAAAGGTGTGGTTTAGACTGGTGCGTAATAGCCAGAGTTTTCCTTACTCTCAAAAATCCCTGTTAAACAGTTAATAAACCATTTTCCAGGTATTTCTAGAGGACTGCATTTCTCTAAATTGTTTGTAAAGATTTTTCTCTCTTATTAACATTGAAATGTTTTCATATCTGTTATATGTGAATCATTTTATTGTAAAGTTTTATATTAGGAAACCAGAAAATTTGTATCAATGTTTTTGGTGCTATAGAGAAGGAACATTGAAGAGTTAAAGAAGCAGAAGAGGGGAGAGCGGTAAGGGTTACCTGTGACTCTTAAACCTCAAATAGCCCAGGTAGTTTTCCAGCTGGGTTGGCATTAGGTGCCTGGCGAAAGCTGAAGTTAATGTTGTTGATCAAGTGTCAGCTGTTGCTTTTCTAAAAACAAGTTAGTGCTCGTGTTAGGCACAGAGCTGTTCTTTGTTTAAAAATAACTGAAGTTGCCAGTCCTTTCAAAGAATGTAATTATTTTCTCTGTAGGGGGAAAAAAAAAATAACATGCCTTATCTACTAAAGGAAAGCATTTAGATGCCCTTTCCTCCTTTCTTTGTCCTGCACTAATCTGCTTTTTTTTTAGGAAGAATGTTCCTATCCAGACTTTTCCCTGGTGGAGCCTGGTGACGATAACCTGGGGCTGCTTTGTGCTGTGATGCACTCCCAGTAAGCATGTGTATTATGGCAGCTATATATTTGTCCCTTTCTCCCACAGAGTTTAATAAAGGAAATTGTTTTGATTAATAGCTTTTAGATTTAACAAACAACTCTGTTTTGGGTTATACATCCATCTGGTCCAGTTTCTAGATTGTCAGCATGGTGATGTATGGGAGTGCGTACAGCAAGAGCAGATGACTGGAGGGACTTGTGAAATCCTGCAGGGAGCAAAGGCAGCAGATTGCTTCCCAGCTAGCAGCTCCACAGAGCTTGTAAACCTGCCCAGGGCTCACATCCTGCAGGGTACAGGAATCTGTGAATCAAGACTTAGGCTTTCTCCATCTTCCTCTCAAATATGTCTTCATTATTGGCAGGAGGTGCAGATTCAAAGGAAAGAGCAGAGGTTGACTCTTCATTTGTCTGGGAGCTTCTGAGTTGGATTGAGCAAGGTTAATGGTGTGATATAATTGGTGGAACATAGGACTCTGGTGGTTCTCTTCTGTGGCAACTTGTATGCACCAGTGAGATGTGACCAGGGTTTCTCTCTTCAGCCCGTCCTCATCTGACTCCATCTTCAGGCAGGACAGACAGCTGAAAGGTGCAGATCTGGCACTTTTCCCTGGGATAAGATGTTCTCATCCCACTGTGGTGACTGGGGGCTTGCACAGCTTCCTGCTCACCTTAGAAAAAACAAGCTTTCCTGACAGTACTCAATCCAAGCTCTTCTATACCCATGCTAATTTTAACAGTTTAGAAGGATGATTTTTATGAAGGGATGTCATTTGGCAGGTTATTTGAGACAAAATGCTTGAACTGCAAGGATAATCTCCTGACTTCTCTCCACTTAATAGGCAGTCTCATTACATGTACTTCACTGCCCTCCAAGAGATGCCATGGATTGTAGACTAAATAGTTTCATTTCTTCTACTTTAAAAGAGTTTGTTAAGTAGTTCAATCTTTCTTCAGTCTGATTAATGGAAAGGTTTCTAAATGGTCCTTTTTATTTGGCTTTTACTGCTATTTTTTCAGTTGTTCCTTTTCATTAGTTAGCTCACAAACATGCTCGCGCGACTAGGAAATAAATGGTGGTCATTCTTTGTAACTGTTGTGCAGAGTAATGGATCTAATAATCTAAAGTCTGCTTGTGCTTAGACTCATGATTTGATGATATGATGCAGCGGTGTCTTTTTATTTTCTAGTCAGATAAATTGCACTAAAATATAACAGACAGGAATTAGTTCCAAAGGGGAACGCTTCAAGTTCATATACCTTAACTTTCTGTAGCTTTGAAAACCGTCTATTAAAAGAGGAAGTTTTGATAAATCTTATGTGAAGGGATGTTTTCCATTGTTCGGTGGTTTTGACACTATGTATTGAGTAGTCATGACTTTTTCCTGAAAAGTTCTATCCATGACGGAAGAAAAGCAAATTTTCCTCCTACTTCAGTGCAGAATTGTACATTCTGTGAATACACGCACCCCTGATATTGCGTTTTAATATTTAATTGCTGTGCTGTTGTTACACAGCTTTTAGCTCTATGGTACTTCCTTATTTTAACGTACTTAATGTGTTCTCTACAAGTGGTACAAATAAATAATGAATATTAATAACACTGAGCTGTGTGTTCATTCACACTGCTTGGATGCAGTCACACAAGCTCTTAGAATGATTTTTAACAGAGCGATTTCTTTTCAAATTGTTCACTGTGCAGTGGATCAGTCTTTCAGTTGGATGTACAATGCAAATCTTAGTGGTGTGTCCTTCAAAATTTTAAGCATTGACTGTAGTGTGTTTGCCAACAGTAATTATCAATTGTTTGATTTATTTTTTATTATCTAGCAGTGTGTTTAGAGTTACAGTGTAACCAACACAGGAGCATGGTTCTTAAGTGTAAAAAAAAAAAAAAAAAAAAAAGAAATACACACACACACAAACACACACACACACACAGTTTGGGAGGTACAAGTCATTCACATCTTCACAAACCTTAATAAAGTTATGACATTGTTTTCAAAACACTATTTAAACTCCCTCTCTACCTAACTGGGTTTTAACCCTGTCTCACTTACAAATAGATCCTTATTTTTCCTTTACATATCCTTTTGATGTATGTCATCCATCAGTGTTAGCACGAACAGTAAATGCATTGATCTATTGCTATGCTTGGCAAGTTAAGTAACACTTCTTACATAAAGTATTGATTTATAAAACACAGTACATGTAATTAACATTACAACTGTCAGAAGTTGAAAACGGTATTAACTTGCTGCTTATTTATAACCCAAAAAGAAAATTTAATAAAATACTCAGATTAATAAACTGCTTTTTTTTTTGCCTTCAGAAGTGTCAAGCTGAGTTACGTTTTCAAGAACAGTGAACGGTTTCTTCTAACTTCTGACGAGGAGAAATTACATGTTTTGTCAGTATTGGTGAAAATAATTTATACTGTTTAGATACTTGTATTATCCCTGAGGTGGTGAAAAGATTCCGCTTGGATAGTTCTGAAAGGATTTAGTGCAAAAGATACAGAAATAAGTAATGGTATTAGGGAAAATTAAGGTAGCCAATTTATGTCAGGCTTTCAAAGCGCCTTTGATCTGGCCTTTAATTGGTGCCTGCTCTACTTCAAGAAAGTGTGCAAAGCTGTGTCTCCTTGTAGCACACAAACAAGCGTTAGGCACCTGTCTGCAGAACGTGCATGGCGAAGTACTCGGGTGAAGTGAGATCTGTGTGTGCTGCTTTCCTGACTCGAGCGCTGAGCGGGCGCCTGGTGCACGGTTAGTTTAATATGATGGGAATACTTGAATTGAGTTCTGTGAACTTTGGGCTCTGCTTTGATTGTGTTTTTTGCCCTAATTCAGCATCACAGAAGGATGTGAACAATCTCGTGTCTGTTTGCTGTGGCGTATGATTGTGCGTTTACCACCCTTGAATTCAATAGCACCATTGAGGTCCTTTGAATTGAGTTTGTTGAGACAGGCCTTATCCAATTTAGAGGCCTATTTACATTTTCAAGTTTAAAGGGCAAAAAAGAAAATTACAAGCTACATATAAACAAAATAACAATAGCTGTAAGGAGTGGGTGTTGTGGTTGAACAAAGGTTTGTGCACAAATCATTTCCCATTCACTCTCTTCATCAAAAGAGATGCGTTTATATCTTTTATGGTTATTCATGGCCACTTTGCCATTTAGAAATAATTTTCTCCTTGAAATAATACACAGGTGACCTTGTGTGCCTTTCCAAGCCTGGCAATGCCTTCACTGTGCTGTTGTCTCCTTCTGTTGCACATGTGATTCTATGCTGGTCCTCCCAGCCACGGCTCAGCTGAGTGCCATTTGCATTTAATTAATCTCCACAAAAGTAACTCAGAATTCCTCTTATACTAGGGACAAAGTTGTAGAATGTATGTTCATAATTTACTGTTAGTTTGTCTGTAGGGCATTATCTTGCTGTCCATTGCAATGTTCAGTGTATCTACATAGATACCAGTGCAATTCGAGCTGGATTTACGACTGCTGGAGAGTGTAGACTGCATGTATAGCAGCAGCAGTAGCTTCAATTGCAGCTAGGTGGTGAGGGAAATCCTGCGCTGCTTGGATTCTTTTTCTGTAAGGCAGTCTTAGCCTTTCTCCTGCTGTGTGCTGAAATTTAAACCGTAACATCTTATTTCCTTGAGAGCTCCCCAAGTCTCTGTAAACATCACTAAGTGTTCAGAGAATACAAAAAGAATGGAGGTTATGCTTTGATATCAATTCATCCTAGAGAGGTCGTAGATTTCTTTGGAACTTTTCTGTTTGGTTTTGATACTTGATGGGTTCTCATTTATTTACCTGCTCGATTATACTGTGGTGCTTTTTCATCTTAGGAACTTTGACTGTGAGATGCGCTTACGAATGTTTCCCAAGAATCGTTCTGCAGTCTGTTAAAAGAATGAATTACATCGTGTGTAATTTAAGAAAATCATCTGTTGTTTCTTGATTTTCAGTTGCATATCTCAGTAATTCTGTGATTCTATGTTCTGTTGCCATTGCCTTCTGATACAAAAAAATACCCACCTCTTTCTCCTTGTCCTGACTCAAATATGACAGTAGGCCAGAAAGAGAAACTAAAAAATGAGATATAGAAATTAAACTGGGAGATCAGACTCTGGATTAGTATAGCAGGCGCTGCTTGAGGCTCAGTTTAAATGGTATTGGCTCTTTTTCTTGTCTGGTCTGTTAAAGAAATCAATGTTAAGAAAAACTGTACAACTGCGTGTGGGAAAATTTTTCTCAGTGGGGATAACCAAGAGTGTGTCATGTGGAATTTGAAACAGAATGATGTTATTGAGCATGATGTTTTCTGTCAGAATCCAGGTTTTCTTTTGTGCTTCTGTGGGCACTCTTCCCTTCAGTCCTGCTTCTGCTCTATTGCTGCAAGCCCCAAAAAGTTGTTTCTCTAAAGGGAAAAGATATCTTCAAGAAGTCTGCAGTGATGGAAAGGATGGTCTTTAAATAGATGACAGTGTTAGGGAGCAGATTTTATAAAAAAGCAGAGGTTACGCTTAAAGAGTTTTAGGCAACAAGTGATAGTAGGATATTCTTTTTTTAATCATCAAAAAACGACTCTGGCCTTTACTTGTCTTATATTTACATGTTATGCTGAGCTGGTTTTGGAATTTTTTCAGCGGTTTGTAGGGAAAAATGGAAGAAGGCAGAAAAATAAAACATGCAGTTGTTTTATAGAATTATGAAATGCTTGTGCCTTTAAACAAGGCAGGTTTCCCTGAAGCAACACGTTTCAGAATGTGTACTTTAGTATTGCACAAGTCTGAGGAACTGTCACGTTTGTTCTTTTAAACAATCAAGATTTTGGTAAAACACGTGATCTGTTTAAGAAATGAGGAATTCAACACGAAATTCATGATTACAAGAGGGGAATTCTAAAAGAGAGAACCACTGATTGAAGTTTAAAAAAAAAAAAAAGGAAAAGTGAGCTTTTAATTAAATCAACTTAACCATCAGTATGAAACACTTATCCTTGCCGCTTGGGACTCTTATTCTACTGAGCTGTTGAAAGCTAATCATATCTATACATTACAGAATGTTTCGTTTTTCTATTGGGATATTGTGCAACAGGTATATAATCTTAACTTCAATATTTCTTCTATCCAGATCAAACAAATGATTGGCAATTATCCAATAACTGACAAGCCAATTAGTTATTTGACCTATTCAAGATGAAAAAAAGTACCTATTGAAATCTTGTCTTCCATTGACTGTACATTTAAAAGAAATAAATGTCACTTATTCTAGAAATATGCAGGTTCCCTCACAGAACTTGCTGAGTCCTAAAACAATTTAATTCCATCCCCAATTAAACCTTTAAAAGCATCATCCATCAACCTCAGCAGTTACTTGCATTTAGAGATGATAGGAGACGTGTTCAACAAGTAGATTATCTTCCTTGTCTGCTGTGAACAAAAAAGGGCCATGTGGGCTCATTTAGTTGACTTTATGAAACTGATTATTTAAATGCTGTTTTAACTACATGTGCTTCAGTATTATTCTGATATGAAATCAGATATTGTCTCTGATAAAAGTTCAAGAAATCCATTTTAAGGGAATGTTTTATACTACTGTGCAAAAATTCTGAACCATGGCAGTATATTTGATAAATAACCTGGTGCTTTAATGAAATATTCACTGTGATGCATCAGTCCTTCCAAATCCAGGCTTAGCATGAGGTAGTACAATGCAATTTTAATTTAATTGTTGTATTTAGTGATTTATGTCACACTTCCAACCAAGAAAATCTGAATCTCAAATACCAATATTTTGGGTAAAATAGCCTTACTGCAAATCAATATGGTTCAAGTGACTCAGTGCTCTCGTGTGTGTTTGACGTTGACAGTTACATATAGATCATATACTGACTTTCAAACCACTTGAATGCATTTTAGAAGGTTTGAAATAAAAAGAAGATTGACTGAAATATATCTGAGTTCAGTTTGACTTCCTGGTACGTTTCCCAGGATTCACCATGTAATTCTTACAAGTACATATGTTATATAAGCTATTGAAGTTTATTTCTATCAAAGCGTACAACTTGGATCCGGAGCTAGTACATGCATGTATACGTGTCAGGAATTAGGATCAGTTCAAAAAGAGAAAAATCTTTTGCATATCCAAGCCATGAATAAGAAGAAAATGGCTGTGATTCCCCAGAAGGTTACAGTTATCAGCTGTCAATCAGCACAGAGCAGCTCACGCTCAATTACTGCGTGCAATCCAAAGCATTGGCTTATGAATTCCACAGCTGAACTTGAATCTTTTTGATGGGATTCTGCTGCCCATAGTTTTACCTTTTTACTTTCCTCAGATTGCTGGAAAGATTCTGTCTCAAGTTTGAGCTTCCTGATTGTTTCCTTTTTAACTTTTGTGTAATGTACAACATAGGTTTTCTAAGACGCTGTTTTTGTGGCAGTTGTTAACCGAACTTAAGATAGCTCACATCTCTTTTCCTTGCAAATAGGGAGTGCAAATGCACTTTTAATTGTTGCACTTCCGGACTTATATGCCACTGCATGGAGCGCTTGTAGTCTCACATTCCTGGAAAATTACTCAGATGGTATCTTCTGTGTCAGCTGGTCATGGCTTTACATATGTGTATGAAAAGGGTAATGGACATCATGTTCTGACCAAACTCCAGAAAGGTGGAATCACTATAGATGTGCATTTTAGTAAACAAGTTGTGTATTTGCTAGAGTTCAACAAAATGTTTTGCAGCCAAAAATTGCTTTTCAATATTATGCCTGTTGGGTAAACTGAGTGATGGAAATTGATGGTAAAATGAAAGGTATTAGTGATTGAGTTGTATTTCCTGATTTGATTTATGAACAGGTTAATCTACTTTTAATATTCAATATTGTCTCACCTAAAATGATTTGAGAATAGATTTATCTAATGAAGACAAATTGTAATGGCTGTGAGGATGTGCTAACCTGTTCTCTGTGCTCACTAAAATCCTTCTCTGAGCATCTCCAAAACTGTTACTCATTTTTTCAGGATATGAACAAGTGATTTCATCCGGATTTCTGAAGGAAAAGTTGCTGAGGTTGTACCGGGCAGTTGCAGTGCTTCTCACTGGTGTAGATGATGATGTACTTCTCTGGAGTCTGTCAACTTCCCTTTTCTCAGTGGGGTAGAGGTGTTCAAGATCAAATATAGATTTTTTTAATTTGTCAATTTGAGCCTGAATGTGATTTTCAGGGAGAACAGAATCAGACCTCTCAGCTTCTGTGACAAACCTCAACTGCTGGGGGAGAAGCCCAAAGTTGGTAACAAATGCATAAAGCAATTTTTTTGTGTGTTTAAATGTCAGCATTAAACCAACCAGAGGTGTATGTGCATTGTCAAATTGGGTCTTGAAAATATATTTTGAGATAAAATTCATCTAAGCTTTTCATGTACCAAGGAAAGCAAATAGACAGGCTAACCTGGCAGTATAATGGAACTTTCCATTTAACGATGCATAAAAGCAAGGCAAGACAGGTTTTAGAGCAAATATCTAGATAATTTTGACATTCAGTCATGTTTTTTTCTTAAGATTTTCATGAAAATAAATCTACGTCATCCTTTTTAAGGACACCAGTCAGGATGTTAGTGTTTGGTAAGCAGACTTGCTGGAAAAATAGCAGAAGTTGGATATATGTACCTACAGATATGCATCTTCTCCTTTTATTTCTCCTTGCAGCTCAGACATTTTATTTTTATTTTTAAGACAGCCTAGCTGAAGAGCCAGAGAGGCTAGAAGTGTTAATCCACATTGTAGTCAGAGGAAAGCAACAGCATGTAATGTGAATGCTTGCATTTTTATAGTCATGAAAATCTCTTAGCTAAGAGTCCTAATTCCATTATTTTATTGCTCTTGTTTCTAGGACTCAAAAGCATTTTTTCTTTTTGCTTCTTTTTTCAAGAGAATAAAAGTTGAGAGCCTTACGACTTGAAAACTGTTGTTTGCCCAAAGTTAGGCTAAAGTGAGACTTTCCTGTATTAAAAGAAAGTCCAAGTCTCCCATGCCTATTAAAGGATGCACTTTGTTCTCTATCCCATAGCCAGCTCCTCCTTTTTTGCACTTTTCTTTTTGAAATAGCTTTCATTATGCCTGCTGATTTTCCAGTTTCCTTGTGATGCTCTACAACACCTGAACTTGTAGGTAAAGTTTGTGGAATGCCACATAGATCTGCCTGCGCATTGAGCAGCGCTGTGCCGTACTGACATCATTAGAGCTTCACTGCTGCCTTCCTTCGTGGAATCCTTGCCTATTATTTTATTTTCATTTGTGCTTTCGGTGAATATTTAGTGAGCTCTGATTACGTAATTGAATTTGATAAATCTGATGGGATCTGATTGATGAGGAAGTCAGGAATAAAAGATTAAAAGATAAAATTACTTCAAGGCTTTAAGTAAATCTTCCAGAGAGCTGCGATAATTTATAAAGCATGGCATATTCTTTATCAAAATATTCCCGTAGGTCTATTAAATTTTAGCTTCTAACAGAATTGGAATGAATTTTGAGAACCATTTTCATGTAATACCGGCTTGATTGTGGTATTCTAAATGGGGGAAAGCCGTGAGTGGGCTGCAGCATCACAGCCTTGGGATTGTTTGAGTGAGAGAGGTATGGCTGAGTGACAGGACTGTGGGCAGCAGGCTGCCTTTCGAGTAAATCAGTTGCTCTTGGAAAAATGTAAACTGAGAGGTATAAGTGGATAACTCAGAGTGAAGTAATGAAAGATGCTATCCTGTTAGGTTCTTTAAACCCCTGAAAAAGAGGATCAATGAGTTACCTGGGTAGAGGTTCAGAGTGCAGGTACCAGTTTCGTTATGGTCTTACTGTAAATGGTTCAGCTTCCTTCAGGGAAGAATAATTAACGACCTCATTCCACGAGCCTTGCAATATGAGCAGGTAAATAGTGCTATTTTCAGTGAACTCGGTGCTGGTCATTTTAACTCAGCAGTGGAACCCTGTGCTGTAGCACTTGGAAACTCCTGGTAAAACCCCTTCCCTTAAATACAGATGCACTCTTTGCCAGTGTATTTTTCACAAGGTAGACTGACACCTTTCCTGGCAGTCTGTCCCAAAACTCCCTTGGGAGTCTCCCAAAAGTCAGTAACATTGATGCTACCTTTAAAGTATTCACTGACTGCCTGAGTTGAGAAAGAACCTCTGGGTCCCACTTGGGCACACAGCACTGGGTGACCCTGCTTGGGGTACTTGCCTGCATCCATGACCTTTGGGACCATCTCCAAGGAGGAGACATCCTCACATCCTCTCTACAGGCCAGCCTGTAATATTATTCTGTATTTCCCATCAAATCTCAGGCCTTTAGCATAACATTTGTGTATTTTTACTCACACAGACATACCCATTCCTTTGATGACAGAAGGCATTTGTAAATTTTTAAATGAACAGTCTATGGTTCTGACAGAGTTACAAGTAGAAATTTGAGGTGTGAAGTGTGAAAGCCTTGATCTCCCAGAGTCAACTAAGGGGTGCATCCCAACGGGTTTAAAACTGTAATAAATCTGCTTGTTAGTGGAGGTATGGCAATTCAGCAGTTGAGAATTATGCTGCTTGGAGTATTTTGAACGTTTGTGATTCACAGGAGAACAAGTTTGAGACTACATGTGACCCTTGAACATTATTAAAGTACCCTAATTCAAAATCTGTTAGTGGTTTTGGGTAATATAATTTAATGCCTTTTGGTTAGCAGTAATATTGAAAAACACATTTATTGTGCAATTCTTTGAGATCTTCTGTTCTAAATTCTTTTTTTCTCTCCAAGTTCCTCATTTACCCTGAGACTTCTCCTGCTGTGATAATCATTCCTATCTGAGATAACTCTTGTGCTTTCTATTAAAAAAATAAAATAAAGAGTTTTGAGTGGATTTAAGCCTCACAGAGAATGGGGGGGAAAAGCACAAAACAAACTAATAGAGCTGTTTGCTGTCTAGCACAACGGGCAATGCTGTTGTATAAGTACTAAATGTGGACAAAATCTTGGCTGAATATGCACTTTCTTTCTAAATATGTACAAAGTCTGAGGTTATCAAGATTTTGTATACTTGGAAATTAAGTTTCTTAGCAAGCCTGGTTATAAATATAATAATGTAAGCCTTAACTACTGAGTCATGAGTTGTTATATTGCTCATTTTGAGGAAAAAGCGAGCAAAGAATTGGTGTCTTGTGCTACACTTGCTTAACTTACAGAACTATTTTGTTTCTGTTCCAGATGATGTTGCTCCATACTTCAAGACAGAGCCGGGCCTGCCCCAGATACACCTGGAAGGAAATCGACTCGTACTTACGTGCCTTGCTGAAGGCAGCTGGCCCTTGGAATTTAAGTGGTTACACAATGACAGTGAAATAACCACCTTCTCCAGTGAATACAAGTAAATAAAAGCCATGAATATACTTCTCTAAGTATAATTGTAAACAAAAAAACCCCAACGTATTAAATCACATTTGCAAATACTGGTGTATTTGCAATGTTTTTTTAATTATGAAGATTGTTTTTTGTAGATGGGTAAGATGTCTGAGAGAATTGCCTTTGAATGTGTTCAGCACTCCAAAACAAAGTTTCTAATGTAGGATCTTTTAAGTATCAACAATGATTTTGTTGGCTTTGAAGTTTTATATGTACTTGTAGTAAAGAGCAGGCATATTGCTGATGTTTGTTTAGAAATTATTGAATAAAAATTGGGATTTTTTTTAAGGATTGAAAGAAAGTTTTTAAGGTTGCTTTGATCTGTATTTTTCTGCTACCCTAGGTACTTTTCTACCCTGCATGCTGAAAGCAGAACAGGCGTTGGTTAAATGTTATGTATGATATACAACCTGTCCTTGAAGGGTACTAAGATCAGTGGATCCGTTCATCTTATTAAGCTGTAGAAATGAAAGAACGTGGTCTATCTTAAACTCCATATGTAACTTTCATTTTTACTTCTGAGAATGTGAAAATTTTGTAGTTAAACTGTTCTTTTGTGATTATGCACTTTGTTCCCTGGACCTCATTGACTCCCTCAACACATCCCATTAGGCAAGAGAGAAAGCATACTGTGGCTAATCAGAGCTAGGTTTTTGTTGATAGGCAGCAGATGGCTGGCCAAACATCAAAGCGTAGAGCAGCCAAGATTTGTCTGCCTTTTCCTTCGTGGCAACATTAACTGGGTCTCCCCTATGCAATTGCTGATTTCCATAACCTTATAGAAATTTAATATTTGTGCAACTCCCCATGCTTCTTTTAAATTTTGTTGAATTACCTGGTGATTTCAGAAGTTCTAACATGCAGGTAGTGACAGACAGACCCCCAAGTAATAGCACTTGTATTTAGCTGAGCAAGCTAAATTCTGTTCTTAATATAATTACAAGAAGTAGGGAAATCTTCTCCTACCATTACAGAAAGAAATTACAGTATAGATTGATATAAGAAGGTGGATAATGTTATAGTTTTCTATGCTGTTTATACATGGTAATCCATAATTAAGGTCTCTAATAGGCCTGTTAATCAGGGAGAGTTTGAACATCACTTGAAAAAAATGCCACTGTTTTGATTAACAACATCTGAGTCCATTGCAGTTTGCAGCTGATGACTGCTCCTACCCATGTACGATGCTGAGAAAGTAACAGAAAGAAACTGGACAGGGGCAAGATTGCATGATTATGGAGTGATAACAAAAAGCAAAGGCTAGAGCTCAAGCTCAGTTGGTGTGCAAGTACTGAGAGACTGACAGTTCGGAATAACAGAAAATCTGAACAGGAGTGTATGACATCTTGAAACTAAGATCAGAGTGCCACGGTACTTAGTGTGTAAGTGCACAGCCCTAGTAAGCTCACTAAGATTCAAAACATAGAATTTGGTGTGTGTTGCAGTGTAAGTTAGAATCAGTGTATCAGAATATGGTTCTCTCTTCCATTTGTAACTAAAACACCTGCTACAAAGATGATTAAAAAGATAGGAAGCTACTAGTTCATAGTAAAATAACATTGACAGAAAATATTAATTCAGACATTGCACCCATACTACTCATTTGTAGTTCCTTACCACAGTCAGGGAGCAGCCAGAGAAGGTCTTGATTCTGTGGCAATACAGAACTTTAAGCTTCCAAGAATGATTATGTGGCGTAGGTACATTGGAATGAATTAAAGGAAAGGAAGAATATGCTTAGACATAAAAATTGTGGTTGCAGAAATTAAACTTTGACTCCGTAATAGTTTATTCTGCAACTCCTAGGTAAATATTCTGTTTAAATGCGTGAATCTTTCTTGTGTGACTCTGGCTGCAAGTTGAATCATGAATCAAAGATTTTCAGTAATTGATATTACTTCTTGTGTCCTAAAGTAATGTGTATATTGTAACTTGTTGAAAATATTCCAAGCTTATTATGACGCACCAAGTGAGTAAAGAACTAATTGGAGTCTTTGCATTTTGCCTCTGGTGACCCCGAATGAACAGCTTTTCTTTGTATAACGATGCTGATTATGCACACAGCCTGGCCTTTGTAGTGACTGTGCATGCGCCAGTTTGTATTAAGAATTTATAAACCAACCTTATAAATTCTTTGTGATCTGAGATGCATGTAGTGAAAACAAATCAATATTGCTGACTAAAGTAGCAATTTTGGTTGCATCTGTAAGTAGAGAGTATTCAAAGTTCAGTGTCTTTTTTTTCTCCTCTCTCCCCTACTGGTTGGTTCATTTTCTTGATTTGTTTGTTTTCAGTGGAATTAAGTTCTGGACCAAATGCATTGTCTGTATTTCCCTTTGTTGCCTGAGGATTTTAGTTTAATTCATCTTAGAAACCAAGGTTATGTCTAAGCACATGCTTTCCTTGCAAACTGCTTAAAAATATCCGATTATTATATTTTATTATATTTGTATTTTTAACATTGATCATCCTTTTTATCCTAGACAAAAAGCATCGGTCTTTTCTAGATACTTGACATCCTGCTGTGACTGCCTTTAAAATTTGTAGCTGGAAAACTTGAATCCATTTCCTTCCCCCAGTCTAGATTCGCTTTTTCTCTGATGTCAGAACCAGAGCTCAGATGATTTTCCTCTTCAGATACAAGTGTGTTCTTTTCAGTGACTTGTGTAGAACATTCTTCTGAACAGTCAAGTAACGATTGAGTGCTGAATAGTTGAAGTTGGCACAACAACCAAGTGCTGAGCAGTTACTTTGCTTCTTCTCTGAGGAGCACATTGTCAGACTTAGATCATGTTTTTTCTGTGAAGGTCCTATGTGATAAGGCTGCATCATATTTGTTTCTTAAGCATTCTCTCCTTTTATCCCAAACCAGCCAAATCAGTTTAATTTTCTCTAAAGTCCCTTCTTTTCTTAGAAGTCTTCCTACTTTCTTCCTTGTTGCTTCCCATCTCACAGAGCATCCTTCCAAAGTGTTTTCCAAGCTCTTGCTTTTTCTTTCTTTGACAATCTCCATATATCCCATTACGTTATCACCCAGAAAAACCCTGAGTCATCCCATTTTTAAATCCATGTTCCAGGATGTGCCATTTGTTTGCTTTTCCTGCACGTTGCTAGTTGGTAGGTCCGCTGAGAGGCCAAGCGCTCTGTAGGTTTGGGCTGTGCTGGAATTCCCAAGATAGATGGGATTTTCATGCAAACTTTTAAAAGCTTTTCTTTACTTCAGGCAAGATATTATGAATGTTTTCTGCTGAAACATTAATAAGTTAGAAAAGAACACTAATGTAGGAGATTTCTAATCTAATTGATTTGTTTTGTCCTAGTGGAAGAAGTGACTGTTATTTTCTTGGTACAGACGTGGAGCAAAGAAATAAGCCTTTAATTTTGGCTCCATTTTGTAGACAAGCAGAAGAATTAATTTTTGCCAAGTACAATAACAAGTGTGGTAATATTAGCTGTTAAAATGAATTATCAATATTTATTTGTCAGAATCTTTAAATATATATATTTTTTGGCTAGCGATGCTTTGCAGCAGTCATCTGCTGTAGAAGGAAATTATTCTGGAAGGAAATCAGGAAGCCATATGTTGTCTTGATTTCTATCTTATGCCCTTTATTTTCACCTATTTTCTGTTTCCTATGTCACACTCATCAGGCAAGGCGATGTGGTAGATTCGGGGTTGTATCTACTCACTGAACAGCAAGTGTTTGCGTGCTGTTTGTCCAGCTTACTGCTCCCAAACGGAGCAGGGTTGTGAGTCTGTCTTATCTTCCCAGTACATAATTGTCATAATCCCTGAAGGAAATTTGCTGGTCGCACCAGAGCAGGTCAGGAGGAGTCAGCACAGGCAGGCAGACAGCACAGGTGCCCATAACTCATCCTCAGGAAGCCAGGGCTGCTAGGCATCAGATTAGATTGGTGCCATTTGTTGGTGGCACTGGGCTCTGGTTTTATTTACTCTTTTAGGTCGGTTGACCTATTTGCTGTAATGTCTTTGATTGTGATTATAATGCAGTGATTATAGACTTCATTTATCACTTAAATTAGATTTCTTCTCTATCCTTTGTTTTTATGCTGTCTGATCCCGTTCACATATTAGCTGCTCTGTATGTGGGTGTGTCTAGTACGTGTGAGTATGGGAAGAGATCCTTTCTTTTAGTGGAATTAAATTTCAAAGATTAAAATTCAGTTGTATTATTTTTCCTTATCTTTTCATAAAGGCTTTCATTAATCCCACCATAATATCTTCAGAAGGTGACCAGGGGAAATATGTGCTTTGATTAATGTTTGCTTAATGCAGGGTTATCTATATTATTCTTGTGTTTTATTCACATTAAAACTGTGCTCATCAGCTCATTGTCATGTTGAGTGATCAGATGTGTCTGAATGAGGAAGGTGAGCAGTAGTGGAATAAGTGACTTCTTTTGTACATCAAAGGCCAGAACAAATACAATGTACAGTGCACTGTCTTTTTCAGTGCTCTTTGGAGTTCCGCTGGTTGTGCAGTGTAGTAAACACTTCTTTTCATGGCACAGCTTTGATAGTTCTTGTGAAGATTCCTGCTGCCTATGTTTAGATTGCAGTCGTCTTGTGCCACCTCAGAATAAAACACCAGGCATCTCTGGCTTATGAATGAGGTTAGATAAAACTAAGGAAAGCATTTAAGTCTACATTTCAAGAGAAATACTAATTAGTATTTATAAACTGTATTTATAAACTGTATTTCTTAACACTAGAATTTTGCTATTCTTAAGAAAAAATGCAATATGCCCTTGAGACAACGTGTAAAATATTAAAGGAATAATATGAAATGCAACAGAAAGCAGCATTGATCTGCATGTGGGAAGAAGCGTATTACAATTCTACATTTTTCTCTTACAGGTACATCATTCCAGCTTTGCAGAGGTCTGATGCTGGCTTTTATCAATGCATTGTGCGAAACAGAATGGGGGCATTGCTGCAAAGAAGATCTGAAGTTCAAGTGGCATGTAGGTTTGGATAGAAGTTATGCTGTCAAATCGTTAACTAACTGATTCTTTTTGTGGGTACCAATAAAGTTTGCTACTCTAAAAATGTATTACATATAATATTGATTTCAAAATTATTGCATCGTGAGAAGCTTCACACTTAATGTAAGCTATATTTTGGGAAACAAGCTTAAAGTGGTGCTATAGTGAGTCTTTAGAGAAGACTCAAGCTATTCAAAGCTATCAGAAGGAGATCATGTGGAGATAGCTCTAGGATGAGAGAAAAGTATTGTACTCTTCCATAAATATGCAGGGATTAACAAAGGCCAGATAGCACAAAATAATAATAATAAAAAGAAAATCCAAAAAGAAATGAATTCCTAAAAAAAAAAATATAGAATATCTGGAAGAGAACAGCTCCCTGAAGCTTTCAGATCATAATTCTTATGATACAAAACTGGTTGTTTCAGAGCCAAAAGCTTGTGAACCGTTGTCTGTTCTCAACATGTTTCAATGTTTGTACCTCTTCAGTTTGGACTGAGCAGATTTTTTCAGAGCTGACTTCTAATTTCACATCTAGCTTCCACTTGATATTACTGAGTTTATTCTGAGGATTTAGTGCTAATTACTGTGGCTTAAGAATGATTGCATACTCCAATTATTTATATTTTTTAAGTTTAACATACAGAAAATATTACCCAAGTGAGTTGCTTGGAAATAATAGTAAAATTAAGCCTTTATTTTTTTAAGTACGAAACCTTTATGCTAGCAATCTAACATGAGGATCAAATTTCAATTCCTCCAAGTCAATAAATGGAAAATCAGTATTAGTAAATGTCACTTGATAAATGGAATTTAACTACACTGAGTTATTTATTAGAAACCTGTTTCAAGGAACCAATGGAAGCTATTAAATGTGTCATGAGGGAAGTTATGTGGAATTTTCTGTGCTTATATTCTTGTAGGGTTTGTTAAAATTGTTCCTTCCCCCACCATCTGGCTCTGTATGCAGCTGCACAGGCAGTTGTGCTGCCATAGCAGAAGGAGCGATTCATGAGGAAGCACTTGTGGGGATGATGGTGAGAAAGTGGCACAGGAATACTTTACCTTGATGCTGCCACTAAAGAATTCTGTCTCTTGAAAAGATAGCTTTGTTCCCTTCTGAATGAGGGAAGGATTTTCAGCAAAGTGCTTTGTTTCTCCAGACTTTTTTTTGGTAGGTGTCCGTGTTCTTGGTTCTTCTTTAAAGAGAAAGAAGTGTAATTGTTTACTTTTCTGCTCTTAAAATTTGCACCCCACTCTCCTTTAACTTATAGTTCTGCATTGCTGAGCAAGGCTAGAAAGCTCTCTGTTAGGATTTCTCTGAATTAAGCAGCTTATTTATTTATTTATTTTCACTGGCAGTGTCATGGAGATGAAGCAAAGTAGATCTTGCATGGCCTAGGAAATCTTCTGTCTTGAACCTATAGTGACCTATATTGCTTCTCTTGTGAAACTTGTCCATCAGATTGGCACAGCATTTACATAGATTAAAATGTTCTGTAGCCTGAGGTATTTTTTTCACCCGTGTCCTCTGATGCAGCAGGGAATTTGGTAAATAATTTAGACAATGTTGTTAACGTGTTCTAATGTCTGATTTAGCTGAATGGGAACAGATACTGTTAAGTAAACTGCTGAGTAAATCTTAATTACAGAATGGGCTTAAAACTCTTGAATTGTGAAGACTACAATAACCATATGACAGTGAAGTTAATTGGATCCACCTACACGGTTTGAAGCTTCACGTAGATGATCTGATTACAGCTGTAAGAAATATGGAGCAACAGAGGCAGTACAATATCTGAATAAATTACTTGAAAAATACAGAAATAATTAAACCTTTAAAATGCTATGTGTTTTTAATTCTTTTTTCTCTCTCCTCATCTCCTTCCATCCAAAGATCTGGTAGTGCATTCTGTTTCCATCTCCCTTTCATCCCTCTGCCCCAGGGAACATCCCTGAGCCCAGTGGTCCCTAAAATAAAAACTAACCAGAAAGTTTTAGAGGCAGAAACCAGAATAGTTGTATGTATCAGTTTCCTAGTTTAAAGCAAATTAAAATGCATAGAAATTCTTTGGAGGATGAATAAGTGGGAGCCTACAGCCCTGTTTATTTTAATGGATAGAAATAAGGCACAAAAGGCAAAGGAACAACAAGAAAAAAATGTTTGCTAAATTTTTAACAAGGACTCCATAGATTCCTATGAAATGAAACCTTCAGAGACAGGAGTTCTGCAACTGTAGTGTTCTTTCTTCCGTTATTTTTATTTTTATTTTTTTTTGCTAAAAGCTCCTGTTTAATACTGCTGATGTTTTTGTAAATGGCAAAGATCTATTTGAATCACAGCATATAGCCAGAAGAACTAATTGCTACCAACATTGCTACAGTCTTGTTAGTTTGATATGCCTTTGTGTATAATGGCTTCCTTATGTAGATCTGACTTCACATTGATGACTACAAGTAATGCAGTTGCCCGTTTGTTTAGGAATGGATAGAAGGAAAAGTATTGTGGTAAAAAATATTTGATGAGCAGAAATTCATAAAATTATATATGCCATTTGCATTTCTTTGCATAGCACAATATTTTCTTTTGTGTGCTAGAACAGTCAGAAGTGAAGTATTCTTTAAAAAGAATACAAAGAAAAGAAGCAAAAAAAAAAAACCCAAAACAACCAGAAACACAATAGGACACCACCATCAATAGAAAACAAACAAAAAGATCAAAATTCTACTTTCAGTTAAAAACACACTCAGTTATCTGAAAAGAACACTTTGGCCATTCTGTAAAGCTGACTTCTTGTGTGCCCTTGCAGCACTTGGCTTGGCCTTATGCCCTACTGCTCACCCAGTGTGTGGTAATCAGTGCTGTCTCATGATTTGTTGCTATGTGTTGACTAATTATAGCAATGCCCTTAACTATGGTAAAACACATTTAATTCTCTGACTACTGAAATGAAATGAAATGGAGGATGAGACGAGAGCTTCCACAACTATTAGTGTATATATATTATATATGTATATATTTTTGACTTTGCAGATATGGGAAATTTCATGGACACAAACCAGAAAAAAAGAGTGACTGAAGGAGAAGCTGCAGTTCTAAACTTCATGCACATCTTCAGCTATCCAAGACCACAAGTGACGTGGTTTAGAGATGGGCACAAGATCATTCCTAGCAGCAGAATGTAAGTTTTAATCTAAAAAAAAAAAAAAACCACCCTAAAATGTGATTAATTACCTTTGATAACGCAACTTACTTTTTAAATACGCTAATTAAGGTTTAAAGAGAGTAAAGTAGCCTTGTTCATACTAAGTTGGAGATAAATGGCTATTTTAGGACCGTCTCTGAACTTCCTAAGCACTTTGACAAAATAATTCATGTGGTTTTAATGGTCCTGGTGCAGCATTACGGAGTGGATGTGCGCTTCCTTCTTGCTATTCATTTTCATGATACATTTTGGAAAAGTAAATGCTCATGTCTCAATTATATTTACTTGAGTGGACTAAATGAATACTGAGATTTTTCTTTTTTACTATGAGCTTTTCACTGAGAGCCATGCTTAATACTGTTTTCCTCCCCATAAAGTTTTAAATATTCCTCAGTTTTCCTTATCTTTTTAGCCTCAATGACAGTTTTATTTCTCTTTGACTAATTAGCAGCTCACCCAGTAATGGCAGAGTTCTCGCACTGTGATTAGCTATTATCTCAAGGTGTGCTCATTTATCCTTTTCTGAAGTAGTCACAAGGCCATTCTGTGTTTGTAACTGAAGCTTATTTAGAGAACATAGGAGTTGCAAAATTTTTGAATATATTTTGAATATAAAATGTCTGTGTACACATGTATTACTTTTCTCTGATGTATGTGTAAAATATTTTTCTTACTTGCCTAATTTATGAAGAAACAGTTGAAATGCCAAGAATGTGTGGTTATTTTTAACTGTGCAGTAGATTTTCATGCACTCCAAGGGACAGACATGCCAGCATCTGATGGTAATGGGATATTGCAAAGACCCAGAAAGGTTGCTGAGTCTTCAGACTTTATATTAGAGAGAGAGAACTCTTGTTGGATTCTGATTTTATTAATCTGTACTGCATATTTTACTGCTACTCATGTGCATTTTCTAAATGTGAATGCTAGTATTACAGGCTCTTTGAAACTGTTAAAATTGGTATTGCAAGGATGTGAAGCAACTGCGTAATAATTTATGAGTGGTTTAATAGTAATTTGATGGGAAACAAGCTGGAAGCTGAAACAGTGGGTTGCTGGGCAATCTCTTGGAGAGAGCAAAGTGACAAATCCTGAGTTGTTATCCATTATGAATATACTGCCTGCACTCCTACCACGTTACACGTTTTCTTTTTTCAATGCTGAGAATGTAGTATTAAAAAAAAAATGCAGACTGAAAAAATCGCGTTGTCCAGATATCAGGCAGTTTCTTGGGAGCAGTCATTGGGGAAACAGAACAGAGTGACCCAGACAAGCATGCAGGGTCTGAAAATGAGATTTGTGTGGGTTATGTTGTAGTACAGGGAAACTGCAAGTTAAGATGTGTGTCATATATTTGTTAGTTTTAAAAACCCTTCTTTTCATGTGCTATGCTTTACTTTTACTTCAAGACAGTTGGGATTTTTGTGGTAAAATCTCTTGTGATTCACAGCACTGAATTAATATTTACAAGTGTAAAATTCTGTTTCATGGTAGGAGTGCAATATTCCTAAAACTTCCCTGATCAGAAAATATTGTCTGAAAGGAATTTGAGGACTTCTAACTTTATTTATTTTTGCAGAAATACACACGCTGAAAAGGTGAACCTCCTTGGAAGTTTGATATATCTTATACAGTGAGCTTGATAAGTTCAGAAAGTGGCGGATTTATGGTACTCACACCAATCACCTGTGCAGTCTGTGCAGCCGGTCTACTGCTCCCTCAAAGTGTTAGAAGAACCATACAGCACTCACATGTTGCTGTGATATTCTGGCAGCCAACGCAGCTGCCCTGAAGAATATCTGGAACCTGAAACACACAGAACGTACATAAAAGTGTGAGAAATGCATTTGTCTTACCATAACTCTGCTTCTTCTCTGGAGGAAACTGCACTTCCAGCCATTCCGTGCACCAGAGGTGTAGCAGTTGAACTGATCTGTGTTTAGCAGGTGATCCAGTTGGATAGATGCTTGTCTCATTGGATCACCTGCTTAACAGAATGGTTCAATTGATGCAGCCACCTTGTGTAGATGCTCTTTAAACTGATTAAAAGTACCTTATATTGCTAAATCAATATAAAGCTTTTTTAATCCTCTTAAACAAGCTTACAATGATTTAGCCACATCAATCAGCTCCTCTGTCAGCTACAATAATGATTTCCAAGGGTGACATGGCTGCAGTGTGTGCAGATTGAGGAAACAAGCAGTGTTAAAGATGAGAAGAGTTGGTTTTGGTACACAGTAATTTCTTATCAATGCTTGTCGAATACAAAGTTGGCCTTGTTCCATCCTTTTAATTTTTTAAAAATCTGTGGCAACTTCTAATAAATGTGTTCATTCAAGTAGTGTTTGAGTTAACTTTTGCTCCCAGGACAGCCTTAAGGTGCGCACAGTTATACTGTAAAAGAAGAAAGAGGTGCTAGTGATCCCAAGGCTTGTTTACATAGGGATCCGTGGCTGTTGTCACCATTAGATGGAACAAACTTCACTGATATGGGAAGAGAGGTAGAGGGCATGTTGAGTTCTCAATGAATGACAAATATGAAAGTAAGGAGTAGCTCTGGAGAAAAAAATAACAACCACAAAAACTATCTTAAACTGTTTCAAGGAATGACACTTAGTTGGCTCTGCAACAAGGGTTTACATGGTAAATAGGGTAATAAATACTGATGTCTGTCTTAATATTTATTGGTATTTAGGACATTTAGTGGGAGAGATTCTGTCAACTATTCAGCATTCCAACATCAGTGTACTGCTAGGGAGCTAAGGTAACAGAAGGTGTATTTCTGCGTTGTCACAAGATTTTAGGATATTTGACAAATGCATCAAAGAAGACTAAGGGAGTACAAATAAGTACTTTGTGGTTTCTAATATCCTATGTGTACCTTAGCAGTTGCTAGCTCTAATGAATTCTGATCATAAGGAGCAGACCTGTAATTTTGATTCTTACTGATCACTAAGCAGAAGAGTACCAATTATTTAGGCTAAGGGCAGAGGAATTGATTCAGCAGATGGCTTTGGTTTCAGTTTTTTACGAAGGGAATTCAGAATGGTAGTTTTACTCTGTGAGCATGTACAGACACAGTATTTTGTGGGAGAGAATTTCCTTTTTCCTTTGAGACAGATAATTTTTTTTTCCAAACTGCATATTCTATTTAACTGGTGGAAGTTTGCAGCAAAGAACCGTATATTACTTCTCACTTTAGCAGTGCAGGTGCCATAATATACGAATAACAGGTGTTAATTTTTTTTAATATAATCCTATTTGTGACAAGTTCCTCCTAGATGAATAAAAATATAAAGCCAGCAGATCCCTGTATAATATATGAATGTGAAGCAAAAAGCCTGTTCATATTCATGGAGTTGTTGACATAGTTTCCGACTTAGGGTGAGTAACGTATCTGCAGCAGAGATGGTGTGACATGATGGCATGTATTTAAAAATTTAAGTCCTAAATTTTTCTTCTCCTACTTAGCACAGCATGCATATATATTCATTTTGGCTTTTGTGCATTATCTTTCACCAAATTTCAATTTGGTGTTTTAAAAGGATGTTCCTAGATCATTAGCAGGAAGGTGTGTACGTGCTAGAAAGCTATAAAATGGGGAATCTGAGAGAGAAGACCTGAAGATCAACAGCAAAAGAGGTTAAGTAAGGAGAAGAGTTAGGTTTGGGGATGCTTTTTAGTATTATGTGGAAAAATTTCCAAGAATACTTAAATAGTTCGCATTACACTTTGACAGATGAATGTTTTCCAAATACTTGAACAGACTAATGTGAAATAAGAACAGAGCCATTATCCAGGGACTTGACTGATGGGAAGATTCCATCTGTTTTCCCTCGCATCCCAGAGAAGACAGTAACTTCCCTCAAGGTAACTGCATCAAACGAAATCACTGCTCTGAGATGTCATGTCTTCAGGTTGCCTTCCCTGGGTGTGCTTCCTCAGACTTCAGAGCAGAGGGCATTGCCCTTCCGTCACACCAGGCACATACAGCATCTTGGAGGGTAAGGCAAAGGACAGTGACACTTTCAGCTGTCACAGTGAGGAATTAAATCCTAGGTTTTAATTAATTTTACTGTTTTTCTAAGTGAAGAACTTAACTGAAAAGGCAGTCCGTAAATGAATTGTTGGTTGTTCTTTAAGAAGAGAAGTTCAGCGATAAAGAAATTTTTACTATCCTCAGTAACTTTCTACAGCGAAATCCTTTTCCCCCTACAAGCTGCAGATAGATAAATATTACCTCATATGTCTTTTGCTAGTGAAGTGCTGTCTGGTGCAAAACAAAAAAGTTTATTTTTGTCATTTAAAATGAGTTTTGAGGCGTCCCTTTTAGCTAGGTGGACATTTTGTCATTTAGTTAACTGCAAATGAACCCAAATTCTTCACAGATTCACTTCGTCCTGCCAGACAGTGAAGATGAATTGCTTTGCCTTTAGGTTTGCGTGAATATCTATTTTTTGCAGTGAGAACACTTCATTAGGCATTTGAATGTATGCGGTCATTACTAGCTCTGATAGATACTAAATGTGCTGACAGATTGTGGAAGGAAAATGTGTTAGGCACAAGCAACCCTCAAATATACCTTCCTTTGGCTTTGGACCCTCATAATGCCCTGCAACTAAGCAAAGCTAGGGCAGACTTAGCGTTTGTTAAGGTAAAATTGTAAATGTATTAATGACATTCACAAAAAGAAAACAAGTAGCTACAACAAAACAGGTGAAACAGTGAGAAAGTTTAAGGTATGTGGGATAGCATATTTGATTTTGGGTTGATGTTAGTATTAGATTAGGTTTTGTCTGGATGACAACAGCTCACTTAATGCTCTGTGTATGCATTTTTCACTTTAAAGCAAACACTTCATTTTATATGAGCGACTCTAGTGCCAACAATGCACTTCTGCATATAGTAGCCTGTCATACAACTTGTGTTAGTTGCACGTAATTACTTTTCACGTACACCAGATAATACTTTAATTAAAATTCTGATGATTAGCATTAGCCAGCAATACATTCAGAGACTGTCAACTCTGCTGTGTATATCTGAGCAATAATTTAAAGAATAAAGTCTGCAGATCTCTTAGGTCTGCTGCTGTAATGGAGTGGCATTCTAGCAGTGAGAGCAGTGACAGCTGTGAGCTGCTGTTTTCTGGCTGTGCATTTACACACTCCATGTTACACTTAAAGCCAACTTTTAAGTACCTGAGGAAGAAGAATATTTTGTAACAGAAAGTTATTTCTTTAAGTGAAATTCATGAGCATTCTGTTATTCATTTTTAATCAAACCTATGCATCGAGTGCTTCCAATTTAAAGGAACAGCCAACGCTAGCAATCATTTTACACAGAATTTTACTGCTGTCCTTAGGGCTTGTATATATATATATATATATATATATATATGAAAGACTATAGGGAAATCTCCCATCATCTTCTCAAGTACTTTGAGTAGTCCTGGGTGCTGTCAGTGTTTTAAGGATTTTTGTCTGCTGCTTCAGTAGAGGGAAAACGTTTACACCACAGGATAAACAAATCCCAGGATTACTTTCTAAAGCTGTTTGACATGAGTACATCGAACCTCACTGTTTTTCTCTCTGCTCATAATTTGTTTGCCACCAGTTTTAAACATATGTTTTAATAATTAATTTCTTTAGACCTCTTAACTTATAGGGCAAGGAAGGGAGAGGAGCACTGAGTTGTACCTGGGGACTGTGTGCTGATGGACGCTGCTCATATCACAGCGTGGAAGTGGGGCAGGAGGAAAAAAGCTGCCAAAAAACATGCTTTAAGGTTCTTCTGGAAGTGGATTCTTCCCAAGAGACACACTCTGAGGTGCAAAGCACATTTTTATATTTGACCAATATGTTTCATTACAAATTTAGAGCACAAAACATGGAGGGATTTTTTTTTATGAACCTGGAGAAGTTGCTGCCATTATAGCAGCACTGCAAAATCCATATTTTTTGATAGAAAAGAGAGTGGATGCTTGGAACTAATATTGTGTTTTATTGAGCCTCAGCTGCTTGTGGTATCTTTCAGCACAATCTTCAACAGCTGTAAATATCATTGAAACTTTAAAGATCGCTAAGAGAAAAATCTGACTACCAGATATTGTTTTTCCTAAGATGATCACATTTAAAGAACAAAATCATTTTTTCTGTCGCTACGCTTATTAATCATAGATTTAGAATTTGTAAAACAATGAGGAATGGATGAAAGTGTCACTAGAAAGAAACCTTTTTGCTCTAAGTATGATTTAGTTATCACTGCTTGCAGTAAGAAATTGATTTATGAGTCCTTTGCTTTCTGGGGACAAATGCGGTTGGAAAAAAAAATATGCACTATGAGAGAAGTGTTAATAGCATTACTCTTTGAAAGAGAACTTGAACTATTTTTCTAAAAATCATATCTGATCTAGAAGCAGAGAGATACGAAGACTTAGTGCTGTTGTACCTTGGGGCTCACTCCTTGCATCTGCTCCATTTCCAGAACTAATTATGATATTAGGGAAAGATCACTAATATAGTTTCTTAACAGCTGATGTGCTCCTTTGGAAAAACATTTTTTTTTTGTTCGTCTTAGAAATACTCTGTCTACAAACTGAAAGATTTTAATATGCAAACAAAATAAGACTATTTAGAAATCTTGCAATCATTCCTAAGAGAAAATGCACCAAATAAAACAAAATATTTATGCTTAATTAATGGCGATTGTTCACAAATCCCTGTGAAAGATTTATCTCCTATGACCACTCACATATCTATCTCCTTATGGAAATAGATGCAAAATGCTAGTGACTTATCAAGTATAGCAGCAGGTAATGTCTTATGTTTACCAATTAGCTTTTATTAATCAAAACTGACTGAAGTAAAATGTATCTGTCAGTACTTCTGGCTGTTTACTACAAGGGATTATTAATTTTCTTTCTATGCAGAAATGAACAAGTGCTGGCTGTCCTCATGATTCTTGTGGGTTTCTGTATGACATGCAAGAAGTGTTAAGACATGTGAGCTAGTAATTGTAAGGCTCTGGGGAGGCTTGGAGTGGGCTTTCAGTATCTGAAGGACTATAAGAAAGAAGGGGACAAACTATTTAACAGGGTCTGCTTTGATCGGACAGGAGGAAATGGTTCTAAACTGAAAGAGGGGAAATTTAGATGGAATATTTTTAAAAACAGTCATTTATGCTAAGGCAGTGGCTCAGGGTGCCCAGAGTAAGTGGTGCCTCATCCCTGCAGACAACCAGGGTCAGGCTGGATGGAGCTCTGAGCACCCAATGGAGCTGTAGGTGTCTTTGTGCATTGCAGGGGAACAGGACCAGATGGTCTTCAAAGGCTCCTTCCAACTCAAATAATTCTATGATTCTAATTTATGTAGAATAATTTTAAAAGCCTATAATTTTGGCAGATTTATTTTTGTGTTGATTGTTATTCAGCAAAAAAAAAAAAACAAACAAAAACCAACAGCAAAGCAAAGCAACAGAACTTTGGACTCTGGGGATGTGCTGTGGTTTTTGTGGTTGATTTGTATCAAGTCTAGTTTGCTAACAGTGTTCAACTTGAATTTAAAGAATTTGGTACAGGGAAGCATTGGGAAGCAGACCTTACATTAATTAACGCTGCAGAGAAGGGAAGGAGCTGGCAGCCTGCCTATGGCTTATCTCTGATCCGTGGTTGTGAGCGGAATCTTTAGCTGTTTTGTGTCTGGCCTTCCTCTAACAGATTCCAAATGAATTTAAATAGATTGTAAATGCCCTGTCTGAGCTTTCATGGGGTCTGTCTGATCTGTGTGAGAAGAATGATTTTTAGCTCTGGTGAAACATTTTAAAGGCATCTTGTGATTAAAAGAGAAAAAATAGTCAAACAGCCAATATTCATAGTAAATTTTTCTGCTGTATGTAAGCACTCCCTTTTATTTATCTAAATGTCTGTGGTTATTTCCATACATTACACGAATCAGTTCTACATGTCAGGAGCAGTCCTAGCCATAGACAAATAAGGCTTTATTGAGTGACCACAGTCATTGCTTGCTCAACATCGTTCCCTTTGCCTTACCCTCTAAAATCATGCTACTGTGATGGGGACAGAGTAGGGACAGCCTACTTGGTGTCACAGCAGTGGCAAGGGGAAGGGATGGGGAAGGGAAATGGTGGGGAGGGTCATGCCTCTCCTCCCCTTCTGCTGATACCTTATGTCAGACTGACTGAGGGAAATTACAGCCGGGTCAAGGCAGGAGCATGTGTGAGTTATGAGGACTCTGGAGGGGAAAGGATTATGTGTTGTCTAGCCTGATGGAGGAAAAAGAGAAACTTGTGAGATGGCATGGCCTGGCAAAAAGGTCCCAAAGTCTGCAAAAGGGAGAGAGTGGATTAGGAAGCATTGGGAAGACTTGATCTGGGAGCTGGTCTAGAGCTTTCACTCACAGGGGAGAGGGAATGACAGTGTCCTGAAAGCGTGGCCCATACCCATGCCACCTATGTGAAACCATGCAGGAGAAAAGCCAATCTCCCCAAAATATCGGGGGAGCCCCTGCCCCGTTCCTTGAGCTGTCTCACTATTTCTCCAATTTCTTCCCCCAAATCTTACTGTCCCTCCTAATCCAAACTCCCATCCCTCTCCCCTCCATGTTGCCTCTGTTTTCTCCCAGACATTCCTCCCTCTGGCCATACCCATCTGTCTCTGGTACGGCTCAGTTGACATCATTTTGACTTTGTGGTGGGTGTTTGTCAACTTGGAACCAGATGCATAGTTGACCAATGCAAGCATAGCTTAAAAAGCAAAAGAGGAAGTGTCTTTAGTGTAGATTTAGTGTAGGCAAGTTCTGGAAATTTCTGTGTTATCTATTTCATAGTTCTGTGTTATCTATTCATAGTTAGAATTCTCAAACTAGAGATACAAAGGAGACTTTATTCGGGAAAAGCACTTGAAAACACTGAAGCTAAGATCTGTCCAACACCATTTCATGTGTTTTTCTGCAAAATTTCATAGGCTATTTAGTTTTTGAAATACAGTTTTTCTAGATTTTGCTCAATAATTTTCCAATAAAAGCTGTATTTGCTGTTGCCCATCAGCAACCAATACCATTTGCAAGAATTTTAACATCTCCTCTTCTGTCTGCCAGCTGCTATGTTCTTGTTCCTACTCCCAGTGTAATACTTTTTCACTGGAAGAAAAGTGCAATACTTTCATAATAATCACTAGTTCGAATCACTGATTATTTTAAACATCAAAACACATTTTTGGCAATCCATCATCTGTTTCCATGGGAACTGAAACTGGCCTTAGCAGCCGCAAGAAGCAGACTTTATTGGTATACTTACGAATTTCAATGGTGGTTGTTATACAGCTGCATTTTCTGTTTACCCAACAGATAATGCAATGAGAAGCTCATACATAATACACTTAAAAAAATAATCTGTGTACATTTCAATTTATTTTTTTTTTTTTACAATTTTATTCTTTTTCACAAGTTAACAGAAATGTTGTGGTCAAGGAGTGAGAAAACGTCAATAATCTCCAACATATGCAGTCGATATGGGGCATTTCCATAAAGCATCATGCTATTCTTTTAATTAGGACTGTGATAAAAGGGAATGGAGAAATGACTTGCCTTGGGGGAGGCAACATGTGGGTGGAGGCTTTCACTTACAAGATGTCAAGTACGCTTTTGTCCCTTGGTGATCTATCCCAGTGGTTCTGCTCTCCAAAGTCATATTTCCAGAATAGCTATTTTCCAGAGACTGGAGCTCATCTCTTGCTCTAGGGCTCAAATCCTCCTGATATTTTCTGTCTGAGTGCTCCTTGAACCTTCTGTTACTAGCTCCCCCAGACAAGTTCCCAGACTACTCCCAGCTCAGACATACCCCCTTCCCCTTGTCAGCTACTGGATCTTACTTGGACAAATTTTCATAAATTAACTATCTTCTAGTGAGTAACTGTGTCATTTAACTTTTGATGATGACAAAACGAAACCGCAATTCTAACTTTGCTTTAAGTCCTTGGTTGTGTGCTTTGTCACAAACTATTTCTGTCCCATTTCCAAAGTGATTTCAACTGTAGCTTCAACAGCATTATCTGAAGAATAAATTAGTATATTTTTAAAAAACCTTTTAACAACAGAAGTGGAAATACCTTAGGCATCTTGAAAATTGGCCTTTACTGTATGTTGATGATTTAGAATTCCTGTCCAAGATATAAACTAACATGTCACTGATAATTTAATAAAACCAGGGAGTTGTGAGATCTCCTTGCTTTGGTGAGATAAAGAGAAGTGACAGTTTAATGTTTTAATGCCTGATAGCTTTTAATCCATAACTGTCAGTGTTGATTTCTCTAAATAAAGAAAGTTTATGCTGCTGAAGGTTCACTAAACAGGATTCATAAAGGTAAAATATCAGTAGGTCATCCTCTTGCCTCTTTGAGAAGCGACTTTTATTCAGGAAGCAATTCCAGAAAGGGGAAAAAAAAAAAAACAACAGCAAAACAACAGCAAAAAACCACCAAGCATGAAGTAGGAAGAAATTGGTGTGCAAAATACACCTTGCTTTCTCTCATAAAAACTACAAAGATATGCTTGGGTGAATAAGAATCCTGAATATTATTCCTTCTGATTTTCATTTATGAAAGGAAATTTTGTTCAATCAATAGAAAATTCACTGATTGGGAAATACCTCTTAGGATTTTCTTTTGCTCATGGGAAGACAGTAATCGAATTATGGGATCTTTGCGATTTTTGACATCAGCTCTGAAGCCTGATGTACCCAATGGAATTCTCACTTAATCTGGTCTTATAAAATTCACACCTACCAGTAGCAGAATGTAATCTTTTTTTTTTGAATAAAATCTGTATGTTCATTTTCACACCTACCAATAGCAGAATGTAATCCTTTTTTGAGTAAAATAGGTATGTTCTTTTAATGCAGTGTTTTTTGTTGTTTTGATTGGGATAGGTTTGTAGCAGGCAGCTTGTTTTACACCAAGAGCCAAAATGACACATCATATATAGCTTTGTCTTGTATGTAGTGTAATACAAAGAGCATATGCATAATGTGCAGTGGTCAAACAGTATGACAACAGGTCTAAGCTTCCCAGCCAGATGCCAGATGATTTGCTAATAGTTTAAATCTTTAATTCCCTAATGCTTTATTTATCTTTCTGAAATAACATAATAATAATAAAGCCTTTTTATGTGTAACATCAAAGGGCTTTTCAAAGGGTGGCATTTTTTTCATTCTCATACGTTAACAGAAATAAAAAATCCATTGGATCTTTACTCACATGCAGATGTTGAATATTCTTTATTAAACTGCGTAAGAGATTTACCATAATTATGATAAGGACTCTGAAAACATGCTAATAGAAAAGCTAATATTTTAATAGGTTTCTTAAATTTGCATTTTTAAGTGTAGAAAAACAGAAAAACTGTGTAAGATTTGGAGGTTTGCATTCTTATTTTGACATCTCTGTTCCAACCATTGCATGCTCCTTTACATGCTCCTTTAGTACAGTCGTACTTAAGAAGAACTGCTTTGTATTTCCTTCATCTTCCATCTGTCAGGCATCATTTTGCTATATTTACTGTATCATTTTGCTGTGCTAGCCATACAGGGAAGGAAGATGTGGAGGGCAGAGGTATGCAGGGGCTGAAGCATGCTTGGGTGTAGGAATCTTAGGGCAGGAAGGCCATACCCTGACCCACAAGGACACTGAATCTCTTTGCAGTGTGCTGGCAGAGCAAAGGACCCTGCTTCTCTGAGGCAACCTCAATCTGTGCTACCAGTGGCATTTCAATATGGGTGAATGCAGTGCCAAGAATTGGTAGCATCATAAATGGGAGAATTAAAATGGAAACCTTTCTAGAATGGCTCAAAATAGAACAAACCAGAAGAGCAGATTTAGTTGCCAGTTAATTCCTATCAGTGTTGTTCTCAGCCATTTTGGTTTATGAATATCTTCATTGTTTCAAAACACGCACTGTGCTTTATGTTACTTCATACTTGTTATTTTTTTCCTTTCAACCTTCCTTGTTCAATTGTAGTCTTCTCTAGTTATGAATAAGTAAAGATTGATATGTCCTGGGCATTTTTGCCATATCACAATTCATAATTCAACACCAGCCAATTATAGAAATGTTAGGATTGTTCAGAACTAACTATGCATCTTAGTTATCTTCTTGGCAACTGGAACAGCATTTGTAGCTATCTGCATTAGAAATGCTGTTTTGCACAAAATGTTTGAATCATGAAAGACATAATATATTAGTCTCTGTTTTTTTATCACTTGTATCAGTGTCATATTCAGTAGAATTGGATAAATGTGTTTGTATTCAGTGTTTGGAATATCGTGTCTCTTGGAAGATTTTGATATCAAATGCTCTAGCTGTAGGTAACCCCTCCAATGCCTATAGACCACTATCTTACTGTTGGCATTTATCTAATGTTAAAGTAATGGTTAAGGTAATGAAACCTCATGCTTCAGGGCATAGGCTAATACTTACACATGTGCTTCACATACTGTGAGGATTAATCAGTGTTTGTAAGCACTTAGAACCAAAGTGATTTTACAGTTATGCCTGGTACTGCTACAGAACTCAGGAGTTAATTTCATCTGAATACACAAGTACTCTGCAAATGGAGGGGAGCATTATTTGTGGGTGGGGGGTTTCTTAAATTATTTTAAAATTGTTTGTTTCTATCTGATCCTTTGTCCTAGAAGAATTAGCACTTAGTATGTTTAAACACCAAAAGGATCCTGGGTGGTTCTACCAGTCTGGCTGCATCTACTTAAGACCGTAGGGTTCTTATGAATGTTCTGGAAAGCACCTTTAACTAGGTGTGATATTCACACCTAAATAACTGGGGAACTTGGAGCCACTGTCTCAAATAGCAAATAAAGACAGAACAAAAAAATACATTGCAAAAGATTCTCAGAGATGGTAAAGTTTATTGAAATCAGAGGAAGGAGGTGGACTTCTTTTAGCTGCTTGCTTTATGTTTCTCCCCAGAAGTTGTATACAACTCAACTTTCTTAATCTCTGTGGATTTGCACTTAAACAAAGGCATCCATACGAAATTTCCACCCAAAATTCTTTTGAATTAGTAAGTAGTTCAGAATTATGTTTGTAATTACAAATTAGCATCAAATTTTAAGTATGTTGAAATAAGCTTTACTCTACAAAGCTTATTTTATTGAGTTTGAAATGACTGATTCCTACAGCACATGTTGTGCTTATTTGTTTTATTATTTTTCCTGGAACTGTTTGCTGTCATTTGTAAACAGGAGGGATCAGTCTGTTATTTACCAAGACTGAGTAAAAACACAACGTATTATTCAGTTAGAAGACACAGTACACAGAGTAAGCAGATCAGGAAAATGTATTTCAATGCCAGCTTCATTAAGTTGATAATCATCTCAATATATTCCCTTACAACTTCAACAATTATTAGCCATAGGTTTATTTTCATGATTATCTTTAATCAGCGGTGCAAGAAATCCCTAAGCAAAATCCCATGATAATTGGAAGCTTCCAGAAAAATCTCCTTACACGTGCAGCGTCGCTGTGTGGAACCCAGCAATTAGACCAAAATTTGCTTTTTGCTTCTAGTTTCTGTATGATGAAATTTAACACAGGTGGTGAAACAGCAGCTCGTCTCTGAGGAAATGTACCTTAATTTCCTTCATCAACAGTGTATTTTTCTCAATATACATTCTTTTTCCCCAAATACTGCAGTAGGTGGGGGGAATCAATGGCTTTGAGACTGGAGTTTAGTATTCTGTCACTGTCACTAAGGTTATCTTGCCTGGCATGACCATGAAGGATTGTTCTGCTCCTGAACAGCACTTAGTGCGTTATTAACTTTACTCACCTGCTAACTTTTATTCTGAAGCTCCATCTTTAGCTTCAGCAATTTTTGCCTAAGCTTATGAAGGCATTTCTCTTGAATGTCCTTAAGAAATTTCAATAATAGATGAAACAACGAATAAGATTCAACAGGTTTATTTACAGAATATGAGGATAAATGACACCATAGAAAAATCATAATGGAAATAATTCCCATTGTGAAGTCTTCAGCGTGGATGGAGCTGCACAAATGTTTTCTTCACCCAGCGTAGCTCTTCAAGGTGTGCTATTATTTTTAGCTGACTTTTATCAATTTTAAATTTATGCGAGATAAAGCGTTTATGTGAGATAAAGTGTACAGCCTGTTTTGTAACTTGTCATAAAATTCACTGGGCATCATCTGGATTGATTCACACCCAGCATGCAGCGTGCTGATAGAACCCTCCTTTTGCAATTTCTTGTGTTTCTGATCATGCCTTTTAATTCTCTGTTTCTAATATATTAGACAGGTTTTTCTCGCTGTGCTGAGCCAAAAGGCTTATGGATACAAGACGCTGCTGTATTTTCCTGTACTCCCTGCTGCTTTGTGTATTCTGTCACTGACATATTCACTTAATTATATGACAGGCGGTAACTGCTCTCTGAGGGAGCAAAAACAACTGTTGAATTCACTGTTAAATTATATCATACTGCTCTATTCTAAACCTCTTTTTAAATAAATGTTGAGGATAGAACTACTGATGTGGTTTTTAAACTTTAAATTTCAGTTAGTTCAGATCATTTTAAATAGTCCTTCAGCAAGAATAAATCAGTTTTTATAACTTATAACTTTCAATTACAATCTTTGGAGAGAATAATAGCGTTTTTCAAGGAGCTATAACGTACAACAACAAGGAAGCTGTAGTGTTTCATTTCTGCTCCCAAGGAACCTAACAAGAGCTGTTCTTAAGGAAGCACATCCTAGAGGGATCCTTGAGTGTGTCAGTCTAGGTGAGGCTTTGATCTGCCATTTGAGCTTTCACTTCGGAAACTTACTGATAAACCTTATGGGGAGATGATGCTGACCTACTTTGCTCAATTTCTACTGTTCAATAAAAATGGACTGAGAATCACAAGCTGTTACAGTCTTCACTGATGTGCCACCAAATTACATGAAAAGATGTTTCCTCTGTACAAATCTCAAACCGGTGCCTGTGATGGAGAGATTTCAGTCTTTACTTGGAAAGAAGGTCAGCTATTAGTTGTGGGCACTGCAAAAGCTTTAAAATGCAGCAGGAGTAAATTGAAACTACACAAGGTATGAATCCATTAAATACAAACTAAAAATACTCATTAAGAATAGGCAGAAGTGTTCTGTATTTGGAATAATTACCATGAAATTAGATATATAGATAGGTATGATCCATGTGATTGTGTGGATTAAACAGAAATCTTACCTAGTAATTTACTCCAGGTGTGTTAAAGGACCCCATCAATTGGATTAATTTTTAAAAAATCTTTCAAAGCTGAGTAAAACCAGAAGGCTTATATGACTGCCAGTGTATTTCCCTTATTAAAAAGAAAAAAGGAAAAAAAAAAGAAGACTCAGATTGGAAGATTGAGATGACAATCTCATTTGAAATAGTGAGTCCTGTGCAAAATAATGACATTTAGAGGACTTTGCAAGGTAAATTTCTTCCCCCCCCCCTTCCAAGATTGTGTTGACCCAGCTGGATAAAATGGATAGTAGGAGAGAAGATGGTAACCCTTTCATTTTTAGCAACTTATATAGATTTTCTTCTGACCCCTTGGATAACGACATTTTAAAAACTTTAATACTTGGATTCACTGCTTCTAGCATTGCTGCTACTGGTGAAGCAGATACAAGGAAGGAAACATCTGAAACTGTCTGAAACAGTTTTAATGCCTTTTTGAAAAATCTTTCTTGTTTGCATTGTCTGACCCCTCCTAGACTTAAATATCTTTGTAACTATTTTTTTTCCCTGCTATAACACAATTTTATAGAATTAAATATCTTTGTAACTATTTTTTTTCCCTGCTATAACACAATTTTATAGAATTAAATATCTTTGTAACTATTTTTTTTTTCCCTGCTATAACACAATTTTCTGTGATTTAAGTGGTTTTTAAATAAGGCCATTTTACTTTTTTCCACTCAAAGATAGATCAATGAAAAAGTTTCTAAATTGGCCTATATAATGTTAACTCCAGAGTATCTATTTCATAAACTGACCTGATATCTTACACTTTAAATGAGGAAAAGAATTAGCATAAGTAGGAGCAGATCTGGAAAGGATAATATTTTCTCAGGTGGGATGCTGTGTAGATTCTCAGGTGTACAAATGCAGTTAAGACAAAGTTGAGAAAATATTGTCCTTTAGACCAGCCTCAATGAGATGAAAAAGACCCAAGCTCTGAACAGGGAAAAATGAAGAAATTTCTTATAACGATGATGATTTTTTTCCCTCTTTTTTTCCTCTCACTTGCAGCACAAGGATTGTAGGATTTCATTACTTCCTGCATAAATTATAATTTTACTTGTAGGATTTTCAGAAATTTGCTAGTTTAGATTCATATGGAATTCAAATTGTTATCTAACTGTAGCATCTGAGTCCCTATTTAAGGGCTTCTAGTGCTCTGTGCTTTAATCTGGTCCTTGCTGAAGCTGTGTCTGCACAACATGGAAATGACAAATTCAACCCCTTTGTTTCCAAGCTCTTCCTGCACTTCTGTGAATGGCGAGTAAGGAGCTTTGTGATACATTTCAGATAGTTCTGTGAGATGGTATCTGAACTAGGATGACATACATCTGATCTTCTCACATGCCTCAGAAATTTCCACTGTCGTTAGTGTTTGCTGCATTGCAGCCCCATGCCAGGTCAAAAGGAACCAGTTCTCCACCTGTCCACCACAGTTCTCTTTGAAATACAGATTACTGGAGGGAAATTATGCACGTGACTTTGAATCATTCACCATGAAAAGCTTGATAGGAAGGTATACATAATATAATAGTGGGAAGTAGTCGTTTTACTTTGTTCAGATTTTAAAATGGTGGATTTTCTTTGAATGCTATTTTGTAAGACTGTCTCTTAGTGCTCAGTATAATCCAAAACAATAGCACAAATGGCATTCAGTTAACAGGAACCACATTTCTCTAACTGCTACTAATTTTGAATACTTCATTTACAGACAATTCTAACTTGATAATAATCTGTTCTGTGTCTAATTGGCTTTCAGAACAGATAAATCAAGTTTTCCATTGGAACATAAGAAGTGCCCTACTGGCTCAGACTAATGGTCCATCGAGCCCCTTATTCTGCATTGCCACTTGCAAAGTGAGGTAGGCTTTAGGGAAAGCATGCAGCTTTTTCCCTTGTTCTTCAGCAACCACGTATTTTGGACTGGGGAGGCTGGTGGGTTCATAACTGCCTGGTGTTTTTGTAGTATCTGCTTTTAAACAAATGTGTGGACAGCACGTCTCTGTGTTTTGGACCTCCTGATATTGACTGCCTTTGAAAGTTTGCTAGCTTTTTTGTTACTAAATATGATTAAATTTGATATACTCTTATGCAACAATGAATTTTATTTAAATGTAGTATTACAAATTTTTGAACAGAGGAGGACTGTACTCACCTTGTGCGCTTATAAAGCAACTAGCATAGTTATGCTTTTTTCCTTAAAATGTTAGAATAATTAAAAAGTCAAAGAAAATAAACAGCAAACTATAGCAATATAACAACAGATTTATGAAGATATCTTTACTATTTAATATTTGTAGAAATTGTCTAGAAAAGAGGCGAAGTGGTAGGAATTTAAATAACATTCACAGGTTATGCTGAATTTGATGAGATATTAAAGGAAGCAAGCATCTGGAGATATTAGACAAGGTAGATAGAGGATGACAATCAGTTCAAAACTGGAGGATCTTTCAAATAAGGGGAAAAAAAACCATCTTGGCCAGCTCTATAATGATCAAGAGGAGGTAGCACCTTCCCTGGTACAGGAAGAGCCCAGGAGTTCTGAAAGGAAAAAAATGTTATAACTGTTTGAATTACATTTCAGGGTATTCATCTGACTCTCACATCTTTATCCAGAAAGAGGGCAATGTGTGTATCTCCTATTTCTTTCATCATCTCTCCTAAGTTGTTTCCTAAAGCACTGAGTGACAAGAGGTTTCCTGGGTGTTACGCTGACAGAATCTCCTAGCAGATACATCAGTGTGTTTATGAAAAGGGAGTACTTATATCTATTTTGGGAACAGGTATTCCTTTAATCACTTAAAACCAACCTTTCTTTCAGAGTTATGGTTCAAAAGTCACTATGCAGATATTGCTGATAGAACTGCATGTACATTGTGCCTTTTTCTCAAACAGAAATATCTTTAAGCATAATATTTCTGCCAGCCTCTCCTGCAGTAGCGACACAGAAATGTTTAAGTGGGGGCTAACTTTACTGTGTCAGCAAAAATTCTAAGCCTTACTAATGCAGGTGGAAGAAATTCCTTGAACTCCCTTGCTCTGCTATACTCCAACTGAAGCATTTTCACAATCTGTGCTATCATCACTGAGTCGAGCTGATTAAGGATTAATGTGTTATAAAGATACTCCACCCAGGAGGGAGATTAAGTATACATCCATAGCAATACCTCATGAATCATCAAAAAAGGCACTGAATAGTCATATTTAGCTTTCTTGCATCTTCTTGGGCTTGCTTGTATCTTTATACAATTTATGAACTTCTTTGGTTGAAGAGATTCCAAATTCTAGCAGTTTCCTGGATATTTGGATGTCAGCTTTAGGACTGTTGACTTTTGAAATCACCTTCGTCAGATGACAAGAGAAAGCTGAACAAAATGCCACTTCTGTGAGGAAATTACCGAATGCTTCAAATACTTCCACGACTGGTCATTGTTTCCTGTGAGGAGCAGTAGAGGTTTCAAGGTTATTATGAGGTAAAAGTTTCAGGGCCATGTTATACATGCCATTTTCTTCAGGAGGAATGTTGTGACTATTGAGTTACAGTTTCTTTAAAAACAAAGCTTGTAATTACAATTAAGTATCTGAAATTATAGCCGTCAAAATCCAATTTCTTAAAACATTAAATTGAGTCTGCTTTAAGATGTACTTACACAATATGAAGACAGAGAAGGAAATGAACTATAAATTTTCCATTTTACTTTCCAACTAGAATGAAGTACATTTGCAAAATTATTTTATAAAAATTCCATAGCATCTGCTTGTCTGATACCTAACTCCAGCTGAATGTCATCACTGTTTGTTCCTGGGAGGCCTAGGTTTACGCTAATGGCAAAAGCATGAAAGGTTATGCTTATCAGCCCTCAGTATGAAGAAAGGTTTTGATCCAGAAGATATTTAGTAAAACAGAGTACTGACTGACACCTGGAGACGTATGGGGTAGTAGGAGGATGGTAGCTGCAAAATGAAAACAAAGAGGATATTAAATGCAGATTAGAAATGAACAGCAAGATTAGAAAAGATGTTTCAGCTATAAACTCTTCTTAAGCTGTAAAAAAACAAAAAACACATATTCTATTTTTTTTCCATGGCCTGAAGATGGTCTCAAAGCCCTCATAGCCACTTCTCATTTGGTTGTCTATAATATTGTAAATTAACTCTTCAATCAGCGTTTTTCCACTCTGTGATTTTGCTGAAAGTTCTATGAAATGGTTCTATTTTTAATCTTAGCTACAACTCAGTTTTATGAACAGTCCTAAGTAGTTCAGGAGTTCAGACATAAATGAATTGGTTTATGCTATTAACATCAGTGTGACGCACCACTAAAAATAATTCGGATCAGATGTGTATGTTTTGTGACTTCCTTTAAGACTAAATACAGCAATTTTGGATTATTTTTTTTTAATGAAATATACTTAAATTTATCACTACCCTTCTCAAAGTCTGTTGTGTTTCAAACAGCCTGTGAAAAACCTTTTTAAGAAATAAGGATTAAATTGACGACCAAGCTCAATGAAAACACAGATTGGAAAAAATAGCAGAAGTAACATTTCATGTCACTTTTAGGGGTATCAGCTATGTTTATATATTTTTACTTTTCACTTTCCAATCAAATGAACCAATCAATACCTGAGCAGATTTTTCTCAGACTGTGAGTGGCACATAAGAACTGTTTGTTGAGAGCTCTTATAACCTCTTTCCTACGGAAGGATCATTGAAGACGTTTCCTCTTCTGACTGACATTCCTGGGAATGTGTTTTTTAAGCTTTGTAGAAGTGGCATGGCTGTGATAAGGAACAAAAACAGCTCCTCTGCTGTGGTTACAAAGAGGCACTGATGCTTTCCTCTGAAGGGCATTGATTTATTTTTTTTCATTTTAGCTTGCATCATAAATAGACATTGAGGAAAAAGTAGCACTCGATTGCTTGGCAAAAGAGAGTTGAGATACTTTTCATTTAAAAGGGAATCTTGTTGCTGCATTGATTTTACATGACTGCTGTTTGTTTGTGTGTACAGATCTAATGTATAATCAGAACCACTAAATGGGGAGTACAGCTGATAGCATTACGTGTTGTTGTACAGTAGCAGAATGTATGAGCTCTGTTCTTAGAGCATAGAACTTAGCTTTAATTCATCCAAATACCCTTTGCAAATGTTAAATTGTCAGATGATGAGGAAATGGAAGTTCTGAGATACATTCATGTTATTTTTCCATTAAATGTTGGATATAGAGGACTTCTACACCTTCTCTTTGCATCCAAAATGTCTGACAAATTAGGAAGAATTCTTATCTAATTACTTTAATAATTGTGTTTGCATTATAGTCAGATTCATTCTGAAATTGTCACAGAGAATTATACTGCTGAGAAAAAAATCAGAACATCCAGTAAAATATTTGAGCAATTTACCATCTCATCTAATTGTGGTTTTTTTTTTCCATCACTCTCCTGGGAAGATTTTTGACTTGTTAAATAGCACGTCCTTAATCTTGTGCTGAAAATGGTGGGTCTGCCTTGGTTGAGAGCAGAATTATTCCTACTCAGGAATCTGGAGAGTATCTAGCCTGTACAAATGTGATAAGTCTGTAAATTAATTATCATTCAGTTTCTTCTGATACAGGAAAGTCCTTGAAGGGAGAGGGTGAGAGGGTTACAGGAATGAGGAACTGAGAGTAAGCAACTGCCTAAGAGTGATGAGAGATGTATTTCTCATCCAGTGAAAACAGATGAAAACAAGCTTGGAAGGATTCACTGGAATCTACGGAAAAAAGTCCAGAATTAGAATGAAAGATGATGTTATTATAAAAACCTAAATGGAAAATATTGAAAAGTACTGCAAGAGACTCCAGGATTCATTTCCAGTGCTGATCTTTTTTTTTAAATAGTGTCCACATTTTTCAGCCTTTTTAATGTGAATTCTTGTTACTTTCTTATTGATTCTTACACATCTGTTGTATTTCGCTTTTCCTTTATTTTCCACAGTTTTTCTCTTCACCTTCTCACCTAGTATTTCTTCAGTTCATCTTCCCCTGCCTGTCTTTAACCACGGTCCATAAATCACTTTTCCTCTCAGAAGGGAGTCACGTGCATCAGATCATATATGAAGTAATCACAGGAGGAAACAGCAAAAACCTCCGTTCTTCAGGGAGTTCCCTGGCATATTTTTGTTTTACTACATACAATTGTATGGATTTTTTTCTTTCCTAAGCTCCTTTTTTCCAGCTAAGACTAAAGAAGAATGGAGTATCCTTGTAATACTCCTCATCATTTTGATGCTTGAGTAGTGATGTTCCAGGTTTTCTGTCACTCATGCTGTTTTCCCTAAAAGTGCCTTTACGCACTGAGCTCTCTCCTCAAGGTTTGCACTGAGTTTGCCCACAGCAGAAAAGCAGCTGCAGGCTTTGTTTAGTGATTATCAACCGGGTTTCCAGAATGCAAGCTTTAATGTTAAAAATATCTTTCTTGAAATTTCTCTTCACTAGTCCTGTCCTTCAAGTTATGGCTGGTCTTGTTAACTCCCTGACATGCCAGGCATAAAACCCCTCAAGACTCTGTGGCTGAGGAATTGTTTGAGATAGCTTGTGCAGCTGAAGATACAGGGCAGAAACCTCCCCTCAAGAGCTGTTAGCTTAACCTCGATTCGCATTGCAGGCAGATTAACACCATGGTATAATCAAGGGCTGTTTGTCTTCCAGTGGCTGCTCAGCATCCTTCAGGATACGCCACTCCATGACCTAATTTGACATCCACCTATTATTTGTTCAGGAACGAAGTGCTCAGTGTTCTGTTCTTCGGTGTGCCTGGGGCCCTGAACCAGCAGCACCTGTGGTGCAGTGCTCTCTGACTTCTGTGATTTCTGTTGAAAAGCTCTCATTTCAGCATCCCATCAGCTATTCTGGGTCCAAAGCTGGAAACATGCTTCTTTTTAGAGGAAGAACAGAACCAGAATCACGTGGAAAGGACTGTTCTCATTAGAAATATAAAACAATATGTATGATATGTTAGGTCTTTGCTCACTGCAGTTACAAATTAAAATGTGTTAGCTTAAATTATTAGTTATACAAAACAGTGACCATTTGGAAGATAGATAAGTTTGTATGTTTTGCTCCCTAAGTAGGGCAGACTAAGAGGATATACACAGTCAGCTGTCATGGCTCAGATGACTGGTGGAGGGTCTCTAAGCCTTGGTAATTTGTCACTTTTGATCATCTGTCTGTATACTGAGAGATTTGTGATCCATCTCATAGAAATTGAATTGTAAATGTGGAAAGCTTAAGATGACAACGTAAATACAGTGAAGTGGCTTTTTGGAGATTAGTGTAACTGGAGATGGTTTAAGATAAACAGGGTAACCCACTCTGTTTTAGAAACATTTACACTGGGGAATTACAACTAGCAATTACAACAACCAGCACCTTACACTGATATGGTTATATAGAAATAAATGAATGTGAATTCATGTATGAAGATGAAAAAACTCTCAGTAGCTATATCAGCACTACTGGAAGAGTATTCCAAACTGATAACTTGTTTATCTTTTTCTACTGGGGATGTTGATAGATTTGGAAAACTGAATGCCTCCTTAATGCAGCCAAATTGATAGTGTTCTGATACAGGCCAGTGTGTAAGTGACATGGTATTACAGGAACCATAAGTGAGATGAAGGCAACCATTTTCTGCAATTTTAGAGGACAGCGTGACATAATCAGCATGGTTTAGATTTTATCAGGTCCTCAGAGTATTTACTATCTGGAGAATTTCTTCCCTCATAGTCATTTTCTGATTGTTGAAGTAATATGATTCAATGAAAAGATCCTTTTGAAGCTTGCAGTTGTCATAATGATAGATTTGCTTTTTTCTTTGCATATTCTGACATGTTCAGTCACGATTTCATTCTGCTCAAATGCAGGATGTTTTAATTTACTTTGTAACTGAGATTCACCTTCGTATTCATCTTCACAAAGGGCTTTATGTAGATAAATTTCACGTATTGCAGTCAAACTGTCATCTCCAACAATAAGATGATAGAATTCACAAGAATATAAATATCAGCTCAACACTGTCTTTGGATGAGGTAAGTAAAAGATTACGGAGATAAAATATTAGTGCTAAGAAGTTTTTCTGATTATTTATCACATTCACTTGGGAGGAGGAAGAGGCTAGGCATGTGGAAGAGAGCCCAGAATTGCATTCAAAGCAATTCAAAGTACTGTTCTGCTAACCTAACACTGACTCTGGCATAGGACTGGAGTAGCCTTGAACAGATTCCTTGGTGTCTTGACCATTCACAAATGAGGTGTCTTCTAGCATGAAAAGAGAAAACTGGTTTAGAATACAGCTTGCACTTAAACAGGACTCCAAAATCACAATAGCGAGCTACATAGGTTATTCATTTATGCCTTTAATCCATGTCTTATAGCTGCTTAATACTGCCAACTCATAGTACCAATAATGGGACTTTACAGAAGTTCATATTTCACATACTTGGTCCAGGAAGATATGAATTGCCTTTCTCTGTAAGTGCTTAATTCTTCAGGAGATGCTACTGATTTTGTTTTTAGTGGCATGCTAGTTGGTGAGGATGTGTTGAACAGCATCTTCCTTCACATTCTATTACATCTTCGAAGAACATTTTGGTACTTTTTGGCACCAAGAACTTCAGTTCCAGCCCAGTTTTAAGATTAACACTTTCTAGTTTGAAGGACTTGTACAGCAGTTGCCTGTTTTTATCTGATGGCCACTCACTGTGGGCTGTGGAGTGTTTTCAGCTCTGTGCAAAAGCACTGTGGTTTAACACCACCCTGCAGAATTCAGGATTTGTGTACCGAAGGAGCAGTTAGTGTGAATAACTGTGTCATAAAGTAGGATTGTTCTCTGGGGTTGCTTTTATGAAATTGTTGTAGCAGCAAAGTTTACATCTGAGCTTCTCGTGGGTAGCTTTCCAAAAGTAAAAATGAATTCTCACAGGAAGACGTGCTTCACATTCCTGCCCAGCTTTGTGTTAAAGAGAAGACACTGCGTAGAAAAAATGTAATGAGGTCACTTAGGACTTAGGCTTTATTCACTTTCAATAGGTTGATGTAATTTAAGGAGTTACTACACCTTGGCATCAGTGTCACCTCTCAGCTAGAGACCGTCATCCTAGAGCAGAGCTGGCCAGAAGAATGCTCTCCAAGTGCTTCCTAACTTAAATCACAGGGCAAGATTTGAGCTAATAAGCTTGAACTGAGCTTGTAGCAAGTAGAGAGCAGACCTGTGATTTAATAACCTTGGCCTCGGAGCAAGGGAGAAGTGGTGTGTTCAGCTGAGCTCAGAAGGAGCCATCGCCCTGCCAGGCACTTACAGCTGCACCAATGAGTGCTGGAGTGTCTCTGGCATCTGGTGGTTTTGTATGCTTTTATTGCTGCCTGTAGCTGTTCAGATATACTTAACTTAGGTTACTTGTGTGTGTTTCAGCATTCTCTTATTAACTCAATTCCCATCTTGAGATTGTATCAACATCAGCAAGAAAAAATAACAGTAAATTCTTAGTCCTGTTGGAAAATAACTCCGAACAGATTACTTAACTCACAAGGGTGTTCAAGCCAGAGGCCTTTTTAAACAAGCAAGAGGATAGAATAAAAGCACTTTGTGACCTAGCAAAACAATGCAGCTGAGGCTGGGAGACATACTTCACAGGTTTACCTGCCTGTTAACAGAAAGTTTACATGGAAGTAGGATATGGATTCATTTTGCTACTAACAAATCTATATACTATGTAATCTAAAAAAAAAAACAAAAAACCAACCAAACAAAAAAACAAACAACCATACCCCCATAAACTAAATTCAATAATAGCATTTAGAAATGATGGCATTGTGTAACTACATTCTCTTCTACAAGTGGAATCTTTTCTATGTGTTGTTGGGGTGAGACTTGCTGCACTGATGGTTGCAGGACCCCATCTGACATCTAGAAGTGTATCTGCTAAGCAGCTATCAGTTTGTCTCCTGCCATTTATCTCCAACTTCTGGTTTTATGAGTGCTGACAGTGACTCAAATCATAAGTCAGTTGCCTGAAGGTACCGTCTGGTGCCATTTGAGACAGTCTGCACTATTCCACTTGCCTCCAGCTGCAGCTCCACGGCAGAGGTCTCCATTGTGCCCTGTGCTTTGGGAGCAGCATGTCCCAGATCACCTCTCACAGTGCTAGGTGCCTCTTTAGAGACAACTGAATCAAATCTCAGGAGGAAGTAGATCTAAAATAAATTAAGAAATCTAAATCCAAGCATCTGCACGTGTTTGTAGAAGTAGAAGCTATTACAGGTGGTGAAGATTTGCTCTGTTACCAAGCTGGCTTGAGCAAGTGAGCAATTAAGAAGCTAGCTGAGGAAGAGGAGGATAACAAACAACAAAGGGACTGGCTTATTTAACCAGGCATTCAATTTTCTCTTCACCTGTGCATGTCCCTCATAGCATCCACTTTATACTCTTGCATGCCTCACATGGAACAGGGTGAGATACTCATCAGGAACTGACCTAAATCTGGGTGGATGCAGTTTATGCTGTGTTACATCTGACTTCTGATTTGTACCTAAAGGTACTAAAGTTGTTTGTGGAAAATAATGTGTATTCTAGAATAGAGCTCTGTCTGATCTGAGATTTTTTAAGCACTTTGTGGCCTCGCAGATGCGTAAGGAATTCTGAACTGACACAGTGACACTGAAAAGCTTACGAGATGTTATCAATCAACCGCTCCTAATTCAAATTAATTGAATAGATTATATGCATAGCCTGAGACTTAGACCAACATATTTATCATGAGGTTCTGTGAACTGGGACTTCATTGTGGAATATCGTCTGTTTTAGGGGGAAAAAAGACATCTAGAGAATAGAGAGGGGAAAAAAGAATTCTAGAGAATAAACACATCAACAATGGAAGTGTTTGCTGGTTTCTTTCAAAACTGAAACCTAGAATATTGATTTCTAGATCAAATGCAATAACAGCTAAGCAAACAGTTTTCCTCGTCGGAGTCATTTTAGGCAATGGCTGCAGATGGAAAATGCTGGAGGCTATTTTTTTTTCTTTCTTTTTTTTTGTGATTGGCACTGATTGTTTTTGTTGCCTTTAAACTCTTTCAGTGTATGTGATGTCTTTTGGGGAGCCTGTGTACTCTATGGCAGCACGCAACAGCCACTTTGAAGGTTCAGTTAGGGTCAAAGTGTCAAGAAGCACATTATTAATTCTTATCTGAAATAAACTTTATTTGCTTTTTTCAGTACTAACATCAGAGTTGCTTCAAGGGTACTGGGAAATGTTAGACATTTTTATTTTATCTATTGCTATAGCTACAACATGCAGTGAGGATTCCAGCACCATTTCTTTCTCCTGCAGTTGTTCAGCCGTGCATATCTTTGTGTTGGTATACATTTGTAGCATAGAGGAGCTGCAGTTCCCTTATCATTTCCAGCTATTATCCTCTGAATGCAAAACCAGAACAAATACAATGTTTACAAGAAAGTTGGTAAATTAGTTTAAATATAAGCATTTCAAATTGACCTTATAAGACAATGTGAGGGTAATAATTAAAATTATTATTGTTTTTCTTCCAGCTTCTACTGACATCTTAACATTTTTATATTGCTACTTTTCTTTACAGTGGAAACCTTTTGGCATCAATAAGACTGTGATCCTGTCATGGGATTTATTATTGTGGAAACGAGAAAAGAAACAAAACTTAATGTAGGAAGAAGAAAAGAAAGTGGATGAGGATTATATTTCATAGGTCACAGTTTCATCATTCCACACCTCAGATCTTAATCAGGTGGTTTCATGTAAAGCTCTGGTACAAAAGGGCAAAGGGAGGATGCCGCTCAGTATCAGAAATCGGGACAACAAAGAGGCTGTAATCTAAACGAGGTAGTGAGATTTTTGCAAGAAAGCTGATAAATAATATACCTTTGGCAGCACAGAAGGTGATTTCAGACACTCTAAAATTAAGTATCACCTTGTTGGGCCGGCCTTCCTATAAAAGAGATGTCAGATACTCAGTGAGAAGGAAGTGAAATACCTCTAGATGAACAGTGAGAGCTATGAATAGGGCTACATAGCCCTCAAATGAACAAAAATTGTCTGTTCTGAGGCGTTCTTCTGCCTTTGTTGACAGTGTTTCAACATATTCTCTGGAACTTTCCGAGTAATGAAAGGAATGGAACACCTTTAGCAGAGCGATTGAACTGCCTTAATTGAACTCAGTCCTTTCTGCTGGGAGACAAGGCTTCCATCTTCCTGTAAATGCTCTTACTGTCTGTCACGTGAAGCTTCACAGCACGCGATGCCACAGTGGCAGGTAGTGCCAGGAGTCAAGCTGCAGTGCCCCAGGTGCAGCAGGTTGCGTATTCCTAGCATCGCCTCCAGCTCCCCTGTGTCTCTGAGCCATTGCACTGGCCTGACGTGCGCGTTCAGTGAATCAATAACAAGGAGCTGAAATTCAAGTCAGCCACTCTGAGAAATATCTTGATCTTTACCAGAGTTGACAGGGTTTCTTTTTTCCCCCCAGTACTGAACAAGAGAAGAAATCATAAAGACTATGATGGCTTCTTACTCATTCCTTGTCTTCTAAACTTTACGGTTAAATTATGTTAAGCATTCCTTAAAGGGAACGTTCCAGGTTGCTGCTTGAGGTTACCGTAATGTAATAGAGATACAGTGAAGAAGCTGTGTCAAATTCCAAATACCTTTAATCTTTAGTGTAATTAGTGTGATTAAGGCTGGTTATCTCTGTTAATTAGCATATCTGTTAGAAGCATTGACTGAAGTGCTTTTCGTGATCACCAGTTCTTTATGAACTTGGAAATTCCTTCCATGGATCTGTTGCCGGGTTAGTGAGAAAAAGATGACGTCTCCTCAAAGATGTGACACTGGGACTTTGGAGTAAGCAGCTCACCCTGAAGAACTGGCAAATGATGAAAAGATGGAGGAATGGGATTTGTTTTGTTTCAGAAGATTAGGAAGGGACGTGATAACATTTTCTAGGGCATATTAAATTACTAAGTGGACGATGATTGGTTTTTCTGTATAACCGGTAGAGGAAGGAGATAGAACAAGAAAAAAAAATCAGCTTAATTCATTGTAAGGAAGATTTAGGTTAGGTGGATTTTTCTAACAGAAAGAAAAAATAGACACCGATACTTCTGTGTGAGAAGAGCTTTAGACACATCCTTTATAGGTAATTTTCGTAAGTGTGATAAGATAAATTTCTCTTTGGAATAATCTACGTATGGCTGTCCTGTCTTACCCTGGAAGACTTATCTAGGTGGTCTCCTGTGGCTGCTCTAGAAATAGCTGGGTCTGTCATTAAGAGAAATGAGTTATAATCCATTGGCAGCTCTTCTAAAGGTTACCGTGGAAAATGTAGAAAAGTGCTGCCTTCCCAAAACTGCTAAATTTAGGAGATTAAAATTTGAAGTTATTTCTGATGAATAAGAGGTAAACTAAAAGGAGGTGAATAGGTAGATACTTTATATAAAGGACTTTTCAGGTAGTGTAGCACAGTTTTCAAAAATGCATTGAAAAAATTCTGTGTGTTATTTATGTTGTTATTTTTGGACAAGCTAAAAACACAGCCAGTTCCAGCAGTGCAGGAAGTTACTTTGCAGATTATTATACAAGATATTTAGCACGTAAAGGGAGGGCTTATTTTTCTTCTGCAGTATGATTGAAAAAGTTTATGAGGTGCTTTACCAGTTTCTTGTGGTGGAAAGGCTCAGATTGACTCTGGTAACTTACATCCCATGAGACTTATTTTACACTTGTATTGAGTAGTAAATTTTTACAATCAATTTACTTAATTAATTTAGTAGATCAATTTATTTTTTTCTGTGATGTATTCCTTCAAGGGCTTTAAATTCCTTTTTTTTTTCCTTTTCTGACTGGATTTTTCTTTCAAAGCTTTCATGACTTTCACTTTGATATTTATTTACTGAATGCACAGACTTATCACTTTAATACATTATTCCTTTGTGGTTCTAATGGATTAAATTAAAAATACATGTTAAAAATGGTTGCAAGCAGCATGCTAATTAGCATTGCCCGTTGGGGTCTCAGGGAGTTTTCTGGCTGTACTCGAGTCACAGGACCACGCTGAAAAAATTCTGTAAGACTTAGTGCCCAAAGTCGGTTGATATTTATGTTTTCTTAAATACTCTTGCTCCCCAGATCCTCTCATTTCTGAAAACATGTACTGCTCCACTTCAGAGTTTTTCATCACTTCTTTCCCTACTTAGATTTCAGTTTTCCAACCGTATGGCAGACGGAGGAAGCAGTCAATCTTTTTCCATGTGACTCGTGATATATTGTATTAAGCACATAAACTCTGACACAAACCTCTCTTATATTTATGACATCTCTTTTTTGAATGAAAGCTAGAAAATATTTTATAGAAAAGAGAAGAATAAAATGAGTTTTTTGTAAGCAACTATGTGTTCAATACGATCTGAGACTTGTAAAACAATCCATTTAAGTCTCTCATAGTTTCTTCATATCAATGCATTTAAAATCACTTCTATTTCAGCTAATTTGTTGTATCATCTCATTCTTGATTTCTGTCCTTTCCACCTCATGCCTGCTCTGTGTCTTACTCCTTTCTATCCCTTCACTTCCTCCCTCCCCTGCTCCTACACTCCTCTGTTTTGAATCTCATGTGAATCCAATATCCTTACGATACCTGGGATTTAAAAGCAGTTTTGTTTGCCTGGTTGGAAATTAAAGCACATTATTATGTCTTTTTTTTTTTTTTAATTCTTGCATAGTATCTCACCCTCTCAGCATGTTTCTTTTCACCAGATGTGGTCAAGAGTGTTTATCTGTACTTTTTAATTGCTGTGTTTAATGACTTTCTTGGAGGCGTGGAGAAGATTGTTGTTAATTAATGGACTAGATTAACTATAAAAGCATGGCCAGGCATCGTTTGCTCCACTGAAGAGCAGGTGGTATTCATGACGTCTTCAAAACCTGCCTGCCCAAAATTATCCGGGCATCAGCGAGGAAAAATTTGTTTTCTAAGTCTAACTTGCATTAAACTTGCATATGATAGATGATGGCTCCCATATAAAATTAGCTTAAAACATTAAAGGCTTGAGTATAGTTTCAATCAACTTCAATATTTCAACTGGTATGCCTGAGCAAGCTGCTGAAGTGTATTATTTAGGAGAAACCTTTTTATCTGACTACATGAGAGTGAGTGCCATTGACTAAGATGAACTTCTCTGGTGTATATGTCTTAGGAAGTTTGGAGATCTACACTATGTATCTTGAGAGTCAGAACCATTCACAAAAAAAAACTACCAAAAACAATTGTTTTAGGGAGTGCAATCACCGACCTCTGCATGAAATTGTAGAGTTTAATTCTGTTGTTGTCAACATCTTGTAGCCAACAGGTGAGGCTCAGGCTTTTTTTCTGTCTGATGTGATACTGTCAAAAAACTCCCTAACCTATGACAAGATGAGTCTCCAGCACCTGAATGGAAAACGATGCTTTATAAGTGAAAACTCGGTTATTGCTCTAAAAAGAACACTTTACATAAAAAAAACAAAAAACAAACGTCTTCTATAGCAATCTCTGTACACATATCACGTTTACAGAAAAACTTCCTGGGGAAGCTTAGGGAGGCAGGTGGCTGAAAAACATTTATTTGTGAAAACCATCTGTCATAGGAGCTATAAAGAAAATTCAGGACAAAAACACGATTGCAGTGAAGGTAAGCATGTTGGTGGGGTAACTGAGAGCATTCCCCAGCTGGGATGGAGCTGGTGGCTGGCGCTGCTCCTTGCTGAGCTCTCCCTGAAGGAGGAGAGGGGCTCCCTACTTCTTGCTTCCTTGGACAAACTTTGTTCTACATTTCTGTCAGAATAATTTTAAAACCACATCAGGTAATTTAGCTCAGATTAATCTTTCCCTTCTATTTAGGAATCTGGCAGACTGTTGTAAGTAGTGAGGAAGAAAAGCTTTTAGAAATGAAACGAGAAACGTTAGCTTATTATAGAGTGAATCATTTTAATCAGGCACTGGAAGCGTTCCATCGCTCCTCGCTCCGCATCCCTCTGAGATAAGCTCATGAAACTTCTTTTGCGGGGAGGATGACAGATGGGAATAAAGCAGCTCTGTTCCACGTGGTCCCTCCCCTCGTTTACTTCTCACCCAAAAGTTTGGTTCCGCAGAGCTCACCGGCAGCTCTAGCAGCATGACCTGGTAGCCAGGCAACCCAAAACCTTGTCAGCGGTAACAATCCACAATGAATAACTGCGGGATGATGAAAGCAGGAGAGCCTCGTTTGACAAGATAGCACCTGTTTCATGGAACAGCCAGCGTTGAAATAATGATGGCATTAGTCAGGGGAATACAAGGAGTTCAAAAGGGTTTTTGTGACTTTGAAAGCGAATTGCAGCACAGGGAGCCATCACCAGCTTCTTCTTCAGAGACGCCGTGTTAGCTCTGCTGTTTATTTGGTAGCCAGTCTTTATGATTTTGTTCCTGTTCCCAGTCTCCTTCCACGCTCAGCTGTGGTCAGTGGCAGGCACGTGTGGGCTTACGTCTCCGAAGTAAACAGAACGTGGTTTATGCTGAACACATCCACCTGCCAGCGTGAACTGTAATAAGCTGTGTGAAGACTGTGATGTGTAATGAGAGAATGATGGCATTGTTGGCCACAACATTTTCATTAGCAGTGTTCCCCGAGCTCTGTCCTGTGGTACTTCAGTGATCTCAGTTATCTGCCTAGAGCCACCACTTACCTTGTAGGTCATAAAATCCCTAATTTCTAGGCTGAAGAAATGCAAAAGAGTGATAACAGGAGCATCTAACAGTGCAGGAGTAGAACATGTGAAGAGGGGACTGAACTGCCTCAGAAGACTTAAATCTGACAGAGTATGAAACATGAAAGCAGTGTACAGCAAAAGAAATGGGAAGACGGGGAAATTACAGAAGCGACTCAGTAGGGAAGCAAAATATGTGAAACTGAAGTATTCAGATGATGAAGTAAAGCAGGATTGGTACGCTACAGTGGTGGGAAATGATATGAAAATGAATTGTGCAAACACCTGCAGTATTTTCTTTGTGGAATTTAGTCAAGGAAACTGGAGTGCCCAGGAAGGTTTGGTGGCTCACTGGCTTGGGTACTGAGGGGCATCTCACGTGCAGTTGCTCACAGAAGCTTAACCAAGGGTCTGAGTGACCAAAACCACACACATGCGTTGGCAAGAAATGAGTTTATTTTGTGAAGTATCTCCAGCAGGTAAATATTTTAAGTTCCTATTAGCAACTATGGCTGTATAGGAAATAAATCAGGAGTGAAAAGGCACGGTGTTCTATTCATACATTGCAGTTGATATAGTTTTTTAAATTAAAAAAAATAATAATCAGACAAATTGAAAAAATCAGTAGTGCAGAATAAATGTCGGCTGAAAACATTTACTTGACAGAAATGTTAAAGAGGGATAATCAGCTATCATTGCCTTCCACTTCACCTCCCTTTCATCTCTTAGTCAAGAAAGTTAAATGAGGAGAAATAGTTTTATCCACAGTATTTAAAACTGGAAAAAGGAGTAAATTGATTTGCTTTTGCAATTAAAACAATGGATGCTAGACTGGAATTAGCACTCAAAAGAAGATTGAGAAATAATAATGGGAAGAAATCTTTCTATTTCCCCTTTATCTGTTATTTCCATTGGTTCCGTCCCACTTCCGCGCTCTTTTGCCATGAGGAGACCACTTCCTCCTGCCCTTCAGAATCCCCCTGGAAGCTCTTGGCTGATTGCAGTGAATGCTGACAGAGGGAGAGGTGTCTTGAATTCTAAAAAGTTTTGACGATAAAATGAAGATGGATGGATATGAGAGGCCAATAATTTATCTGGAGAGAGGGAAGCTAAAGCCCTTTTTGTATGTCAGAGAATCCAGTTGGGTGCTCAGCCTGGAGGTAGAAATGGAGCAGAAAAAAAGGCTTTCTTAGTTCCCTGCTATGGAGCTGACTGTTCCCTTTTAACTAGGCTTTGAATATTCTTTCCTATTTTACTGCGTTTTCTGTTTCTTCTGTTCTCTGTGCATCCTAAACTGAAGTTGTCTGTCATCAAATGGTGACGAAAATGAAGTTTTTGGAAAATGGGAGTTTAGAATACTCTAAAATGAGGCACTGGCAGCCCAGAAGTCTCAGATAGGTGAACAGAAGTAGCTGAAATATTCTGGCACTGGTACAACAGGAATTCACTGTGGAACAAGATGATGCAGTAACTACACATACGCATAGATATCTGTGGTTCCATCAGTTTTTGAGGTAAATGTCAGAATGGACAAAAATATATACAAAACAGGTACCTTTTGCAGAACTGTGCTTTGTGGTTTTTTTTCTTACCACTTGTAAAGCATTTTATGATCACATGACAGATCTTCCATCGTGTTCTGCCTCTAAACAAAACCCGAAGTGTGATATGTAATACTTCATCAAAAAAAATATACAAAAGAAATCTTACCAATACTATAATGTACTCTTCCATCTCCAGAATTCAGAAAATACAGTGCAGATTGCAGGAGAATTTCTGGATGTTTTGCATTTATGTCTCTTTGGGAACATGTCTGGACTTTGCATCATATTTCCCTGTCAATTTTAGTGGTTGAATAGAAGGTTATGATAATTTGGGGGTTTGGAGAGCTAGAGGTGAGGTTGCATAACAATGGATTTTTCTTCAAATTAGCAAAAATACATGTTTTCTTGCAACGTTCTTTTCACGTTGCTCTGACAGAGAATAAAGGAAGCTTTAAAAATCCATTTGCCACATAGATACAATGGTAATTAGCGGTAGAAAGGTGTCCAAACTCAGAGTAGTTGAAATTCAAGAAAGATAATTTAACATTTAATACAGGAGAGCTCTTCAGAAGAATAAATGGATGGGCATGAAATTGTTCCTTGGGAACTTCATGATACAGTAAATTTCAGTATTTTACCCATTGATGCTGAAGATTGCTTAAGCTGACCAAATTGAAAAGATTTACTTTTCTACAGGAGGGACTGAATTATGTTCACCTGCTGTTTGTATTTGAAAAACTTTCAGGGATAAGCAAAGAGAGGGGATTTGGTGGAAGAGTTCCCAAGTACTTCTGTCTTTGGTAGACTCAATGGAGCCACAGGAGCACAATTCTTTGGAGTTTCTTGCTGACTGTTTTAGAGGATTCCAACGTTCCTACTGTACTGGAACTATGTCAGCCTTCTGAAAGTACTGATCAAATGGCACGTGTTTATTTAGATGTTTATTCAGATTTTCTATATTTTAGTAATGTTAGAGGTAGTCTATTGAGGTTGCATTACTGAGGTCTTCAGTTTATTAAAATCGTTAAAATCTTTAAATAGAGACAGGTCAGCTGCTGAACCACAGGATATTTCTTCCTATTTGTTTCCTTGCTGGACATAGGATTGCTAGAATAGTTTTTACTTTTCAGCTTTTATACTTAGCAGTGAATTTTCACACTTTTGTGATACAACTCCATTTATAGTGATATAAAACTTGAATAGCTCTTTACGATTGAGAGAAAAGCACACTTTTGTCTCTTTTATAACATTTTCTGGCATAACAGCACTTTTTCAGTATTTATAAAATTTTAACAATCAAATATGAAATCCAAAGGAGGAAATGCACCAAGTTTTTTGTTATTCATCATTTGAAGCCAAAGAACAAATACGCTAATTGGTAATTAACACACTAAACCTGTAATTATCAAAGCAATCTACATATATAGCTTAATGACATTACTTCAAGAGGGCTTGTGGGTGTTTGGCATCTCTTAGGCTTCTAATGTAGAAAAGATACCAACAGTATGTGCTCAGAGATTGATATTGCTGACATACTGCTGTATTTTTCAATGACAGAAGTAACCTTCTGTGCTTGAAGACTGGCATCCTGCATTGTATACACAAGCTAACCAGAACTTTCTGTGCACAGAAAGTACTGTCGCTGTGTAATAAGATCAGCTTTGCCACCTTAGTATTTCATATGCATTCGTAATATAAAATATGCAAACTAATTTTTCATCTGTCCAAGTTTGAATGCTTTGTGAATTCACGCTCCAGTAATCTGATCTATCTTCGACATACAGTCCAAATATCATTACCTGCACACTGCACGTCCTCATGTTGCTTGGATGTTTTATTTTAAAGATTTGAGATTAGAGAGTTAGCAGGTGCTGTGGGTTGGAGAAAAATGTTTTTTGAAATTCAAGCAGCTTTTCCTAGTGCAGCTGATGAAAGCTTTTTCAGAATCTGTTTCTACCACAAACTGCTTTCCTGTTTGCCTCACCTAATTCATGGTGAGAAAGGACCAGAATTGTCTGACCTAGGAGTTTGTTAACTATGCTTTTCTCTGGTTCTCTTTTGCACAAAAGTACCCCAGGAAAAAAGTTATCGAGTCTTTAAATGCTGACACTGAATCCTGAAAGTTGTCTGTTCTTTAGATATTGCTTCCTAAACCATTAGAGAAGAAACATTTAAGCATCTGTTTTTTAGATCTTCTGACCTAGTTTAAACTCCGATTTTGTACAGCAGAGCTAGAAGCAGCTTGGGCAGTACGGAGAATGGAATGGTGTCTCACAAACACTTTCTAATTTTATGTTTAAATTTTCGCAGTCAAATGTAGACTAGTGAGAAACGCTCCTTCTCCTTCCTCGTACTCAGAAAGGTGTTGGGGTTGGTGGGAAGTGCCATCAGAATTGTGAACTTTTGGGTTCAGATAATGCAGAGTATCGTTCTGAGCTCTCATGAGACAGAAGGTACAGCTTAAATTTAATGTTAAAGCTTTACTTGAAAAATGAATATGTAATTCCACATGTGATGAAGGTTCTTTTTCTCTTTAGTTGAATAATGCATTATGTTACGTTACGGTTATGCTCTGGAGTTCTTCACTATTTCCCTTCAATTTGAATAAAAAATTAGGTTTTCTCTGTGGCCATCAATTGTTTGGGAGCAGCCATTTCCAATGCAAAAGCCAAGGAAACACTCCGTGCCTTTGCTTTTCCTGCTCAAAGCTCATAGCGTTATTTATGCACAGAAAAGTCAATTCCCAACACCTTTTTGCTTTTCGACTCAGTGAATTCATTTTCATTGGCTGAATGAAATAAAAGACTGCCAGGGTCTCAATGTTAAGTTTTCTTTTTCTGTTTTACTTTCTCAGATCTGAAATCCCAACTAGCAGCACACACAGCAGTTGTTGTCATGCGACAGACTCCTTCCGTGTGCATTAGCAATCTTTAGTGCAAGGAAAACACCAGTCTAGTTCCATTAAATGTTTTGAACCATTTTGATCTGTATTCTGCACAGGGTGGTTAATGGCGGCCAGTTGCTCCATTTTCCCTTCTCCAAAATTGTTGTGCGTAGAGCAAAAACAGGAAAGCATTTATTTAATATGCTTTTCTCTGCTGACAAAATATGCCTCAATGCATAAACAGGAGCTCTGGAGGATGTACTGTTGTATCCACAGATATTTACTTCAGCCTTGAAAATCCTTTTCTTCCTGTCCTTAAAGCCTTTCCCCATATGCATCGTGGTTTTAAGCAGTGCATTGAGCTGGGCTGGCTCTTACAGCTTGGGAGCCTCTTTTAGCTTCCCACTGAGTTCTGAACACATTGTACTATTTCCAGCGATTTATTTACCACTCCAAACTTATTCAGAAGCGATTATTAAAGAATAGGACCAAGTATATGTTTATTTAGTGTATTTTTTCACTTTTTGGCTTTCTCAAAACTGTTCGCCTGCCCCTACTAGTTTAGTTGACTATTGAGTCTGTGTTCCCCTTTGCTCTTGGTATGCATTATTCACACAGCGCATAAATCTGCCAATACCTGAGGACTATTCAGAAGGAAACTATGGAGAGTTGATGAAACTCTGTCTGTCTAAAAAGACGTGTTTTAGCCCAGTTAATACTTTCATCCTGGTTGACAGTGATAAGATTACTGGAGGTGTGCTGATTACAGGCAAGACCAAACTCACATAAGGAAAATGATAGTTGCAATATATGGTATACCACAGCATTGGAAAGCAAGTCAATTTCAGTTACTATTTCTTAAGATTTGAAGTAAGCATTCTCCAGAGTCTGGCTGAGCTTGTTTAGAAATCTTGTTGAGTTCTAAGCTGTGCTGAGAAGACGCACAAAAACATAAACCGACCTTAAAACCAGCTGAAATATTTACTGGATCCCCTCAGTTGTTTATGTGATGATGGGAGTGGTGAGGAAAGAAGACTCTGGATCACAAACAACGTTTATGACTGGAAAACATTTTTTTCCTTTTTTTACTTGGATTTAAGAACAGAAACTGTATCCAGTAGCAGAACAGCCATTATGACACACTATTTTCCAGATATTACATTTAAAAAATGCTGTTCTGTACATATTAGATTAGATAAAGTGATTTGTGGTAGTTATTAGCAATGTAGCCAGGTGATACACTTGTAAACTAGATATCTAACTCACTATTTAAATGTGCCAAACATTGGTATTTTGGATATTTACTGGTATCTATATTTTACAAAATGCATAATATCCAAGTATATTCTCAACATATTTTTAAATATCAGTATCAGATATATATAAACATATGTTTCAGTTATGTGCACTAGCATGGTTCCACTTAACCATCCAGTGGCTGAAAATTTAAATTCCATCCAAAGATTTTTCATTTATTTTTCATTTTCTTCTCAAACTCCAAAGTCCAGATTGAAGGAACTGAAACAACTAGGGACCACATTTAAAAGGGTATCCAGATTTGGTTTTATTTCACTCTCCAAAGCTATTTGGGAAAGTCTGAGGGTATGTTTTCCTATGACTGAGTTCTCTCCTACATGCTGATTTTCCTGTGAGACCACCAATGCTTTATATTGTCTCTTTGTAGCTTAATTCTTCCAGATCTTGGACCCTTTGCTAGTGTTACCCATTTAAAAATAGAGCTTTTTGCAGGCACGGTGGCGTATGTGAATGCATCTCATATCCTTACTGCAGCATGAATTATATTTGTCTGGAATTAAAAACATTAAAGACTAATTTTGCTTTATGTCCTACACATACATTCTTTATTGCAAATTGCTTCATACTCTAATCTGCAAAACACAATTCTGCATGACACTGGCAGCAGGAAACTGATCTCACCATTGCAACGTTGTCATGCATTTGGAATAACTGCAGCTTTTACCTTCAAATGCTCAGTCATTTTTAAAGGGACCCGAGGACATGATATAAAAATGGAAATTTGATTAATTGAGGTATGAGAGGTGAGACAATTCCTTCTGATCATATATGTCCTTTTCTGCTCTTGATTCACGTGCTGTCTTAAAAAAGAAATGTGTCTACAATTTAAAGTGTGAACGTGAAAGCCAGGCAGAATTGGAAATGTGTAGTTTGACTTCCCTCAGGACATCGATTTCAGAAAGAAGGATGGATCCGCCATGTCAGCGTGAGGCCAAGATGACGGCCCCATGCTGTCTGATTCCCTCTTTAGCCAGTACTTGGAATTTTATTAACTATTTTTTTTCCCAGTTATAAATACCAGCATTGTCAAAGCAGCTGGAAATGTGAAGAGTAGCAGAGGAACCATAAGATCTCCTGAAGTCTGAACACAAAAGCTGTTATTTTGAAACTCTGAAAAATACACGCTAGTGTTGTATACCTCTGTGTTAACTGGAGTGTAGACCCAACATGGAAACAATACAGAACAAATAAAACACCCTAAAAATAAACTGCCTTAAAAATCTTTCAGGGGTTTTCAGATAAAAAAAAATAATAGTAATATAGAGAAACAGTCTATTGGTCAACTTTCTCTTTATTTCTTCGTTGATTTTTCACTATGTACTTTCACAGCAGATTTAATGGAGCAATGACATTGCTGCATCGCAGGATATTGGTCTGAGGTTTTAAGCAGAAGGTACTAAGAACTCGTAGCAAGATACAGTCTTGTCTCACAAAACTTGGTGTCAGAGATAAAATAGGATCAGTGCAAAATAGGATCAATAGCAATCATAGCATATGCACATGTAATTTAATTTCTATACTTTTGTGCTATTATCTTTTCAGCATCTTTTTCTTGGCCTAGAACAGTGTTTTGCAGAAAAATAATGCCTTCATAATGATATAACATAAACGGAATAAGGTTGAAGGGTCCATTGGGTTTCATTACTTCAAAGTGCTGCAGTTCTCGCATGTTATTGGCAAAATTTTGCCACTAAAATCAGTTCATGAGAGATGTTCCCAGTCAGGAATGCATAGCGGCTAGATGGTTTTAGACTGGGGTATCTGTTTGGTAGGTTAACGTGCTTGACACTGGCAAGAGTTTTGCATCTGTTTTTAAGAGGTGCATTTAGTACATGACTCTTTAATAGAATCCCTTGGAGTAAGACCAAAGTAACAAAGACCACATTAAAATACTCATGTTCTCTCTCTCTTCCCTTTTCTGCTTTTATGCCCATAGTTATTCTGTATATTGACTTCTGTGAAATAAACATATAATCCATCTTGCAAGGCAGTTTGATGTCCATCAGTGAAATAGATTTTGATTAGAAGTGGTACAGACGTTAAGACTCCCAGGTTGTCCATCTTAGGCTGCAGAAGTGAATTACATTAAGACTGCAGTTGTTTGGAATGAACCCGTAATAAATCCCTGTTCTTGTGTGGGTGAATACTGTAGTCAAATCTGTCTTCTGTGTTATGATTTCAAGGATTACAAATGATCCTGCGGGGTAAAAAGTAGAAACAACATGATCTACTTTTGTATGTATCAGAAGTGATGTGTAGCTGGTGATTTTGACAGCATCAAAGCTGTATACTGAATTTTTTTTAATTCAGGGTAATCTCCAGAAGTTGTAACTGTTATTTATATTATGGAAGAATATTACGTTGTACCAGGTCTTGGTAGGATCTTTCAAATGAGTGAACTATGGTCACTTGCTAGTAGTGTTTCTCTAATTGTATAAAATACTGTTAAGTACATGAGATAAACTGAGACAATGTGTTTGAATTCACTGTGATGTCTGTGAATTCAGTAAGATTGTTCAGCCTATGCCAGAAGGTAAGCAGTGTAACACTTATGAGAGGTAATGTGTAAAAATAAATAAAAGCATTAATTTTTTTTTGCCATATAAAACTCCCTTACTCTAGTATTTTTCAAAATGAACCACCGTTCAGTGCTGCTCAAGCTATTTTCCCTACTGTGTTATCAAGTAGGGTGATTACTTTTTATCACACATCATCAAAATGCTGCATTATGGTGACATAACTCATCAGTGAGAGTTGTTTCTGGAGATTCCATACAAAAAGAGCTTTTTAAGTATACAGACATAGTGTCAAAAGCCATTTTGTGTTTGTTTGCTATGTAGAAAAGAAAATTGTTTCCCCTTAAACATCTGGATTTTTTTCCCCCTCCTGTAAGTGTATTAGGTTTTGTGTTTTTTGTTTTTTTTTTTCCACCTAGATAACTGTGGATATTTCTTTCTCTTTGGAATTGGAACTTATATAATGCTTATCAGAGCTCCTGTTTCTCTTCCTTAAAATATCTCAGCTGCCCACTCTTACTGGACTGCTTATTCAAACCTTTGGATTTTGAAGAATGTAGATCTCTAGAAACTGTTCTAGTTTCTGAAATGTAATTTTATATTTGGACGCATAATATTGAAGATTATGATAACAAATAATAAGGAGTGATTTTAACGGAAATCAGTGATCATGAGATCATTGTATTGAAGGCTTCCCTGCATTCAGTCATAAATGGTGGTGCCACAAGGTTACCACAACTGCACTCTTGTGTCCAAGCATTCTGAGTCAATAGAGCATGAGTGGGTAAATAAGAATAAAAAACACAGTTTGTTGTTTGTTTTTAATTAAAATTGAAAATTAGAACAATGTCATTTTTGAGTCTTTAAGATGTGCCTGAGGTATTTGAGGTTTATGAAGCTTATTCGTTCATTCATTGCAGAGCACATAGATGGAACTTGCATAAGGAGGTACATGGAAACCACAAAGTCTGAGCCCATTAAAAATTCATCCCTTAATCAGAGAAGGTTTTTGATTTTAATAGAGCTACATTAAAGATGTAGAGCATAGCCTCTTGTTTCTCTTCTATGGTACAGCCATATCAGATTTGGTTAATATTTGGCTAATATCCTGACTGCATAGTATTAAGCGTTCTTGACTTCCTTTAAAGTCAGGAATTGTAGCATCTGTCTCTAATCATCTGACATTTTTGGAATTCTTGTCAAATATTCCCTTAAATAAATGATAATTTATAGTCAGGTTTGGATAAAATGCTGTTTACTCAGTCTCCTTTGCCATATCTTCTTCACCACTCATTCTCTCTAACAAGCCATGTTCTCTTTCTGCACCTTGTTCTTAAGACTTAATTTACATACACAGTAGCAACTGCCTGCTGTCTGTAGTGTGAGTACTGCATAAATTTTGATGTGTATGAATGGATTTGGTAACTAGGCTAGTGACTGAAGGGTAATTATCATTCCAAAATGTCCTAGGAAGCCAAAGAGTGATCTAGGAACCCTGGCAGCGATTTAAGTAAGTTCATGTGCTGTGCCTGAGGCAAACACTGATTAATGAAATGGCATAGTACCTAAGCAGCTCCAAAATCTGCTGAGAAGGGCTGTTTAGGGACTGATACATCGCACATTTGGACATTAATTGTCTGCAGTACACTGCGCCAGAAAGTTCCTTACATTTCTCTGTTTCTGAAGTACATGTACCCAAGAAAAGCAAAAAAAAAGTTCTTTCCTTGCCACATGGAGCAGGATGCGCTGTGGGTGATGCGATGCCTCCCTGCTGTCCCAGCCCTGCTGTCTTCATACTGCCAGGATGTGTGACCCTGACCCACTGGCTTTGGAATCAAGCAGTAATTTCTACTTTTCAGACACTTCCAAAGCACAGATGGGCTTTTGGGGCTTCCTGGCAGGATTTGTGAGGCACAGTTATTTCCAAAATAACAGTAATAGAAAAAAAAATGTATCACTGAAAGCTTGGCTTACTGCAGTTCATTGCTTGTGTCCATTAAAAGCAAAAGGTAAAAGGCCTAGGAACTGAGGGAGCCATGATACAGGGTTTATGATACATCTGCATCTGAAAGTTGCTCCGAAATTTGCAGCAGTGTTTGCTGTTCCAGAGCTGGGTGAGCTGATTCAGCAGTGAGCTTAATCCTGCACTTAAGTGAAGAGCAAGTTTACTTCCAGTTAGTGATGGGGAGATGAGAATCTGTACGCTCCATACTTTCTGAAGCACCTAATTATAAAGGGGAAAGCCGAATAGCTTGGTTTTGTTGCAGTAATAACGTTCTGACTCGCCTGTAAGCCCTGCAATGTGTTTGCCTTTCATCTGCATGCTCTGATCGATATCTGTAAGCCTCGAGTCTGTGCAGAAATCCCTCTCGTGCCTGATATTTCTGCTTCCCGTCCTCAAATTGAATTCCCCTCAGCACTTTAATAACCGTCACATTGCCTGCGTGTGGATGCGGGTGGTCTCCCACCTCTTTCCTTGAAGATTTTGGACTTTTTTTTTTCTGTTCAGGAAAACTTCCACAGAATTTCCAACCCATCATATCTTCATTTTAATGTCCTATTAAAAGTCTTGTTAATTAAACATCCTATTTTCACACATAGCTGCAACTTCATTTCTTACTGTTGGAAACCAAGTTCTGTACATTTACTATTTATTAAAAAGACAGAACTGGGCCAAGATTTTTGGGATGTGTTCATGGCTGGTGAGGAAGCACAGCAGAGTTGGTGTGTAGTGGTGGGCCCATCCTGGTGGGCAGGCAGGGTGAGCAGGTGCCTGCAGCGCTTGCAGCAATGATCTCGGCTGCTAAAGAATTCCTCAGAACTTCTGAAAAAGTTTAGGGGTCTCTGAAGCAGAAATAGCACAGAAAGAAAAAGTAGAAAGAAGGTATAATAAAGGCATTAGGATATTTACAAAGAGAATAGAAGATCTGCTCTTATGCGTGTCACACTTTAGATCTACTAAAGTTCGCTTGAATCTGCTGAATTCTGCTTGTGTATCCAGTGTCAAACAAAGCTGGGTTGGGATCCATGAGGAGAACCAGAATTTGGCTTTAATCATAGAGGATACAGTTGCTGTTTGCCCTACTTGACAAGAAATGTAGTGCAATTTGCCATTTTTTTGTGTTGTTGTCGAGGGATTAAATTAATTCATGCAATCATATATAGAGTGCATACATACGCATATTGCTGTCGGCTTGTATGCATAATAGAAGAAGGTAAGAAAGCCCCTAACATTAATCATGTGCTTGTTCACTCTGATTTTAGAATAATTATGTCTTTATTAGATACTAAATTCAGGTTCAGAATTCAGAAACAAAACGGTAATTCTTCTATGTTAGAAAATACGAGACTTATTCCAGGACTATTATTCCAGGAGAACTTTTTATATCGCACTTAGGTGATCTTCCCCTGCAATTCTTAATAACAAATAGCGATGCATTCCTTTGTGCACTGATGACACAGTGGCTCCAAAAGGCACACACGAGTACTTCAGCTTTGCGTTTTCAAGCTGAAAACAGTATCTTTATATGGGAGCAATAATTCCTTTGGGGGAAAAAATTGCAAAGTCGTATTATTTTTTTTCTGCACGAGGCTTCACATGCAGTGTTACACAGTCAGCTTTGTACAGAGCAGCTAATACACCTGGAGATTCGTAATAGTTACACTCTACATTTATATTTATTAAAGCTAATACATATTGCAAAAAGCTGAGAACTGCACCATCGTACCTCAGTTTAAACTTTTCCAGTGCAACTGGGTTTTCTTCTATTTTATGTGTGTGACTTACAAAATAATTTCTTCCCACGTTTGCCACTATTAACATTGCATTTTGTTAATTCCCAAATTAAATCAGCCTATGTTTTTTTATAGCCATAATCCTTTGTTTGTATGTTGGTGCTAAAAATAAATTTAAAAGAGGAGCGACAGGACAATGGCATTGACTGTATTAAGCTAAGTAATTTGAAAGAATAAATGCATAAGAAAGCTACTTATTCAAGCCCTTCCAGAAAATGAACTATTTAAATTTATTTCCACAGTAAGAATCTTTGAGTACTATCTTTTCAGCAGCTCAATTGCAAAGACCAGAAAGTGAATTGGAATGCTTCCACTTATGAAAACCAAGAACAGTCTTATCACACAAGATGCTTTCCATGGAATGCAAATGTTTACCATACATCATTTGAATTTTTCTCATCTGAAAAATTCACTGAAAATAAAAAACAAATCCTTCATTCTGAGAACAGTGAGAAGGACAAAACAAGTAGTCTGGATTCTGGCCATACACCATTGCTATTCAATAAAAGTATTAGCGCAAAGTCTGCAGGAAACAAAAAGGTATCATACAACCAATTCTAATATCAGCTATATCTAAAGCATCGAAAGTTTTACAAGTTTTACAACTGCTAGTTATCTAGTGTATACATTCGTATTATTGCCCTTCTTTGCACGGATTTGGACCTGCTTAATTGACTCCTCGTCCCGTACACCAAGCAGCTAATGAAGATTTCCTTATCTCACAGAGCCAGTGCTTTTGAAAAAGAGGAATCCCAATTTGGTCTGTCCCAATGCTTTGAAGTTCTGAGTGGCTCTGGTACGCTATGCAGTGACAAATGGGATATTTTAGGTGACTGTAGATTATTTCATTGGACTTAGAGGCATAAATGAGGCTGGAATGAAGCAACAAGTTGGAGCTCTTAGTTACACAGCTGGGAGAAGAAGAAACATCAAATGTGTGGCTTGGTGAAAAAATATTTTTTATTTAATCAAATGGATTTCATATCAGCATACTGCATAATCTAAGAATTAGTTCTCCCTTTATGTATCTCATTGCTGGAAAGCCCTGATAACAAAGATACTGCTTGAGAACTGCATTCTTGATTTATAGTTTTAAAATAACATTTATGCAATTCTGCCAAGTTTAAGAGAAAGTTTTACAGAAACAAACAGTCAAGGTACTTAATTGGAAAGTACAATATTCTAAAGTTACATCGTTTAGGAAGGATCATGATGCCGTTATTGTTCAAATGATTTTAAAAAATCACCTTTCCATTTTATTTCCTTTTCATTTAAAAATGTATTTACAAGGATAGTGCATATATGCTCATAAATGCAAAAGGAAGTTATATAGTGCCTGTGCTACTTGAAGTAGCACTTAGATCTGTGCAACTCTTATGAATATTACAGACACTGCACTGTATCATACAGACTCTATGAATAATCCACACATTACCAAATAATATGAAAAATATTCCACTATTCTACAAACCTTTCGATAGCAGCAGAAGGCAACGCTTTGTGATAACCTCAAACACTATGAATAGTACTAATAATACACAATAATTCATTGTGGTGCCAAAACTGTCCATCCACCAAACCAAATGTCACTTTTGTAATCCCAGACAGCAGAACTGCTTGGTAAATGGAGGAGTTTTGCCAATGAGGTTGCTCTGGAATGCTGTTCTGTGTCCTTAACACAGAGGAATTTCTGTTCCTAGTGCATTTGAAACTTTCCTGAACATCATTTGAAGAAATTTCACAAACAACTAAGTCTTCCTCTGGTGTTCTGGGGGCTGTGCTGCTCCCATGCTTTTTGCAGACATTCCTTTATGCATATAGCTAAACAGAGGTTTATCAGTGTTACAGTAGTTTTCATAACTGTGAAGGAGAACATCAACTGGCTTTTTACTTCGAGCACAAGAAATTGATGGTCAAGGCAATGCTGTGGAGCAGATTCTTTGTCGTGTTCACCACCGTTGTACCATGAATGCAGAAAGCAATCACAAATTCACATCTCTTCTCCCTTCCCTGCTCCCTACACTGGAGAAGGAGAGGGCCTGGTTTTCGGATGTGGGGCTTAGCCTGTTCTCATCAGCTGCAATCACTGAGGACAGGCAGAAAACTCTCCTTGGTTTAAGGTTCATCATACCCTTGGACCTGATCTGGAGTGTTATGAAGCATGGCATGAAGAAATCTGTTCCTTCCAGCAGCTACGCTTAGCAAGCATCTAAATTGCTTTCTCAGGAACTCTCACAGTCAGAGATTTACCCTGGGACTTTACTTACAAGATTGGAGTCATCCGGATGGAGAACTGCGAGCAGATGCAGCGAGGAGCAGCAGCACATGCTCAGAAACCCATCGCAGAGCTGCTCAGAGACACCAGAAGAGCCATGGAGGCATCTGGGAAAGGTTGTCAAGCATGATTTAGTCTCAGTTTTAAAAAGTCAGGCATGCATTGAAAGGCCTAATTTAGTTCATATTCATTTTCTTTTTAACTGTATCCTTCCAAGGCCACAAACCACATCTTGAGAATGAGAAGTGTTCTCCAGGTCTCTAGAATGGCAAGACGCTAACGTTGCTGAGATAATAAAATGGAAATGACTACTAATAAAAAACATGAGAACATCATGGTGCTTCTGAAAACAAGCAATATATCATCTTTATTACATAAGTAGCCATCTCTCTTACTTGATGTCAAACCTTAAAAATTTGTTAATCAATTGGCCATATGATGTTTATCTAGGTTATATTGAAAACCTAATGAATAATCTTGGAATTGTTAGCAGTTATCCTTAGGAAAGAATGTGGAATGTGAGTTTGAGAAGCAAAAAAAAAAAAAAAAAAAGTAGGAAATGCCATGCCTATTTTCTAGAAAGGGAAGAAAATTGGAAATGAAATGCCAGTCAGCTTACCTCTCCTTCTTGGAAAATACTGTAATAAGGTACCAGAAAACTAATGTTATTCTCCTAAACAAAAACCAAAGGTCATTTAATAACTTGTGTACATATATATGCCAGAAACAAAGTAGAGCAACGTGAGTCGTGTATCTTGATTTTGACAAGACTTTAATATTGCCTCGTAAGTCACAGGAAAGTCTGGTCTGCTAGAAATTACTAAGAATGCAATGGAAAACTGAAAAATTGAGAATAGTCATCAGCAGTTCATTGCTAAAGTGAAATCATTTGTAAGATGTGCAAGATTCTCATCCCGGCATGATGAGCCAGCCTGCAATCTTGGAGGCTATCCTAATTTTAGTCTACGGTGGTTACAAGGTAGGTATTTGGAAAAAGACAAATTCTGAGCAAAACCATGAGCAATTTTGCAACCTAGGCTGTTGACAGAACCTTAAATAAGCTCTTTTAAAATGTCAGTCTTTTCCAGTATAAAGAACAGTTACCTTTAGTTGTAGTGCTCAGAATGCAGTAAATCCATTGCCAGCACTTACTGAACTAAAGCCTCAATGCATAGGAGGAAAATCTAATAATTTTTCACCTATATCTTTATGTTACACTGGAAATGATGTGCCTGCCCCCCCCCTCCTTTATTCTATATTGCATACCAAAATCTGTCTTTATATGTTTCACAGAACAGTAGTTTAGTAGAAACTACACTATTTTATGCTATGCTGACACATAGTGAATCATACTTCCTGCTAGTCTTTATTGCAGAAATACATCTTTTGCTTGTTACTATTAAAGAATGTTTGCATGTATCTCCAGTTGTTTAAACTTCTTGGAGATCTACTGCAACCACTGTAGCTGGAGACAGCTATTTATCAGTAGTTCTTACTGTTCAGTAACAAAGAGCATTACACCATTGGTGACTACAACTGACTACTGGAAGGTTGTATTTTGTTTTATTGAGGTCAAGGTGGTGGATTCTTATTTCAAAGAAACCAAAAATTGCCATGCAGTGACTGTAAAAGTGTGGTTTTCAAAGCTTTGAGATGTGAATTTGCAGAAAGCTCAGAATGCTGTCTGTCCATTTTGATTTCAGATCCTTATGACAAAAATTGTGTGCAATTTTTTCTTACTGCCTGAAAAATACAAAGAATACCTGCATTTAAAGGACATTAAGTACTCTGAGTAAGCATGTAATTATTAAATATTCACAGTGTACAACGTTTAATGTGCACAACATTGAATATGCCAAAGTATAATGCCATAATTATAGCTCCTGTAATAATTATGTTTTATTGTGGCTTCCTTACTGTTTTTATACCGACTTCCACAGTTGGTATAAGCTTTTAAGCAGATGCCTTAGTTTTGCCCTTTGCAGCTTCTAGCAGATCGCTGCTGTGTTGATTCTGCAGTCGTTGTCAGCTATTCAGCAATCTTATTTTTCTTTTACTGTTCTGGCAGAGATGAACTGCAAAGTTTTTAACCTTCCATTTTCCTGCTACTTATTTGGCTGCTGGAAGCCAAGTTTAAAGCTTAAATAGAAGAGCAAGCATATCCTCAACAGTAACACATTTTTCTTCTCCCTGGAGTTCCTGAAAGAACTATTTAAAGAGTGCAATGCAGTTACTGTGGGCACACAAAAAAGTCTAAATTGTGATTTCTTTTAAAATTAACAATAGCTTAATTTCTGTAACTCAAACCTCCAAACAAAAACTTGTTTTGTAGGTCTAAAGTATAGTATAGATTTCTCATAATGGATACAGAATATATAGATATCTGTGCATAGCTAGTTTATAGATAAATTGTATAAAGAAAAGGATAAGAAGTGTGTGTGGGCCTGTCTGCAGGACATGGTGCTGGAAGCCCTCTGAGGGTTTGCTCTGATTGCTGGAGGATAGGAGGCAGCAAGGGATATTGGGGCTGCAGAGTCAGGGCTTTGTTTTGTGTGGTGGTGGGGAGATCTGGGGACATAAAATGCAGCTTGGAAGAGAAAAGGCATTATTAATTGTAATGCACAGAGTAGCATGTTTGTCTTCTAGAACTGAGTACTTCCTTGCAAAACAGGCAATATCTGTAGTTCTGAAGTATAGTACAATGCCTCAGATGTTGTTTTAATGTACACTGGTTGGCCTCTGCACCGTTTTACCCCTAGGAGGTAAATTCAATTTAACAGTGGACGTGCATAATTTTGCATTTGTTGGCTCTACATGTAAATGTTTGCAGAAAATAATGCAAATGTGGAAATGTTAGGCATGCGGAACTGCAGTTGTGTTTCGGCCAATTTTGATGTCCTTTTTCTCTTGAAGTACATTCTTGTTTAAAAGCAATCTCAAGGACCTCTTTTAAATCTGCATTAAATAGATGAGATATGGTTTAAAGCAATAAAGCATTGAAATTCAAAGCACTGGGGTTTGCTCATCCATCCTCACAGGTCACCTTAGCGTTATCCTGGACGTCTTGCTGCAGGCTCCCATAAGGCTTCCCTGGCAGCTTGTTGTGGGACTGGGATGTGCAGCACGGTTGGAGCAGTGCAGGCTGCCCAGGGCTGGGAGCAGTGTGGGGGCTGCTTTTGTTCATGCACAGGAACTTGTGTTCTTTCCTCGCAGCCCTCTGCAACTGTCCCACTGCAGTAAAACCAGAGGGAGGAAGTAAGTTACATCCACGACCTTTTAGGTGAAGCCAGCTAAACAGAGGACTCTGGGATTGTCTGTAGAGCAATGTCATTTGGTCTTGAAATGGGGTTCTGTGATTGGAACAGTCCCTATCTTCATGTAGGCACTGCTGGCTTATTTGAGGCGCTGGGGAGCAGAATTGGGATTATCTACTTCAAAACCTCAGGCTGTTGAATGAGCTGAAGGAGGAACTTCAGTACATCAGCTGGCAGAGGGATCAATCAGCAATCAGCCCTGACACATCTCCCGAGATCCATATCTATGAGGCGGTGTGGATGTGTGCCTTCTCTTCTGCTCATTCCCATACACAAGCACTCAATTAAAGAGCCATGCCATGACTTTTTTCCCTCAGTGATTTCTTTTACTTTGCACAGAGTGTATTGAGCTAATGTGTAGACTTAGGTATATTGAATAACTGAGGGCTTGCATTGCTGTGTAATTGTTTTAGCGTTAAGAAGTGTGATAGCCCTTGGTTCAGCTTCTGTTTTGGTTAAATATTAGCATTTCCACGATGTGCTGTCGCTGTCACAAAACAGTAGGCTACTGTGTAAACTTATCTCTGCCTATTGTGTAAAGGATCTTATCAACAAATGAGAAATTATCTGACCAAGTAGTACAAACCTGCAAGAAATATTCCATTGTTACTGAGTTAATGAGTCTTGCTGTTGGTGATAACTTTTCTGATTGTTTTATGTGTTTTGGGAAGGATTGCACTAAATGCATGTTTTAGCTGTTAGTTTTGTATGCAAAGATCATAGAGATAAATCAAGACGTGTGCCTGAGCATCCCATGTAATTGTCTTGTTGCATCTCCTATTCATTAGCTCTGCTCTCAACTTGGCTCTGAAGTTGGCACATCTTGCTCTCATCAGCCTCACTACTCTGGCTGTCATATGACCCTTTTCTGTCATTCCTTTTTGTCAAATTTTCATCTTGTGGAGAATAACCTGTTATCTCCTGTTTCCTTTGACGAAGTAGTCCGCAAAGATTTATTTGAGCGTTATTTTAGTTTGCCATCTTTTGAATGTAATGGCAGCACTAAGAATATGGAAGTTCAAAATATAAGCTTGAGTCTAATTAAAGGATCGTGGGGTTGCATTTTTCTTTCTCGTTAGCATTCTGTTGATTCTGTTTTCTTTCTCTGTCTCCCTGTACCCTACACATTCAGCTTATAATAAAAGTTGGTTCTTGAATACAAAGAAGTGTATTAATACACCTGGGAAAAGCACGTACAGGAAGGAATTGCATTTTTTTTTCTCCAGCCTAGGTAACCTATAATGGAATGTTTCACTGTCTTTACAGAAATAATCAAAGGATCCTTTCAACACTTATAAAGATTATTTAAGATGAAAATTAAGTAAATGGATTTATTTGCTTGTTTCCAACTGAAAAACAATCTTCTCTGTTAACTTTATACATCTGCAGCCAAGCGATAAGGGCGTTCTAATGTTTTCCTGCATCTACCTTTTGATTTTAATGTGTTGTAGGATTAGGGGATGGCTGATGCTGCTGTTACGAAAATGCGAGCGAGTAGAGATCCTCATTATGGAGTGAAGTGGATAAAAAGAGTCAGTAACTAAAGGTGATGGAACTGTTGTGCCTACTGTCCATTATCTCGGTAATAGCACCTCTTCTCCAGATGAGGGGATTCTCAGGGAGCAGCGTTTTGCTGCGTTGCAGGAGCAAATCCCTAAAACCTCTGCAGCAGAAATGTCTGCAAGTAGGGAGATAAATATGTGAAGACAGATTGCAGTAAAGACTTTGGGGGCATCAGAGGCTTCCTGTTCTGGTCTAACTATTATGTAGAATTACTTGCATCGGCAAGATGTTGAGCATTCTGCTCACAGCACAAGCAGTGTAAGCTGGGCTGGTAATTCGCATGCGTGCTTCCCAGGATTTGTGAGTTCTTTTGCCATGTAACACATAGCTGAATATTTCTTCTGCACTGAAAATAAAAATGCTCTGCAAAGCATATTGTAGCCATAAAATCAAAGAAACAAAACTGCATCTACTGACAATTCGGGGTTTCATTTCCCTGCTCAGTAGGCGTAGTGTTTATGGATCATCCAGCAAATGTAAACAAGGCAGTCTCTCAGATGCATGCTCTGTATTGCTCATCCTTAGAGGGAAAGCGTGGTGCTTAGAGCTGCAGGATAGGATGGAAAGGAGCTGAAGTTCTTTGCCTTCTATGTTACCTTTGGGACTATTTGAAAGTAGAAGTTGCTGTCATTCTAGCAGAGGATTGGAAAGATTTACTGCTCAGGCTTTGGCCTTCTGACTTGCTTCAGCTTTACAATCAGAAGGCCTGAAGATATGTTGCTGCCCCACACAAGGAAACGTGTGTCATTAGCCTCAGAAGTCAAATAAGCAACAAGCCACACACCCACGCATTGATTTCAGGTAATTTAAAAAGAAATGGATTTGATAAGTAACCTATCGTCCTTTTTTTGGCAACACCACCCAAGTTGAAAGCAAAAAATCTATGTGGCCTGTTGCTCCTCGAATCATATGTTATTTACATTTTAGTTGGCTGCTGGAGTTTTCTTTATGAGTTTGAAAGTCGAGGGCTGTAACCTGGTTTCAAATACAAAAGAAATGGATCCCAGGAGGAAGCTATACTTCTAAAGGCTATCTTCCAGAACACTTTATTTTAAAAGATGTTAATGCACGCACTGGGGTTTCGGAGATTTTAACACAGAAGTGCTGTAGTACATTGTACGATTTAGTAAGAATAGAGGGCTGCTGAAAGCTTCCCTCTGTGCACACCTCCTTTTCTTTATGCACAGGTGTAATTATTATACACAGGTAACTGCTGTCCAAGTGTTTGAAGGAGAGCTGCTCAAATCATGTGGTTTAGGTAGAGCTACATCTCTCTTTCCAGTCTCTTCTATGAAGCCTCCCATGACTTCCCACTTTTGAGAGTTCTGCAGCTCTGCTGTGCCACAGCTCCATGTATGTTTGCCTCGTTTATTAGAAAATAATGTTTATTTTCTGAAATTTTTTCACATGCGTAATTTTTGAAATTAGTAATGCGTAGCACAGACCTAACTCAGTAATTAACGTGCTCCTGATAGAACAGTATTTTCCAGTTGTTTATTTGGTCTGTTTCCTACAACACTGTCAGAAATCAGCAGAATTGCTTTGAGTACAAACCACAGCATAAAGCGCCACCAGGATGTTATGCTATTTTCTATATCTTTCTATCCCAAAGTTGACAGTGTTTGGCTCCATATGGATGTTCCACATATGGTTGTATGTACCCAACCTGGCCTTGCTTTTCTGTCGCTGCACGTCTCACTTATGCTAGCAGTGGGCAGCCACTGCATCCTTTCAAGGTTCTGACAAAGTTCCGTGTTTCTTTTCAGTTTTCTGTCTTTTATTGTCTCAAACTTGAAATGCTTCAGAATGTTTGCGTTAATGGCAATGAAATGTTTGTTTACCTGACTTGAAATGTCTGTGTTATTTTCAGTAATAACCAGGATTCCATGGGGTTGGTGGTAGGCACGTCTGCTACTACGTGTAACTTCTTGGTACAAAGTTGTAGATTTAAATAAGATGGGATTCTGCTGAAGGAAACGGTACAAGACCATGAGTTACTAGAAAGCTGGTGTTTGGAAAGCAGCGCTCACCTGTCCAGTTTGTATAATTCAGGAGATGTTAAAGCAGTTGAAAATGAGTAGAGAAGATGATGTTTTGCCTAAAGTCAAAACAAAATGCCCTACTGTCAAACTGCAAAGCAAAGAGGAAAAGTAAAGAGCATTAAGATTTAGCACTTGCATAATCCTCTACATCTTTTGAGTGCTAGAGGTATTAACTATTTAAGCTTCTTGATAAATTTTTCAGCAAAAAGAAATACATATATGTATTATCCTTTTTCTCTCTTGGCAGAACATAGAAACCAAAAGGCTAAATAACTGACTCAAGGCTACGTATCACTGGCAAAAACCTGGGTATACATGGCTCCCAGGTCTCTGCTCAATTCACAGTGTACAGCAAAAATATATGTCTTTATGGTGTGCAAGTAAAAATGAGTACACAAGATCCCTATTTTGATGTAGACAGCAAACCTCTACGCTATTGTACAATAAAAGTGTACTGTGAATTTGCAGCAATAACACAAATGCTGGTCTCAGCAAACTGCAATACTGTACACAGATAGCAGTAGCTGTTGTATTGATTCAGGCCGCTAAATCTTTAATTATCTTTCCTAGTAAAACTTGTCTAAATAAATTGCTCTGGTGCTGCCCAGTACTACTGCTTTGTGCAGGTGGCAGCAGCAGAGGTTCATGCTTGGGTCACATGCTACTTTTTACCATATCCAACTGTTTCAACAAAGATTTGGTACTGATAAAAGGAGAGCTAACACATATAAATAGTGATGGATGTTACCTCTGGAGCTTGACATTCCCTGCTATTCCACAAAACAAGTGTGTAGTAAGCTATGGCTCTGCAAATTTCCCTATCCAATGAAACTCTCCAGTTTATTTCAACATATTTGTATATTATTTGTTCATGTTTTTTTCTCGCTTGTAAGACCAGTATGTGTGGCTGTTTCATCACTGCTGTTACACAGTGTTTCATGACTATAGCCAGATTTTTGTCAAAGCACTGTATCAGCTCTGAGTGTACTGATGTATACTATGGGCATAGCTTCAACTGAGAAAACTGACCCAATGTTTTGGAGAGAAATTTAATCTCAAAGCTGAGATGTGAATTCTTATTTTCAAATGCTGTGGGTACTGCAGCTGCTGTGATGCAGACTTTTGGGTCCCTGAGACTTGGTATGTTCATCCAAAAAGAGCCATGTAAAATCTTATTCTCAGCTAACCAATGGGAGAAGAGAGACAATTTTAAATTAGAGGAATGTGGAATCAAGAATAGAATGGCAGAAATGGGAATAAACTAATGCAAAAACATAAATAAACAGAGGCCAGAAGCATCTAAGTAGGCAAAGTTATGGCGTGTCCAAATTTATCTGTTAAAGATGCTATTTGGAGGTTGAAGTTTTCCTTCTGTCATTGTTGTGTAATGATTACCTTTGCATCACATTGCCCTGTGACAGAGCTGCGCCACTGCTGCTTTGTTTTATGGTTAGTGCAGTTTGCAGTCATGCCTCATATTTGTATTTATTCAGTAGTACTCCTATGCTATGAAGATGTACTATTCTTCAGCAGGAACCTCTTTAATACCTGACTGCAAACCATGATAGCACATGCCATTATGTTGACATATTTTATCAGAAGTGAAGATGCAATTTAATAATAGAACTTCTCCATTCACAGTGAAGGAAAAAAAAAAATCTGTGTTTTAAACAAAATAAATACAACACCTCGAATTATCATTTCAGGAGAAATATCATAGAGTGGAGCAATATTCATGTCTAGTTGTATCTGCAAATTGGCTTATAAAATCCCAAATGGTTACAAATAGTCTTTGTGCTTGCTGTCAATGGAGTCAGCCAGCTGTGTAGATCAACCACCTGTGATACTTTCTAACTGCAATGCTTTGTTTAAATTTTGCACTATTCCTCTTTCCAGTGGTTGCTAGCTATGACCATAGCAACAGATAGTGATGTGGAGTTCAGTGTGCTGATTATATGATATAACAAAGAAAGAAGATGATAGGTACTCTGTTTACACAGAAATATCTTGAATTCAGTAACAATTTTATATGAAGAGCAGTCTGGAGAAAACTGACTTACTTTACTCCTAGTTTTTGGTTTCTGTTGTGGACTCAGATGCATATTTTATCTTGAAAGTCTGGATTTTGCTTTAGTTGGAGAACTGCTGTTGTGGTTGGGGCAAACATTCATCAGCGTGGTTCAGTAAGATGACACCCAAGAGCTGCGTTTGAAGCACACGTAGGTATACATCTATCAGCTGCACTAAGTCTTGCCACTTAACATTTAATATAATAACATTTAATAGCAATTTTTAAAAACTGTCAAAAGAGTATGATAATAAGTAAGTTGTATTAAATAAGAATTAAAGCTGCTGAAAATCTGAGGGAAGAAAAAGAACATTTAAAGATAAGCAGTGCACGTATGATTATTGCTCCTCGTTTGGGTTTGTAATTGCTTGGTCCTGGACTGGTAGTGTTGTCTTGCTGCAAACATCTCTTTCATGATCAGTTATGTAGTGATTATCTGGGGCTTTGTTTTGTTTCATCTCTTGACCAGTAATTGTTTGGGATGACTGATCTGAGAGTCCCTTCTGGGAAGCTCCATCTCAAAAGAATAGAAATAAGATTTTCTGAGGGCAAACTGCTAAGATTTTTATAACAAGACTCAGTCTTTGATAGTTCTGCTTAAATCAGAGGTAGTTCTTTGCAGCAGCCTTGTATGTAAGCACCAAGCCACATTAAAACACATGGTAGTTTTTCTGTTTGCTAGATTTTTGCTTCTTGAGTCCTCTCCTGTATACTGTGTTTTCTGGGTTGCTGTACAGGGCTTGATGTCAGCTTTTGGTTTTTCATTGTTTCCTTTTTCAAGGGGGTTAATCTTTTTTAGTGTGGTATTTTTTTATTTTGTTTGCATTTTTTTTGTAAATCACAATTACAGACTCACATTAGGTCTGCGATATGCTGCCATTCCTAAAGTTTCTGTCAAAGCTATCATCCTGCCTTGTAGCTCAGCAGTCAGTTAGTCCTTTTCACATACAATATTTTGAACTTGTGCATTGCATTGCAAACTTCAATATTGTGACATGATATCAATGCATGTCCATTTTTGGAATTCTAACCATATATGCCAGAGCATTTGGGACTCTATCTGTGGGTTAAGTGAAATCTGCACTGATGGAAATGTGAAAGAAGGCCATGCAGATACAGGCCCTGTGGGTTTCCCCCTGATGGCAGTGCCCAGCCTGGCAGGGCATCACCCAGTGTTCCACTCACTGTACACAGGATGGGCTTTGCACAATGTGCCCATGAGCCAACGTGGGGCACAATCTCAGCAGCCTTTCTAAACCAAGGTCTTGTTACCTCCAATACCACTGCTAGAGAACAGGGAAGCCAGGCTCAGAACACGAAATCCTGCCTTCTCACTCATTCTGTCCCGGAAATAGATGTGCCAAAATCAAGCTGTCACCCTTGTGCATTGCTGTCAGTAGCTGGGCTGCTTTCATTGCAGGGTGGTACTTAGGCTGTGTGGGCCATCATGCCTGCTTTCGTTGCTCTTGTTTAACCCAGGTTTGCTTTTGTGACCAGTAATCCCAGTCCCTTTTAGAACGACTTGCTGTGCACGGTGTAGTTAGAGAAGCGAGGCTAAAAACTAACACTGATGGTAAAATGAATGCATTAATTTATGTGGCTGTACTTAATATTCAGCAGCTGAATAGGTATAAATTTTTTATTTTTAGATGATTTGCAGTCATAATATAACTGAAACCTGAGTACTGTTTTATAAACTTGGCATCCAGTCAGCTCCTACTGCTTTGTTGCTATGGACATGTTGTTCTGTAGCAGACACACTAATATTTTGTGCTGTGATTGAGACCTGAAAAACATGCACTGTTTGCATATATTTAAATAACTGCGATTAATAATTTCCCCTCAGAATTGGAAGACACACGAGTGGGGAAATGCTCACTGCTAAGCCACGCAGGCACTGCCCTGACTCAGGATTTCGCTGCACAGCTGTGATTTAACTGCAACCTTCTGCCTTTTTTCAAAAGGGCATTTCCATAGGGGACGTCCCAGTAATTGCAGTGTCAGTGCTCCATCATCTCTCCCTTGCCTCTTAACATCACTGCTGCTGGGTGGGCTCTGCTTCCCGGAGAAAGATCGGCTCATGCTGCGCTATGGGAGCAAAAGTTTTATAAGGGCAGCAGAGGTCTTTCTGCAAACAATATCTGGTAAAGAGGGATTTGATATTTGTTTTAGCTAGAGGAAAAGAGGCCTTGTGAAGGGCCGTATTTGCTAAAATACTGCACCCTTGCTCAGGAGCAGATGGCTGCTTTCTAAGAGAAAACCTCATCAGGTCACTGTGCAATTTTCATTTGGTGATGTTTTTGTAATGCAGTGCTATCTATTTGTTGTGTAATCTGGTAGGCTAATACTGAACACATTTCCAACTTCTCTGCATTATCTACTTGGAGAGCAGATTTTTATATTTTCCATTAATAATGGTTTGTAATGTGAAATCCACCTATTTAAGATACTACAGAGTTCATTTTTGGTATTTTCATAAATGATCCAATTTTCAGAGCAAGAAAAATTTAACTGCAAACATATTGTCTTAAATACCTTAATAGCAGCACTTCAGAAAATGATCATTATTTCTAAAGGCTCAGTCTGATGTTCACATAATTTCCAAAAGCCTTCCATCAAACTTGAGAGATATTTGCACCACAATTTTTTTCGAGTACTGGGCAATCCAGAAGTCTGCAATTAAAAAAAACCCGGAGCATTTCTAAGTGCTTAATTCTGGCTGCAGCAAACAGAAGTCTTGGAAAACTCAGGAGGTTTCTATTTACATCTTCAGATCCTTAGAAGAACTGGATGGATAACATTACTGATCTCCATCATTCTTACGCTTTCCCACCTATGGTGTCAGGATATCTGGGCAAGCAGTCCATCACGGGCAGGGTTTGAAGCCTTCACTTAGAGATCCATCTATTGTAGTCTGTGGGTGCTGTTGTGACATACTGGCATGGAAATACTGGCATGGTACTCCCATAGCTGCTCAACACACTGCACATCACTGTGTGTGTACTGGCTCCTGTTCCCCACAGGCTTCCACTGAGCTCTGAAGGCTGTTAAAGTATCTTCTATCAAAACATATGATTTAAAACGCTTCCTTCCTTATGTGTAAGGAACCCCAAGGGATCAGTCTGCTTCATTTACCTGCTAGTTGTTCTGTCTTGAAAATATTAGATTAAGTTTGGTATCATTAAAAAAAACAACAACAACAACAACAAAAAAAAAACGACAATATTTATGTATTTCATCAAATCTGTACTGGGTATGAATTTCTGAGAGGTCCACTCCATCTGCTGCTGTTGTCCTCCTCAAACGTGCCAGTGAGCTGAGCAGCCGGGATGTGATTTCCCTTCGAACATCAGTGCGGTGCTGTCATAACGTAGAAGTTATAACAGACAATGAAAACAAACAGTGAACCCAAGGGAATGCGTGAAGCCAATTTTAGGGCACTCCATGCAGCTGTTGTGCAAAATATGGTTGCAACCCTGATAAGGGCTGTGACATGAATCTTCAGATGGTTTGGAAACACTGGCATTAATGAGTCCTTAAAACGTGACTAATTGATTTTCCTGATGAGCACAGCTCTCGATCTAAATAGAACTCCAAGTCTTTGGCCTCTGCACAGCTGTGCCTTACCCATGCATGTTTTTAGAGGTTGAAACCAAAACCTTTGACTTTTCTCAGAATTTTTAATTATTGACAACTTATGTTGGGGTTTTGAATCTAACATGGATCTTTCTTTGAAATCTGATGACCCCAAAGAACTGCCTTCTACTATTATTTTATCCTCTAATTATTTCTCTCTATGCAATGAATAGAGAAGTTATGCTCAGTCCTTCTGCATGGATGTTTTTCATTTCAAATCTACTTAGGCTCACATAAACTTTGAAATGTGTATGCATTTCACCCACAAATGTTATTTTGCCACAGACAGAGGTGGTACCAGTGTGCTTCTCACCTGCAATTGGAGATCAGCTTTAAAACATTCAGCTTCAGCTGCACCTTCTCCCAAAGCAGTCTGAAATGTGTTTCAGTATTTTCAAAGAACTCTTCTAGCGCTGTGTCCTTTAGAATTAATGTAATTGCATTGTCTTTTAATATTCAATTATTAGCACTTCATTGGATTTTTATCTTTATTTGCTTTATCAAATGTCATATTAATTGCACTTTATATCCCCACTCCGTAAATCTATCACACTGCCTTTGATTTTCTAAGTCAATTAAGCAATTACAGGTTCATTGAATAAAGAAAAGAAATTGTACTGAGATATTTCTTACAGTTTAGTATAATAAAAATCATCATCAGTAAAGATACTGCAAATAAGATCTTCAGCTGGTGTGCAGTGACTGACTTCAGTACCACCACCAGAGCTGAAAATACAGCCTCACATCTTTTTCAGATCTTTTTCAATTGGTATCTACCAATAACCTTATAGCAGTTCACTGTTCTTTGTATCCACATTAGGAAATTGAAGTGATAGGAATAACAAACACAGCGTATGGACACTCTTCTCACTGTTATATCCTATGCCAGCTCCTGTATGTGAAAATCAGTATACTATGCTGGGAATCTGATTCCCCCATTGCCTTAAAACACTTTTTCAAAGCCAAATAATTTCAACTTATTAATGCTGAAAACACTTTGCTGAAACAGAAAGAAGACGAGCAGGGAAGCTCAGTATTGGCTGGCCACCTCGTTCCTGAGTGTCAGCCTTTAAATAGCTTCACCTGTTGAGGAGGTTCCCAATAGCACCAGCTTTACAGCATCCTGGTGTGTGCTGGGACTGTCAGCCCACATCATGCAGGGTGAGGCTGCCTGCCTCTGCTTTTGTTTGCTATTTTATGTGTAACTTCTTAAAGGCATTTAAACTGTTTGCATTTTAGATGCTGTAGTTTTTTGTGTGTCACCTTAAACATTTTACATGATCTAAACTGAGAAAAAGCCTCAAAGCACTGCACATCTAAAGTGTTGTGAATGTGTTTGAAATGAGGTTATTTTGGATCTCCTAACGTCTTGCCAACAAGTATCATGTGATTCTGTCAAGTCTGAAGTACTGTACAATTTCTGCACAGTGAATGCCATTCTTCTGGTTTCAGCACGGTCTCTCACTTTCCCAAACAGAGCCATAACGCTGGAGAATCAGCTGGTGATCCTTGCGACATCAGTGGTGGATGCAGGAGGCTACTATGTCCAGGCTGTCAATGAAAAGAACGGCGAGAACAAGACAAGCCCACTTATTCATCTCAGCATAGCGAGTAAGTATCCAGATACACAGAGATGTGCCGCGGTGCTGGGGTTACAGGAGGAGTTCACAAAGCTCTGCCCTAATAGAGCCTTTCTAAGAAAGGATTCAGTCCTTAAAGGAGATCTCCTGGTTGGTTTGAAATAGCTTGTATGATCAGAGGGACCTAAGGGAGCGTGAGCCTGAGACAAATCAGCCTTGGAGCCTTTTGTCTGGGGGGGTTATATTGTGCCAGGCAGGTATGTGATGGTATTCCTCACTGTTTGTTGTGAAGTTGGGATTGCAATTTCTTTTTCATGCAGGCTTTGATAATGTATTGGTTTCCATTGTATGTAAGTAAACAAGTCACTCTTCTGAGTGCAGTTTTATTAATGAGTCTGTTCCCAGACTCTGATGTTATTTTTACCTGGAGTTATCGTGGAGTCCCAGGGAACATGCATTTCATTGTTATTACTTATTATTTTACATTGCACAAATTGTATTAACACCTACCATTACAGAGGCATTCCAGAAGTGGGTTTTACTGCAAAGGGGAAGGAAATACAGCAGAGCAATGGAGTCAGAAAGGTTTCTGCACATCATATATTAACATGCATGTTCAACAAAACTGTGCAGATGTAAAACATTGTTAAGCATCTGGTAAATGTTTGTGTAAAACCAATATTTTTATTTAGGAATGTAGGAATGTTTGATTCCTTTTGAGGATATTAAGTTGAGGTGTTTTTAAGGTGGCAGTGAGGTAGGGATTATGTTCCTCTTTTTGATTCTAGAGATGAGGAAGAGGTGACTGGTTAAATGGTCTATGAGGCTGGCAGTGTTATGGACAGGCTGCTCTTTTGGTTTACTCTTATAGAGGATGTAGGATTCTCAGCTCTAGACCAATTAGCATGATCAGATGCCTTTTGATCTTGGAAATTATGAGGTTTGAGACAGCCCGCATGGCTATCTTCTTTAGAGGAACAAAACTTGGGAGCCTGGGTTTTGGGAAGGAAGCCTCTCACATTGCTGTTCATAGTATGCTTATGTTTGTCAGAAGCTCATATAAAATGTTACGTTCCTATGAAACAATTTCTAAAAACAACATTTTTTTGTAATAAAAGTCCTCATCAGATTTCAAGGAAAGTTGTTCTTAAGCAAGCAGTGGAGCCCTGCTGGTGGGTCCAGCAGTGCATTGTGCACAGAGTCACTGAGGGCAGAATTTACATGCTGTAACAGAGAGCAGGAGAAACAAACCCATGTTTTCTTCCAGATATGTTTATACAGTAAATGAACTTCTCATGGGTTTTGCACATTCTCCCGAACTGGAAATAATACTGCAAATCCACTTGTGTGAATTCTATCTGTGCCATGGCATGTAGATGGCAAACATTATTATTTCTGACAGTATAAAGAGGTTTGCTAACACTTCAGTAATTTCATTTTTAAAGCAAATTTGTATTGTTTGTATTATGTGACCAATAATGTACTTCCCACTTTAATTTCATATCTTAATTAATGCTAGGAATAGTCTGTGATCACGCTTGCGTAACAAGTTCTATGCAAAGCAGAAGGTAATATCAGCATGTGGAAAAGAAAACACTTCAAAATGCTTGCAGACTTGATACTATGAATGCTAAATCTATCTGGGATGTGAACAATAGGAAAGCGGCAAGATGGAATGTCAAATATGGATTTGCTTGTTAGAATGAATCTTAGCCAAAGAGGACAATTTAAAACTTAAGAAGTGAATTTAATACACTGAACCTGTGTGCTTAATGCTGTGTGAGTTAAAGAAAGGCTTTGGCCTTTCTTACATTGTGGTGTTTGTAAAGAAAATTAGATTGACATGGCCATTGTGATCTTTGATCTAAGAAAGAAAAGAAAGATGGAAGTGAATAAACTATTTCTGTCTAATAATAAAGCAGTTGGGCAAAACTGTGGTCCTGAGTGAGTGAGTGAGCATGCAGGCAACGCTTGCAGAAAGATGGTATATTTTAGAAAAGTAATAAATAATTTCAGCAAGTAGTTGGAAACAGATTCTTAAAGAGAAATCTGAGTCTGGAAGACATTACATTGAACTGGCTGAAGTTTATCAGATTTTAAAACTGATGGCACTTCATTTTCTGTTAGGACGGGTCTAAGATAATCAATAATAATAAGGGTAAAAAAAAAAGAACAGTTTCATTATATCAAGTGGAAAGTGGAATATCCAATTTCTGTGTGAGTACATTTATATATTAATTGAGTGCAACCTTGCGACATGACTCGGCGCACATTGCCACTTTTATTGAGGGCAGAAGGAAAAAACTATAGATAATTCCCTGGGTAGTCATCCACAGAGAACACTGTTAGAGATGCACAGCTTGTTATGCCAATGTCCTTCAAGGAAGGAATTAGACTTGCTCCAGCCTACATGAAAAGCACATCAACAGAATCAGTCTGACAGCAAAGTTGTCCTGCTCTGTTCCCAAACGTGAGGCTGGCTCTAGGATAAAGGGACAGTCATGAGTTACAAGGCTTTATACTGCAGATCAGATTCAAAGTCTTGAACTGTGGCTGGAGGTAAATGGAGTTTGAACAATGTCTGGAAAATATACCAAACTATCCAGTGAAATCAAAATGATATCCAGAAGCCAGCACACTGGGGGTATATCCTGTAGAATGAGATGTCAAAAATTAGTCCTGAATTTGAAATTTCTTAAAATCAGTTGAACTGTATACAAAGCTAACGAAAATCTTGACTTTTCTTAACCATATGTCCTCATCACCTTTGTAAATAAGGAAACAATGCTAGGCAAGTCTGACAGCTCAGCAATAATGGTAACGGTAATATTGTATAGTAGAAAAACCCAATTTTTTTTTTCTCAAGTCCAATGCATTATTTGCTCCATGTGGAAAACCCTGTAAATTTTCTGTTGTGGAGGATTTCAATTTTATCTCCAGCACTAGAACCTCCCAACTTGACAAGACGTGACAGTTAACCTATCATTGATCCATTGCAGCCTTCTTTTCTTATTAGCACAGGTTGCTTTACAATAAAAAAAACCTGGGAAATCCTTATTGTTCTTCCCTGCTTCCATCTATTCATCAATAAGTTAGCTGATGTCTTAAAACGGTCCTTAGTTCTTTAAGCACTTTTCTTTCTTGCCCATTCTTCTGTAGTTAGGCATCGCAGCACAGATGGATCTCTTTCTCAAGACTTTGCCTTGTCAGGGGTACAGTGGCACATGTCTGGTCTTACCAGTGTTGGCAGGGCACTTACAGGTGGAAATATTCATTGAAGTAAGGCCATCATGAAACTCTTATTTCCTTGAGGGCTGTACTCCTGGCTATCAGATAAACTCCTCAGAAACTTTTCACCAAGGTTTTTGTTGTTGTTTCTTAAATTCTACACTACAACAACAACAGCCCCAACCCTAACCCTCCCCCTGCTATTTTTTCTCCACAAAAACACTTTTCTTTAGTCTATGCCACTTATCTATGAAGATGCTCTTTTTTTTTTTTTTTTTTTTTTGGAACTGCAAGGATTTCTGGTATGTAAGTCAATAACTCAAGAAGTGTTTAAAAAAAATTAATAGGGAGCTTTTTATTTCTGCAAGGAGCTGGCTGAGCTATTCGCTGCAATGCACGCAGCAAGTGTCCTTGTTATTTTATTGCAAGATGACGCAGCAAGACTCTGGTGTCACTTTACAAGAAGTTTGAAAAGCCCTGCTGAGATTTTCCTATTATTAACTACAATGCAGTGCTATAGATGTGAGCACCGCTGCCCCAGTCTTAGAAACTTTTAACAGTATGCACTGCTATTTTAGAGCTTATTCCAAGCATCTTATGAAGAATTTGAGCAAGTGTCCCCGAGCAGATGATTTAAATGGTGAGTCTGCAAAGAGTGGCTGTGTGTAAGCTGCTCTGACAGCTTCGATACTCCTGCTTCAAATGGTTTTGCAGCGCTAATCATCTGGAACTGCAATCTGGGGCCTTGCTTCTGGACCTTCTTATTAAGCTGTGAAATATTGAGATGCATGTCACTTCAATAGATTTATTAGTAAATTAGGTGGTCTCTAGACCTATTCATAATACTGGGAGATGCAGAATGTTCTGCAGACTGACATCTTTTTTTTTTTTTTTTCTGATGCAGGCTTTGTAAAAACAGAAAACAAGATTGATGAATATTTTAAAAACCTTGCCAGCCAGCATTTCTGAGGAGTCAAAGACAATAAAGCCAATTATCATTTAACAAAGATAAATTTTTCCCTTGAGCATTGACAATGCCTTTTTTTCGGGGGGAAAAAAAAGAGAGAGTTGGGGACTAAACATTAAATTTCTGGCTTGGTTGCATTGCAATTAATTTGAAATAGTAGGGTGCCACGTTGTTCCGCCCAGCTCCCCCTGTTGTTATGAAAAGACATTTCATTCTGCAATGGTAGGCGCTGACACGAGGCTAAACAGATCATGTTTGTCTCTGGTTGAGGCCTATTTTGTTTTTCAATTTCATGTATCAAAACAAAAATTTTACAGAAGGAAAGAGTTCAATTTCAGGCTGTTATAAAGAAAAGTTCCCATGATTGCACAAGATGTTTGGGTCATTTCCAGTGCCACTAAAAGTGAAATACTCTTTACACTGTTAGAAAAGAAGTAGAGAAAATAGTGCTGCTTTTACCTGTCGATGCAGTTGATGCAATACCACTTTTGACATCCTTCTGTCAGGTTTGTTAAGAAGATAAGTTCTCAGAAGAGTCTGAGCAGACATTTTCCTCTCCAGAAGAAAGCATTTCGCAGACATAATTTTTCATATTAACCATCAAGGTTTGCTCAAGTCAGCAGATATTGAGGATCCTTCATGGCTATGTTTGAAACACGCTGCTGCATGAATTTTTCATGGCTGGTTCCAGCTTTCAGGTGTTGGGAGAAGAAAAGGAGTGGGCAGGAACCCCCAGAGAGCAGAGATTTCTGTTCTGAGGTCGAATTCACGCAAGTTCTATAAACTTGTCAAGCTCTTTTTAGTTCGTGCTGAGGGAATTTATTTCACTTAGGCTCTGTGGGTCAGTGCCACTGAGGTGAAACGGATGCCTCAATGTAACACTGTTTTCTGTGGGTTTTGTTGTTGTTGGTTGGTTTTGTGGGTTTTCTGGGGGGGACGTTGGTGATGGGTGGCAAAAGAGATGAAATAAAATTGCGTTTCTGTGCTGTAATTGTACTGCACATGCCTGAGGTCCTGATCAGATACAGGGGAGTCTAACAGAACATGCCTCAGCTCCCCAGGCACTGGTTTTAATGCATTCTTTGTAAGAATGACACTTCTTTCCTCTCCTGTTTTCTGCACTGGCTTTACTCTCTGTGGGCAGAGTTTCCAGGAAAGATATCCCAGCAGTTGTCACATGGAATTTCATGAGTAAACGTGTGCCCTTGCTTTGTTACCCAGAAAGCTCATTTAAATGAGGCTGTTGAAGTGTTCAGGGTTTGAAATTGAATGTTAAGGATAAAATCTGTGCAAATGCCATCATTAATACCCTGGAAAAATGCTATGGTTCTTGATGCTTTTTCTTCAGTACCTCCAATCTGCTCTCATACTAAGGGGCATACATTTTTTTTAAGTAGGGATTTTTGTTTCTCATTATTTTGAAAATAGAATACAATTCAGCTGTGCTTTGGGGATGCAAATATTTAAGTCAAATACATTGAAGTATTATAGCTGTAACAAAAAGGAGTACATTGAGTTAATGTTAAAAGTTTGTTGTTGTTTTTTATAACATTGGAACAAATTTTAGGTTAAGCTTTGTTCAAGAAGAGGAGGTGTGTTCAAGGCTGATGTTCCCAATGGTTTGCCCTATTTATCTACTGAGAGAAGGACACTGTATTGCAGTGTAGAATCAGACTGCATGCATTAGGAAGAAATAGAAGCTTATCATATTTTAACAACATTCTAGGACTCCAAATTTCACTGCCAGATCTTTTCCTTAGTTCTTTGCCTTTTCTCTCCTCACAGGAAAACTTCACACTTTTAATGGTAGTGGTATAAAGGGAAACCTATGGGTTAAAATCCTACATTGCTAACCTGCAGGAATGATAAAGATTAGATGAGGAGCACCTGTGGCAGCTTGAACTTTGCTTTGGCTTTGCTCAAATGTTCTATCAGTGTCTTTCTGATAAATAGCACAAAGGCTGATCTGTCTCCAGTTTCTTCCTCTTCCTTTGGACTATTTTTGATGACATTATTGGCAGACGTGATGCGTGTTTGTATCTGCTACAACTCCCCTTCCAAGAGACTTGTTTCTGCTCTGCTAGTAGAACTTGGATTCTAGTTGACTTTCCTCAGAGTCATTACAATATTTTAAATATATTAATCAACTGATGATGTCTTTTTGGAATGGAAAGACAATAGAATAAATTTCCTGTATGGTTGTTTGTTTGTTAGGTTGTTGTTTTTTTTTTTTTTATCAGTCTTACTACTGAAGAGAATGTGAACAGCCAAAATCAACATATAATTTACTGACATGTCTCATACTTGTTTTTCATCATGTAGTTCAACAAATGTAGGAAGCTTTAAATGCATTCTTTATGGAAATAGTTCCTTCCTTTTCTAGCTAATGCCACTCACTGGCATTTGTTATTACAGGGAATTGTTCCTTGTCTGTGGAGCTGGGAAAATGCACACCAGTTGAGTTCCTTTGGCATATGCACAGACATTAGGCATCCTGAAAAAATGTCATATGATAGAGTTTCTGAAATCTAACTCATTATTTTAACCAAACTTCCAGTTACACTTGTCTGTTTGTAAGGCTGGTTATTCTTTATTGTAAGAGATTGGGAATACACACACTCTCTCAAAATCCTGGGTTGTCTTCAAAACCCTTTATTTATATGTGACACATGCAATTAATCTCTCCCTATCTCTAATCTCTTTTGCTATTACATTCATTGCAGTGATTTGTATCCTATCTCTGTCACTGCTCTGTAATTGATATGTGGAGATAAGAGATTCTTAGAGGACACAAACAAGGAAAAGAGAAAATTGAATCTACCTTGCAATCATTTTATAAAAAGTGACATACATCAATTATACATGCCATCCAGGAAAATGCCATCCTGAACAAACTATGATGATTTGTTAGAAGACCAACATAAGAGAAATGTCAGAAAACTTTTCTGGACAGGAAGGTATTGCTAGTTCCGTGGTGTGCGCCTTAATGTCACTGATTGACCTACAGTTCTTTAAAATAATTCAGATTTTACAAAGAAAATATTTTTGTTCAGAGCTTTTCTTCATAGTCAAACTTGTCCTAGCGGTCCAGCATGGGATAAGATGAAAAGAAGCTGTTGAAATCAATGTTAGTTTCATCTGGCAGAAAAAGATGGTGTTGGGCACTCGAGTGAGTCATCTTTCTGGGGTGAAAATGGTAAAAGTGATAGCATAGCCCAATTGCTACTTAACTGCCTTCTGCCACAAGACTAATTCTGTCTGGTTTCTTTGTTCTATTTCACTGCAGTCAGGAAGGGAACTAATTTGCTGCTGTCTCTTGTTCAAATACTAATTAGTTCTTGTCCATACCTGTGAGCTTAAGTAATGCTTTTGGATCTCTGAAAATCTGCTCAGTGTATACTGATAATGCTACTAAAATTACCTACTAGGAAATGGATACAATAAATAAACATAAATAGATAAATAGATATCATAAATAACAGTAGTAGAAATCATTGAACAGCTGCAAGTAAAGCAGCATCCAGTGCTGGTCCCCTTCCTGGGATGGTGGGGCTGGCAAAATATCCTTTCCCTGAAACTCTTTATTTCTTCACTACCGTGTATGGACAAGATAAATGCACTTTTTAAAAAACTTAGAGGAGAAAGAAATACAGCTATTTGTAGGCATTTGTAGAGGGCTTTGAGTTTCAGTGTATATAATTACTCTGAAGCTTTAAAAGGAATAGCTGAGACTCTGAGACTCTCATATCAATTTACCCTTTCTGAGCATTACCTTTTGATCTCCTATGAATCCCCTTCAGTTATGCTGCATTCCAAGTATCTGACTTGAAATCTTTCTCTTCCCTAAAATGCTGGATGTTTAAAATATTGTTAAGAGTTGATAAACCTTACTGAGAAGGTGAAGGGAACCTTAACCTAAACATGCTATTCGGGTGGAAAACACATTCTGAGGAAAAAAAATCCTGTGTAATAAGTGCTGTGACAGCTCTGTGCTGTTCTGTAATGACAGGAGTTGTCCTGGCTGTTCTGCGAAGGAGAGGATAAAAAGACATAAAGATATTACTGTTAATAAAAAAAAGTGAGAAGCATCTTTACTTATAAGTGGGTAAATTGGCATGATGTCACTTTTTATTCATAGGAGTAGAACTTGCTCTGCAATGAAAAAAAAAAAAAGTAATTAGAATCTATTTGAGTGTTCTTTAAAGTGCTGTTGTGTTAGGCAAGTTTGAAATGTCTCATATACAGTACAGATTAGGAACAATAAATATGTTCCAAACAGATGTTTAATAGAATGACTCCTGCACTTACTGCAAAAGCCTCTATGTATCCTAACTATTGTAATTCACGTGCTGAGGGCCTGCATGGCAGAACCCCCCAGCATCTTTACAAGAACTGATTTTCATCTCATTCTTTCATAAACATATGGTAGCTTAAGGATTATCATTTTCAAAACTTTTTATATTAAAGATAGTTTTAATCTCTTCTCCACATATATGAGAGAACAGGAAAATTAAGCAAGGATAGGACTTCCTATGTATGTCTTAGTGAAGGAAAAAAAACAAACCCACAAAACAGCAAAATAAGCATTTGAGACTCATGACATGCACAGTTCCATGTCATCTGTCCAGCTTTAAATCATCTCCTTTGTGTAGGCACGTTATGGTAAGGCATTCTAATTGATTGCTGCTGCTGTTCTGTTCAGCAGAGGAGAGGGTCAGTGTGTAAATCAGAACTTATCACTGTTGCGTTTCTTTGAAATTGGCTAACCAATTTTTGCTCCAATTCTTAACAAAAATGTTTACTATTGGACATTCATTTTGATCTTAGTAAGAACTTGCTATCAATTCTCAAGTAATTTAGAATAATTGAACCTTCATCTCTCATTTATGGTAGGAAGAGAAACTCAAATTTGACCTTGACCTTGGTTGCCTCACCTGCTATATCCAAAATCCTTGTTGACTTCTTGCCCCTTTGGTTGTACTGTGGGAGCAGTAAGGTGCCAGCACAGGGTGTGCATGGCTCGTCCTTCTTGTACTGCTCAGTTTGGAGTGGTTATGCATCAAAGCGATCCAAGTTCTGATTCTCTTTCTTACAAATTGCATGGTAAGGTAATAAAGCCACTGAACTATCTGTACACACAGTCTTTTTCTGTACCTCAAAAACAATCCTCAGTCATAAACTGTGTATTTCTATGGTAGATAAATCATTTCAGTTATATCATGTGGGAACAAAGTTACACCTGTAATCTGGGAGAAAATCATAGCTAAATAGTGTATCTGTTACGAACTGAGAGTCTTCTGTGCTGGAACAGAAGGGATCTGGCACCAGGAAGGTGCACAGTGTCCTGGTCCCTAAGGCTCAGCTCGTGCAAAAATGATATCAGATTTGTCCAACTGTGTTTGCTGTTCATGTGCTGAGAACAAGCAGCTGACTGCTGTCGTGGATAGGGGATACACTGCAGGGCTCGGACATTTCTGCTGCCTGCAGAAGGAACAGCAGTTCTGTGCAGCAATAGTGATTTTTATTTTCATTTGTTCCTTATGCACTAAGGAGGGATAACAATAAAAGCTTGCTTATTTCCTTCATGTTGGCTGTATTTGGATGCACTCTGCAAAGCCACGTGCTCACAGCCCAGCTCGGTCAGGGCAGGGAAGGCCCAGAAAGGCTGCAGTGCTGTGTGCTGTCGCTGCTGGGGAACATCCCTGTCCTCCTGGGCGTCAGATCGCTGACAGCAAGGCTGGCACAGCTATTACCGAAAGTAATTGGCAGTGAGTGATTAAAATTGCAGATGGCCTTTTCAAGGTGATTATGAATATTAAATCAAGCCTGTAAAAGCAAGCTAAAAAGGCCCGTGAAAGCGAGAAGAGAATATGCTGAGGGTAATTGCAGCAGAGGGTGTTTTGCATTCTCATGTTAGCGTACGTGCCGTGCTCATCCGAACCCACCCACCCAACCAAAAATAACCACAAGGTAATTCAAATGGACCCACTGTGTCCGCAGGTAGAAATGTTCCATTCTGTAAACCCCTCACGGGTCTGACCCCGCTGGATGGAGCACTTTTGGGTCCATCACTGTCACCGCTGAGCAGTGATCGCTCTGCAGTGTCCAACATACACGTGCCATGCTGTGCAATTAACAGTGATCTCTTCCTGTTCTTTTCCAATTAGAAGTGATTATGACAAATGTTCTTTTCCACATCACCGTGGAACAAGGCCAAGAATTACCGTGCAGTGGCTTAATTTCATTCAGGGAACTTTATCTCACAAAGCAAAGGTTAGCTGGGAACCTTAATCTAAGCTTCGCTTTGCTCCATAGTTTTAAATGGAAATTTGAGGTGCAGGCAAAAAGAAACAAAGAGAAGGCAGATAAATGTCTTTGTTTAGAGCACAATTCATTCTGTATATATATATATATATATATATTTTTTTTTTTTTAAATAAACGTACAGAAAGTTTGCACATATCAAATGGCTGTGAACTTACAGCCCTAGGGGGAGTGCTTTGTTGTGCATATTGTGATTATAGACTCATCACTTTCCGACCAATTTCATGCTTTCAAATAAAACAATTTTCTATGGTTGCTTATACTTCAGTGGATTATTATTGTATTGATTCTCAAACTTCATGCTGGACTATCCGGTCTGCTCTTGAACTGCAAAACACCATGGGATTTATTGCAAAGATTTATATAAAATCTGTTGTGCAATTACTGCTTATTACCTTTGGTGTGACAGGAGTCATTTGTTTAATCATTTTCCCTTCAGACAATTCTTCGGTTCACCTGAACTGTGTGGCCATTGTGATGTTAGTGGTTTTGCTGTCTATTGATTCCTCATCTAAATTAATATTATTTTATTTATGGATATTCCCTAGGTAAATTTAATAGCGAATTCTGCTTATTCCACTGCAATAATGCTTATTTTTACCCATATTGGCATAGGAATTGGTCTGTGGGCTGTTTGAGAAAAAGGTTTGCACTGTGAGAGCGTTGTAAAAAGCTATTTAAAAAATATCTGAAATATCTCTCATTGGTTCTTTCTTAGTCAATGAGAATGTGTGTTTTTAAGGAACAGACTGTCTAACCACATACATCGTACTTTTCTTTTACCATGAAAAGACAAATTTCACCTTTTAATTCAAATAGATAGTGCCCAAAAAGTTATGAGGAATTAAGAAGAGAAAAAATTTAAATTAAAAAAAAAAAAAAAGAAAAACTTTTTTTCAATAGAAAGAAGCACCTGGTTGAAATATGACATTATTATGTTCATGCAATCTCAGGACATGTAAATTTTAACTCTTTGAACTGCAGCTCCTCAGAAAGTGCCCTGTGTGAAATATAAGCCCAGTAGATGCGGCAGACTGTTTAACATTGAAGGTATCTTGATAAAATTCAGATTATCAGCTGCCCTTTGGCTTGGGAAGGGTATCGATCACTTTGGTACATGATTGATACATCATGTTGTAACTGTGAGAGTCTGCGTTCCTTTGCAAACAAGTACTATTGGCCGTGCTGCTAACAAACACAACAACTTGCATTAGATGTGATGAGCAGAGGAACAGCCTTTGATTAAACTGTGCCTGACAGATCAGATATGCTCAGTGATGAAGAGGGCAATCTGCACTTCACAGGCTGCTGGGGAGAAATATTATAGGATCTGGCAGACCTTTTTGGTTCTGAGAGTTAAGTGCTGAATTCCCATCCTCAGAATAATGCAGCATTGATTTTCAAAACCCAGCCTGGAGCAGAGGAATGGTGTTTTGCTGCAGGTTGTGACAGCACTGACAGCACTGCCACAGTGCCACGGGGGCAGGCAGCTGGGCACTGAACAGGGCCTCCTGCAGGGTTAGAAGATGGGAAGGCAGTGTAATTGTAAAAATAACCTTTGTGGGGTTTTTTCCACAAGATTGTAGCAATGGCTTTCAGAAGGTGTTTGTAATGAAAAAAGAGTCAGGCCTCTAATTAGTGCATCTGTTCACTTATCTTTTCATAAAAGGGAAGGATGAAATAACGGTTACCTGGAGTCTGGCTAGCAGATGCAGGTAGGTGGTTTCATGGTTACTCCCTTTTCATTCTTGCGTTGCTTATACCAGAGAGGTGTTTTTAATTTTGTCAAAATATTTCGAAGTTGTAAAACTTAAAACATCCAAGTTATGAATTTCCCATGAGTAGTGACCAAGGCATTGCAAGCTTGGTTTATGTCACTGCTTTCAAAGCAATATATAAAGCTTTTTTTTTTTTTTTTTTTTTTTTTTTTTTGTCAGGAGAAGGAGACTGGGTTTAAATTAGAGGTTTATGAAGTCAGCAGACAATCCTCTTTGCAGACTTTAAAGTCTGAACGTTAATGACTCAATTATCTTATTTTAGTTTGGTGTGGATCTCGTACCTCCTCTCAGTTTTACTTGGCTGACATCTGAGTGTCTTCAGAGTTTTTACACGTGCTGCATGAGATACTGACCAGAGGAACAGGAAATATAAAAGTCATCTGTGCATTAAATTTGAAGAAGTCACATATTACCATAAATATTCCTAAATGAGTGGATTTAAAAAAAAACATTCGATAGAAATGAATACAATTTACATAATATTTGTGATGCAGAAGTCTAACAGTCACATCTTTTAACCAGAAATTTCTACAGTAAATTTAACTTCCTTGGTGCAGCATAAGCTCTGTGATTTACAGAAAGCTTTCCCAGTGAGCATAAACAGTAAACTAGCAAACCTGCCTGCACTGATGGCCCTTCTGACTCCAGGAGAAATGGTCTCTGGAAGAACACTGGCCTATAATCAAATGGTTCTGCAATTTAGGTCATTTCAGCATCCAATTATGTTTTTCAGACATATCTATTAAAAAAAAAAAAAAGGAGAGACAGTGACAACTGGAGTTATTGTAGACAGAGTATGCTGCAAAGAATAGAATAAATGTGAAATTTACAGCTTTTGAAATACATCACAGAGAGATTGAGAGGTTTGGGCTTTTCTTCTTTTTTTTTTTTTTTTGTTTTTACTTTCTTAAAGTGTGGAGCAGTGTTTTAAGTTGTCACCTCATTCTTTACTGCAGTGGGCTTGTGTTTCGAATGAGGTAAGAGTGAGCTGAACTGAACAATTAATGCAGGAAGAAGAGAGGCTTGCATCATCTTATACTTTGCCTTCTGCAATATAAAAGGACGAGGTTTGCCTTTAGTGCCAGGGCCGTTCCTTCCAGTGAGCCCCTAAAAACGGTGCAAGATGTCATTTCTTTTTGTCTTTGATCACCACAGGAACTTTAGAATCTGTGTTTCAGAACACATGGGAACATGGTGCAAAGTCCACCCAAACTGTCTGATGGTGAGAAGAAATGAATGAGGAGTGCAGGTCTTGGGACAAGTGAGGGACACACAGAAGCACAAATGGCTGCGAATGCATCACTTCATCAGCTTGTAGATCTGAGCTTTGCAGAAAATGAGGACAGCAGCTCTTTCTTTCCTGCAGCAGTGTGTTCCATGCTGTCCATTCAGAAATTATAACACAAACGTACGAGGGAACGAGAGTCCTTTGTCAGTGACAGTGGATTTCTGCTGTCAGTGATTCTCATTTTGCCGTTTCGCTCTGCTTCTACCAAACCATGAATTCTGAAAGCAACACAACCAAGTTGTTCATGCAGTTATGGATTTATGGGAATGTGATTCTCATTCACAAGGGGGGTGTGCACACAAGAGAGAGCCTTCTTTTTTACAATATGCCACCAGGATGCTGAAGTAACTCAGAGATTCATTTGTAAAACATTCTGAATCAATTAAGGCTTTAATCAGCAAGCAGCAAATTTCAGATGGCTCGTGGACTAATTTTACCATCTCCTATCAACACGAACCTAAGCTGGAAAAAGAAAACAATTAAGGAGGTATAATTATCTGTCCTGATTACTGAATTAGAAGAGTTTGTGTTTATTCCATTGCTATGTAAAAAGAGAAATCTACTTTGAAAAACAATTTAAAGCAGCTACTAGATGGCTAAGGTTTGCAGTGTGCAATGTAAGGATTTGTTAGGACAGTTTTGGAAGAGTTTTTGTAGTCAACGACTGTCATACAAATCCTGGAGACTGCCCAACAGCTGTAGTGTATTGCACAAGGTCTGGAACAGAAAGTATTTTTCTGCCTTTGCTTAAAACAAGGTTGGATTTTCAGGGCAGAGTCTCATTTACAATTATTTGTCCAAACATTACTTTGATTCATATCTGATGATTGCAGAACTCTTGCAATTTTTGGAGGCCAGGAATTAATATTCTTATTGAAGTTCCCATGTGATGGCAACCTTACTAGAAAGCAGGGTGGGAAAAGCATCTCTGCACAACCAGCCATGCAGTCTCATTATCCTGGGGAAGTGTTTTCCTGCTGCCAAGCGGTGTTACTTTAAATTGTTGGTATTTTACTTGGCTTAATTTGAGAAGAAGCTTACAGAGATAGATAGACCAAACTTATTATGTAATTCTTTCTCACACCAGATTTTTAGGTTTGGTAGGATTTACATTTCCAGCTTAGCAGAGATGAACACAGATTTGTGACAGACCCTTGTTTACCCTTTCTATCTTCCCAGATCTGATAAGAATCCATAAACTGCATAAAACCTCTGGTAAACCCCTGGCTCACAATGCTGGTGTAATTCCTGTTTGAATATTTAGCACGATGTTAATCCCGACGTATTTAGCTGCCACTCTGAAGGATTGTTGCTGCATTCTGTGCAAAGTTCAGAATAAATGCCCAGAACTGTGGTGAGTTATGGGTCAATTACAGTAATTGGAAAGAAATGTAAACAAGAAACCTTACTATTATCCAGCAGGAATGATACCTCTATTTTTTATTAACGAGCTGTAAACAAGCCTGTCACCAGTCACTGATTCTGAAAAATGTGCCATATAACTTATTCCAATAAATGCTATTTCTACATGGCATATGTGTCTCTTGGTAGTATTGGGTTTATTAAATACTGTTGAACAAAATTTTCAGTTGAATGAGATTAAAACTGTCTCCACAAGAGAACTGAACCTTATTTAAGCAGCAAGAGATAAGGCTGCCTCATCCACGTTTCCTTTATAGAAGGTTGATTTTATAGTGTTGGTGATACTCAATTAATGGCTTACTATATTTTTAGAATAGTTTTATTATTATTAAATAAACTAAAAGTACAATCACCATACAAATATAAATTACATCCTATCTGCTTGAACACACTTGTAAAAAGGCCCAACCAGTCTCTCATTTACACAGTATCACATAAATTACAGTTTAATAATATTGTAATTTATGCAGATTTAATAAATATATTTGACTTTCAGAGCAATAAAATGGGTTGTGGCATTATCATAAAGGTAATTATTACTGGTGTTGTCTGCTGCATTTCATTTTTAAATTAAGAAAATCCATAATGATAGGTATGTTTGAGTGGAGGTATATGATGTTCCCTAAGGACCCTTAGTGCTAATACTCTCTTAATTCAATACTGGATGCAATGCTGGATTATGGTGCTTCTGGCAGAATTCTCCATGAACACCACCTTCCACTTCAGAGGCAAGAAATAACTGTACTTCAGCTATTCACCTTTGTTTCTTAGGCTGGATAGGTGAAGAAGTAAACTTTTACAAGGAAAAGACCTTGGACTTTTTTTTGCTTATTTTAGCATTGTGAGCATAAACGCATCTTTATTCAATCTTTACAAGCCTAAGTGCAAGTAGGACTGGTAATCATCAGTGTTTAATTTCCCTGCATAGCTTTACAAAAAGCAAAAGAACTCATTTAAATAGAGAACTGCTTGCATTCTTGGAATGCCATATAGAGAACTGCAAATGCAAAGATTAGGCCGTGGATATATAACTGGTCTTACATAAACACATCCCACAAAGATGACTTTTGGGATTAGGAGATAGGAGAGACCAGACAGAAAAATATGTGTTCTAAGACAAAGGTATGCTCTTATCAGCAAGAAAGCAAAAGATAATTCAAAGTAATTTATTTTAAGCTCATTGGAGGCTCTAAGTGCCGTGGGCAAGTTGTGTAACCTTCCCCTTACTGTGCCACTGCTTTGTCAGCCCCATCAGACATTTCAAGAAGTATTGTGGACTTGCTGGGAGAAGGTAGTCTGAAATTGTGTCTGTAGTGACATTGTTGTCCTAGTCTCACGAGAAGCCCTGTGCGATGTTGCAGTGATAAGACATATATTCAGCAGAAGAAGGTAGCTAAGACTGGTTAGCCATCTTCTGTTTGGCTTCTTTCTATATGAAATACAGTGGCTGAGGAATCATTGGGTTGTTAATCTGGAACTCTTATTCATCAAAGTCTTTAAAACATTCCAAAAGTACCTCTTCTTTCTCATAGCTATCACTTCTAATAAGATTCTGATGTTAACCACGGAAAAGATATGTTGAAAAAGATTGGCTGTGGTTTCACACAGCCTTGAGTACAGAGGGAGAAGATACTTGCATGAGAACAGGAGAAGTCTAAAGCACATATATTTCATTTAAGAGAGTAAATTGCAGTAGGTGTTGGACTGGTGGAGAGTGTAGGGGTCTTCCCTTCTGCCAGAGCTAGCTGCCTCTCCTGCACTGATGGACAAACATTTTAGACAAATGTCATATTGAGAGAAGAAGGTCCAAGCTGCTTAGAAAACAAGCTTGGAAAGGCTTCTCTAATGACTTGGGGAAAAGGGCAGACCGCAGTCAGTCTGCTCCTCTAGTAACCAAAGAGCACATAAATGTTAGATCTGTTTTCCTGGGAGACAAAGAGCAGATTATTCAGAGTGGGGAGTACATGCAGAGTTATTACCTCACCTGGTGAAATAGTATTAGCAGTATGGGTTTTGCTTACCACAAATATCACAAGGTTCCTTTATTTACTAGATGGGTCATGATGTATGCTAATAGACATCTTGTCCACAGGAAATCCAGATGGTCTCCCTTTCTTTCCTCTCCTATTTGATGCAAAAGGTCAGAAGAAAAGCAGCAGTGGGAATTCTTGCTGCCAGCACAAGGCACTTGACTGTGCCTGCATCAGTACAATAGACTTTAATTTCCTTTACACTGAACTAAGGTTAGGCTCGCTTAAAGGTCACTCTGTGCAATAGGTTTGTTTTGTTTTGCCATTTGCTTTATTTATTGAAAATAGCATTTTTCCTAGGAAGTGAAGTTGTTTCCCCTGCTTTTACCTCCCTACTTAAGATGCTTTTGAAAGGTGTTTCTTTACTTGCTAAGCTCTGAAGTGATTTTTCTGATAGCGAGAATATCAACTTGCAAAATCCTTGAGCTGGGATCATTTCATCCTGCTGCATGTTACGTAAAAATACTGTGACATTTGGAACTGACCCTGCCCTTATTAACTCCAGTCTTGACAGAACTCTGAAATTATCCTATTATCTTTGCCATCTCTGACATATTGAGGAAATAAACTCCACCATACATTGGACATGACCAGTGCTGTCATCGCATGCTATTCTTTGGGAAGTCAAATGTTTTATCAACTGGTGTCAGAAAAACAGTTTCACAATCTTCCATTTCCAGTTGCTTGAAGTTTATTTGCTTTAGAAATATACAGGAAAGGAGAACTGTGTTCTAAAGCTGGCCTGAGCTGGAAGACAGTAGACATGACTGTGACTTCTTTGTATATAGGAAAATGGGTGCTCCTGAAAGTACCTGAAAAGTGAAATTGTTAAAATAACTCTTGCAATTGGTGCCCAAGAGGATGTTATTCCACAGAGACCCCAACTAGAATTAGATACTTCTATGAAGTTTTGATAGGAGAGAACTATAAATGTTGTTAGACATAGTCACCGGATAATTTAACCCTATTTTCTCAAGACATGAACTACTTACTCCAACAAGAATCATCTCTGAGTTTGTGTCCATGTACGTTCAGCTGTGGGACTGTATGACAAACTGGAAAACAAAGGAAGTGAGAAGAAGAAAGGGCTGTGATTCTTTCACCAGTTTGAGACAGAATATATGCAGGAAAGTTGGTGAAAAACTGAAGTGTTTGTTTCAGCTGAATTGGTGGAACCTTCCATCAGAGCAAGCAGTGGATTGAATAAATGCCATAAAAATCTATGCTAAAATAAGTGACCTTTTTCTCCAGGGCTTTTGTGCTCTCCTTCCTTTGGATATACCACAATTTCTAATTTCTTTTCTTATACTTGCTTTTATGGTATTCAAAATACGGAGTCTATTGCATCACATTGTCAGAGCCATGAGCTGCTTCAATTCAGAATTGATAACTGATATCTGATGTTAGTGAGATTTTACAAAGGCTTCTGATTGCAAGAATTTATGAAATAAAGATGAATTCTTGTCATCTTGAGATACAGAAATTTAGAAGAACGGGCTTTGTTGTAGTGAGTTTTCAGTGGTACTTGTGCAAAAAGTACATATTTAAATTGAGCACCTAACCTAATTTAAAAAATAATCTAATTTCTCCTTCCTGTTCCCTGACACCCAAACATGTGACTTTGTTGTTTTTATTTGTTTTAGATCAAAAAAACATTTTTCAAGGTAAAATGCATAGGCCTTTGATTATGAAGAGAAAGCAGAAGTTAGAGATATCTAAGATGTAGGGTTTTTTGTGCACATGTATAGGAAAATCACCTGGGAAAAGGCTGGGACTAAGAATATGACTGCTTCAGGATTAAGGGTGGGTTGGTTTTATTGGATGAGGGATTCCTCTCCTGGCAGATGTAGGAGGATTTTGTGAGATATTGGTCTTATTATGTAATTCTCTAAATACGTTCATAGGTCCAGATGGCTGGATTTAAAAATAAAATGACTAAATTATCTTTACACACATTTAAAGTCCCCTGTTAATAGCCAGGTATATCCAAATATTATATAGGGAAGAGTTGATGCACTGCTGTAGACTAAAAGGAAATTAATTTTAAGGGCTCTGCTTGTTTAATAAAACAGTGGAGAAGCATTGAGATCGCAGGAATTGTGGTACTTTTGTGCAAATTCTTGTCAAATGGAGCTTGTTTGGAGGCCAGATGATAATCTTTCTATTCTGATTTTTGATAACAGTAAAGTACCCTGAAAAATGCATCTGGCACACACAACGTGGCCTTGTGTTCCTGCAGTGCCTGGTGATGTGTAAGAGCCTTGTGAGCAGGGTGAGTCTGGCTTGGAGATCACGTTGTTAAAAGTGAGAACCCGTTTGTGTTTGTCACTTTTTATGCTGCAGTAAATGTTGGCTGCTGGTGAGCAGCCTGAACGCTGCCCTCACTGAAGCCATGTAGAAAATATTTAAATAGAACATAACAATTTCTCTGTGTGCTGTGGGGGCACCAGAGACGGACTTGCCCTCCCACGTCATTCCAAGCATGGCGCTTCTGACCTTCCTCCCCTGGGCCAGTGTTCCTTAATAAGTATAATAGAGCCCTGTTCAACTCTTTCTTCTCCAAATAAGCGTCCATAAATGGGAGATTTGTCCTCAAAACACTCAATGGAGCTTATGATACTCAGAACACAAGTTTTAAAGGGAGTGGTTTGTTCTTCTGAGGTCAGCATGGAAAACTTTGACATCTGTTGTATCCAACCATGCCTTTGTATTTGGCTTTTCCTTCCCATGTGCAATTATTTCGCTTCTCGTTTTTGGCGTGGCTGGAGTAAGGCTCTGTGAGTGGAGATAAGGGAGGAAGGAAGACTGTGGAGAACACGCCTTGTTGCAGGGGCTCAGAAAGCTCTCTGGGGATCACTCTGAGCTGGAAGAGGACCTGGTATCCTCCATAAGCCTGCTGTGTGCCATCGTTACAAACACGGTCAGGCTTAGTTCTCTGCAATGTCCTTTGTGCTTAATGTAGCATATTGCCTCCTCTTCCTCCCCCTCCCTTCGGGCCGTGTCTGAAGTGCTTCTCTTGCTTTTACGAAGTTGGTGCCTGAGATGGAGCAGAGTGCCGATTTGATTGAAGTGATTAAAACTGTACACAGAATGCATAATTAACCTTTGGCCGGGCTGTCGGGGGAGCTGATGCATGCAGCTGATAGCGGATCCATCCGTGGCAGCAGGCGTATGTTATGGGACTTTTTTTTTTTTTCTGGACAAGTTTAATCGCTAGAGATAAAGAGCCAGGAGAGAGAGATCAGGGCTGTATTAATCCTCTCAATGGCTTTATAATTTCCCCACTATTCTGCTGCTGGTAATCAAGAAAAATAATGCTGGCTTAATCCTGGATGCCAAGGTCAATCATCCCTGAGCCTTTTGATAGGTAGGATGTCATTATGAAAAGATTCTTAATGAAAGTAATTTTCTTTGAATACTTTGGGGCCGAGGTTATGCATGTGATTTCTTGTTGACGGTGGAAGAATATTTAATGACTGGAGTCATAATTGGCCTATTCTGATCATTTTCTAGTAGCCACTTAGGGCAGCAGGATGACCAGAGCAGACCAAGTCTGCTCCTAGGATCTGCTATGGGAGAAGTGCCATCACAAAGGCTCCTCTGGGATTAGCAGGTGGACAGGAGAGCAGAAGGACTGTGACAAGTAATGGTGTGAAAACACATCTGTTACCATAAGCCATCCTGGGGTCCTACCAAACACGACCATGCAGTGTCGCTTCAGATCCGTGTTTTCCCTCCAGGACCATACAGCAGTCTGCTGGCCATGGCCACGATGTGCTGGGCAGACCTTGAGTTGTAAAGATGCCCAGGAACCCTACAGTGTGTATTCTGGTGTATTTTGTCACAGTTCTGGTTCTCAAAATACACTTCAGAAATCGGGTTCTTTCTTTCTTTCTGTTTCTGAACGTTTATACATTCCCATTGGCTTTAAATGGAAGGCTTCATGGTTCAGATGCTATGGATTGCAGTGCAACCCAAAAAAGAAAGTCACAAGTTAACAGTTCCTAACTGATGCTCCTAGAAGAAAGGGTTTCCTCTGCAGTGAGCAAAAGTGTCAATATCCTCTGCACATTTCTTAACTTGAAGATGTTATCAACCATGAATGTGAGAAGCAAGAACACAGAATAATCTCATAGGATTAACTGAAATGTTGGCTATAGGGACAAAACTGAAAACCCCCTAACGGTTTTTTCCTAATATAGCTGATATGTTTTCTCATGAGAGCAGCCCACTGTTAACATTAACTTTTGTACAAGTGTCAGCTCTGCCTTTTTAGCACTTCTAGACTTCAGTCTCAGTGACAGACTTATCTTTCACCATTTCTAATCTTGAAAGCACTGCAGAATTAAGTTAAATGTGGTGCTAAGGAGCATTACTTAGAGCATTGGCTTTTGAAACGTTCACTGTCAGCTTTCAGAAAGCACCAAAAAAACCTTTTCACCTTACGTAGATCTCTCCAAAAATAATGCCTCTAATTTATTTCCATGGAAACTACAAGAGAGCACAATAATGCTATTTTTTAGAGCAAAATTCTAAGCTACAAAACTCTATTTTTCTATGTAGTCAGCACCATTAGCTCTGCACTATGTAGTCAGCACCATAGCTCTGCCAGCAATGAACAAGAGGCAGCTGAGCTCATAAAAATCTGCACCAGCAGAGGTGTCTCACTGTTGCTGCCATATCACCAATACACCTCTGACATCGTGGGCCAAAATAGTAAAATAGGAGGCATTACTTTTGGAGCAGCCCTTGTGCGTGTCTATCTAAATCAAAAACAAAAGGAGACTCATTTAATACAGCAGGCCAGCTTCCCTCAGTGCTAAATTTAACACAGAAAAAATATTAAATGCAACACAAAAGCAAACAAACAAGCAAACATAGAACAGCATAAAATCCCATGTTAAGACTTTTGCTTAATCCACGGAATGCCAAGAATTCAAAGGAAGAGGCTTTTTCTTCCCCAGCTCTGTTCTTCCTGGTGCTATGGCATGAGAGCTGTATCCATGAGGCATTGTTCTGCCTCTTGCTGTCTGTGGGCAAAGCAGTTGGCTTAGCAAGGCTGAGGTGCTCAATCAGGGTTGCTAAGTATAAGCTCTCAAGGTTTAGGTGACAAACCTTTTCTTCCTGGGAATCTTATGTTTATAATATTGGCCTTGCATAATTTGATTCTTTCTGAAGAGGATGAGAAAAGCTGTCACTTCATGCAGAGACAGTTCTATGCTCCAAGCCATTGGAATTTAGAAAAAAAAGAAAGGTTTTGGAATGATATAATAATATTCAGATGTAACAAAAGAACAGGTAGTTATTCTGCACAACACGTTTTGAATGCAATGTTTTGTGAGTCACTTGTATTTTAAATGAACCAAATCGTAGGAGTAGCTGAAATATTTATTGTGTCTGACTATAGCTGGACCGTAGCCCTTTTATTTTTTAAATAATGCACTTCTTATTGTCCATATGCTCTTATATAAGAAACTAGATACTGGAAATATTTTTTCCCCTGTATATTTTATGCATTTGTTTTGGAAAACGAAATGGATGTTTGCAATAGTTAGGATCATATAGTGCATACAGTTCAAGCCCCAAACAGCATGCCATCTTGGTTTGATTTGCTGGGTTTGGTGTTGGAGCACCTTAAGCTATAAAAAATGTATGTGTCCTGAAGTCCAAACTGCATTGAGCAAAAATGGTAGCTGCTCAGTCTGGGTGTCGCAGTTCTGGTGAATGACAGAAAGGGGCTTAATTATTACTCCTTCTTTCATTGAAATTTCTCTCCTTAGCTATACTATTCTCACTTTCTTCCCCACTGAGAAACAAATACTACTGAAAACCAGGCTGCCGGTTTACATACTCAGCTCCAGGAGGAGTTTTACTTAAGGCCAGAAGTGCCAGTCGCTTGTTAATTCCCTAGAAGTTCCTGAGAAGTGCCAGAGGCCAAGGCTATCATTGCTAATCTAATTGATTTGTTTTGTTTTAATAACAAAACAAAAACACGTTACTGTTTTCCCATGGAGTTCTCATTGCTTCTGAGAAGACGAGCTGTCTGAACGTGGCACCAGGACAGGCAGGGATTCTTCAATAATTAATAGACAGTCAGGCAACCAGTGAGCTTTTCTTGTCTCACTTTCAACCTGGAATGTGGCTTATAATGAAGAAAGAATGTTACTGGAAGAGAACGTTGCTGTAAGGTCGTGTTCTCTGGCTAGATAATGTTGAGGTGAAGGGATATTTCTGAAATAAGGCAAAAAATGTTGATTCTGGCAGCATGAAACTGAGCGAGTAATATAGCACTCTTCATGTTGTCTGATAACTCCTGATGCAAACTGATTAGTAATTAAGTCTGTCATTACTGTCTTGCCTGAATTAGGAGGGCTAAAAAGAGCCACGTTTATGCTGCACTTCAGTCAAGAGGAGGATGGGCAAATAGAGAAAAAATCAAGTTTTCTCCCCTTTTATAAGGGAATGCATTTTTACAAGCAGTCAAGTTTCTAACAGGTTTGCAGCTTCTTTTTACTTTCCAGTAGTGAATGAAGGTCACACATCACCACCCTGGTGATCAGAGGGGAATTAAGAGTCATGGAGACACAGGTTGGGTGAGGCTGGAGGCAGCTCTGGAGCCCACATGGCCCAACACCCAGGAACAAGCTGCTCAGCTCCATGTCTAGCTGGTTTTGGGGCATTGCCAGCAATGGAGACTTCACTGCCTTCCTGGACAACCTTTCCAAGAGTTTGGTCCACAAACAGAGTTTCTTGTTTTTCTTGCCCCTCGCCTATTTTTTATCACTGGATTATCAATGAGAAGATAATATCAGTTTACAGTTGTTTCCTCTGCAATTTGTTATGAAGGCAGTGGATGAAGCTCCCATTCAGAGCAGCCCGAAGCCAACGCTGTGCTTGTTTTCATATTGCCATCACGTGCCAAAGTCAGCTCCTCTGTAGCCTGCATGTTATTGGCAGCATTCAGCATTAAATCCAAAAAAGAAACATAATGAGCTGTGGCCTGCAGAGTAGTTATGTTGGATAATTGCACTAATAGACACTGTGGATTTCACAAAGGCTTTTGCAGATGAAAATATAGGGCACATTAGTGAATAAATCAATGGCAATGCATTAATAGACTATGTCTCTGTTCTCCATTTACTCAGGGAAACTATTTGATAATGCCATTTTGTTCAGTATATCATTTCAAAACAATAGCGGTTTCATCACAGTTATAATGACTTTGATGAAACATCGTATGAATGGAAGGCTTGAAGTCTGCCTGCTGATGGAATTTGGGGATTTTGGTATTTGTGAAGATGGTTCCATTAATTCTGAGTATCCCAAAAGCAGCATAACATTTAGATCAGTTCGCTGTGTGAGATCATCAACACAACGGAGTAGACATTCTAAAGCCTGTGAAGTTGGGCCAATAATAGAGCAAGGAATGTATACTTTTATACACTTAAAACTTTATGTATCTGCTATAAAGCAATCTGAGTTCAATTTACCTGTCAGTGTTTGAGTAAGTGAAACTGGGGTAGATCTGAAAGCTGAAGCAATTAAAGTACTAATATTTTCTTTGAATTTAAATAGCACTTATCATCCAAGGATCCCCAAAGCAATTTACTGTTATTAATAATAAGGCCTGATTCATATCTAATGCTTTTCATCAGTATTCCTCAAAAGTCTTTACTAAGGTGCATGTCATTAATTCCAATATCGAAATGAGGAAATTGATGCACAGAAAGATAAAAGTGATTAGCCTAAGATCACTTAGTTAGAATCGGTGGCAGAAACAAGGTTAGAAATTGCATTTTGTAATTCCCAGTCCCATGCTCTTCTCACTTAGCAAAATTGACTTCTATACAACACAAGGATAATTATTTTATAGAATTTTTGAGAACTGTGTCAAATAATTTCTGTTAAAAATACCTCGGAATCTGTCATCGTTAGGAGACAATAGTGAAATAAATTAAAGCAAAAGCACTTAACCAGTGAGGATCAATTCTGATCTGTTTGCTGAAAGATGATTATCCGCAGTGACTGTGACCTGATCTGGGTAATAAACTTGATCCTGGACGATCAGTGAAATCTGAGCACATGATTTGGTAGAATGTGTTACCCAGGATTTTTTGTGTTCCCATCCTGAGAACAGTGCAGTGTTTTAGAGAGAGCATTCTTTTTCTCCCTGACCTTTCTTTCTGGTCCAGTAATGCCTAGCACTTAGACCTTACTATGGAAGTGGTTAATCGCAGCATCAACTTAAATACATACATATGTGCTTAAAGACAAGAGTGAGTGTTGAAGACAAATTTCAATGTAAAGAAAATACTTTGTGATGTCCATCAAATGAATTGTGGGTACCACAGCTGGTGCGATGTCCACAGAGCATTGCACACTGTATCTTGATCCTAGGGAGAAAAGACAGATCTTGCTTTATTTTCTCTCAGCAGAAAGCAGTAGTCTACATGCAGACATTATTCCTTGAGTTTTCGAGCTGGGGATAGCTATTTTTGGTGACATAGAATCACGCTCTTTCCTTGGTAGTTTGCTAATATGAATGTGTAATAGAATATCTGTATTTTCAGAAATTATTTGAGTCAGCTAATTTCTTTGTAATGCATTTCCTTTCCCTCATTTTTTGTGTTGCTGGACTGCATTGATTGGTACCAACCAATTATAGGAGAAAAAGATATTTCCAAGTTCATCACAGTGCTATTTACTTGCAAGAGACAGCTAGCACACAGCGAAGCTTTTTGGCAGAATCTAAGCACTACATTGGAAATTACAGGGCAGAGGACATAAAACAGAAGAATAAAAAGCTAGAAATTACCTAATGCCTAAAGAAAGGCATCAGTGACGAGAATTTTTATGGGTGTAATTCCCATCAGTGTTAATGGGAATTGTTGATATTAAACTCATTTCTATCCTCTGCCTTCCCATTCACTATACACATCACCTTAGGTTGAAATTGCAAAAAGTGAATAAATTATTGGGGAAGATTTTCTATACTCTTGAAGTGTTTGCATTTTTGTGAAGGTTTACAAGCAATTTATTTATTCTTTTTAATCAATACAAAGAAGGAAATAATTACCACTCCAGCTGCAAATTTTTCAGATAAAAGTCCCATTTGAACATGTCATGATAATGAAGGCGCAATGTATCACATGGCAGCAATATGAAAATGTTAATGTTAAACCTTTTGGGTGTTCAGGTGGCTGCAGTCTGTGCCTATTCTCTGTTGACTCCAGGTTGGTCGGATTTGACAGCAGAAGCTCAGATTACAGCAAGGAGGTTTCAGCCCCAATCTTATATTCCACCATAATTCCTCGTCTCCCCTGGCTGTCTGCTAGGATCCACTGATGAACACACAAAGATGATTCTTCTGCAGTATCTCTGCTAGGACCTGGTGCAGCCATCCTGTTGGCTCCTTGCTGGAGTTAGTATCATTCACATTCAGGACAATGATGATTTCATGGCACTACCCATCATTAGTACAAATATTCAAGCCTCTTATACAGATAACAAAGGAGTTACCTTAGATACTGAGTGAGGTGATGCTCTGGATAAAACTGTGCAAACAGCTCTTGTGGTGAGCGTGCCTTTTTCATGCGTACATAAGAGGTTCTTCAAGATATGATGATTCTGAATGTGATGTTTGTATGCAGGTTGTACACCAGGCAAATATGAGAATGGAAAGAATAAAAGGTGAGAAAACATCACTGAAAACTAGGCTGAAAACTGCCTGAAGGGTTTGGCTCATGTAAGGAGGTCAGCAAGGCTGGTTCTCTTGCACCAGCTTACCTTGATTATTCCTGTTAATTTGATGTTTGATGAAGAATGTTTTTGTACTACCTGTGGTTTGAGGTCTGGCAGTTTTAAGGACAGGTAGATCTTGAGCAGTGTGCATACATTTTGTCTATAGGGTGAGAATCAGCACTGGGATGTGATTCTGCTGTGTGACCCTGTATAAGTCTAGGTCATATTTTTTTAATTTTTGAATACAAGTCACTGCCATTCGCTGATACCCTAAGGAATACAGGACGAACCAAAATTTCTATGGGGATTCTGCCCCATTCTTGTGAAGCAAACTGTTGAAGTAAACTTAATGCAGTGAAATAGAAGATCGGAGAGCAAGGGTAGCTGGAGGATGGCTTTTGTTTTCATGCTGCTGAGGTGCTTTTGTTCAGCAAATGTTCCTAAGAAACAAGACTCACAGGCTCCACGCTATTTGTTTGCCTGGGGTGAAGTCATCCTTGTTTACATCCCTGAAAACTGCTGCTCCTTGCTGGGCTGTCCCCTGCTCCCTCCCCTACCATCACTGCCACAGAGTGCTCCTAATTGACATCCTAGCCTTTATCCCGTACAGATTTAACTTGGGGGATTTTTGGTTAGCATTTGGAAACTCCAGTAGCTCATGTGAGCTCCAGAACAGAACAAATACATGGCTATTAAGCCAAGGTGGTTTCTAAACAGAAAGATAGTATATGTGTTTGGGTGCTGGGGAAAACATAATGCTTGGGGATTCTCCACTCAGAGGAGCAGCAAATGCTTGCAGGTTGCTGTGCCAGGCTGTGCAGACGACAACACCAGCTCCAATGAAACCTCGCCACCATCATTTGTGGAAATCCTGATTACAAATTTCTACACGAAGCCCTTGCTGTGAACATTCATAGATTAAACCAGACAGCTCCTGTTCGAGTTTTACTTCATCTTTGCTGTGTTTGCTCCTGGGGCCATCTACAGCACATTTTCTGAGATTTAGAGAAAGAGTGAAAAATTACAGTGTATGTAGTGCCACAGGAACATCCTTCAAGATACTGATTTTGTGAAAAAGGGGAAAGGACGGATTGAAAACCAGTCTAGTGATAATTGTAACCACAACATTTTTCAATCTTAAGGCTATTGATTGTGTCCTTGAACCAGCGGTGATTGTTTTTATGAAGCTTTATGTTAACCATTAAAGCTATTTTAATATTTCTCGCTCTAATTAGATTCTTCTGGAGATGGCAATTAAGCAAAAGGCTTGCAGTCCGTTATATTGATGTTAGATCAAAGTCTTGCAACAGTGCTGAAGTTAAGGGCTGCCACCAGTGCTAATCTAAAAATTATGTTCATTATTTAGTGTTTGGTTTGTGTATCACTTGTAATCCAGAATTGCTACCCATGCTAACCATGCTACAGGTTTATGTGTAGGGGATGTTTTACCTTCCGTATGTACAGTGCAGGTACTTTTGTGATCATATTTTTAGTGATCAGGCTCCTGACAAATTACACAGTAGCTCAAGGGATGAAATGAAAGAGGGTTCTGTATCTCACCGAATTGTGTGTGGACTTTTAAAGAGCTGCACAGTATCGAAATCTTTACAATAGTGTGACATTATTTCCAAAGCAGAGTTGAACTGGACCTTCTTATCTTTGTTAGTGATGTTATAAAGTAAAATACGTATCAAAGTAGTCTGTTAAGACAACCTTTACTTTTTATGAATCTAGAAATAAGGTAAGAAAATGGTTAGGATCTTTCCAGCAGCGTTCATCTGGGAAAGAAACGTTACTATGTTATGGCTGCTGGCCAAAACCTCGAGCTAACAGGCTGAAACAGTGACCCGAGTTGGTCATGAGAGTGAGCAGCAGATTCTCTTTCCTCGCAGGGCACATCAATTCAAAGCTGTGGCTTCTGCTGGGTTCTGAGAACAGAGGCGTGTAAGGCCTCTCTGAGCACCTCGGGGAGAAAATTCCATATTCACTTCAGGATGCTGGCAGTGCTGAGAGCATCAGGCAGCAGACTTGGGGCTGCAGCAGCGCTGAGAGAAACACAGCACTTTGTGCTGCTCTGAGAGATCAAAATAAAGTTCTGTTTCATTGCAAAAAACCACCTATGCAACCTGTATCTGATCTAATAACCAAACATTAAAGACAGATTTTTTTTGAGCAAGTCCATGTTTTTCTGTCTTGACTGTAGTGTTTTTAAATTAGTTTTTACCCGAAGGGTGAAGAAGCTTAAAAAAATTATTGAGTGTTATATTTGTTACTCTAAACACATCTCTGTTCAGCATAATGAGGGTTTGACTTTCTCACTGTGTAAATTTGTCCACTGTATTGAGTGCACCTTTTCAATCTTGATAATCAAAATGTTGATTCTTCTTCTATTCTGAGATGTAGTTGTACTTTCTTCTTATTCTGTGGTATCTATTGGTTAGTATTAGATTGAAGTTAAGCTAATTCTCCTATTTAGAGGTACTTCTAAGTACCTATATAAATTATATGTCTCGTACCTACATGAACCAGGCAATAAAATTTCTTTGAAAGCAAAATAAGAGAAGAGAGGTTTAAAAATAATAATAAAAAAAAAACATTCAGAAGCTGAAATGCTATCCAAGAATGTTAATTTTTCCTAAAAGCAGCAGTGGAAGAACAGTTTCCTTTTGTGCTGCAGGGGAATGCCAGGCGCCGTGTGCCTGCGTTGTGGCACTGTGCTGCATCAGCAGCTTTGTGACTGTGTTCTGCAATTCTGCACATTGTTTGCTGGTTTGTTTTTTCTTACATCTTTAAAGAGAGACAAAACAGGAACAGAACACCACACTGTGTTGGTACAGCAATAGCGTTTCATAGTCACCTCTTACATAAAAATTGTTTCATAAGCAGTTGAAAGGCACCCGAATTGTTCTCTGCCTACAAAGGGTGATGTCTGTTGTCTGGTGAACTGACTTGGCAAGTAATATACCTGCATGTAATAAGGCCAGTCAGCATCATTAAAATACAAGGCTGTAAGAATGAAAACTTTTGACTCCTTGCTTTTTTTATATGTTGTATAATGAAGGTGTTCCAGTAAGCCTCTCCATATCACCTCGGCCACATTTAAACTCTGGTAATTGATTTGTTAGTTGTTTTTGCATCCATTTTAAAATTGCAGTCCTGGATTTCAGCCTTTTCCAAGCACATGCTTTGTTGTATGTTTATTTTTGTAACTTTTTATGCTCCTCTTGCTTTTCTCAGTACCCCAACACTGAACTAAGGATATTTAATTTTATTAAATAGAGGCATTTCACACGATCCTTTATTCTATTGCTATTGCTCACTTCCAACAACAGTACTAGCAGTGGTAAGCTCCTTTGATGCTTTGGTGCTTATCTTCCTTGACATCTTGACAACTTCAGCTGCTTTGACACCACCCTCACTTGATTTCTCATCAATCTAATCGTCTTTTCAGAGAACCCCCACCTTATCCCTATTTCAGCTTTCTTGGGGTATCTTTTTTGCCCTCCCTCTTAATCTCTTTGATATATATCAACCATTTATCAACCGTGTTTGACAATTCAGATTTATCTTGCTGTAGCAGTCCTCCCAGATCCTGCCACACCTCTTCTTCCTCTCATTCTTTTCAATTCCCCCAGAGAACACAAACATGCTGCTTGTCCCAGGGGATGTCACTGCCTAGAAATTATTTACTCTGTCATCTTTCTAGATCCTCACATTTATGTTGTATGTATTATTTAGAAATTCCTCTTACTTAATACTTCTGTGATACAGCCTTTTCAATAAATCTAAAACTCTTGTCCAAGCTCTCAACAACTCATATTTCAACTACTACAGTGTCTTTTCTTCTTTTATTTTTATTTTTTATATAAAGAACTGTAGTCTTACTCTGATTGCACCACATCAAAACACTGCTTCTGGCCATTGCTTACACTCACAGTTTATGTCCTGCAGTTGTCTTCCACAGCCCCACTTTTAAGGAGGTTTATGGCCCCCTTCTCATCCCCATGGCAGCCAGAGAGATCATCTCCCAGCTCCAGTCAGTCATTTGCCAGCTCATTACCTTCTTGTTCTGTTTTTGAGCAGACACACCTGTTTTCACACCTGTACTGCTCGTGACTTGCACTCAGGGAACAAATTTATGCAGAGCTGCTGGTTGTTACTGCAAAATGCCTCTTGGAAGTGTTTCTGCCTTGGGATGTCCACAAGAAACTTTGAGCATGATCCAGCAGTTAACATGCTATCAAATGCAGTTGAATACTGCTTTCTTGTGTGGCTGCGTCAGCTTTGGGAGGAGAACTTCTGTCTGCAGTGCACATGTACTGCAAGATTTCTGGGGCAGGGACAGTCTGTTCCATTTGGTTGGATGAGCTGTTGACACCTTGAAAGCCTGGTCCATGCCCTTGCTGAGACTGTTGCTGGTTTAAGTCTGTGCTGTGCCTTTAGTAGGAATTTCCATGATTTGGAAAGAACAGCTGAGAAAATGTCTCATCTATATACAGCTCGCTTTCCATCAAATCCATAAATCATTTAATAGCTCATTCTCTGCAAATCCCACCAATACAACTTCTGTGTTGTTTTAGGCTGGTGATTTAAATGAAGTCCCATCTATCTTTGCATTCTCACGTTCCTAAAGCCTTTCTTTCCCTTTTTAATCCAGTGTCCAAGAAAGGCTAGTTGTGCTACTTAATGCTTTGAATTTATTTTCTTCATCTGTAAACACACCTATTTCTTGGTACTCTGTAGTTTTTTGTACAGATCTAATTTTTTTAAGTTACAATAATTTCATAATGATTTTTAGCTTGAGGACTTTGTGCTGTGCATTTGTAGCTGCCAAACTGACATAACAAAGTCTTAATGGTTCCAAAGGAGCTATTATAGTCTGTTGGGTAATTAAAAGTTAAATGGAATGTCGAGAAATGATCCATACAGTCAGATTGGCTGATTTCTTAACTTTTGTAGATTTAAGTCACTCAAGATGATGCTATCTTTTTAAAAGTGGTTTCATCTTGTTTAAATCACCACGAAACCAAATTCAGCCTGAATATGGAAGATGTGAAGCTTTCTTGGTTTCATGAACTTTATATTATTTTTATCTCATGAAACACTTCCACACTTTTATTCCACCGAGCTCATAATAGAGAAGATATTTTATGTGGAATTTCCTAAGGAACATGACACAGCTTACTTGGCTCTGATAGCCCTACAAGGACACAGCAAAGATATGTGCAGACACAGCACGGGCATTCAGGAGCATTCCCTCTGCAGTTGCAGAGTATGCCTCAGACTTGGGATGGGCTGTGAATTCTGTTGCTCAATCTAGCTCCAGCTGGCTGTAGCACTAAAAGCTATGTTTATTGTAAAGTTGTTTCCATAGATATTAGAGCATTTCTTTTGGTGACAATGTCTTATTTTGAAGCTATATGAGAGTATGCAATAATCTGATCTGACCTTCTGTAAATAACGGGTCATCGTATTTTGCTGAGATAGTGAGCTCAACACGAAAGTACTTTGGTCTATCAGTGGTTAGTTTGGAATGTGTCATAGGAAAAATTCAAGAGACACCAAAGTACATTTGAGGACCCTCCAAGGCAATAAAGTAATTATTCCAAATTTGTGCTACAGATTCTATTGTTGGACTTGGGCTGATTGTTACTTGCTTTTATTTAAGTCAGTTTAGGTAGAAGTTTGTGCTGTATTAGTGCTCAATCAAGGGATTAGAACACTGAAATTACTGTTTTCATTTACAAAAATCAAATTTAAAAGAAAATTGAGGTCTGTTGGAAGTTAACTTTCTAGCTGTTCTTTTTTGACCAAGAAAACACAAAGGTATGGAAATAGAGCGTGTTGCAAGCACATCCTCTTTGGAAGAGCTGTTTCAGGGATGAATGAAGGGTAACCCTGGTATCAGCAAAGAAAAATTGATCTTAATACAATCACAGTTGCAGTTGCTACCTTAGCAATATCAAAGCTTGCTGACAAATTAGTGAAGATCTCCAAAAGAAGAGAGAAAGGTTTTGATGGTGCAGCATAGCAGGTTAAATATGGTACTGCAGTTGTTCAGCCAGCTGATTGTTTCAGCCACATCATATAATATGAATGGTATATGTAGCTGTGAAATCTTAATTCTACTCTATTAAACCTAATTCCTAACTTCTGTGAGAATAAATAAGTACCTTTTTAGAGAGCTTGCTTAGGATTTCTTTCTTTTAGTCAATTTTGGAGTACTGCTAGTTGTTGCCTGCCTTAAATCTCCCATTCGTGAGTCCTTACTCCTGGTGCTTTACTTATCCTAACTAAGCAACTCTTGCAGGCTGTTGTCAGTTCATTTTATGGACCTGTCTTAACTCTACCTGTTGGAGGGCCACATCATTTCTTTTTATTGATTCTAGAGTCCCCTGAGACGTGCTCACCTTGTAATTCAGCAGTAAGTGCTCTGCAGCTCCATCAGAGTTCCCACAGAACAACCTATTTGTATTTTATTAGTCTGTGTTAAGCTCCATATTTTTGCTGATCCATAGGTTGGACACTTCAAATAAGCTTCATGGCGATGCTGCCAGAACTGTACCTGACAGGCATTTTTCAACTTGTCCAGAGCTAGCTTGGTTTAGTATCATTTCAGACAGCTATTCTAGCAAAAAGTATGCTGCAACACAAGCTACCAGTTAGAGAATCCATATTTCAGAATATAACGATGTTAGGTGTGCATTCAAACTTGTTAAAACTCTCTTTGGCTGTAACTGCATTTAAAAATGGTTCCAGCCACAGTTACAAGCCCCAAAGGGATCAGGGCTTCACTGTCTCCTTCCTCCAGGACAGCATACACTACTTGCTTCCCGAGTTCTTGCTAGCCTACAGAATAAATGGTGAATTAATCTTCTGTGACTGAGAGAAACTTATGGTACATGAAATTTAGAATGCTGTCCAGACCCTTTCAAGGAGGCTTCCATCTCTTTCAGACCTCAGGCTCTAGAAAATTGAACCAAAAGAATATATGCTGTACCTCTGCCAGAACTCCTGTTGTTAACTATTTCTCATCCTTTAATTTCTCTGAGTCAGTAACCTGGTGTGATGCACTCCAGTGTTTTGTTCAGAAACCTGCTTTGGGGGATGCTGTGCCTGAACTGCCAGTCACCTTCAGGGATGGGGCTGTGACCTTGCACACACACTTATCTGAAACTTCAGTTTCAGCAATTTCTAATCCCTGTGTCTACATTATTTTCCTTTCCCTAAGTTGATCCCCTGGCAAAGCTGTTTGTTTAGATGGGGAGGGATGATCTCACCAATAAATTAGCCGCTTGTCTAATTCTTCGGTCTTCCTAATTGCAAAAGTTGTAATTTTAAACCTGACTGGTGGTATCAGAAGGCCAACTGCATGCTGTGAGGTGGGTCAGGACCTGCAAATTCCAGCATCTGAATTTGACCTTTGGCAATTGACTCTGTGCGGTTTTATTCCCCATCTTTTCTCCTTAATTGCAGTTGCAGCTGGGTCTAGCTGCTATTACAAGGAACTGAATTAGAAAAATGAAAGGAGCTATTCCATGGTGCTTTGGCTCTAGAAGTAGCTATTTAACCCTGTGATTTTGTTAGAGCCATGCATGAAATCTATGCCTCTGATGTCTCTTCTGTCATATGTGCTTACGGTGCTGAGAAAGAGCACTCTCAATGATAAAGGGAAAGCTTCAGAATTGTGATAATTTTGACACATCATTACTATGATTGACATGATAAATAAGTCAGGTCATAAGGAATAATGCAGTTCTAAATCCCCAACCACATAAGCTTGCTGAGAGGGAAAAAAGGGTCTATTAAATTTTCTGTATAGAGATTGCAGTCAGTGGTGCATAAACAATACATTCTATAACAACCTGTTCATTGCTCAAGTTGTTATTGGCAGGCACTGTGGCATTTCTGCAGTCATTAAAAGAAGCTATCACTATTAATCTCCAGTCTCAAGGCAGGTTTAACCTGAAACTGATCATCAAATAATGCTAACATATATTTGTGCTTTGTTGAATGTGCCCTTTCATCTTTGGATGCCTTTTTTGTGATATTGTAAGAAAGGCTGAGAATTCCTGCCCTCATTACAAAATTCATGTTTTTCCCCCCTAAATCGGGGGTATTCATGAAGGGAGGAGTTTTTATAAGACTTTGCAGCTCAATGCATGCATTTCCCACCTTCAGGGTGTCGCTTATTCTCTGATTCTCTTAGCTCATGATAAAGTTGATTAGAAAATAAAATGCCTAAAACTGTCCAAATACATACATAGCTGTGTGTATGTACCATGAGACAGCTCAGTCTGAGCTCTAGCAGTAGTCAGAGCAATAACTCAGTAGCCAGAAATATGTCTGGAGATATCTGGAGAGTATCTAGAACAAATTCATGTAAATACTTCTGCCTCAGGAAGAACAGTAGTTTCATGGATTGTTGAAATATGTCTTCAAAGACATGTCAAAGGGTAACGTATTAACTGATAATATATTTACTGTGCCCCTTTTCTTTCAACTTAATCCCAGGCTGTGGATACATCTGTAGGTACAAGACTCCTGGGAATGGGCAGTTGTACACATGAATTCATCAAATTGTTTCCTAAGAAAATGGTCCTTGAAAGAACTAAAAGAATGAAAAACATTTTCACACGCCTTCTCTTTCTCTTCCCCTTCCTCAATGAAAATTACATTTTCCTCTGGGAAATACAGGAATCTGTCACCACAGACAAATGGGAAACTGTGTTTCATAAAGGTTACTGGGAGAAAATTCAATTTATTTTTCATTCTTTCTAAAGAGATAGTCATATCCTGTCCCGAACATCCCTTAACATCCTCTCAGAAATGAAATGACATCTGTCGTTGAAGCTCTCTAAGCACTCTTGTCCCAGTTCCAACTTTTGGTTGTGGTAATCGAGTGATTAGGGAGAAACAAACTCACCCGAAGTTACATCCTCAGAAGCCATTTCTATGTGCAAATGGAAAGTCTGAATTCCTACCCAGGAGGCTTCTCTGATATAAACTATCTTTGAATCATGTAGTGCCACTGGCACACAGCTCACCACAACCATACCAGTAGCACTGTCCATCTCACCTGTTATATCCAGCATGCTCATCCAACTGCTGACAGCGAAGTGCTCAAAAGATAAGCAAAGCTATAGCAGCTTCCCCAGCATCTCATTTCACTGTTTTGGTTTGTAGTCTATTGCTGATGACAGTGACTGGCACAGGCTGGGAAAATATACTTAAAATGAATGCTTTGGATTTGGATTTTCTCTTTATTTTTACAAGAATGTTCTTTGGGGCAGGAGACACTGCTTGCTATTGGCTGCCTTGTGTCAACCTGAGACGTTCTCAGTGCTCAGGCAGTGGTCTGCTCATCACTGCAAGATCCACAGTGGGTGCAGCCTAAAGCCAGGAGCTCAGGTCATCAGGGCACCAACACAAGGTATGAAGCAGTGTAGGGGCATACCTGAAAAGCAGCCCAGAGCTCACAGGCAGCTCCTGGGTCGGTGCAAAGAAGCCGTCTGGGATTTCTCACAGCTGTGCTTCAGGCAGCTCTCACAGCTGAGCTGTTTGCACACCACTCAGCCCCACGGTCACACAGCTGCACTGTGTCAGTGCTGAGCTCAGCTGCAAGCAGCAGCACCCAAGAGGGAGCAGCAGGTCCAGCTCTGGGCTGTTGGCAGTGCTGGCCATCTCTGTTAGGGCCCAATGCTCTTCTAGCCACTCCATAGCAGCCAGATCGATTTTGAGTGTTTGATCCTGACTGCTGCTGGGGAAACTGGGGAGGGGAAGAGATACTGCAGGTATCTTGGAAGAACTTGGCTCAGGTGCCTGAGAAGAGAACAGCAGCCAGTGCCTCCCCCCCCAAGCACTGGTACAGCTCCATCTCAGGTTATGTAGCAGAGAAGTCAGTCCCTGCTCCCAGCAGAACTGCATACCCATCAAGTCTGAGAGCCCTGCATGCTTTCTGGCCACTTTTCATTTTGGCTTTTTGTTTTGAAATACATTGAGTATATACAGTTGATCTCTTTGAAACAGTACAAAAGGTATGGCAGAAAATTACTTAGAGATTGAGGAGCAAGGAAAGCAGATTTTTAATTCTGCAATGTAACCTGTTGTTTGAATGGCCTTAACGTACGTTACGATGTAGGCTTTAGACACTCACTTGCAATGCTCGATCCAATGGCAAAAGCTCATTTAAATTGGTGTGAGGATGTGTGCCAGAGTCTGCAGGCAGCTTGAAACAGTAATGCTGAGAAATGCAAATTGCCTGCTTTATTCTGTCCTGGCATCGCCAGTGATAAAACCTGCGAGAATACACTGGCTTTTTTTTCCACCTTCAGTCTGTCGTTGACCAGAGATGCTGTGAATAACTGCCTCGTCACTGCTGTCTGAAAATTTGCAATGGAGTTTAATTTAGATTGCCATATCACATTAACAAAGCTTTCAACTGAGAACCGAGCTCCAACGGCAGTGGGAAAAGTTGGGGACAGCTTCAGAGCTTGCAAAGTCCCCATGGATTGTACAGCATCTTCTTCTGCTAGTTGGAGAGCAGAAAGAAAAAAAAGTTTTCCATCCCATATTTCAGTGCGCACCAAAACGTTGGAGAGATTGTAAGAAACCAGTCGGACTTTTACCTGCTGTAGCCTCATTTCAGCAGTGTTTGTCCTTGCCTCATTTTCACTGCATGTAAAATGGAGATAATGGTTCCTACATCTTCTGTAGAGGTCTCTGGTGTGCTGGTAGAAGCAGTTATTATTTTTCAAGAGTACTTTCTAATTCTTATGCTTTCCAGCAGTAATAAATTGTACTTTTTAATGGTAGGAGTGAAGGTTTTGTGCAGAGTTATATCAGCTGTTTTAAATGTTCCGCTTTCTCTCTTTGCTGGGTTTTACATTTTCTGTATTTGTATGCAGAGGGAATCAGAAACAACGGGAAAAAATGACATTTGAAAACAGTTGTTTTAAATCATTTTTGGTGGTTCTTCTTCTCTTACCTGAGCTAAGAAAAATAGATTTTTTATTTGAAAGATGCTATTTTATTCATGATATCTTTTGCATTGGTTATCAGTATTAATTATTTGGAGCAATACCTGTGGTTCATTGTAAAATATACAGTTTTATATCTAGCCTGCCTGTATTAAGGGAAAAGTTCAACCACTTACCTCTTTCAAAGATGGCTTTGCATATTTTAAAATGATTTACAGGAGATTCTTAATGTCTATTGGCAATTCGGTCATTTTTTTTTTTCAGCTCATAGTTATAAACCTAAAATTTATGACCAGCCAAAAAAACGAGAAATGTAGTTAGGTTGAAAGCCAGCACTTCCAAACCCTTGGGTATGCACTAAAGTTAAGGCTTATAAATCGTTCCATTATTTTTATTAAAAGCAGAAAACCAAAAACAAAGGAACAAAACACCCCACCCTCAATTTGTGCATCGCTGCTTGCTGGATTGAACCTAAGTGATAAGCAGTGAAAGTACCAACCCAAGGTGGTGTGAGCAGTAAAGTCATAGGATGGTTTGGGTTGGAAGGGACCTTAGACATCATCTTGTTCCAAGTCCTATACAATGGGTTGGGACACCTCCCCACCAGACCAGGCTGCTGAAAGCCCCATCCAGCCTGGTCTGACAGACATTGCTCTTTTGTTGACTCAAGTCCCTGCCTTACAGGGCAAGGAGCCCCACAGCACTTAGGTATGGTGCAGGTACCCACAGATGAGCGCAGGAGGAGCAGCCTCACCTGCATTCCCTTCCAGTGCTGGCTGCTGGCACTCAGAAAAATGCTTGGAGTGTGAGGAGCCCTGTTTGTGAGTTATGGTGGGCTCCGTTACAAAGCTGCATTAAAGCGTTTTGCTGAAATACCAAGTAATCCTTTTCAAAAGCACTAAGTGGAAATGCATTGATTTTTATTTTCTTTCAGCAACAAAAATAGCTCAGGATTATTACTATTTTTAAGAGTGATAGAGAAATGTCAAAAATGCTTCAGTTGTACTTTTATTTTTATACATCACTTCAGGTTTTGTGGAGCTTTTTGTTCTGTTTTTTTCTTTTTCCCTTTCCAGTTAAGGCTTTGGAGGCAGCAGGAGGGGGAGGTTTGTTTGTTTTTTTCCTAAAAGCTGTTTCTATTTTGAGCTTTCTCAGAGATGCTGTGGTTCAGTATGTAATACATAACATTTTATTGTCTTAAATTTGGTCTGTGTTTTAAAATTCCTTGTCTCCTGAGGAGCTAAATGGTCTGGCACACCTCAATCTCTTCTTTATAATTACTCTTGAACGAAAGGAGGGGAGAGGAGATAGGTCAATTAAGTGGCACTCTGTTGAGCCTTTTCAGCAGTCTGTAGAGAGGTCAGCATTAGCTTTTGATATTGTGTGTGATTTATTCATGTAGTATTTCATTTCACTGAAGATAAGCATGGATGCACTGAGTTTACAGAACTAATACCAAGATCAGAAGAGGGAACAGAACTCACGAAACAGAGCAAGGCAAAGCCAGCTCGGCTCTGTAGGTTGATGGGCATCACTTCAGGAAACTCGTGCTGCCAGATACTAGCAGACAGCCAACTCTTCCCATCGTCACTCTGGTTTTATTTTAGCTGCAGAATATATTTTTAATCCATACCTAGATGCATTTTGTGAGCATGTCTGAGCAAAGTGATTCATCCTTCTTCAGCTTGTGTGTAGAATTTGTTCCAGGAGATTTTCTGTGTATGAGGCAGCAGGAGTCAATGTCTTGGTGCAGAGTGAACCCTGCAACATTTTCCTGCTGTTTCAGCTGCCCTGATGCTTGACAGCTCTGCACTAATACTGGCTGTTACCAACCGGATAGAAAAATTGTATCGCTATTGTTATTTCCAGGGCAAATCAAAATGAAATGTGTTGATTAAAACTAGACAGTGTCTTTGCGTTCTGCCTAATCACACACTGCCAATTAATTTCAAACTGGTAACCTAAGGACATGTTTGAAGTTGACTACATCTCGTTAAATGGAGAGGGGATTTATTTGTTTTAAAAACGTGACACGAAATAGATGTCATTTATATCTCAAGTACATTTGTGTCTTAGATGGCACAAGTGTAACGTTTTCTCATTTTCTTTCATTTCTCCCCCCTAATTTCCCTTATGAGCTATAATTCTGTTGTGACATCCCGATGTCATACTACAATAATAGAAATCTCAAAAAAAAAGCAGCAGCATAGAATGCAAAGTTTTGGGTGAAGTGGGAGACAGGAGCCTCCTGTAGAAAGAACTGTTTGTTTCTCAGTATTGGAGCAAAGTCTCCTTGTCACATGTAGAAAGTGCATCTGGAAACAGCGACCCAGCCATTTTCTGAGAGGGTAAGAAGTCAATGCAAGATCGAAAAGACATCGTGCTCTTCAACTGCAGTCTTATCTGAGAACGGCAGAAAGGAAATCAGAAGTGCCTCAATGCAAACGGCTTTTGTACTGGCCGAGTAAGGTACAACTAAATTCATTTTTAACAATGTCAGCTCTACCTATTCTGCAGAAATACTAACAAAGAGCCTGAGTAATAACTTCCCCTTGGATTTCCTTTTGCAGTACTTGCAGCATTTTCTGAGCATGTATTTATGTATGGTGTATAAACAGGCAGATACAAAAACCTATTCCATCTTCCAGAGAAGAAAGATGCTGTTTTATTCTCACTTCAGAAAATTAAATGCTTATCCATCTGTGGAATTATTTTTGAATGAATAAGTTTGTAGACTTTCTTTAGCTGGGTTATTATTTGCTCTTTTGGAACATTCTTTGCTTTCACAGTTGTTTTGTTCTTGCTACAGAGGAAATAAAGCGATGTGTATTTTTCTCCCTGGTGAGGTTTGAGGCAACCTTATATTATAAAATAACCAAAGATTGATAATCACAAAGGCTGCAAAGGGAAAGCCTCCACTTTATTTAGAAGAACATCTGTGCTTTTAAAGAAAAAAAAATCTTTCTTTTGGTAGGAAAAATCTTTCTTTAGATTCACAGCTCTACTGTGTGAGTGATTTTGCCCTGCTTTTATATCTTCCAGTGTTCTAAACATATAAATGAAATTCTATTTCCTTCTGAATCTCTGTGACCTGAGCAGCACGACTTTTATTAAGGAATGCATCCTCTTGTAGAACAAAAAGAAAAAGTAGCATAGTATGGTCAGGAGGGTGGGGAACTTCAGACCATATGGAATGGACCTGAGGCCCCTGATAACCTATTTCTGAAAATATTATTTTGACAAGTCATTCCATATGTTTGGTTGAGTTAGCTGTTGGAAGAAGGCTGTGGGGTATCTTCTTGCTTTTCAGATCCACTCTCCTTATGTAAAGTCTTGGAAGCAGCAGACCTTTGGGAGCAAGGTAGCAATCTGGATCCCAAAACATGTTTCACATATAAATATATAAATAGAATGTGGCAAGAGTTGACCTTGAGCTTAAAACACTGCTCAGGAAGTGCATCTTGGTTTGAATAGGAGTTTCAGCATCCGAGAACAAAAGTGCCTATTTAGTTCAATGCTATAAATATCTGTAGAAGTGCTCTCTTAAGCCTTCATAAATTGTTCCGTGCCTGTAGCATTCTAGGATCTGAGGACAGTTTTTGAAATTTGGATGATTTCTGTTTTTTTGAAGTTCAACTGATGTTTAAATGTAACAAATTTTAATCCTCGTTCTCAGAGTGGATTTGCTGGAGAAAGCTTTGATCAACACCTTGCTTATCCAGTAACTGCAAAAATGCATTTGCATGGCTTTAAGCTGTCTTGTTCAGATCTATATAAGCACTCTTATATACATGTTTTGCATAATGATGGCCAGTTTGGTGGCCTGTACATATTTACTGGCACCAAATGTCTCTGACGCAGAAGCCCTTCCTTTCATTGTGAAGGACAAATCAACCGTGGAACACTTTCAGATTTCTCATTTGCTGATTCTCCGCGAGGACAGACTTAAATTCTTGTAGGAAGATCTCAGAGTTTTAAAGAAGCAGCCAGGCACAGTCCGTATCCAAGTGTTAAGAGATCTCTAAAATCCAGAAATATTTATTACTTATCTGATCTAGTATTTGATCTGGTGGCTGGCAACCCTGTGGCAGGGGGGTTGAACTTGATGATCTTTGAGGTCCCTTCCAACTCAAAGCATTCTCTGATTCTGTGATTTTCATGAATTTGCCAAATAACTATTAGTATTCTCTCGAATCTAAGTTGATATTAGAAAAATCCTGGAGCTAATCTAAAATTTAGTAATAATTTTAGCTTTATCAGAACTACAAATGAGATTATCAGTGCCTACTTCCAAGGTACTGCTTTACAACATCCGCTTAAAAAGATGCTACAAAGTCATTGGTGACAATTTTCTTAATCCCTTTTATTAAAGTCTGATAAAGGACAGAAAGGAATGTATTTTTCATCTTTTTGGTTTTTTTTGTTATCATCATTTCATTCCTAAGTAGAAGTTTTCAAACTTTTTACAAGTATGAGAAGCAGCAAATAGGTTGATCGATCGTCAGCTGTGTGATTTTATTTGTCCTTTAACAATGTAAGGAGTTAAGAAATTAATGTATTAAAAAAAAAAAAAGCCACATTTGAAGGAACATTTGAAAATAGAGGGTGGTAGCATTTTATTGTCTCCCATTTCTCTTCCTTTCCTGCTGCTTGACAATAAACCACAATCTGCTGGTGAGAACTGCAACACCTAAAATACCAGCAGTTTTGATCCACACAACACAGCCGTGTTCTCTGAGCTTGTATCTTTCCAGTGAGTTTCATATTGCTGGACTGATAACTGACAGCTCGAGTTTATTTAACATCCACATAGTAATGTGTGGTTTATTAACTTAATTTACATTTATTAAGAAAGCAAGTGATAAATATCCAGGTATGCGAAGTGCCAGGATGGCAAGATGCTAAAAGTTTCTTTTTGTCCTCAGCATAGCATGACCCTTGCTGTCTGCTGCAGGAATACACGAGCAGCAAAGCATCACTGTCCAATCTCAAACCTGGTTCCTCCCCTAAGTGCATGCCTGTTTATATTTAGAAGGATGCTTTTCTTATGATGCATTTTAGTGCATCATAAAAATATTACAGCCTCTTAAAAATCATCTCCGCTGATGAGTTACTTTAAAATCTTTCCAGACACAAGCATGTTTCAGATGCTCCAGCTTAATAAAACCCCCAGGTTCTGGGTGCTGCTGCTGTGGGATTCTCCACCTGGTGCCCCTCGCTCTGCTTTGAGGCTGACTCTGAGGCTAATAGATTCCTCTGCTAGACCACGGATTTTTTTCTTTCCCCTTTTAACTGCTGTTGAATAAGATTACACACTCTATCCTCTTATATAGCCAATATTAAAGCTATCTGGTGAATTGAAAAGCCACCTGAGTGTTCTTTAGCTAGAATAGCTTGAGGCTCTATATTTTTTCATGTTAAAAGCTCTAATGATGTGCTGGATGATAAGTTTCTGGGCAGAAAAGAACCCCTCGCTGTGCATGGGGGAAGGTCAGGTCGGTGACAGAGACTGAACTGCCAAATTGCTTTTTTTTTTTTTTTTTTTTTTTGCACTAGGAGTTGTGAGAAGGGAATTTCAGAGTGTTGGAGCAGAAATTTGGTCTGGTTTTAAAGTGAGCTGCTGAGTCATCACAGGGAGCTGTGTAACCGAGCAGTGGCTTAATTTCCTTAGAACTGCACGGGACAACACTGGAAATTTATTGCAGAAGTAGTCTTAAAATACAGAGTGGATTTGCAGAACTTAGCCAGTAGGAAAGAGGGGAACAAGTCTGATTTGCAGAGAGCTGGGCCGCCAGCAGCAGTTGCTGGGTCACTAAGGCCCTGTAGAAAAAGGGCAAAATGGGCAAAATCAAGAAGAAAGCTGCATCTGCCATCCCTGTCCCATCTGTGGAGCAAAACTGGAGAGAGACAGCCTGGAGAGATGCCAGCGTGAGTCCCACCCTCATCCCTGTGGTGGCTGCACAAATACCTCTGATCCTACGCCAACCTCGTCAGACCCCTGTGCCTCATTATGCCTGGAGTAGATCCTAAAAGCTCTCTACAAGATTTTAGAAGCTTCTCAACCTGTATTTTAGGCTCTGTTTTATGTAATGCAGCATAGAAAGCTCTTCTGTGCTGTAGTATCTGCACAGAAAAGGGTATAAGTCATCTTGTGGCTAGAGCTGAGTTCTCCATTAATCTTTCCCTAGGGCTAAAACTAACAGCTCTTGCAGTCTGTGAAGTCTTTACAAAGGGGGGAAAAAAGCTGTTACAAATGTGGCTGTTATTTGTTTAAACATTTGGAAACATTTATAATGTGATGCTAGCTGTTCTTTTTACCCTTGCTCCTATTCTTTTGTTTGTATATATTTCAGTGAATCCTTTAAAACTTGTCAGGCAAGAATAGTTTAGCTAGGTAAAACTAAGACTGTGAAGGAGTATGATTGTTGCATATAAATACTTAAGAAGTTAAAAATCACAGAAGGAGAAAAGAGATATTTAAGCCAAAAGACAGCTTTGGCAGAGGAACAAATGGGGTACATTGGTTAGGAATGCATTTCAGCTGGGTATTCAGAGTGCTTCTCGTAGGCTTAACAAAGCTCTAGGAAACGTTCCAACCAGGAAAGCGGGGTCAAAAATGCTCAGTGCTCTTACTGCTACCCAGCATGTTCAGAAACAGGAGATGGAGCAGGGCTGACTCACAAGGTGCGTTCCAGTCCTGCCCCAAGCACAGCTAGCAGGAAGCTCCATGCACACGAAGCATCTTCTTACCAAAGGTTCACATAGTTTTACAGAGACTGAGCCTTAGAAAACAGGAAAAACACGTTCATTGTGCATCTGCTTAACTTAGTCACGTGAGTATTTGCACCCTTCAAACTGACCAGCAGGTTCCTGACATGAAGTGCTTTTTGAATGGCTTGCAGGGTTGCAAGCTTGACTGAGTAAACACACACTTTGTAGGTTAATTCTCTTTGGGTAACTTGAGCTTTTAGAGTTAAAGGCACCCAAGGTCCTGTTGTAACATGTATGGTGCATCACACAGGCCTAGAAGTGGATAGGAAAAGGGAGGCGTGGGGGTTTTCAAACGGTTGTTTGCTTTTTGGCATGGGTGATTCAGCCAAGAGGTGCTGATGAAATTTTCAGTAAGAGCTGCTCTCCACCAAATCCACCCTCATGCACCATGTATTTAATCTGTGATCTGCTTGCTGTGGTTCTGTTGTTGCTGTATTGGCTTTTTTATTCTTTCTCTCTTTTTGGTTTACTTGCAGTGGAAATGAATCATGCATTTGACGTGATGTGGGCAAAGCTGGTCACGTTGACAGGAGTGTATTGAGTCAATAAATATAACTGACCTAGATCATTCACTTGTTTTGCTCGTACTGTGTTTTGTAAACCTTTCCCATGTCTGGTGTTTTATTCATATGTCATGATGTCTGATGTCTAGATCGAGATGAGGACCGTATATATAAGAATTTGCTTGAGGTGATTGATTCAAGCAACTAGGCTGCTTTCACTATAAATTTGATCCAGAAAGTGAAATTTTTGTTGTTGCTTCCTTACTATTTTGAGTCCACAGCTTCTCAGAGGTTGGAAAATCAGAAATAATATGTACATTTGAGGATTAAGATATCCACAGGTACTGAATAGTCATAACAGTTCTTCATGTGCTAACTCCGTGTAATTAGATTGCTAATTATTTTATAAATACACAATTTTGTCTCAAAATGTTCCATCTGGAGTTTTAGTATTAGCTGTCAAACTAAATAAACGTGATCAAGACAGGAAAACCTCTTATTTTTCTTTATGTTTATAAATCTGTGCAGAGATCTGTACAGTACACGGCAGTGTACAGCAACATCACCTATTTACCTTTTCTTGATAAATTAATACCATTCTTGCTGGAACAAAAGTAAGAAAATGAAATGGTAGCATGTATTATCTTAACGCTCTTTCATTGCATAATCTGTTAGCATGCAGTCTGATAAGTAGGGAACAAGTGAGCAGTGTTTTAGGGCAGAGCTTTACGATTGATAAACACATTTTTTCATATTTGTGTAGTGATACTCTCAGGCCCACAGGTGGTTGTCAACATTTGCCAGTCTGTTGATCCGGCTCCAGGTCGTGTTGTGCATCTTCTACTGAAAAGGGAAAGGGAAATTAATCTTCTGTTGATCAGGATCCAATTTCTGTTGTGTGTTTTGTACTGGAAAGGGGAATTAATCCATTACGGAAAAAGTGATGTCTATTCCATTAGATAATTTGTATTTGTAAGGTCTCTTTTTTTTCCCTGAGCAACCTTGAGATGCCATGTGAGGGACATTTCTCCTTTTTGTGTTATGTAGGCTGAGATTGCATATCCTTGATGCCATAATGTTCAATTATTTATATGTAATTTTTTTTGCTGCTGGTGTTGGACTCATCTATTCTACTTTTTTCTAATGCAGGTATCTGTAATTTGGAAAAGAAGCTTTGCATGTATCCTGCATAGTCATTGGAAAAGGCACTTCTGCAAATTGTGATAGTCTAGAAGTCTGTAGGAAGGTTGCAAGGACGGTTTCCTAATCTTTTTCTTCCAGCTTAACTTGTAAATAGTTCCAAAGTTCTGCTGAAGGTGCTCCGTGTCTCCGTTAGTTTAGCTGTAGGGTACTGGTGACCCTTACCTCAAAGTGTTTTTTTTCCCTTAGATGGGTTTCCTAATGTAAAGAAGTAAATCCAGTTTTGGGTACTGACTCCAGTGAAATTTCTTTTTCACTAAAAACAGTGCGTTGAGAAATCATGGCAGTAGTAATTAAGACAGAGTAGGAATGAGTAGCAGCCAGTATCCTACCCCAGCATTCCCAGCATCCCTGCCCCGTGTTATGTAAATCAGGTGATCTGGGTGTTTATTTGGGCAATTCTCACTCCTCTTGCCCATGATAACCTCAGCTGTGTTGTGTCATCAGCAGGCTGGGACCTATAAGCAATTTAATCTCACAGGCTTAAAAATAAGACTTGCTATTTTTCTCAAGTCTGATCTCAAGCTATTACTTCTTTTCAAGAGATAAACGCTTCCTCTCACCTTTTATTAGGGCTGGTTGGCACAGTGTCTGTCTGAGAGGTATTTGAGCATCCATGAAGTATTGCTCTTAATATTCTGCACTGCACAAACAGATGTAGATAAACTTTGCATACCATAATGTAAGACCTGGGGAAGAAGCTCATGTTTATACATTTCTAAAGGGAAAAGCACATTTTGTATTTTTGTGTTTTGTCATATGGCCTGAGTCAGATTTCATCTCTGTTGGGAAAATTAAACATTCAAGTGACTTTGACAAAGTCTGTGATGTTTATAAACTGTAAATTAAAATATTTAAAATTTCTTGTTCTCAATATGAGTATGTATGTAGGGAGATAAAAACACTGATTGTGTCTTTCTAGAGATATAGGGCAGTCTGCATAATTACAATACTTAAATAGCAGAGAGTTAAAATCCTACAATTCATCAGTATTAAAAGAAAAACAGAAGTGTTACAGACCACTTGGGGCTGGTTTTGCTGTCAGTCAGATGGGAGTTAAAAAGTGGAAGTTCACTGTGGTCCAAGATCAGAGTTGTGCAGTCACACACAGGCACTGGTGATAAAAACAAATAGATGATGCAAGAGGCCATCACCCTTTTTTCTTTCTTCCCTTAACATATATCTGCTTTCTGCAGAATTTCTGTGCCTTCTGCACAGTCTCCAGAGGAGCTCATGTATAGAGGGACCAAAAGACCCTGGATCTCCTCATTCCATTTTCTGTTTTTTTATTTTTAAATTCTAACATGGAAAAATAATGCTGATGGCAGTTTATGTTAATGTTATGGGCTGAGAATGGCAGTTGTTCAGGAACTGCTTCATGAACAGTGTGGGATCCACTGAAACAGCTCCAAGATGAACTCCTTCGAGTGTGAGTTATGGTAGCTGAGCATCAAAGAGTGGCTGGGGCTGTTCCTGAAAGCACTTCACTTACCGGGCCCTAATAGATACCACTGATAATCACAGGGTGTCTAAGAAGTTGGTTTAGAAGTGAAGGAAAGATGGGAAATACTGTGACGGTTGACGCTAAAATAGGTACAGTATAAAATAAAGCAGAGAGACTTTCCTGAAGGAAACTGCTTGGATCGGGATGTTTGCCTGTGGCAGGCCTCTGTCCAGTCTTCTATTAAGGACTAGCATCAGATTAAGAGCACATCCCTTAAGTGATCTTCAGTGCCTTTCAGCCTTGTCTCTGCAGCTTCCTGCAAGTTCCCACAGATTTGTTATGTCTCATAGGTAGGCATCCCTTGTCTGCACTGCTGGGGTCAGTATTCTTTCCCTAATGTTGCTCTGAGGGAGAGGAGGGGTTTAGAAAGCAGATAGAAAAGGAAAATTTTTTATTTCAGAGCAGATGTGAGATGGGTGGGAATGGTGGTCCCCTGCCAGAAGATTCATCTCACTATGGCTGTATGTTCTTGCATTCATTCATACTGCTCTCGTGTTTCAGTGTCTTTAATAAATATTTCCTAATAGACATGAATCTAAGAAGTTGAAGCTCAATCATTAAAAGAAAGGATACGTGGGAAATTGAGCAGCCTTTTAATATCTATTGGGGACCACAGGCCAAAGTCTGATTTGCTGCATCGCATCATGGGAACCACAGTGTTAGTCCTCATTTAATGAGGATCCTGGCTGCTCTGCCATTCCAGCCTGTGGATTTCTTACAAAAAGGTGAGAGGACAGGGTGGCATAGCAGAAATGGTAAGTGATGGTGTAGCAGAAATGGTAAGTGATTGAGCACCTGGTGGGAAGGCAGGGCCAACCCAGGGGAGCCCAGGTGTATGTAATGCACTGAGTGAGCAGAAGGGGTGGGACCAGGATCCATCCCTTCCCAGACCTCATTTAAGAGTTGGCAGTGGAGGCAAGAGGATCTTGCTGGAGATCTGTGTATGCTTGAGTCCTGCCTTCCAAGCAGCTTTTTTCTTTTGTTTCTGTGTCCACGGCTGCTGCATTTGGCTTATCCTCAGTTGCTGCAGCCTGGGACTCTGTCACCCTACTATTATTGCTGTGCTTTCCATCACGTTATAGCATTACAGGTGGGCAAACAGATCCCACGTTACAGCCCTATTGAGACTCTTACCATAAAGTAAGACCAAATTTCTCCTTTGATACGCTGACCTGCCACAAAGCAGAACTACAGGCTGTACTCTGCACAGATAGCTCTGGGAATGTCCTGGTTGGGTCTTATTTGGCTGGGTTGGGCCACAGTGAGTTACTGCAACAGAATTCTTTCAGTTGCAGAGGGAAACTTGACCTGTCTTTGAATATGAAATATTCATGCTGTTTAGATAATACTTTGAAATGTTGGATTTTTTATATATGCTTGTTACATTGGCAGCTGACCTTTGTATGATTTCACTTAGAATCCAAGCGCTAGCTGCTTTGGTGAGCTCTTGGTATCACATCTGTTCACCCATTCAAAATTGTTATCAAAAGACTGCTTTAAATAGATTTGTTTCAGGGATGGTATGAAATGAAAATAAGCACATACTTTGTTTAGATCCTTGTTATGGTTTTTAATAAAGTCAAAGCAACCTTATGTTTTCCTGGTTGCAGGCAGAGGAAAGTGTTCTTTTATTTCCCCTGCTTATCTGCTTGTTGCACAAAGAGCCTTTCCCATGGGCTGAACTCCTAGAGGTTACAACAAAGCTGGCTTCTGTTCCTGGGTTGTTTTTAGTATGGTTGAGCATACATTCTTCAGGGGAGCTGATAAGCCGAACAAGTGATTTTCCTCTTTTCCAGATGAAGATAAAAAATTATCATTGCCAAATTAGTAACTTGTTTGTTGTTCTTTTAGCGTTTTACTGTTGTAAACCTTCATCTTGTGCAAAAGGTAACGGTGAGCAGTAATGCTGAGGTTATTCTTGTCAATAACCAGTTGCTAATCTAATTGGCATTTGGTTTAGACTTTTTCAATTGCTACCTGGAAGATTCCACCACGGAGATCTTCAGAAAGCAGATTAGCTACCCAATAATGTCTTATTTCCAGGAATACTGTGGAGCAGAACTAAAAATCTGCTGAAATCTTGCTCGTTGAGATCCCATGCAAGTTGTGTATGCTGTGTCAGGTTAATAGAGCATATTTATGGGAAGAAGTACACATGCATTTATCAGTTCCTTAAGCACTGCCCCTGGATTCATGAACTTATTCAGGTGTGCAGGTGGTATTCTTAACATTTCAGCTTTGTGCTGTATGCTTTCATCTCCTTTAGTACACTATTTGCTATCAATTACAAAAGAGTCAAAAGGCCAAAATTTTGTCATTCAGCAATTCAGAGATCTGCTGACCTTGTGACCTTTGAGGCCCATTACTGAAAACTTAGCCTATCTAAGAAGGGAAACAGAATGTTGAACAGGTTTTGGCATGCTGGTTTTTGGATAAGCAAAGAATTTTCTGTCATTTGCTATTATTTAGGACAATATCATAAAAGAGGACATTGGGGTTTGCCAATTTCCCGTTCTGCATACCAGCTGAAATGCGTGGGTTAGCCTCTCTTGCAGAAGACATCTGATGAATTGGATTGGATTTGCATCAATTTAGTTTTACTTTCATTACTTTTCTCTGATTTATTTATTGGATTCCGTATCTTTAGAAATTTTTATTACTCTCTCATTCAAGCTAAAAAATAGCTAATTTTTCTCTTCCAAATGAGTTGCTTGAAGCAAAGTACCTATGAATACGTGGGTATTTTAATTCACTTACTAAATGTACATAGACAAAATTTACAAGCAGCCTTTTTACCATTTTTTAAGTGTCTGCTGACTGTTGCATAAGCTAAATTATTTACAGTACGGTGCCTCACAAAAGAGGAGCAGATTTAGGTTATTTACTTGCCTGATAAGAAAAGGGGATTGAAGTTGCTGCGATATGCTGCTTTGTTAATTTTATATTTGTTCCCCAGTGTGTAAAATCTCTTTAAAGAACTAACATGAGTACTGGCAGACTCTTTTGAAATAGCGTGGAAGTGCGAAGATTAAACAAAACATGAAACGGTCTTAAAAATATAAGTCAGCAAGTGCTTGATAAAAATAAAAAATGCTCAACAATAGCAAACCTTTAGGATGCTTAATTTATTTGCTCTCTATTTGAGAGTGGCCTCTGCACTCCATCTGGGAGTAGTTCTGTGAGTTGTGTGTTTTGAATGATACCAAGCTGGGGGTATTGAAACAGTGTGTTTGTACAGTATAATGAAAGCCATCGAAAACGGTCGTGCTGAAGATCTCCCCTTAATGAGGAGATTAAAATCCACGCTGAGGTTGAAGAGTGGAATTTGCAGCTGTGTCACTTGACAAGATCTTTTACCTGAGGTGGTTTGGTCCTTGCTGTTTGTGGGTGTATGAGACATTCACTATGGCTCTCTCTGCTCACACAGGTGCCACGGACCCATCTGACACCACAGCTCCCATCATCGTCATCCCTCCGCAGAACACGAGCGTTGTAGCGGGGAGCAGCGAAGTCACACTGGAATGTGTAGCCAGTGCAAGGTATTGTAAAAGCAGAAGGGTCGTGAGCAGCTGATTGTAATGCCCTTTCCTTTGCTGGGAAGAACATAGGATGTTCTTTACATTCTTTATTATTGAAGCAGAATGCAGCTGTCCCTTGCTCTTCAGAGTAACCTTAGGAATAATCTTATTTGTCCAACATTACTGAATTAAACTTTGATTTTTTTTTCTTGGCAAAGTAAGAATGTAGGCAGAGTTACTTTCCTACCTGTGGCTTACCCAGTAAAGACAAGAATAGTGTTGTGCCATCAGCAAACATTGTCTTACAGACATCATTATGATTCAGTTAAGTAATATTTCAGTTATATTGCATATTGACATGGAAGGTGATACCGTTTAAATCAACAGACTGTGCTTCCTAGTAAATAAATTAGGAAAGATCTCTTATGGAGTAATTTATTACAGATGTTCTTAGTTTACAGTGATTATTGCTCAACTGTTCATAATGCACCGTAACATAGAGTTCACAGCATTTGTTTTGTGCACACGGCTGTTTCCACTGCGTTCTGGAGGGAGTGAATAGTTGAGTCTCCAGCTGATAGGAAGACCAACTGATTTACATTCTCCTCTGAGGGCAGAGATGTTCTTGATATGGTTAATATTTTCCTGGTAATTGAGTTATAATGAAAGCGCTTCCCATGCAGCTGATTCGCATAACAATATTTACTTCTTTTGCTTAGAGAAATGAAATTATTAGTACTTAACTTCTATTGCTGTATCAATTAGCTGTACTTGCATAACGCCACTTGAGTAGTCTGTAGTCGAAGTGTAGAAGTTATGTATGCATTTACTTCTCAATAGCCAATGTCGGAGATAGAAGGAGCTTTATAATCCGTGTATAACTGCAGACAAGATTATTCTGTAATGTTTTATTGTATTTTTTTTAATCTCGGTAGACCTGTTGAGAGACTAAGCATAACGTGGAAGAGAAATGGAATAAAAATCACCAGTGGAATTAGCAGTTTTGGGAGACGCCTCACGATCACCAACCCAACCTCTGCTGATGTTGGGATGTACTTCTGCGAAGCAAAACTGAGGGACAGCACAGAGGAACCAGCGAGAGCCAAAGCCTTCATTTCTCTAATGGGTAATTCTCAAGGCAGTGTGTTTTTTTAGTAAAACAGGCTCTGGGCTGAGGTATAGTAGGAAATAAAATTGGTATTTTAATATTTCACTGACCTTACATTTGAACCTTTCTTCAGAGTACGGAACAAAAAGGGTAGAAGGGGGTTGTCTTCCAAATTAATTCAGCTGTTCCTCCCCCATGAATATAAATTCATCAAATAGGTATTTTTAAACACGGTTCTGATTCTGAATCCCTTGTGAAACTATACATTTAATCAGAAGTTGTGGGAGCACAGTAGTAAAATCCTTATTGGGCAGCTTCCACATCTCGGCTTTTAGCTGCATTAAATCCTGATTAACTCCCAGCTTGCTTACATCTAGTTTTAATATGTCAAGTGCCTGTATTTCTGAAAGAAGCCTTTCAGGAGCACTGCTGTGCATCTACTGTCATGAGAGGCAGTCAAGGGGCCAAGGACCTTCCTGGGCACACAGGCAGGCAGACATCTTTACTGAGGTGACAAAACGGAGAGGGAAATAACACTAAAATCAATGCTGCGTACTGGACTTCCAACTCCAAGAGAAGCTTTGGGCTTATTTTTATGAGGACGTTTAGCCTAGTCTTGATGGAGGGATGGACCTGTTCCCACCATCACCTCTTTGCTAGAATTTTGCTGGAGCAAAATTCATTTGAAAATGTAGTTATCGTGCACATCGTGTCCTGACACAGCAGTACAAATGAGCACGCTGGGCAGAGTGCAGAGTTTTGTTTAGGATTTTCAGGATAAAGGAGACGTTTTGGAACAGTAAGCCAGAGCTGATTGTGTCAAGTCTGGCTTTTATCTAATAGTTACAGAAGCAACTGTGTGAGTGTCCTGGACAGGTTATTGCTCTGGCAGTGATACAGGTGTCGGTGTTGATCAGAATTCATGCCCATGCATTTCTATAGAGCATTGCAGAGAGAATTCAGCACGCGATTCTGTACTCTCGACTTCAGAAAATACAATTTTAAAGACTCTGCTGTGTGGTCTGTTTTCTGCTAAAGCAATCTGAAGTAGTTTATGCTTAATGAGAAAACAGCTCTTCCCTCTGCAAAGCTGTGCTCCGGGTTCATTTGTAGCACTGAGTCTCTGTTGTATTTATCACCTACTGGGTGAAGTTTGGTTCCAGTCCTTTTTCTTTATACTCTGTTTCTTAGAATTATTGCTTTGCAGCTTCCCTGCCCCTTAAGGAGCAGAGACAGATTTCACTGACTTATGGTTTTGGTTTAAACTCTTCTATATTCATAAGATTTTATTGTAACTAGTTTAATTTTGCTGCTGTGGTGTCAGATCCAGCCTAATGCAGTACTTAAAGCAGCCTCTCGGTTAAGGTGGAAGATTCTTAAATACAGTTACAATAAAAGCAAGCAGCAATCATTGGGGAATCATATTAAAATAGAAACACTGCCTTTATTTAGTAGCTTATCTGCTCTCTTATTTTATAGATGTTTTATTTATTTCTTATCCAATTTTAGGGGGCTGTCAGGGAATGAAGTTATGAAAAGGCCTGTAGATAAGAACAAGCAGATGAAAGAAAGCAGAAACAAATTGGTTACCCATTACTTTTATTTCCTTCTGATGGAACAAGACACTTCAGTTGCAGGTGTTTACTCAATGTGTCAGCAAAGCCTGGAAGATTTCTTTATTTATGAGTTTCTTTCTAGTGCTGGGGAATGGATCTCTAATTCTAAACAGGAAGCTGAATCAAAGGATTAATAGTTAATGCATAACTTATATTCAGCCTTAGAGTTCCTGAATGGATCCGGCCATTGTTTAATTAATCAAGAGATGGGTTCTAGGGGACAGTACAGGCAGGATTCAAACCTAAGCATTTTTGTAGTGCACGTTGGAGCAGTACTCATAGAGGCTCAGGAATGCTCATTCATTTGCATACATAACATATTTACAGAGTGTGCACATGAATAGTGACCTGATAATGAGCTGCATTTCTTTGTAGAATAATACATCACGGACTACATAAGGGGTCTTGACTACAGGAAAAATGAAATTGTGGTGATGGAAGAGGTTTATTTTCAAAATGATTTGGAAAAGTCAAATAGAGGCTCTCAGTAGGTGGTAATAAGAGCTTTGGTGGATCAGTAGAACAAAAAGTTTTGCTATTAACAGGTAGAATAGAGACGGCAATAAAAAGATGCATCAAAGATATCACAGATATTGCTAATGCTGTACAGTAGGACTGCATGAGCAAGGAAGACAGCCTGTGGGTCACACTGCAGTTCCCTCTGGATGTGGCAGAAAGCCTTCTGACATCTTCATAATGTTCCTGCAAAGATAAACCGAGGTGGTTCCAAACTCTGGTTTTATTAGCTGCAGTTGTTATAAATTTTTAAAGGGTAGCACGTTCCTCAGTTGGCAGAGTAACAGTTTGGGGAAGATTTGTTGCAGATTAGATAAGAGCGCATTTGTTTTATCACTAACAGTTTGAAGATTAAGGAATTTAAGGAGTCAACTCGTGAGCAAACCAATTTGAAGACTGAACTAATCTTAAATTCTTTTGCTGCTGTTCTGCAAGTTCCATTGTTGACAAATTGCAATCACCATTTTTAAATGGTTGTTCTGTGGGAAGTTATGTATATTAGGAGCTCGCAGGAACACAAAAACCATACTGCTGTTCAAGTCAGATACAGTCAGAAAGTAAAATCCCACAAGGGGATTTGGGGGATGTCCAGCTTTGTCTGCGACATTCACAAGAAGTTCCCATTCTCTCAGTTCTGCCAGCAGATGTGTTCCCTGGGTTGTTACAGGATTTTAGAATGCACAGAGAGCAGCTGGCAGCAGTGGAGTTGGTCGTACCATGTAGTTTCCCGGATGTAGTAATGGTATCTTTCAAAAAGGAAAGATTTCTTTTCCTGCCACAGGATTTTTCCTGTAGCTGAGAGCATGCAAAGCACAAAGCAAGAAACTAGGAGGGTCTTTTCATCTGCTTCGATTTTATCTTTATATTCATGCAAAGAGAAATCCTGCTTCAAGGACTCTGTTACAGCCACGTGCTCCAGCACAGGCAGCCTGCCCTGCTGTCTGGAGGTACGGACTTGGTTACCTACAAGGCACTCACAACTTTCCAGTTCCACTTCTTTATAGGATATTCAGCAAATAAATTAGTTTATGCTAATGTTAGAGAGAGGCTTCCATGTTTAGGGCTCAATTTTCCTCTTAAATATGCAGGCTTGAATTTGAGTGGTGCAGGATTTTCAGCTCCGGAGGAGCCCCTGGGGCTTTCTCTGTTCTTTCTGACTTTCATGTATGTATCTAGCATTAGGTCACACATCTCCAATGCAGCTTGAAGGGTATGTAATGGATGCTGACTGCTATCTTTTGAATGTTAAAATCAGTGACCATGTAACTCTGTGTGAGGGAAGTTAGAACAGTATCACATTTTGCAGACTCCCAGAGGTTTTGCAGAGCAGCTATCTTTCCACTGATGTCTGTAGTTGGGGGAAACAACAACAAAAAAAGTACCCTTAAACCTTCAACAACTATTAAAAGCATGCATTTATATTCAAATACTCGTTTTCCCTTTTGGCTGTACTTGACCTTTTAGTTAAGATCACTCAAACACCAATACAATATCTGAACAATGTAGTATGTGTTTCGTTCAGTCTGAGATGTGACCCCTCTCATTGCGTAGGACACTGCACTGCCAGCAGGATGAATGCAGTGTAATAGGTCCTTTCCTCTTCTAACTATTGTGATTCTATAATTTAAATCAAATGTTTGACCTGATACCAACAGGCTACTATCATTTCTAGAAATTGCTGTGTCTTGGGACCTGTGTCTGGCATGTTATATAGTTTGGAAGATGTCATAATTTCACCACACACATTAAATTTCAACGCTTGATCATTGCCTGCAACAGTAAATGTTCAAATTTGCACTGTGTGATTCAAACCAAGCCTTATAAATATGTAATTGAGTCACATATACAGACGACCAGAATACCCTTTCAGAATGCCATCTGACCCTTCCAAATATTGCTGCAGTTTTATGGCCTCTTTCTGAAAGTTGTTCACCAGGTGCTGTGTATAATGCAAATGCAGACACTGGTAGCTTGTGCTGGGCCTACAGCCCTTCAGACACACTCCTGGTGTGCAGATCATACATCTGACCCATCTATAATGCCAGGGGGCTTGATTTTGGTGCTCTGTGTCCTGTAACTGGAGCACTTTTACCTTAATTTCTCCCACAGTCAGTGTTCAGTTGAAGCCACAGACCCTCACTACCCAATAGAGAATGCCAGCACATTGGAGCCTGCAAGGGAACCTTTTGAGGATGCATGGTGCTACCATATGGGGCATACATGTGGGTGAGGAGCACAGCTTGCATGGAGACCACTGCTTCATTTTGCTCGAAGCCCTAAGGGTATGCCTGCATCAGTACTGCTGTGATTCTGTCTTACCAAGACTAATTTTCCACCTCTGTTATACTCAGGATGTTGCAGCACTGTTGTCCATATGTATTCTAGGTCGTCCAGATTTTCCTTACAGATCAGTACTGTCATGCTGTTCAGCTTATCTCTAATTCTGGGCAGCTTCAGTTCACTAAAATTCAGTACGTTGTGAAGTTGCTTCTTGGAAGCATTTTTGTGTCTGTGCTCATCACCCTGAAGTAACATCTGACCACCCTGTGTGCAGTTCTTGCCTTAGTCTTTAGCTCTCTTTCACCAGCATTTGGCCAAGCTTCCAGCTGCTGGAATGGCTGGGAGAGTTGAGTTCAGTAGGCTTTACTGCGAAGGAAAACTTGGATCCGGTCTTGAAGAAGACTGGAAGTCACATCTATTGACAGACCTGCGCTCTGAAAGTCCTCTGGGAATTGTCTGTGGCCTTTAGATTGCATTTTTCTGCTGTCCTGCCCTTCTTCTGCCTTGTTTGCTTCAATTTCCTCCTGCTTCTTCCAAAAAAAGCTGATGTAAACCTTCCTTTTATAACATTACAGTCTTGTTTGCTAAGTGTCATTTCGCAGTGGCTTGAGGTTCTTTGTCAGGCAATTCATTGCTTGACAAGCTCAAGTAAGCATGTCTTAATACAGTAAGTTTCTCTGAGGGTAGCATAAGAGCCAGAATGGGATTTTAAGGAAGGAGCACAGATTGCAGGATAAGATTTTGGGAGAGACACTGGGAAAACAGACTGTGTAAATATGCCAAGGACCTGTGCAACAGTAGTTCCTGAGCAGTGGTCGTGGAGTTACGAGTGTCTTTGAGGTCACGTTAAGTTGCTTTGCAGCTGAACTGCAGGCCCACGCTGGAGATAAATCTTCAAATTTATTACTGGTGCATGAATATATTGCTGATCTAGGAGAAAGTTTGCGAGCTGGCAGCTGAAGGTTGCCAGGTTTAAAAACTGACCTGTTAAGATCAGAGTGCCATATAGGAAGGGAAGGCATGAGAGGTGCATTCGCTAACTCCCTAAAAGGAGCAAAGTACTGACAGGAGGCATCTGTAGAAGCCCAGAGCTACAAGTGAATGTCTAGGTGTTAGGGGTATAGGGCTGGGTGCTGTTTTACCCCTTTGGGTGCTGGTTTGGCCACCTGTCCCCCGTCTCCCCTCACAATCAGATTAAATTGACGTAGAGGGAAATATTCAAGTTTTATTTTAAGAGAGAGAGACAGATGGACCTGGGTATCTGTGTATCCATAGGCACAGACAAGTAAGGAGACCGGAAGCTTGAAGATCAAAAAGATGAAATTCCTAAACATGGAATTCAAGGAGAACATCAGACAAGGCTTGAAGGATGTCTGATATCTTTTCTTAAGTCCTAACTCACAGTTAGAATGCACTTAGATGCATTGCAGAGGGCACAGCAGTGTGGATGATCAAACATGTCAAACTGCATGCCATCAGTGAATTTCAATTAAACGTTCGGCTTTCCAATTTGTTGTTTAGATTAATGCATGAGATCATATGCAATAAATCACAACTTATTATGTATGTTTATTAATAGCTTTATATTTAGGCAGTGAGGATCAATAATGTTAACACGTGTATTATTAGAATGTCATAAATCATGCAGCTCATTTTATTGGTTTTCCTGGATAAATGAATATTCAGGCTATTTTGCAACCTCACCTCCTCCCCGTAAGATTTTGAAAACGTATTGATTGACTTTATTTGGAATGAATACAGAGCTGTAATATCCAGTGGTGCCCAAAAGAGGCCCTGATTCTGTACACTCAAGCAAGTATTTTCTTGCAGTTAGCAGGAAGGAGTGCATTGCTGGTGTTAATGATGTGTACCTACCTGCTGCTGTTCTGATCTGCTAGATGAGGGTGGCAACACATCCCTATTTCTCCTGATACTGCACAGGGAGATCTGTGGGATAAATTAATACAATTTTGTTTTAATTTATGAAAATAGTGATGTTCTATCAGTAATACAATCTGCACATATGATTGGGGAAGAGATCTGAGAGAAGATCAGCTCAGATTCATTGTCACTTGCTGCATTCTTTCAAACATCCTTGAATTCCTTTAATTGAAAATACAGTATCATCTTCTTACATGCTACTTCTATTGTCTTTTCTGTGTTATCAAATACTTAGCAGTGAGTTTTTCTATGCTACAATAGAACCCTAGTTATAATCAAATAAAATGATTCTACAAACAGTACTCGGATGATAATTACATCAAGTAGACTATGACAGTTTTTAGTTACCATGATTATTACTGCAACCTTAATGCCTATGGGACTTGGACAAGATGCTCTTCAATTTTATGCTGCAGAGAAGAAAGAGTAACATGATGGTATACTGTACCATTTCAGGAATCTTGTCTTTGTTTAATTAAATGTCTAATATCTTTTCTTAAGTCCTGATAATAAAGTGTGGACTTTTATGATTATTGCTATAACTTCAATTAAAGCATTAAATCTGTTTGCTTTCAAGAAATAAAACAGTTGAGAAGAATTTTTTTAATTATACAGCGCTTATCCTGTGATGTTGGCTCTCTGACATGCCATGACACTTTATTTGATATGCTTCATGCCTTCATGAGGTGGAATTCAGTTTAGATACTGAAGCAAACTATCCAATAAAATGGTATGTTGTAAATATAAACCTTTATAAACCTCTTGGGAAGGCCTTTCTGAACGAAGAATTAAAATGTTCCATGATTCAGACCTATAAAATGAAAAGCAGTCCCTGCTCTGAGTATTAATTTGCAGTGCAAAATGCTAAATCTTACCTAACATTGACTCGATGCTTTGGAATTCGTACTCAGCAAAGAGAGAATTTGTTGGCTTTTTTATGATGCTTTTACTACCAAAAAAAAAATCCTCCAAGTAGAAGCTCAGACCAAATAGACAGTTCGTAATACACCATATTAAATAAAATGCGTGCAGACCCATCATATGAATGTCATTATGTCACCTTCTATTTTTCATTTTACCGTGGGTTTCTTTGCTTACTTTTGTTTGTTTCCTCTGTTCTGAAGAACCACCACATTTTACTGCGGAGCCCGAGAGCGTGATTTTGGCTGAAGTGGAGAAGGATGTGGACATCCTGTGCCAAGCAATGGGTGAGTGTGTGCAAGTATCCCAATTTGAGTCAAAAATACATATATCCTGTACTGAGGAAAGCATCTGATATCTACCTTTCATGTCTCAAGGCCTGTCCATTATTGCCAGCTATTGCAGATCCAGGTATAAGGTATATGGAGAGTGTTTTTCTTTGGAAAACATGCCATAAATTGCTGCATTACAAACTTTGGAGCCAATAGATTTGTTCAGGTAGAAGTATGGTTGTGGAACCCATCGTTGCAGTGCAAACAGTCAATATTTCAGCAATTCCTCTTCTCTACAAGTTATGGAACTTCTATAGTTCCTGTCAGTAGCTCTGACATTTAAGTGTAGATAAGAGTGCTGCAGGAGGACTGGTACGGGTGGTTTTTAATTGGCAGGTGTTTTAATTACATAAAGGCCTTCAGATGTTAAAAATTCCACTTTAGACAAACTGCTATTTAAGATTTAGTTCCAGAGAAATAGAAGCACACCCCATTTTAGCACTCCAGAAAGACATCACAGTGTTGTGATTAGAGCCGGCTTGCCTCCATCGCTGGATTGCTGTGTGACTTTGGCAAGCTGCTTAACTTTTTGGTGTCTCAGTTTCCCTGATGCTGTGTTTTACAGGCAGTACACATAAAAATGCAGCCTTGAGCTCCTTAAGTAATAAGTGTACCATATTTAAAAAAAAAACCTGCACCCAATTCTAACTGACAGCTTATTTGGATGGGCTCCTTCTTCAGATCGGAGCCAAAAAATAAATTCTTCCGTATCTATTTTATTTGCATCAGGATTTAAGTGTTGGGGTTTTTTTTGCTTTGCATAGGAAAGAGTCAACACTGCTTTTCTGGAGGAAGCTTTGCAAACATGTTATCACAATAAGGAAGCGTGCATGTAAGGATGCTCCAGCTGATTTGGAATTTCAAAAATCTTTGATGAGGTTTCTTATCAAAGGCACTTATAGAAAAGAAGCTATCAGGTTAGAAGAGACAAGGTCTTGTTGTGAATTAATAGCTTTTTAAAGAGAACAAATGCTCGGTTCTCAAAGCTGGGGCCTGGAGTTCCCCAGGATTCAGGGCTGTTCAACATACAGAGTGAGATGAGACTTTGCTGATTGTATAAAATTATTCAAAACAGCCAACATTAAAACTTAATGCAGGAGAATCGTGAAGTGTTCGGATGATTTGAGCTTACTGGACAGTAAGCTGGCAGATAACATTTTGAGAGAGGTGAAATTAGCTCTTACTATGCAGAAAAGCTGTATCTTCTGCAAACATCAGTTCTGTGTCAAGCGGTGGATTGAAGTGCTGGGTGTTGGGAAGGTGGAAATAATGTTCTGTCATTGGGCTGCTCTTGCTTTTACTGCCTGAGCATCCGAGACAAGGCAATTTCAAAGGAAGGAGGAGTGACTAGATAGACCTTCGTTCTGACCACATACAACCGACTTTATAATGTGTTATGACAGATAGATCAGCATTTTTAGATTGGAGGAGTTTTTCCATGTAGCAGGATTAAAAACAAGTGTTTTATTATTGGGGAAACTGAATGAAAAAACATTCGGAGATTTCTGAAAAATGCTTCAATCTCACACAGCTATTTGGGAAATCTCTGACACTCTCTCTGCTCACTGTCACTGGAAAAGCTTTCTGCTGTCTCAAATGTTCTTCATGAATTAACAAAAAAGAAGAAAAAATAAAGTAATCCTGGAACATCAGAGAGAAAAGGTGTTGACTTCTAAATTCTTCCTTCTACCCTAGCTCTTCCTTTGAGCACTTTAGCTTCTGAAGAGCTTAACTGGAAACTCGTAACTATTCTCAGGAGATGAAATCTTATTGGAGGCATGGGCACCTGGCCTGGAACAAGTAACTCCTTTCTGCTGAACTCTTCCCATACATGTCTGATTTGTTGGTCAATGTGATGCAGGCACATGGAAACCTATCTTCACATGCATTTCTGTGCTGAGCATCTCTAGCCCAGACTTAAAAAGGGCTTGCTTGCATACAGAGTATTAAGCAGAGGCCTTCTGATCCGTTATTACATAGACCTAGCAACCACCAGCATTTCTAAAGAGGGTAAGTGAAGGTTGCTGCCTCCCTGCTCAAACTAGGAGCTCGAATAAGGCATGTGGGGAACTGCAGATCTGCCCTACACCTTCGTTGCAAATAGGAAGACGGATTGGATTTCTCCCGGCCCCATCAGGTTCTGTGCACAAAGCCCATTTGCTCAGGCTTTGTGCACCTTGAATGTGTGAGAGACAGATTAATTTCACAGTATAAGCAGAGATTAACTGTAAATAAAATTGCAACTTGCACAGGCTAGCTTTATACTTCACTGTAATGGAGTTTCAATGTATCAGCCTGCGCAGTAACCATGCTCTGCTGTATATCTTCCAGCACTTGCTGATGCTGCATGCATTTTCAATGGCTTTTCTTTAAATGCTTTTTCTTATTTGCTTATAGGAAGTTTTGGGCTGCAGGCATATAAGGGGGTGTCTGGGGAGCGCAGTTAATTGGACTTTAGTTCTACCTGTTTAAACAAGGAGATGGAGGGATGTTTTTGGGACACCCCAGTTGCCCACTGGGATCTAGAGAAGACTATAAAAAATAAATAACAAAAATGACACAACGAATATTTAGAGTCTTTCATCCAGACTCTTAAATAAGTGAAATTTGGCAGAGAGACAAACATCTGTTTCACAGATGGGGAAACTGAGCCTTGGCTTGCATAAATCATTTGCCAAGGTTATAGAGAAAGTGGCACAGCCCAAACCAGTCTGTCTCCTTCCCCTCCTCCTCTGTAGCACCAGATTGATTTGTCAGCCCATCTTTGGGGAAAAAAAAAAAGAAAAAAATAGAGCACTGTGTACATGCTGAGAATTAAGCTTATTTTACTTAATATTATGTTATTTTAGGCCACTCTGTAATCTCTCAAACAATAAGGTAGGATAGGGCGGATAATGCTTGGAAAGGCATCATCCAATATGTATTTAAAGTCTTTTCTTCTTTTCGTATTTTTTTGTTCAGCAAAATTTGTAGAGAGGAGAAGAAGCAAAATTCCTTGGAGGGTGGCAGGAGGAAAAGCGGGGCGGTGGGAGAGTGGAGAAGAAAGGAGGCTGGTTTTAGCCATTTTTATAGCTAAAGAGGTAGCGAGATGATAAAAGAAAATGTGTACAACTTGGAAGACAAATCTCTCTGGGAAGATCACTAAAGCCCAAATGAATGCTGCTGACAGGCATCAGAACGCTTAGATAAGATCCTATTATTCAGACTCATAACTTTGAGTAGAGGAAGATATCCGTAACCGAAACGTAGAAAAATAGAGATGGTAATATTCAGTTTGTCAGCTGGGTTGGTGATAGGAAGGTGTATCTCACAGTGATTATGGGATTAGAAGGTTTACTAATACTGTTAGAAGAATGGGATTTATGGAATGACACCAGTGTTAAAGGTTTGAGTGTACCGAATGCGGGGCTGCATTATTTCCTCAGTGCCCATCAAGTGACGTGTGGGAAACTAGAGTTGCTATTATTTAAACTTGAGATCATTTCCAAGCTTCTCTGCATCAAGAGAACTATTCCATTTTGCATCATCTGTTTCTTCATTACTCAGTGATAATTTGTATTTGCCCGGGAGGATCTCAAAGAGATGAATAACACTCTCACCGAGAATTCTGAACAGGGAAGTTTGCGCTAATTCTGTAGATGGGCTGCTGCAGGAAATTTAAATTATGTCAATGGAAGCTCCTATGCTGCATCTATTCTCTGTCAGACAATGCACTCTGCATCGTGGATTTCTTCCTGAGATGATTACCTCCCAGATTATGAGTGCATTTTATTATATCAGTGGAACAAAAGCATCGGAGGTGATTGTAGTAAATGGTACATGTTTACAAAAACAGCAGCAGCAATTGAACACTTTTTTTTATCAGTCCTTACATTGTTTGTGTATGATTTCCAAATAGTTAATGTAGTTTTTGTCTGTAGAAAGAGAATATATCGGAAGAAGGTATGAATGAAAGTATAATATGGTGATATTTCACTTTGGGATATTGAGAATGACAGTATGGCTTCTCCTGTGGCACTTCCCCTCTGAAGACCTTAAGTCATGGCCAACACTGCAGTGAAATTCAGTGTGTGCATGTGCTCAGTTCATCAGTGACATTTCTTAGTACTTCTGTGATGCCCCACGTGGCTTTGCTCAGTGACTCAGTGACTCACCTGTGAATTCATCTCTATGGCTTTGCTATGATGCAAGGAGCTGCTATCCTTTCCTTATTACAAGGGACTGTAAAGCACTGAGGTTTAAAGTGACGTGTGTTCGAAAATAGCTCCTGATTATGAAGATAAAACCGTGTTTGGGACTGAGGTTACTTAAATCAGTTTGATACCCTTCTGATCCTGTGATTATCCAATCACATAATAAAATATCTGATCCCTGCCATGTCACACTCGGTACTCCTTGGCATTTGATCAGCTGGGGATTTCTAGGATATAAAGGCCAAACAGTCAGTGATGGGAGGAGCAGGGCAGGAACATCTGCAGAAAGCAGTCCCAGTCTTCTGATATCTCACGAAGGAAAGAGAATCCTCCATTCAGTGTCTGTGGATACTGAATTTATGGCTGCTTCATCCCAGCTGACGGGTATATGGCTGCAGCAAAACTGGAATTAGCATGTCATGATTTGTAGAACATGCACATGAAAGGAAACAGGAATAAAAGGGCTTGTATTTACGGCAGGATTTTTGTTTCTCCTAATGTCTGTGTTTTTCAAATAACAGGTGAAGCTTGAGAATGAATAAAAATAATAATTTAAAGCCATCTCATTGTGGGCAACAAGCTGCTCACACATTAGCTCAAACTAAGCTGCCAAATTAGAACTCGAATACAGTCATCTGAGCACTTCATCTCTTATGTGTAATTTGCCATTTCCTTTTTATTTTGACATCTTAGCTGCAGTAGCACAGAAAAATCTCATTTGGGATGGAGCAGCCTTATAGACTCGCTGCAATGTCACACTGCTGCTGTTTAAGTAGCATGATTCTGGCTTTCAATGTGAAATTGCTATAAATCTTATTTTGTAGTAGCATGAAATATGATTGGGTGAAGAAAGTAATTTGATAACATGTTTTCTCAACATTCCCCCTTTCACTGTTTTCCCACATGTTCTGCTGCATATTCTTACCATTGATAATGTAAAATGCTGCCTCCCATTTATCAAAAGCAGCTTGTAAAAGTATAAATAAGCACAGTGGAAGGAAGGGATACCAGGGATGTGACCACAACAGCGCTGTGTTTCAACTCTCTAAAGCACATCGCGCACATACTAACAGTGACATTCTTCTGGGCTTTTTTATAGGTGTTCCCATTCCTTCCCTGGTTTGGTATAAGGACTCCGTTCCCCTCAGCAAGCTGCAAAACCCCCGCTACAAAGTCCTGCTGAGCGGGGGGCTGCGGATCCACGCGCTGCGTCCTCAGGATGCGGGGATCTTCCAGTGCTTCGCCAGCAACAAAGCTGGGGAGATACAGACCTACACCTACCTGGATGTGACCAGTGAGTAAGGAGCAGGGATAGGGGTCGATGAGTTGTGCTGTTGTGTCTGTAGATGAGCCTGCAGCCTTCAGGTTTCTCCTTGCTCGTGTAGTTTGAACCTTGATTTCTTATAATACGTGGCTGTCCTATGTGTGAGATACCCCAATGTTCCCAGTTTGGTTTGAATGCAGCCTGATGAACCCTGTAGAAACACAGAAGCTTGAGGCGATCTCTTATTTCATGGTATGAAAAGAAAACTAAGGGAAGAAATTGAAAAGTTAATTGTAAAATGGTTTCCCCTTTTCTTCATTATTAAATGATTTGGTTCGACTGTAATGTAACTCTGCTTCATAATTTTCATGGTATTTTTTTTTTCTGTCTTTTGTCTACAACTACACTTAGCAGGGAAAACAAAGAAAATTCAAATTTAATGTCTATTTTTTGGCCGTAAAGTCTGATTAAATGCTTTAGTTAATGAAATACACTTTTCACTGTGGGAGAATTACAAATCCTCATAGTCTCTTTTAAAAGCAATTATTAACAAGCATATATTCCCATAATATTTTAACTCCTTTTCAGGAAGCTGTTTTTTAGCCCAAGAGCAGTCTGTACATAATGACCAGAATTTCTTCAGCCTGCAGAAACTAGATCAGTTCAATATAGATCTAGGAAACTGCAGCAAAAAAAAAAAAAAATGTTGTAAAGTGCAACTGGGGGAAAATAAGAGTGAAAGAAACTTGGAAAATGCCTTAGATGAGACTCGGGTTCTAAATTCTTTTGGCTGACATTTAAGTTTCAAAGTTAATGCCTTTCTGGAGTTGCTTTTCATCTTAAAGAACTCTGTTATGAAGATGAACGAAAATAGTTTTGTTTATCTAGATTTCCCACTTTCCCCCAAACACTCATTCAGAGCTTTATCTGCCTTTATCTGTAAGCCATCTTACTTGTACACGTGTAAGTGCTGATAGATTTTTATTTTCCAGGTAGGTAATAAACTGAATTAGGTAATTCCTCAGAGATGAATAATGAAAGGTTACAGTCACTGCTGAGAGGTTTTCATGCATTATTGTCATGTCCTTCTCCATGATCAGCACTGTAAAAGTGGATGTAAAGCAGTCCACGATAATAGGAAAGGCATCTTTCTGATAACTGATCCGCTGAGATTTCAAATTGTTTGATTCTAGACATTAAGCCAGCATTTATACAGCCTCCAGAGGACACCACTGTGACTGAGGGGATGACTGCCATGCTGACCTGTGAAGTTTCGGGGGCTCCAAAACCTGCCATCTCTTGGAAGAAAGGTATCCACTTACTACACTGTTGTGGAACTGCTTGTTTTCTTATCTATTCCTACTCCTGAGATTCTGTAGATCCATTTAATATTGCTGTAGTTCTGTGAGCCAAGAGTTGTAGAGGTCCTGCTGTGAGCCAGTGGCCCAGATAGGTTGATACCATCTATGTTTGGAAGAGCTGGGACTGCAGTGCCTCATCCAAGCAGCCTACGTGACATTAATCATGCTGCCTTTCCTTTCTGTGTTTCAGGAAACCAGATCTTAGCCAGTGGCTCAGTTCAGATTCCTCGGTTCATTCTTCTGGAATCCGGAGGGCTCCAGATAACTCCCGTGTTCCTTCAGGATGCTGGCAATTATACTTGCCATGCAGTCAACTCCGAAGGAGCTCTGAATGCTTTTGTGATGCTGACAGTGTGGAGTAAGGACAATGCTTTGTTTAAAGTCTAACTTGAATCAAGTGCTAATTGGATTTTGGTGTATGACCGGGACATTTTCATACCTAGTTATACTCTTCTCATAAATACTTGCATAGTTCAGTGGTGATTATCTACTGTTTTAGAAAACATATCACAAGTACCATTTTGTTTTAGAAATCATACATATAAACTGTTTCATTTTGTGAAAGGTTGTGTGTTTCAATGCAGCATCTAGTCACGCTTACGGTTTCACTCAGGTTTTGCAATGGTGAAACTTGCCTTCGTCTGCATTGCAAATCTGCCCTTTTACTTTGTGGATTTGGCTGTTTGCAAGTTGTTTTCTGCCTCCAGCAGTCTGCAGGCAGTGTAGAACAGCCCATGCTGTTACAAAGGCTGTGGCTACAAATACAGTGGATGTGATTTTCCTCCTAACTGTGCATTTCTCTGTGACCCTGGGCGTTCTTGGAAGCCGAAGCAAAGTGCAGCACACTTCTACTCTCTCATGTTACAGATTGGCATGGCACAGGGCAACCTGTGAAGTGATTTAGTCTTTCATCGTTTGCCCTTGATCTCTGTTTTTCCCCTCTGTTGGTGTAAAAAATTGAATCAGTTAGGTTCCCCTGTATTACCCCTGAGTGAGAGGCAAAATATAAGTTTCGTGTGTCTGATCTGAACCAGCAGCTGAAGGGTTAAAGTGCAGTGTGTGTTGTTGCTGTTGGTAGGAAACAATGATCCTTGAGCTGGGACTAAAAACAATTAAAGACAATGAAGATGATAGTGACAAATACAGAAGTACTGAGTAACTCTTTTCTCCTATACTTGAAGTACAGCCCTGAGGCTGATTATGCCACAGATGTGTGGTGTGTATTTGACATCTGTTAATCCCAAAAATGTACTCGTTACATCGGTAACATTTTGCCTTTTGAATTTGGGAATACCTGAAAACCATACTGGGAGTAAATATAAGTGCTTTTGACACATGACTGTTAGATTTATACCTCATCGACGACATCAAGTCAGGATCTTGTAAACCGATTGACATCCAGGTGTATGAATAATAGAGATCCTTCCTGTTAATTCTCAAGGGATTGATTCTAATATGTGTTAAAGATAGTTTCTGTTCATTGATACTGCATTGGAGGGGAAGGGAGAAGTGATTCTGACCTAATACTTATGTAGAACTTTACCAATGTAAAGCTGGAAGGCATGCATAGGTGCATCAGGAATAATGCCAGCATTCCATGCTTCTGGGTGTAGCTTTTGATTTTGCTGATGATTTTCTTTTTGTGCACAAATGAGATCTCGGTAGATGCTGATTATCTCTGTGGAGAATTGGGACTGATTAACATTATCCACATTATCCACATATCTCCTCACCCCTAGTTGTCTACCTGCTCCAGATGATGCTATCTGCTGCTACTGCTGTGTGCTGAGCATAACAGAGATCTTTCACACCAGATTTGGTTGCTGTAGTTACAGCAGTTTTTGTCTTCTGTGTCTCCAGGAGGTGCTTGAATAAAGATGTTTTGAAACATTTAAGTAAACAACATATTTCCCTATGTGAAAAAATTCAGGGTACCAAAAACTCCTCCTCCCTTAACCTCTTTATAGAATGCCATCCAAGCTTTCTTCTTTCTGGATGTTTTTTCTAGTGTTTTTTTCTTTTGCACAGATTTTCCCTGTTTTTGTTTTCTCCACTCTAAATTGTGTGACTTGTTTTCTGACAAAATGCATGTTTTGATTCATCCCTAACGTGTTATAAACATACTTGCTGCCTTAGGACTTCAGGGAGTTGCCACAGAGGCTTCCCACAAAGACAAGTGAGAGTCAGTGCAGCTGCAGCACTGCTGACTCAGACACGTCCCTCTGCTGCCTTTGCCTCCTGCACCCCACAGCGTACAACCTCTTCTTGACACAATGACATTAGAGGCAGGGGAGGCTTCATAGCAAAGACTTGAAGAGGAATGGCCTGCTTGCTTTGAATGACAAATGTTCAGTTGCCTGCTCCCCGAGTGAATATCCAAGTCAAAATGCTGTAATTTCACCTGAACTATGGCTTGTGTTCCTTTCAGATCGGACTTTCATTGTTCACCCTCCTGAGAATAGCACTGTGATCAAAGGAACTACAGCCACTCTGCGATGTGAAGCAACTCATGATCCTAGAATTTCAATCAGGTCGGTGATGTCAGTTCTTGTTTGTGTAGTTTGTCTGAGCTCAATTTTGTAAGCTATATGAATAGCATTAGGTGAAAAGTTTCAGGACCCCAAATTTTAACACCAGACCCCCTATTACTGCATTATAAGGTTGTACACTGTATCATTAATCATATAAATCCCATCTTCCATTTCAGCCTTATGTATTATTTACAATGAGCTATGTTCCACTTCATGACTTCAATATAGCCTTCCATGATTTTACTGTCAAGGTTAATACACTATCAATAAAAGCAACTTGTCAGAAGCTGATAGTTAATGAGAGTAAAAGCCAAAGAGAAGGAATAGGATTTCAAACGTGTCTACACTGTGGTGTATGAAAGCGATGCACGATGTGCCCATGTTCTTGGAAGCAGCTCAATAACTAGAGGCTATATTCTGCTTTTACTGCATAAAGGGAAAAAAAAAAGCAACTTGTATGAACTATTAACATTTGTACTAGAGCATCTAGAGGAAGTTCACCATTTAAAAATAAATTTACCGTGAAAATGTATGTAGACTGAAAGCCACATTAAAGAAAATGCAAGGAACAGCTTGGAGGGTGTCAGAAGGGTCAACTGCAGAAAGAACTTCAGAAAGAGATATAAAGATGTAAAAAATGTTATGTAGAGATGCTTAATTGCAAGACCATGGACTGTACACTTATCTGTGACATGTTGGTATGTGTCCTTTAAGGGATGATAAAGTGGTGAACTTTGCCATAACGGTTAAAGATGTTACTGATTCTGTCAGTGCAAGGTTGATACGGTCTTTGCAGAGCTGTGCCAACACCTCTGCTGTTACCTTTCGGAGTATAACTGATGTTGCAGCTTAAACTGCTGGTGAAGGTGGACTTGTGAACTTGGGTGTTCATGAGCACTTGGTCTTTTCTTTTTGAAGTGTGCACTATTGTTTATAAAATGCATCGCATCTTGGATGTAATTACATTTCTTATTCTGTAATTACATTTCTTATTCTGATCACTGATCTAAAGTTAAAATTTGAAACAGGCACTCTTCCTGAAAGTATCCGTAGAGGCCTGACATTTCTAATTTGTTATTACAGAAGCTGGTATCTTGCACAGTTCAGATAAATGTATTTCAAATTTCTTGCAAGTAATTACTAACTAAAACATTGTAATATTCAGATATGTTTGGAAGAAGGACAGTGTTGTAATAAATCCATCCAGCAGTTCCAGGATCACGGTGGAGAAAGATGGAACCCTCCTCATCAGCCAGACGTGGTCGGGTGACATCGGGGACTATACTTGTGAGGTCATTTCTTTTGGAGGAAACGATTCCCGAATGGCTCGACTAGAAGTGATGTGAGTATTCCATCTTGAACACAAGGCTGTGCTGGTTTTCAGATAGCCTCGTACACTTTTTTTAGGTATTTATTTATTTCAGTGGGAAATTAAGGCTGGTTCATTGGGAATTAAATTGCTCTGAGATGTCCTCCCTTTTGCATGCTGCTGTGTTACTTGGACTTTCAAGTGACTGAGTTTCAGGTCACTCAGAAGTTACTTGCAATTCAATGTATTTCTCTGCATCATGTCCAATAGGTTGGATGGCTGAGCTCAGGGGATAACAATTAATAGTTGTAGACTGCATGAAGGCCAATAGTAAGTGGACTACTGCATGGGATTGCAATGGGGCATGTCCTGTTCAACATTTTCATCAGGGAACTGGAGGAGATGTTGGAATGCGTACTCATCAGCTTTGTAAATGGCACAAAAAGGGTGGAGAACCTCAGTGTGAGACCGTCATTCATAGAGACCTAGATAGGCTGAGAAATGGACTGATAAGAACCTTATGAAATTCAGCAAGGACGAATGCCAAGTCCATATGTGAGGAGCAGGTCTGACCCCAAAGGTTGGAGGTTTTTTAGACCAGACTGGATAAACTGGTCTGACTTTATGACTGCACTGCTTTGTGTGGGGGTTTGGCCCCTTTCAACCTGAATCCTTCCATCATCCCATGCTGTTGGACTTTCCCATCAAGCCCAGGTGCTGGGCTGTGATGCCAAGGTTATAGGAAAACATTTTCCTCCTTTAATGCTCTTTCTCTGGTAAACATACATAAAAATAGCTGGTCCCTCAGTACATATTGCTTATTTTTTCATTCTCTTTAGACATAGAGTTCCAGGGAAAAATATTTTTACGTTTGCCTTTCTTTATTCCTAAGAATCTTTAAAAATTCAGTTAAGAAAAAAGAAAATACTTAAAGTACACGTTGCTTCTGAAAAAGGATTATAAAAATGGCATTGCATGGTTCTGTATTTTCTATTTCTGTCATTCCACTGGAGCGAAGTAAGCTTCCATTTTATTTTTATCACTAAAAGCAACAACTGTGATTTTGGTCCATGTGTGGAACAGATCAAATGAGTAAGACGGTAATGTTTTATGTAGTCTTATTTTTTTTTATTTGAGTAGTGCCACATGCTTTAATTTAACTCAAATTGCATCTGTTTCTGCTGGTCATGCCTGATATCTCTGAGAAGATGGCAACTTCTGCTGCTGGCAGAATAATGAGTTCACCTCAGAGATTTGCTATGCAGAGCCCCGTTTGATACAGCATTGTTCTGACAGTGCCAAGGCAAGATCAGATGCCCGTTTGCAGAGAGCGGTCATACATTCTTTCTCTAATTAAGCACTCCTCAGCTCTCCTCCCGGAGTGCATTTTACTGCTGGTTTGGATCCAAGAGCAGAAGACAATTCAAAATATATTGCTACTATATAATCATACTTTCTTTTTCTCTGAGGCTGTTTTTGAGAGGAGGGCAGAAAATTACGGAGCGTAGACAGAAAAGAAGGTTAAAATCTGGACTTTGAAGTGAACTGCAAAAATGTGCCAAACACTTCAGCAGCTTAATCCTAAATACCAAAAGATGTCCTGTGTGATGACCCACTGTAGCACAGCAGATGTATTTACTCACAGCTTCCTACTGACCAGTAACAGTTTTACACTCTGTAAAACTCATGCTAGAAGTTAACCAGCATATTCCTGCCTCCCTTACCCAGCTCCCTGCAGCTCTGCTGGCTCTCCGTGCCCCAGTGCTCTGCAGCTCTTCATCCTGGGTCTCTGCTTCTTCCCATGTTCTGTTGCTGATGGCTCACAACCTGTCTTTCCTGAAGGAATTAAAGAAATATATCAGACCCACTCCTGTGGAAGACTTCAGTAACTGATAAGTCACTCGATCATACCTGGAAATGTGACATTTTATTTCAAAGTGGTGCTGCAGGTAGTGCAATAATGCCAAAAACATTGCATTCCTTTGCAGCTTTTGTCATTATCATTTGGCTTGGCAGCACAAATCTGTGAGAAATAGAGATACATGATACAACAGAAGTGAAATGAGGAAGAAAATATGTAGAAAGGAAATGTCAGAAGTAAAGCATAAATTAAATTTAGCTAGTGTACGAATGACAGATCTATAACATTCCCAGTTCTCCCAGATGATTCTCTTGTGCGGAACATTAACAAACAGGGCATGTACATTCCCATCGATGAGCACTTACACTTCAGTGCCTTGAGCAGCAGTAATGTCAGACAAATGTTCAGAGGAGGCCTCTCAACCAATTACAGACCGGAGCAGTCTACCAATGGATAATATTGTAGCCTACCTACCTCCATCTGACAGCTCTGATTGTCTCACCAGCTTTTTTCCCCCAGGACCTGGCATATCCCTCCTTTACCTCTGGGCACGTAACAAGAAATTTTCAAAGGCACAAATAAGTTTGCTACTGATTTCTATTCAGGCTGATCCAATTCAAAACCATTGACCTTCAGGGTGACCTTCAGTTATTCAATCTGTGAGTGGTTTGGTTTTCTAATCTGTGAAAAAAGGAAAGAGAACTTTTTCCTCCTTTTTATTCCCTTGTTTGAAGACAGGCTTGGGAAAAAAAGGGACCGATTCTTGCTAGAAGAACACAGGCTGATAGCACAGTAGAGTTCCAGCACGGTATACATTGGTAGTGCAAGCAGGATGGATCATTTTTCTCAGCATGTCTATGAAGAAATAAGGTATTTGAAACTGAAAGCCAGCAAACTAATGAAGAACTTGCTAAAGTGCAGCCAAAGGTTACTCTGCTCATCAATTTTGCACTGATGGTACTTGGGCACAGAAACTAATTGCTAGTCAAGATACTCTATTCATTCATTTGTCTTCCCTCTAAATGTGTTTATTCTTCATGTACATCACTTGATTTGATTTGCACGAGGTAAAACATTCACAAGTGATGTTTCTCTCCTGTAAGAGATGAATTTTAGGTTTTTTTTAGTTAGTTATTTATTGCTCTGCTGGTAGATCTTCTCAACTGCAAATACAGAAACATTTGCAGATGATGAGTTTGTGCTTCTCTTGCATTCTTCCAAGTCATAACATTAGATTCTGAAAATAATTGTATGTATTGAAACATACCAACTCCATTTAGCTTGCTTTTATGTTCCTATAAATACAATATGGGATGGAATACATACAGAGAAAATAAAGTTTGTTCCTGGAGCTACATAAGCTGAGTTATCAGAGTGTATCACTCTCCTGACAGGAAACACTGCAGATTCCAGCTCAGAATATCCTGAGGGTTCTCTGTGTATATAAAATATTCAGAATTACCGCTATCTATTCCTGATGATACCTGCTGCTCAATGTCTGCCTCTGCAGTCCATACTGAGGGATCTCTTTGTTGTATGAATGTGACTGAGAAGTATGGTAATGCTACATTGTTGGAAAATCAAAGCCCTTTACAAGCCTCTGTTATGTCACAACATTGAGTAAAATCTTTTAGGCTCTTTTTCTATGCAAAAATATGGAGAGGACAATGTAATATAAAAATAGGCAATTTATTCCTGGCAGCAAGTTCATCTTCTTTCAGATCTCTTTCACCAGAGAACTATTATCGCTCCGTCTTCTTCAAAGGCAGGAGAGGTGAGCTAACCAGTTATTATAAAACCCACTGTGTTGCCAAGAATGCATAGTACTGCCTTTGTCAATCATTTAAAAAGGAATTCTGATATTTTTTTTCAGATATTTGTAATTGATGCTTCTTCCAAATAACCTGGTTACTAACCAAGACCAATGAGAACAGTGTGGAGTAACAAATGAAAACGATGTCTCATTACAAACCCATCTTCACATGGTCCCATGTCTGTGAATTCCAGCAGCTCATCTCTTTTCCTTTTAGCAGACGCTGAAAGCAGGAAGGATGTCAAGCTTGAAAGTACATTATTCCTTCATCACTAAAAAAGAAATCTCCTATTTATTTTTCCAGGCTCTCAGTTGAGGTGTTATCCCAGAAATAAGGTTTACCGCTGAGTCTAAATACACTTGATATTCAGAAAGAAGTACCACCCAGAAATACACTTGGAAATACAATCATCTGTTCATCAAAGGGCTATCAGAAACGTTGGTGTTTTTAGTGAAAATAAAGCATAAAATTCAAGAGCCTTTCCCAAGACATCTGTAGGCTTGAGCTTGCAGAGACTGCCAGAATGAGGCAGAAAACAAATTTGTGAGCTCTGGGGTTTGGCAGGTGTTTAATTTCAAAAGTCCACCTTGTTATAGGCGTGCAAGAGACAAAAATCCTCAAAACTAATCGATGCCTTGCAGGAATCAATCCTTCCAGCGAAAGAAACTGGAAAGTCCTGAGCAACACATGATGTGTTTCTTTATTTAAAATGTTATAAACTTTTATGAGCAAAGCCATCAAGGCTGAGAGCTTTGCTAGATTTCCTGCCTCAACTTCTTAGCAAATTATCAGGTCTAGCAGATGAACCACCTGCTCCCAAGTAGAACATGTACGAGGGACCTGATTTAGGAAGTCATTTACGAAGTGGGAGCAGGGCTTTTTATAAACTGACAAGAAAACTTGTTTAATCTCCCTTGCCTTTTTAGTAATCCTCTCTTCAGTCACAGTCTCTCTAATTACCTGCTGTTGGACCATTTTTCTCAGAAATCTCTCCAAACCATGTCTGGTTTATTTCCCGTAGCAAATAGTCTGTTTTAGCTAATTTTGTAAAACACTGTATGTGTTTGCTGAGTAAATTTTTCAGCTACCCTCTGGCAGTGATGAGCTGACTCAAAACATTAGAGTTTCTGTTTTGAACATGTATCATCTGTAAGTAGCTAATACTTCTCTCCTAGATTGTCACAATGGCTTCGTGTCTTTTTTGTGCAAATCTGCCATTTTAATTGCTTTGTCAGAGACCCCTCAGGTCACTTTGGTGGCTATGCCATTAACCCTGGGCTTATCTATCAATTACAGATTTCAAAAGGGTCTGTATATGGTTTTTGCTATCATACGAAGCAAGTCATGGAAAGCTTGACTCTGTGCAGCTCTTCAGCATTAGAGGCATGAGACCTTAAGATATTGAAAAACCTTCTTATATTTCCTGTTTGGGACTTCAGTGGGGGGGAAAAAAAAAAAAAAGGATGATAATGCTGGATTATTAGCTTTCAATGTCTGATCAAGGGCTGTTATGTGCCCTGTGTGCTACTGTCCTAAACCTTACCCAATTTCTTGGTGTATGGGAAGTTGAGCAGTTCTCATCCTGACAAAGACTTGAAATGACTATTTCCTGCAATGACTTCTTGAATGTTTGCAGCAAGAAAAAGTAATCTTCCTAAGAAAGAAGCAATGATCTGTTTTGGGAATGTGGATATTCATGGTGGTGGTACAAATCTCATTTATCATCTGTTCCACGTATGCAGTAGCAAGTGAGAGGGGAACAGTGTGCAAGTGCTTGCTAAAGTAGGAGCTGCTATTTATTAATCTCTGCGTTTGTATACTGCAGAGAGAAAAGTACACTTCTGTGCTGGAAAGTCTTTGTAGTTTTAAGTATTTATTTCTGTCCAGGTGTGTTTCTTAGGCACTTATAATGTCTGTCTTGGGGGATTTAAATCTGTAAGCACCATCTGTTGCTGTTCAATGTGGACACATATGGGTAAAGAATATGATATTAGTGGAGATAGGTGTGCTGTCTGGCTGCTGCAGCTCATGCTGTCCAGTCTCAGAGCAGAAGCGCCTGTTTCCATCATGTTGCTGACAGATTGCCATTTTGTGTCAACCTAACAGAATCATCAACTAAACGCAAATCGTCAGCAAAAAAAAAAACCAAGAACAACACATTTAACCTGAATTTGTGCTTTGAAAAATGTGAAGGGAAAGTCTCTACTCCTGCCAAAGTCTTCTATTATTTGTGCCTTGAGAAAGGGACTGATCCGTAAGGTCTTTTACTCGTGTAGCCTCTTTCTTCTGTAGTGTAGCCTCTGTCCTCAAATCAGCTGTTGGCTCAGACCTTCTAAACATAGGGGAAAACAAGATTACCCAGTAAATGCACACCCTGAGAATATCCTCAGCAGATTCCAGCAGTTTGTCCCATTGTTGGAGGAGGAGTTCCAAAAGGATAGGTTTGCAAAGAGCTCCCTCCTGGCCATCCCTCCACATTGCTCTCTGTGAGCATTGCCTTCTGGAAGAGCCGGAGCCTCAGTCCAGCACTGAGCTCATCCCACTGGGCCTGGTGATAAATTAAGTGGGGACTGTGACTTTTCTGAGCCGTCACAACAAGAGGTTTCACTCTCCTGCAGTAATTTCCTTTGCCAACTTAATCACAAAAACATTTTTCTAACCAGCTTGCTCAGGGACATGATGATAAGTTATAGCGGAGGTTTAATGTTTATTATAATTTAATGTTTCATTCAAAATTAAGTAGCACACGCCTGTAGTCCCTGTGTAAATGGCTGTATCTTAAACATGCTTCTCACGTGGCAGCCTTTTTCTTCTATTTTGCCTTGCAGGCCAGCTGCCCTTCTACTTTGTTTTCACATCCCCCTCTTCCCTAAGCTGGCTTATCCAAAACTTTGCAGCACTCTGCTCAAAGTTTGCATCTGTTCGGCGCATTCATGCTCTTGTCTGTGCCTGATGTTTCCTCTTATCCAAAACTGACCACATATCTGCTGTTTTCGCACAAAAATCCAAGCCTGGATGCTGCCAGCCCCGACCCAAGTGATACCTAAACTTGTAATCAGTGGAAGGATCAAGGTGTCTTGGCCAAGCACTTGAATGAAATTAATATAGAAATGATTCTCCAAGTTGTCTTTCCCCAGAAAGAGCCTGGGGTGACCATGCTTCTGATTTGCTTAGGCATTTAAAATCAAATGAGAGGGGAGGACCCATGGAGTCTCGAGCTCAGCCCTAGGAATGGAGCACTAAAGCCCTTCCAGCCTGGGGAGAGGTGGGAAGTGAGAGCCTTGCATGTGTGCATTTCTCTTGTAGCTCTTTGGCTCCTCACTTCTACGTTCCTCAGTCTTCCAGCAGAAACCTGAATCCAGAGCATAATCATTGTTCTGGCTTAAAGCCAGAGCCTGTATTTACTTTTGTGAGTGGCTGAGGAGTTGCGGTTTTTAAATAACTGTAAGCCTTCAGTAGCATGATACATTACTGTGTGAAATTACTGTTTTTAATATTAAGCATATAAAGTCTGCTTGTGGCTTTCTGCTCTGGCCGGAGCAGATGGAGCAGCTCATGCTGAGGGAAAGATGCCACTGAGCTTTCCTGGGAAGAAGCACTGGACTGAATGGGCAGCAACTGGTCCTCCTTGCTCTTCCTTTCCTCTCAGAGATCTTTGTCCTCCTAAAAACCAGCATGGAAGGAACAAAAGTCAGGTTTAAATATAACAGCTGAAGGACTCGTCGCTGGATGCAGTTCAGCACATAAGGGATGTAGCAGAATTTAGTTTTCTCACTGCAGCATGCAGCCTCTGACTTTCAGGAAATGAGTCCAAATGAAATGTTGTTCCATAAATTGCCTTTATGTCGAGAAATTACACATTTTAATTGAGCTGCTGTTTTATTTTGATTTTTTAATGTTTCATTTTGTATTTCTGTGGGGTTTCTACAGGCATTTTCTCTACATTTTCTGGTTGGGTGCTTCCAAAAAAATCCTTATTATAAAAAGGAAAGATTCTACCCATGACAGGATAAGCCTGAATCCACGAGTAAATCAAGCTGTTCTGTAGCCTAAGAATACATATGGTAATTTTGATTAGTAGCTCTATATGGATAGTGTCAATGTCTTCTGCTTCCTTGAGTATGAAAAATTCCATGTTAAATCATATCTCCCATGTGTTTTACTGTTTATATGTATTACTGCTGTCATGTTTCTAGGACATCAATGTAAGAAAGGGAAAAAAAATGAGAGGGAAATTTATTGACCAACTTGTCTCAATCAAAAAACAGTATGAAAATTGGCTTCTTCCACATTTAGCAACATTTCCATTAGCTGTTCTAAGCATCAGCCTTGGGACTTTCAGCACAAGTTGTGGGGTTTTTTTCCCAAATAGGACAAAATTGTGAATAATGTAGAGCTGCCTTTCATTTATTTAATTGCACAATGGCTGCTGGTAGTTTTATATCTATCATCATACAAGCCTGATGTCGTGTGCCTTTAGCTGCCTATACAACTGTCCTGAATGAAATATAGATTAATTCTGCTGTGCATTTTTTATCTTCCTTTCTCTTTTCCTTCACAGCGAGCTGCCTCATTCCCCTCAGAATCTTCTGGCCATCCTGAATTCCTCGTACAGCCGCAGTGTGGTGCTTTCCTGGGTGCGTCCTTTTGATGGAAACAGCCCTGTTCTCTACTACATGGTCGAGCTCTCTGAGAACAGTGAGTACAGTCAGATATGTCCCAACCTCATATTTGTCTTAATTATTTAGCCTTGCAGACTTAGCTTTTACCAGAGCTGCCAACAAAATCTTACTGTTATTTGCTAAATGAGGGACAGTTAACAGGGAAGTCCTGGGTATTACACTCAACTGTTAACACCCTGATAGAGTTCAACTACAAAAAAAGACCTGATACGGTGGATTTGGTATACAGGAAATCCTTAGTTCCACTTCCAGCATTGCCAGCCTGACTTCAAGCACATCAGCTCATCCCTCCATGCTTCTGTTTGACATCTGTAAAATAGCAGGAGTCACGTTTTATTTCTTTTCTTGTTGTCCTTTGCTCTGTGCTCATAGATACCCTGATGCATTCAGAGCCCCAGCTTCACCTGAAAAGTGCAGGCAGTCTGATAGCATAAGGAATTGATGGTCTGTCATAGGAACAAACTCAGATGTCAATAGGAGCTGCTGTTATGTCTGTATATGGTTTCATACGTTTTCTCCAGTTTCCCTAGGTTGTTGTTTTACAACCTTCTTTCAGGTAGGTGGCTGAGGATACTGAACCGTGAAACATACAAATATTCTACCTTTGTTTGTAACCTTCATAGGTTGCAATCCTGATCACTGTGAATCGCCACTGCTCACAGGTTTGGCATGCTGCAAGGCTCGCCCTTTCTGGCTCTGTTTGCAAGGTTATTCAGGGACACTGCTAAACACTTCTTTCAGAGTTGATGGAAAGATGAGGTTATATGGAAATCGGTCACCTTGGCAATACTTTCTAATCTCTATCACACTAGGAGCTGGAAATCCAAGCCTAACAATTTCTTCTTGATGAAAAAATTAAGAGCATCACTTTTTCTGACATGTGGAAATTAGCCACTGCATTACTGAATGTGAAACAGTGCTGATTTCTTATTATCTAGAGAGTAGCGTTTTGTTTTGCCACACAGAGAGCTTGAGATGAAACTTGAGCTTCAGATCACATACAAGCCCTGTGCTTTGCAGGTTGGAGTGCATAGCTTTTCAGATACAGGGGCCCCAGAACTGATGATCTTGACATCTGTTGCAAGAAGTGCAGTTTTGTAGCGGAAATCCCAAATGGTGTCTGGGATTGCTGTCCTTAACACAGTTCTGGATTTATTTATTTTTTATAACAAATGACTCAGAAAATTCACAGTGTTCCAAGCTCACACCCCACTACACCTTTTTATCACCGTCTGTTTTATCATCCCTCTTCTCTCTCCTAATATTGACTGTAGGCCAGTAAGTGCATTTTCACTCCCTGTGCCCATTCTTTCACTCGGGGTTATTGCCCTGAGTGTTCCGTGTCTCCCAGTGACTTTGACAGAGACAAGTTAATCAACTCTCAGTCTGGGGACATGATGCAAAGATTGCAGAGGCAGCACAGAGCTGGCCAGAGGTACACATGTGAGTCCTGCACTGTGCTGCACTAACTGGGAAGCATCACAGGGCCCACTCAGCCTCCAGTTCAGATTTGGAAGGTCTGTAAGCATCTTTGTAACAATGAGGCCTTGCAGGTCTGGTGCAGACATAGAGTAGACATGCCATTGTTTCAAGAATGCTATTATTTGTTTCCTGAAATTTGTGGAAGGCTCAGCAAAAATGAACAGTAGTGCTCCAGAAATTATGCAGTCTCTCAGAGCTCCACAGGATCCTGTGAACCCTCGCTCGTTGCATGATAGATCAATAATTTTGGCTGATGGCATTGCAATCAACCACTGAGAGAGTCTCATTATCACAAATCATAGGTATATGTACTTCAGCAGACTTGCAGCTGCATAAACCAAACACAGACCAGGCTTGTTGTCGTCTGAGCATCTGAACTCCCAGAAGTATTCTAGACCTTGCTCTCCTTTGAGGTTTTTATCTCTGCATTTATTTACTTTGCTTTTATGCACAGTCTTTAACTGGTTACCCATAGAAGTAGGACTAGGAGGAGTCTGAGCCCTTGAATATTCCACTCTTACTGTGCTCTCTCATTTTCTATATTATTGCTCAGCGTTACAGATGTCAGCAGAGTGGTGGAACAACGTCAACAGTGACTTCTCTTGGCAAAGCTGGCTGAAATGTCTGCATATTGTCAGTGTCTCGTTTTGTTTTTATATTCCTCAAATGTTTGGTTTGGAGTCATTGCGATCTTGTTAGCATGTGGTTAATATCTAGTTTTCAAACCTGCTGCTCCTTGGTCCCGTCATGTTCCCCCCACCCCCTCATTAAGTTCACGAATGAAGCTGACATTTGATCTCATGAAGGTATAATTTTTGCCTGATATGACTGTGCAGAATCTCTCTTTGCTTTCCAAAGAAAATCTTTCATCAGGTTTTCCATTGGCCCATTTTGTGCTGCAGGAAGGGCAGCTGTCAAGGACTCAGCATATGCCTTCCATGAGCTCATGTGCTCATGGCTGTCACGTTTCCACCATCAGCAGCAGTGCAATATGCTAAAAATCCTAATCCCAGTTTGTTTTCACACGTGTAAAGCTTAGAGAGGGGCATCAGAATTATGATTTATTTTCCGGTTAGCAAAGCTGCATAGAAGGCATTGTTCTTCATTCTGTGGAGCTTTAACGCATGAGTTTTGCTTTGCTGTTACAAATGCCAAAATGTAGTCTAGTTTTATTTGTTCTTACAGCAGTTTTGCTTCAAATAATTTTCTAATAGCTTTCTGGATCCATTGTGCATTTTGAAACACGCACCGTAAGTGAATGCATAATAACAGTATCTGTTTCAGAGGACTAGCTGAAGAGGGTTCAAAATAATGAGTGTAGATTTCAGAGGACTAATTACTAGCTACATTAGAGAGAGGCGTGTCACTCCACCTGGCATGGATTAGAAATCCTTTTCATTAATATCAATTCAGTAAAGAGATATAAAAACCTTATTTTAATTAGAGGAAAAAAACAGTGGCAGATCGCATGCATAAATTGCTGGAAATATGAACGACTCCAGTCACCAAGTCACCTAATTTTTAAAATGAATGTATTTGGCATAATGTAATAATTCTCAAATTACAAGTATTCACAGTAGACTGTGTCTGTGGGTGATTTGAGGCATATGGCCTTAAACATTTGGGGGCAAATTTATAATCTAATTTGAAAAGCACAGTTGCAGGGGAACACAGTCATTAACTGTTCTGCCCACACGGAGCCAGGAATGTGAACCTTCATTTCAAATAAGATTTTCAAATAAATAGTAGCATGTGTTGCTGTTATTTGCACTAACGTGATTTTTGGATGTTTCACGACCTCTTTAACCGCTGTTGCAGAGTTCCTAGGAATCCCTATGAAGTATCCTCATGGAATTGGAGGGAGATCCACTTATTTTACTCTGAAAAAAAAAAAAGTTCAGATTTCAGAGATTAATCAAAAATTATTCTGACCAATTTTTTATCTGAACAAATTAATACTTAGAGAATTCTGTCAAGTGTGGTTAACGTTAAAATACATTCCTGATTTATTATATTCTGGGATATCTGTGCAATGTAATCATACAACTCAAATTCATCACATCATGCCAGTGAGGAGATAATTAAAGCTCCTATAAACAGCATCTGCACATGCTTCACTTTGAGCTCATGAGTTGTCTTGCCGAACTTGGTACGAATATTGAAATGATAAAAATTGAACACAGGGATAAATCTTTGCAAAACAATGCTGTTTTCTACAAACGTGACTCAGATCCATATATAATAGTGCTGAAAGATACTTTTTCTCAGGGCAGTGGAAGACTTCGTTGAAGTCCTACCAAAGGAAGGATGAAAAACTTTGTTTTTGTTTGAACTTTTTGCAATATCACATTGTCATGAAAGACGGATTCCGTAAACTCCAGTAGTATGGTAAATTGCAGTGGTTCCATCTGTGCTAAACCCCTGGAGAAGAAAAGAGATGGAAATGTACTCCAAAGCTGCAAAAATTAGATTTCTGCAGTAGATGTGGTCTGCAATATCAAACAGAAATGATTTTTGAGGAACTTGCAATCAGTGCAAGAATTGTGAGGTAGACAGGGAAATCTAAAAGAAATGCCTCTTGGTGAATAACCAGTGCTATCAAACATATGTATTGTGAGTGCATCCAAAACTCTTAACAGAACATGTCATTTCTCAAAGCCAAAAATTGCACTGTATGCTCGAGAGTAGCCTGTGAGATTCTTGGTTTCCAAGAAATTAACTTGGAGAGGCAATTGGAATTAATTCAGAATACCCAACATCCTTAAGAAGATAGACAACTAGCCATGAGTTTTTCAAACAGTGGCAATTACAGCAGAAGAGCAAGCAAGCAAAGCCCAGAGTACACTCTGGACAGCTTAAGTTAAATGAAGGATTAGTGTGGTCTGTTCAATTTATTTATTAGTTTGACCTGGCAAGTCTCTCACTGTGGAACTTGTCCAGGCTTCCTGGGACAGGCAGGTGACAGTCATCCCTGAAGGAGATGGGAGTCGGTGCTGAAAATCCTACGGAAGGTTTCCAACGTCAGAACTGCTTTTCTACGCAGTGAAAGGAATTGCAGTACTATGCTGGGCTCCCTTCTGTGTGTAAGGAGGGGAATGGCCTCTCAGAATGTTTAGTTTATTGACTGATTGTCCAAAAAAAAAGACATTTAAATTTTGAAGGTACTCTGCACAGTTCCTGTATCCACTGCTACAGGAGAAAGCAAATCCCCCCAAACCTCTTCCCTTTAGGAGTCAGAGCCCAAGAGATGGATAGGGTTCGTTTGTATTAGTTTTCAGTTTAATCTCTCTTCCTGCCAGATCTTTTATCTTCCACCAGGAGAAGAAAAAGAATAAATAAAGTATTCTACAGATGCAGCATATAAACAGAGCAGAGCCCCAAGGTGCTGAGGAGATTAATAGGCCCTATTGTTGAATCAAACTGCTCACTGCATTGAACTGCTTGGGTTAAGCACTCTCAGGTGGTGTTTACACTAGCAGTTAACAAATGGAGCTGATTTGCTCTAGGAAATGGACCACTACCCAAGAGCTCATACAAGGGTATTTTGCTCTCTTAGTGTTGTCTGTTCTTCCCTTTTCCTCATGCAGCTGCTTCAGGCAACTGACTAAGTCAGCCATGGCTGAACGGTGGCTTATCTTGATTGGGTACTGTGCTCTCTGGATGTCACAGTGTAAGCAGTTGTTTGTAAAGCCTCAAGAGAAACTTGATTAAAAAGGATGGTGCACCAAACTAATGCAGGTATCCTTCCTCTGAGTGCTTTGTAAACAAAGCCCAGCACTGCGCTCAGATCCATCGCCATCCAGACCTTGCAGCAGAAGCGGCTGATGGCAAATCATCAACAGCTGGCAGTGATGGAACCTGACTGCTGTGCAAATGTCCCTCTTCAGCATTCCCAGTATTCTGCTGTGTCAGTTTTCTTGTTAAAAAAGACTTTGTTCTCAGAAAGCCATTACTGGAATACATATATTCCGAATAATTTGAAGATGCAGAGTGTATAGCCCAACAGGCATCACACCCCAGTAGACTTAAACTTGCTAAGGAATCTGCCAGAAAAACACTGAATTAGTGGTTTACATCTTGGTGCGAAGTTTTCCTTTCACATTTGGGACATCTCATCTTCATTTTCAGGCAGACGTGGAGGTGACCTGCCAGGAGCTGCAGTGCACTTCTGATGAGCAGCATGCACAGATGCATTGCCAAAATCTACAGCTAGCTCCTCAGTCATTTCCAGAAGTATTTGTAATTTTGAGCAGGGAGCCTGAAAACAGCTGGTATTATTTAAAAACTGAACAAATCTTTAAGTTGGCTGCTTCCATTGCTGTACTGTTGCAGCTCAAACCAAATGTCACGTCTCCTTCCCTGCTTCAGTCATGACTTTGGGGAGAATATATACCATCAGGCTGGGAAGAAAAGAAGTCAGGATATTTAATTTTCAACATGCTTAATTTCTGACCTCTTTGAAAACATGAAAATACATTTTGGGCATCAGAGGAGCTCAACGTGTGAAGTATCTGAACTGACAGCAAAGGTTTTATAGTACTGCTGGGGCTGTTTATACCAGGGAGCCTTCCTAGGAAATGATTAGACGGAATGCCACGTACTGGAAAAAGAATAAAACATGGAGAATCCGAAGCAGAAGCTTTCTCAGGTCTTACAGTGAAGGACTGATTTGGCAGAGAACATCACGCTTCTACACCTGCTTGCAAGCTGGGTAGAAAGATATTCCAACCTGCCTGTGAATTTCATTACAGACCTTCCACCAGAGCCACTCACGGGTGTGGTGTTGTAATGGCCTGCCAAACAGATGGGTTGTGAAATACACAGCCCATCTGTCTTTATCATGCTTGTTTCCTCTTTTATTAAAATGTTAATGAATATAGTTTTTATTTATTATGCCATGACATGTGCAGCATCACTTTCCAGTAGACAAATGTGCAATCTGCATAACCGTGTGGGCTGACAAGAACGTTTCTTTTGCTGGAAAGAAACTTCTTGGTAAAGTTCCTCTGAGGAAAACAAGCACAAGAAGCTCCGTGCAGCCACAGACACGTCCTCCCTTCTGCAGAGCTTCCAACAAGCGCTTCCACCAATTTCAAATGTTCCTTATCCCAACAGATTCTCCCTGGAAGGTTCACCTATCAAATCTGGACCCGAAGATGACCAGCGTCACTGTGAGTGGACTCACCCCAGCCCGAACCTACCAGTTCAGGGTGTGTGCAGTTAACCAGGTGGGAAAAGGCCAGTACAGCCCCGAGACCAGCAGGTACGGCAAAAATAAACACCTGCATGCTGCATACATATGGGAGAAAAAATGTTGTTTGTGAGAGAAGAAAATGAAGTTATCTTTTGCACAATAACCAAGGAGCGGAGCAGTTATCATTACCCAGGTCTCTGGAGAGTGCTCTGCGTTTGTTAGTAATTGGTGATAATGGCAATTAGGCGATGCAGGAAAGCAGCACACAATGGGAGAGGTGCCCTCGTGTTTCCAGCGTATCAGTGAACAGAATCTTGGAAGGTGGTCAAATAGGTGTATGTGCAAGCAAAATATTTTTATTCCTATTGTGTTAAGTCACTGCAGTTAGCCCTGCAAGGAGTACAGCTTTCACCCAATCATTGCAATGTTACTTCTGGAATTCACCCAGATGTGACATAGAAGGATGGCTTCATCAAATTTAGTTTCAAATGCATCCCCCTTCCTCTGTGAACCAGAGCTTGCTGTGAGCTTGAATTGCAGTACAGCTGAACTCTAAATGGCTTTTTCAAAATGTAGGAATTTGATATGAAAAATATTGAAAGAGCTGAAAGAAACAATTTGGAAGGAGTCACAGACACTGGACCTGAGCTCTAACTCATTCAGGCTTGTAATCTTTTTAAAGAGTTGTAGCAGCCTGTGTGATTCAGAGAGAATAAGGTTACCTCAGCTGTCTGTCTTGCTACTTGCTTAACTGATTTCTTATTATGTTGATTTGCTGTAACTATTTCATGCATGTCTACAGCAGTCTGATCAGCATTGTATTTCTTTCAAGTCATCAGACTTTGATAAACGAAACTGGTTTGCTTGAAGTTGGATCCATGAAATAGAAATGTTGCATGTCCTTTTTCTTGACATCCACCTCCGCCACATTCTTTTGCATTCAGGTTGATGCTACCCGAGGAGCCGCCCAGTGCCCCTCCTAAAAACATCGTGGCCAGCGGCCGCACCAATCAGTCCATCATGGTCCAGTGGCAGCCTCCTCCTGAAAGTGAACATAACGGAGTTCTTCATGGGTACATCCTAAGGTGAGTAATTTTCTTCCCTCCAAGGTCTAAAACTAGACTGGTGTGTGCATGAGGGAGCCCTTAATGGTGTGATTCAAGGATGTACGAAAAGCTGTTCCTAATTCCATCAAATGTATTATTAGTTATTCTTTACAAACCCCATGGCTGCACTGGTTTGTTACAGACAAGAAAATGCCAGTGTTCAAATAGCCCATAGGGTGCAGACATACAAATTCCAGCCTTTCTTGGTTAGTGAGCTCCAGTCTGCTTTTTGCTGTTAGGTCTCTGGATGAGCCTGGCTAGTTTCCTATGGAGACTCTAAGCATCCAGATGACTTTTTTCCATTTTCAAATATTCTAACTATGATGAAGTGTTTACATGGAAGTTGGTACAGTGCAGCCTGTGCATTGCAGATGTATTTCTGCTTATTACAACCTCAGCTTACTGCTCGAGAGTTTAACTACCTTACCAAAGACACAACAAACAAGGGACTCCTGCGCTATGGAAGAGCAAGAATAGAATCAATAACTATCAGTTTTGTGCCAAACAAAATGGAGAGGGGGGATGACAGGTCAAATGCTTTGTGGCAGACTTTGATTTGGTTTTGAAAATTGGTCAATCGAGTGAGATTCTTTCAGTCTCAGCTGTATTAAAGAGAAACAGATTCAGACATTAACTGGGAATCAGTAATTCATTCAATCTTTTGCTTACATGGGATTTATTTTTAGGAAAGGGTGCTGCCACACCAAGAGACTTTGCTGAGCACTTCCGTTTTCTTATTTTTTAGGACGCAGTTATTCACTCCTGCCCAATTCATCTACAGCTTACTGGATTATTTGGCTTCCTACATTTCCTGCTATGTTAGCAGCCAGCTGGGGCCATCCCTTTCATAAGGGAGGCAGTATCTAAATCAGAATTTTTGTGGGAAACTCCCAAGCATTGCACCCCCACTGATGTATTTCTTGCTGATGCTTATAGCCTATTGCAGGCAGGTTGCTGACATTTTTAACACAGGGTCTTCCAGACCTAGTAAAAGTTAACTAAATGCTACAGTATAAACGCCAGTCTCCTCTTTGTGCTGTGCTCCTGCTTTTGCTGGCATGGGTGGAAATTGTTTTATTGTGCTGGAATGCTGGTGAGTTACCAAAATAGAGCTGGAAAGTTCCTTCACTCTGTAGGCAGAGCTGAAGATGGTTAATCTCCCTGTCACCTGTACTGAGCCTATGACAGTGGTCAGCCACTGGAAGGAATGCTATGGTTTTAAGAGCTGGGGCTCAGTTTGAAAGCAGTGCCAGTCATCACTGACAGGTGGGAAATGATGCTTCAGCTTCTGCCCTCAGCTAAATCTTATCATGAAGGCTGGGTACCCCTTCGCACAGGATACAGCGTTGTTTGTAGAGTTCTTTCCTTCAAACAAGCCTACTGGACGATGGGATTAACTCCTAAGCTACTCCTGGTGTGTCTGAAGCAATCTCAGCGTTAGGTCAAAAGCAATCCTGTAGCCTTCCACTTCTGGCAATCTGCTCCATTTAATCTGGATAGCATTTTCGGTCATGTTTAGCTTAAGTGTTTTCTACAACTTTTATTAGCATAATTGATCCTGGTCCTCACTATAACATCTCTTTCCGTTTTAATAGGGAGTGATCATATTCATTATGCTCAATCTGTGGACATTTTTGATGTCTACACACTTTGTCTAGACCACAGAGCAGCAAAAGCATTTATTCAAAAGGAATTTAAGATTATCATATAAAAGCACAGCTGTCCCAGGTAATAAACCAAGCTGTTCTCTCAAGTCAGAATGTGTGGCCGCAGCAATATGTGCACTGACGAAAGGTCTTCCTGCACTGATTTCTATAGAATTAGGGTACACCACCATGCATCCCAGAGACCTGACGCTGAAGACATGCAAGATACTAAATTGATGGAACACCTGATCTTTAAAAGTGAAGGTGCACTGCACAAGTCACATAGAGTATACATCAAAGTCCGCGGTGAGAAAAATCATGAAGACATGACATTTCTGAACTGGCCTTCTTTCTCTGCCCTTTTTCTCCCTGGCAGTATTGCATTTAGGGGAGTGCCATGCTAACAGCATAATAGATTAAATCACAGGAGCACTCTGCACCTTGTCTGCTAGGTGTGAGACAAAACAGCTCTGCGCCAACAATCGGCTTTGCCAGGATGCATAACAGCCTTGGCAGGAGGCAGATAAAGGAATAGGTAGATGTCACGTAAAGTAGAAAGAAAGAAAGGCATTCGATAAACTCAGCTGAAAGCTGGTACTTTCTTATTTCCATTTGTATTTCTTAAAGGGAATTGTAGGATCACAGATGCTGAGTATGACAAAATGCAGTCAGACGAGGAACTCCACAACAGAGGAGAAGGGGGTGGTTGGTGATTAAGAGCTGACCTGATTAGGGGAAGAGTTTAGAACAGAATCTATTGCTGAAGTACTTGTGGAAGTTGTCTAGCTGTACAGATTTAACTCAGATAAATTTAAAATCAGTCCTTAAAATGTCAATGAAATTGTTCTGTGCCAATAAGATTTTGGTGCTCATTGTGAAACAAAAGATGAATGAGAGTGAATAAAACTATTGTGGTGAATAAGAACCCAATCGTTCCTATATTTGTCTGTTTTGGTGGGACAGCAATGCCCCACGACCCTGACTTGGTCACTGTGTTTCTGATTTGGTGTGGGTTAGCACATCACAAGCATCCAATGTACCATTTCAACAAAGGAAGGAAAACACACAGAGTTATTCACATTCAGAGATTTGTAAGGTTTGTTTGTTTTCCATAGCTTATTTATTCTCCGTATTTTCTTGGCCTAAAGAGACACATCAAAGGGGCTGTTTTATGTAATACAGTTTCTACAGGGGAAAATATATTCTGTTTTCCAGCTTCTTGTGCCTCAGCAAAGAGTTTGTCTGGTTGTACATCGCTCACCCTTACCTGGTTCAGCCCTCCTGAAATCCCCATGTTTAACCAATCCTTCCATCTCAAATTTATTCAGTCCTTATTTTAGTTGCACCATGAAGTGAATCCAGGTGGGAGGCAGGGATGGCAGTGCCCACAGCTCCTGAAGGTCAGAGCCCTCTGAGTTCTCCTTTTCAGACTTCAGAGGAGGAAAAGAGCATTTCTCAAGCTGATTTACAGCAGCACCCTGATAAAAATCACATCTGGGCAATTTTTCCTACTAAATCACTGGTTTTACTAGACAAGCCACATTTAAAAAGCTGTAATTTTTCTGCAGCCATAAAATAGGATAAAGTACCCATTTTGTTTAGCCCTGTGCGTGTAATCTCAGTGAGATCAGATTATAAATACTATGGCAGTCAAACCAGACGTGATCTTATCAGGAGTTAGTCTGTTGTTTCTCATTAGTTTTCATTCTTCTTTGTATAATTCTACTGTAAAGGCAAGGACATTACCTGTTCACAAAAGAAGCTATTTTGTTGGTCAGGATATTTTCTGTAATTGATACCAACCAATTAACTGCAAGTTTTTCTTCCCATCTGATAGGTATCGTCTGGCTGGCCTCCCTGGAGAATACCAGTATAAAAACATTACCAGTGCAGAAATTAACTACTGCTTAGTGACAGACCTGATCATTTGGACCCAGTATGAAATCCAGGTGGCATCTTACAATGGAGCTGGGCTGGGAGCCTTCAGCAGACCTGTGACTGAGTACACTCTGCAGGGAGGTGAGCAGATCAGAACAAGACATTCTTTGTTGTTACAGTTTAATGCATCTTTTCCTCTGGAGAAGGAGGTAGTCTCAGCTAACAACTTGTAAATGAATGGTCAGTTCAGTCAAATCCAGTGGGCAGCTTTGGGGAGAAAGAAAGAAAGTAGGAAACACAAATTCAAGTGCCTAAGCAGAAACAAAATAAGACCCTACTGCTGTCCTTTTTTTAGAAAAAGCTGTGCATGAGCTCAGAATTTATCTATTTTTCCTGACCTTCATGATGACATCTTAGCGCACTAGCAGGTCAGAATCATCTCCAGCTGAAGTTATAAATAGAGATGCTGGAGAGAGCTGGGGTCTGTGGAATGGATTTATAGGACACATGAGATGCAGGGGCAGAGGCTCCTCCTGTAGGAGTGGCATAAAGAATATGGCAGGGAATTGGGTTTATGGTGGTCAAGATTTGCAATATGCCATACAGGCAATACTTGAGACAAGCACAGAGCAAACCTATGCCATTAGTTCTGATGGTCACAGAATAGCTTGCTTTAGAAATGTGGGATAAACTTTAAGGGAAGTGTAGAAAGAGAAATAGAGCCTGTGTAGAAAGCATGTTTTGTAGCACTTTGGGAACGGTGCAGACATTTGCAAAGGAAGATAAAATGATCTTTAAAGCCCTGATTTTTATATTATGGCCCTTGCATACCTTTCTGGTAAGTGCCTTAAGAAGGGTATAAATTACATTCAAAATAGGATATGTAATTACTTTTTACAACCAGTGTAAGGCGTGTTTACACCTCTAGATTGGTATAAAAATCTGTAGGATAATTAAGTACCAGGCCCTTAAAGCTTTCTTATATTCCCATAATTAAGGGATTGTGCTGGATTCTGAGCACTGGACAGTACATGGTCCCTACATTATTGGTCATAAAACAATTAAACTATTTTAAAAGCTTGCAGTTTTACAAAACATCAGTTAATTTATAGTCAGTGAAGATTACGTAGTTGTTTGTTAATTGTTACTAGGAGTTCATTATAACATGATTAGATGCAGCTTGAGTTGTAGGGAGATCTTTAAGAAAAGATTATTTGCATGCAGTACTAATTAACCACAACAATTAAAATGGGAATCTATCTGTATTTTGTCTTAGGGCATCTAAACCCTCACAGTTTAGAGGAGTCTAGACACACTCAACATCTTTCTAGAAGTATTTATAGCAGACCTTGAAATGCTGTTTTAAAAATTCTTTCTCTTTACAGCCAGGATTAATGTTTTGTATCCCACCATTCTCCACTGAGAATTGGTTTGCACACAGAATTTGAATCTATGTTGTGAATATGCTTGCAACTCATTACTTTGTTTATTTAGACATTTTAAGCTATCGTATCACCTTAACCTTCCATCTGTTAAGATTCAGGTTTGGACTTCACACTCTCTTTTTCTTAAACCCTGCAGCTGATTCTAATTTCCCTTGATATTATGTGCTGTTATCATCATCCTTTATTGATTGGCTGTCCATTGTCATTTATAAGGGTATAAATCCTCTGTTATAAATTAAGAGAAATCAGTCCTGCATCCATATTAACTATTTGGAGTGTTTATACTGCATGACTATATGCAGTGGCCTGGTTGTCTTGATATAGTGTCTAGCTATTCAACATTGAGCAGACATAGATGAAAAACTGGTTATCTCTTATTTTTTTATAACTGCATTTAATAACAGCACTACATAATTACTTCATGGATGCTGGAAGCTGCCATCCCCTAATAGATGCCCTACTGGATTTCTGTACAAATCACTGAAGTCTGCTCTAAAAAGAGCCTGAATTCTTTTACGTTTAGAATCGAAAAGAAGGGAGGGTAGCTAGAATGGGTGTAGTTGGAAATTGGATTAATATAAAGACTCCATAAGTAACGCACTGCTGTCCAAAACCCTGCTCATTTGTCTTTCCTGCAGTTGGGAAATGACAGGAGAAACCAGTGTTTTCTTGCTCTAGAATGTCCTTCCCGAACCAAACCAGCAGGAGTACAGAAAGCCATGTGTGAAACTGCCCTGTAAATCACACTCTGATTTTAATATTAGCCGAGATAAATGTCAAAGACACACACTCCCATCTATCCCTCTCTCCTGCTATGACCACCACCACCTCTATTCTGACATGCATTAAACGATGTGAGCCGTGCTGGCAAGGACCTGTCTGTCTGCTGATGAAAAATACCTGAAATACCTCGTATTAATCAAACGTGCTCTGCAGTCAAAGCCTGGCAGGAAATGAGCACTGGGAGCTGGTCACCCCATTGGCAGGAGCAGATCAGCACATTGGCATCTTTGTCGGGAAGAATATTGACTGGCCATACAAGCTGTGGATTTATACCACAACCCGCTCCATTAATCCCTTATTAGCCCTCTGGCATTGTGTTAGCCACTGATAACTAATCAACTACTCAAAGCTCTTCAGATATTTCCAGCCTCTGCAATGCAGCCAAACTAGCAAGATGCTGAAAGATGATCTAAACTTGTAGTGAGACTGGCACGTAATGTCAGCTAGATAAAATGTCAGCAAGACTTACTGCCAAAGCACTGAACTGCCGAGCTCCGGGGTCAGGCAGTTTGACTGTCTCTAAATCTTGAAAGTCTTTTCAGAGTGATATTCAGCGTAATCCTTTGATGCTCTGTGTATATAGGTCTTCCTTCATCAGAGCTTCTCCAGCTGTTCCTTACTTTGATGTTACTTTTCACAGGGATTTGGGCCAGCCTTCCGCATAGGGCAAATTTTACTTATTTAAACAGTGTCCCGCAGGACTTTTCATTGCCATATGAAAAACTGAAGTTTTCCAATATCTTTTCATATGAGTGGCTTTGTGAGGTGTACAAATGTCTTTCTGTATGGCAGTGATGTTGTTTCTGCTCAGTACTGTTGGCCCTGTTTAGCATTTTCTACAGGCTGATTTGAGAAAGCAATCTTCCAGCTTTTACTTTGGGGCTATCCCTTTCATCTCAGTAGCATGAATACTTTTGAGCTTCTCTTTCCATAAAAATCTCTCTCAGATTTAGCCAAGGCAACGTGTGTAATTAGAGCTTTCATTAAACTCCTTGCATTGGAATTAACCTTTTTTTGTCTACTTTAGCTGATACACTTTTCTGTCGATGCACATCCCAAAGCCAGTCTTATGTCCTTATTATGTTCATAAGCCTAAGTGTCATTAGACGTTGTTTTATGTCAATAATGTGCATGGACACCTTGAAAGGCCAGGAAAGTCTCAGCAAAAGGTAATAGACTTTTCCCTGAGTTTTTCCTTAGTTTTCCCTTAGGCTTTTTCACCGAAAGTCTTCATGTGGCAAACTTCCCTCACCAACAGCCTTGAAGCATCCAAGGATGCTGGTTTGGGTCTGGCTGCTGCTGTGCAGAAGGTCGGAGCTGTAGCATCAGGATTTTGTAGCTCTAGGTTTTATCACAGTTAGGTGTCATTTGCCATCTCCTGCTTTGCGTTGTTTTTAATGGCTTTACAATGAAATTAGCGGTTGTCTCGGAGAGACCCCTCACTCCCTGTTCTTAATAAAGAAGTGAAATTTTGGCCTTGTGAGAAAGGAACAGAGGCATTTTCCAGCTGCAGGAAGCAGAACTCAACGGTTCCAAACCTTGTACTTCTGAATTTCACACTTCAGCATGTGTAGAAGAGCAGAGAGCCCTGTGTCCGTGCACCGGCTGCTGCTCAGAACACAGTATGGTTGGTGGCAGGTGGGCAGGGGAAGAGGCTTTGCAGGAAGAACTTTCCCTACAGCTCCCAGTGCACTGAAAGAGCCAAATCCTCACACTGAGAAAACCTGCAGCTCCCTGAGCCTGCCGTGCTGAGACATGGAAGCTGCCAGCCCAGAATTCGGGAGGCTGGGAGAAGCAGGAGATTTCTCCAGGCCTTTGTCAGAGATTTGTGTTTTAGACCTGCAGCCTGGCTGTGGGAATCTGTGCAGAGTTTACATGCTACTTGCACATAGCTACAGACAGAATAATTGCATGTACACATGCTTAGCCTGATTGCCTTCTTTTCTCTCAATTATCCCATCAGCCAAACCCTTTTAATGGCTTTTATCTAGAGTGCTTCCGTGACCTTTTCTGCTTAGAATGCTGCACATTAACTTGCAGTCCCCGGAGCTGAGCTCTTAACAGATTTCCAACAGTATGAACTTTGTAGGGAAGAAAGTAACAGTTGGTTTTGTCTGACCAATTTGATCTGCAGTTCCAAGATGACTCCCAGGTGGGTCTCCGGTGTGAGATGGTTTAGGAATGCTTGCAAAAATCGTGAAGGACAGATTTAAAAACCAAGCACGTAAACGCTTGGGGATTACTTTTGAAACAGCTATTTGACATCAGTAGCTCCTGTACTGCTTGACAACAAGAAACTTGTAGGAAGAGGATAGCTATCCACTGCCAAGTTAGGAAATGTTTTATGGGGACAGCTGCAGCTTCAGCAAGGTGCTGGCTGTGACCTGGGGAAGGTATCTGAGTTCTGAACTGATCGGAAGGTCGGCTCTGGTTTAGCTTCCCTCAAACTTTTTCCTTTTTTAATGCAAAACTGTTCAGATACCCAAGGAAGCCTTTAAGATCAGAACATAAAAGGAGAACTTTATACCATCACTTTGAAGTAAATTTGAGGTCACGATGCCAATATTTTACTGATTAAAATATAAAAATGTATTATATCACATCTGCAGTATAATTAAGCTTATGCATATTAGATAGACCATGTTCTTTCCATCTTTTAAATGCATTCATTGTGATGCAGATGTTGATACTTCAATGAAGATTCTGAAGATGAATTGTAATATAAATCATGGTTTCCAGCATTCTGAAGCGTTCAGGTTTTCTGCTCATGATTTTTACCCTTTCTCTTATCATAGCAGGTTCTCTTTGTGCTGTGATGATTTATTCTCATTTCAGAGAATTACCTCCTAATGAAAGAAAAATATTTCACTCATTAAAAGAAATAATTAACTCATGTGGTTATCCACATTTCCAGAAGTGCAGTAAACCTATCCTAAGGTGCTTACCTGCTTTCTGCATGGTGTGCTACCTTAAGGGCTGTCAGTGAATCTTCCTCCCACTGCCAAGTTCTGTATTTCTTTGAGTTGGGGCTGTTGGTTTATGGGGTGAGGTATAAACTACAGTTTTTCGGGATCACAAGCAGCATAGCCAAATAGAGTGGTCCTGTTTAACAGAAGGAAGAGGAGTGAATTGAGGGGAGAATCCTCAGCTGATTTACCCTTCAGGACAGAATGGATGAAATTAGCAATGGTATCCAGATGATTTTCTGATAACTAGCTAATTTAGAGGTTTCTTATACTATTTTCTTCTTCAATAACAAATCTCTGGTGGCTACACAATCAGAATATTCCAATATGTAGGAAAGAATGAATTTTGGTTTTTAAAAATTCTTATACTATCAATTATACAAAGTATTGAACGTGAGCAAGTTGAAGCACATTTAGGGGCTCTCATAATAAACAGGTTCATCAAAGAACATGAATAAGTGAAAATACATTAGTAGGAAAATGAAGCCAAAGCAACTCATTATGACTTTATATTGACTTGAATATAGATGGCTGTATTTCTGGAGGATTGGATGAGTAACTTAGGTACAAAAACTTTATGATATCCACGGGTTGATAAGATTATTATAACCTTTCAAAGGCATATAAGGAATTATATAAGGATACATGGCAAAAAAGGAAATAGGGTCTACATTTTAATGAAAAATTAGAGTAGTATTTGATCAATTTGTTCTTTAGAGCTCAATAATTAAGCATAGTTCATAAAATGTGACACCAAGCTTTAAATTAGGGCAGAACAATTCCAAATAATGTGCCATTTCTGAGGTTAAAAAAACAAATGTGCAGGGCTAAATTTTCAAACCACTTGTCATCGGGGAGTTCTAGTGTCATAGGGCATGGAAGTGGATGTTCTTGGCTTCTTTCAAACCTGACATCTTCAAGGATTTCTCCAGGTTTCTGAGTTGATATTTCTAAGCTGTGGATGTCTTTGATAGTGGTACACTGTGCCAGCTCTGTTGGCTGCACTCTTCCTATACCTTGTGCACCAGTTAAGAATAACAACCCTTTATGTCTCCTTCAAACAAGAATAGCTTTTGGTGGACAAAGGGACATTTTTACATTTTTGAAGTTAATGTCTTCATTTCTCCTCCATACGAAGACACATCTTCCAAAAGTACTTTGAAGCTTTAAAAGTTTGTGACCTGTTTTTGAGAAGTATGGGGCAAACTAGCATTTCTCAGTGGGCATTATAGATACTTTTGAGAAGCGTGGGTCATTGGGCGTCAGTAGAATTTCTCCCTTGGAAACAAAAGGAACAAAGTTTTCAAGCTTCAAAACCACTTGTGGATAGTTCCTCTTTCATAGAATACAGATGTACATGGCTGCCAATATCCATGTTTTTGAAGCTTTATTAAACTTATTTTTTTAGGATTCAAAGGATACTAAGGATATTAGTACTTTTTTTTTTTTTTTAAATATACTCAAATAGTAGCTTATTAAACTTACTACAAGCTTGATAGTTTTAGCAAAATAGACCCGACTTAGTATTCCTTCCTCTGAGAACTGCAGAAATGGCCTCATAAAGTAATGAGTTGAAGAAATGGGCTGGAAGGTATTTAAAGAGATGCTGTGTTAAATGGCAAAATACGTGGTGGGTTTATTATGGGTTTTTTTGAAGCCAGTATGCCTCTGTGTTCCATGCTTTTTATTTTACGTTGGAGAGACATGTGCTCATTATCCACTTGGTATGAAATGCTTACACAACTTTGAGCGGATTTGAGGCTGCATTGGTTCAGATTATATGCAGTAAATTCAATATAATGAATGATTATCTTACCAAGATAAAATGAAAACATCTTCAATTCCCAAGAAAAATCTTTGTTGCATGTGATATGACTCCTCTTAATTTTTTAAGCAGCAGTAAATAATAAACAGATCCTGTCACCAGATTATAATTCAGAACTAGAATTTTGATTGTGCTGATTCCATGTTTGCTAGTTTGAGCCTGGGAACTGCATGATATTAAAAGACTCAAGAAATTTCTTGGTGAAGCTTCATTTCTCTGTGCAGTCATGGATAATTGAAAGAGAGATGTTCACCTATCATTACCTAGCTTCTGTCTCAAGTCTTTATGCGAAACTCATTGTGGAGTAATAAGCTCAGAAATCATTTCAACTCCTCCCCTTGAACGAATTTCTGAGAGAACATGAGAAATAACTCAATTACCACTCTTTCCAAATCGTTGCTGGTTTCCCTATCACAAGAAGTGCATCCTTTTCTCTAGGTTGTTATTACTTTGTGACTCATAAGTGGCAGTGAATAGGTTCTGTGCTCATCTTTCTCTTTTGCTCCCTCACCCCTCTGCCATTCTGTTTGATTTACTTTTCCTCTCTGCTGATGGGAGCAGTGCCGACAGCTCCGCCACAGAACGTGCAGGTGGAAGCCGTGAACTCCACCACCATCCAGTTCCTCTGGAGCCCTCCACCCCAGCAGTTCATCAATGGTATTAACCAAGGATACAAGGTAAATAGAAGGAAGATTTCTTTAACTTTGTTTGCTTTAACAGTCGTGGTATATAACAATTAGAAATTGAATCCAATAATCTATGAATGTCCTAGAGGATGGTATATGAAGGGATATCTTACAGAAGCAAAACAGAGAGAGAACCGAGCAGTTGTTTCTCCTAATATAACTTCCACCAGTTTATGTGAGTTCTGAGAAGGAAGTAGGTCATAGGCTGGACATTCTGACACCTTAGTCATTTACCTGGAGAATTTCCAAAGCCAAAAAGCAGTTTGATGTCAAACAGCAAAAGATGCACATCGCTGTGCCACTGAAAATCAGCCCTGAGATTCCTATCTACTCTAATGCAAAACTCCCATTCATTTAATTAGGAACCAAGATGTCACACCAAATATTTGTCTTAACTTTCCCACTGTGATGATTTTGGAGATGTAGAAATGTAAAATTTTTAATCATGCTTGATGGAGCGGCGTTGATGCGCCACGTCCTTGTTGATGGGGCAGCTGGCAATATCTATTAGCAGCGCACAGCAGAGAGTGCTTCACAGAGCACTTGTGGGTCCTTTCACCAGTGGAGTGTTTGCTAAGGAGGGAGCTGAGTGCTTTATTTCTGTCTCTCAGGAAGGACTGCTTAATAGAAACTCCTCCAGCAGTTCAGCAGCAGGGATATAATTTAGGAAGCATTTAAAAACATTCTTAGAAAGAACAAAGAGAAATCTTGCAGTGATCGCAGAGCAGGATGAGGGGAGATGGGCACATTTTGTTAGCAGGAGAAGGAAGCTTGGTGTAGCTGTTGGGTGAGGGAATGTTCACTGAGCTGAGGAGGATGTGCAGTTCAGAAGATAGGCTGTGAACTGTGGGTGCATTTTTGGAGTTTGAGAATCGATGATGAGAATTGATTTTCCAAGTGAAGGGTTTGGAAAATCAGCCCTATGAGGAGAGGCTGAGGGAGCTGGGGCTGTTTAGTCTGGGGAAGAAGTGGCTGAAGGGAGACCTTATTGCTCTCTTCCGGTACCTGAAAGGTGCTTACAGTAAGAGCGAGGTAGGTCTCTTCTCACTGGTGACAGGTGACAAGACGAGGGGAAATGACCTCAAGTTGCGCCAAGGTAAGTTTAGGTTGGACCTTAGGAAACACTTCTTTACAGAAAGGGTGGTTAAACATTGGAATAGGCTCCCCAGGGAGGTGGTTGAGTCACCGTCCCTGGATGTGTTTAAGAGCCGTTTGGATGTGGTGCTCGGAGATATGATTTAGCAGAGGGTTGTTAGAGTTAGGGTACTATGGTTAGGCTGCGGTTGGACTTGATGATCCTCGAGGTCCCTTCCAACCTGAGTAATTCTATGATTCTATGATTAAATGAATCATAGAACCATAGAATGGCTTGGGTTGGAAGGAACCTCAAGGATCGTGAAGCTCCAAACTCCTGACACATGCAGGGCCACAAACCTCCATCTCTAATACTAGACCAGGCTGCCCAGGACCCCATCCAACCTGGCCTTGAACACTTCCAGGAATGGGGCATCCACAACCTCTTTGGGCAGCCTGACAAGACTTGATCCTTCTCTGAGATGTTTCAAAGTGATGGAGAAACTGAGGTAGATGTATGCAGGTGTGTTTTAGCATTCTCTTTCCCATTTCTCGTAAGGAACTTATTTCTCATACAGAACAGTGATGGTTGCACAATCCCCAGTTGAGGCAGCATGTGTGTGTAAAAGTGTATGTCTTTTTTCCCAAGAAAGCATCGGCTCTCAGGGCTAGGTTACTGGCAGGGTATTTAGGCTACAGAAGTATATCCTGAAATAGAAGCAGCTGGCTTCTGCTTGGGCTGTAGAGAATGAACAAACACACTTTGGGGGTCAGTGGCCTGCTGCACACTGTAATTATCTGGTGCCAATCCAAACGTGGTGAGCTCAGTCAGATTTGGAGAAGCCATCTTTTAGATTTTTATTCTTTGTTTTATTCAAACACATCTTCAGTACAAAGAGCTTTAATCTCATCGCCTGGGTACCTCCAATTTAAATTTCTATTTAATTATCAATTTTATAAAATAACCAAAATCGTTGTTTGTATCTGTCAGCATTCAGTAAAAGTTTCTGAGGTTATCACAATTTCTCTTTACTTGGAGTTCTTGGATTGCATTAAATTGCAACAGCTTTATAATTTCTCACGGGGTTTGTGAATTGCAGCACAAAGACTGTGAGAACAGTTCTGTGACAGTGTTTTCTGCATCGTTTATTTTGTATCATTTATACATTCCAGTACCAAAGCTAGGCCTTTGCTTTACTTCAGGGTTAAACCCATTTTGTCCTTTAATGGACAAAATTGTTCGCTTTTATTTCCTGCACATGTTTTCTATAGAATGTGCAATGATATTCAGCCTAATGTTCAGTCCCTCAAAGTTATTAATGCCAATTGTAATCCACAGAGGTGATTTAGAAAAGAAAATAAAACTTATAATTCCATCAACCATTATCCGGTTTTTATCTTTTCTTTGAAATTTATTTGCATTTCAAGAAGTAGTAAAGTGCACCTTTCAAATATGAAATATTTCTAACGAAATGACTCCTGATAGTGCTTTAACTGTGCTTTCTGACTACAAGGAGTATAGTCTCATTATCAGCCAATAGATGTTGGCGAAATGTGTTAAATATGGCTCAATAATTTCAGGCATCTATTCATGTTTATGAGCCTGAAATCAATACAAGTAGCATGATTTACACAGGTACTGAGTAAGGCATAGAATTTTAGCATGCTTATATGAGCCACAAGATAAGGATTTTTGGACATAATAGAAATTTCTGAAGCACTTTAAAGCTTTAGGCCTTGAAGTTGTTAAGGTGATTTCAAAAATTGTTTTAACATTTTGAAGTCATTTGCAAAAAATCAACTTGTGAAGTCCTCATTTAGATAGTTACAGACAAGGTATTCTACCCTAAGAAACACTGATCTCCCAGCAGGGCCACTGAGATGACTGAAACCTGGAAGAACTATGGCTTGCCAAGCACGTTACTTTAAATGCATAAAAATTTTGTCAGGAGCCTCACTTTTGGGACTTAGGAGCTGAAAACTGTACTAATCCTTCTTAAAGCCACGTTCTATTCTTTCTGTAGTTCCAAAACTTTTTGTGGCTGTCCTCACATCATCAGGCACTGAAACATTATTTGCCTCTTAGCAGAGCTGGTCTATGGGATGCTGAAGGCTGTGGGAGGGGAAGGAGGATTTCTCCCCCTAGTGGGATCTTCCAAGGAACCCCGTGTTGAGATGAAGCTTTTATCTCAGAGTAGCACTGAAGTTCCCTTTCTTACTGCATCTTTCTTTCAGCAGCAGGGATTGTCCAGCTCGGAGGGACACAAAAGACTCATGCCATACAAATAGGCAATTGCAATAATTTTGGCCTTGTTCAGTAGCAGAAATTGAGAGCTGTAATACCTCTATAGTATCGATATGTCCCCTATTGCTAGTAAGCATTACACACATCCCTCCAGTTATCATGGTAACAGTGTTCTGTCCATCTGTTCAGCGTCAGAGCTGACAGTAGTTGAACAGCATTGCTTGTTTTTTACAATCAGATTAAGATGGTTTTGGCAGCCTAGCGTGCTCCAGTTCTCTAGTTCTGAACGGACACATCTCCTAATGACAGCTCATCCACATTTACGTTCTCTAGCTCCTCGCATGGCCAGTGGATGCTCCAGGGACTGTGACAGTGGTCACAATTGCTCCAGATTTCCACGGTGTTCACAGTGGCTGCATCACCAACCTGAAGAAGTACACCACTTACTACACATCAGTTCTGTGCTTCACCACCCCTGGCGATGGGCCGCGCAGCGCACCGCAGCTCCTGCGCACACTGGAAGACAGTGAGTAGTCAGCACTGGTAGAGAATCTCAGTGCTCATGTTTGGCTTGGTTGGAGAGAAAAGCAAGAATTGTGACATCTGGGTGCTTAAAATCAGGCCTGAAGTTGACAAAGCAGCTTGTAGTCTCTTGTCAAGTTAGTCTCCATCAGACAGTGAGCTCAGCTGGTTGTCCACATGTGTTCTTTTTGCTGCTGGGAAATGAAAGGCTGAAGCTGAAATCTCCGTGGTGTGGTTCAGCTAATGCAGTGCATCGTTTGTCTGTGAACCCTTATGTTCTTAAATCTGTGTTCAGGTATCCAGATAAATATGAATTGATCTGAGGAATTGAGCACCAGGGTTTCCTGTGGAAATCAATGATTTATTTGTTTCCTTCTGCTATTCAGTATATTGAAAATGTCTATATGTATACTATATTGCAAGTATTTATATATTTTATATATATATTGCAAGTATAAAGTAAAACAACCAGCATCATGATGATTTAGTAGCTTTCGCTCTGCAAACTGAAGTCACAACCATGGACTGAAATAAAACAAGCTAAATAGTTTTGTATATAGATTGTTTCCTGCATCTTGGCCTCTGTGGCTTCCTGGAAGTGTTTGCTCAAGACACGTCTGTGGCTAACACATCCAGCGTGTCTGTTCAGATGACAGCTGAGTTGCAGTGGCACCCATAGCTAGCTAAGTGTCCACAGTGATCTTGGTTCTCGACAGGGTTTCTTCTCACAGAGCATCTCAAACAACTGCTGCACATTCACAGATCCAAATAAGAATTTAAAAATGTCTGCCACAGCCATTAAGATATTGTTTTTAGAAATACTACTTCTCCTTAACAGGGATCTTTTAGGTTAGTCAGTGTTCCCGTAAAGAAAATTCTGATTAACAGCAGCATTCACAGAAGTGATGCTCAGAGTGCTAATCTATTTTTTCTTTAGATACTCTTGAAAGTTTATGAAGAAAATTAAGTACTTTCCTATGGATTTTGATTTTGTGGTTCACCTCCTCCATATGCCCCAGGAACAGATTCTAGACTGAAGCCTTTGCTTGTTAGAAGGTTGCACAGATAGCAATGCAACCAGCAGAAATCTTATGAGCTATTAATATGAACTGATATGTTCTTAACTAGAGTCAAAGCAAAAGGCACGGAGGAAAGAAAAACATGTGTTAGGTTCTTATGTGTAGTATGAACATTTTGCCTGTTTTCTTAAGGAAATGAGGCCCTTGGCAGTGTTAATGTGTTGGTTGTCTGTCTCAGATCCATCTGTCTTTCTGCCTCCAAAAACGTTTTGATCCCATGGCTAATTGCAGGAAGCCAAAGATGGGCGGCTCTTAGGATTTCATGGGAATTAAGCAGCTGGGAAGAGGAAAGAAACTATTAATATTTCTGCTAAAGGAGAAATGAGCCTTAGAAACTTTATGAAATTATGAGAAGGGCACAGTCAGACACAGGGAATGTTTCAGGGAGATACACTAGAAATTTCCATCATGATACATGAAACGACAGAAAGTCAAACTGGTTGTATATTTGTTGTGTATGCAGACGTGTGCTGCACAGAGCTTCTGCACGAGAGATGAGCAGCATTTTTTGATTCTGAGTCCTTCAGAAATGTTTTCGTGATGACTGAGAACTTCAGTGTAGCACGGTGTAATGCATCTTTGTGGAGGACTCGTTGAATCTAACTTGTTCCAGGATTTATGTGGTGGGTAAAGAGGTTTGAAAGGACTGTCATTCACGGTCTCAGGTGATCATTTTCTGTGTGTCTGTAAAGCCAAGTTGGGCAATCCTTTAAAAAACAGCGCAAGTAAATCTGTTTGCTGATGAACTGTAGGTCAAATAAAATGTGACATCCAGTCAGAAGCGATGCGTCCTGGCTTGGTGTAACCTGCACCTGCTTTTCATTATGGCATTAAAACTGGAACGCGATGGCAGGAGCTAATTGGAGTAAAGCTTTGTGAGTTTGTGGCTTGCATGTGTGCAGATACGTGTTCCTGAATAGTGCGTAATTGCTGTGCTCTCGTCGGGTATTCCCGAGATCACTACCAGATCAGCACTTTTCTTTACTGCTTTGACTACTATACATCGCAGAATGGATTTGGAAATTTTCCTCCCTAGGATTGCAGAATTGCAAATGTGGTCGCAGCCGACCTACTGGCAGGCTTCTTTCTTTATCGTAGCTGGAGGGGAATGAGAAACTGGACTAAAGCACAGAGGAAACAAAATATGAAATTGCAGACGAGAAATTGCCAACTGATGTCAGCAGAGCTGGAGGATACTCAGGCAGGGATCCAATGACAGAAGCAGAGCGAATATAAAGTGAACAAAAACTCCTTTTTCCAGTACATCGATTGAAGACAGAACAGCAGTTGGATCAAAAATCAGTCAGGATGTCTTCCTTGAAGATCAAAATTGAGGGAGGATGGCATATTCTTGACAGTCATTCCATTTTATGCTCTTTCATTGCACACTGGGGAGCTGAAATTTTTAAGAGCTCTTGAGCTACATCATAAAAATCCTTTAAAAGTTTCACACACTTGTATTCATTTTGCAGAAGATAGTTGCCATTATGCTGGACATTTTTAGAGATGTTTTGAGAGACTCTGTCCAAGTTTTGAGGCTACCCTTGCTCTGACCTTCGCCTGCTGAAGGCTCCATGCAGGCAAAGGGAGCACAGCCCCAAGGAAGCTGCACAGAGCAGCACGGGTCCCCACATGCTGTCGGGGGGAAACAACAAACGCAATCACTTCCAACATTGCCAGCTTGATTGTTCTAATTAGATTAGATCAAGAAGAAAGACAGAGAACACATTGCATGCAGGTCCCCCGCTGCTGCTCTCTTCAGTTCTCTGCACAGTTGGGATGATGACTAGATAAAATAATTTATGTGATGATAGCCAGAGTGCTTCTTAACACCTTCCATCCTCCCCTCTCCCCTGCAGCTCTCACTGATGTTTCCAGCAGGCTTCCCTTGGTCCCAGCTCCATGTTGCAGTCCTCCAGCCCTAACCTTGCCACATGAATCACATCAGAAGTAAGTGGGCTTCTCATGTTAACAGATTTCCTTTTCTGATTGCCAGAGCCGGGAGCTGTGGGACACCTGAGTTTCACTGAGATTCTGGACACGTCTCTCAAGGTCAGCTGGCAAGAACCTGTAGAGAAAAATGGCATCATTACAGGCAAGTATCAGCTGCTTTTTTTTTTTTTTACTTTTTTTTTTTTTTCCTCCAGTGTGTGGGGTAGAATGTATCACTGCAATGAGAAAATGTTTGCATAATAGAACATTTAGGGAGAACTGGCTGCTGCGAGTACTGGTTTCCTGGTTCATCTTTTGGGTAATTGAAATGTCAGCTAGGGCACATTATAGAAAGTACGGGTCCAATTACTGGCAGCTCATGATTGTGGTCACTGAAAAGGCAGTCTTTATTAGAAATCAGCTCCCCATGGAGTCGATGGTCTTGTTAAATCTTCTGTGACCTCCACCTCTGCCACTTTAAAGTCTGAAACTTTGCAAGTTGGGATTTCCTACGTTGAATTTACAGCTGCAAAATCTGAATTGGCATTGCTAAGATTTGCAATCAAGACCAACCCTGAAATCAGCAGTATCCTTCATCTGTCATCAAGTGGCCTGGCTGCGGACTGCAGGACAGAAAATTTGCATGTCATTACTTAATTCTGTATAAACCATCACAGCAGTTCAGAATTCTTGTTTCTTTGATGAGCTGGCCATCTGACTGCTCCCTGCTATTTATCTATTTATTCCATGCCAAAGTAGATGTAACATCAGCAACTTCATTATTTTTCATAAAGGCAGCTATTAATAGTGGAGAAAATCTCTAGCTGTTATCAAGAGAGGCAATATTGTTTTCAAATGGAAAACTATTACTTCTGCACAGGATGGACATTCCATCTAACAAAGGATTTCAAGGTTGTGAATTGCAAGAAAACTCTCAGGTTTTAAATGAGCTAAAATCGTAGTTGGGAAGGGATCACTTTGCATGGATCCGAATATTCTGTTTTGACAGCATTGACCTTTAGTTTTTAATTTAATAAATGTGTATATATATATATTTTTTTTTAAGTAAATGCTTTTGGGGATTACAAAGAAAAGAAAAGCAAACAGACTCTTTGGCCCCTCTGCATTGTGCCAGCCCAATTTCATGAAACATTTCCACTTTAGCAGGGCTGGTTATTTGGATCGGACTTGCTTCTGTCCGTGTTTATTCTGTGAATCTCTAAGGCACTGTTTATATATGTTACATCCATGATGTTTACGTTATCCATGAGTTTTTTATGCACATATTCTTATGCCTTCTAGCTCACTAGCCTTCCTGGAATATGCATTGATTGAAGTGGGTCGGGATCAAAAACTAATAACCTCTGATAGCAGAGTAGTATTGATTCAGTGAGGATGTCCAAAGCCTTCAAGCCCGAGTGCTTAAATTTAGGTACCTAAATCCAAATCTAGTTATCTAAGCAGTACGGTGTAATATCCATCCATGCAAAGCTGCAGTTTGCAGCACTCTTAGTGCTGCAGAACTGTGCTCCTAGAAACGATCTGCAACCAGAAAGGGTTGAAACTTGGTGGAGCAAAATGATGGTCTGCGTTATACTTGTGGCACATTCTTTTAGAAATAAGGAACTCAAAAAGAGTTCACAAGGAAATGCTGATGTAAAAAAAGCCCAGCAAAGTTTATACGGAAACAGAAATGTCCTTAATGTCACAAACTGCATTTAGACTGGAAAAGCAGCAGAAGTGTTCATGGCCCTGAGCGCCTCGGGGGGGTTGCAGAGGGCCACGTGGAGTTCTGAGAGCTTTTCCTCTTCATTTCTGCTCATTGAAACCTTTATGGGCACTTCTTGTTGCGTGCAGCAGCGCTGGGAGGAGGAGTGCACAGAGGAGGGGGCTGGCAGTCACCACGCTCTGGGAAATTGCCCATTACTCTTGCTGTAAATTTGAGTATCTTCCCCTTTCCCTCAGCAAACCCTGATTTATGAGGACCTGGATGCAGACGGACAGTTTGTGATTGGGTGTTCTGCTCACTGGTAGAGAATTTACTCCAGATCCACGAAAAATTATTTCTGAAACTCCTCCGGCCATTAGTTTCTGTTAGGCAGCTTTTCATGGCTTTGATGGCAAAGTGCGATGGCAAAGTGCAGGGCAGCTCCATGGCATCATGCTGCTCCTGGTGTGTGGGCACCAAGGGAAGCACTGGGCTCCCCATGCGTGCTGCTGGCAGAGCAGAGAGCACGTTGTTACCAACCACATGTCCCAAAGTCCTGCCCATCTGTCAGTCATCATGGCTTAAATGCTACTTGGGGGGATGCTCGATGTTGTTTCTTTCCTTCAGCATTGTTTCATCTGTTTTAGTTATGCATGATTACATCTGGCTTTGTGTCAACTCGGCATATATGTGTGTATTTTCTGTTTTTATACAACCAGAATTTATCCATACTTCAGGACTGAAATGTCTGCAGTAAATGCTGCCTCTTTGTCTTTTCTTCAATTTGCATGTGAGCTGAAAAATATTTCCCAGCGAACATCTTTTCAGCAAATAAATACGTAGAGACACTATGTGCCTAATGGGCAGGAAAGCTGGGGCTCATCCCTGCAGTCACAGGGGAGAAAACAAAATGTTCAAAGAATAATCACCAACATTTGATGTATATGCAAAGTTCATTGAGATGGGAGGGAAGATGTCTCAATCATTCACGACTGCCTTGTATGCAGTGCAGGAAACTTCTTGCTGCTTGTAAGCAACAAATGGATGGGGAGAGCATGAGAAGTCCCCTGCTCATTGCTTATTCTGTTTCTTTCTTTGAAAAATGCATTCTGTTTTATTCTAGGATGATTCCCCTTGATTCCTTCTGCTGGTCCTTGTGCAGGGTTCAACACAGACAACACATAAAGTCAACAGAGTCCTTCAGATTTGTCAAAGTCTTCATGCACTTTATAATCTTGCCTGTACTATACACATTCTGATCACTGCAAATGATTCTCAAGCTAAGGGCATCAGGTCATTCCAGTGTCTCTGAGATACTGGTAAATTACTGACTTAATTGAATCCCATCTAACAGATGGGACGTTTCAGACACTTGCTTAAAGCTTGCTCCAGGTGAGCTTTCAGGAGTTTTCCTCCTTCCCCCAGGTAGCGTGTTGTCGGACAGGTGGTTGCAATGTAGCTCAAATGGTTGAAGTATCACCTCTCTGCTGTTTATCACTGCCCTTTCACCTGAAACATAATTAATGACGATGTGAGTAGTCTGAGTCCATTTTCATACAAATATGTTAATGTGAAATTCTGTCAGTGATGGCAGCTAGCACCCGAGGGAGGATAACATCTCACACCTTTCAAACTCTCTCACAAATGAGTGCCTCACCATGCTTGTAGTTCATGAGATGATGTTTCCTTGTTGATCAAAGCCATAAGGTATTTTGCTATTTCAATGTGTTAATCAGCTTAGGTTTAAAAAAAATAAATAAAAATTAAAAAAAAAAGCCAACAACCCCAACTGATCTGAATTCCTCATCTTATCTGATGGGAACAGAAACCCAGTGGGGAGTTTCTCTATCCAGCTTGCCTCATGCATGGTTCTCTCAGTGGGGTTCCTTTCTGTTAGCCCTTTTCATTCACTTCCATTTCACAGGCATTCAAGAGCTATGGGTATTTTTTTCCCCTTTTTTTCCCCTGAGTCAAATCACAAAGAAAGCTGCAATCAAGCAAACTTTTCAGACACACTCTCTGGAGACTGGTGCAGCAAGGTTCAAGTGGGTTCAACTGAGAATAAAGTGGGACTGGGCAGGAGGAGGACAAGCAGATTTGGAGATAAAATTGAGCAAATCAGACAGTAGAAAGTTTCAAAAGTTCTTGGAAGGCAAATGGTTATAAAAGCGATAAAAAGAAATGAGTTTTAGAGCCTGGTTATGATATTAGAATAATGTGGGGGTCAGGTGAGTGCAGTCCTGGACAATAGATTGGCTACGCTACGGTTTTGAAAGAAAGGATAATGATTCACCCTGCTAAAGGATTTGTATGAGGAACGAGCAGTGGGGAGTAGGGGTTTTTCTGGTTCCTAGAGGATTCCCACCATGTTTCTTCATGATCATCATTGTTAGGTTTGTAAGTATTTCCAGAAACGCAGCAGCGAAGGTGGCTTCAGCCTGGAAAAGAAGTGGCCCTGCTCAGTGTATATAGATTTTTAATGAGGTGTTCTAGATGGTGAGAAAATGTTTTATTTTCCAGTGTTTCTTCCTATTCATTGTGCAGAGTTCACAGAATGAAACTCTGCCTTTCTGTGAGATTATCCTCAGGTTTCCTAATCATTGCACAGCAAGCACTGTCCATTCATAGAAAAACGGAGAGACTCCAGTGCGACTCCATGCCCCCATGAGTAATCTGATGGGCAGAGCTTATCAGAAATAACAGTATTACAAAATACTTGATTATTTAAGTCAATGTTTATTTTAACTTTTTTTTTCTTTTTTTTACTTTTTTTTTTTCCTGTCAATAAAAGGTTTCCAGAATCACAGAATTGCTCAGGTTGGAGACCAGAATCATAGAATCATAGAATTGCTCAGGTTGGAGAAGACCTTAAAGATCATCAAGTCCAATCACAACCTAACCATACTACCTTAACAGCCCTCCACTAAATCATGTCCCCGAGCACCACATCCAAATGGTTTTTAAACACATCCAGAGATGGTGACCCAACCACCTCCCTGGGGAGCCTATTTCAGGTTGGAAAAGACCACTAAGATCATCTAGTCCAACCATCCATAGTACCACTCCATAACTGTCCAACCAGTGACACAAGCACACCTTACAGAGGCATTCATTTGCCAGTCTCTGGGTTACTGCACAACAGCGCTTTAGGAGAAAAGCCAGACCCCATCACTGCCACAGCCTCTGACTGCTGTGTCATTGCTTCCCAGGCTACCAGCTCTCCTGGGAGGTGTATGGCAGGAACGAATCCCGGCTCAGCCGCACGCTCACCAACACGACTCTGGAGTACAAGATCACGGGGCTGTCGTCTCTCACCACGTACACCATCGAGGTGGCAGCTGTGACTGCGAAAGGGAGCGGGTGGGTCACGTCCTCCACCATCTCATCTGGGGTGCCTCCAGGTTGGTGAAACTTCACGGAAGGGGTTAAAACGGGCTGATTTACACGCACGCCAAGGGTCACAGGGGACTTTGATTCGGTTATAATAAATGTGGGTTTGTTTATGCAGCATCAGAAGTCTTCACCGCATCATTTAAAGCTAATTCTTAGAAGGCATTAAAACATTAAAATGAAGATTTGAAACTACCAGAAAGTTGGGTTTTGTGATAGAAGTTTAAAAAAAAAAGTTGTAGAGATTGCAGGAGGAACAGACAAAGCAATAAAGTGGATAAAGGTAGGAAGCTCTTGATATTTACAAAGTAACATAAGAAGCAAGCCTGAATTAAATAAAAATTGGTGCTTTTGGGGAAAAGTAGAGTTTGGATGCTGTTAAATGAGACAGGTTTTTCTATTTTAAGTAGTATAACTTATGTCACCTGTGAGAGGGTATTTGCATAATGAAACTGAAATCTTATTTGCAACATTTGGCATCTGTGGCCTGAGAAAGATTTGGAAAGTAGTCCTCTGCTGCATTGTCTGAGTTTCCACTTGGGCCCCTGTGCATTATTTGATTTAGCATTTTGCATTTGGATTTTAAAACTCAGCACTCTCCTTCATCCTGTACACAAAGCAAACTAAAAAGCCATTTCAAACCTCCAACCAGCAGTTTCTGTTAATTTATAGGCTATACAAGTAGAACTTTCCAAAGTGCAGCAGTTAATGTACATCACTGATGGCAATCCATTTTTTCCCTTTTCTGGTGTTTTTGAACTTTTCTGTGTGTCTTGAAGTATGCTTGCCTTTCTTTCCCCTAATCACAGGTAATTGTGACAAGTTGCAGGCTGGATCAATGCCATGCTGCCTGTCGTTACCCAGATAACAGCATTATCCTGTTTGGTCAGAGTTGGTTTATCGATCATAGCTCCCACAAATGTGAAGTAAATATCAAGAAATATTGTGCATTCATGCATACTCAAAAATACATGCCAAAAATCTGCCCATTTTTGCCTGCTGCATTTGCACATAGTAAAACATTACAAATGATTACTGATTATTGTCCTAATTTCCATTGCTTATGAATGCAGGTACTATTGGAAATTTATTCTGAACAATCTATATTTAATCCCTTTCCTGGGCTTGTTTTTGTTGATAATTCAAGCAGTATTAAAAATGTAAATGCTGCTGTAAGCTTGACTGATGTGAGGCAACGATCTGATTGGAGCTACAGATTTTTCCCCATAGAAGGTCACCCTCTTTATTTACAGCAGAAATTTTTTAAAAAAAAAATCATTTTGCTTTATGCAGCCATCAGAAATGGCTTATAAAACCCATTTATTGTAGATCAATATGAGAAGCATAAAACCCTTCCACTACCCAAAAACCTGGGAGTCTTTTTCCATTGTTAATATATTAAAGCTGTATCTACCATAAGAAGTAAAATAATTATAATTCTAGACAAAAAGCAGTGCAGCAGAACTGGGTGCCTTGGGAAGTGCCTTCCCCCAGCCACCATGCTTTGTCTGTTACTCCACCTCCCCAAAATTGTAGCTGCAGTTCTGTAGAGGGACTCTCTTCATTTTTGATCTGTAAAATGCAGTGCATGCTCAGAGCAGCAGAAATTGTAATGTTGTATTTAATACTTAGCCAAAAAAAAATCCCAACAATAAAACCAACGTTATTTTCTCTATAGTAATTGTTATAAAGGTATTTTCTACGCTGAAACGCTGGCAGCCTGTGCTTCAGTGCTTTATACCAGGAACATTTTCCACCTCTCACGTGTGTTTCTCTCTCTACAGAACTTCCAGGCGCTCCATCCAACCTGGTGATCTCCAACATCAGCCCTCGCTCTGCCACACTTCAGTTCCGTCCAGGCTATGATGGCAAGACCTCCATCTGCAAGTGGATAGTGGAAGGCCAGGTATGGCCCTGACGGGGAGCTCTCACTGAGTCAAAAAAAGGATCATCACAAGCAACTCATTCACCAGAGTTTGGTCCATTTATTTTAGAAATGGTTTCAAACCTGAGTTTGTGTCCTGATAGGTTCATATTCAGACCAGGTGCTAACCTGAAATTATCTCATAGAGCAGAAGTATAGGGAGGGTTGCAGTGAACAGTTAAGATGCCATTGTTTGTGACATTGAGTGTATTTGTGCCATTTTGTAAGGAAATATCCTGAGGTTTTCTGTCCAGGCTTCTAGATTTGAGTAGGCTGAATTCTCACCTTCATCAACCTTAAACGATATTCCTCTTTCTGCTGCCATTATGCCTTGGAGGGCTTACATATTCCTCATTTGTTTTCCTGACAGATGAGCTTTGCTTCTTCTTTTCCACCCACAGATGTTTATAAATAATATAATCTGTTTTTAAGACCAAATGTTGGACTTCTTAAATCACCATCACCACTTAGACATGTTGATACAGTCATTTCACTTGATAATGAAACTGTTGTGAACAAGTTGGTACATTTTGTACAATTTAAATACACATTACTGCATATTCCAGAATTAAATGCTGAATTTTTACGATTTGGTGGCTTGGCACTTTGGGAATCATGTGTTGGAGCACCACATTGGTATTGGTAGGAATTCACTTCTGTGATCAAGAATTACAAAAAGCCACTGAAATTAAGCAAATCTGAATGCTTTAAAATGGCAGTAATTATTGCCACGGTGTTCGTCCACATCCTTGAAGAGCCGTGGGTACCAGTAGCAATTGGAGGGTTCCTGGTGTGCAGGGAGGGAAGGGAGAGATGGGTGTACACAAAGACCTGTCAGCATCTTATGTACTGCTGGTAAACTGGTGGCTCTGGTAGATCCTGGATCTGCTTATATTTGCTCCAACAGCCAAAATTACAGCAGAATCTGTCATGCTGAGTCTGAGCATTTCTTTGCACCACATCACACTGTTCAGCTTTGGCACAGCAAGAAACATTATTCCAAGTGGATTTAATACTTGGGAAAAAAAATCTCGCTCACATGATTAACAAGAAATCTTTTCAGTTATGCAAAGAAATTGATGATTCCTTACTGATACAGTAAATCCTGTTTCCAGGATGACAGCTGCCTATAATCCTTTGTTCACAGCCCCTTTCTGCCAGGACTTTATTCAGACTTTTCTACTCTCTTGAAGTGCAATCTCACAGTGCCTTTAGCCAGGCTAAACCAAGAGGTCAGGTTGTCCTATCCTCTCTCTTCATCCCCATCACTCCCAGCAAGAGTTTCTTGCTCCTAGCTTCTCTATGCTGTCAAACCTGGAGCTGCTGTAGGGCTTGACCTAGCCAAGAACAAATGGGTTTCAGACAGATCAAGTCTCTGTACAGGCTGTGTGCAATTAGAAGAGCCCCACTGCAGAGCAGGAGATGAGAACGTAGTGATGTGAGCAGGAGTTGAGGGCAGGAATGTCTCCATCCTGGCTTGGAGCTAAGCTGCCCTGGACCTACCCAGCTGGGTTCCAAGGGTTTTTATGTCTACCTGTCCAGGACGTACAGACTTTTACATAGCAGTTATGCCATGATGAAGAGCCGTCCTGCATGTCAGTCCATGTTTCCCCCTGTACAGCTGGGTGGTAGTTTTGCATTGGACACCCCATTTATATTGTACTACTCATTCATCTCTCTTGGGGCTACACCCTTGCTCTAGATTTCTGTGTCCTCACAAGCGTGTTTTTATTCCTTCTTCCTTTATGTGGCACAAAACTTTATTGATGAGGGCAGGTCTAGAAAATCTTCCAAGTGTTCCATTTTGGCCAAGTGCCATTTTTGAAGTCTGATACTTTATGAACAGTCTGAATGAAAACACAGCTGGGAATTCCAGTTTATGTGAAATTTTTTACATCTGGCCTTGGCTTCTGCTTTTTGTGCTGGGATGTAAATTGACGGGATCCACTGTGGAACTAATTCTCAATTATGTCAGTGAACATGAGAGGAGACTCAGGTCTTTAAGATGTTAGTGCTGGTAGATACTGAAATATCAAGCGTTGAAAATCCCATTTCTGTGTTTCTAGTAAAGCCACTTTCTGTACTTCTGAAAGGATTTCTTAAATCTTTTTTCAGCAGTTTCTCTTCTGTGGTCACATTTAGACTGAGAGGACTGGAGCAAACTGGATTTCCAAACCAAAAGCTGCAAAAAAGTACCATGCCATTTAAAAAGTATTTCTAAAATTGCTTTTCCATTACATGCAGTATAATCTAAAGAGAAGAGAGTCAAATGTGATATAAAGGTTTTGCAGACACTTGTTCAGAAGGTCCAAAAGTAATGGTCTTGTGGCATTGACACTCAGACTACATGTTCATCCCCAAAGAGTTTCAGTAAATCCTTCCTATTACCAGCAATCATCCTGTACTCTCAGATTCAGAATATATATTGCAGACATATTTTTCTGGCAATTTGCAATGACGAATGACTATGAATCCCTTAATATGCTTTCGTGTTTGCACACTCTCTATGCTGCAGCAGATTCCATTTATTTTGCTCTTATTTTTCTTGAGGTTTTGTTGGAAGAAGAACATAAATGGCAGTGTCATGGCTGTTCCTTGGTATGAGTACAGGCCACAACACTGAGCTTTCCATGGGCTGATGAGAGAAGCCAGGTTGACCTCTGTTGCGCCTAATTTGTTTTCTGGTGATTAATGTTATTGTGCAGACAGCAGAAGATTTGCAGCACCTCTTCACAAGTGGCATTCAGGTGTTGCACAGGTCAGAGAGCCATGAGTACATGGGCTTACTTAGAGGATTTTCTTAGCACCTTTCTGCTGTTTGAATAGAGATTTCCTTATAATATTATCACGAGCAACAGCAGAATTGGAAAAGGGGGTTTCAAAGTACAAAAACCTTAAAAGCATCCTCACTGTGTTCTCTTGTAAGGCTGTGAGTTGGGACGGACTTCACTTTCGCCATGAATTTGTTGGGTTTTGTAGGTTGTCAGTGACCCAGATAGGACTCATCCATTGTACGAGGTGATTCTCTTGGTGTCATTTTCTCTTCAGAGCTGGTAAATAAAGTGTCTGAAGCCCTGACAATATTATGACTTTGCCAATCTTTAAATCAAAAATGGGTGAATCGATTTAAGGATTTTGTAGGAAAAAAATGGCACCCAAGCTGACATCCTGTGCACCAAATTTCTCCCAAAGTGATTTCAAATGCCTGAGTTATAGACCTCTATAATGAAAACTCTGACATATCTTGAACTATAGCAGAACACAGGGTACTTCTGTAACGCACAGAAACATCGTGTTTCCCTATCCTGCTGTTAGTGCTTAATAACTGTTCACAATTTTGGAAGCATTACTGTCTTAAAAGAAAAACTGCAGCAAATGATTTGACATTCCAAAGTTAAATTTTTGTTGTTGAATTTTTTTTTAAAGTGGAAATTCTGCAACTTCACTTACATAGTGCATCCCAACAGACAATGCTAAGTCAATTGATAAAATTTGTAAAAATTACCAGTTTTAGAAATGGAGAAACTAGTCCGTAGAGAAGTAAAAAGTTCTGACATCATTTCCAATATTGCTTTATACCATCTCATTTCTGTAATAATAAATGAATGCGGTCTTTTATTGAACATAATGCCTTGGTAACAGCCTAGAGATGGGGATTTATACGTGGCTGATAGTTATGGGGAATCATACGAAGCGATGCGGTAGAGATAGGTATTTTAATTGTGGCAGTTCCTGCTGATCTCCTGGGGCTCGTGGCCCTATTGTACTGAGAACTGTTAAGATGCAGAGTACATTTCTTAAAGAGTTTTTATGCCGATGGCAACAGCAAAACAGTTGGTGTTCTCATCTGCCTCCTAAAACAATGCACACATGAATACGTGTGCATCTGCCACAAGCATAATCCTTTTCTGAAGTTTGAGGATACTGCTATCCAAAAACCAACAATAAGAAATAAGCCTGCAAATTAACTTTATTTAATACAGACTGGCTCACAGGGGACTCTGCGGCCCCCCATAGGACTCTCTTATCCTAACCACTGCCCATAGTTCTTTTTTGCCTTGTGGGAATCCCTTTGTACTCTGATTTTTGAAACAGAAATGTTTCCTCTGATCTAACATCAGAGTTCTTCAGCAAAAAATAATTTCCTTTTCTTTCAAGAGCCTGAAACTTGGAACCTGCTAAATGCCTTGCAGAACTTAAAAATATAGGAGCCCATCGGTGAAGATTCTCTTCCAAGGCTCATTTATGAGATAATTGCTAAATAAGTGAAACTTGTACTGAGTAACAGTCACCTAGGATTGCTTGGCTGCACGATCAGAAATCACGCAGCAGTCCCCATGCTGCTTACCATGCTACCCTCGAGCTGAGTCCTCACCTGCTTTGGAAAAGCTCCCCACAAAGGCAGCACACTCTTAAATGTGCTATGACTGCAGCAGCAGATCAAACTCTTGAAGTTGCCCAGGTGCTGGCACCAGATCCTGGCACATTGCAAGGTATTATTCTAACTAAAGCAAGTTCCTCATCTCTTTGTTTTAAGAAGTTTTACTGAATTACAGAACTCTGCCTGTGCTTGATGTCTTCTACTACTTCTCCATCACAGCCTTTCAGCAGAGAATGAGCCTGAAAGAGGTGTACTGGGACTGTCTGTGCCCCAGGTCCCCCCACTCCTGAACCAGGTAGCAGCCACCTGTTACCTGCTGGCTCCTGAGCCTCAGGGCAGCCAGTAGAAGCAACTTGGTTGTCACTTTCCATTTCCTTATAGGATGTACCCATCATTCCTAGCAGGGAACGCATTTAAAATTAGAAAGATGTGTCCTGGGATGGCTTCTGAGGGACTTGCCTTAGTCCTGGGCACATAAGAGCTTTCACCAGCTCTCAATCGGTAAAAGATCCTTAATATTTCCCTCTTTGCAGCCAGCTGGTGAATGCACGTCTGCAGAACAGGCAGAGGTTTTGGACACCTCTCAAGCTCGAGTCAGTGCTGATTGTTTACAGCCCTTTGGGCCTATGGGTCTGAACCATGTGGTCCTTAATGTGGATTAATGATCTGCCTGCTGCTGCATAACGATTGAAACCTGCAGTCTTTTTTTTTTTTTTTCCTATGCAAGTAATATTTTTACAAGGGTTTATTGTTCTTAGAATATAAAAAGAAAACTCTAATGCACTCCTGGAGATTATTTGCAGCCTCCAAAACACTGTGGATGGTTGCTGTACAATTACTGCAGCACTTTGAATTGATGCTGTTAAGAGCAAGGAATTTCATTAAAATAAGCATTCTACAAAGTGTTTTCTATAGAATTGATCACAAACGTTTTATTAAAAGTTTTCAGTGTTTCTGTGACTGAAATCCATCCTCTCCTTCTTTCTTTCCTATGTAGTTTTTTATAAAGGACATTCGTATAATCTATATCTATAGCATCTCTTTGTTCTCTGTGTTGGTTTTAGGGCCGTTCTGTGTTCCCAGGCAGACCTGCATTGAGCTGCTTCATTAAGCTTCTCTATCTAGGAACTTCACCATTTCTGGAGCACTGTTGGGTCTGGGAATTTCAAAAGGTCCATAATTTACACTGACATCTTTTTAATAAGATCTTTGGTGTGTATCAGTGTATTTGATTCCCATTAGTACTCACAGACCAATCAACACCTTTGCGAGCACCTTCCCCCATGGAAGCAGTCCTCTGCTAGAAAGATCACCGAGGCTTCCTCTCACAATGCAATGCAGAACTTATTTCTTTGGCCTAATTTTCCTTGTGTCATTTCTTCATGCACAAACATAAATATGCAGCACATTGACTCCTGAGTGAGCAAAGAACTAAAACATCTATAAATAAATCAGGCTGCTTCTCCTGGAGGGGAAAAAAAAAATGGAAGTGAATGAAACCTAATTTTCTGTTTGAAATACTTGGGATTTGCTAGATAGTTTGGGCTGTGTTGCCTATCAACTGCCTTGATAATGTCTATGGCTGTAACTAGTATGCAGAAGTCGTAAGAGATCTATTTTCTAAAGATTAAAGAAGGTTGCTCTTTTCACGGTAGGTTGTGAGCTTCTGAAATTTGTTGCCAGAGCAGTGTGTGGAAGTAGGTAGTGTCAGTAGGTTTCAAAAAGGAGTAGTCACCTTCATGGACATCAAGTCCATAAATAGATGCTGAAGGGAATAGCTGCTTTTGTCCCTCCAATATCCCTCAATACAGAATTGTGGACACCAAGATAGGGTGAGGGAACTGACTTCAAATATGGCCAGGCTCATGGCTCTCACTGAATGGTATTTTCTGTTGTTGGAGCTGGAATGCCAGCTGACTGGAGTGTTTGTCCATCCCTGAAGGATATTTGATGAAGTGGGATCTTTCCAGAGCTGCAGTGAAAGAACAGAGTGACAACAACATTTCATTGAAGCACCGACCCCCTTTCTTTATGGCAGGTTTGAAGCACTGGAGTAGAAGTGCATGGTGCTAAGGAATTATAGCAGGGAGCCTTGTCTAAGATCCCATCTCTCTGCTCTTGTGACACTCCAAAGTGACGCTCAGCCATCCACCAGCTCTCATCTCTCTCCCTTCCCACACTGTTCAGCACACAGCCCTGCACACCAGCACTGCTGCCTCCCAGGGTCTCACATCTCACTGGCCTTCTTCTCACGCCTTGTTGGCTTCCTCCTTAAGCCCCCGTTCAACTCCATTGCATCTCCAGCAATCTATATGGAAAGCAGTGCTCTCAGTTTCCATCACCCTTCTGTCCCTTCTAACAGTGCTGTGGCTGAGGGACTGTTTTGGGCTGACTTTCAGCAGAGTGCTGGGATTAATTAATACAAAGCACTGCATGTGGAAGAGCCTGGTCTAAGTGCATCCCGGCAGCTGAGGTTAAAACACTTCTGTACTTTGACTTTGTTCTTGTTTCTCTGTCTTCATTTCTGTGGCATTTGTCTCCATTGAGACTTATTTAGTATGCATCAGTTCATGTGAGTTATTATCAAGGCTATTCTTCATTTTGTTATATTACTCCTTGATACTTTCATATTGTTGCAGTGAGATTGAATTGGGTAATAGCTCTCCCATGGTGTTCTTCTGGAATAGATCCTCTCAGAGAATCCCAGTGAAGTCCCAACAGTACAAGGAAAATTGGCTAATGTGGCCACGCTCTTACTAGAGCTTTGTCATATGGAAATAAATACTAACTGGATGTTGCGTGTTCAGAAGTAGTTTTCCTTCCTCGGTAGCGCAGGCACACATTGTAAAAAAATGAGTGTATGTAATTATCTATGTATATATGCATATACACAGACATACTTGTGTTCTATATTGATCTTTCCCATGTGTAGGTGGGCGTACTGGGTGATGAAGAGGAGTGGGTGAGTCTCCACGAGGTGGACAATGAACCTGATGCTCAGATGCTGGAGGTACCAAACCTTACTCCTTACACTCATTACAGGTAAGAACAGCAGGTAATTAGCTGCAGCATGATTAAAAAAAAATAGCAAGTTGCAGCGTGGAACAGCTTTCCTAATCAGGAACAGCTGGTTGTATTTTGTTATCTGAACAAAAGGGAAAAAGGTTCACTGTTTCCACAGTTTATACTTAAAATTACTTGTCTGATACTGTTAATTGTAATTTACATGCAATACAGCTCATAACGTTAAAAGGGAAGCCAAGTGCACAGTGAGGAGGTACTGTGGGTTACTGATATCCTGTGACTTCCCTCATCTGAAGAGTGCACCACCACTGTAACATCAGTCAGTGACAAATCAATTGTAGCTAAACTGGTGCAAACTTGTAATTACATATTTACACCAGCTTAAACATTTTATTGATTTAGCTTAATTTGGTAACATCAATTAGGTGAAATCTTTGTTTATAAGAATTTCCCGAATTAAACTTAGTAGATATATGCAAGGTTGAGGCTGATTGAGGTGAATCTACATCATGGGTGCACCCCAGTTAAATGAGATGGATTTTTAAAATCAATGCAATGCAAATGATGTGTTGATTTAGCACAGGCAAGATCTGAGAATTTGAGATATTTGGTCCTAACAGAAAAATGCTTTATAAAATAGCTTGCTAGGGTCTCTACAAAAAAAAAAAAAAAAAGCCAATCTTAAAGATGGAGAGAGTCATATGTGAAGTGCAGGTTGTACCACACCTCAGTGTTCAGAGTCCATGTGAAGTAAGCATCACTTGCACACCTAGGATCTGCATAGAGAAATGCCTCAGAGATAACAAACAATAAGGAAGTATATGATGAGTTTGGGATTTATTTTGTAAACATTGAACTTTTTGGTTTGTTTGACTGCTGCATTTGTCTCTCTGGAGTATCGTGCTTATATTCCTTCTGTACCTATTAAATACTGCAGTTACCCCCTCTGATTTTTTTCATCATCATTCACACGCTAGTGCCGTTCCTTGAATTTTGGCTGGCTGTTTCCTCTCAGGCACGCACCAACACAGGGATGAGCTTTTGAGTTTTGTTTACACAGAACAATTTTATTTTGCTTTTGGTAATCCAGAAGGTTGGTGCCAAATGTATTTATTGTTCTATAATCAGCTTTAATCATTACACGTCAAGGAAATAAATAATGAGAGCTAATTACGAGAACCCATCTTTATTGGCCAGCTTCTTTTCTACGTTTTGTGCCAATGCTTTGAGAGTAGAATCAAGGACAATATTTGTTCAATGCATTTGTTCAATGTGTTTCCTGTAGTGCCTTTTCTAGGGTTGAGCAGAGCAGATAAACAAACACAGCCGTGTTGACTAGCTCACTCTTATCCCAAATTCAGCCATTAGGTCCAAAAATGCAGTGTTTCATATGAGCAGGTCATGTGCTGGGTACCTCTAATGGACGTGCTTGTGCCCATGAAGTGTGAGAGCATCTGAAATGAACAGCACGTCTTAATTATTTGATGCTTCCTGCAAAAAGATTTCTCTGAGTCTTCTGTGACCCAATGGGGATTTCTATTGTGGAAGAGATGGTTTCAAGCAGACAGGTTATTTTTTAAAGAGCCATATCCATATTAAATAACTTAATCTTTCTTGTGCAGGAAGGCTGAAAACGCAGCGCAAGGATAAATCAGCTTCTTTCAACCAGTAATTGAGGGGAAATGTTATCACTGGTATATTTTTTATATTGACAGGGAATGAGAATATCTGAAGTTTGATATTTTAATACCTTTCTGGATGTATTGTATAAACACTGCAAAAGAAAATCACTTACTGCCAGCATAAGCTCATCAGACTTGGCATAATTAACATAAATTTCTCACACAAATACCTAAGTTTCTAATCGACCCTAAGCTAATCTCATTTTCATTTTCATTTTTTCTAATACCTGAGAGGATCTGAGCACAGTTACCGCAAACCATTCAGCCATGAATACAAAGGGGACCTGCACACAACCACCTTTGCAGGCTGTTGAGTTATACCCGCCCTGTAGCTCCCCATCCCTCCCACTCCAGGGGGCTCTCGGGTTGATCCCACACTCTGCCTCTCCCTTCCACCTCAGGTTCCGGATGCGGCAGGTGAACGTGGTGGGTGCCAGCCCACTGAGCCAGCCCTCACGTGTCATCCAGACCCTGCAAGCCCCTCCAGACGTGGCCCCCAGCAGCGTGAGCGTGCGCACGGCCAGCGAGAGCAGCCTGCGGATGCGCTGGGTGGTGAGATGGGGATGGATGGGTGCAGGGGTGGGGTGCTGGCAGCTGGGGTGCAGCTCAGTTCCTAGGAGCTGCCTGCAGCTTGGGAATGCTTTTCCCTCGCGTTCAGCATGAGGCTGACGGCAAAATTATTTCCTTTTTTCAGAATAGTCGGAAATCTGAGACTTACCTTAAGTGCCTTATTAATCACTTAAATTGCCTACTGCCACTGCCTCTGCCACTTCATCAGGGGAATATATGCCTGTGTGTAAAACCTTGGCTTCTGAGACTCCAGTTCCACCGTCTGGGTCAACGTGTGGGACAGAAATATAATGCTGGAGCCAATTTGCAGTTTCCTGGGGCTCAGTTGTTTGTGCTGAGTAAAACTGTCCCCAGGAGGTACACAGGGGCCATTGACAGCCATTCTGCAGGTACCGAGCGGTTCAAAGATGGCAAAGTTTGCACATTACACTCCTGTAGGAAGATACATATGGGAAAGGCTGTGGGGTTATGTGATAAAATCTAGAAACAAAGAATTAATTGCGAAGATGCAGTGGTTGGTGACACCGTTGTGCTCCTTTGACTGTCTCACTTACCACACACAGGGGGACTTGTTTGGCAATAAGTTTGCTCCAGAATGGTTTTATTTCTCCCTGGGTAGGATTTTCTGGAGGTTACTGTGGTGTGAAGCAGATGAAGCACACGTTTTCTTTTGCCCACACGTTAGCTTTTCCATGCATGAACTCCTTACAGCTGGGAGACAAAATCTGGCTATGGAGACAAGAGAGGGTCGCTCCCATCAGTGGGGAATAATTCCAATTTGCTATTGAAGAGCACAATTGAGTTCTGAACCCTGAAAGACTGACAGATCTGACCTGTAGACCCTCATGAAATGTCTCAGGGTCCCACCCAATGAACAGTGGTGTCTATAGAAGAGCTTTGACATTATCTGGTAGGACCCACGTAACTCATTCATGGCTTCACCATGCCCACATTTTTAGACCTTTGGTACTATGACCACATATCTTACATCAAAATCAACTCCAAGTTGTTTTCAAAAACTTTTAGACTTGTGTTTCCCTGCTGTACTATCTAGGAAGCCTGGTTTTCATGAGTCCAACTGTGCAGGGTTCAGGAGGAGCCAACAGCACAGCTAAAAATGCTGCAGCGTACCTTTTTCATGCTTGATAACATCAGCATTTGAAAGCATTTAATCTCTCTTTCTCAAGACCTACAGGTGAATCTGTGTCCCTCTGGGAGCTGGGAATTCCTTCCTTCCAACAGAACAGGGGTCACATTTTTAGCCCCGCTTGCCTGCAGGGTATAGTCTTCTGCGCTGTGAAATGTTAATGGATATCAAACTTTGCCAGTGAGTCAGGACTGAATCTCAGCCATCTGTAGCATCGTGCAGTTAGTTTTATGAGGAAAAACTTGAAACTTCATGAAGTAGGCTAATTATTTCATATTTTAATCTCTGAAATTGCTTGGGGAGTTGGAATACTGGAATAAATCTCTGCTGATAAATGAGCAGGGAGAGAGTCAGTAAAAAAAAAATATATTTTAAAAAAAGTACGATAAATGAATTTGTCACATGCTTCAGCAATTTATCATTCATTTCCATATTTAATCACAAAGTCCTGAGTATATTGCATTGGTTTCATCTCTGTTGATGCACCCACAGCAAGAGGCATAGTTCTGTCTGCGTATCAATGTGGCACGAAATTAAAGTTAAAATTGAAATCTCAAACAACACAGAAATCAGAGCCCATGAAATGTAAATTAGCCCTTCCATCTCTTTTGCCATCTTGTGGCCTTACGCGAGTTCAAACTGCCCTGGTATGTCATTTGCAAAGCTCTGGCACCATGCTCTGAGCTGTAATATTGGGCTTTTCTTTGGATTTCTCCCCCAGCCCCTGCCCGACACACAGTACAATGGCAACCCAGAGTCCGTGGGGTACCGCATCAAGTTCTGGCGCGTGGATCTGCAGCCTTCCGCCCTGCTGAAGGTCATCAACGACCGGCTGGAAAGGGAGTGCACCATCGAGGAGCTGGAGGAGTGGACGGAGTACGAGCTGCAGATCCAGGCCTTCAACGCCATTGGGGCAGGACCGTGGAGCGAAGTGGTGCGAGGTCGGACGCGGGAGTCCGGTGAGTCAGAGCCCCGCGTCGGCTGGGAAGGACAAATCAGAGAATTTTCAGCACGTGATGCCTTTTTTTGTTCAGTTTTTTTTTTTTTCTTGTTGACCCATTAAATCAAAAACAGAAGGAAAACGAATGATCTCTGGGTGCACTGAAGGTGAAAAGATATGGAGACGTTTGAGGGAGCTTATTTATATATTTAAGAATTTTACTCCTCTCATGTTCTCATACATAAACCTATAAACCTGCATGAAAGGTTTGTTTAAACCTTGTTTATTTAAAGCAAATAAAACAACCTCTTCCTGCTTCCTGCAGTTTGGCAGCATCACAGGCAGCACAAGGAGCTCACGTCCATCCTTCTCTGCTTCTTCTTCCTCCTAACAGCTTTATTGCCCCTCATTCTCCCCTTCCCCCATCCACTCCTGGCCCGAGGCAGGTTTTCTGGCAGTCGTGGTTATCTGAAATTTAATTTCAAGCACTACGTATTTCTAAAAGGGCACAAATTATTTTAGAGGGCTAATGAGCCACATGGAAGTGAGATAATTATTTGAGCTTTTGATGACACATTTTCAAAACTACCATCTAAAACTGTGTACGGAAGGTTATATAGACATAACCTTCATGTAGACATAACCTTTATGTAGACATAACCTTCACGTAGACACAGAGCACAGGTACTGTGTTGTCTGATTCATCCATACGATCATAGAGACTTCAGACAGCGTCAGCAAACTCACAACTTTGGGCAGCAGTAAATTATTGTTAGCACAGCAGCAACAGTAAAGACAGATCTTGAAAAGCTGCTCTCTGGCTGTTAGCTTCCACATCACCTATTCCCAAACCTGCCCTGCATGCACCTGATAAATTAAAATTTATGTTGCAGATGAATAAAAGAATAGATGACACACATGGTTTAAAAGTTAACTACTAAAAGCTCTTTGTGACTTGTATTTATGCAAAGCCCAATGCTGATATTTTTTCTTACTTTTTTTTTTTTTTTTCCATTTTTCTTCATGAAAATGTTGTGGAATTCAATCATATCCATGCCCCAGCTTGATAGATACACATGTGCATGCGTGTGCACTCTGCACCATGCAGCATCATTTGGCATGAAGCGTGAGAGCTGTGCAGAGTGCACAATTTGCTCTGCTGCCTCACGTAACTGTCCTTTGAACTGCTGAGAAGAAGGCTAGACAAAGTCATCCCACTCCATTAAAGTGGTGCTTTTTGGGAAGGAGTAATTGGAAAGCTATTGCCAGAGGTATTTTAAGCAGGGCATGTTTGTACTGGAGTTAGAGATAGCGTGACCTAGACAAAGTAGTTTTGAAGTGTTTTGTGTCATAATAAAAAGATACCGCGTTCTCCATTTTCTCCTTCCCACTGCTCTTCAAACACTTCTTTTGAAAGGAAGTAAATACTAAGATTAAGCAATTTCATAAAACCTTAGGATTACAGTGCTCTTGCTCAGCATCTAAAGATCAGAGGTTACACGTGTGTGTTTGGCATTTCCTCTTGCAGTATTCAAAGAGGGTTGACTTGAAACTGATTATACGAGGCACGCTGAAACCAGGATCAGAATAATACAAAGCTGTGATCTGGGCCGTAAGGACTCATTTGTGTGTGTGTTTTTTTTTTCTCATGTACTTTCTTTGATACTAACATCTGATTTCTTGAATAGAGCAAGTCAAGGCTCAGACTTCTGGTTGCATCTTTTTAGGTTTGCGGTACACAAAAAGCACTGGCATAGCTGCAAGCTGCGTGAGAGGGAATCTGCACTTAACCTGTGTGCACCTCCAAATGGAGTTAAAATATGGATAAAAGTTGCCTATACTCAGAGAAAGAGGTCAAAGCACTTTTTAGAATTGGCTTTTGAATTATGAGAGAAATCGCATATACGTATGCTTTCAAAGTACTTTAGGTCTCCTAAACATTATGGCGTTAACTGCAGAGTAACAAGCTCAGTTTCCACTCTATACACTGTAAATGATAGCGGGCATGATAAAGAGAAAGCAAAAAAGTGTGAAGAATTGTAATGTGTAGAGAAACTTTGATGGGGCTGGTTTGTTTTAAACATAAACCCTCTTATTTTCAAACAGTTCATCCCAAACACACCTCACTCAGTGCCTTGATATCTTCAGGCGTTCAGTTACACGAGTGCGTGTGCTTGCCTCGCAAAATGAGCTCCTACATGAGCATGGGCACACACACATGGCAAGGATCAGTCCCTTGATTTGTCAGAGCCTGACCTTCACGAAGCAGTTACCATGTGATAAAGCATGGCTGGGTAATTCAGATGTGGCCCAATGTCACTGCAGAAATTTGTCAGCCTGTACAAGCTGAGAGTGGGGCCCTGATATCTAATTTTATAGGCAAAATGCTTCCGTGCTGTGCTGCAGCTATGTTGCTTTTGCCATGAACCTAGCTCCAAACTTGTACTTCTTAATTGATGTCAGATGTACCATATGCCAGCTTAATTTTTACTTTCAGAAAACAATTAAGAGTATTCAGCTAAAACGAGCTGCAAAAAAATGGAGAGAACCACGTCGTCGTACTATCTAGCTTTTTTAGAATGCCAGAATACAAACTAGCTTATTGAAGGCTGCTTTGGGCCCAGTTAAAGACATGCAACAGCATCATTTGCTGTATATTAAATACGGTTTTATCAGATGTAGAAAGAGGATGCGTGATCTTAGATGTCAACACAGATAACTAAAAAACTTGAGTTGTTATTGAAGTCCCAGTGCAAAGTACCAGTAACTCTATAATTTCCTACATTTGATCTTCTAAAGCACATCGTGCAGCTGGCACTTTGCTGGATTAGCTAATCATTTCGTTTCGCTCTTTCCAGTTCATTTCTTTCGAGCTCTGAGATTTTTTTTTTTTTTTTTGGACACTGTTGCTTGGCTTCTGCTCTGTTCTTGCAGGTTGCTAATGAGAACTCTGCTTTGGAGCTTCCAGCAAAGTCTTCAGTGCGACGGTTAAGGAAACAGCATCAGAGTTTGCAGGGGAAAGAGGGATTATACGCCTCACTCAAGTCAGTGATCAGTCACAGCAAACCATAATTACTATGAAGCAGGATATCCTGAGCGAGGAGAGGGGTCGGATAAATGGATGTTACGTTTCAATTCATTCTTTAAAGGGCCGATCAAACTGTGTTGCCTGATAAGAGACGGGCAACAATAAAATCTGTAATATCAGTTGCACACCCTGAATTCATACATCCATATTAAAACGTAATTCTCAACACCAGTATGACAGTAGCACTGGAAAATTAAAGTAGAATGAAATACACGATGAGTGCAAGGATGGCTGCCATTCAGGTGCTGGGCTGAGATTCCTTCCCAGTGAGAGGGGAATGTTGAGCTGTTCTGGCCGTTGCTGGGGATTAAGAGGAGTGTGGGCTAATAAACCTTCCCATCTGCCATTCTGTCCTTTGTGAGCTTCAGCATCCCCCTGCCAGCAGCAGGATGGCACAAACACCTCAAAGCAGCCATGCACACAGGGCCAGCCGGCCGCAGCCCGACCTTTTGAGAATTTGGGATATCTGGTGGGTGCTGATCAAAGGGGAAAAGAAATATTTGTAAAATAAAGGAACTTTTGCTCCTGAATAGGTTCAAACCAGATAAAATAAAAATAAATGTGGCTGGAAAGGGCTTCTTTCCTCTTTGTGTTCTGGTTTCCCGCGACCCACCTCCACCCTTTCTCTCTCCAGAAGTGATTCATGTGGGAGTAACTCTTTGTGAAGATCTACAGATAAAGTTGTGGCAGCTATCCAAAGACATTCATGGCTCCTGGCAATCTATTTTCCTTTAACATAATTATATCCTTGTGGGGGATGGATCTAGGAGATTTTAAAAAAAAAAAAAAAAAAAAAAAAAGAGCACTTCAGCATTAGAGGGGAAAAAAAATCGGATTTCAGTCTGCTGCAATGGCGTGTGATGGTGCCCTGCTTCTCGTGTCCCAAATAATTGGTAACAGGGAAATTGTTTCAGAAATGACTATCTCTGTGGTTAACCTTGAATGCGCAGGGGTGGGGGTTGGTGTATTTTATTTTTCCATTTATATTAATTCTGGTGTCATACTCATTATCTTGCTCATGTTGCTAGGAGATTCAGGCTAGCCTTCAAACCAGCTGATCTGTTCTTTCATTCGGACAGCCAGGGAAGCATTACTTTTTGGCAGAGATTTGTGCTCTGCTTTGCGATGTACTCAGGACCTAATCAAGCTTTGCTGTCCACGAGTACTCATGTAACATAACTTGGTGAATGTTCTCTCAAGGTCTGACAGGTGTATCACGCTTTAGAAGAGATAATACCCTTCAGATGTTGGAAATGCCATGAGGAAAAAAAAATGGTAAAGGGCAGCATAAAATGTGAACTCTTAAAAATAGTCTCTGGTTCTGCTTGCATAACATTGCATAGCTATTGAGCTTGCCCACAAAAGCTTGCAGCTGCCTGGTGGTTCTGCATTGGGTTGAGTTTTAATGGCATGCATTAGAAAATGCAGGTTTGCTCCTCTGTCGAGTAACAGAAAATTACAGTGTTCCTGTGCCATCCATTCTAATAATGATCGTGGTTTCATAAGAGCCAATTTTACAACATAAATGAAATAGGCATATCTTTCATTTACACCGTATCAGTCCCTGAAAATACACCTTGCCTTAATGTATCTGTCTATAATTGATGTATTGCAAATGTTAAGCACCATCACATAATCAAAAGGCTTTGAGGTTAAAACACTTCTCACTGAACTGGGAGGTCTGGGTGAAATCCAGTGGCTGGAATTATTGCTAACTCTAGACAAGATGCTATAATTTCCTTTTGAATAATATAGGAAGCCAGAGTGGCATAAAACTTCATGTTACAGCAGATCATACTATAAGATAAACTTCCATTCATAAAGATTTCTCACTTTTGGCATAGGGAAATAAAATGTACGGGAGAGAAGAACCTGGGAGATAGACTTTGTAGAAGTCCAGCAGTCTAAACGTAACTCTAATTACTGCAAATATAAAGAACCTGAAGTTTATTCATGTCTGCCTGTATTTAGTGCCTGTCTGTGGACAGTGCCTAGTGGTGAGTGTTAAGCTCTTTACAAATATTGTGTTTTTTACATGAACTGGTAAAAGAATGTGAAGTAAGCTGGAATGTAAAGGTGATGTATAATGAATACGAGAGAAGAAGGCATTGTCTAGAGTGTATCTGAGTGCTTTGGGATTAGTCTTCCAAAGGATCCCAAAACAATCCCAAGCAGACAGGGAGATGGAACAGCATCACCTGGAAAGCCTTACCTCTTTCGTCTCTGATTCTAGTTCCCTCTGCTCCTCCTGAGAACGTGTCTGCTGAAGCCGTGAGCTCAACTCAGATCCTTCTGACATGGTCTGCAGTCCCCGAGTCAGAGCAAAATGGTCTCATCCTGGGTTACAAGGTACGCAGCTGGAGCTTCATGTTCACTTTGTTATTAAAGCACTACCTGGCTACATTCTTCTATTTATTATTTATTGCTCACCTGAGGGATGTTAATATCATCCATAACTCAACGGGATGAGATATCAGAAGCGTGCTGGTTTTGGAAGGGTTGATGGCTGAATTTAATCTCATATCTCGTGAAAAGGAACATTTTAAATGCATGCCCCTTTTTCAATTCTCACGTAATAACTTTTTCTTTCTGTATTCACATGCATTTATTCCACATTCTTCTGCAGATACTTTACAAAGCAAAAGATTTAGACTCTGAACCAAGGAGCCAAACAGTAAGAGGTAACCACACACAGTCCTGCCTGCTGTCCGGCCTGCGCAAGTTTGTGCTCTATGAGATCCGGGTGTTGGCATTCACTCGCATTGGGGATGGAGTCCCCAGCTCTCCTGCTGTTACAGAAAGAACCAAGGATGATGGTAAGTGTATGGGTTTCCAGAATAAGGGCCTTACTTAGTCCTGATGATAACGCCGCTTTCTTGTAGTGATGCAAGTGTATAGAAAGGCCAAACTGAGCTTGTTTGGATTGTTTTTTGACTTTGAGCTGAAAGGAATTGATCCTTACTCTGCATAACAGCACTGCTCCATTGGCCATGGGATGAGAATTCGGCAGAAAACCAGTTGCCCATTTCCTCTTTCCCCTCAGTTGGTGAAGAGGAAAAAATCTAAAATGACTTGTCCTCTGAAGCTCGATGTAGAAAATTTCTACCGTAGACAATTTTTAGAGCCCAATTATAAATGCCAATTGATGTTCAATCATGCTCTAAGCTAAAAGTAGAGCACTGCAATTGGAAGCAGTAAACAAACCTGGGTCTGCTTGGGCTGAAGGAGAGATGTGGAATTTGCAGCTTCAACAATCCATTCTCATTTTCCAAAAGAATAAGGACTGAGCCAGGAAAGGTTCATAGCAGCCCCCTTTGTAGCCTCCCCCAGTGCTTCCCATGAGCTCAGGGTCTCCGGAGTACAGTTTGTTTTGATGAGAGACCCTGAGCAGCCCCTTCCTCACCCCAGTTCTGTCTGAACACATCTATGGGGTGAGAGATTCCTGCTGATGGAGTTTGACAGAAATTTAATTCAACTCTTAAAGCATTTCTGGCTTTGCAGTTGCTTTTAGTTTCATTGGCTTTTCACTATTAAATGATGGATAGTGTCTGTGTAAGAGTCTTCTGCTTATTAGTCCCAATGAATGAAAAATAGAAAAAACAAAAAGAAATTTCTTTTCTCATCAAAATGTTCCCAGTAGAAACGGAATAAAAATTGTTATCTACAAGGAACTTCATTAAAGATGTTTGGTTGGGCTGCAAACACGTTCAGACTCCTGGCTGAACGTGGCATTTAATGCAGTGTATAAGGACAGGGATGGGATGGAGTGGCCATAGGGGTGGGACTGAGTGGGGACAAGGATGGGACAGAGCAGGAACAGTCGCTCCCAGGCATTTTTGTAGCCGTTTCCTCAGCATTCAGCCTGTGTGGTGACTTTGAAAGGAAACAAAGATAAGTTAATATTAGCAGAACTCTGCAGGGAATGAAAGAGCAGTCACAGAATTGCACACATCAGACTATAATGTGAAATATTTAAAACTGTTTGTTTTAGATAACCCCATTATAGCAGCTCCCTCCTTAAGTGCCTGTTGGCAAATGATACAAATTGTTCTTCCTTCTCCGTACTCCTGACATAAATATGTTGTGTCTCCTCTGGGCTCCGCTTAATTAAATGTATCATCCGGGGTGAGGCAGGTGGAATTTGTGCCGAAGGGGAAATTTTGGAGATGCAAATGTGTAAATTAACATCTCCTCACCTCGCAAACCCGGGATGGCCATTGCAGCTGCCAGCTGTCTGCATCAGCGTGCGTCGGGTTCGCTGCCTCAGACCTCTGTGTTTAGAATGCACATGTAAAATCAGGAGGCAGTTCAAAGCCAGCACTGGGGCCACAGAAAGGAGATATTATTCAATTCCAACACCTGTGGACGGAATTCCTCTGAATCCATGCGTTTTGCATGCATATGGGTGCTCCTGACCACCTATTTATTATTGGTGAGCTACAGCTTGGCTGCCTTCGGTGAGATTGGGAAACTTGTAACCTCTCTGACACTTTGTGCCTGCTGGCACTACCTCTGTCCTCCTACAGCCCCCGGGCCACCCGTCAGGCTGGTGTTCCCCGAGGTGAGGCTGACATCAGTGCGCATCGTCTGGCAGCCACCAGAGGAGCCCAACGGCATCATCCTGGGTAAGGAGCTGGGAGGAGAGGGCTGGGAGCAGAGGAGCTGCGGCTGTTGGGTTTTCCTTCTGTTTGCACGTTGGGTTAGAGACCACACTTAAGCAAATCTGTGGCTAAAGAGAGGAAAATAAGTCCTGCTGTGAGAAGGGAAGTTCTGCCAGGCTCCGCAGTGTGTGTGTTCCCAAGTCAGGATTACACTGCATTCCTGATGCTGTGTTTGAATTGTCATCTGTCCATCTATATTTGTAGTATAACCTGTTGAGCTGCAGCAGGGCAGAGTGGGATTTTCTCCTCCTTTCCTTCCCTCCTCCTTGCCATGCATCCCTGACTTCTCAGTTTCATGAGCGCTTCCATTTCGCTGCTTCCTCCAGCCAGTACTGTCTGCCAGGTTGCAAGATGTTAAATCACACTTGGCTTTTTGTCAAAGGCAACAGGGGCAGCAAGGCACGCCAGGAATTCATGACAAACCTCCTTACCTTCCTGCTCTGAGAACTCTTGGGTTGCCATTGCACCCAGAGCACACCAGCAGCTCCTTGTACTTCGAAAGCATTGAAGGTTTTTACGATGCAAGAATCCATTCATGCATCTTGAGTTAATGTATCTAATATTTACACGGCGATTCGGCCTGTGTCCTGTGCTGATGTGGAGCACATTTTGTGGTAGTCCAAGCAGGTGTGTGAGGATTATCCCTATAAATATCCCTTTAGATAGAGGACTGGTCTGGTGCTGTGTGTAGCTCTTGAGTCAAGAGCTTAGAGTCTTTGCTGAGGTGTGCAGTTTCTAAAAGTTCTTGTGGGCTAATCCTGGCATCTGGAGACACAGAGAAAACATCAGATGGGATCCAAAGGTGCTCGAAGAAGCCAAGGCTGCCTTGTTGGTTTGATTTGTTGCTTTTGTTTTAAGGAACTGTGTGTCCTATAAACTTGCTCTCCGTAGAGGCTGAGATTTGAATCACAGGATGTGGTTAAGGAGGAAAAAAAAAACTTGGTACACACGATGAGAAAGTACTAAAGATATTTAGGTGCCTCCCACTGTTTCGATGTCTCACCTTGCTGCACTTGGTCAGCATCTTTTGCTGAAGTTTCAAGTTCTGTGGAATAAGAACTCTTCTATTCGGGCTTCCCACAGTGCCCTGTACAATTCATCCACTTCTTGTTCAATTCGTGGTCAATGCCACAATGCTGATGACAAAATCTTACAAATGCAGAGCTGGGAGGAAAGGTGGAAGGGTATTCCCTTAAAGAGTGCTCCGCATGGGGACTGCAGGATCCTGTGAGCTGCGCAGTCCATTCCCAGTCACACATCCCAGGGTGCCTGGCACTGCCTTGCCTTTTTTTGCAGCACTGCTGTTGTAACTAAGTAAGTTTATGACCTGCTATTAATTCCTGCCTTTTTTCTGCAGTACAATTCCAGGTCAATCCTTCTTTTACACGTACATTAAGCTTTTTATTTTCTGTAAGTGCAATACTCTGCATGTATTTTTATTGAATTTCAGCTTTCTGATTCCAGACCAATTCTCCTCATTATCAGAATCACTTTAAATTACCGTCTTGTCCTCCAAAGGGCTCAGAACCGCTCCCAATTTGGTTTTAGTTTTGAAGTTTGCAAGCAGAATAGCAATTCCATCAACCGGGTCATTAATGAAAGTATTGAACAGAAACAGACTTGGACTTATTCTCGTGAGAACTTACTTATATATCCTATCCATTTCTCAGCCAACTATTGCTAACAACATTTTGACTTTTTCTTTTAAGTGATCACGGCAGAGTGTGCCATATTTTTCTTAGGTTCAGTCTCTCTAGCTTGTTTCTGACAGGGCTGCTTGGAACCATATTAAAGCTTTACTTAAAGTCAATGCGGATCATATCTACTCTTCCCACCTGGCCAATTACACTGTCAAAGCAGAAAACAGATTATTTGGTATTTATTATTTGTTCCAGACAAATACATATTAGCTGTTCTCTGGCAATTTATTATCCCTGCGGATGGTTATATATTTACTCATATTTTTTCCAGGGTCTTTCTGGGTATTAAACTTTGGCTTGATTTGTCCATAATTCCTTTGGTCTTTCTTCCTCCATTTTATGAGAGAAAGCATTCAGTTTGCCCTTCGGTAATATTCTGGGATGTCACCTATCCTCAACAAGTTCTTGAACATAATCACTGATTATTCAGAGATGGCTCCTGCTAGTTATATAGCACTGCAGGGCAAATTTCATCAGGCCTTTCTGACTTGATTACATCTAGCTTAGCTAAATATTCGTTAACCTGTTCTGTGTTCTAGCCTACATCCCTCCTTCTATTGTTGTCAGTTTTAATTTGTGTTAAGTATTTAGTTAATAATCAACTTTTTTGTGTGTGAAAATGAAGCAACCAAGGTGTCAGCCTTGTGCTCTTCTGTGTCACTTGTCTTGAGCTCATCTTTTATTCCTAATAATTGACCTCTCCTTCTCTCTCTTGTATTTTGAATATCTTTCCAAAACCTTTCTCACTGCCTTTCCCCTTTAAGTTCAAACTCACCTGCACTGTAGCTGCTCTGACTTTGTCCCTATGTACCAGTGCTGTCTATTTATACACCCCCTCAACAACCCATCCTGTTTCAACGTTTAGTACAATTCAGTTTTGAATCTGAAGGCATTAGTGAGGTCTGAACGCAAACATATTGGGCTCTTAACATCTTTTGTCTGCACTGGGATCATTGTACCTTTATTTTTGTCTCTTTTAGAACAGTCTGTAACCTGAATTCCTCTTTCCCATAGAATTCCTTCCCAGGGGGCTCTACCTACCAATTGCCCCAGTCCACCTCTTTGAGGTTCATTGTCTTTATTCAACAGCTCTCTCTCCTCTTTTTTGTTTGATAGCAGAAAAATTGAGGCTCGTGGAGGAAGCAGTTAACTGTCGATGTCAGAGAGAAACAGTAAAAATTACTCACGCTGAGTTATTTCTGTGATCTTTTCGAGGAAGTGAGGAGTGCTTCAAAAATAGCTAAAAAAACCAGCGTGGCGTTGTAACTAAAGGTTGCATGTTTACCTTCATTCTTGTGCACTTTTCAAATCTTATTGCTGCAATGAGCTTTTGAAGCAGCATTGTAACCACCACAGCCAAGGTCAGTGAAGTAGAATTAGTGGGAAAAACAAGTTAACATAACTTTGCAGGCCGCCCTGTTATTCACCAGTGGGGCTGCAAAGAAAAAAATGCTTTTTTTCTGCAAGAGCAACTTCTATTCCCAGCCTCTGAACTAATGTTCCTGCTCTGCTGGCTTTGTCCTCTGAGTATACAAGCACCTTTGCAGCTAACGTTTCTGTAATCTACATCAAAACATGTTCTAGCATTTCAGAGGGAGATTAACACGATGAAATACTGGCAGGCACCAAGAGGGAAAACTGCTTGTTTGTTTGTTTAAATATTTTACTGTGGAGGACTGCTAGATATCTCCACTTCTCCTTTTGGGAGCGTTGCAGTAACCAACTTGAGGCTTAACTCCGTCTTCTTTTTGGCGCTCCATTCAGCAGCACCCAGCGTAGCTCCTTCAAACACTGTTAAAGCAATGCATTGATGTGTGTACAGTTCTATCAGTGAGCTTTGCCTGTACCAAGAGCTGAGCCACACTTGCTGGTTAGTATTCCTCACGCTATCCTTGCGTTGAGCGTTTACCTGAAGCTTACAGCGAAAGAGTGTAAGAACTCCACTGAGAATTAGAACCAAAATTGGATGTAATCCATGTTTGCAAATGCATATTTTGATCCCGGGCTGCATTTGCACACCCGCTGGCCCTTAAACAGATAAGCAGTAAAATCAACAAACTGGATTGCTGCTCCGCTAGGCAGACCGTAACCTCCCAGTATCGTTTGGCTCTCCCTAAGTTCTGTGACAAATTAATAAGTGTTTGTATCTCTGCTGCACCGCGGCCTGCATGAGCGGGTGCTGTCAGTTCTGAAGGGCTTTGTATGGTGATGAGCTTGAAAGCTCTTCTATATTCATGGGGTGTTGTCATCTTCCTGCCTGTTTGCTTTGGGGAATCTGGTGGCTGCGTTAGTGACCTAACGTTTAACAGGCAGTTCAGACCGTTGCCATTTACTGAGTTCAGAAAGCGTAGCTCATGAAACCGCTCGCAGTTGTGCAAAAAATATTTAAGGAGATGCTAATGCAAAAAATAAGCCTTGTTTCAATGAATAAATAAGCCGCCGAGGAAATGATCTTTCAAGGCTTTTTTATGCAGTTTGGCTGGCGATCAGCACAACTCCAAACGACAAGAGAGTTGGGACCCAATGCTATGTAGGGACAAAAGGAAAATGAAGAGAAGAATGTGCATTCTTCTGACTGAGCATCCAGCTGGTGAACTTTCTGTAAGATACTCCTACTCTGGAAAAGTTTGCTCTGATCCCTTTTTAAAGATTTTGCTTTCATCCATAACCTTTGATATTGTTTTCATCTAGTGCATATGTGACATCGTGTTGCTGTCATCACGTAGGGGAAGGAAGCTTCATCCGTGCAGCAGACCTCAAGCATACATTCATTTGAACTCTTTCCATCTATCTCTGTTGATTTGCCTCATTTGACTTCACCCAACATTTCCTATCTTCTCCTCTCTCTTGTTGCCAAAGATCATCAACTTCATAATTGCATCTTTTTCATCTTGTGTTAGCCCAAGTTATTATCCAAACTGTCGTTTAAATCCTGCATCTTCTGCGTCGCTCTAAAAAAAAGAGCAGTGATGCTTATGGCAGAATGTCTCTTGGCTGCCCAATTGTCTAACGGTAGGGGATCACATTCAGATGCTGAGTGCGTCTCAGGGTTTGCGGGCAGCAACAAGAGCTCAGACGCACAGGTTGGACATGCGCCTTCAAGTCAGGTCAATGAGAGAAAACATCACAAAGCTGCAGGCTACGGTCATGGAATCCACAGCTGTAAGTTGTTACGGAGGCACAGATGAGTGTGTGTTCCCTTGCCTGTTCCATGCATGTTTGTAATTGGCTTTCCGGCATGGGTACCACCACTTAGCAGTAAATACTTATCTTTCTATTCCCTCCTTACATTTTAGCTACACTTTATATTTTACAATAGTTTAGAAAAGAGAGAAAATCATTTGACAATGATATGTCCCAGATATCATACTTATCTTTTAATAACTAGATAAATCAAGTTTCCTATTCTTTTAATACTCTCGGTTTCCCTGCAGGTCTTATTCCTTACGTCTTATGTCCCTTTATCAAACTTCTTTAGCCATCTTAGTTGCTTCTTCCTTCATCTTCCCTGCTGCTGTAGAAATTGCCTCAGAGCTTTCCTTTTACTATTTTTTCCTCTTTATTGAGATCTGGCACCAGGGTTCTCACTCCTGCATTCTGCACATCTGTAAAAAAAAAAAAAAAAAAAAAAAGGAAAGATCATAATGTATCCGTTTATTCTCCCCACTGCTATCTGTCTTTCTGTGGACTTTCTGAGAAGATCAAAATACATATAGTATTAAAGATACAGAAATACTGCAGTAAGGCATATGGGGCCAGCAGTGAGAAAGCTGGTGCAATGGGTAAGAGGAGGTCATTGGCAGGAGAACAGGTAAGATGTTCAAAGGGTGAGACCCCAAGGTTGTGTTGCCAGCTTAGCATGCTTCAGGAGCTCTGAAAAGCAGGCTTTTTTACCTAGGAATGCAGCATTATGCACCCATGGAAATGCTGTAGGGATATGCCCAGTGCACAGCTGGATACCCTTGGCAAAAATTAACCCTGCTGTGTTGGAAGCTTTCTCTTCCTAATGTGCAGCCACTGTGTAGTGGGGCACTGTCATGAAGCAGCCCTTTGCCCAGCTGTACCCATAGCTTGCTGGAACCCTGGTGCTCTGAGAGCCAGGTCGCTCCCAGAAGTGGCTGTGCAATCAGGTTTGTTCCATGGAGGCAGCTACAGCTGCTGCCCCACATCTCCTAGCAGCTGTAAAAAACAAAAAAAAGGCAAAGAAGTGCTGGGGCTTCATCCATAATACCATGAGAATCAGCACACCAAAATTGTTACCATCTGTATCTCAATTAAATTCCATTGCTTATGTACCATGCAAGTATGGCATTCACTGGGGAGAGCATATGAACTCTGTAACTTTTCTGTGAGCAGTTATGTGGCAGTTGTCACACGTTCCCAGTGAAAAATAAATGTCATTGATTTTGTCTAATAGCCACAGGTAAGATACACTCTCCAGTTCCCATGCACTGACCTTTATGAATGAAGCACACCAGGTTTGGCTCTTGTTCTCGTTACAGCCAGAATTTGGTGGGAGTTCAAACGTTAGCTGGGATATTAATTTCAAGAGAAAGAGACATTCTCAGGTGTCTGCGGGCCCCTTTGTCTTTTGGAAGATGAGCAGAGAGTTGGCAGCATCGTGTCATGACTGTTTTGTTTTCGTCTGCTCTGATTTGGATGTGTTGGCTGCCCTCTGCCCTGCGTCGCTCATGAAGCATTAAATCATACAGTGCATTCAGCTTGGGCAGTAAAGCCCCACACCAGTCCTGTATTAATTGATTTTGGAAGTTAGCAGTTGGACTGAAAGTTACATGGAGTTCCAGAAGTGAGAGCCTGATTTGATTGCTGGGTGTACAGAATGGCTTTGAACATTTGGCAGAGCCTCTTTGGGGGACAGTTGTTGCTAGTGGTGCGTGAGAACTCTGGAAGCCTTCCTTTGCACAGTTAGATCATTAATAATGTATGCTATACCGTAAGCTCGTAATCATCAGGCAGGCAGGTTGGAGTGGGGCTATCATTTGCAGGCATCAACAGCATTGATTATTGAGTGCAGGAGGATTTAAGTGGGACTGCACAGCTTGCAGGCTTCTTCCTTGGGCTGTGGACAGGGACTGCAACAGTGCAGAACAAGAGGATGCTTTTATTGGCAGTCCTGGCATCTACCATGTAGTTATGGGGGAGTAGGAGAGCTGAGAGAAAGGCAAGTGCAAACAGCAGGGTTAAGGGTTAACTTGAGCAGCATGAGGGCTGCACAGCTGGGGCAATCCAACTGCTCTGCAGATGAGAAACTTGGAGCTCCAACCAAGGCTGTCACAGTGTGTAATGGACTCTGCACCTTTGCCTTTCCAAAGAGGTACCAGTATGCTCAAGAAAGATTAAATGTTTTTGTGTCTTGTTGGGATGAAGGATGGAAAGCGAGATCCGTTTTGCTGCAGCTAATATCCAGCAGACCCTTGTGTGCACCGCAGTGTGTAATTTCCCCATAAGGTGCTGCGCCTGACTGCGAAGGGCTGGCATATAGCAGAGTTTTATAGCACTAAAGGAAGCAAATTACTTAGTTCTGGTCTCAGTTAAACAAGTAATTACAATAAGCTAATAGTCCTGGTGCTACAGCTAGAAAAAAATCCTAACCTCTCTACTCTCTTCTGTCCGTGCCGTGATTTCAGGCTATCAGATTGCATATCGGCTGGCCAGCAGCAGCCCCAACAAGTTCACAACGGTGGAGGTGGGCTCAACAGTCCGGCAGTTCACTGCTACTGACCTCACCCCCGAGTCAGCGTACATCTTCCGGACGTCTGCCAAGACCCGGCAGGGCTGGGGAGAGCCTCTGGAAGCCACGGTGATTACGACAGAGAAAAGAGGTAACGCTTGCAGCCACGGGTTGGGGTGCTTTCCATTGCATGCCTCTGAGTCTGTGCTGCGTTCACAGGAATTTTAATTACAGGCTGCAGCCTGTACACCTCCTGCTTCTTATGCCATAACCCTGCCCTAAACCATAGCAACATCATGATTTTGGAAATCTGGTGAGCAAGGCAGGCTTTTATGAGAGGCAATTCTTCTAACCAGACAGGCTGTTGGGGATTGATTTTTCTATCAGATGCCGTATTGGCCATATGCAGCCTCCTTCTGCAGTCAAAGTTGCTTTTTTTTTTTTTTTGGCTTCTTTTCTTTTTTTTTTTTCCTCAGCTCGCTCATTTTCTAGAAGGATTGCAATCTTAAGAATGTAAGTGATGGATGAATTGCATTGATTAGGGAACACAAAATGAGAGCTGGAGATCTTGCAGAGTTTCTTAACGTGGCTCCTCCATTGCACCTAAGTCCTGACCCAATGTGTTAGCAATTCCTCTGGCCACTCATTGCTGTATACTCAAGCAGAATGTTTGTATTTGGATTGTCTGGGATTTTTCTACTTCTGGCATCAGGCACAAAATTGTTGTTCACAGTCTGCATCCTCAAACAAATTCTGTTCTGTAGGGAGCCTACTTGAAGAAAGCAAGAGCTTGTATGTACTTGAATGAGTGTAGATGCTTAGATACCAAAAACATCAAAATGTAAAAGACGTATACAAGTTATTAAAGTATCTGGTCTGCATCATTGCATGTATCTAATGCTTTGGCTCAGTTCTGCAGTCTTAGAATGGATCTCCAGAGCTATCAGAAAAAAAAGCATTTTCTATTTGTGCATGAACACTAATTTCTCATTCGGAGCCAAAAAAGGGTGTGTTAGCAAAAAACAGGAGTTTAGACTTTCCTTAGGTCTTGCACCAGATGCCATGTTCCAATGCAAAGCACTTATCTGGACTCTTGAGCTGACATCAAAGCTACCACAACAGTGGTACCAGCATCGCTTCCCTCCGCATCACTGCATTCTGTGCCTCGTGCCACTCTGACCCATGGTGCTGCCTCTGTATTCATCTTCAGGAGAACTTGACCCTCAAAAATCACTGCCACACAACTTCTGTGATTTATCAAAAGCACAGTTCAGAGAGAAGCACACCTCAGCAGGCAGCCAGAGCAAACCTCCATAGAGTTATTTCAGCTACTTTTGGGGTATGCATGTGTGCCTGGTCCTGGCTCTTGCCCAAGACGTGCACTATAAGACTTTAAATAACATTTACTTTTAGATCTTAAAATGTGACTACCAAGTGGTCTCTCATTTTCAATCTTTTCTACATTTTACCAAATCATTCAGTGCTAGAGCACGGATCTCCCTTGCTATTAGCTCACATCTCCCTTGATGCTTACCTACAATATTGTAGGCGTTGCCCTGATGTTTAGCCACCAACAGGGAAGATTGGTGGGGTGCATTTCTACTTTTGTCCTGTGTGATTGGTGCTAAAATTCCCACCAGCACAGCTCTCCAGGTCATGTGCAGCTTTCCCATGCATAACAGTGCTGTCCTCAGAGAAAGAACCTTTGGAGCACAAAAAGTACCTCTACTAAAGATGCTGTCTATCAAGCAGGTTTATCAGCTCAAGGTTTCAGAAAAAATAACACCGTGCCCAATAAAAGTAAACACTCAAAGCTCAGAGCTTCTCCTTTTCAATAAGATCTGCTCAGATTTCCCAGGCTGTTGCTGGGTACACAATGGCTCAAGGCAGAACTCCCAGCTCCACTGCAGGAACAATGATCCCTTGCTGCTATCAGTGCTTTAGGGTTATCTTGAGTAGGCAAGTCTTAACATAGAGTGAACTCTTTCTCTTTTTGATGGATGGCTCTACTGTGTCTGTGTGCATGCTATGGAATTGATTTCCAAGGCATGGAGAGTTAACTGTAGTGATCCTGTATGTAGAGAGAAGAATATATAATCTTATATCAACACAATTAGTATTCTGGATTGATAAAGAAATTTATCCAGTGCAACTATTCTGGTAACAAGTAAATAAACAAACAAGCCTGGAACTTGTATACATAACAATAAATATTCTAGAGCGAGAAGATATTTACTTTCCATTAATAAAAATGCATTTAATGTCCTTGTTGTCCTTGATACTGAGATAAGCAGGCATAAAAATTCCCTTGGAAATCACTGAAATTGGTCCCTCATTCGTGTCCTTTAATTCCCTGTATACTGCCAATAGAAATCTTTGTATTTAACAGTGATACCTCTGATCTACAGATCCCAAGCTGCATGGCAGCTGCATTCTCCAGAGGTGCTTCTGTAGTGCTCTGGGTCTACAGAATGGAATGATATCCTTCAGAGCAGTCAGCACCAGGGATCCAGGCAGAACAGAGCCACGAGATGTAAATGTAGCAAGAAATTAAAAGGAGTCCATTGAGTCATAAGGCCCAGCCTTACATTCCTGCACAAACAGCTCACCTGAGCATTTGCTCGTGGCTAAACTCCCATAAATAAACTCTTCACACTAATGGCTTTGTACGTACAGTCAGGAAGTATATCTTGCAACACAGGAGATTTTAAGATCTCCTGTTGGCAGCAAAAGTAAACCCAATCACTGGAGACCGACGGCAAGATCTGACCTGCCCAAAACTGCACACTGCTTAAAGCTTATCAGCAGTATTAAATCCCCACATGACACTCACTTCCTCTGATAAAATAACCCCAAATACCTGTCTCAGCCTGTCAGCGTAAGGCGTTGACCTTTTGCATTGTGCTTGGATCGCAGGCTGCTGGCACCAAGGAATTCCTGCAGCTAATAGCTTACAGATCTTTTGGCACTGATGTCAGCAAGATCACGCTGCAGAGGGATGCCAAAAAATACAGGAAATGTTCTGGAGGATGGCAGGAAAACAAAGTGCTCGCCATACAGAGCTGGGAGGAATCGTGCAGTCAGGGGTGTGCTTATATGGAAACGAGTGCTGATGAAGTTGAATTGAATTGCTTCTCAAAAGCAAGTCACTGTGGTGTCTCCAATCAATTTCTGCTTTATTACGTGCCACACGTTTTAATCAGAATCAATAATCTTCATGATAAACAATTAAACAATTATTCCTCACTCTATAGAGTTTCTCTATTGAAATCAATGGAGTACAGAGACACAGTGACAGGAAAGGAGATCTGTATGGAAGCAGTGGGGCTGGCATGCTCACACCTGCATTACCATTCCCTGCCTCGTCTGAAAGGTGTGCTGTTAATTGCACTGGAGAGATGTCCTTCAGCATTGGCACTGCCTGGTTTGACATTGCAGGTTCAAGGGCAGTGAGTGAAAAGGAAGCAGAGGGGCTGTCTGTGAGCACACTGAGGTTGTACTCAAACTCCAGCTCTGCCTCGTCCCCAAAGTGTGGTTGGAAAGAGCAGCAGCAGGAGCTGCTGATGGTCCCTGATCCCTGCCAGAGATTTGGTGCTGGAGTTTGGGATGGGCCATAAGTTGTGCACTTGACCGCTGCCACACACCAGCCTGTTCCAGCCCATTTCATTCTCTTCTTCTGCCCTGACAAGGGAGCAGCTGGTGGAAGAGAATGCCACATGGCACACAGCACACGGTACCCAGCAGTAAGCAGGGGTTAAAAAGTGAACCAGTTTACAGGCAAATTCTGCCAAGGAACTGTTGCAGCTGGAAGCACACCTGGGTTTCATTAAAGACTTCTCTGGTTTGCTTGGCTGATGATCCTAACAGTTCTTCTCAACCTGCCAGGTTAAGATCCTTGCGAGTTTGAAATCTGCTGGTAGAAGGGTGTAGGTTTAGTGATGACCTTTTACACTGGGAAATAAGAATGAGTTTTACTGCTCATCTTTGCAGCAGAAGGTAAAAGAGTGGAGATGGCTTTTATACTTCACGGGACAAATCCAAAAGTTTAATCTCCTGTGGCATTACCGCTATGGAAATCCAATTATGCTGTCACGTTTTATATTAGCTTGAATAACCTCTCAAGGCAGTACCACACTGTGGTTCAATTGCAGAGCGCCCGGCCCCCCCCCAGCAGCTGACCACCCCCCAGTCTGACGTGTCATCGCGGAGCCTGCAGTTGCATTGGGTCCCTGGAAGCGATGGATCGTCACCCATACGATATTTTACAGTCCAAGTGCGAGAGCTGCCCGACGGAGACTGGCAAACCTACTCCTCTTCCATCAGCCACGAGGCAACGTCCTGCATTATTGAGAGGTACCATATGATCCCAGCCTAGCATAGAAATTCCTGCACTTTCCACTTAGGGCAGATAGGAAGCCAAAGTAAGCATCACTCAGGCTCAGTCTTCTGGGGGAAGGCAGGTTAAGGGAGTGTCACTGATTCCATTTTGGAGTTGGTGTTACGAACAGCAGCTGAGAGATCCACAGAAGGTCATGCAATAAATCTAATTACAGCTGAATTGCAATGCATCTTTCTGAGGCCCTACCTGAAAGCTCTGCATGGAAAATAACACTACTCAGGCTAAGCCAAATGTAGCTACGCAGTACTCTGCAAAACACAGCTAGTGAAAAATCCTTTCAGTAGTGGCTGATGCTAAAATCCACTCTCGGTGCTGCATTGCAATTATCTCTGTATAAGCTTTTCCAGATGAAATAAGAAACATTTTTATCTGTACTTTCCATACTGAAGTTTATAGATAGCATCAGAATGTCTAAACTTTGTTATTCAGACTTCATTATCTCCTCAGAAGTTCTGTTGTAATTAAAGTCCTTATAACATCCACAAAAGCAATTGAGTGTCTATGAGGAGGTTCTTGTTTTGCTGTCCATTTACTCTATTGACCAGCTAGTACAAATCAGATTATCTCTAAAAGGCCATGAGCTTTTGCAGAATACACTATTCAGAGCATTCAGATTCAGATTTCTCAGCTCTGTTATAAAAACATCAGTGGCTGTGACATATGGCTGCTCTCTCTGCTCATGTGCCAAAAGATACAAATACGTTGGGATCATTTGGTCTGACTGCGCAGAAAAAAAAAGGAAACTTGACAATTATATTATAAATATAAACCTGAATCATTAACCCTGCAAGTATTATATTCTCCATGAATTATACCCGGTATTTTTCCAGTCAAAACCTCTAAAATCAAGGAGACCAGCCGAGTTCTTTTGGCTCGATGTTAGCATTACTGAGAAAATCTCTATTTCAAGAAAGATGATTCAAATTATTGAAGTTGCTGTCCAGTGTTCAAATAGGGTGGCACTACTGAAAGGCTAAAAACATCTTCCCCCGAATGTCCAGGAAAGTACTCTGTGTGTGATGCTAGAGCACTGCCCATCAGAATGCATTATCCCTCGATATTTAATCATTCCTTACAAGTAGCTTTACTTGGGTTGTAGTCAGTGTTACATCTGCCAGCTGGTGGCTAGACACTTCCAATTAATCAGATAAATCCCCCATAACTTACAGCTCTGCATTTCTTGTCTCTGCCTGTGAACTAAAGGCAGCCTCCCCCGCACCGCCCTGCCAAGCCACGCCAGAAGGATCTCCGCTAAGGTTATGTCAGCTGGAAATCGCTCTGTGCATATCTTAAAGCACTGCATTGATAAAAAGAGCTGCAGGGAACCTGTTGTTACTGACTTTATTAAATAATCCAGGTAATAACATTAATTTAAGATTCAGGAGGAATAAAATGCACTGATCATACAGCATGCTCCAGAGGATTAGTCAGAAGGAGGTGGTGTGAATTCTGGAGCCTGCAGCATCCTGACTCACCGCTGGCCTGGCCACGTCACCGATGTCCTCCGTGCCTGTCCTGCTCTGTGCAGCAGGGATGTTTGGAGGATGTCTCTGACAAAGCTTCTGCTTTGCCATGAAAGCCAGTTTTTGCATCCCCATGCAGCACAGCAGTCAGAGGTTGCTGTGTGGGCTGCACCTTCCTGGCTGTTTTTTTTTGGATTCAGCTATGAGTCGTAGAACCTTAGACGGTTGGGTGGGAAGTGGTCTTAAAGATCAGAGAATCCCTGAATGGTTGGGGTGGAAAGGACCTCATAGCCCCACAACCCCACCCCTGTGTGGGCTGACTGCCCCCCACCAGGCTGCCCAGGGCCCATCCATGGCCTCGGGCACCTCCAAGGATGGGGTAACCACAGCTCCGGGCAGCAGTGCCGGCACCTCACCACCCTCTGAGTAAACCGTTTCCCCCTCACATCTAATCTAAATCTCCCCTTTTCTAGTTTAAAACAATTCCCCCTTGTTCTGTCAGGATGCTGATGGCAGTGAAGGTGCAAACAGCACCACTTCATGGTGACCTCTGAGGTGATATTGGTAAGAGAAGCCGTTCCAATGGCTTTTTTTGCCGGTGGGCAGGCTCTTCATCTGTAGAGGTCGAGGCTCATTAGGAAGCAGTTTATGATGGTGCATGGTGCATGGAGATTTCACCCCTTGGCCTCACTTCTCCATCCCACAGCTTGAACCCGTTCACCTCTTACAAGCTGCGTGTGAAAGCCACCAATGACATCGGGGACAGCGACTTCAGTGCTGAGACGGAGGCGGTGACAACGCTGCAGGATGGTGAGCGTGGGGTGGGGACACTGCCGTGGGATGGGTGCTTGGATGCACCCCTGGATCCACTGCAAAAATGTTTTCTGCTGTGCCCAGGGTAAAAATTCCAACATCAAGTGTGGGTTTGTTCCTAGGAGATTGATAACAGGTAGTAATGAGATTGGGTTGAATTAATAGCAGGCAGCCTTAAGTGTCCTGCTGTGCACTCTGAATGAATCATACTTTCAGGAGTCTCCAAATGGAATTAAACTTCTTTTGATTGGCTTCCAAACTCTGCACTAACCATTATCTTTGCAGAAATTGAATAATTTACAAGAGATCATTAAAAATAAATGTAGTACCATGCATACATTTGAAGAAGTTTCTTCAATTGTTTTCACTCACAATCCACATCAGTCTGCAATACAGCAAAATTGTTGAGGTATAAGTAAGAAAGAGCACCAGGCTCCTGGAAACATGAGCATTTAATCCTGCAGATCAGGACTAATAAACTGTGAATGACATTGACAAGGCTTTTATTTTTAGCCTTAGAGATCAGCTTCTAATTCCTTGATTGTAGAAAGGCACTGCTTGAATGCAGAAGTAGCTCCGATGTCTTGAATGGGACTACCAGAGGGAAAAGGAACTCTGCAAAGTGTGACAAAGGATCTGTATTTACCCTTGGACTGGGAAATAGGGTAATATTGGGATACACATCTGTATACAATGCTCAAAATTAGCGTTTAATAGGGCACAAAGTGACTGGTGACTCAGAGATATGAAAATAGGAAAGAATTTTGCCAAAGAATGTTTAAAGAATGTGATCTTGAAATTACAAGACCAGAGGGGCAGAGCTCAGGAGTATCCTGGTTTAAACAAGACCCTGTGTAGTGCTTGAAGAAAAGATGTGCCTAGCAGCCTCTTAAAGGCATTTCAGCTCTCCAGCTTCCCAAACAGTAGCTGCTGTATGGTGCAGGCTGTAACCTGTACTGTTGAGGCAATACCAACTCAGTGTTTTGGAATTTAAAATTTCATTTTCAGTTCTCTTTGAATTTAGCTACCGTGAATCCAGAGTTGTGCTTGGCCTCCTTACAACGCAAGAGGGAAACCCTGTGAAAGCTTCTCACCTCCTTAACAAACTGTGAACATTTATTCTGCTGAGCAAACCTGGAGCTGCCACCAGAGCATTGCGCTGCAGAGGGCTGTCAGCTCCTGATAAGCATTCCCTCCTTTGTACTTGAGCTGCTGGAGAGTGTGCAGATGTGTTACAGGCCATAAGCACAGGAATGGGTTAATCCATGATAAATCAAGTTGTCCTGATTGAAATAATCTGTGAATACATGACACAGACTCCCAAAAGCAGTGGGCTTGCCCCAGCTGTGCCGCAAATGCCATGGAAAATTTGGGAGCAATTTGCTCACACTTTACAGCATGCATTCAGCTGGTTTAACTTCCTGGTGAATTTGTGTCCTGCTGCTTATGAGCAGCCACCGTTATCAGCTTTCTCCAGGTTTATGCCCTGAGCTTTGCTCACGTTCCTCCTCAAGTTGCCAAGGCCACAGGTAGAGCAGGGATGGGTGAGAAGCATCTGGCTTCTGCTTGGGTTGCAATATTCAGATTCCTGGCACTGTTTTTGAGACCCACCACATAGGGACTGGGGTGAAAGATTTTGGTGAATGAACTTTCTCTTCTGTTGTCTAACTGCTTTGGTTACCTCTTTTCCTCCTTCAGTTCCAGATGAACCCCCTGGTTCTGTTCTGGTCACTCCCCACACCACTTCGTCTGTCCTTGTGCAGTGGCAGGTAGGTAAAATAGAAAATCGTGATGTTTCTCATTGGCATTGACTTGTTGGCCTTAATGGCTCATTGCAATGGCTGTTTTTCTGAGCTGGAAGGAGTGTAGTAAAGTTGAAGGACTGCCGTTACTTCCTTGTTTTCCTGATCTGCGCATTTATTTCAGTGATGGAAATTTCTGGCTGTTGTCTTTGCTTTGTGCCCCATGAAGGAAAGCTTGAGAGGGAAGAGTTTCTGCCAAGATGCCTGAGATTACAGCTTGTACAGATTCACCTGTCCTCTTATTGATATCAGTAGAGGTGCATCTTTACAGTGAGAGCATTTACTGGTGTGTAGCATTGGCAGAGATCAGGTAATCAAAAGCTCTGTTGTTCTCACTGTGCATTGCCTCCTTCAGCTGCTGAAGTAATCAGAGGTGTATGCTGTATCGAGATCCTGTTCATACCTTTGAGGAGCTCCACATGCTCTGTTGGCTCTTTGAGGGCTAAAAAACTAAGATTTCTTCAAAGAAAAGAAAAGCAAGTTCCAGCTCTCTGTAATATCTCCGAGTTGGATATGAAAGTATTCGTGCCGAGTCTGCATTATGTACACACATTTCCTGTGCCTTCCTTTATCTTCCCATCCAAAACTGGCCTCCTGGGATATGCTGGAACATTTTGTGACCCACTGCCTGAGGCTTCTTTTTGTGGAGTAAGCATTAAGAGAGCGAACCCAGTGGGGTACTGCATGTTAACCGTAACCTGCTCCGGAAAGCCTCTGCCCACCCTGCTCCCAAGATGATGTGCCATGCACACAGTAAAGATAGCTTTGGACAGATTGTATTATAGTGAAAAATGTGCCTAACGTGTTTACAGTACAGATGGGGCTCCTTGCATGTTGGAAAAAATATATGTATGAGGGTCTGTTCATTGCTATGCAGCAGCACTTTAAAAATACGCCTGGCTGTACTGAGGGGATGCTGGCCCAAGTTCACGCAGCTTAACGCTACGTAACATCATTGCTTACAGCACGTTGAGCAAATAGAAGACATGCTGAACAGTTTTACCAAAGGAGTTATGGAGAGACATAAATCTGTTGCCCCACCCCCAAATGAAGCCCACGGTGAAGGAAAAGGCATAGGGAAGGGCAAGAAGGAGGATGCGAGGCACAGCGTACCGTGGAAATAAACGTTCCCCCAATTGACTGATTATTGGTGTGTAGTTAATGTGAAATAGGTGGTTGTTTAGGTAATTGGATGCTTTTTATTTCATGAAAATGAAATGGGGTTGTTGTGCCAGAGCCATCTCAAGGGAGTTGTGGGCGATTATATGTCATTACTACATGTATATTAATAGATCCCGGTAATTCAGCCGCACTGTATTTTTCAAATAAACAAAAATCTTCAAGTCCCACAATAGCCTCCAATTAAGAAGTTGTTTCACAGCAGTGTTTAAGAAATAATGTAAACTGAAAACAGCAGTCAAGCTAAATGGGAGAGTAGATTTCCAAGCAAAGCTAAATTTTTAACTTTGAGCTGTGTTAATAATTCACGGAACAAACTCTAGATGCACTATCTGTGCTTTCAGCTGCTTGGTCCAATCAGTCCATTATTTTTAAATTTAAAGTAGGGGGAAAATAAGTAATTTCCATTGAGGTCTGCTCTATCAATAATGCAAGGTTATTTCAGATGTTCTGGAGGATGTTATAGTTAATATCAGGATTATGTATGTTCTGCTTCTGCCATAGAGACAGCAATTATTCAAACTTACATTGTTTTCTTTCTTCTTCCAAGAGCACAAAACCGTTTCTCTTACTCGTGTACAATGTTATGGGCTGCCACTCATAATCATTTTACCTGTTTCAGCAGATCCCTCAGGCCTCCATACAAAACCCTAAATAATCCATTACATCAAAAGCAGTGTTCTGTCCGCGAGAGACAGATAGGAAGGGGAAGACCTGACCTTTTAGCAGAGTACCCTTTTCAGGAAAGAAACATCGTTTCTGTGGCAAGGAGAAAGACAGATTTCAAGCCATTTATTTTCTGAGCTTTCCTCCTAAATTTGAAGAAGAGGAAAAATGGAGAATCATATGGAAGTGTAAGAAAACAATGCTCACTATCAACCAATCAGTGTTATACCACAGTGAGGAATGGAGCTCTGTCTGTTATCAGCTGTGTGGCAGAGTAAGGAGGAACAGCTTCAGTAGTGTTTTCCTTTTAAGAATGTAAGATTTCCACTTCCAACTTTTGTGGGGGTGTTTTAATTAAAAAAAAAAATAGTGCTACATAAGATTGTAATAAGGAGGTTATTAATATCTCATCTGCATCTTGCAGAGGAGAACATTTTGAGCCATGGAAAAAGCTGTCATTTCCTTGGGGCTGTTTGTTTAGTCCTTTGCTTAAGGGATCTGGCCTGTGGCTAGAAAAGGCTGAGAGTGGTGAGGTGCTGGAACAGCTGCCCAGAGAGGCTGTGGATGCCCCATTCCTGGAGGTGTTCAAGGCCAGATTGGATGGGGCTCCTGGCAGCCTGGTCTGGTATTAGATATGGAGGTTGGTGGTCCTGCATGCAGCAAGGGGGTTGGAGCTTGATGATCCTTGAGGTCACTTCCAACCCAACCCCTTTTATGATTCTGTGATTCTGTGACAAAAGGTTGATTTATTTACCTTGTAGAATGGGGTCTGGGAGGGGATATAGTTGCTCTTTTTAAAATACAGCCTAGGAGTAAAGACCCCACAAGGAGAAGAACAATGTAATCCAACAGGCGATGTTAGCAGAGGATCAAATCGTTATAGACTCACTATGAATTATTTAGATGAGAAATTAAATGAAGGTATCTAACCAGCCGAGTAGTGGAGTAGCTTTCCAAAGAAATCCTGGGAAGCAGAAAAAAACAGCTCATTTTCTGGTGGAGCTTTCACTGTGAAAAGGACTTTGAATTCTTTTCTGAGGGCCCAACTTGAAGGTTCTCAATTTCACAATCCTGTGTTCCTAGGTCAGTCTGTAATGCTAAACAATAATGAAAGACAGCCAAAGCTTCTGCAAAGGATGGAGTACTATAATCAGTATGAAACATCATGATGGAGGAGGGCAAACAAAGCAAGGCACTTGGAATTTTCAGATTGCTTTCAGCAGGTTTCAGGCAGAACAACTGCAAAAGAAGCAGGCTTCTTCCAGGAGCATTTTCTTGGTAGCTTGGTAGTTTTCATAAACTCTGGATCAACATACTTTTCTTTTTTGACTCCCCTGAACTACAGTCTTTCTACTTAATTCTTCAGTCCTTACCCAAAGAAAAATCTTTTGCATACAATGAGCCAGGACCACCCTCTTTCTTTCTTCTTTTGTAAGGAAGCAATGTTAGATTCTTGTCATTTCAGGAAGCGGAGTCAGGTTATTAGCAAATATCTGCCTCCTTTCTTGTAAAAAATATGCTTTTTACTTTCTTCATTAGAATTACATGTGGTATTACCTTATGCTGTAATGGGGTATCACACTAGTGGTTAATTTTTTAATGATGGATTGAAGATTTCTGCAGTAAAGTTCTCGAAACTGCTAGGAATCTTTCTGGATTAAAGGCAAGGTCATCATTAAAATCCTTTTCATTTATCCTTTCAGCCCCTTAAGTTTCGGTACAAGAATCTTTAGAAGATAAATGGCTCAGGGCATCTTTTCTTCTCCGCAGTTCATAGCCTGCATTAGATTCATGAAAGTCATTTTTTCCCAAACACGAAGAATCCCTTTGCTTGTCTTTACTGACGGAAGCCATTCAGACAGAAAATTCCTTTCAGTGTACAGATTGTATGTCTGTATCTGAAGGAAGATGTGAGGGGCTGCTGAAGAATCCTTTGGATGTCTTTGAGCATCTAGTAGCATGTTGCAGAGGAACAAAGCATGTATTTGGGCCAGCTCAATGCCATACATCCCCTATTGCTCCAAGCTGCTATGGAGGAGATCTGGGTTTTCCCATGGGTCTCAACCAGTGCAACACACAGGAGTTCACTGTGCTGTGCTTTCTCTCTAAAACCTCTCTGGCAGCTGTTTTCATCATCCTAACGAACCACAGAATGGTTCGTTACTTTTCAAATGGCTCTTGGTTACTCTAAAGGTAAATATTGTTAAATGAATGCCCTATGAACATCCATCCACTAAGGACGTTGTCTGCGACAAAATAATTTACTTTTGTCATTTCCAAAGCGAAACATTGGTTTGCTGGGTTGGTGACCATCAGCTGTTATTTATATTCTGCATCCCACAAATCTGTGCTAGTTACCACGCTCATCCTAACGAGAATATTCTTCACGTGAACATTTTGCAGCCACCCAAAGCAGAGAGTTTGAACGGGCTGCTGTTGGGGTACCGGATCTACTACAGGGAGCTGGATTACGACGCCGGGTCTGCAACCGAATCCAAAGCTGTCAGGAACCCCTCAGCTTTAAGAGCTGAGCTCACACGTAAGCCTGTGTTTTGGATGCTTATCTTATCCCTGAATGTCTTTATACCAGACGCTATGTGCACTCCTACTTATGGAAAGAACGCACCATTATGCCCAAAGTGCTGGAGATAATTTAGATTTCACCCAGTCAAGGTGAAGATGCTGGAAAATGCTAATAGCCTCTGTCTGATCAGCATCGCTTGTAATGGTGCACTCTAATCTGTGCCAGCTTGAATCGATGTTCTGTCCTCCATGTCCCCTCTGATTTCCTGCTTTCTGCCATCTCCACAATTACCCCGGTAGACATTTTCTGCCATCAGACAAAAAGGAGAGAGATTTCATTTTCCTCAGCTTGCTATTTTCTAATAGTTTGTATAATTGACATTTTGTTTTTCTTTTTGCAGTAGAGGAAAACAGCTGAGGAGAAATCTTAAATAGCACTTGTAAAATTTTGAAGTGCTTGTCCTTATTTTGGAAGAAAATAGCAAAAATGAGCAAGAAGGTGCATGCTTGCTCTGGTGGTTGCTGGGATTTTTTTTGGAAGGAAGGTAGAGAGGGAAGGGAATAATAGAAAAAAGTGAAAAAAGCTTAGACAAAGGGTAGAAAGGAAGAATAAGCAGAATAAGGTGATGGAAGTAAAGATGTGAGTGCTCAGTAACCCTGCAGATACGGCCCAGCAATGAGAGGTGCTCACAGCAGGACCGACTTTAGTCCTGTTTGATGTCAGTGGAATATTCAGAGTAAGATGAGGGTCTATGAGCAGCAGAATATGCCAAGACTACTTTAACATCTTACATCATCTCCCATGTTTCTCTGAATCCATAAACATGGTTTCTATAAAAGCAAGAATGATTTTTGTGTGAATGTGGGAAAGGTGAATGTATTAATGTAGCATCAGCATCCATCTGTGATTCCATTTACATTGTCAGACCTGAATGAGGGCTCTGGGAGCACAGAGGTTAAACCAGAGCAGACATGTACAGCTCCTCCAGGTGCAGGCATGCACAAGTGTTTTTTTTTCCAGGCAAAAACTGAATGATGAGCTGTGTATCTCATCATAAAGTAATGACTTTGGATGCTCTCTAGTCTTGTAAGCTGGGAAGCTTGTAATACCTACTGGTTTCCTCTCTTCCCTCTTCTTGCTGGCCCTGCAGCAATGCTGCTAATGGCTGTATAGTAGAAAACACCTTGCTTTGCTTCTCCAGGGAGGCAAGAGGGGGAAAAAAAGGGTGGGAGACAAGTATTGTAAGAGAAATATCCCTCTTTCTCCTCATAATATGACAGTTCTCACCACAGTGCACCCTTGTTCCTCACTGACCTGCAGTTTTACACTGCTTAACATATTACTGCAGTTCATTCACAGCAGGAATGTTGAATTCTGTAAGTGAAACTGTGGGAAATCTAACATACATTTAAAGAAACGGGTCCTACTACTGTAAGTGTTTGCTCTTCGTGGCCCATGTTCCAAGTCTTTACCCTGCAGCTCTCTCTGTTTCAAATTTTACATGTTGAGACATAAGAATGCTATACAGTGTTTAGTTTCTCCCCTAGAAACTGTTTCCTTTGCACTCATTTATTCTGTTTAATCTAAGAGTCAGAACATTTCTGTATTGCATATTTGTGTGATTCTCTGTTTGAGGAGGAAATGAAAAAACCCGCGTGAGTGAGATGCTTTTGATGTGTTACAAGAGTGATGTGGTTTTATTGCCCTTCGAGGTATAGTCCTAAAGCTCAAACTGTGTGTGTGTGTGCTGCATCATTTGCCTCTGTCTCTGCTGTACATCATTTGCAATAACTGTTTCCTTGCACTGTAACAAGCTTTCTGCTTTGCTTACCCTGAATAGCCCAAAGCAGCTTCAAGACAGTGAACAGCAGCTCTGCATTAACGACGTATGAATTAACACGTAAGTGCGCATTGCCTTTAGATGAGACTCTTTGTAATGGTTCAAAATACAATGCAGGCAAACTCTTCCAGTTGTCCTCAGCGGATCTGGCAGAAATCAACACAAATTAATGATTCTGGTTTCCGGAGTTCCTTTTTCTTTAAGCCTTTGCTTTCTCTACATCAATAGACATTGATGATGCAAGTAGGTAGTGGTTGTAAAATTGTGGCTGCTGGGAAGGTAAAACATTGTTGACTGTAACAACCCAGCATTGCTGATGCTAAATGAATTTTGATTTGCTTGCTACGTATTTTGCAGTCCATCTGAGTTTAGCAGTATCACATCATTAGCCCTACGATTCAGGCATTGCAATGCTCGAGCATTCCTTAGAGTATGAGGCCAATTTAGAGAGGGCCCAATGAATTTATATGCATCTCCAGAGGTGTTTTCAATTGGAAATGAATAAAATAGCATTCGACAGAGTTAAAAGGCAAGTTGCTTTGTGGTGATGATGGTTCACTAGATAGGTTTTGCCCAAGGCTTTTGAGTCACAGATTGTGCTGGGCTAAAAAAAAAGAAGCCCTATCCCCACTGAAACTTGCATGCATGAACTCTCATATGTTCCATTTTCTTCCACATCCAGTTAACGCTAAAATCTCCCTTGTGGCTTTTCATGGCAGCAATTAAACTTTCTCTGTACCAGCTGCCTAGTACTGAAATTCTAATCAAGAGCTATATATCTTACTTTTTTTTTTTAATATTTATTAATGGACTGGCAAAAAGTTAGTGATGTATTGGATATCATTTACTCTATACCAGAGAATAGGAAACGAGGCTGAACTCTGAGTCAGGCACAGGAGCAAGGCACTTGTAAATATTTCCATGGAAGTAAAACTTGAAGAACCAGCATGATTAGACTTATTGAACCTCACCAAACCGATAGCATTCTGTCAGCCTCAGAGAGAAAGGTACAGTGTGATTCATAGATAACAGAGAAAATTATTGGCAAAGGGAGAAATTTGTACCCCTGGCCATGCATGTCTTAATCAATTCTGAGCTCATTTAAATACAGCGATTTATATTATTGATCTCTTTCTTACTTTAATTTCACTGTTAAATATTTTAGATGATAAATATTTCTGTTAGAATTGATTCTTCCATCATAGAAAGGCAAAGTCCAAAACTGCTCAGCTGCTGCCTTCCCAATGACACTGACATGGTTCTAATCCATCCCCATTTACATCTATTAATTGCCCCCATATCATTGGGTTTTCTTGGTTTTTTTTGTCGCACTGCTTTTATTTTCCTACCTTATCTGTAAATAGTTTCTATGTCAGCTAGTAAATTGGTTCTGTGATGGTCAAATGGAGCCCACACTTCAAATTCTCCTTTCTCTTTGTGATTGATGTTTAAACCATGTTCAGGTTGAGGGAGAAAGATATGCATGCAGTACTTTGAATGGGACTGCAACTTCCCTGCTGCAGGTTGTCCTCTGGATCCTGTCACAGCAGTGACATTCTCAAGCCATGCAGCTGCCAAATGACCCCTGGATGGAAGTCTTTGGGGCTAGGCAAAGGCTTGAAGCCATGTTCATTCCTACCAGTAGAGATCAAAATGACCCCACGTGTTCAGCATTCAAAGTCCCATCTTTTCCCTGTCATCAGGAATGACCCAGAGGTATTCCCCTAGCTAGTTAATCATCAGAGTGATCCTTCTTACTGGAGTGACACAGTGAAAATACTGGAAAATTCTGTCATCTCGTAGCAAAGATCTTTCATAATTGTTCAGACCCTACTGTGATGAATGTGTTGAGGAAGGGTGGAAGTAGATAGCACTCCATTGCACTGTTCTAAGGCAGTATTTCATGAGAGAGGTGTGGTGATGAAGAAGTGATGGAGACTAAGACAGGTCAATACTGTAATATGCCATGAATAATAATATGTAATATAATTTACATTTTCAGAGTTGAAGAAATACAAGAGATACGAGGTGTTAATGACTGCATATAATGTCATTGGTGAGAGCCCTACCAGCACACCAGTGGAAGTGTTTGTGGGTGAAGCAGGTAGGTAAAACAGGCTTATATATATATATTTTTTTTAGTGTCGACAAGTTCTGGCATTCTTCAAATATTGGAAAAGGACTTGATCGTTATCACTATCAGTTTTCTGTAGCATCCTCTCCTGGAATAGGTTGGCACCAATAGCTTCTTACCTTTTCAAAGCCAGTCGGTCTACAGTAATAAGGGAAGAAGGTGCATTTGAAAGAAAAAAGAGAAAATCCTTTTTGGAGTTGCAGGAGGATGACTGTTCATACCAAATTAGCTTGAGGGAAAAATTGACTCAAGTTAAAGAAGTAGAAAGTAGAGCATAGGAAAGCCACAAGGGAAAAGAAACAAAACTACAAAACAAGGGAGACTTGGGAAGTTGGTTCTTTTATTTTATTGCTGTCTGTGTAGAGACATTGCCTGTGCACCACATCTTGCTGCATTTTTATGCTCTTGAAGTCGAGAAGATATTGTGTCCAGTTTAATGCTGGCTCTGGAGCTGCAAGATTATTTCAAGAACAGGCAGACTTCTACCCCTGCATCACATGCAGAAGCTGTGGTGCAGTGTCACTACTCATGCTGCCACTTACTATGGACGTGGTGCATGAATTCAGGCTGTATTTATGAAGTGTAACTTGCTGATCAATTTTAAATCCCTCCATTGGAAGGCCGGAGGCAGACATCAGGACAAGAGAGTTAAGTAGGCACTCCTCTGAATGCTTTGTGAAACAAGTGCTTTGGCGGAGCAGAGATAACCTGCAGCTGAGCCTGTTCCTCTCCAAGACTCCAGTGGAGGACTGGAATAGCTGATGCTGATGTCTTCCTCCTCAGCCCGGTGGCGATGCAGGATTTACGGTGACCCCAGCTGGAGAGAGGCTGGCACTGAAATGGCTGTTAGTTATGGTATCAATTTCTGCAGCAACATCTTTTGAAGCTTAGAACAAGAATAGGCAACGCTCCCTCCTGTTGTTCAGTCTGCTGCTGGGAACAGATCTGATTGCACTTTTGTTCTTCTGTCTCAAGGCTAAGATGTAAAAGTTAGCAAACTCAGTGCTAATACAATTTATTGTCATTCACTGAAGATTCTATTGCTCAAAACTAAGTAAAGCCCGCTTTTTTTTTTTAGTACTGCTTAACCTTTGCATTTCAAATAACGTATGACATTCACTATCTTTCTCTGAAAACGTCATAAATTAATCAGGTAGCGTGTTTCTGGAGACAGCTGGCAATACCTACACGTTCTCTAGTTTGCTGCTGCTCCAGTGTCTTTCTGTAACTGCAGCAAAGGAAGCCCCGAGTGGAGCCAACTGTATCTGACTTCAAAATAGATTTTTGTTTCAGAACAAAATATCTCCCTGCTGCCAACTGAGCCAACAACTGCATTTCTACACGGCATTTCTACAGAGCATGGAAAATCAAATGGGGAGAAGAAAGAGGTGGTGGTGCTCATGTATGTTAACCAGACAACACTTCATCTTCATTGCAGTTCAGACAGGGAAAGGGCAATGGAGGAGGCCAAACTTGGGATGAAACCAGGCTGCCCAGGGAGTGGTGGGGTCATCATCCCTGGAGGTGTTCAGGAACTGCTGAGATGTGGCACTACGTGGTTCTGTGTCACAGTGGGGATGGATCAACAGTTGGACTTTGGTGGTCTCAGAGGTCGTTTCCAACCTTAATTATTCTAAGGCTTTCTTGCAAAGGCAGGGCTGGTGTTTTTTGGGGTTGTAACGTGACTCAGTGTGGTTTTTAGGGATCCTGGCTCTACCTCTGGTTAGGGACAATCTGGGTTCACGCAGTAGAAGTGATGAACATAGAATCTTCCTGCAGATTTTCACACTTGTAGTGTGAAGTTATTATGCTTTGTTATATAACTGCCTCTTCCACCTCCGGAGCTGGCTGTGATTTATACTGTGAGCAAAGTGATTGGAGCTGGTGCTGCAATTTAGGTTTTAAATTGATTTGTGACACTTTTGAGTAGAAGTGTGCTGTGGAAATGCAAGTTTTTGTTGTTATTGTTTGCTTGATGTTCTTACCCATGGTAGAGTCGGATAAGTAGCAAGCTGGAAAAAATGGGTCCACTTAGCTTTGATGATGGGACACCCATGTAAATAGTAGAGGAAACCTTGGCAGTAAACAAAAGCAACTGACAACGTGAGCATAGCACTGAACATAAAGTGACTGAAACGGACCAGTCCCCAGCCTGAAGGATAATTTATGTCCAAGAACTGCTAAATGGTGCTTCGTTGTGCTGTAAGGGTCTCAGTAATTCTAGTAGGTGAAAGAAGATTCCTTGCAGTTGTAAAAAGGAATATACAGCACACATCTTTTGTGGGAATGTGGTGGTTTTAGGTAAAAGAATGCTTTAGGTAACATTTCAGAGGAAATACCCGTTTCTGTGCAGTCTGCCATGTTTTGTACAGCATGAAGCATCCAGAAATCATCCTGATGGTTGGTGTGCCGTGTGGGATGGGAGCAGCAAACAGCCCAGCCAGATAAACAGTGCAGGAGGACGAGCATCCCAAACCTTTCCTTTGCTCTTGTGCTCTCCCCTGTGAGACCTGAAAATGTTCCTATCATTGTATCTGGATTTTTACAGTACAAACTCAAATAGGCAGTGAGTCGTACCCAAGGCAGCGTCCAAAGTGTTCAGCTCTCATGGGCTTGGGCCAAGGGCAAGTAGAGATTCCTGGCCCAAGTAACAGGGCTGATATGCCAGGTGATTTAAGGGGATGGATGCAGGCAGATTTGGGTTTGGTTTGGTTGGTATTTTTTGTAGTAGGTGGAGCAAAACTTTTTTCTTGTGGCATCAGTTTTGTCCCATCCACTGAAACGGCCCAATAAAGGTTTTATGTCTGCATGTTTGCAAACTTCTTTGATGTGGAGAATAAACCATCCCTATGCTGCACTAATGGGTCTGAGTGGAGCCAGCACTTCCCTCACCTGCCTTGAGCCCCTGCATCCCTCTCCTACATGGAGGAAATCCACGGAATGTTGCCTATTTAGATCTGGCTGCCCTGCTCATTAGAGAACCACATGCATCTCCTGACAAACAGCAATAAACAAACAAACAAATAAATAAATAAATAAGAATTGAAAGTTGCCACTTGCAGCAATGAGAAGGGAGCTGCAGCCCCTCAGCAAGTCCCCTTCTCGCCTGGTTAATTCATTGAGCAGTTCAGCTGTCAGGGACTCCGGCTTTGATTGGGAAGGCAGAAAGAAGCTGTGCTGATCATCATCCTGGCCCTAAATGCAGCTGCTACCAGAGGTGCTGTTCTGCTTGACTGAAATTAAGGCTCTGTTAGAGCAGCCCCTACATCAAGAGCATTATTCTGCTGGGTCACTGTCGCTGTCTGATTGTGCCGTGGGCTCTGGAGTTCAGGGTAGTCCACCACCTGCATTTTAATTAAACAGAAAGCACAGGTTTGGGGCAGGCATGCTTCACCTAATTTGGGCTGGTGAATAAAATGGGAGGTGGCAATACAAATCCTGTGCTAACGAGCCTGCAGCATCCAGTGCTTCTCTCATATACTGCAAAGCTGTTCTGGATGAAAAATAATGGAATTCATAATTTCTTTCAGCAGCTGCTGCTGGAGAAGAGTGTGTGTGTATAGAGGGGAGGTAGCAGAAGGGGTGAAGTGCTCTGAAAGACACTTGCCTTTAAATAGGTTGTAAGTCCATTTGTCTGAAGAGGGAGTGATGTGTGTCATTATAACTGATGGTGGCATTGGTGACCTTCAGAATTCACAGGAACTGATGAGGCTGGTTTGTTGTTGTTGTTGTTCTCTTTAATAATGATCTCTCAGAGCCCATTCTGTAAAGGGAAGGGGAAGGAACAAAACACTGGCAGACAGAGATCCACTCCTTAGAAGTCCTCCACTGAAAAGCTGCTGTGGTTGCTAACATCGTCTTTCAGGAAAGCAGGTTTCATGCCCATTTTGCTTTCATCAGAGTGAAACCTCAGCTTAGAAGGGGGCAGGGCTGGGACAGAGAGTTGAGCTTCTCTTCTCTTATCCTTTACAAATATTTGAATTTACCCCTTGGTGCAAAGCTCACAGAGGCCAAAGCGAATATTCCTCTTCTTGCTGTTATCACAATTATTTCCATCTGCCCGCAGCTCCACAGCTGTTCCTGGAGCTCCCAAAGTTAGTTTTGTGCAGCCACACCTGGAGCAAGGATGGAGGCTCAACCCTGCAGTTACAGCAAGAGTTGTGCTTGGAGCTGCCAGTCAAGGGGCAGAAACTATTTGGAAAGCTCCAAGACCAAAAGTAGTGATTTTGAATTGAGGAAGGGAAGACAAAATAAGAGCCATGCTAAGGAGAGGCAAGCCTCACAGCGAAGCAGAGACCAACGTCCCTTTGTGAGCTGCTTCTAGCAAAGAACTCGTGTCACTTTCAACCTGGATGTCTGTGTTCATGCGGTGCCTTTCTGTCTCTCCTGCTAATGCTGGAGAAGGCCGTCGGAACAAGGCTGCTTTGTCCTTGAGTGTTTTTGTCTCTTTCTGCAGGTTTGTGTGCTCACTGTACGTATAACCTGTGTGGCCTCACCTCCCTGTTGTAGGTTGTTTTGTGGAGAAGGGAGACACTCAGCACTACCTCGGGCCTCCCTTTTCTGTAGCATGGAAGTGTTTCTCCTTCTCTGCCCGCAATGGAGCTGAGAAGATGCTGCACAGAGAAGTCCCCCGTGCCTCCTTGTTAACAACCTGCAAGAGGAATGACAACATTTCAACACATTCAAGCTGGCAGCCTCAATCAGACTGCTGTGGCCCTTTGGCTGTTTTTTCCTATCTGTCTGGGACACACGTGCCCTGTCCCTCCGTGGCTGGCTGTGCCTATGCAGATAGCTGTGTGTCGCTGCTGGCATGGCTGGAAGAGCTGGGTGGGCATTTCCATCCCAGCCCCCACTGGAGAAGGGCAGGGAAGGATCATTGTGGCCATTTCACACTGCAGTAGTCTAAAACCTGTCAGCCTAGGGACAGCATCTTCCCTTGATAAACAAAAGGGGAGGGAGGAAGGCAAGGGAAACTAGTACAATAAATCATAGGCTTCATTTTCTCCCACTTTAAATAAAGGGGTTGACCTCCCATGGCATCTTAACAGCATCACACTGTGATACATTAAAGTATTTGCTTTTCAGTGGTTGACTCTTCTAAACATCAGCAAAAGGCCACTTTTGGGGGATGGCTGGCTGTTTCAAACATAGATTTTCTTTTTTCCTTTAACTTCAGTGTAAAGAATCTGCTGAGCTGTTGCAATAAACAGGAATGCCCTGCTCTGGGCACGATGCTGGGTTTTCATCCTGTCCCCAGTGCCCTGCTCCTTAAGACGTGAGTTCTCCACTGAGCTTGAAGTTAAAGATCCAAGCCAAGCTCACCAAACATATACTGAAAAAAAAGCAGAGTAAAGTCAGAGCAGAGCAAGGAAAGAAAACGATAGGAAGATGATGGGGTGGAAAAAAAAAAAAAATGAAGAGACCTTTCCCACTCCAAAGAGAACATAAGCCTCTTTTCGGCTTCTCTTGCACTGCTGTAAGCCATTATGGCTATATCCCATGTATCCCAACAGCACTCCCTTTCAGAGAGCCACTGAGTAGACCACGTCACTGTTTCAAGGTGGATTTTAAACTCCAGACTCACTTTATACATGGTTTCCATGTGGGGCTTGATTGCAGCAAGTCCAGTGTGCATTTGCTGTTCCCATCAATTCAGCTTCACTGGTGGTAATAGCAGTATAGATAGCACTCAGTTGCATTATCTAATCCTGCAGGGCTATGACAGAACAGTAAAAAATAACAAACTAAAGTGTACCTACATTAGAGCATTAGTCGTTGCTTGTTACTGGTGGAGCTGCACTGCTGGGGAATTGTGAACATGAATTTTCTGGATAGACCTGAGCTCCCTATCCTATTCCAACTGGCTGTTTTCAAAGGGTAATTTTAAGTTCTTAATTTGTTTATAGATGAGCACATAGTTTTCATAATTAAACTTCCAAATTTGGTAACTTAGCTCAGTAGCTGATCTGTTTTAATGGTAAAACAGAAAGCAACCGTGCCAGTGTGAGTCTGTGGAAGAAGTGTCCTTAATGTCAACATGTCAAAAAGACATCCCTGCAGCTCTCTGGAGACTGAAATCTAATGTCAAGGCAGAAGGAAGCAAAGTCTAAGTGAGAGCCGTACTGCTGTCAAAGCAAGTTATTCTGCCATGGAGGAAAAAGGAATTTTAAGCGAATGCATTGGAAAGCAGTGTCCAGATTGAGACATAGATTTGATGGGCTTATTTGACATCTTTAATTCTCCATTGACTATCCAGAAGCTCCCTAAAATGATTTGCAATGTTTTCATGCTGCAAGTAAAAGCTGAATGTGTGCCTCATTAACAGCTCATTAAGTTGTTAATATTGGTCATAAGCAGCCTTTGGTACAGCACAATGCTTTATACAGTGCATCAGCTCCTGCTTAGCTCTGTTTAATTGCCTCTTTTTATCACATCTCAGTGTACGAAAGATGTTTCCGTCCAAGCAAAAATAAAATCAGATGTTGATCATCTGAGCTTCCTTACCTCTTCCCCTGCTCTTACTGCTGTGGGTGGTGTGGGACTGCCATTGTCATGCAATGTTTTGCCCAAATGATGAACTTTTGTCTCAAACCCCAACAATTTCATGTCGATTTTCAGCGCTGACCATAGGCTGAAACAGACAACCATCCATTCTCAGCTTCACCATCTGGACTCTCGCCTTTGTTCTGCAGTTGGTGCAAGCAGCAGTGGGAGTGGTAGGACAAATGGGCGGCTGGTGGCTCTGCTGCAGTGTTCCATGGCCCGTGAAAAGCTTGGTGTGGGGGCATCCCTGCACAGAGGGCAGAGGGATGGAAAGCTGATCGTGTATGCAAAGCCTGACTGCGCTAGCAGCAGAGCTACTCCATTAAAAGCAAAGAAATTAACCTTCCTTTCAAAAACATGAGCCATCAGTAGTAAAGTAAAATGGACCATAAATCGCCCTGGTAAGGAAGTGGGGAAGCCCCAGGTTGATAACTCACATTCGAGCAGGCTGGAGCTGAGTATTTTTGACTAAAGGATATTTGCAGTCAAATCTGTGCTCCTTCTAATTGCATGGTCCTGCTCTGCTTGTTTTTCTTCATCCTGGGATATGTGAGCAAAATGTCATAGGCTTTTCTTTACAGGTCTCAGCTCCTGCAGCGTTGCCTCCTCTGCTCAGCTTTGCTGTGAAGCCAGCTGTAGAGAAACACAGTTGGTTTTCTTTTCTGACATCTGTTTGCTGTACCCGTCGTCAATCATGGCACTGGAGGTGTTTCAGGTTGCCTGTTGTGGATGGAAAGCATAAAAAATTGTAATTTTTGGTATGAATTAGCAATAATTCTAAAACACGATGGCCACAGCAATCCAGATGTCAGTGGCATAGGACAGACAGCAGAAATGAATTCACAGGAGCTATAACTGCAAAATGAGGGAGGAGAAAACTTTCACTCCAAAGCGTAGATGTAAATTTAGACTCTCACTCCCCGGGACCACGAGCTCACAGTCCTGCAGGGTCTCCCTGGGGTTCCCCAAGCACTGCAATCTGTAATCCTAAATTAAACTCTCGTGGGGGTCAGCTGCCCAACTTACTTCAAAAACCGCAGTGAGAGGTTATCTCAGTGGCAGATCTCACCTGCTCAGATTGACTTTTTGTGGTACAGTTTGTAACATTTGGTATAAGGAAACCTGGTGAAGATTCACCTTAATTATTCGATACGCTCTCTTGACTTTAGTGGAGGATAAGGAGTTGCTGGTGCTTATTAGGCTTCAGTAGGTCTTGCTGTTAGCGAACATTAAGAGGGTGCTTTTGTCTGCTGCCATGAACTTACGGTATTATGATATTAACATGTGGGATTATTAAGTTTTAATGAGAGGAATGTACCTGAAAACGGAGGAGGAGGGCTCTTGGGAATCAGGGGGCCCAGGGAGGTGGTCTGAAGCAGGCAATGCTGCCCCTCTCATGGACAGACTTCTTGAAAGAGCTGAGAGCATTACTTGCTCATGCAGTGCTGCTCCTACTCCTGCTGCAGGTGAAAGAGGAGCCGGGCTGCTATCAAACACTTCAGCTCTTCACCACCTCATGGGTACTCCTGGGAACGAGTCCTGCACTCATCAGAGCTGACGCTGCTCTCGCTCATAAAGCCTCACACTGGGTTAGCTCCACTGGCTTTACTGGAACTATCCCTAATTTACCTTGTAATGGAGAAGGGGTTTCAGCTGTAGGTTCACACCTGTGTGTTTGTGCAACTCTTGCTGCTCCCGCTCATGGGTCCGTCCCTGCTGACTGCTGGGCTGCCTGTGTGTGAGCAGATCCTTGTTGATTCAGAAGAAATACAGAACAAAAACCTGTTTTATTGTTTTCCCCTCCCTGCTTTAACCACCTGTATGCCCTTTCCAGAAGCAGTCTTACAGTTTTGTAAGAGCTTTACTTCTGGGTCAGCTGTTCTCAGTCTCATGATGGATAATCTCAGTATGCAATGTGATAGCCTATTTTAGGCTTTTATTAGCTAAGTAAAACTGCAGCCCTCAGGTTCAAAATATGTAAGTTTTGTTTACAGGTGCTATTTCACAGTACTGCTTTGTGACATCCACCGTCGTTTAGGCATTGTAATGTGAGCACACTAACTTCTTTACATCAGGCTGTATCTGCCTCAAGAACATCCTGGATTGCACATGGCTCGTTTGGAAAGCTGATCTCCATGTTAAAAGATTGGTAATCACAGCACCGGTGTTTTCACCACTGCTGGAAGAGGTGGTGAAGGAGAGGATGAGAATTACTTCTGCTTGATTCACTTGCCAGTTTATAAAGGTTCTTCATGAATATGTCATATCCATAGAGATTTCCTCAGAACATGATTGCCTCCTTGGTTTGAAAAAATGGCAATGGCAGATAACCTCCTCTAGTCTGGGTCCATGAGTATCCATTTCTAGTCCTTGTTTCATTTCAATGTTTTTTTTCCAGTACGTGTGGTGAATGTGATCTCTCCTCCCTTAGCCACCTGCATCCCTCTCTGTACCTCTCCAGAAGGTGAGAATACACCTAGACAATACTGGAAAGCTTCCCAGCACTAAGCAGAGAACCTGGGCATGTTACCATTGGGTTTCAATAGCATCTGCTTTTATTTACAGTTTTTCATGACCTTAATACCCTTAAAAATGTGATGCGGTGTCTATCCCTTCTTTTCCACCGAGGTACATTTGTCTGTTTATCTTTCATTTTGGCTACAATTAGAATCCCCCTTCCATCGGCTTTCACAAGGGTGAGAAAGTTGTTTTTTAAGGTTGGTCTTATATCAGCTTCCACTGGTCCACCATACACTAGGAAATGTTCCCATTTCTCTGATCTATGCAGTCTTGTAAATCAATGTGTAATTCCACACCCTGAAGCAAGGGTTACTCCCTACTGGAACCAGACTGTTTCCAGCCATTCTCCCATAGAGGTTGGGCTTCTCCAAAGTAGAGGAGACCAGATTGCTCCTTTCCTCAGACTCCTGTCACATAGCAGGGTATCTGGGCTGGTAAGAGGCAGAGTGCTGGGTTTTGGTGCCTGGGTAGGAGAGGTCCAGTGACAGCAAACAGGGCTGTATTGGAGAATTAAGGGTGTCAGTATGCATGCTTTTGAATGTAAATCTGACCATCTTACTGCTTCTGAAATACATCTGAGCAGCCCCACAACGCGCAGCCCTCGGAAAAAAAATGTGTGTGTACTTTCATCACAAAATGCAGCCTTGCTTAAAACAGCCAGAAATTGGTGGGAAACATCTTTTACGTTCTAAATATAGCCTGCACTGCCTTGTCACAGCAGAAAGCAGCTTCAGTTGCTGTTTTTGAAGCACAATTAAGTAATTGTTATTGAGCTAATCAGCACAGCTCACACAGCATTCCTGATGGCACGGAGCACTGCTGCACAGAGGAAGCGTTCCTGCTCCCACCTTTCCTTCACAGGCACTGTAAGAAAATGGCCAATAAGCACTGAATGCCTTTTCTCTCACAGTGCTTTTCCTTGGTGGAAGGAATAACTGCAAACATCTGCAAATCCACCACTTCGTTCATTTTGTTGGGAGAGCCCATCCTCGCCTTTCTTCTTTAAGTCCAGACTGTGAGAAAATCTCTTGTGTTTGGCTTTGCCCATTGTGCTAATCAGTCTCTGATATTTTATCTTGTGGCCTTCTGTTTGCTTTCTTGTGCTTGGCTGTTAATGCTCTGTGTAACAGTTGCTTATCTCTGCACAGCTGCAAAGGGAGAAGGAGGGATGCTTTGTGTCCTGCTGCCGGGACAGAACCAATGCAGCAAGGATTGCTGATGCCAGGCATTAAGAAAGCAAAACTACCCCAAGAGTACATGTTAAGGGCTATTTAAATAGGCAGTGTCTGTGTAGGGATGGCAGTGGAATTTGGAGAGGGGTCAGTGGCCAGGATCACACAGACATCTGGGCAGCAGAGCTGAGCCCAACGTGATGTGGGAACCTGGGTTGTCTGAGCCTTCTCCAATCCTTTCCAGCTCAATTTTCCAGGGCTGCGTGTGCCAGGAACCTGTGTGTAAACCTGGGAGGTGCTGCGTGTGCGTGCTTTAACTGTGAGCATATGCTGCACTGAATATTGCTCTGTCTTCTCTCTCGTTGCAGAGAGAAGGTAGATAAGATTACATCTGTTGTGCTAGAACATGCTGCAGCCAACCCTCCATTACAGTGTGCAGAAATACCGATTAGAGGCTTTTAGGCCTGGAGCTGTCTCTTTGTTCTGTGTTTATGCAACACATTGTGCAATGAGATTCTGGCCTCTAGGTGCTAACACCAAAATGCAAATATATTGATTACCAGGGAATAAAGGCAGGCACATTCACAAAAGCATGCTTTGATGAACTGGAGGGAAAATGCTTGCTAGATAGAAAAGGATCAGAGGTCTTTACAGAACAGGAATTTGCTTAAGATTGTTTGGGACTGTGGGATCAAGAGGATGCACAGAAAATCTTTGGTCTCTTTCACTGCATTTTTCTCCATGATTGTATTTTTTTGTATGTTTAAATGGCATGAGTACCAGGGACATCATGTCCCAGACTTGTCTACGAATTCCCCAACATAATATTGGCATTATAGAAATAATTAGAAAGTCGGTAGAGGAGAAACCTTTCGCTAGCCAGAAATCTGAGCAGCAGTAAGAGCAGCATGGAATGCTTCATAAAAAACAGCTATTAGGTTTACCTGATGAATCACAGGGATTTGTAGCCTACCTGTGCTACAGAGCATCGTGGCAGCAGTCACTAAGAAAAGGAATAGTACTTTCATATTGATGAAAAGCTCTCAGTGTCACACAGCCCAGAGAGCAAATATCCCAGGCAAGCGGGAGAAAAACTAAGGTGAACCTTCAGCAGAGCGTGGAGATTGGTGCAGAGCCACTGGGGATTTCAAGCACCTTTTCTTTAAAGGTTATAAGCATTTGCAAGCTCAAATTGTCTGCAGAGTGAGCAGAGGCACTCAGTTCCACTGAGAAATGAGGACAGTGATATATTTAAATGTGGATTTGGATGTGTAACTTTATCCACGCACTCATTTTTACTCTCTCTCATTCCATTCCCAGATAGATTCATCGTCTTTACACAACCCTGCCATCATTCCAGCCCGTAGTTGTTGTTGCTGTTGTTATTACTTTTACTAATTACTGCACAACCCGCTCAGGCTTTTCTCCTTCCTTTTTGACTGAGAGACTGTCAAGGAGACAATCTTAAAGGTGAATTGAGATCAGATAAGAAAAGAAATGTTTGCAAATATCTGCGTGAGATAACAAAGCGGGATACATGCAGGGAATTAGACTTCATGAATACATGCATTTTTTCAGGGAAAGTGAAATGCTTTCCACCTGCCAAGACCTGAATTTGGGCCCTCCAGGCTCCGTGTCACTCCTGCTGTAGCTGATAATGTCACTAACACCTGAAGCAGTGTGAGGTATGCGGCTTTAACCTTGCTTTTATATATTAGTGGTTTCAACAGTCATGGAAAAAAAAAAAATTCAGAGCTCAGTAATCTCGAACCGCATTCCTAGAAGGTAAAAGGCTTTTGAATTCGCATTTGAAATGCATTCATTTTATTGGCACGGGCTGTCCGCACGTTTGGCATATGGCTCAGGGTTCCAAGCAGGTAAACTCGTCAGGGTTGCGTTTCCTCTTGTTTAAAGTATTGCATTTTACCCATGTGGGAACGTGTGCTGTGTGCTCAGAGCCACAGCCAGCCTGAGCAGCACAGTGCTGCTGTCTCTCACTGCCAACCTGTGCACGTCAGCCTTTGAAAGTTGAACAGAGGGACAGACTCGCGGGGCACAAAACCAAACACAATTTGCATCTCGTCGAGGCTCTGCGGTGCTGAAATGCCTTTTTTCACGCAGTCTATCATTTTTTATTTTTCCCCTCCCATCAAATTTTCCACCTCCGCGCCAGCAAAAGTGCAGCTCCAGCAGTGCGGGTGTCAGTGGAGAGTGATCACTGGCAGTTTTTAACCATTGTGTTTCTTAGACGTGCTCTATATAAAGGATTTGAGGAAAAGATGGTGTTTTTGTGGCAGAGGCTGCACACACCGACTCTTCTAATGGTCACAGCTCGGAAGCAGCAATTGTTCCAGGCTGGCACATAGGATCCAAAGAAAAATGCTATTGCAGTCATCACTTCAGACCTCAGTGTTGAGAGCACTTTGAAGCTGTCAGCTCAGGACAGCCAGTACTGTCACTACCCAGAAGAGAAAACACACTGCTAAAGCAATCCGTTTTCTTCTGTGATTGTACATATTCCCGTTTCTCTGAGCATGTCATCATCTGCAACTCCCCGAGATTTGTATCGTGTGATCGCTTTGGCCCCACTGCTCTGATGTGTGCAGTGAAGGTCTCACTTGAAGGTCTCAGTGCTTGGAGGGGCCCTTGGCAGAGCAGCATTGAGCTGTGTTGAGTGCAGGCAGTGCCCCGGAGAGCAGAGGTGCAGCAGCAGCATCAGGCAGCAGCACCCCTGCAACCAGCCAGTGTGTGGCTGCTGTGCTGTACAGCTGGTCATCACCACCCCCTGCGTTTGCCATGCACAGCCAAAAAGGAAACAAAAGGTGTAAGAAACAAATAGTTTTCGCCCAGGATAATGGCTATTTACAATTTTACCTTTCACATTTTAATTGTACAGCAATAATTTTGCAATAGAGTTGCCAGTGGCAAACATGCAAAAGACATTAACTTTATTTATGTTTTGGATTATTAATGTGGCTGTTAAAATTCCTCCAGTTAGTTTTGATTGAATTGTTTTTTTTTGTGCGATTCTGTCGTTTAATGGAGCGGTAAATAAGAATTTCTGATAATGAGCCCAAGCATCTGTCACAACAACCTGGCGCTGGTTATTAACATTTCCATTAACGGCAGGGTGGGCAGTGATAATATGGAAACCACACAGTTAGAACAAAATAAATAGTTGGTGTCAGGCTGAGTGGGTGTTAATTACTATTTTATTTTATAACTCTGGGGGGAGGGAGTATTGGTAGAAAAGTGTGACTTATGAAGGTCATTCTCTAAAGAAGGAAGTCTCCAGAGGAACAGATAACTGGGGCTATCTTATTCGAGTGGTGAATGTTTTATCACTTCTATTTATGGCCCATAAACGGGCAGAGAGAAGAGAGGAGGCTTTCTCAGAGCCGGGGTGAAGGCTGTGGAGAAGGGTGCCCTTTGCCCTGCCTTTCCCTTCCTGCTTCTGGAGTTGGAACAGAATGCGCCTGGGCATCTCTTCTGTAAATAGAACATGTGCTGTTTGGCTAAGAAAATCCACCAGCACCAGGTTGCATCCTGACAGAAGGAAGAGCTGGTGTGACCCAGGTGCACTTGAAGGAAGCCAAAGATTGGTTTTCTTGCCGAGCACGATGCAAAGAAGTGTCATCAGGTCTGCTGTGTGTATGTGTGCGATACGAGATCAGAGTTAACGAGTAGCAAGCTAAGCCATTTTGTCGTACAGAAAATGTGAGGCAGATTGATTGGTACCCAACTAGATACAGGGGTGATGTTGGCCTTGGTCCTTGGAAAGGGGCTGATACAAAGATGTGCCACTGAGTCCAAAGGCCGGACTGGCAGGGCAGGGGGCTGTGCTGGTGAGGCATAGGGCTGTGCTGCTCCCCACAGCTGCTTTCAAGACGGGTTGCTCAGGAGCACCATGTCACTGCCAAAGGCAAGCCTGAAACATTACTACAGAATAAAGAAAAAATTCTCTTTTATTTTCCAAAGCTGCTGACAGGATTGAGTTTATTCAATGTCTAAGCCGGTCTGTGTGACACAGAACTTCACCTCTGTAGGCTCAGGAGCTTCTCAGTCCCTGCATGCTCTTGCTGTGTACCTGAGACTTCCCAGCGATACGGATACCTCCAGGGCTGGCTCTGCGAGCTGACTCACGGCATAAACACAGTCTGTCCTCGGCCCTTCCACAAATGGAAAATTGCAGCCTGGATATGAACTAGTTCTGCTTGTCACTATTAATTCTTCTGTCTTTCTTTCTCTCCAGCACCAGCGATGGCCCCACAGAACATCCAAGTAAACTCTCTTTCTGCAAGCCAGCTGGAGCTCACCTGGGACCCACCTCCTGCCGACAGCCAAAATGGGAATATACAAGGCTACAAGGCAATGCTTCTATTTCTCTCCTGGTTTCATTTGTCTTGCTTGGCTTTTCTATTACTTGTGAGATGGCTCTACAACTACAGCTGCCCTCACTGCACAAGGCAAATTAAGGCAGTATTCAGCTTGCAGTATGGAAATGGCCGTGTGTTCCAAAATCAAAAGAAATGAGATGGGGAAGAGGGAAGAAAGGGAAAAGCACATTGCTATTTGCAGAGAAAGGAAGGCATGGGGAGAGAGGGCATGCATACAGGGAGGCAGCTACGCTTATGTGGGCAACTTATCTGCTCCAGAAAGCAACCAACACAGAAAAACTAGGGGCTAGGAATGTATTGGAGGAAGCTAAGTGAGTTTTCCATCTATCGACTATTCCAAAGCCATTAGGAAAAGCAGAACTTTCTCCAAACTAGAATCCCGAGCCAGGTGAGATTTCAGAAGATTTCATTTCCCTAACTTTAACAAAATTAAATCATAGCATTAATTGCATTTGGTTTATATGAGACGAGCACGTTGCAGAGGCATGTTGTTTAGCTTTTCCAGCATGAGAATGGACCCTCGGAGAGTGGAAGTGGGCAAGTCTACAAACACTGGAGCTTGGCTTGTGTTCAGCATCTGGCTCTGCCTCTCTCCATGAATTTAGACCCATAAGTGAAGAAAAGTCAAGCCAATGTGAATAATCTGGCATCCCTTCTTGGCAGTAGCAAGAAACCTTATATATCAATTCATGTTCTTTTTCTTTTCTATGTATATAGATGGCTCTAACAGCTTGCCTTGTAGAGCCAAGGTAGAGTCTTGCCTTGGCTCATTCTCTCCATTTTCTGGCTTGCTTTGGCTTGTTGTAATGCGCACACTGCCAGGCCTGTCCAATAAGTAGGGCTGGCACCACTTCTCTCTTGGAATCGTCTTCTCCAATCCTAATTTTATGGGATCAGGATAAAAATTGTGCAAGGGAGAACGGAGAAGGGTAATGCAAAGAACTTTAGGAGAAATCTTCACTCCCTCTTCAGAAAGGCATTTTCTTGTCTGTCTTTGAATACAAATGGTGGCACAGTTGTGTGCACAGGGAAGTGAATGATGGGAGCATCATATCAGGGTGCCAATGCTGACAGGCAGCTAGCATTTCAGGGAGAATTAAAAGACTGACCTCTCCTCACAGCTTCTGGCAGCTCCGATCTGCTGTCATCAGGCCATATTCTTCAGCCTGTGCTCTATTTTTGAATGATGTACTCAACTGCATGGCAACTGGACTCGGTGTAATTTGCCAAAGAAAAAGAAAAGATTGGGCACATGGAGAAGAGTGAAAGCTGCCATTTACCAGAGTCCAGAGCAAGGCTGCTCCATCCTGCTGATCTGTATGGCTGCAATGCTGGGATGTTTGGGAGCTAGATGCTAAAACATCTCACTGTTTCCAACAGATTTATTACTGGGAGAGTGACGTCCAGAATGACACGGAGAAAGTGAAGGTCCTTTTCCTCCCTGAGACAACAGTCCGCCTCAAAAACCTGACCAGCCACACGAGGTACTTGGTCTGCATCTCCGCCTTCAATGCAGCAGGGGACGGCCCCAGGAGCAGACCCTCGGCGGGCAGGACACACCAGGCTGGTATGTGACCACCTCAAAGCACAGGTCTGGTGGTTGCTGGTAGCCAAAGGGGGAGTGTGGGGCATGCAAGAGGGCACTGCTGTTTAGAGTTAGCTTTCAGCTGAGTCGTTATGTTGTGTTGGCTGGGGGGAAAGGATCAAAAAACGCAACTATGTGGAAGGGGAGTAGAGTTGGAGCTGGAACGGATGGTCAGAATGACCAACCCCTTTGCAGGTCAATCCAGGATGCGACTCTGGGGATCTCTTTGGGGCCTCTGCTATCACATCTGAAAATCCGAACTTGTTAGCAGCACCTAGAAATTCCCTAGCAGTCTTGTGAGAGAAGAGGGATGCTTTGTGCAGCCCCTCATGTTGAAGCCCTGCCATCAGACTGAGCTACATGAGGGCAGTGGCTGCCACAAGGAGCACATGAGCTCTGGGGCTGCGTGCTCTCTTAGTGCCCTGCTGCCTTCAGCCCTGCTCTTGTGAGGGAGTTAGCTTGAGAAACCTCAGCCTCTGCAGTGCGTCTCCACTAATCATGACAGGGGGAGAGCAAACAGTAAAACACTGCAAGCTTTCTGATAGTCAGCAGCAAGATGGAGAGCAAAGGCCAAACTTAGTGTTCCTGTGAGAGTCTTCTCCTTCTGTTGTGTCTCCTTGCTTGCTGCTGAGACCCAGTTTTGCAGCAGAGTAGCTGCTTTTCTTAGGGAAGACAGTCTGTGGTTTTGATTGATTACTGGAAATTTTGATACAATTCATAAATCCCATTCTTACTTTGTCTCCTTTAGATTTAGACCGGGCAAAAAAACTCAATGTTTTATAATATATACGTATATCAGATTGACTACGCCTGCTGCAATTCAATCCGTTTGTAATCCTTTCAGCACCCAGTGCTCCCAGCTTCTTGGCGTTCTCTGAAATCACTTCCACGACACTCAATGTGTCTTGGGGCGAGCCGACAGCAGCAAATGGAGTCCTGCAGGGTTATCGAGTAGTCTATGAGCCTTTGGCTCCCGTCCAGGGTAAGAAAGACCTAAAATCATACATATTCATGGGAAAATGACAGCAAAGCACTGTAGCATCTTTTATCTCTGCCCAATTTCCTACTTGCTCTCTGCCATTTTCCAAGAGAAGCCAGGTGGCAGAGGGTAAGTAAAACAATTCCGCTTTTGCCAAAACTGCTCAGCAAACCATAATATTGTGGAATATAGCTTTTGTCTGTCCTCTCTCATTTTCTTGCACAAACTATATTCTGCGTGATTTGAAAAGTCATTTTACTGCCATTGTTATCCAACGTGGAAGAAGAGGAAAGTCAGCTGAAGAGTGCCTGATTGTCTCCCCATGCTGCACTTTCAAATTGCTGAGTGGGCTCCATCCCAGAATAGTCGTCAGGCTCACTTGTGTTGCTTATCACATGATGTGTCATTTCTGTTATCGCAGAGATTGCCCAGGCATCAAATGTGCTAGTCATCACTGGTACCACTGCTGCTTCTGACAGGGCAGGATAACTGTGAAAGAGATTTGGTCGTGTCTGTTTACACGGAGTTTTCAAGCAGAATTTCTAACCCAGCAGTAGATTTAAGACAACACTGCAAAGGCCACAGTCATTTCACTCATTTGCAGAACAGCATGAGGAAAGGATTTGGCAATTTCTCTGAAAACAAATGTGGATTAATTTCAAAGTCGAATTAGAAAAGATTGCAAAGTTTGGGAATGGCTGTATTAACATTTTTGTGTTTCTGGTAGATTGCCAGTCGTTCAATAGGATGTCCAGCTTTGGCAGTGTGACAGCATGGAGAGTAATTTCAGCCATCGCCAATCCATTTTGAACTTTTTTTCCCATTGAAATAAGGATATCAATCACTGGTATTTGCTTCTTCTGTAAGGAATAAAGATCTATATTGTCTGAATATCCATGTCTCATACACTGAGAAAATTATACTCAGAAATGAAAACATGAGCCTAAAAGCACTTTCAGCCTTTATGGTTGGCAGATCCAAGCAGAAAGAGCTAATACAGAAAGCATTTCCAATTCTGACCAAGAAATGTGCACAGGGTATGCAGGAGGCTTGGGCTCTCTGGATATTTCCTGCCTTACATTCATTTCTACACAGTGTTTGAGAATACATTTTGTTCCCCTGAAAGTATGGAATTGTCGGATCAAGCTCTCTCTGTACACATTTGACTGAACATCCTCAGACCTTTGTTTTTTTCTCTTCCCCACCTCTGCTTTCCAAGTTGTCTGTCCTCCCTCTGTAGATTTATTTCTGGTGCAAGCAGGGATGTTTTAGAGGGTTTTCCCTCAAATTATTATGTATATTTTTTTACTTAAATTTATTTCTTATTTTATTTTTATAAAATAATGGATTTTTTTTTTTCTCCCATTTCTCCCATTTCCTTTTGTACCATCACTTTTCTTTCATCAAATACATTTACTTCCCTTACACCGTAAGCAGCCCTCCCTCAAAGCCATCATTTTCCTCAGAGAAATAGAAAAACTCGGCTCATTTATTTAGAGGGCTTCAAGGCAAAGCCCAGGTTGCTGAAAATAGAGCACATGGCAGTGCTGGCATCAATGGGGGTCAGGGCATCACCCCGCATCTCCTCCCATCCCCAGCCCTCCCATTGCTCCATGCTTGCAGTGCACCATGCCAGACCCCTCCTGCTGACTGTTGACTTCTCTCCCAGCTGTGATTTTTGGCTGAGCCCCCCTCAGCCCTGTGACACCTCCTGCCTTCTTCTGTAAGCCACCATGTAAATCCTGCGCGTTTTGCAAACCTTGCTAACACTGGTCTGTTCCACAGCACACTCCTCTCCCTGTCTGACCTTTTATTGTTTAAGCTTTACGGTGCTATGTTTTACACCATAATAGACAACAAAATTGCCCTGGGGCCTTTTTTTAACAGTTTCTTTTTTTTTTTTTTTTTTCCTTCGGAACATTACTTTGAAATGACAAATGCTTCCTGATTTGTCTCTGAGAAATGAAATAGTGCACCTAGGGAAGGAGGGAGCACTTCTACTGCTTCCTCATTAACTGAGAAAAGATCCTCTGAATTATAAATTGTCTGGGAGAAAACTTTGAACGGGAATCGCTTGGACATTATTCTTCCTTTAACTGATAAAAATTGAAGGAGGCGTCTTGATTTGCATGTAACATAAGCATCCAGATTGGAAAACTTCTTCCTTTGGCGTTCCTGGGGGAGGAAAACTAGCAGGCAGCCTTCTCTAGTGGGAAAAACATCTTCCTACTTCTTATCTTCTTGGCTGTGTTATGTACAGGACCAGACAATACCAAAAGGACTCTGTCACTTCAATTTTTGTTTGTTCCATTAAATATTTTATGTATCAAATTGCTTCCATTAATTTAGTTGTAGAAATTTTCAGTAAAAACTAGATTTTAATTCATCCGTTTAAGAAAAATTCTGAAGAGTGGGGAAGACTGGAAGACAAGTCATGGCTTTAGCCCTCCCCAAGTGAACAGTGCTTTGACTGCATCCCCTGCTGCAGTGGCACTTATACCCAGAAGCTGCCTGCGAGATATTTGTCCTTCATTCCACATTCACTTGATAATGGTGCAAGAGCCAGGACAAGAAGGAAAGAACCTGAAGCCTCATTTCCTCCTCCAAGGCAGCACTGCAGGTTATTCAGCAAAGAAAGAGCAGAGAAGTGCTTGTTTAGGAAGCAATCTGCAACACTGCAGTCCTCTTCGTTTACCTCCTCCTTTCTTCCCAGAGTAATTAGAGGAGTTGCGTGTAGTCTCTTGGTAATTTCCCAGTTGTGTTGTAAGGTTTTTTTTCTTGTCAGTACCCACTTATCAAGCTTAAACTCTAATTATACTTATCAGTGCTGAAAATTGGCTATTATCACTACTTAAACTCCTGCTAATTGTAAGAAATACTTTCTTAGCAAACTGTTAGATGATTTTACTTACCATCTAGATATAATAAGCTTTTTTTTTTCTTTTCTTTTTTTTTTTTCATTGCAACCTTCTCTTATTTTTCATCCATGTGGCTATACCAGGGGTCAGCAAGGTGGTGACTGTGGATATTAAAGGGAACTGGCAACGCTGGCTAAAGGTCCGAGATCTTACCAAGGGCATGACCTATTTATTCAGAGTGCAAGCCCGAACCATTGCCTATGGACCTGAACTGCAAGCCAACGTCACAGCTGGGCCAGCAGAAGGTAAGTGGAACCATAAAAACACGTCAGGAACTGAATCAGTGATGCAAATGCAGCCCAATAGCAGAGAATAGCATGCTCAGGGTTTAACGTGGCCTTCTAAGCCAAGGAGAAGTTGAATCACAGGAGCACAGAGCATGATTTAGTGGATTTCACATCTGCACATGAAAAACATCTTCCTTTTTCTTTCTAGAAAACTAGAAGGCTGATGTGAATAAACAGAACAGTGTGGATAAATCATAGTGCAAACTGGGTACATAGGGAATTCAAAACTACATCCATTGTGGTTCAGAATTCTGGTTGGTGTGCTATCCAAGGAGTCTGAGCTGGAATGGTTCTGCCTAAACCAGTAGAGGTTTCTGGGTGTAAAAACAGGAAGAGTTTACAGTTATTGCTTCCTAACACTTTGGCTTATGCACAGGGAGATGTCTGCAGATTTCCTGACATGCCAAGAGGCTGAATTTCAGCATTCCCTGCTTGGTTCAGTGTGTGTACCGAAGCAGTTGGTTTTCTTATTTGATCAGTGATAACAGATGCCAGATAATCATAACAACTTAAATTCCCTCCAATTATATCAGTTTTCCCCCTTTCCTTCTTAGCAGACACGCTTTTATAATTAGTGCCAGTAAAAAATTAGGCCAGCATCTTATTGAGCTGGTTTATATATGTTGGCCAGTACTCCTGGATTATTTATTTCCTTTATCAGGAGAAGAAATGAAGAATACCAAAGCACATCTCTGGTAACACCCAACATTTGCTGTTGTCATTTAATCCTCCAGGGTCTCCCGGCTCCCCTCAGGAAATCCTAGTGACAAAATCTGCTTCTGGGCTGACAGTACAATGGACTGAGGGGGATTCTGGAGAAAAACCCACAACTGGGTACATTATAGAGGCACGGCCCTCAGGTAAGCCATGGGAATCATGGAGAGCTCGTTGTCCTGAGTTCCCATATTCAGCCCATACTGGGCTACCTACCCTGCAGAGGAGATGCTCTTTCTCTTCCCAGTGAGCTACTGGATTTTTGTGAGACAGAGCAGTTCCCAACCAGTACTGAATCTTTGCTGATTTATTACATGGGTTATCATATTTTCTCCTGTTTAGGCACAATCACAGGAAATTACCCTAATTGCTCTAGTTTCCAGTGTGGTACATCACTGGCAAATCATCCAGCTGATGAACCAATGCAGTTAATAATTAAAACTCACTTAAATGTTTACAGCATCTTTCACACACAAGGACTTAAATGCTTGCAAACTGCTTTTTGAGGACCAAAAATCTATCGTTCAGCAGCAGAACACAGCAGTTAATCACTGTTAATAACCAGGCCAGGACCGCAGCAGCGTGCATGCATGGCTACCCCGTTTGTTCTGCAAGGAGGGCATTAATGGGCGAGAGGAGGTTCCTCATCACCGCTGTTTCTCGTGGTGCTTTCCCAGAGCTCCTTTCCTTCTGGCAGTTACGTCTAACTGAAGTTGCCCTCTGCTTTATTCACAGTATTTTCCCAGCTGGAGAAGATGGTTTTATATTGAGGCCTTTGCTCCGGCTTGTTTGCAGGCTCTCCCAGCTTGGTACCCCCTTGCCAATTTAACAAGCGTGCACTTTGTGGTAGCCAAGCCATTAACAAATCAGCGAATACTGCCAGACCCCTGTGTAATCTCACTTGATAAATTCCCTCCACTCTGACAGGAGTGCTGATAACCATTCTCCAAGTACAGTTTTCCAGCCCTTGATGCATCTACCAGATACTTGTTTCATGTAGGCCATGTTTGAATGTCATGATGTCAAAAGCTTTGCCGAAGTCAGGATAGATGATGTCTGTTCTTTCTCCTCTATTGACAAGGTCTGCTACCCTGTCACAGGAGGAAATTAGACATGATTTATACTTGACATACCCATGTTGGTTGCTTGTTCTTTGCTTTTTCACTTCTAGATGCCTACACACTGCTTGATTATATATTGATTAAGTTAATGCTTATCTGTTTGATTATATAAAGGATCTGAACTCTCTCTTGTATGTGTCTTGAATATAAGGTTACATTTAAAACCAATGATTATAATTGTATTTAACTGGAGTGATAACAAAATCGTTGTGATTGTTGATGAAGCTGCAAATTTCCATACTTGCCTTTGGTAGAACTTATTCTGTAGTGAGGCTGTGTGGGGACCCCAGAATTCTGTCATTTAACATGATCTGCTGGTTTTTTTTTCAAAACAAAGTGAAGGAAAATGTGTACATTCTCGAAGGAGTGGAATTTCATGCTGATCTCAGGTGTTTTTTTTAGTGAAGGCATGTCACCAAATGCTTCCATTTGCCTTACATCAGCTTATTGATCCCCGCTCTGTTTTCTTCATAGGCAGAAAATGCTCTCTCTCATCTTTGAACGGTGTTAGTAAGTTAAACCAAAACTGTTTGCTGAGGTCTGCTTACCAGCTTACATTTCCCCAAACAGGGTTTTTAGAGTAAGATTGTTTCCGAGGGAAACCTGTACCCCATGTTCACATTCGGGTGAGCTGCAGCACTGCAAACACATCTGATGTTCCTGGACTCGTCTCACCTGTGGATGTGCACAAACACTTCACAGTTCTCATCTAAGGATATAGGATTTGTGGCTCACTCTTTTTGAGCAGGAAGAAAATAGTCCTTCCAAGGCAGGTCTGAGCTGCATTAACCCTGGGTCATTCCAGCTGGCTTCACGCCACTGATCCTGGAAACACACAGAAGGGGTCTTATACTCCTGCTCTTGCAACCTGACTGTTGAGGCATTTAATTCCTCCTCAGATTATTTTAATCCTATTCATGCTGCTATAGCAAATGAACTAGCCATTTGTATGCTGGATTCTCACCCTTAGTTCTGGTTGCAGCTGTAGAAAGCGTGAAATGTGATCCAAGAGAGGAGAGGACTAATTGGAGCACTTGCTTATTTCACGCAAGTGGCAGCTTCCTTTCACTACCGCTTTTCTTCCTCATCTCTGCATGGAAGAGTTTGAAATCTGAATTATGAGCTTAACAAAGGCAGGAGACTAATTCCTCCTGTCAGGGCCGGCCACTCAGAGCCATTTCTGTTTTATTATAATTCTATGAATTCGCTTCTGCATGTTGTTTTGTGTGTGTAGTAGAACATGGATTGGAGCAACCTTTATTTTTAGTACTGGTTGTCCAAGAGAAGAGCAATTGACTTGTGCCCTTTACATAAAATCAAGGGAGGAGAAGATATTCATCCTTCTGAGATCAAAAAAGGGACATTGAACAGACAGATGAAAAGCTTTAGCTTGTTGCCAATATTTAAATGCAATACCACTACCTTAGTATTTCACATCTCAAGTGTCATCTATTATAGGCCTCATTACCCCAAACGTTAAATGCCGTATCATCTCATTTTCCCTGCTGTAGCTCCCTGCCAAGACTCTTCCATCAGAGTACGAGGGTGGCTTTCTGTCATAAATGGCAAACTCTACCTGCTTTTGTCACTTCCCTTCACAGTTTTCAGTGCCCCGCTGTGTTTTGCAGGCCTCCAGCTGCCCTGCTGGGTTTAGCAATGGTGGCAGCAGGCAACTGAGATTGTTCATTTCGTTTCCCCATTTCTCTCCCAGATTTATGGCAGGTGACCAGGCTGACTGTCTCCTGTGCATTTTGAATATACTTAGACACCAGCATGGAGCAAGCAAACCAATATTTTTTCCAGAGTGATCTGTGCTAGAGGAAGGTATTACAGAAACAGCAGAGTTTTTCTTTTCCTTCAACTCATCTGTCCCTGGAGAAATGGATTCCAGTTTAGCTCCTTTTGCATTACAAGAAGTGCAATTAAGCGGCCCGTGTCACTGCCACAGAAAGCACTCCCTAGACATCCACTAGGCTGGCTAAGAAGTGGGTATTAGATCATGTCCTTTGTTTCTACGTGCTGAACAAAAGACAGAAATGGCACATCAATGTAAAGGTTCCCAGCACTGCTGATGGAGTGGAGAGGATAAGTTTGCACCTCTTCTCCCAACCGCACATCATCTCCAAGCCTCCTTCCTCCATACTCTGCTTTACTTTCGGGCACGCGGCCTGTAAAGCATGCAGCAGTGTCACACAGGCTTTCCTCCCCTATTATCCCCTTTCTGCAATGCATGTGTTTCTGCCCCGTGGCCTAGGGAGCCGTGCTGCCAGGAATACACATCCACATGTAGGCTTCATGCACATTTTGGCCTGCTGTGGGCATCTCAAGGTGTGGGACAGCCATGCAGGGCTCAGTCTCTGCTCTGTACCTCAGGAAAGCCTCTGAAGCAGTACAAGACAATAGAGGTGTCCAGTTGTGCTTGCTCTCTCCCCACCATGCCTTTTGGGTTTTGTTGGTTTGTTTTTCCCAAGTAGTGCATGACTTAGTCCCAGTGGGAGAGAATTGCAGCTTAATAATAAAGCCAATAATTAACCTCTAGCACTCTGGCTGGCACGAACAGGCTGGCTGCACTGCAGATCAGCCACACATCATGAGTTCAGGATGCGAACAGCTCTGGGGAGTGTTTTCTTTTGTTGCCCTGGATGATCTGTTCCATGAAAGCAGCAGCAGAACTTGTCTTTGGACAAGGGATTGTCCTTCCCACGAACGCTGGTTTTCACTTCCCACACCCCAAGGGCAGATCTCACTTCAGTTTTCTTTCTGGTGTCTTGAGAAATGTTGTTGTTGTTGTTGTTTTCTTCCTTTTCTATTTATTTTTAAACAAATGAGGGAGTGCAGTGTCAAATATGGACACAAACCAGCAGAAGTCAGTAAATTCAAAGTGAAGGCTGCAGCTGCATTGCCGGCATCTGCCATGGGGCCTTTGATTCTCTTCTGCTCACAAGTAACATGCTGAGGTTGACAGTTAGTCAGCCTTCACTTCCCATTCTTGTCCTTCCCTTAGTTTGCATGATAATCCATCGCTTTGCCTCTGACAAATGCTTCCACATTTTAATTTTGCCCTCTGTAGGAGGAACACTACTCGCATTCAGCAAGTCCTTAATTCTCAGCTGCTTCTCCCTTCATAAACCTGCTAATATGTAATTAGGAGAAAGTTTTACAGCACAACCCTCCTCTTTCTCCGAGGGGAAAGGCTGGTGCTTAAGATCCACGTAACTGACAGCTTTCCATCTCTCCAGCTGCAGCACAGCAGTCATTTGATAGCAGGCAGAGTTATCAGAGCCAGGAGCCCTCGTTACTGCCTGACAGCTTTATATGGACCCCAATTAACTCCCCGTGAAACCAGACTTGCATGTAGCTGCTGTGCCTGGGCTGTGCCTCACCACAGTGGTCAGCACCTGCCCACGAGGTGCCCAGTCTGCAAATGGGGAAGGTCAGAGATGGCTTTGCCTTTCCCTAACATTTGGGTCTTCCATGAATTAATACCCAGATAGTATCCCAACCACAGCATGCTCATCCTTCCTCCCAAAACTGAGTGGAAAATGCTGCGTATGGTCTCCTAATGATTTTCTACCGAACTTAAAGGCCAGTCTTCACTATCAAGGTGGCCTTCTAATGAATTCTCTTTCAGTTGAACTTCTGACATTTAGAGCCAACCTGGTTTTAAGGGAGGAGGAAAAGATGGGAGAATGAATTCATAGGTTTGTGTTCAATATTTAATTGCAGAGCTCGCTACTGAAATAAAATGGTTTTTTTAGTTTGGATACATCTAATTGCAATCTCTGTCCGTAAAGACAGGCCTGAGTATTCTGGACAGAGGTTAGATAAATTGAGGCTCTGTAATTAAAAGCTTTGTTGGCCAGAGCTGGAGAAGCCACAAACTGCCTTGTGTATAACATCTCCTTGGATCAGCAGTGAGAAAGACATCCGTACTGCATCCTTACTTACAAGCTTTACAGAGTGGTTAAATTTCAACTTTCTTGGTCTGTTGGATATTCTGCATTGTGCACCTTGATAGGTTTGAGAAAATAAGCAAGGAAGTGTATGTGAACAGTTGTGTTTGTTGCAATGAGTGTTGAACATTCATTTTTACTGTTGCTTTTTCTTCCCCCATTTAAGCAGCCTTCATTGTAAACAAATTGCTTTTCTGACAATTCACAATGGGCTCAAATTCTCTTATTGCTGTTTACAAATGTGTTTATGAAAGCTCAGGCAATTCTAGCAATTATAGCAATATTTTATAGTCTGAATGCATCTTCTTAGTATCGGTGGCTGTGACAATCTAACTTTGAAAATGCATCCCTCGCTCCACCCTTTTCGGATAAGCTAAATCCCAGGCTCCCTTTTTATCACGTTGTGAGTTTACGTGGTAGAAATAATCAAGCCTTCAATTGCCCTGTAAAAGAGAAGTCAATATTTTATCTCTTGTTTTATAGCCATTGTAATATCCAACTAATACATAACAATGGTACATTATGATAACTTCATTATACTCTGATCATGGTGGTGAATAATGCATTGGTCTGAATTTTAAGCCTGACAGACGAATTACCTATTTTTATTGTTCTTTAGTATTTCTCAAATGTAGCTGGAACAATAACATTTCAGCCTGCTTTCTGCATCCACTGAGACTGCCAATCCTCATGATCAGAAAAGAAGTAGTTTGGGGGTTGTTAGTCATTGTGTGTGTTGCTAGATGTGCAGCACGTTACAAATCACCAAACCAACATTTACTGATGCCAAAGTTAAAACATTCACATGGAAATGCACCTGCAGTGTTAATCAGTCCATCTTTGCTGTTATTCCCTGTTGCACAGAAGTAGGCTAAGGGCCAGATTGTGTTCTGTTACACCAACACAGCTTTGAAATTGCTGCAGCGTCTCCAATTAGTTTACACTTGGGTAAATGCAAAGCAAATGAGAACAGATTCTGGCCTCACACTGCAGCAGTGGAACAAGTTGCTAAGGGTAGTGCTGCTGGCTCCTGTTTTATTGTTACCTTGATAACACCTCAAGCTACAGGATTCCTGCTGATGCTTGGATCTTGCAGTGCAGAGGGCTTTCTTTCAAAGCTCCTGCACTGGAATAGTATCTATGCAGAGGTTATCACAGCCTTCCTATTGCTGTGGGACGTACAGAGAAAAATAGACATTGCTTGAACAGCTTTGATAACTAAAAGTAGAAGTCTGATCAGGTCAAATCCTTAAGAGCTGTGCTGGCTGAGGCTAGCTGAGAGTTTGGCACCATGTGTAGACCGTAACTTCATTTTGTCGGTGGAAGTGCTAGGCACCAATTGTTGCTGATATGCAGTCTAGTTAGATTAATGTTTGATTCCTACACTCAAAATTATTGACTGGCATCTTTAATTATAGTTGGTTTTGTTCTTACTGGTAACAGCATCCATCTAGTTGAAAGTTCTTTCCATTGAAGTCAAGTGAAAGTAAGGTTACGGGTATGGATCAGGGACTGGAACGGTGCCTAGTCAGGATGCGCATCAGGATAAATGTCAGCATGGCTGCAGAGAGCTGAGATTACCCTACGGAAACGCTCTCATCAGTTATGCAAAAGGCATCGTGTTTCCCGAAACTTTGAAAGCTTTGTAATGCAAACAAAACCTCGTTCCTGCTTAAAAATATATGGCACAGAAATGCAGTGCCCACTGCCTCGCTCCACGGGCTGTGCCACGCTGCAGTCCAGCCCATGCAAAGGACAGATCTCCATTAATGTTGAGCACCATTCCACTGGGAAACCAGACCTTGCAAGGCCGCAGTGCCTCCTGCCAAAACCCAAATCTGACATTGGTTTGTAAAACTTAGCCTGCACACTTGGATAGCAAAGTCACTTTTGCAAAGTAAAAAGCAGACAAAACCTGTGCAATTAGGACTCATTAATGTAGCAGGTTGCTCTGGGCTTACTTGCTCTGTCAGATAACAGGCGTGCAGATGCAGTGACCTTACACTGGCAGGAGGGACCCAGATGGCTGGCAGCTGCTCCAGCCAGCTTAGGTCACCACAGGTGCTGCTGCAGCTTTTAACAGCCGTGTCTCCCAGCTGGGCTGTTACGACACCCCCATCACGAGTAAGTCCTTTTACAGATGAGGTCTTGCAGTGCATTCTGACATTTGTGTGTATCGCCGAGCAGCCTTCAGGTAAGCATGTCCAAACTGCCTGTGGTGGGAGCAACACAATTAACGACAATTATTTTTCACAACCAAAAGGAAATGCCAAGTCACGCAGTTAATGCCATCCCTCTCCTCGCTGCTTTCCCAGATGAAGGACTGTGGGACATGTTTGTGAAGGACATTCCTCGCAGCGCTACCTCCTACACCGTCAGCCTGGACAAACTCAAACAGGGCGTGACGTATGAATTTCGGGTGGTGGCTGTCAATGAATTTGGCTATGGGGAGCCAAGTGTTCCCTCCGTGGCGGTATCAGGTAATCGTGTTTGTGTGATAATGCTTTCCAACAGATTGTCTTACTGGAGGTGGAGGAGGAAGAAAAAATAAAACAAAACCAGTTTCTCATGTTACAATAAAACAGCAAGGCCAGCTCGTTTTAGCTTGTTTCAGGGCAAAATGTTGTTGAGAATCAAGGCTTGTTATTTCAGTGTGCTTTACTCTCAGTGGGAAGAATAAGCTTGTGCCATTTTTAAGCTTGGCAAAGAACATTCTCATGAAGTTTGTGAGTGTGTTTACATGTAAGATTTCTTGCCTTAAGACTAATTTACAAAGTCTACAATTTGTTTGCTTTTTCTCCTTCCTCCTCTCCAGGTCTGTTGTTTTGTTTACCCTGCTTTCTTCTCTTTTCCCAAGGTTCTGTGATAAGCACTTTCTGTGTTATTTTACATTTAGCTCTCAAGAATGCAGTCTGACAAAACTACTCATTATTTCCTCTGTGCTGCAATTCCAGCACAGTGATGCCCCCATTTCCCTTCACCACAGCAGATTGATGGTGGCACTCATGGACCCATCCCACCCTTCCCACTCTGTGTAGTAATTCCCAGTAAAGAGGGCTATGGCCTAAACACGCTTCCAGAGTCCCTTTGAACAAGGCAGCACTCTGATTTCCTGAAGGAACCTTCAGCGCCTTGAAAAGGAACTTCCAATTCCACTTGGCTTGCCGTGCTTGGACAGCTTTAGTTCGATGGGCTGTTGTGAAGTGGGAGAGCTTGCCCTCGTAAATGTCTTGCTCAGGTCTCCTCTTACCCTTGCAGAGAGGGCTGTACTCCAGGTTGCTTTTGAGCAACAGGTTTCGTCCTCGCTGTGTCAGCAAAGACGGACGAGGAATAAAAGAACCTGAAAAAATGTCTTTGTGATTCAAAGTTCTGGAGAGTCCTGAGAACCTGGCAGTGCTCCAGCATCTGGAGTGGCTTTTATCTCTTTGCTTCTCGAGTGAAAAGCATAAACACCATTCAGCGGTTACCCAGCAGGCAGGAGCAGTAAATGCTGCTATCGCCATCACGGCTGCGTTTGTCCTTACACAATTAACCACTTAGCCTGAGAGCTGTCTGTGGATTTCAGTGTGAGTGCTACCCTTGCTTTTCTCCTTCAGGACGAGGGCACAGACAGCCCACTTCAAACACCAAAAGTCAGTGTTTCTCCTATCTGTGGTTTCACAGAGGCTGTAGCACAATGTAAGGGGTCAGTGATCGTGTCAGTCTCTCTATTCCCAGAAGACATTATTCCCCCGAAGCCGGACATGCAACTCCTTCTGATGTTTTTTATATATAAATAAACTGCTTGTTTGTAAGTTCTCCACTTGAACCGAACTATTTAATTCACCTCCTTTTGATGCTTCAGTATTCATCTCAAATTGCTGCATGAAAGTAAGAGGTTTCCATTGAGATTCCCAGCCATAAAAGTATACAGCGTTTTATGCTGCCCACTTCAGCTCGCACAGGGAGGTGTAAATTGCACTGAATCTGCTCAGCCCAGCGTGCCTTGTGCAGTTTGCCTGCAGGACTTTGTTAGCTTGGGTTGACCTCCTAACAAATAAAGATTGTGGCTGCTTTTCACTGCTGCAGAGTACCCAGTGATCTGGAACAGATTGCCCAGATCATCAGGCTTACAGCAGACATTAGTTTATATCCATGATCTGGGACAGTGAGAGGAAGGAGAGTGCCTGTGTTCAGTGGCAGTGAGGATTTGGGTTGGTCTCCTGGCATCAACCCACTCCTCATAGGGTAAACTATAGGGAAATCACATACAACTGCTCTTTGTGCTCCAGTGGCAGCACTTTTGGTCAAAGATGAGAGGTGCTGTCAAGGAGAATATCACGTCAAAAAAACAATAGCACTTCACGGCTTCAAACCACGACTGGGCAAGAGAACTCTAGGAAGGGGAAGTATGTATCATTCTTATGCCTCCAGCTGAGGTCAAATGGAGTGAAATGACATGAGAAAACACAAAATTCAGGCAACTTCTTTGAACGCCTCTTTCCAGAGCACTGCGGGGGAGAAAGGGTAATTCTGCAGGAGCATAAGGAGTCGTTGTTGTTCCTCTTTTGCATTTTCAGCACAAACAGAAGCCCCTTTCTATGAGGAGTGGTGGTTTCTCCTGGTGATGGCTCTCTCAAGTCTGATCCTGATCCTGTTGGTGGTATTTGCTTTGGTCCTGCATGGCCAGAGCAAGAAGTACAAGAACTGCAGCACAGGTAAGACAGCAGCTCTGCACTGTACACGTGCTCTCAAGATCTTCAGGAATTAGAAATGTCTTCCCTTTGAAATCTTGATTTCACCAGCACGTGCTCTTTTAATAGGTATTTTGCTTGGCAGAAGAGTTGGATATTTTTACTGTTTGATTTGGTAGAAATGGCTTTTGCCCATGGCCTTGCTGGGCAAAGAGTGCCTGAGCCTGCGAGATTTTGGAAGTTAACCACGGGCTTGGACAGAACAGCATCTGGAAGGCCCAGGGGCTGTAACAAAAGCCAAGGCGTCTGGGTCAAATGCTTGGCAGAGGACAACAAAAAATGAATGAGCTGAGACTTCATTTAGATTAGTTGTCATTCCCTGATAGATGGGGAGAGGGTTCTGCTTTCCGTGTCTGTACCCAATGCAAATATCCTATGGCTGTATGTGTGAGGACTACATCATAGCTCCTTGATATTAAATAGAGTGCCCAGCATCTCGCATTCATTCCCTAAGCCAAGCTGCAGTTACGGGTCTGGTGCCAAGGAGCTGGGAGGTGCCTTGGTTTTCCGGGCACTGTGAGGATCAAGATGTGAATTTGCCTTTAGTTACAGTTTTTATCATTCCTTTCTAAAAGGAAAGAGGAACTACCTGCTCTGTAACTGGGAACGTTGAAAGTCCCCTTTTTAAGCACCTGGTTCCAGAGCAGTGAATATTGTTTTTACCTTTTCTTCACCTTATGTGAAAAAGTTGTTCATTTGTGTGTTTCTTTGGTAGCTATCTCCACCTCCAGCAAGAAGTTGCTCTGCTGCTAGAAGGCCTTGCCAAAAAGACCCATTAATGAGTCAGATTGAGTGGATGAGTCTTTATGCTACTCGTTCTAAGGGATTAATGTAATGAAGGAGTCTGGAAAGAGTCTTCCAGGCAGTATTTAGCAATTCAGTCCCAAAGAGAAGATCTTTTCTTTCTTTATAATTCACTGCTAACAAGCGTTAGAAAATCAGATTTTAGTCCCATGGCATATAAGATGTATGAATATCATGGCATTTTACCAAGTTAATACTATTACTTATTTGTATGCATAGCTCATAGAAAATCACTCATCTTCTTAGTTTTGCTCTGTGTTTGGGGCACAGACAAGAAAAGGCACGTCTGACCTGCACTGTCAGGTATCAGTGTTCACACTGAGTCTTAATGTAGCATTGAAATTGAAGTTGAGGATGAAGCACCTGCCTGCTGCAAAGTGGCAATACGCAACTGGTCTTTCTCTGCAGGACACTAGCTGAGCTCACACCTTTGGGATTACAAAGAAGATCATGGGAGAGAATAAGCTCTTGCTATATTTGATCACAGGAACAAACATACCTTGCTGTATTTTCCCTTTTCTGCCAGTCCCTGTCCTTTTCCCCACCTTACATTGTCTGGTGATTTCTCACACCTATATCTTATTCTCATTACAGTTCAACATCTTTTTTTCCATTTGCTGCCCACTAATCTTTTCTCTTGCTTTCCAGATTTTTTTGTTTGTTTCTTTCTTTCTTCTTTTTCTGCCTTTCCTAGTTTTACTTTTGTTTTGCTTCAGTCAGCATTAATGGGATGCATGTCACCTGGTTTAGGACACCTTCAGTGGCCACCTGAAATACTCACCTGGGTTCCATTTGTAGTCAAAAGACAAGAATAAGCACTTGTGGAGCACAGTTCACCTGTGTTATTTTAGATACTTACCATTGAATGAAATGCATTCATCCATGACTCCTTCCCTCCCCTACTTTTACTCCTTCTGCCTGTCTGCACTCCTGATATGCTCCTTTCTTTTACTTTGTACTCGTTTTCCAGTAACAAAGCTAGAGAGATTTTTACAAAATAGCGATATCATAAAACATAATGAAGGGAAAGTTAGCAACTCATTTTTAATCAATCTTAAAGTCATATCTGGGAGGAAAATGCCCTTGTTTCAGCTGAATCTCTCATTGCCTGGCTCCAGGTAAGACCATCTCCAATGTGGAAGAGTCAGTCACCTTGGATAACGGAGGCTTCACTGCTCTAGAGCTCAACAGCAGACACCTAAACATCAAGAGCACATTCTCAAAGAAAAATGGAACCAGGTAAGGAACTGGGAACACTACGCTGCTGGAAATGACTTTTCATTTAGATTCGGGCAGCTGTTAAGTAGGCAATGGAGACACTGTTGTCTGGTGGATCAAAGGAGGTCTTCGTACTAATGCCAAGTCACTGCTCCAGGCTGTGATTCTGATTTCTAAGCGTGATTTTATTGTCTCTAATTGCATCATTTGAGAGAAATGACAATATCCATACACTCACCTGTTATGTTTGCCAGGTCTCCTCCTCGCCCAAGCCCAGGTGGGCTGCACTACTCTGATGAGGATATCTGCAACAAGTACAATGGAGCTGTGCTGACTGAGGGCTTGGGACTCAACGAGAAGCCCTTAGAAATGTCAGAGTCAGAGGTAAGGGTTTGCCTTTGCCTCGCTAAGCGTTGCCCAGTCACTGCACACATTCATTCCCAGGACCAAAGACTTTGAAATCCCACTGCACACCTGCATTGCACTGTTGCCATTATTTGTCTACATCGATATTATCACGAGTTTTCACAGTGCCTTTTTAGGCAGCTGCAGCAAACACTGAGATTTGGAAGTATGTTCTTTAGTGATGAGAACTGCTGCCTGCATTATAATGGGAGTAAGTGGGGAATCGGTAACCTGCCAGGGATCTCATAGCAATTGCAGTGAGAGCCCAGCATTCAGGTTTCCAAACACCCCAGTCTACAGGAGCCTTCTGCTTGCAATGCTTTCAGACTCTTTTCCAAGGAAGGTGGTTGCATGCCAACATTACACATTTGACAGTGCTCTATCTTGTGTCTCACAACTCCTTTAAGAAGAAATAAAGTGGTTACGGTCTGTAAAAGCCCAGCAGTGACCATGGGTGAATAAGTAGACTTCAAGGGACATGCAGACAGGTAAATCTGTCTCTCAAATTGTGTGTTGTCAGCTGAGATCCCGATGAATCTGAGCTGACAGCACAAGAAGCGAGCAGTGGGCCAAACCACTCCAAACCTGACCCTTCCAGCAAGAATAAATCAAGAGCAGCAAGTAGTGAAGGAATATGACAGTTTTCATCTGTAGCTTTTCTGCACCTGCAGCTACAGCTGCTTTTCCTGGCTACCTAGCTCTCACCTCCTGTTAATTACCACGGACAGCCTGCTGCTTTGTGCTGCCCTATCGCCGACCCGGCGTGCCAGGAGCTTCCTTGGCAGAGCTGGAGCTGCTGTCTGCACGGTGCACAAGCGCTACCTCCAGATTAAAGCCGTAGTGCTTTGGTCATGTCACTGTAACAACCCAGCATTAAACCTGTCATTAAAACAGTTTGCTGAGCATGATCGTGAATTTAGCTCTGGCACCTTCTGACATTAATTTCATTGCCCCATGTGGTATTTTCTGGTAATGCGCAAAAGTCTCCTTGCAGGGTGTCATTACTGCCTTCTATATGCACTGTTTATACGACACAGAAGAAAGTGTTGTGTCTTTTTTTTTTTTTTTTTCCTCAGGCTATTATTAATATTATTTATTTACTGTGTATTGCAGTCGAGCCTGAAGGTCTCGATTGAGATTCTAGTGTTTTTGTGACTGTGTCTGCATGTGAGAATGGGAACAAAATATGCCTCTTGTTTTTCCTTGGGGCTTAGATATGCAGCCCTTCTGTATAATGTCTTTGATGCTTGCTTATTTTTGTGGGGAGTGCTTTTAGGCATGAAATGTTAATAGGCTCCCGGTAGAGGTAGCAAGAGGAGATGCTGCCTTTTGATCAGCCTGAAAATGCTGTTTATGTTGGCTGGTACAGACAGGAGATGAGGGCACAGGGGCAGAGGTGGGTATAGATGTTTGACCGCTCTGTTTTCAAATATTCCTGTACCTATTAGCTGTTCCCGTTCATCTTTTCTGCTCTCGGTTTCTGTTCTCAAAGGATATCTTAACAGACAAGCTCTGGTTTTCTGAGAATTTCAGAATCTCCATCGCTTTTAGCAGGCAAGAATGTTTCCTATTAAATGAAGAGTTAAAGATATCTTTTTTTATATAAGAGCTCTACACGTGTTCAGTCTTCTACAGCAAAAGGGATCCTGATGCTATTTTCCTCTAATACATATTTGCGTGGATCTCAAATTCCACTTACTGAGCTGCACATAAGGGCAGGTAAGGCCAAAAACAGCGCTTTTGCTTTCAACCCGTATGTCGTCTCATTGCTTCTTAGTTTTACCCTTGTTGCCTGAAGTGTCAAGATTTTTCTGTGGAAAAGAAGGAAGCTCACTGGCTTCAAGTCTCATGGGCTTTACTGAGCACGAAGAAGCCTGAGAGAAACTCTCAGGTTGACTGACTGCATTTGCAACACAGCTGCCTGGGAGCCTTCCTCCGTGCTCCCTCCTGACGAGGAGAGCAAGAGAGGAACGAAGAGGAAATGTAGCAGACCAAGCAGCACTCCAATATTCATAAATCAAATGGTTAACTCACTCCATGTCATGAAAGCCAAGCACCAGTACCGTTAATGAGGTTAAAGTAGTTTAATTGGCAGGTGTGGAGCAAGAGAGTGCTAAGAGTGTAATTTCTAAATGATTAATAATAATAGGCTTTTAGGTAATGAGTCAAGTGGACCAGGCTCTGGACAGACAATCTGAAGAAATTTGGTGCTCACCATTGTAGGGAAATCTGATGATACATCTGTGATGTCAGCCAGCCAGGGAAGGGGAGTTCTATTGCAGAGTAGGGCAGGGTGTTGTGTATTTGCTTATGCTCACATGTCTTTGTGATATCCCAAAAACTGTTTTCAGGAGGTGATACTCTCACAGATTCTGTGCAGTGTCAGTCCCTGATGAATACTGGAGATGCTCTGGTCTTCCAAGCTGCCTGCTACGGCACAACTGATTTTCCCTTTCTCAGCTCTGTGGGAACATACCATAAATTTCCACTTAACACTTATTGAGGAATATGGCTTAGCTTGTTTCTGATGTTCTCAAGCAATTTTGACAAGTTGGGCAGCAGCTGCAGACGAGACATTCATAAGGAAGGTTCCCATGTCCAGCAAAATGGCTTGCCTACCAGGTTCCCTTGCCTCTTTTACACGTATTTGTTTCATGTCAACCAAGAGAAGCTGCTGCCACCTACATTTTAAGAAATAATTTCAGAAAGCTGTTTCTTATCCATTCGCTTAAAATAATAATAATAATTGGAACTATTTTCGAATTTCCCATTGACTCAGCTAGCCAACTCTGATTGCTGTTTTGCCTCTGAACAGCATTTGTGCATTCTGTGCTATCAATATAATGCTTAAATAGCCTCTCATTTTCTGTATTTATTGTTTCATAGGCATCCCCACACTCTGGTTGACAGCCTCTAATGTCACCATACACCAATCATGCTTCAGCCTATGGAGGTTTCCAAGGAAACAAAGCCACCGTCGCACTGAAGGGCGATGCAGAGTAGGGAAAACTGAAAACAAAGCAAAAAGCCCTGCAGCATTTCTATTTCCTCAGTAGTTTAAAAACACTAGAAAGTAATCCTCTAATATAAGCTGTCTATACTGTCATGCAAAACATTTATTTTTCGACTCCTTGACTTTCATTGGGGCAGGCAGTGATACGGGATCGTAACCTAGAGAATTCCTTGCTGCTAAGGGCAGGTATCAGTATCTTGTTCAGAGCAGACCTTAGAAGATACTTTGGAAACACGGAATAGTTGGTTCTTGCTTATTTTGAAGGAAATACAAAGAAACCACTTTTTATCGAGACCAAAAAACAGGTTATCCTTCCCAGCCATCAGCGCCAACGATGGCGAAAGGCTGAAGTGAGATGAGGCTTTTGCAGCTATATAAGTTTCATGAAAGTCCTTTCTCAAAGGCATTGGTCTTATTTACACTTCATTAGTATTCTCTTTCAGTTGGGATAACAGACTAATTAGGGGACAGATTATCAGCAGGTGGCCTAGTTTGAAAATCTTGGACTTTCTGAACATGGCAAGTCTATTTCAAGTGGCAGCAGCCCATCTAAAAGTGCTCCCAATATTTCTCCTCTTCATTATGTTGACTTCTGGCAGTCTCAAAAGGACTTGGCTTAGGTACAGAAACTGTATTAGTTCTGTGGTAAGTATATTTTTCCTAGCAATGGATAGAAATCAAGTGGCTGCATCACTATTATTGTACCTATCAAGTACTGTGCTCCTTTCCTGGATACATCTCCTTCTCAGCATTTCTTCTTAGACCTCCTGGCCTTTTAACTGCCTTTATGTTTCTTTCCTGTGTCTGTGGGGCCATCAGGAAGACCAGGAAGGAGCCACAGGAAGCGATTTTATATTTTTACTTATGTGTATAACACTGCAACTCAGCTGACATGATCCATCTCTCCAGCAGAGGCTTGTTTCTCTGGAGGAGTGTGTCTGAGGCATTGACTTCGGACTGGAGAAGGAGTAAGAAGATGTGGAAGAGCTGTTGTTGCACTGTGTCTTTGGGGGGGAGCGCATCCATGAGTTTATATCTTTAGGTGATGCCTCACAGCCTTAATGCTGGCATACAGAGCTGCAGCACCACATAGGCTGGTGCAAAGCACAACATCTTGTTTCTTGATAGGAACAGAGGAAACCAGGTCTGCAGGAAAAGTCTGTTGGCTCTGCAGCTGAGGACCTGAGCTGTAGCCTCTCTCTGTCACACTGCCACATCCACCATCAGCAGAAGCGCTTTTGTTGGAGCCCCTTACAAAATAGACAGGGCTGTGCTGGCAGGATGTTTCCTGCAGCAGTGCCAAGACTCTGGAGCTGCTCTCTGTACTCCCTGGCTGCAAAGTGTTCCAAATCTGGGGATATTCCAGGCACGCTGCAAAAACCACCTGTTCAGGAAGGCCTTTGGAGGGAGCCCGGTGTTGTCTTCCCAAGGTTGGCAGCTGGTGCAAAGGAACGTTTTTCCAGGTGATAGATTTGCTGAGTTCCTTCTGGAATAATTGTTAAATGCTGGTGGGGTTTTGTTGTAATATTAATTATGCATCAAGGCACCTGGAGCTTTGCAGTCTTAAAACAATAGAAAGATCCAAAGCATGGTTAACAGAAGGGGAATTTTGCAAAGCTGTTAGCAAACTGCTTTACTCAGAGTTTCAGAAAACTCTGGGAAAAAATTTCTCAGCCCCGTCTATCACTCTCTGTGCTGGAAAACAGGCACGAAATAGTATTGAAGCAGCTATCTAAGCAAAGGAGTGGGATGATGGATGCGGTGCCCTTTTCAAATGATGGTTCGGAAGGCATTTGAAGATTGTTCTTCAGAGGCCATTAGAGGAGGAGAGACTAGTCATGTGGCAGGCAGGATCAAGGAGGGTGTGTGTTTGCTGTGTGGTGTCAGATCAGAACGATACCAAGCTTCTGAAACTAATTGCAGTCACTAGTGGTTGTGAGTTGTGCTTACCCATCTCTCTCTTGTATGTCATAGGCAGCCACCACTTTGATTTTTAATTGCCTTTTAGGTTGGCTATGCAGGCTATCGGGGAGGAAAAAAAGGAATAAAAGCTTTTCCATGCTCGAATGAGAGATTTCAAGAGAAGGCATGAGATATGGCAGTGACTGAGTAAATGTTTGTGTGCGGTATGGGATGTGGCTGCTATTGGTGGGAATGTCAGTGGGAACAGAAGGGAAATGTGCGCTTGGATGCTATGGGCAAGGCTTTGCTGTGGTCTCTGTTCAGAGGAGATCGATGAGCTCTCCATGCTTCCTGCAGCTGTGTCCCAGAAGCAGTGCTCTGGGGGCACAGAGCTGCTCTGATTATAGCCCAGCAGAGCTCCTCAGCTCCAGTGAGGTGCTGGTACTGAGGCTACTGATTGTCCTCTGTACACGTTTTCAGGGGTAAGATCCTGTCTGAGCATGGGCTCGTGTCTGAGCCACGTGATGGAAGCATCCCCTCTTTCCTGGCAGTTCTTTTCCAAATATTGCATTTTTGTTTTCTGCCATCGCTGCTGGTTGTGTGCATTGTTACACTGCTGATAATCAACTGGAAAGTACAAAATAGAGTTGTTTGCCTGAAATAAATTTTGGTTTTGCTTAACTCCCTCCCAATGATATAACTAATTTTCAGTATTTAATGGGGCATGCAAGCCAAACTCCGAGCACTGTGCAGGTGCCCTGACCTGACCAGAATACACAACAGCATGGCAACTGTTGTGCACAAAAGGCGTTCTGTCAGTCCTTGCATCAGAAATAGAGAGATTCTCAATTGCTGTTGCGATTGTGATCACTTTGATTATACCAGAGAGTCATAGAATGGTTGGTTTCCCTACAGTGACTCCACCCTTCTCTGCACCTCCTGTTCAGTTAGGAAGCTGTAGCTCTTGCTGTGGGATTCTGTGCTGAATTAGAAGGGATTTCGTAGAATCATAGCATGGCCTGGGTTGAAAAGGACCACAAGGATCATCCAGTTCCAACCCCCTGCTGTGTGCAGGGTCACCAACCAGCAGACCAGGCTGCCCAGAGCCACATCCAGCCTGGCTTTGAATGCCTCCAGGGATGGGGCATCCACAGCCTCCTTGGGCAACCTGTTCCAGTGCCTCACCACCCTCTGTGTGAAAAGCTTCCTCCTAATATCCAACCTAAACCTTCTCTGTCTCAGCTTAAAACCATTCCCCTTGTCCTTTCTCTGCGTGTCTTATTGAAAGAGATCATCAGGGAATTTTCCCCTAGCAGCAAGGTCTGGCTCAGCCAGAGCACAGCACTCCCCTACAGCCAGCATGTGTTACACTTGGACTACAACCCATCCTACCCTAAAATTATGGCTTTTGTCAGCTGGTGATATTAATCTTCCCTTTAATTTCTTTCAGAACGGACTGAGCTAAATCCTAGATGCTAACAGCTGATTTTTTTTCCCTTATACTCCAGGCCACCGACTCAGATTATGAAGACGAGCTGCCAAAGCATTCTTTTGTGAACCATTACATGAGCGATCCCACGTACTACAACTCCTGGAAGCGGCAGCAGAAAGGGGTGAAGCACCCAACATCCTACAGATACGAGGAGTGCTCCGCCAGCGAGACAGAACCCTATTTCCAGACTGTCATCACGACACAGAGCTCAGGAGGGGTGTACACCCCAACGGGACAGCCTGCACCCGGCTCCCGGACTCCAGTGACAGGCTTCTCCTCCTTCGTCTGACACGGGGTGGGAGGGAAGAGCCCGGCCGCGATGCCGGCACTGCTCGGGGTCACCCACAGCAGTGACCAGCGGCGAACTGTGGGCAGCTTCTCTATCAGGGTAGAGCGGATGGGAACACGGATGAGGCTGATCTGGTTTTGTTTTTTATTTGGTTTTTCAGTTTGTTTTGGGTTTGGGGTTTTTTTTGTTGTTGTTGTTGGTTTTTTTGTTTTGTTTTGTTTTGTTTTCCTGAAGACAATCAATTCTCAAAACACGGAGCTGAACTAGCCGAACCTTTGCTTAAAAAAAATAAAGGGGTGGGGGGAGGGGAGGGGGGGGAAGGAATTCTGCAAAGTGATGATTTTAACCACTTGTGAATAGTTGGGGTTTTTTAACCACTTTTTTGTAACACTGCTTCAGGAAGCAGCTCCCGTGCCCTCTCTTCCCTCTTGCTTTCTCTCCCCTCTTCCTATCCCCCCCCGCCCCCATTTCCAAACAAGGAGGTGAATTCCCTAGATGCAATGAGAGACTTTGTGATGTGATTCGAAGAGAAAACATAAAACCTCCCAGGCTCCTTTTTTTTTTTTTTTTTTTTTTCTTTTTCATTTCCTTCTGCCATCAGGGTCAAGAAGTTAAAAACAAGAAGGGACAAACTTTTACATGAAAAGCAGACACCTCCTCTCTCCTCTCCTCTTCGTTGCTCCCCACGTTAGGAGCACTGGCTGATTCACTTAGGCTCAGATGTGTCACAGTGGCTGCTCTCAGCTCACTACTGGAGTTCATATGCTGAATTGCTGACCTGCTTTCCCTTCTTTTTCAAATGGGACCTGCAGGAATCTTTAAATATTCCAACTCCAGGGCCTTTAGAAGAGCGGATGTATCAAAAGAGCTCTGTAGGCAGCAATGGGTGAGACAAATCGGAAGAATTCGGATGCAAGGTCAGTTTATTTTTGGTGTGGCTCTAATTCTCCCTTGTGGACTGCATGTGCCGTTTGAGTTGTTCATTTTCGAAAGTCAAAGGACAAAATCCAGCAAGCCAGAGGAATCTTTCAATTAATTGCAGTGACAAGCGAGAGAGTCTGCTAATTGATGAGGGTTTTGATCATGAAAGTTATCCTGCCCTGTCAGTAGAAATAGAGCATTCTTTCTTGCCCAGACTCTGCAGTGCTGCTTACTGGTCTGTAAAAAAAAATACGTGGTAGTTGGGTTTGTTTGATTTTATTTTTTTAGTACAAAGACACATCACATGGATTGGGTGAGTTTTGGTGTCCGCAGGTGCCTTTTATTGATTCTTCACCTTCATATCTAGGAGATGCAACAAAGTGTCTCCAAATAAAGCTGATGAGGTTTTCAAGTGTTAGGGTTGTGAATTATCTTGTGCACATTTATCGGCTGCTTTGTGTGCGTGAATCTACAGCCTTTGAAAAGGAGAGAGGACTTTTTGTTTATTTTTCATCCTTTTGTACAGCTCCCCTTTTGTTTTCTTTGTTTCTACCTTTTTCCCTGAGTCTGTTTAGCAGCACGTTGTTTGCTCACAAGGAAACTGTCAGGGCTTTAAAGGAACTGAGTCCAGCCCTTGGATCTAGCAGCATTCCTGGATCACTGCACTTTTTACCACAAGAGTTTGAAAGGCAGATTTGAAAGGAGGCACAACCTTGCCACTCCAGCACCTGGCATTCCCACCCAGGTGGATGGAGGTCAGCCAGGAGAACTGGCATCCTGCTGCTTGCTCATGTCCCATCAGGGCACGTGTGGGCACTGTTCCTACTGCAAATTGTCCCTGGAGAGAGGAAAATTGTCCTCTGTAGGGACATGCAGGACAGCAGTGGCACTGGATGACAATGGCTTAAAGGCAGGTTGTTGAAACCAACCTAATGTTGATTACAGAGCCTGCCTGTCCGTGCTCTTAGGGCTGGTTAGAAGCTGCTTGGTATCATCTCACCTGAACAGGTGAGGTCCCAGCAGTCACCTTTCTGTGCCTCTCAGGCAGAGCAAACCAGCTTAGAACTGCCTGCGCTCTTTGGCACTGCCTCTGAGCCCTGCTGCTCTTGGTGCGTACGGATTCTGGATAGCACTGACACCAGATTGTTGTTCTTCTCCAAAGGCTCCAGAAAGAAAGAATTCGAAACCAAAAACTCCATCGGATGTGTTCAAGGGCTTTTGAGTTTGGGATAATGATGAGTTTGGGATCGTTAAATCACAAGGGACTTGTAAAGGCACCTACTTGAGCCAAAACCCTGTGAGCCATCCCCCTCTCCAGACCTGGGCAGGACACGTGTGGGATAGAGGAGAGGCTCCAAAGGAGGTTACTTGAGCTGATGGTGAAGAGGAATGCAAAACAAACAAGAAAAACCACTGCCTTCTCTGCACTTTGACTGTTCTCTTAAGCCATACGGACTTTGCTTTAATTACTGAACTGACAACGAATTGTTTGCAGTCTGCATTTTTTTGGTTTCTTAGGTAAATCCACCTGTGTGACTTTCCATTTAGTTTTCTTTTTCCATGCATCAGATTACTTATTTTAAACCTCTTATTATACATACATGGGACACAAAGATGCTATTGCTGTTGGAGTGCTAAATGGGTTCATCCAACAGCTCAGAGAGGCAGTGCTATGGGAGTCTTTCAAGGATCACTGAGGGATTCATGGATACAGGTTAGAACAAAATAGATCACATATTGAAGATCTTGCTCCAAAGGACAGCGTGGGGTGAGTAGCTTCATTTCTCCTGAATATTGCTGGATCTAAACTGCTGTAAGGTGCAATTATTCCCTGGGACTGTTCCGATACCACATTGAGTAAAAAGGCAAGAAAACCACAGGGAATGAAGAAAATGGAATCTGCGGTCACAGTTGCACTGAAGGAAGACATGGGGAGCAGCACAATCTGTATAAAGCAAGAAGAAATGATCCCTTTTTTCTCAGTGCCATCTGCAACTGAAATGCTCGAGCTGTCTGGGGTCCTGCACGGCCCTTTTCTTCTGACTGCCACCAAAATAAAAGGTTAGGAGTGATGCCTGGAGGTCCTGCTGATCTGAGCAAAACCATCTCTGTTCCATTCCAGATCATTATTACTCTCGATGTTGTTTTGTTTAGCAGTTGGCTTTTCTTACTTACGGGTTTATTTTATTTAGGCTTTCAGTGTGGACATGCACTGCCCTGCTCACTCCTCAAATGAGAACAGGATATGAGTTCTCCTGCCCAGTTCACTTATAGCTACATGCATGATGCCTGTGCCTTCTTGCTCACATGCTGTATTGCAAAATGTGACAAATAGGTAGGTTTTATTTACTTCTGATACCAGGTAAATTGTTCCATCTAGAAGGAAACACTCCATCAGTTAGCAAGAAAGCTCTCTCTTATAGCTGTAATCTTAGGGAATTACAGCTTTGAAATACGACTTTTAAACATTAGCTGTCATTTTACAGTAACTTCACCCATCAAATCCACTTCTGTTTCCTTCTTCTTGTTTAGAACCATCTTGAAAAATGAAGACTTATATGTAAAACTCCTTGTTAGGGCATTTTATTTGTATTTATTTATTTTCTCTGCCTTGTTTCTCAGGTCTCTGGGTGACTGTTATTAAGAAATAAAAGCAACGTTACGAAATGACCGAGGGAGACGTTTCAGGGAACAGCTTAACAGGAGCTCATTTTTCATGCGGTAGCCATGGGAATACCCCATTTCATGCAGAAGAGTGCCATGTCACACACTGTGTCCCCCAGCACAGGTTGCTCCCTCAGGTGGAATATTTTCCATTCCCACCTCTTAACCTCATTTTGGTGCATGGCTGGTGCTGCTGGGTGGGAGCAGCAGCGGTGAGAAGGGACAGGAGAGGGCACTCTTCTGCTTCCATTGGGGACAGCCTCTTCTTCCCCACCCTGGGAGTCAGCAGCTGGAAAATCCCTTGTGGGGAGAAGTGAGATCGTGTTGGTCAAAGCCTTTCATAGGCAACTGCTGAAGGAATCACCCTGTGCCAAGTGATCCCAATATTGGAGGCAGTTAGCACTAAAAAGAAAGGGAGGGAAAAAGGGAGAGAGGGGGAAAAAAAAAAAACCTAATCCATTAACCCCAAAGTAATTTTTTTTCTCCTCATTTGGAATGCTAAAACCAGTGATGCTTTGCAGATGGACTGAGATCTCATTTCTTCTGCTTATATCCAAGCCTCTGCCAGAAGCTGCTGTAGCAATATTTTAGAATAAATATCCAAGCCTGTCTTGAAAGGGGGGATACATTTATTATCTTTGTCATTGCTCTCCTCAAGAAATCCATCGGGTCATCCAAAGATTATCCAATCTGCTCTCCAAAAAGGGAGGGTACAAAGCAGTTCATGCAGACAGAGCACCGGTGTCTTCTCCCACTTGCAGTTTTCAGACTAAACAGGGCAATCCTTTTAGAGAAAGAATTTGTCAGGAAATTTTAAAATAGAAGAACACTGACTTTTGGCATGGCCACTATAAATCAGCCATCCTAGAAACCTGAGACATAAGAGAGAACACGATCCCAAAACATCCTGTCTTTGGCAGTTTCCTTTCTCAATAGTAGCCGAAAGGGCACATGCAGTGAGGGATTCTATTTGGAGAGCAAAAGCCATCACAGAACAACTGCTAGACAGGCAAGTTGTATTGCAGACCAGTCGTTCAATCTGGAGTTCCTGCTGTTTCTTAGATCAGCATGGGTGGAGTCCATACAGCATCGTGGCACTAGGAGAGGTCATGTGGGGAGAGGTTTGTTGCTGTGGAGCTTACACAGAGGCCGCACGCGTGACAACATGGTTGTACAGTTTTCACTGGAACCTTAAGGGAAGCCACTCTTCAATTAGGAGCACATAAACCCCAAGACTAAACATGTTGGGTTGGGGTTGAGCCTCTAATGGCTTTACCTGACAGATCCCTTCATTTCCTCATATTTTTGTACTCCTTTTCTTCCCCCCTGCATCTCAGACCCAGCCCTCCCAGACAAAGTTGGCTTGCACTTTGTGAAGGTGTGAAGCTTGCCACCCACTGTAGTAGAGCCAGCACTGATAAGCACACGTGTGACACATGGGACAGGTGAGATGTGTTTGAACAAGAGGTGAGATTCCTTTGTGACTTGAGATTCAGGCATTGACTCAGAACTTTCATCTTCTCAAAGCTGCCACCTGCCCTTTTTAAATGGCCTTGGAGCCTCAAGACTTGACAGGAAAATCATTATTTCTGTTGATTACTGTTTGATCACTGTGCACTTTCCTGGGGCTTGAATCACTGGATATAGAGACTGGCACGAGGTCACAGAGCTTTATATCAAAGTGTTTTCCCATCGATGTCCAATTCTTTACATCTGGAAGGGACACCTTTCTGCTTGTCAGCAGACATGGTGATGTCCTGCAGGTGGGACCTGGGATGTGGCATCCACGCTCCCCGGTGGTGATGCTGAGCCCATGGCAGCAGTAGCAGGTTGCTTTGCCACTCTTGGGATGGGATCCATCCTCTGACGTGGTTCCTGCTGCCAGCTCAGGGGTAGGACCACCTTACACAGCTGTTTCGGAGTTACCCTTTAGTGTACTGTGGTTATCGGGTCAATTGCTTTCACTTCAGTGTCTCCTTGGGGATTTGCCCTGGATTTTCGTTCCACGCCTCTCGTTAAGCCTCACCTTCACCACTCCACTATTTTATATGAGAAAGTTACTTCTTCTTTTGCAAAATTGCTTCTAATTAAAAGAACCCTTTTGGAATTCGTGTGTCTTTGGTACTTTTATTGAGGGGTGGGGTGAGGGGTGGAGGGGGGAGAAAATGTTTTCAAGCCACTTCAGTTATTTTTGGCTAGAAGAAATGGTTTGGTACCTTGCCAGAGTGCTCACGATTTAACAGCTCAGGACAGTGAAAATGTAACACAGGCTGAAATTCCACGCTGTTAGTTCTGGGCTATAAAATCTTATAATCCCCCGCTGCTTTTCAGCTCAAATGAAGCTCTCAAATCGTTTACACCCAAAATTTGGTCAGCCTGAAATTTGTGGTGTTCAGTGGTGATAAACTTCCTCCCGGATGAGCTGAAACCCATCGGGGCTGCTGGTTTGTGTGCTTTGGTTGTCCCTGCAGGGTGGTAGCAGCCATTATTCGGGTCCCACAGGAGTGCTGATGGCAGTGGGCTGGATCCTACCTCATGTAAACCCATGCAGTCATTACCATGGGGATGCGACTGTGGCTTTTCCCTAGCAGGGAAGTAAACCACATGAGGGCAGGTTTGCTGCAGCCCTGCTGGGAGAGGTGAGAGGTGGGAAATCACTGTTTTCCAAGGGCTGGGAGTCAAACCGCTAAGGAAAGAACTCTTGTTTTCCTGCTCCTGAAAGGGTTATTGTAAACAATGCAGTGTTAGATAAATACAGGCACCCTTCTGACTGTAGCTTGTAATAACTTAGAGGTATCAACATACCCATTTTGAAGATGAAAATCCTCGCACTGTAGAATTTTGTGAACAAGACATTATTCTGCAAAATTGCCAGAACACACAGCAGTATTTTTTTTGAGGTCATTCAGCCCCAAAGTGCATCGTCCTCCACTTCCAGCCCTCGCTCTGCTCGGGACACGTTTCCTCTGCACGTGTTTTTATGGTTAGGAATGGAGCACGGACATAAACACTGGAGTGGATGGGAAATCTGCCATGGCATTTGTAGCCTAAACAATACCAGAGCACACAGATTGGCTTCCTGCCCTGCCTTGAGCAGCACAGGCAATGGCTCGACTGAATCAAGCAATCAGGGCTTTCACTGCTGACCCTTTTCCTGCTATTTGTCTCATTTGTTTCCTCTTCTTCCTCTTGTGTTTTTGCTCTAGGGTTATTTATTTTTCTCCTTGCTCCTTTTGTTTTCATTTTGTAAGCCTGCCTCTCAGTTTTATATATATATATATATTTTTTTTTCCCTCCTCCTCTTGCTTTGACAATCATTTTCATTCTGAACCACAAAATCAAAAGGAACTTTATCTGAACACATTTTTCTTCATTATTTGCGCACATCTGCCGTGCCTTAAGAAAGGGAGTCCTGCTTTGCTGTATTGTTTCCTTGGAAATACAGGATGTATCCCTCTGAGCCCAAGCAGTGTGGTCACTGAAGCTTTGGTCTGACCTCCCAGGCCCATGGAGACCTTTGTTAGGTAAAGATCCTCATTAGGTAGAGACCCTCATTAGGTAGAGACCTTTGTTAGGTAGGCAACTGGCATGTTTACCACTATTGGTTTTCTAGCTAGGGTAAGATTAAGTCATGAGACTGATGATATGAAGTCATTCTGCAGCATTTTTACAGACAAGCATCTCAACTGCCAACAGGGCTGATGAAGTCATCTGCAAATTCAGAGAATCTGTCCCTATATATGGAAAAAACCCTACAGTTATCAGCACGTGGTAGAGGAGGAAGCAACGCACGCCCATGGAGTCATTGAAAGGCATTGCTCTGCGTTGTGCAACTTTCAGAGGCTGAGGTCAGCGGTTGCAGCACTGCCTCTTTTCGAGGAAAGCAGCCATGCAGTGGCTGAATCATGGCCTTGCTGTTCCTCCTCCCTCCTTGATAACACGGGACCGTGCCAACGCTCACTTTGTGCACCGAACAGAATGCACACATAAGGCTGAAGGGCAGTCCTGGAAAAGGGATGCGTAGTGCAGCCCGGGGCCTCGTGCCAGGAGCCATAAAGCACCATACAAACACAGGTAACCTCACCACAGCCCGGTCAGGCTGGAAAGATAAATATTCCTTTCTTTTTAGCAGGAGAAATTTGAGGCCCAGATGAGCTTTGCCTATGGGACCATGCAGTAGTTTGTGTGCCCAAGTGGCCTCAATTGCAGACGTCCTCGGTGCAGGGCAAAGAAAACACATCTTTCTTGCAAAGCAGCAGGACAGGTTATTTTTGGGTCTCTATAAATTGTCTCTGTTCTCCAGTGCTATTGCTCATACCATACCAGGGGAACACGACTGACCTAATTAGAGTCTCATTCCAACAGAACAAGACTCAACTGGTAAATAAAAACTTTAAACAAAAAAAAATCTTGGGTTCTTTTTGTGTACGTACAAGCTGATCTGCTTGGGATGAACAGCATGGAGCTGGGAGGAGCAGGGCAAGTAGAGTCACCAGGGAAAATGAACTATGGAAACTGAAAACAGGGCAAATTTGTGGGATAGTAACTGAATCATGCAGGAGACCTTCTCCTCTGGGACAAAACCTTGTGTAACCTGATGGGAATTAGGAAATATTTTATCACCCACAACAGAGGAGACAAGGAAAGGAAGGATTCAGCATTTCAATCCTCCATCCCACAGAACCCTCCCAGGCAGACAGGTGAAGGCACTGCCATTGACCCGCACCACAGGAACAAGGGACGAGGTGAGGAGATGCCTCAGTTGCACAAAGCAGGTAAGGGTTAACCCAGCTAGCCAGGCTGCTCCAGCCCTTCCTGTTGGGTTTCTTGGTAGGGATCCTGCTCAAACATGTTTCCAGTGGCTCACATCCAGTACTCACTGATAAGGAGCCAGTGACAGTGAATGAACCATGAGGCAGACAGCTCCAGCACACTCACAGTGTCTGTGCACAGCATGTGCTGCAGGAAAAGCCACCCATGAGCTACAGGAAAATGCACAGCAGCATTTCATGGCTGTCCCCATTCCACCCCTCCTTAAGAGCAATTAACACAGCACAAGCACAACTGGGCTGAACCACCTGCAGGAGCCCCACTGCTCCCACACCAGGAGAAAGGTGCTCTCAGGACATTTTCCCCTTTCACTACCTTTTCTCCTGCAGAAAACTGCACCTTCAGCAGTTTTAAGCATAAAAACCACAGGGCTGGGCACAGTAATGACCCTTCAGTAAAAGGAGAAACCCTACCCTAGGTTTAAAGTTTGAGCCGGGGAGTAAACAGGACTCCTCCTTCTGCATCACATGAGCACAGTCACAGCTGCAAGTGAGATAAAACAGCTCATATAGTGAGGCTAAGCTGCGTGGGAGCAGTGCTGGCAGGCTGTGAGTGCAATGGGGTTCCTTCCAGACCTTTCCCCCATCACTTGGTTGCTCCTCGTCACTTTCCTGAGCCTTCTGGTGCTGTAAGTAGCAGCTGGTGGACGAGCACCCTGGTACAAAGTACATTCACAAGTGCTAGAAGCCATTTTGGGGTGTTCCTGCTTTGTTTGCAAGGCTGATAAGCAGGGGTGGGGGGAAGAGAAGGGAATCATGGCCTGGGGCAGCCAGCTGAGAGCGTTGGCTGCCTGCAGAAACCTCCCACTGTCCTGGTGTTAGTGGGAAGGGATGGGGCTTGGGGAGGGTGTAAAGAGAAATTTCTAGGGTTTGGAGTGTTTTGTTTTGTTTGCTTTGTTGCATGGATCCAGAAGCAGGAGCAGCTTTGTTTTTGCTGCAGCAAACTGCCTGGTCGCCTGTGTCAGTCACAGGAGCTATAGTAAACTACTCAGGTGCATCCCAGGTGGTCCTGAGGCCCTTGTAGAAGGAGAGCAGGTCTGTTGCTACACAGCCATCACTTCAGCCTTTCCTGTGTGGCAGGAAGCAGCTATCTAACCTACACTCAGCATGAAGAACCTTCTTTTCTCGTTGCATAAATGCATCTCACACCCTGGCTTTGCTCTGCAGCTATGGGATATGGCCCTACCAGACCTTCAAGAAGCTGGGCATTCCCGGCCCGAGGCCTGTGCCGTTTTTGGGAACATTCCTGAGGTACCGAGAGGTGAGTATGGTCAGCAGCTGCTCCAGGTCTGCCTTAGGTTCTCACTGCTGGTGCTGCTTTTCCTGTATTTAAGACATCTATTCCCTCTGTCCTTGATTCCTGGATGCTTGCAATGGCACAGTCATTAAGGCTGGAAAAGACCACTGAGGTCATCCAGTCCAACGCTTTCAGATAGGAAGCTCTACAAGAGCGTACAGAGAAATAAAAAACACCTTTAGGTTCTGGCTGAGGAGCGTCTTTCTATCCCTTCACAGTTTAAGCTATCAGCTTTCTCTGAGATTTCTAGCCACAACCCAGCAGCTGAAGAGCTGTTGGAAACAAAGGAAGTGTCCTCCAGGTACCCAGGGCTGCTGCTTCCTGAGCAGTGTGTGCTGCTTTGTGCTTTGGGCCAGTCCTCAGCAATCCCTGCCCAGCCACTCTCTGTTCCACAATCTCAAAACACCAGTGAACAGACTTCTGTACAACACTGTAGCATTTCCCAGTTAGCAAACCTTACCAAATAACAAGGTGTTAGCCAGTTCCAGATAACTGCCTGCAAATGCAGGACAAAATGTATGAGCTGCAGCTTCTGTGAAAGAAATATTTTACCTTTTGTTTGCTAGGCTTACAGCATGGCATGTGCTGACTGGTTTAGGTGATGCATGGCATTATGTGTTCCATAAGTTTCATCCTGCCATCTCTATATTATGTTTTCAGTGGCTGGTGGCAGTTGGAAGGGCAGTTCTCTTTCTCTGCTCTTTATTCCCTTCAGTGCCAATGTCCCTCGGTGTCTGTGTGTCTCCCTGGCATCTGCCTTTCTGTCTTTCACTCTCAAACTGTTCGTTTTTTGTCTCCTCTTTTGCAGGGGGTCCTGAATTTTGATCAGATGTGCTTTGAAAAATACGGTAAAATCTGGGGGTGAGTTACCATCCGCAGAGCAAAATTCCCTGCAAATCTTCTGTTTGGGGTGCTCCTCTGTCCCAAAATAGAACATTGCCAACGTGTCCCAGCGCTTTAATGCCAGCAATGACAAGCTGGGGCATGGGGAAAATCCAGGATCACCCCTGGAAATGTCTGCATCCATCTTTGCAGGGCTCTCTCCTACTGGGATTTCAGTACAGTGCAGGGTTGGGATGATTGCAGCCAGTTCTGGGGACTTAAGCCTGTATAAGCTTTGAGAATAATCTTTTTTTTTTTTTCTTCCTACTTCGGGATCATTCAGAACTCACTGTAGTGGAGTTAGTGACCTCAGGGCCAGGGATCTCCCCATCCTCTAACACCCAGCACATCAATGCAGCCGTGCCTTTATCTCTCAGCTCCAGATGCATTAGTGCAGGAAGGCACCAATCACTTCCCAACCATGCAGCCTGCCCAGAAAACTCTGCTGCTGGTGTCAAACTGAGCCTCGAGCCTTTGAAGCCACTCTTCTGTCTGTCTGGAGCAGAAAGCGAGCTGCAGGCTGCCGCAGTGCGTTTCATCCTGCTCCCTCTTCTCCCAGCACCAGGGCATGAGCTCCCTTTCAGCCTTCTCTCCCTGCTCTGCCCTGGTTCTGTGCAGGCAGGCACAGAGCTCTCAGCATGCTTCTCTTGGGAACCTCTCAAACCCAAGCCAAGGCATTGCACAAAATCCATAGGAGCTTTATGAAAGCCTAGCACATTTTTTTTTTGGAAAGATGAAATGTTCTCAAGCCTCTTGAAGATTGCAGCTTCCCTCAGCCGTGACTCGAGGCTCCTGCCATTCGGCTTTCAAGTTTTTGATTGGAAAATAGAAAAAACAGATGAGTTTTTCCCCCTCTCATTGCCTCGTAGGCCATGCAGGGAGATCTTTTTCCCCCACAGGTAGGCCATTCGGGGGGGTTTATTGACTCCAGCCACCAGTTGCTAAAGCTGCCTTTTATCTGAACACACACTGCTATGAAAATCCTTCTGTAACAGCACAGTCGATGGTTAGAAATGCTCATGCTGTCTGTGTTTGGCAGTGTCCTTTTTTCCCTCATCTCCTGTTTTACTGCATAATAAAACTGTTTCTCATCCCCTTGGCTGCTTTGTCAGAGGGGACGCAGCTGCGTGGACCCTGCAGGCTGCAGTGGTCCCTGCACAGAGCAAGCAGACTGCTTCTGCTCTGCGTGACCACGAGCAATGCACTGACCATGACTTTCTCTTGGCTTAGGATTTTTGACGGCAGGCAGCCCATAATGGCTATTCTGGACCCCGCCCTCATCAAAACCATCTTGGTGAAGGAGTGCTATAGTACTTTTACCAATCGCAGGGTGGGTATCCGTGCTTCCCTCTCTGGTGCAGAGAGCATGCACCAAGGAATGAGAAGTTTCTTCTGCTTCTGAGTCTCTTTGGGCCCTTCAGCAAGCAGCTGCTCTCTGTCATGCCCTGATTTATTGACAGTATTGCCAATGAAACTCTGCTGGAGCAGTGGGGAGGCCAGTCTGGCTGGAACATCACCCTGGCTTTGCAGTGGAATTGATGTCCTGTCCACATCTTACACTTTCATTTCCATTTCTGTTTGCTGGTAGAGGTAGAGCTGCTATGAATTCAGGGGCCAAGTCAACACTCTATTGTTGTTAGTTGTGGTGGGTTTTTTTGCTTTTTTTGTTGTTTTTTTTTTTTCACTGCTATATCATTAAAGAGATCTGGAAACCTTCACCCGTTGCCCTGCATAACCATGTCCCTTTTGCTGTAAAATTTTCCCTGTCCAGGTCTTTGGTCTGAGTGGGAGACTGCAGTCAGCTGTTAGTATGGCTATGGATGACCAGTGGAAAAGGATTCGCACTGTGTTGTCCCCAACATTCACCAGTGGGAAGCTGAAAGAGGTAAAAAGCACTGACTGAGGTTGGAAGTAATGCCTTCCCCATGTCCTCCTCCTCTCTCCTCCAGAAGCCATAGACTTGGTCACTGTGGCCTGGCAAGTTGCAGGTGGCTGAGCTGAGTTGACCAACCTTGCTTAGAGGGTGTGAAAGAGTCAATTTCTTCTGCTTTGTTTTGCATTTCAGATGTTCCCTATCATTGAGAGCTATGGTGAAAAATTAGTGAAAAACATTGAGAAGAAAGTGGCTAATGAAGAGCTCCTGGACATGAAGAGGTAAGTAACTGTGTGGGGAGGATGCAAAAGAGTCTGTACTCAATGTGGTGATGGGGCCATTTGGAGAGCCCACGTCCATGCTGCAGCCATGTCCTTTTGTGGGCTATGTCTGCTCTGCACTGCCCAGTCTGGTTAACTGTGCTCTGTACCATAGCTCTTGTTACTGGGGAGATTTTTGAAGGAGTTCAGCCCACTCCAGAAGTCCTGCAAGTCATAGATGTGGATCTTGTTGACATTTTCACAATCTCTTTTTACCGATGAGAATCAGGATGCTATCTTTGTTAGCCTGCACCACAGTTCAGTGCTTTCCAACGATAGCCTAGGTTTTTTACACTGAGGAAAAATCATGAGGATGAATGCGAATGGGGAAACTCAGGCAAATATAGTGTTGGTTACAATCAAATCAGGGCAGGAGCTGCTGTGTTAGGAGTCTGCACTGAGTCCTTGGTTAAAAGAGTTTCCCTCTCTGGGATTTCTCCTAGACTGGCTGTTATTCACCGCTCTGGTTGGGCTCGTCCCATTCACTCTCTTTTCTTCTCTACTCAGCATTTTTGGAGCCTACAGCATGGATGTGGTGGCCAGCACTTCTTTCAGCGTGGATATTGACTCCATGAGCAAACCCAATGACCCCTTTGTCACCAACATTAAGAAATTTCTCAAATTCACTTTCCTAAACCCGTTACTGATGTTCATAGGTATGACACTCCTCATCTTATAAAGCCATGAATTGGTCACGTGTGGTGATCACCTGCATTTCCTTTTAGCTCCCTTATCTCAGCGTCAAGTTTGCTATCTGGGGGGAGCACTTTGCAGAATCAGATTCACCCCAGCGGGTCTGTAGACATATTTCCCCAGGGAAATTACAGTCAAGTTTTGTGCAGCTCTTGTGGATCTTTGCTGCAGCCTCATACGTGCAGAGATCCTGTTTGCCACGAAGAACTTCTGCTTCATACCACAGAGAGCTGCATTCAGGGCAGAACTGAGGGCAGATCATGATATGAAATCAGGAGACTGAAAGAGCGGAAGGCAATGAAAAGCAATTTGTTGGGTAAAAGTGTAGATTTGTCCCACTTCTTTCTATGCCAGTTTTGAGTTTAGGGGGCCTAGCTCTAAATCTGTGTTGTTCTTCTCTCACCTTTTAGTGCTGTTCCCCTTCATGATCCCAGTGCTGGAAAAGATGAATGTGACGCTGTTATCTAACGAAGTCATGGACTTCTTCGATGTCGTCTTCATGAAAATGAAGAAGGAACGGGAAAAAGGATACCACATGGTGAGTCCAACCCGGGTGGCCTTTTCTCTTCATTGTGCTGTTCTGAGCACAGGTGGAACCTGGTCATGTCTTCAGAAGTGGATTTATTTCCTTCTCTCTGTAATAGCTCCCAGCTCATTAAATGTGGGGAGGGCCAGAAGCATGCCCTACCTGGGCTTCCACATGGGGAAAGTCAATGCAATCATCTGATCTGAATCTCCAATTGCTCTGAAGTTGTGGGGCTGGGTGCGGCAGGCCCCTCAGCATAGAGCTTGCACTGGACAAGATTTGTTTCCTCCCACCCCCATCTTCTCTGACTGCCTCTGTTCCTCCCCAGAACCGAGTGGACTTCCTGCAGCTGATGATTGACTCACAGAACTCACAGGATGGCTCCAAGTTTGCTGGGGAGAAGGACTCATACAAATGTATGTCTTGAGATATGTCCTCCTCTCAGCAAAGAGCAGGTGGTTCTTCTAGTTAAAGAGAGGATGTGGGAGAAGACTGTAGTCTTTTACTCCACGGGGACCTCAAGGTCTCAGTAGCAGGGTCATAATAATGCTTATCGCATATCGATATTTATTATATCTAATTTCACAGGATAAATCCCGAGGGTTGTTTATCCAACAGAGAGCAGAGTCCTCTCTGAAGGCCAGTGATGTTGGCTGTGCTTTGTAAAGCACACAAAGCCCATATGCTGTATGCACCTTGCTCATCTGCAAGCTCACCTCTGTTGCTCATCCTAGGTAAACTGTTGGATTCAGAAAGTAATGGATCAGCCAAGGCAAAGCCCAGTTCATCAGCATCTATCAAGGCAGGAAGCTTGTTAACTTGTGATCTGCAAGGACAGGATATTTGGATGTTGCCCCACACTGCAGCCTGCATCCTGGCTGCAGTACCAGTGTGGAATTGTGTACCATCTTTATTACCACTGCCACAGGGCTACTGATCCCTCAGCAGCATCTGGCTGAACTCGGAGCCCAGAGGAGTTGCTTGGCATCTCCTCACCTCTAATTTTTCCTGGCACATGCTCATATTTTATTTTTTGCCCAGGAAGCAGACTTCAAGGAGATAACAGATTTTCTAAATGAAGATCAGGCAGTGCTGAGCTTCACCAGTTTAATTCTGCTCTCAAAGACAGCAAAGTAACACTGCCAACCTTGACAGCGGTTTTCTGGCTACGCACCAGTGCCAGACCACTGAGTGTGTTGCCAGAGGCTGCCAGACCATGTCAGCTGGACAGGTCCTCTATCAGGTGTTAGGTAGTTATCAACAGCATTACCTGAATGACAAGTGGGATCTTGGATTCCTGAGGGTTAATCACTTTTGTGCTGTAGATTTCAGCTTCTTACACGTCTTTGTGCCTCTTCTCAGCATTAAGTGATGAGGAGATTCTGGCCCAGGCTCTTATCTTTGTCTTTGCTGGTTATGAAACCACCAGCTCCACCCTCAGCTACATCTCCTATCACCTGGCCATACACCCTGATGTGCAGAAGCGACTCCAGGATGAGATCGATGCAAACTTGCCCAACAAGGTAAAGGAGAGTGGTGAGATGCAGGTGGGAATGACCCGGCACCTTGGAAACCCTGCAGGGCTGAAGCCCCATGTTTGCAGCCATTTTGCAAGCCTTCCTCTCTCCCCACATCCCCAGGCTGCTCTTACGTACAACGCAGTCATGCAGATGGAGTACCTGGACATGGTGGTGAATGAATCCCTGCGGCTGTACCCTGCTGGGGGGCGGATTGATCGGGTCTGCAAGAAGACAGTGGAGTTCAATGGGGTGACCATCCCAGAGGGCATGGTGGTCATGATCCCAATCTACGTGCTTCACCATGACCCGGCGTACTGGCCCAAGCCAGAGGAGTTCAGGCCTGAGAGGTGAGGACCAGGTGGGGAACAGCTGCACGTTTAACATGATTCCTGGCAGGGGACATGGCAGAGAAAGCGGGGAATGCGTGATTATAACATTTAAATTAGGCATTTATCAATGTCTGACATCTAGTCCCAGCATTACCGTGAGAGGAGTTTTATGATCTACATCCATAAACTGTGCATGGAATTTAATTAACTGCATTGAAGGAAGCGACAGTGAGAGCAGCTCCCAGCAGCTGTAACGTTGAGGGGTTTATGGGCAGATATTAAAACGAGAGCCATTGGGTGACTGGCACAACGCCATGCAAATCAGCGACGGAAGGGCAAAGATGGGTAGGAGATAAAACTTAATTTTTCAACTCCGGTTATGAAACAATCTTTGTTTAGAAGGCTCTGTTAGCCCCTGAAAAATGAGGCAACAGCCCAAGGCAGACTTGGGACATCTTCAGCTGGCCAAGAAGATGTTGAGGGCTGGCCCAGAAGTCTGTGCCCTTGATGCTAACTCCAGTATGCAGATTTGCTCACCTTTGAGACATAGCATGGCAGAGGCATCATGAAAAGCTTAGGGGTGGTAATGTGTCCTGCTGGGATCACCACAAACCACCAGGACCCAGGAACACTGCCTTGGCTGCAGGAGGAGCCACTCCAATGGGAGAACTCTGGCAACGGGCATGTTGTACCTCAGTTACTCCAGCAGTTTGATCCTTACACCAGGTGACAAACGGAAAGGGCAGATGGGCTCTTCAAGACTGGCTTACCTCACTGGGAGTTCATCAGAGGGTTGTGTTGGTGTCTCGGTAGTGAGGTACTTCACTGCTGACTTAACGTGGCCAGACCTCAAGCACTGGGAGTGAAAGGCTTTCTGACATGAAAACCAACTGATCACTAAGAAGTATTACTAAAATGCTCAGTGGCGAATTCTCTGTGAAGCTGATTGTTCTTCCCTGTTTTTCATGATGAGGAGAGGAATGGCTGACGTGTCTCAAAAGCAACCCTCCCTTTAGTCACACAGGGGGAGGATGTCTCTGTGTTCTCTCCATCCTTTGATCTAAAGGGAAGACACGAAGCTGTAGACCTGTGCGTTTCAGGGTTTGAAATTTGGGTTCAGCTTAGAGGGAGTTCTGAGAAAAGAGTAGTTATGAAGTCGTTAGCATATTTCTGGTCTTCTCTGTTCACCTGATGCACCTGGAGATGCACAGCCACCTCCAAGCAGCTGGATAAAAACAGAGGAGTAAGGTGTCTGTTGGGACAGGAAAAAGAGTCTTGGCTGCATTCTTCTAATATGCATGGAATTACAAAAAGCTTTTGCCTTCCCAGACCCCTTATTGCTTCAAATCTGAAAGCTGACATATCCCGGAACGGCAGTTCTTTCCAATCTTATTCATTTATGTTTTCTATAACCAGGTTTAGTAAAGAAAACAGAGAGAACATTGACCCCTACACCTACCTGCCATTTGGGGCCGGCCCCAGGAACTGCATCGGAATGAGATTTGCTCTCCTTGTCGTTAAAGTGGCTGTGGTTGCCCTTCTGCAGAACTTCTCTTTCAGACCCTGCAAAGACACTCCGGTGAGAATATGGGATGATGTGTCATTATCTGTACTCTGTTCCCACTGGGATGATCCTCCGTGCTCTCTTTTGTCTGCGTCTCAGGACAAGTAGGGATCTGACTCACTTACACGTTAAATCCCTCTCATCCCCAAGGTACTATAACT